>JBANSL010000014.1:46134407-47454407 GCA_037127255.1 Persicaria tinctoria
GATTCATAAGTCAGTCGATTCTGTTCAGTCCTTGGGAAACCATAAATGAGGATCTTGCTATTATTAGTAGACCTTACAACATCCTGGATCAACTTTACTGTCACTTCTGACGGGGCAGCTGCAGGCAAGGACCATGCTTAAAATTACCATTCACCATACTGTACAAAATTTATTCAAACCTTCTAACTGAAACTCAAAGTGTGCACACACAAAGAGAGGAGGAATTGTTAAAAAATAGCATGACAGATCTCCTTGCTGGTAAGAACCTTCTTGCTGGTAAGAAAACAATACATAACATGACAAATCTCCTAATGCTTATTCAGTATACCATGGAATCGAATCAGTTTTGCAGCTCAAAACATGGGTCTTGCCGTGTGGCATCAAAGAAGCATTGATGGTCAATCTTCCGCCTTACACTTGATGCGTAAGAACCTAGATATTGTTATCCATCATTGATGGGCAATAGATTCATAACAAGATCACATAATTCACCGTCATCGTCCAACACTTGATGCGTAAGAGCCTAGATATTGTTATCCATCATTATTCATAATTTTCAAAGAGCTTGAGACTACATCAATTATCCATGATTTCAATTACGATCATCTCATTATTTTCAAGAATCCCTGAATTCTTGTGGTAAAAACCCTAGAAACAAGAAATTTCAACCACAAACAGAAATCGAGCATAGAAAACTATGAATTCGCATCAATGAAGAAACACATAAAGGAAATCCAACGGAAAAGAATTATTATGAAAAGGAAAAGGAGGAAACCTGGAGGAAAAGGGGCAGAAATCTTTGAGATGGATCTCATCTTGAAATATGGGGAGCATTGAGCAACATCTAAGGAGTGGTCATTGACAGTGGCGATCGACGCCTCCAAGCAATGGATCTCCGGCGAGAACAACCAACAACAGAAGGAACGAACACCATTGATTGCGATCGACTATAGAGATTGAGGGAGATGCCTCTGCCTGCGCTTCGCCTTGAGCAATCCACTGTCATCGACATGAGGAAGGTGGGAAGGGAAGCGGGCGTACCTGTGCGATGGCGATTCTCCAAGCCTCTGAATTCTCCTCCCCTTCGATTCCACCTCCACCACTCCAAATCCGGCCTCCACTCGCCTCAAATTGACTTGGACAACTCACTCGCCTCTAATTCGGCCTCTGATTCAGCTGTCGCCGAGACGGGATGTGATGGCTGCTGGCGGGATCTAGTTGGTGACAGAGAGGGTGGAGATCCCCACGGTGGCCGACAGGAGGTGTGGAGAGGATATATGGTGATGCGACGCCGATGAGGGTTAGGAGGGTAAGAGATAGAGATCGGGAAGGGGAAAGCTTTGCAACCTGCTACCGAGTGCGCCAGTTAGTTGCAAGGTGGACCTGATCCGGTTTTGTGCAAATAAAAACCAGATCGAGTTAGCCCCGCAACCTTTTCGCTTTTTTGGGTTATTTTTGCAAATACCCCTATATATATATATATATATATATAGCCACACCTAATAACCACGTAAACTAAGCAAAATAACAAGAATAGTATGCACTAAATAAATCATATAAGCATAGAAAGCAAGTGCAATAATATAAGATCAAAATAAACTCCATAAATAAACAAGTGCGTTCTTAAACAAGTCCAATAAGCTCAAATGCAAAATAACTCACCAAAATATAAAATATAATGCATTACCTATAAAACGATGCTCAATATAAACCATATAAGTAATGTAAATCAATATGAACAAGTCAACCACCATAACCCTATACTTAAGTTCAAAACAAGTAAGATAAAATATATACAACCTGTTTGCATATGTCAAATCATGCAAAAATAATTTTCATGCTAAAATAGAAGAAACTAATTAACCTAAAGCATAAAAATCAATTAACAAAGCAAAGCCTAAAACGAATCGCAATGAAATCTTAAAATTCAATTAGCTCACAATCCATAAAGAATTTGACATTGCCATGAACATGAAAATAGCTCCAATTCAACCCAACAACACAACCATGTCATCAATTTCGACCAATTTGGCTTTCGGCAAAAAGCCCCAAATTCCGCTCCTAAATCAAACCCTATGTTTCAATCTCAACCTAAATCATCAAACCAATCAAAATAATTGAAATAACCAGTTTAGGGTTAGAAATCATACCAAAATCGAGTAGAAAGAGGAAGAAAATTCGGGATTTCGAAGGTGTAACGATCCAAAAAGGCTGAACAGGGCTGTTGGGCAAAACTGGTTCGGCTAGGGTGCTGTTGGGCACGAACCGGGGCGGTTTAGGGCTCGCTGGGTGCGGCCGGGAGTGGTGGTTCGACCATTGGTGGTGGAGGGCCCGGAGGTGGCTCGTGGGTGGTCTGGGAGGCGAAGAGAGAAGAGGAGGCTGGGCGCGGTGCTCTCGGTTCAACAATAGATGGGGGCTCGGTGTGGGGGCTGCAGGGCTTGAACCAGGCCGACGTCGGGCTTGCTTGGTGCGTCTGGGAATGGTAGTCCGAGTGGAGGTGGTGTGGTGGCCGGAGGTGAGCATGGGCGGTGCAGGTGGCCAAGAGAGAAGGGGAGGCGGGGCGGGTAGGTGTTGGCCTGGGCTTGGGAGAAGAGAGGAAAAAATAAATAAAAATAAAAATTCGGAAAATCCATAGGGGTCTGTACCGACCCTAGTGATCTCGGTACGGGGTCGGTACACCTTCTGGATTTTGAAATTTTCTCGAAAAATACTTACCTGGACTGCCAGAAGGTCGGTACCGAACCTATAGGCATCGGTATGAACTCGGTACAGATTCTGCTCCTTCTCTTTTTTTCGTTTCTCTCCCTTTTCCACCACGTTTTTCTCTCTAAGACCCGTGTGGTTAATGCAATATTCTATCCCGACTATTGTACCTATCCTAAACCCTAAGAAATTAAAAATACAGCTTAAAAAGAAAGAAAAATAAAGCGGGTTGCTTCCCGTAACCGCTACCTTTAACGTCATTAGCTCGACGTGGTTACCTCAACTTCAATCAGGATCGGGAGGAGGTGGTGAATTCGGTGGCTTAGCTGGAGGAGATGGTGGTGGAATGTCCTTGGGTGGTACTTCATAATAGGCCCTCAGGTGACATGACTCTCGCTCCTTGTACTTGTTTAGACCTCTTTTTCTTTCCTTATGGATGACCTTGAACCTTCCCGAGTGGACACTCCAATCTTCCACCCATTCATATTTTCTTAGAAAGCACTCAGCAGGTGTGCTTCCCTCATAAATAATCCTCTTCTTCTTCATTGAATTGGCTTCCCGAGCTTCCTCACCATCATACACAAACAGATGTATTTCATTGTTGAGTTCGGTGTACAATGGCGAAGGGGGAAGAGATTCCTCCACTTTGTCTTCTATCGCCTCATCCTCAATGTGCCACTTCGCGAGGACCCCATACTTAAATGCGACTGTCGATTGCTCGAGATCGTCGGGAATCGCCTTCACATCGAATGGAAAAGGTGATGGTTTCATCATCTAGGGATTGCCTACACTTTTCAATGTCAACTTCGAGTGATGGTTCATACATATTTCCCCAAGATGGCTGGCAAGGCCAATACGGGTCCCTATGATCGTATTGAACATAATACCCCTCCTCTGGTTGATAGGACTCATATGGCTCTTGGGCGTTGGTAGAATCCTCAGAGGACTTCTTTGCTTTCCAAGTATCAAAATCAATGAAATCTTCATCCTCCTCATCAACATCGGCTAGGTAGCTCGCATACTCCTTTTTCTTTGCTTGTCGTCTTTCTTGTTCAGCCCTTGTTTCAAAATAATCATATGCGTACTGCATCTTGTACCTAATCTTGAAAACTCAAACAAGTGCACATATCAAATAGCAAGGGTTTGACACCAAGTCGGTACCGATGAGGCGGGTGGTGGGAGGTGGGATGTTCGAAAAATAAAAACTAACTAAAATAGAAGAAAAGAGAATAAAATAAAATAATATTTACAAAAGAAAAGAGATGGGCTATTCCCAAATTCTAATAGTAACTAAAACTTTGGCACAATTGAAATCTCCCCGACAACGGCGCCAATTTGATAAAGGGTTTATTTCAAACAAATAAATTTATAAGATCGAAATCCCGCTATAGTATAGTAGGGTCAAGTTCATCCGCAGGGAGAAAGTCAGTGACTCAATTCTAGTTACCAAAGAGCAAGAAATAGCAAGAAGAAATGACAAATATAGAGATTTTTTTGGGTTTTAAAGTTGCTGAAATTTTGGAATAAAATCAATAATATGAAAGATATAGAGCATAGGGATCACCACAACGATAATCAAACAAATATTGCAATGAATCAAGTAAAAATCATGTTTTTATCTATTAATTAGGTCAACTTGCATCAACCTTAGCAAAGTAATCAATTTATTTTCACAAATTAATTAACTTTACTAACAATCTTAATTAGTTTATCAAACTTGCGTTCAAAATCCTAATTACTATCCAATTCACAATTCAATCTTTCAATTTAATTGTAAAAAAGAATTTCCCCAATTTTCATTGAGTACTTAAGCACATAAAATAGATAAAACCAATCAATTCATCAATTCATAGCAAAATTGCAAGCATAACTATCGTTGGGATCACCCCAACCCTAGAAAAGGCGACTATTCACGCATAAACATGGTAGACATTGCAAAATTTATGAAATAAATAAAAATCAGAAATTCAAATTGCATAAAAACCTGAGAATAATGTCAACAAAGCGTCCCAAAAGCCTCACAAAACGTTCTCCAACTTTCGCCGAAAATTCTAAACGTGTGTTGAAAATTCTAAACGTGTGTTGCAAAAGAGGTCCGAAGAAGAGAGTTCTCCAACCCTAAAAATCCTATTTATACTTAATAGCCCATAAACTAAATTAGGAAATAATAAATATATCAATGTTATCTAAAGTCTATCATCTAAGGAAAAGGGTAAACATAATTAAATCCGGATAAATATGGTCCGTTGGGAACCATACCGACGCGGAGGGCCTCGGTAACGACCCGGGGGGGGGGGGGGGTCGGTACGGGGTCGGTATGACGGTGTTTCATCTCGGACTTCTCTGACAGATGGTATCGACTCGGTATCCTATGTACCGACTCGGTATGTCTTGTTTCAGCTCGGTTTGGCTCACTAAAACGTTCGTATCTCCTTCGTTATAACTCCGATTGCTTCCGTTCTTTTTCCTATGCGCTCCTTATTCTTTTCTGCATCTTTTCTCTCTTGAAAATTTCTTCAAAAATAGCTTCCAAAATCCTGTAAAATGCATAAAAACTAGTGACGACATCTATTTCTCGATAAAATATGAAAACTTATGCAAAAGACAATAAACCCAATGCAAAACTTATGAAAATGACTCAAATTAATGACAAAACACATGGAAAAATACGACTAAAACCATGCACATCAGCTCCCATAAACAAGACAGTACTTTAAGCAATTGAATAAAATAACGCGGAAGTCAATTAAATATCAAAGTTTGAAATATTCAATCACAACAACATAGCTAAGATACCAAAACCATAAAGTATAAATAATCTCCAAAGTGGTTAAAAACTACCGTATCATTGTGGAAACTTTAAATGTGTAAAACTGCAGTTTTAAAAGTCCATTGATGATAGTCCTCTCTTCAGCTCTCTCCTGCTCCGCTGCTCTCACTAGTCCTGTGGAATATGGCATGGTGTTTCGTGAGTACGAAGGACACCAACCATCCAATAAATAGGATGGTTAGTACAATTAAGACTAGCAAATGATAGGAAAAATGTTCAGACTTTAAACCTTTTAGTGATCATAAAACGGTATGTCATAGGCTAAGAGATAGACACGAGTATTTAAAGTGGAAATTGGTAAAAAAGCAAAATTCCAAACATGACTCGGATGATCATGAGGATCGATGATACGAGGAGATAAGGAATTATACCTCGAGTAAGAGTAAAGTATAATATAACGGAATTGATCACCTATCAATAGTCTCGATAATAATCATAATGTATATATGTAAATAACACTATATAAAGCGTAGTGACATGGGTCCAGACTCAACTAGAACTGCGACCTTAGACTTTGAAGTCTGATCGTACCACGGGTCTAGACTCAACTAGGACTGCGACCTGAGACTTTGAAGTCTAATCGTATCACGGGTCCAGACTCAACTAGGACTGCGACCTAAGACTATTTGAAGTCTAGATATTCCATGGAACCTTTTAGATTGGGCTTTACACTATTCCCAACCTGCGAGATAGCCCTCGCAACCGACTTTCAATCCGCACCACGTGAGATGCACATTTTAATTATAACAACTTTAATATTTAATACTAGGTGATCCTAATAACGACATTAAATCAACAAGGACGTACCGGCACAGATATTTCAAAGGATCTTAATATCGCATGCCGCTAGTTGCATGAAAGAAACAAGCAGAATATCATGCAATTTAGGAAGAAGAAAATGAGCAATTTTTACTATCTCGAGTTATAAAACAAATAACACATTTAATACACATATCACTATAATTAATTTAATAAATTGCCCATTAATTTCTACTCATGCCAATTTTTGAATAAGAAGATAAATTACATCAAGCAGACGAATATGCAATTTATCAAAAATGACACGGAAATTGGCCATAGGGCCGCATTCGACACTGAAGAATTAAAAAGGCACGTCAAAAGAATCATAAAACACGCAAAGGGTGTTGAACGAAATCACTTGCCTTAACCTTCGATGATTGGCTGGCGATAACAAGACAGGATTTTAGCAACTATTGAATCCAACGGAAAAAAGAATATTTAATATTGATATTTTTTTCAATTAACTTTACTTAACTTAATTTGGAATTGAATTAATTCTATAAAGTTCAGAATCTATACCAACATGAATTCATTGTGGAGCGGGATCCAACATGGGTGCTTTGGGATTGACTGGTGTCACAAAAACGGGCAATAATCGATTAGTTTATAAATATTGACAGCCTAACTTAATAAATAATTAAGTTAGGCCAGAAACGAGAATAGTCTAAACACGAGGGAAGGTTCTGCTATTTTTACCAAAAGGGATTGAAACTTCCAATTTGTTTGAATCGGATTTTTCACGTACAGGGAAGAAGACGAAGGCGCAGGGTGAAGCGACGAGGCTCGGCACGACTCTCCTCCGGCGTCGATAGCTAGCGGTTCAGGTAACGATCCGAGGTGGCGGCTCAGGCGGTGATTAGCGACGGCAATCGGAGGCGGTGACAAAGCAATCGAAGACGAAGGCGGCGATGTGCATCGGTGGTAATCAGAGGCGACGTCGAATAGGGCGGAGGCTACAGCTTGGTTTGCGGCGCGTCTCCGGCAAGGCTGCACTGCAGTGATTCTCGACAGTGAAGGGCGGCTCGAACTCAGGTCACCGACGGCTCGGTAGTGATCGGGGCGGCTGCTCACGGCTTGGGAGGAATGGGAGAGAAGAGGAGGATGGTGAATGTGGGTTGAATTAGGAGAGGAAGAGAGACGGTGAGGCGGCTGTGATTTTTGGGTTGTGGAACCTTAGGATTAAACGTGTATCTATACAACTCAATTAGGTTAGATAAAAGATAGAGATCCTTTGGGGTTAAGAGTCAATTTAATATAGAAATTAAAGGTAGCGGATAGATTTGAGGAAAATAAAATAAAAAAGCGGATAAAGACTAGATAGAAATAGATCTCCTCCATTTTAGCGGAATAAATTAAATAAAAAGGGTATTTAGAGGATTTATTCAATTAAATCCATCATATATTATACGCTTTAGAATAATTTAATTATTCTAATTCATACTATATACCTTAGGTGAATTTATTAAATGATCAAATTAACCAAATATAAACTATGGTTTGATATAATATAGACTTATTTAATTAAATAAAATAAGAAATAACCCAAAAATAATTTGGGGTATTTCAAGATTTCCATTTGGTAGCTCCTTATTTTTTTTATTACCCAAATTATGCTTGCATTGCCTCCTGATGTTTTTCGATGGAGTTTTTAGATCCCCAATCCATGTGATACGGGGTTAGCCGTAGGATGGCCCGACTCAAGAACTTAAAGAACGGAAGTAAGAAAGACTCAAGACTCAAAGAATTAAACAAGAACTGACTCAAGAATTCAAAGACGCAATAAGAATAATGCAAGAATTGACCAAGAACACCAAGATCGACCAAAGAAAGAACAAAGACTCGACAAGATCTTCAAGATCAGTGATGAACTCGAGATCGACTAACCAAGAACGACAAGACTCGATCAAAATAATATAAAGACTCGAAATTCTATGACAAGACCGATAGATTGGGTGATTCGAACTAAGAGAGAACGAGATAAAGACCCCAAACCTCCTTAGAGGGTAGGAACCAATTATCAATGACTATAAAGCCTGCCTCTACAACCTTACACAACCAAGCGGATAACTTGGAGGCACAAGGAGGGGACTCGTGAATTCCAGGATCACCAAGCTCTCGTGAGGTTGATGAACTCAAGGCAAACCAAGATGAGATCTATACCAATTTACAATCGATGAGCTCCGCTTCTAATCGATCGACTTTCACCCAATGTGTTTCACACAAATTTGAGAATTCTATTCAATAAGTTCCCATTGTTCTACATGAGAGGTAATCGGCATTTATAGGCGTTACAAGGCTGTTGGGCCGATTCTAATGAGAAAAGAAGATAAAAGAACTGCTTAAAGAAATTAATAAAATATCCCTAAAGTTTCCTAAAATAACTTAAATAAAAATAATACTAAAAATAGTAACATAAGGGAGTCTCAACACTTAGACAAATCGGAACTACATAGACTAAGAGGGTTCGGCCTCTTCTTGTATCCCAATGCTGGCTCCGGGAGTTGAACCGTGCTCAAGAACAAAGCATGACTCACAAACATGAATGAGTCGCGTTGAAGCTTCTTAGCTCGAACTCTAGTCATAGGTCCTTCTACGAGTATGATAGGCGTGTCCGGAGGTGTAGAAGATGGTCCCGCATCAACCTCCCCTTCTTAGAAAGGATTCGACTACGAATCCAAGTCCTCGTCCACGGAAAAGTATGGAATGAGATCTACGACGTTGAAGGTTACGCTCACGCCATAGATTCCAAGAAGCTCCAGCTTGTAGGCATTCTCACCCACCTTCTGCAGAACCTTGAAAAGTCCATCACCTCGAGGTGCAAGCTTGCTCTTCCGCTCATTTGGAAACCTCTCCTTCCTCAGGTGCACCCACACAAGATCCCTAGGTTGAAATGTGACCAAACGCAGCCCTTTGTTGGCCTTATTGGCATTGTACTCAGCCTTCTGCAGAAGCTTCCGACGCGTTCGTTCATGTAATTCCTTGACGAACTCGATATACTTACCTGCTTCAAATGATTCTTTCTCTCTCATAGGATATGGAGTAAGATCAAAAGGGGTTAGTGGATTAACACCATATACACACATTCAAATGGAGTGATTTTGGTTGAGGATTGCATGCATGGTCCTATTATAAGCAAACTTCACATGAGGTAAAGCTTCGTCCCAAAGCTTCAAATTCTTTCTAATTATGGCTCTAAGGACAATGGTTAAGGTTCTATTGGTCCCCTCAGTTTGGCCATCAGTTTGGTTGTGACTAGAGGTAGAGAATAACAATCTAGTTCTCAATTTACTCCATAATGTTCTCAAAAAATGACTAAGAAACTTAACATGCCTATCGCTCACTATGGTTTTAGGCACCCCATGCAACCGTACTACCTCCCTAAAGAACAAGTTCGCGACATTCGTAGCATCATCGGTCTTATGGCATGCAATAAAGTGAGCCATCTTAGAAAATCTATCTACCACCACAAATATAGAATCTCTCCCCTTCTTAGTTCTAGGCAATCCTACAATAAAGTCCATAGAAATATCTTCCCAAGGGGCTGAGGGTGTAGGTAGTGGTGTGTATAATCCATGTGGTATGAGCTTAGACTTGGCCTTTAGGCAATCAATACATCTCTTAAGGCAATGTTCTACATCCCCAACCATATGTGGCCAATAAAAATGAGATCTAAGTGTATGATATGTCTTATCTCTCCCAAAATGACCCATTAATTCTCCACTATGGACTTCATTAACCAATAATAAACGAAGAGAACACCTAGGTATACACACTTGATCTTTCATAAACAAGAATCCATCAAAGATATAGAAGCTATTGCTAGGACCCTTATCTCGACATTGTCTAAATAAATCCCCAAAATCAGCATCATTCTCATATAATTCCTTAATGTACACAAATCCTAAGACTCTAGAATCCAAAGTGGTCAATAACACATGTCTCCTAGATAATGCATCAACTACCACATTGTCTTTGCCTTTCTTATACTTTATTACATAAGAAAATGTTTCTATGAATTCCATCCATCTACCATGTCTCCTATCAAGTTTATCTTGGCTCTTAAAATGCTTTAAAGATTCATGATCAGTCCTAAGTATAAACTCTCGAGGCCAAAGGTAATGGGACCATGTCTTAAGGACTCTAAACAATGCATATAACTCTTCATCATAAGTAGAGTAATTAAGACATGCACCTTTCAACTTTTCATAAAAGAAGGCTATAGGCTTACCTTCTCGCATGAGGACTCCACCAATTCCAACTCCGTAGCTTCACATTCCACCTCAAAGGGCCGAGAGAAATCAGGCAAGGCCAATAGCGGGGCCTGCGTCAACTTCTCCTTCAAGGTGCGAAATGCCTCCTCCTGAGCTGAGCCCCACTTGAACTCGCACCTCTTCTTTGTGAGTTTCGTGAGAGGGGCTGCGAGTGAGATGAAGTCGCGCACAAATCTCCTATAGAAACTCATCAGGCCTTGAAAACTATGCACATGGCCGATGGTAGTCGGTGTAGGCCATTCCTGAATTGCCTTGATCTTCGCTTCATCGACACGTAGTCCATTCGAGCTCACTACAAAACCCAGAAAAGACACTTGATCATTACATAATTCACATTTCTTAAGATTTGCATACAAGTGTTCTAATCTAAGTGTAGAAAGTACTTCCCTTAAATGTGCTTCATGTTCCTTAGGTGAATTGCTATAAACAAGAATATCATCAAAATACACACCAACAAATTTACCTATGAAATTTCGAAGCACATGATTCACTAATCTCATGAAAGTACTAGGAGCGTTAGTTAAATCAAAAGGCATAACCAACCATTCATAGAGTCCAAATTTATTTTTAAAGGTTTTTTCCATTCATCGCCTTCCTTCATCCTAATCTGATGGTAACCGCTTTTTAAATCAATTTTAGAGAAAATGGAAGAACCATGCAACTCATCTAACATATCATCTAGGCGGGGAATAGGATGGCGATATTTCACAGTTATGTTGTTAATAGCCCTACAATCTACACACATTCTCCATGAACCATCTTTCTTAGAGACTAACAACACAGGCACATCACAAGGACTCAAACTTTCCCTAATGTATCCCTTATCCAACAGTTCCTGGACTTGGGATTGAACCTATTAGGCAAAGAAGCCCCTGGAATGAGATCCATTTGATGCTCAATACCTCTAATAGGGGGTAGACCTGCTGGTATGTCCTCGGGGAAGACATCATTATACTCTTCAATAAGGGATAGGATATGAGGAGGGAGGGTAGCTCTAAGCTCTTCACTAAGCATGCTCAACCCTTTGCATAGGAGCACGAGGGTTGTTTCCCCATCCGCAAACTCGTCTACATATGACGTCTTGGAAGCCAAGAATACATCTTTAGGTCGAGTAGGGGTAGACACATGGCTCGACTGAGCCTCCTTAACTAACTCACCTTTACTTACCTTTCGCTTCTTAATCTCGTCAGCCACTTGTGTTGGCGTCATAGGCTTGAGAACTACGTTCTTTCCCTGAAAAGTAAAGGAATAACGGTTAGTAAAGCCATCATGTAAGACCTTATGATCAAATTTCCAAGGATGACCTAATAATATATGACAGGCTTGCATAGGTACAATATCACATAACACATCATCGTCATAATGTCCTAGTTTGATATGCACTTTGTTGTAGGAGGAAAATCGAGAATGCAAATATAAAATATGACTAAAGTAAAGCAAACCAGATTCCATCCCTTGCAAGTGATTACAAGACTTCCTCCCGATGCAGTAGTGAGAAGTCAGGATCGATCCACGAGGAAGCGTGTCAGCGGATCCTAGGCAGTGGTGAAATCTCACGGACAGAAGTCGACCACAGGTTGTCGATCTCGACTAGTGTTAGTCGACAGAAGATCGGAGAAGTCAAGCAGCGCAGCAGCAGTGGCTCTCGGCGGTTTTGGTCGAGATCGAGTAAGCCATACTCGAGATCGAGTAGACTCGTCGATGTCGATGATGCTCTTGTCGATTACCTGTACACAGAAGCTACGACGATTCGGGGATCGTAGATCAGTAACTCGAGATCGACCAAAGTTGGTCGAGACCGAGTAAGACAAAAAGTAAAACGAAATAAAATAAAGACAAATGCTTTCGGATTCGAAAATAAACTATATGTAAAAGACTTCCAAGATTGGGGTTTGCAACAACGATAACCAAGCATGCATAAGGCAAGAATAAAACAGATAATCATATAAATCGCATCAAAGGACTAAGCTTTCGCCCTTTCCAACAGTTAGACAACTCTTTCAAGAGACCCTAATAGTCTCTATCAATTTTATGTTTACAATCCAAGTTGTTAGCATGGACCTCCATTAGATGGGTAATAAACACATAAAAAGTAGTAGATGCTCAAAACATGATAAAAGTCGGATCTTTACCTCAAACATGCAGGGCTATCCTCGGGCTCGCCCCAACCCTAGAAGTGGGTGGAATACTCATGCTTCATCGCAACATCAGACATTGATTGAAAGGAAATAACTTGCATTAAACTAAATTCAAAGCCTTTACAATCCCGGCAATCCAACTTTCGTTGAATGCCAAAACCCTAAAACCTTCGAACTCCTAAAACTTCTCTGTGAACTACTTCTCTAGCTTCTGAATTGGATTCTCCCTAAAATCAGCCACATGGGCTTTATTTATAGCCTTCTACTCCTTGCTATTCAAGGACAGAAATATCTATCTATATCTAAATCTATATCTAAAAGCTTTAAGGATAAATAAATGGAATAACATAATTAAATCTAAAAAGAGAAATTATATCTAAAAGACTAAAATATCTTCTTGTGGATAAATCTTCTCTTCCATGATGGATCTTGATAAAATCGGATAGAACTCGGCAATCTTCGGCCCCAAGGAATCCCAATCCGAGTAGGACAGCTCAAACCGCGTAACGCGCTCCCGGATAGCTTTCCTCGATCTCGAGTAGATTTACTCGATCTCGAGTAACATGGACGTCGACTTCAGCTTGGCTCGGCGTCTAGGGTAGCAGGTCCTCGACATGGCTCAGAAGTGTGGTGCTGGTTCCTCGATATCGAGTAGACTGGGTTCGTCGACTAGGTTGGCTTAGTCGAGCAACTTTCTTCGATACTGCTCGGACATGTGACTTTGTCTTTGTCGATATCGAGGAACTTCGTCGATATCGAGGAGTGGTGTCCGGCCTGTTTGGTCAAGTCGAGTTGCACACCGCGGCATCCTCGATCAGGCTCTCCTCAACTCTGGGCTGTCTTCAGGGCTTTTTCGATATCGAGGAACGTCGTCGATATCGAGGAGTGTGCTGGAGTCGGGCAACTTTGTTCCTCGGCTTCTCGACATGATGCTCCTCGATCAGGGTGTGTGCGGGCATGGTTTGTCGATATCGACTAAAACTTGTCGATATCGAGTAGCTTTGAGCTCCCGTCTTTGCTTCTTGGTTTTCTCCCGAAATGGCTCCATATTCTGCAATATTAAACAGAAACTTATGTAGATCTCTATTTCTGGCAAATAAGCATATACTACATAAATTTGACATATTCCCAACCCGACATATGCAAAGTGTTTAGAATATAGAACTAAAATGTGCATAAAAACATGGCTACTTTAGAGACATCAAATCACCCCAAACTTAGACTTGCTTGTCCTCAAGCAATAACCAAACAATAACCAAGACCTACAACACATCCTTCAAGTCTTCGCCTTTGTTAAAAGCAACATCTCAATTAGTAGCAATGTAAGACAAGTGAATTTAACGTCATCACACATATATGAGCGATCCATAGGCATAGGCATTATAAATCGAACCTCACACGGATAATGTGTTTACACTCAACTCTCAATGTGTTTAGGCTATGAAGATCAACTCTCAACTCAATTCCATATACAATCTCATAAACATTGCAATTTAAATTAAATCCACTTCGTAACCAATTATGAAAATGCAAAAAGAATTATCAGGAGGACTTTGCTCAATAGAAGTCTTCAAAGAAGATTCCATTCGGTGGGGTTGTAATGGGGCTTGGTAAGAAATAAAAGGGTATGGAATTATTTGGCCATGTGGTGCTTAATAAAATTCGGGAATCAAGACTCCTAAATTTCCAACACAACTCAACCAAACCATAACTCTCAATCATATGCATAACCCAACTTCTCCAATTTATCTTAATGAAGTATGTAACCTTCCAAACTTAATTAACCTCTCCAAGGTGTGAATCTTTGCAAAAATGAAAGAAATAAGGTAAATTTGGCTCATGCACCTTATTCACAAACATATATACAAACTTTTTTTTTTTTTTTGAACGAAAATAACTAGTGCATTTATAGGGTGAGCCAAAAATCCTTTTACATAGTATGATAAAAATATAAAACCCCCATATCTTAATAAGTTCAAAAATCCTCCTCACTTGAAATGAAACACAAGCTTATTCCTTCCACAAACCATTATTTCAACAAATTCTAAGTCTTAATTCCCAAATGGGGTCAGACTCAATTTGGATAAAGATAATTTTGTGGAGTTTATAATAAAAGTCTCAGGCTAATGTTCTGGCTTCAAGCAAGGATAATGCAGGGTAGATAAAGAGAGGATAAAGTTGGCTTAAAAGGTGCCTCCATCATTTAATCCTCATTCACATAAACATATAAATGCATTGGCTTTGAACAACTATCACAACATTTAGAGATGCATCGGAAGAGTAAATACACTCAAGAAAGCAGAGGGATTTTTAATGTTCTCCCTATAAGGCCAAAATTCTCACTAGGACAATTTTTTTTAGATTTTAACCTTTAGCTTAGGATCATATGTGCTCAATTTCATCACAAGTTCACAATCCACATAAAAACAATTTCGAGGACTTAGGCTAAACCTTCCAAACATGCCATAGGATTTACATGATCAAGTCAATCATTATTTATCATCATAGGACATCTAAGTTAGGGTATAAAAACTAAGACAATGCAAAAATTAAACATGTATTTTATTTTCCTTTTTCGACATTTTTTTCAATATTTTTTTATATTTTTTTTGTAAAAAAAAAAACACTAAAGTATAACAAAAGACTTAAATGCATAAAACTTAAACATGAATGCATAAAAATAAAATTTCACCATGTAAAACCAAAAGCAAGACTAAAACATATAATAATGATAATGAGCTCTTCCCCCACCCCATACTTAAAATATACAGTGTCCCCACTGTATAAAATCAAAGAAAAACAAGAGTAAAGGAAGGAACTCACCGAATAACACATCGAGGAAGGCAGATCAGGGCATGTCGAGTAAAATTTCTTGTCGATATCGAGTACAATACACGATATCGAGGAAGATGTCAGCGTCCAGTGGCTTCTGAAGTCGAGGAGACTCGGATGGCTTAGTCGATATCGAGTTGGCCTACTCGATATCGAGGAACTTCTGGGCTGCTCCTCTTGGTCGTTGTCGACTTGGCCTTCGTCGATTCTGACTGTTTTTCAAGGACTTCTTCTTTCCACCTTTCGCGATCCTTATATGCTTGCCGACCTAAAAGTGTTAGATGGCACACAAAAACAAGACTTTCCACATGAAGTATTCTAAAAAACCAAAAACAAAAACCAAAACCAAAACCAAAACCAAAAGGTTCCAAAGTCCCAAAATTCAAAAAGTTTTATATACATGCTCCAGATTTTAGAGTCGCTAGGCCGACTTCTCCGTTTGCGCTCAAGGACCATTAATGTGGGGCCCGCTTGTGCTTGACCCTTCTCCTGGATCATCTAGGTCCTGGTGGTAGAATGCAAGCTCAGCTGACAGGTGGTTGCTTGCATAGTCTCCTTTGGCTCCCTTCTTTTTCTTTCTAGCTCGAAGTTTCCGCAGATTCTCTCACCACGGGGCCTTACCTCCCCTTAAATTATTGATAAATTTCTTAATGGACTGAGGAGGAGTACGATTCATACCTGAACTTACCTTTTCGGACCCAAAACAGAAATCTTCGGGCTTGGGGTTAGTCGATATCGAGTACGGCTGGTCGATATCGAGTACAGGGACCCCATACATAGGCTCCTAGCAAGTCTGGTGCTCAGCAGAGGAAGAAGTTGATGTCGATGAGATTTTGTCGATATCGAGTAGCACCTTTGTCTATATCGAGGAGCCTTTGTCGATATCGAGTACAGTCTTGGTGCCTTCCTCTGTTGTTTGCTGGATCCCATGGTTGCTAATGCTCTTCACTTCCAGCCATGAAATTTCCTCTTTTGCAGGGCCAAAAGAGAAATCAAAGACCTCGTCGCCTATGGTGAAGGTGAGCGATCGCTGTTTGACACTAATCTTGGCATCTATAGTGGCTAAGAATGGTCTACCAAGAATAATAGGGCTAGTAGGATCTTCAGCACAATCTATAATAAGGAAATCTGTTGGAACAAAGAATTTACCAACCTGGACGGGGACATTCTCAACTATACCTGTAGGGATGACCACTGTATTGTTCGTCGTGTATAGCTTAGCATCCACTGGTTCTATGCATCCTATCTTTACCTTCCGCCAGATTGATAAGGGCATGATGCTCACACTTGCTCCTAAATCACACAGGGACTCATATTTATATTGACCAAATCCCACAGTAATAGAAAACTTGCCAGGGTCAGGTCTCTTTTCAGGGAAGTGGAGTACTTTGCATTCGCCGGCGATCTCTGAGATGGATCGCTTATTGCTCAGGATTTCCTTCAGAAATTTGACGTATCTAGGCATCTCTTGCAGGGCCTCTATAAAAGTAATAGAGACATTCAGTTCTTGCAGCATATTAACAAATCGGTTAAACCTACCTGTAGTGGGATCTTTCAGTGCTTTGGAAGGGAAAGGCAGTGTCTTTTTCTGCTTCGGAGCCAGATCAGACGTCGGAGGTGTTCCAAAGTCGTCGACATCGGCCAGGTTTTTGTCGATATCGACTTGAGCTTCCTCGATATCGAGTAGGCTTGTCGATCTCGAGTTGGCTGGCTGGGCAGTGGAGTCCGAGCTTGGGTTCTCCTCTGTGTCGACCATATTTTTGTCGATATCGAGCAGGGGATCCTCGATATCGAGTTGCTGCTGCTTGTTGTCGAGTTGCTGCTCTGCTTTGTCTTGGTGCTTCCCGACCTATGGCTCGTGTAATTGGTGCCCACTTATGAGTTTGATAGCTGCGACATGTACGGTCTTCCCCTTAGGATTTGGTTCTGTTCGTCCAGGGAGTGATCTGGATGGTCGTGGAATTTATGCAGGAATTTGACCCATCTGAGTCTCTATGCCTGTCTTCCATATGTCTAGCTCTCCAAATTTTGTGTTGAAATTCTGGAGCTAATTGTTGATGGTGTTTGTAGCCTGCTGGTCCTGTGCATGATTTCGGCGTATTTCATCAAGGGTAAGCTGCAGATCCTCCTTCTTTTGATCCCTTTCTGGGTGTCCTGGAGCTCTGTATGGCGGGGGGTTCCTAGGAGGACCTTGGTTCCACTGTGGTTGATAGAACCTTTGATCCCCCATATAGCGATTGGGACCCCCTGTGTAAGCCACCTCTTCGTGTGTTTCTGCCATCCTGACTTGCTCTGTGTGTGGGAACTCAATAGTGGTGTGCCGCTGTGATCCGCATTCGATGCAAGGTTTGTTGACAGAGAGATACTTGACTTGCTTGAGGAGCTTGTGATTCTGGTCTTTGTAGAACTGCTCCCTGACATCTGGGTCAATCTATTTGGAAGCTTCATAGAGGGGCATAGATGGTGCTGGTCTGGCATAAGAGTTTTTCTCATAGTTTGCAGTAGACCCATATTTGTTGTCATAATTGGTGAGCTTGTCAAGCACACCCCAGCGTCAATTGGTGGCATCGTCAGGTACTCATATCGAGTGTACTGGTTGATTCTGTCCGTAGTGACTTGGTCAAGAGAGTTGAAGAAGATCTTCTGAATGACGTAGGGTGGCTGTCCATGAGTAGGGCAAGATCGCAGCAGTTCTTTGTATCGTTCCCATGCCTTTGCTAGCGGATCCCCAGGCTTCTGTTTGAAGGCTGTGATCTTCTGGCGGAGGAGGCTGTGATCTCTGTAGAACTCTTGCTCTACTTGGGCCCATGTTGTGAGGGATCTTGGTTTCAGCCCTTCAAGCAATTTCAGTGCAGGTCTAGCGAGAGACCAGCGAAAAGCTTTCATCTTGACATATTCTAGAGTTGTACTTTCAGCAAGAGTACGGTACATGTCAGAAAAATTGGTAATATGTTCAAGAGGACACTCATTAAATTTGCCATAAAAAGCATTATTTTTAAGCTCTATAAGAAATTGAGTGCGAATTTCAAAAGAGTTTTCAGGGATTAGAATCGCCGATTCAGGCACGACGAGAGTCGGGTGCATATAATCCTCTGCAGTGGTTGGGTATTGGGCAAGCTCAGCTTCTTCTTGTTCCATTGCTGCTTTCTCAGCGGCGATAACAACATCTTTAGTGGCCAGTTCCCTTGTAAGCCTCTGTATCAGTTGTTCCTGTGTTTCTGCGGCCGCCATGGCTCTTTTTAGTTTAGCTTGGATGTGTAAGAGGTGTTCCGGATCATCTAAGCCGTCAAACTCAGGTGGTTGACCAGAACGGCGCATACACCTGTAAAGTAACTCAGAGTAGATGTGAGATTTTAACTACCTAAGGCGCGAATGATAGCTTCCCCGACAACGGCGCCAATTTGCTGTAGGAGGAAAATTGAGAATGCAAATATAAAATATGACTAAAGTAAAGCAAACCAGATTCCATCCCTTGCAAATGATTACAAGACTTCCTCTCGATGCAGCAATGGGAAGTCAGGATCGATCCACGAGGAAGCGTGTCAGCGGATCCTAGGCAACGGTGAAATCTCATGGACAGAAGTCGACCACAAGTTGTCGATCTCGACTAGGGTTAGTCGACAGAAGATCGGAGAAGTCGAGCAGCGCAGCAGCAGTGGCTCTCGGCTGTTTTGGTCGAGATCGAGTAAGTCGTACTCGAGATCGAGTAGACTCGTCGATGTCGATGATGCTCTTGTCGATTACCTGCACACAGAAGCTACGACTATTCTGGGATCGTAGATCAGTAACTCGAGATCGACCAAAATTGGTCGAGATCTAGTAAGACAAAAAGTAAAATGAAATAAAATAAAGACAAATGCTTTCAGATTCGAAAATAAACTATATGTAAAAGACTTCCAAGATTGGGGTTTGCAACAACGATAACCAAACATGCATAAGGCAAGAATAAAATAGATAATCATATAAATCACATCAAAGGACTAAGCTTTCGCCTTTTCCAACAATTAGACAACTCTTTCAAGAAACCCTAATTGTCTCTACCGATTTTATGTTTACAATCCAAGTTGTTAGCATGGACCTCCATTAGATGGGTAATAAACATATAACAAGTAGTAGATGCTCAAAACATGATAAAAGTCGGATCTTTACCTCAAACATGCAGGGCTATCGTTGGGCTCGCCCCAACCCTAGAAGTGGGTTGACTACTCGCGCTTCATCGCAACCTCAGACATTGATTGAAAGGAAATAACTTGCATTAAACTAAATTCAAAGCCTTTACAATCCCGGCAATCCAACTTTCGTTGAATGCCAAAACCCTAAAACCTTCGAACTCCTAAAACTTCTCTGTGAACTACTTCTCTAGTTTCTGAATTGGATTCTCCCTAAAATCATCCCCATGGGCTTTATTTATAGCCTTCTACTCGCTATTCAAGGATAGAAATATCTATCTATATCTAAATCTATATCTAAAAGCTTTAAAGATAAATAAATGGAATAACATAATTAAATCTAAAAAGGGAAATTATATCTAAAAGACTAAAATATCTTCTTGTGGATAAATCTTCTCTTCCACGATGGATCTTAATAGAATCGGATAGAACTCGGCAATGTTCGGCCCCAAGGAATCCCAATCCGAGTAGGACAGCTCAAACCGCGTAACGCGCTCCCGGACAACTTTCCTCGATCTCGAGTAGATTTACTCGATCTCGAGTAACATGGACGTCGACTTCAGCTTGGCTCGGCATCTCGGGTAGCAGGTCCTCGACATGGCTCTGAAGTGTGGTGCTGGTTCCTCGATATCGAGTTATTGGCATCTCGGGTAGCAGATCCTCGACATGGCTCGGAAGTGTGGTGCTGGTTCCTCGATATCGAGTAAATAACTCGATATCGAGTAGACTGGGTTCGTCGACTAGGTTGGCTTAGTCGAGCAACTTTCTTCGATACTGCTCGGACATGTGACTTTGTCTTTGTCGATATCGAGGAACTTCGTCGATATCGAGGAGTGGTGTCCGGCCTGTCTGGTCAAGTCGAGTTGCACACCGCGGCATCCTCGATCAGGCTCTCCTCAACTCTGGGCTGTCTTCAGGGCTTTTTCGATATCGAGGAACGTCGTCGATATCGAGGAGTGTGCTGGAGTCGGGCAACTTTGTTCCTCGGCTTCTCGACATGATGCTCCTCGATCAGGGTGTGTGCGGGCATGGTTTGTCGATATCGACTAAAACTTGTCGATATCGAGTAGCTTTGAGCTCCCGTCTTTGCTTCTTGGTTTTCTCCCGAAATGGCTCCATATTCTGCAATATTAAACAGAAACTTATGTAGATCTCTATTTCTGGCAAATAAGCATATACTACATAAATTTGACATATTCCCAACCCGACATATGCAAAGTGTATAGAATATGGAACTAAAATGTGCATAAAAACATGGCTACTTTAGAGACATCACACTTTAACTTGCCTATTCACCTTTAAGTTTCCACAGTCATTCATCCAATGCAATCTATAAGGTCTAGGATGTTGAATTGTAGGAAGTTTTAATTTATCAATCATCTCCTGACTAGCTAAGTTACAACAACTTCCTCCATCAATGATCACATTAACAACCTTTCCCTTTACTAAGCATCTAGTATGAAACAAGTTTTCACGTTGATTGTCATCACAAGGTGCAGGAACACCACTTAAGACTCTCCTAACAATCAATGATTCACCATGTTCATAATCAATGCCATCATCATCTTCATCATAAGTAAGAAGGTTAAGGTTTTGATCATTATCATTAGCATTCTCTTCATGTTCATCAAAAGAATTTTCAGATTCATATTCGCGTAAGTGAATAATCATGAGATTTTTCTTATTAGGGCAATCCTTCATAACATGACCTCTACCTTAGCATTTAAAGCACACAATGTCCCTAGATCTAGTAGTAGAGGGGTTAGGATTACTCCCTTTGGGGCCAGTAGATACCCAGACGATTCTCGTCCGTACAGAGGCGCCTTGCCTTTGTCGAGAGCCTGCTGGTTAGTTCAGCCATCTCCTCTCCCTTGGGGTTGGTTTGGACGATTGCTATAGCCACCATCAGGGCGCCCTTAGGGCTGTTGTGGTCGGCTATGGCACCATCCCTGGGGCTGCCCACTCGTCATTCGTCCACCTTGGCTCCTGTTTCTAGCTCCCATTTCTACCTTCATAGCTAAATGTAAGAGCCCAGTTGGCGTAGAATAAGGAAAATAGTCAATTTCATGAGCTAAGGCGGGATGCAATATCCTAAGAAACCTAGCATTCGTATCTTCATCATTTTCAACAACATTCGCTCTAGCCATGGTTTCTTGCATTGCATTAAAGGTTTCCTCAACACTTTTACCACCTTGTTTACGGTTTTCTAAACGTTGTCTAAGCTCTCTAGCATAGTGTTGGGGAACAAATCGTCTTTTCATAAGGGCTTTTATTTGGTCCCATGAAGCGATAGGCGTATCAAGGGCTCTTCTTCTTTCCTTAATCAAATTATCCCACCAAATTAATGCAAACCCTTGAAATTCTAGAGAAGCTAATTGCACCTTTTTATGTTCAGAAAAGTTATGACAATTCCATATTTGACCCATTTTAGTTTCCCAGTCAATATATGCATCTGGATCTATCTAACCATCAAATTGAGGGATCTTTACCTTTACCTTACCTATGCCATCCTGATCAGGCTCTCTAGATGCTCTTTATTGGTATCGCCCTCCTCTATCGTTCCTCCGATGACGTTTCTCCCAATACTCCTCTTCTTGGAAGTCGTCGTCGCGCTTGAATAGTAGTAATCCTCCTGCTGGGCTCGGCCTCTCCCTTTTCCTCTTCCCTGTCCCTGCGCATTGACAAACCCATTATTTCTACCATACCTCTCCCCTCGTGGAGAGTCGTTTTCATCAAATAAAGGGTTATCGACATTGGGATTAGGATTAGGGTTAGGATGAATTACTTCCCTTTCACCGTGAGGCGCATTGTCACGCCTTTGATCACCTCGACCACCAAGGTTGTTAGAACCACTCGGCCTTGCTTCTATGGCCGCCAACCTATTCAACACTTCCATCCAGGTTGCGTTTAGAGCGTTGAACTGCTCAGGCGTCACAGTTGTGGTACTGTTCTCATTGTTGTCATTGTTGGCATTGTTCTCTTTGTTCACCTGGTTGTTAGAGATTGCAAATAAAGACAAACACGGAACTATGTAAAGGTTAGAAAAATATAAACAACTCACAAGTGTTTCGCTCACAATCTCTCTCAAATTGGTATGTCACGCTTGTTGTTTCAATCCGCCTTGGGCGAATCAACACTCAAGCTAAAACCTAGCAATAAAGATAAGAGAATCAGGAGAATGAATTAAACAAAGAACTAAAGCACTCGACAAACAAGAAAGAGTACTTGACAGCAGCAAAAAAATAACTCGAAACAACAACTAGAGTACTCGACAATGAAGGAGAGCACTCGACAGTTCTCAAAACACACTCAAGACAAGTAAGGAGTACCCGAAAAACACAACAAGCACTCGAAAATGGCAAGAAGATCACTCGACAAGGCCAACAGCAACTCGATATGGCTATAGAGTACTCGATTCAGGACAGAAGTACTCGACAAACACGAAAGAACAAAATAAAATAAGGAAATAGAAATGAAAACTTGGAAATTTACCTCTCTTTTGATTCAAACCCTTAGTGAGGATGTTGTAGTTGCAATGAAGGGTCTCAAGATATGTGTTTTCGTGGGAGGTATGAGTGTATGCAAGGGCTGTCGACTTAGGGCTTTGAGAAATTCACCAAATTTAGCCCTTTGGGAACTTTCTTGCACTAGATCTTACAAACTTTTTTTTTTTTGAAACTTACTTTTGCCCCTAGTGAATTTTATCCACCTAGGTCCAAGATTTGAATGTCTTTTTTTTTTTTTGATTTTTCGGACTGTTTTTTTTTTAACCTAATGCAAGAAAAAAACAACTAACAATGAAAAGGACTCAAAAATTGTGTGGAATAGGTGAATGAAAATAAAATGCAGCCCTAATGCAATATATATAGGTGAGGGTTTGGCTAACTTTGGTAAGTATATCTATCTAAGCCTTTTATAATCTATGATAGATAATATGACTATATCTACCACAAAATCAGAATTAAATAGGCAATTAAAATAGATAAAACAAAGATGGAACAAGATAGCCAAAGATAGAAAGCAACTAGGGTTTGTGAGAGCAAGGTGCGGCCGAATGGGTTTCCTCTTGAACAAAGGACGTCGACTACCCCAAGGAGAAATCGGCTGCACTTGTTGAAGGGTCACGGATAGGCGATGTGTTTAGGCTATGCAACCACAAACAATCACAAACAAGAGATTAGCAATAATCAAATTCAAGAATTCAATAAGTAAAAACCAAGAAACAAAGAAAAGACTCTATTTTTTTGTAGGTTTTGTGTTTAGGGAAATAAAAGACATAACTTTGATGTCGGAAACCAAAGCTCTAATACCAATTTGATGCGGGGTTAGCCGTAGGATGGCCCGATCTTTGACAATCAAACAAGAACTTAAAGAACGGAAGCAAAAAAGACTCAAGACTCAAAGAATTAAACAAGAACCGACTCAAGAACTCAAAGACGCGGCAAGAACAATGCAAGAATTGACCAAGAACACCAAGATCGACCAAAGAAAGAACAAAGACTCGACAAGATCTTCAAGATCAGTGATGAACTCGAGATTGACTAACCAAGAACGACAAGACTGGATCAAAATAATATAAAGCCTCGAAATTCAATGACAAGACCGATAGATTGGGTGATTCGAACTAAGATAGAATGAGATAAAGACCTTAGGCCTCCTTAGAGGGTAGAAACCAATTATCAACGACTATAAAGCCCGCCTCTAAAACCTTACACAACCAAGGTTAGGTCGGAAATTCATTGCTTTTGAATTCTAGGCAAAATCCGGCAGCCTTTCGGCGCTATGAATCGATCGACGCCGGAATCGGGGGTAGCGACGAAAGATTAAACTCTCGAGCCGCTGAGCCAGGATCGAGCGTAGCGAAGAGAGACTAAACTCTCGAGCCGCTATGATCCATTTGATTTCTAGCTTTGTTTTTTTTACCTGCAGATAAAGAAGAAACAACAAAGGTTAGGTCACCCGCATTGGTGAACCAATTGATTCATTAGATGGCCAACTGTAATTTCATAGGCAAAAAAAAAAAAGAAGGAAATGCCATGAACCCTAGTAGACGGATTCATCTGCAAGGACTCTGGATAGCAAGGTACAAGTGGTCCAAAAACCCTAAAATGAGAAGAAAGAACGCGCGGTCACGCGCCTTGCCAACCTCCCCCTTGAGAAACCCCTCAGTCAATCCTTTCTCTCCTGAAAACCCTAAAACTTGCAGTTTCTTTGGATCAAATATGTATGGAGCCTCCCCAATCATCTATTGTATACTTATTAATCTTGGTGATCACCTCCCCTCCCTTTATCCTTTCGCATCTGAACCTCTCAAGTTCATTTTCGGAGGTGTTTAGGAGGCTCGATCCTCTATCAAATCGATTTGGGTTTTTTTTGTGTGGCCTCTCTTTGAACCTAATTGGTACGAAAATCCACTTATCTACAAATTGTTGATGTTTACCGAGGAGAATAGACGATTCATGTGGTGGTTTAGACCTCCTTTTTGGCCTAATTTGTACCCTGTTCGATGGCCTGTCTTGGGGTTTCTTACGAGGGTTGGCTTCTCTCTTCGTCTGCTTGGCCTTTTGGCTGTTCGTCGCTACAGGATCTCGCTTGATCCTACGAGGTGTGACTCATTTTGTGTTCGCTCATACCTCCCCTCCCTTAACTTCTTCTCTCCTTCTATAAATCTGACTTTGTGTAAATTTGAGCACACGAATCCTCTTGTCTCATCTACTTCTAACACTTATCACTTATCTTTCCTCTCTAATAATCTCCTCTTGTCTTTGGTTACCATGGCTGTCCTAGATAAGGTTGCAGGAAACCCTCTAACGAGAAAAAGGGCCCTAAGCCCTCTAACAAATATTCCCCGAAATGTCCCTAAACCCTCTAACGAGGAAAAAATCCTTGAAGGATCTTCAGATCTCAATGATGGGGACCAGAAAATCGGTAAGAGCAAAGAGAAAAGAAGGCTTTGATCGTCGCTGCTGGAACTGAAACTCTTATTGGACAAAAACTTATCATCTGTATCTGTATCAATGGCATAACAAGTATGTGTTCTCATATGATCTTGGTTTATAATTGGGCTTTGGGAAAGCATGGTGTATTGTTTAGGAGAGAATTGTTGTTTAAGTGCTCCCTTCCTTTAGACAATCGTATGGTATCACACACAATTAATTCCGAGATTAACCTAGTCTATGGTAAACATTTCCCTTCCAAACAAGTCTCATTTATTAAGGATTGGCTTTGTTTTAGAAGCTCTATTAAAAATTCATGTGGTGTTATCTCTTTTGCCTATGACCTCCCTAGAGGGAACTCAAGTTTGAACTATGTAGACAAGAAATTGTTGAATACTCCTGTTTGTTTTAGCTCTAGTGTAGGCAACCTTTGTGATACTACTTCTGGCTATCCACACAAGTCGGCTAAGCGTAGGAATGTCTGTAGCACCATGTCTTATGTTAACATTGATATATATGAAGTATTATATAAGTCTGATGCTTTTAAAGGGGGTATGGTAAGTCCTAATGAAGTGGTGATGTGCATGAAACTAGATTCCCCTTTCTTTGCATTTACTCCTTCTAAAGAAAACCTTCGTTTGATGTATTTCTATAAAATCTCTAAGCATCCACATCTCATGTCAAATTCCATATACGAATCAAGTTTAAGAATTGGGTACCACTACTGGAGAAACTATTGTTGTAAAATTATGCTGGTTGTTTTCCGCTTCTTTCTGCTGGCATTCCCCAAGCACAAACTTGATTGGAACTGCCCTTTGAAGAGCCATATCATTGCACTTGTCCCACTTCATAGCCTGTTCGTTAACAAATATGATGTGTTTTATAAGGGGGTATCAGTTCTATAATGTAAAAAATGTTCAACTAATAATTGCCAAAGGAGGTTCATTTATGAAACAAGTAAGTTGAATTGGTGTAGTTTATCCTGTACAAAGTTTTACATGAAAATTGTGTCTTCTTATGAGTACCTAGCCGATCTACTGTATTCCTTGAGGAATTTGTTGATTTGTAGGGAATCCCCCTTCCAAAACATCCCTCTCAAGCTAATATTGTTAATTCACCTCTATCTTCACCTCATTAATCATCATAATAACATCTTGACAATAAAAAATGACACTATAGGGTGGCCTTTCGGTTTGATTAAAATTTACAATAATACTCTTAAGAAACACTCTAGTATATTTATGTATATTATGTTTGAAAGCACACTAGCGAATTGGGTCTTGTTGCTCTATATTACCTCATTCAATACGACCCTCGTTTCTAAGTCGGTGTTGCTCACTACACTCGTTTACTGTGTGATTGGTGTTGGTGAAAACAACTCCCCAAGTAAACAACTCATCTTTACTCCTTGGTGGGGCTTCATGAGTCATGAAATTTCATTAAGTATCCCCTCTCTCGACATTCATCCTATAACAACTAAATGTCACATTGATATAGAATACAAATCCAGTATCCGCCTATTTAACCGGCTTATTGACTACAATAACCGTGAGACAAAAAATATATCTATGTCTTGTTTACTTGTGAGACTCCCATCCCGGATCATTTTCGTTTGGATATTGATGCGAGGTTGTCTAATCGTTCTAACGAAGGCTCCCGAAAACAAATACAAACAGAAGATTAGACGTCAGTTGGATAATTCGGACTGATAACAAAAAACTCAAAGACATTAGTTTTTGGATAAAAACTGATGTTAAAAATACGAAAAATTCAACGAAAGTAAAGATATGGGGTTCAAAGGCAATCAGTTGGTTGGAATACTTATACCTAAGAGATTAAACCACTCGTCGGCACAAGTCCCTGAGCAAAAGACCTCCTTCTACAACTTGATTAAAGCCCGTCTTGGATCAAGAGGACGTGGACTTTCTCCTCGGATCACTTACTCCACGAGACAGATAACCAGAGAGACAAATCGGCACAAACAGATTGAAATCGCAATCGTACAAGCAAGAACGCAAGAGGAACTTGGCTTAGGGTTTGAGCAAAAGCTTCTGAATAATATTGAACGTGCCTTTCAATGACAAAGAGTTCTCCTTTAAATAACCTTCTAGATTTTATCTAAAATAAAAGATATATCTATTTTCCTAAAATAATATAATACCAACTAAAATATTAAAACACTAAATAATAGATATAAATAGAGTTTCCTTAACATCCTTAGGATTCAAAATCCGTCACGCCCCCGGAATCGACGACGGGCCTTCCGATCCGCTAACAAGTATGGCCTTAGGGCCTGACCCTAGGTCTCCAACACTCGGCGTGTTGGCTCATCTTCCCATGTAGCATACCAAGATGGCAAGTTTTTCAGTGATCATTTTGGCTTGACTTCGACTCACTGGTCCGCCTGGTAAGGCTGGTGCTTCGGGTGCTCCTGCATCATCCTCCCCTTCTTGGGAAGGATTTGACCTCAAATCCGCTTCGTCTTCTCCCGTCGGATAGGGGCTTAAGTCAGCGACATTGAATGTCGAGCTGACTCCACAGTTGTCAGGAAGCTCAAGATGATAAGCATTGTCGCCCACCTTCTTTAAAACCTTGAAAGGTCCATCACCACGAGGCGACAATTTAGACTTCCGCTGATCCGGGAAGTGATCCTTCCTTAGGTGCACCTATACGAGGTCTCCTTCCTCAAAGATCACCTTCTTACGCCCTTTGTTCCTGGTAGCCGCCGTGCTAGTGGCCTTTCCCTCGAGGCATTGCTTGGTCCTCTCATGGAGCTCCTTAATGAACTCAATTTGCTTACCTGCTTCAAAGCTTTTTTTTTTCTCTCATAGGATATGGAGAAAGATTAAAAGGGGTTAGCGGATTAAGACCATAAACACATTCAAAAGGAGTATACCCAGTTGAGGAATGCAAAGTCCTATTATATGAAAATTCTACATGTGCCAATGCATCTTCCCAAGACTTCAAATTCTTCTTAATGACTGCTCTAAGAATGGTGCCTATGGTACGATTAGTAACCTCCATTTGGCCATCTGTTTGGGGATGACTAGAAGTAGAAAATAGCAACTTAGTACCTAGCTTAGCCCAAAGAGTCCTCCAAAAGTGGCTTAAAAACTTAGTATCCCTATCACTCACAATAGTCTTTGGCAAACCATGCAACATAACGACTTCACTAAAGAAAAGACTAGCAACATTAGAAGCATCATCGGTATTATGGCAAGCAATAAAATGAGCCATCTTAGAGAATCTGTCTATAACCACAAATATCGAATCTCTCCCCTTCTTAGTCCTTGGAAAACCTACTATAAAATCCTTGCTAATAACTTCCCAAGGAGCACTAGGAATCGAAAAAGATGTATATAAACCATGTGGCTTCAACTTAGACATGGCCCTCAAACAATCTAAGCACCTTTTCACAAAATTTTCGACATTCTTAAGCATGTGAGGCCAATAGAAGTGACTATGTAATGTATGATAGGTTTTATCCCTCCCAAAATGTCCCATTAAACCACCTCTATGGCTTTTCTCCACAAGAAGTAACCTCAAAGAACATCTAGGAATGCAACCCTTATCAACCCGAAATAAAAATCCATTAAACAAATAGAATTTATCTAATGAATTAACCTTTCGATTTACAAGTCCTATAGGTCTCCCCAAAATCAATGTCATTTACATATAGATCCTTAATATAGACAAAGCCTAAAACCCGAGAATCTATTGTAGTCAACAAGCTACGACGCATAGATAAAGCATCGGCCACTACATTGTCCTTTCCCTTCTTATATTGAATCACATATGGGAAGGTTTCTATAAATTCCATCCACCTACCATGCCTATGATCCCACTTATCTTGACTCCTAAAGTACCTCAAGGACTCATGATGAGTTCTAAGCACAAATTCTCTAGGCCAAAGGTAGTGAGACCATGTCTTAAGAACTCTAAACAAAGCATACAACTCTTTATCATAAGTAGAGTAATTAAGACAAGCACCCTTCAATTTTTCAGAAAAGAAGGCAATAGGCTTACCTTCTTGCATGAGAACTCCTCCAATTCCAATTCCGCTTGCATCGCACTCAACTTCAAAAGGTCGGTTGAAATTCGGCAAAACCAACAGTGGAGCATGCGTTAGCTTGGCCTTAAGGGTGGTAAAGGCTTTCTCTTGGGGTGCTCCCCAAATGAAGTGTTGACCCTTCTTGGTCAACTCCGTCAATGGCGCGGCGATGATGCTGAAATCCTTGACGAACCGCCGATAGAACATCGTCAAGCCATGGAAACTCCTAGATGGCCTTCATTTTCCATTGGTCGACTTGAAGCCCTCTTGAACTAACTACAAAACCAAGGAAAGTGACACTATCAGAACAAAACTCACATTTCTTCAAATTAATAAACAAGTGCTCAACACGAAGAGTTGAGAGAACTTCCCTCAAGTTAGTTTCGTGATCTTCTAGGGATTTGCTGTAAATAAGATTATCATCAAAATATACAACAACAAATTTCCCAATTAGCTTTCTAAGAACATGGTTCATCAATCTCATAAAAGTACTTGGCGCATTAGTCAAACCAACAGGCATAACTAACCATTCATATAAACCACGTTTAGTCTTAAAAGTTGTTTTCCACTCATCCCCCTCTCTCATTCGAATTTGATGGTAACCACTTCTCAAATAAATTTTAGAAAATAAAGTAGCACCATATAATTCATCAAGCATATCATCTAGCCTAGGTATGGGGTGCCTATACTTCACAGTGATATTGTTAATAACCCTACAATCAACACACATTCTCCAAGATCCATCTTTCTTAGGGACTAATAACACAGGTATCGAACATGGACTCAAGCTCTCCTTAACAATTCCTGAACTTGGGATTCTATTTCCTTATCTTTTTTAGGATTGGTCCTACAAACAGGGCGGTTAGGCAAAGAGGAACCAGGCATAAAATCAATTTGATGTTGAATACTCCTAAGAGGTGGTAATCCTACATGCATCTCATCGGGAGTGATATCCTTGAATTCCTCTAACAAATCCTTAATTCTTGGAGGTAATTGTTCCTTAACATCATCAGAAAGCAAGCATAGATCTTTACACAAAAGCATAAGAGTGTAATCAGAACTTATTACCTCGGAGTGCAGTTCAGTTTTTGACATCAGTAAACTTACTGCAGTCGTCTCAGGACCTTTTGACATCAGTGTTTCTGTAGCACCCGATGTTGTAGCCTTCTCAGACATCAGTTTTCCTGATGCCTCCACCTCCCTCTTTTTCCTAGCTTTCTCCAGCTCATCTGCGACTTGCAAAGGCGTCATGGGTCTAAAGATGATTTTCTTTCCCTTAAAATCAAAGGAGTAACGATTAGTAAACCCATCATGAACAACCTTGTGATCATATTGCCAAGGGCGGCCTAGTAGAATATGGCTAGCCGTCATAGGAACTACATCACAAAGAATGGTATCATCATATAAGCCTAAGGAAACATGCACATTAACTTGTCTATCAACCCTAACTTCCCCACTTTCATTCATCCATTGCAATTCATAAGGTCTAGGGTGACACAAGGTAGTCAGTTTCAATATAGACACCATTTCAGTACTATCAAGATTGCAACAGCTACCACCATTAATAATAACCCGACAAACTTTGCCATGAACACGAAATTGAGTATGGAAAAGAGTTTCACGCTGATTATCATCATAAACAATAGGCTTAGAATGTAAAACTCTCCTAACAAGCAAGTAATATCCTTGTTCATAATCAAACTCAGCTAGATCAGATTCAAGCAAGTTATCAGTTTCAGCTTCAGGTTCATCGTTATCAGATTCAGATTCATATTGACCTAAGTGATTTATAACCAAAACACTTTGATTATGACAATCCCTAGCCATATGACCTCTACCATGACATTTAAAACAAACAATATCCAAAGTTCTAGCATTAGGGTTAGGAGTACTGCCATTTGAAGAACCGGGTTTACCCAATGGGGTTGCTGACAACGATGGAATCGGTGGTACCGGGCACCCGGAGCCCATCGCGTGTGTGACAGCACCCGTCGCAGGCGCGACTGGTGTCTTCTAGCCCCGGTTTGTTATGGCTTGTTGCTCCATGCCTGGGTTTCGCCAATTTTGACCTTGGCCTGTCCGGCTGGATGTCGATTGGAATCACATCTTTCTTTCCACCTTGACTGCCAGGTGAAGTAGCTGCATCATGGTCTCGCAGGAATAGCAGTCGATCTCGCGAGCCAAGGGAGGGTTGAGAATTCCCAAGTATCGCGACATGCCACACTTAGCCATGGCTGCTTGCATGGTAGTGTAGACCTCTTCTGCGCTCATGGAACGTTGACGGAGAGTATTCAGGCGATGTTTCAGATCCCGGATGTAGTGTGGGGGCACAAATCGGGCTCTCAGCAGAACCTTCATGTGTGCCCAAGTGGACACAGGTGCCTCCAAAGTCCATCTCTTGTTTCTTACTAAATTGTTCCACCAAGTTAGTGCAAAACCAGAAAATTCTAAAACAGCTAATTGAACCTTTTTCTCCTCAGCAAAGTTATGGCAGTCCCAAATGTGTTCAATCTTAGCTTCCCATTCTAAATATGCATCAGCATCACTAGCTCTAGTAAAAGAATGAATCTTTACCTTTATCCAACCAAGACCGTCTTGTTTGGGTTCCCTAGCACGCCTATGTTGGTAATTGTCCTCCCTCCCGACATCCTCAAACTCATCGTTAATGACGAGTTGTTGCTGTCAACCTCCCCTTTGGTCCAGATTACCCCCATTGGGTGGAGGGTTAATCACCTCCTGATCATTCGGATGGGCTTGAATTTGCGGTCCTGTCGCCAAGTGGGCTTCGATCCGCTGATTCGTTTGTAGCAACTGGGTCATGGTAGCATTTATAGCTGCCAGAGTTGCAGCAAGACCCTTCTGGGGTATCTCTTGGTCATTTGCCGGAGTGTTAGACATCACAACAAAAAACAAACAAGCAAACGCGTTAAAGTTAGTGAAAAAAATGAAAAACTCCTCGCAAGTGTTTCGTTCTTCACTCAATTTGTGGCGTATGTGATCTCAATCTGTCTCGTGAGAATCTGTTCTTCAAGCAGAGATTAGAAACCCAAAAAAACTTAGAAAAAGACTCAAAAGGAAGAAAAGGCTGGGGCTTTATGGTAGGTAAGACTCAGAGTGGTAGCTTGAGACAATCCCACCAACGCTAACGTACCAATGCCTATGATCTGCAGACTGCAGATGGTTGCAATTTCTGAACTTTTAGCTTTCTAGTGCGGGCCTTTATTTCCAGACTATTTTTTTAATGCACTTTTAATCGCGGGCCTTTTATAACAAGATTATTTTTTCCCACGCGATTTCTATCTTTTTTTTTCTACAGCAATGCCGAAAAGATATTATTTTTTTTGGCAAAAGAAAAGAACAAGCTTTTAGGGTTTCGCTAGCAGAATTGCGAAAACAGTTCAACAAGCGCAACCAAAAGGAGACACAAACACAACATAGAAGCCCTAGTGAGAATTGTTCAGAACGTACCGAAAGGGTTGACACGAGCCAAAGTCGGACCCTAGCTCTGATGCCACTTGATGCTGGGTTGTCTGATCGTTCCAATGAAGGCTTCCGAAAACAAACACAAACAGAAGATTAGATGTCGGTTGGATAATTCGGACTGAGATGTCCACTAAAATAGCCATGTTGAAATGCACATTTTAGCTCCTTATTTTATACACTTTGCATATTTCGGGCTGGGAATATGTCGAATTTATGTAGTTTATGCTTATTTACAAGAAATAGAGGTCTACATAAGTTTTGGTTTAATATTGTAGAATTTGGAGCCATTTCGGGACAAAACCAAGAAGCAATGACAGATACTGAATGTTACTCGATATCGAACACTTTTCCTCGATGTCGACAAAAATGGTGAAGTAGAGCCCTTGTCGAGGAGGAGCTGAACTAGAACCTAATGACGAAGACAACCCGACTCCAGAGCCTTACTCGATATCGAGTAATTTATTCGATATCGACCAAACCTTGAAACCATGCCTGGAGTCGAGGAGACAGCACCTGATCGAGAAGCCGAAGACAAAGCCATACCGAGCAGCACTTCCTCGATATCGAGTAGTTTACTCGATATCGACAAGACCAGCAACACTTGTCCAAGCCAGGTCGGGGAGAAGTTTCTCGAGCAAGTCAGACAGTGAAGTCGACCAGACATTTCTCCTCGATATCGAGGAAATTCCTCGATGTCGAGTAATCCCAGGGACAACATGTCCGAGCCAAGTCGAGAAGAGTTACTCGAGCAAGCTAGTGAAGCCTAGTCGACAATACCTCTCCTCGATATCGAGGAAATTACTCGATATCGAGTAAACCTTTCCTGGGCCGTGACGCTGTTGGGCCTGTCCGATCATGAGTTGGGCTGTTGGGTTGCGAGATGTCCGAGTTCTATCAAGTTTTATCAAGATCTATCCATGGAGAGAGGATTTATCCACACATGAAGATATTTAGCTGTTTTAGATATATTTCCTTTTAAGATAAATGTTCCTTTTATTAAAGTTTTATCTTTAGATATAGATAGAGATTTCCTTCCTTGATTAGCAAGGATTGGAAGCCTACAAATAAGGCCTTAGGGGCTGATTTCTATTCATTCAATTACACGCACAATTAGTTACATAGAGGTAGAGAGAGAGAGAGTGAGTGGCCAAGAGGAGTTGGTGAAGCGAGAGCAGAATTGGCTTCCTTTAGTTGTAAGCTCTGTTTGGTTTAATGGAAGTAGTTTCTTTTCCATAAAAAATGTATGCGATTGCGATGAGGCGTGAGTAGTCCACCTACTTCTAGGGTTGGGGTGAGCCCGACGATAGCCCTGCGTGTTTGAGGTAAAAGATCCGACTTTTATCATGTTTTGAGCATCTACTACTTGTTATGTATTTATTACCCATCTAATGGAGATCCATGCTAACAACTTGGATTGTAAACATAAAATCAGTAGATACAATTAGGGTTTCTTGAAAGTGTTGTTTAATTGTTGGAAAAGGTGAAAGCTTGATCCTTCGATGCAATTTGAATGATTATCTATTTTATTCTTGCCTTATACATGTTTGGTTATCGTTGTTGCAAACCCCGATCTTGGAAGTCTTCTTTCATATAGTTTATTTCGAACCCCGCAAGCCTTGTTCTTTATTTTATTTCGTTTTAAGTTTCGGTTTCCTCGATCTCGACCAAATCTGGTCGATATCGAGTACTGATATTCGATCGACGAAGATCGCTGTAGCTTCTGGTGTGCAGGTACCCGAGATCGACGAAAAGCTTCCTCGATATCGAGGAGATTTACTCGATATCAAGTAACCACCGAGAGCTGTTGTTGCTTTGTTCGACTTGTCCGATCTTTTGTCGACTAACCCTAGTCGAGATTGAGCATCTGTATTCGACTTCTGCCGTGAGATTTCTCCGCTGCCTAAGATCCGCTGACACGCTTCCTTGTGGATCGATCCTGACTTCCCACTGCTGCATCAGGAGGAGGTCTTGTCATTATTTGCAAGGGACGGAATCTGGTTTGCTTTGCTTTATTCGTATTTTATTTGCATTCTCGATTTCCTTCTATCAATAGACTGATAACAAAAGACTCAAAGACATTAGTTTTTGGATAAAAACTGATGTTAAAAATATGACAGATTCAACGAAAGTAAAGATATGGGGTTCAAAGCCAATCAGTTGGCCGGAATACTTGTACCTAAGAGATTAAACCACCCATCGGCACAAGTCCCTGAGCAAAAGACCTCATTCTACAACTTGATTCAAGCCCGTCTTGGATCAAGAGGACGTGGACTTTCTCCTTGGATCACCTACTCTACGAGACAGATAACCAGGGAGACAAATCGGCACAAACGGATTGAAATCGCAATCGTACGAGCAATAACACAAGAGGAACTTGACTTAGGATTTGAGCAAAAGCTTCTGAATAATATTAAACGTGCCTTTCAATGACAAAGATTTCTCCTTTAAATAGCCTTCTAAATTCTATCTAAAATAAAAGATATATCTATTTTCCTAAAATAATAGAATACCAACTAAAATATTAAAACACTAAATAATAGATATAAATAGAGTTTCCTTAACATCATTCAGAATCAAAATCCATCACGTCCCCGGAATCAACGGCGGGCCTTCCGATCCGCTAACAAGTATGGCCTTAGGGCCTGACCCTAAGTCTCCAACACTTGGCGTGGTGGCTCATCTTCCCATGTAGCATACCAAGCTGGCGAGTTTATCAACGATCAGTTTGGCTTGACTTTGAGTCACTAGTCCGGCTGGTAGGGCTGGTGCTTCGGGTGCTCCTGCATCAGATATGTGAACTAATCCTCCATGACCCGTACCTAACTTTCCTAAAAAAAACGAATCTAATAGAAACCCCATCTCAAGTTACCAACCGAGTACTAGAATGAAAACTCTCCCTCCTAAGAGAACTCGTATACATAATCATTCCAAACCGAAAAACCAAGATCAAGAACTAATCATAAAAAATCTAGGAGAAATCATGAAAGAGAAAATTAGTTTGTATGGGTGGGATCACCATTTTCTTGCCCATTTACCCCTTCTTGAACTAAATGTTGATCAATTCCATAGACCAATTTCATCTTCAACGGATCACTACAAATGGGCTACCCTCAACCTGTGTCAACCTATGATCATAAACTACCATGAGTATCATATAATATCTCAAGAAGCCAAGGTTGATGACCAAGACAAAATCCCAGGGTACCAATTCTATTCTGATAATGCTCTCCACCATAAGTATCATAAAAATGTGATAAGGAGTTATAACTATAGCATTATATGGTATAGATTAATCCATCACAAGTATCAAGATATTAAACTTGAATCCATTACTGGAAACGGAGTCCGATCGAAATGGACAGGAGGTAACAAAAGTGCACGTATGCAGACTTCACCATGCATAACATCGGCACCTACCTGGCGCCTCATAGTTCAAGTTCCTAGAAAGAAGTGGAACTCGCACGAAAGATTATTAAACGAAGAGTGACAGTGAGGGGACGTAAAAATACTTATAATTAAATATTAAGTTGAAGAGAAAAACCATCGAAGAAGAAGAAAGTGGGCGGAGGTTAATTTGTAGGCCGATGTGTAAGCGCTTGATTGTAACTGGACACGTAATGCAAAAAACATGACAAATATTGAAATCTACTGGACATCATATCTCGGAGACAGAGCAAGTAGCATTAAACAAATACAACACAGGAGCAAACATTCAAAAGGCAGTAGCAAAGAGTAGCAAAATACAAGACATTGAAATCTAATTTTATGGTAACAAGTATTGAAAATGAAGTTGTGTGGTGAATCTGTACCCATCCCAGTCGAAGTGTGGGCAAATGTTGCGGAGACGATGATTAGTCGTCTCATCGCTTAGTGGGAAGTTCACCGTGAATGTTCGGTCATTCCCATACCCGGACACACGAACGACCCTGCCGGATCAGTACCCATCGTTGATGCGGCATTCTATACAGTCTTCGGGCATGTAGGCGTTGTATGAGGTACGAGGTGGACGAGGACGAATAAGTTCAATTGGGGATGATCTCCCTCTGCAGGTCTCTTTTGTTGTTGCGTAGGAGGGTCGCATTTTCGACCTCCCAGTGGCTAGGGTCCAGTTTCCATACAAGGGTCGCACCGTAGAACGACCCGAGTAGCCCAGCCTCACCACCGACGATCTCTACTCTTTGATTTCGTCGGTATGGCGGCGGCGACATTGGTCTTGCATAAAAGAACAAAAATAAGGTAGTATAATTATACAACTACCACAACTGAAATCTACACAGATGAAATGATCGACAAACCTCCATCGTCTGATTCGTCGGATGATATAACAATGGGGACAGGTCGGGGAGGGAGGCCAGATGAGGAGGTGCGGTGGTGTGACGAGGATGCCATTTCGTTGAAGGGTTGTTGAAGAGGTTGTTAAATGGCAATGGGGATTTAACTTCACCAATTTGTGGGGAGTATGGATGGTGAACGACTATCATATATAAGTGGGGTGTTTGGGAAATATCAAAACTGTTTAACATGTGACCGTTGAGGGAAAAAAAATAGTAGCAGAAGACATTAAATTGTAGTGTTTTGTTGTTGTCTACAATTAACATGGCAGTGGTCTGATATATACATGACACGTGTCACCTCTGACATGACAGTAATGAAGGAGGGGATTTACTGCCTGTCGTTAAACGATACATGCCACCCATAAAAATCAACGCCCCGGTCAATTTCCCGCCCTGTCATTTGCGCCAACAAAGAATAAGAGGGGGAGGAGGGGGAGACTAGAAACTCATTAAAGCGTTTGACACCTATTGGGGTTAACTGGACAAACACCGACTTCTTGTAGAAAATGAGTAAGTCCTCCTTCTATTTAGGTTATGTGATATGTTTCTCCCTAAAATATGTTCATCTCCCTGTAAAACTGAATGTGTCCTTCTCTAACTAATGGAACATGGGACAAATTGTCCGTGTGTATCAATGTATTGTTTGGCGGATAGTGGGCTTGTGAAGAGGGCACTTGGGTCGTGAATTGGTCGAGGAGCCAGAAGGCCGTACTAGTAGACCAAAATATTGACTACGTCTCCCTGAAGAAAAAACTGATGGCCAAGTTTAATATCGATGGGAGGAGGCATGACGTCGAGCTCACATATGTAAAGCCGAAGAAGGAAGGGTGCATACCTTTTGCCATTGGGGGTGACGAATATCTGCAGGCCTACAAGTTTGTAAACGGTCTTTCCGAAGAATGATCCTGGCCTATCGACCTCCATGTCTCCCTGGTACGCAAGGTTGGCGGAGATTCCACCCCTACGGAAGGATCCACAACGGGCCATTCAGTCGGGGGTAGGCCACCCTTTACCCAATAAGATCACCCATTGTCCTCTGTTTTGGGAGCACAAGGTGTCGATGGACAATGATGTCCATGTGTTAAGTTAGAAACGCATATTGGTCAGTTAGAACCCTCGCTTGTCCAGTTAGAATGTCCACGTGTCCAGTTTGAGACAAGTGAGGAGTTGGACAATGCAGGCGCATTTGGACGTGGGAAGCAGGTAATTTGTGTGAGCAGTGACGTCGAAGATGTAGTCAGCCCGTGGGATCAGGAGGCGGAGCGAGCGGTGAGGGGAGTAGATGAAGCATACCAACGCGGAAAAGGGAAGACCAGGTCATTTCCGATGACTATGAAATTTGAACCAACAGAGTGGCCAGGTGTAGCTGGGGAAATTGCAGAAGCACCGCCGCACCTAGCGGTGGGATAGGAACTTCCAGTTACGGCGCCTTTCGCAATTAAGTACATAGTTACCCTATTTTGGTGTGAAGTATGATGCATTTCTGCTACTTTGTATGGGGGGTTTGTTCTACTTTGTTCTACGTTGTGTGGGAAGGGGGGTTGTTTAACGGTATGTCACCTGACATTACCCACTTTTGACATGACATTATGCGCTTTTGCTATGACAGTATCCGCATTTTGACATGAGAAATAGTGAACTTGACATGTCATAATGACAAACCAACGAATACCACAAACCAACAATAACTGCATATCGAAATGTCTAAAACCAACAAACAACAGTTTCAAACGAAGCAACAACCGCGGCATACCAGCCAACGAACTAACAAGTCTAAACAAACCAACAACTATCTAAAACCAACCAACAATGTATATAAAATCAATCGAGGAGTTTTTTTAAGGATCAGATGGGGGTGTAAGACGTCCGTGAAAGATGGGAATACAAAGGGATTGGCGGTACGCCGCAATGAAGTCATCGTCCAGGCCACAGAACTTGGGGTCGCCCGTCGTGAGGAGCTAAAGGTAACGGATGGCGTATGGACCACAGTCGCCCGGGGCGACTGTGGTCCATACGAAACATCGTTCACCCAACCATATGAAACATCATCCAGGCCACGGAACTTCGTTCTTGTGTCGCCCTTACATCACAAGAACAAAATATGTTCACCCAACCTGCGATAATTTTTTATAATTGAAGTGGAAATAATGATTTACAATTGTTTGTTTTGGGGAATCCCCTTCACCTTTTTGTACGCCAAGGGTTTCGGGACTTTGCCGACCCATTTCACTCGAAGTTCGGGGTGGGTGTTAATCAGAATGGGGAGGAGGTGGGTCACCGGCTTGAGAAGGCCTGCCATATGGCGCTCAGCGAAGTGGCTTATGTCGGGATCGTAGACGTCCAATGTTCACTCCGCGAAATTGATGTCAAGGGCCACCCAGTGCTCGTTCTTCATATTCCAAGGCATCAACAACCGGTCGACATCGGCCCAACCCGTTGGAAACATCTGCGGCAACTTGACGTCGAAGTAGTGGGTCATTGTGTCGTCCCCCTTGACCACGTCAAGATTCCCCTTCACATCCGCCAATTTCTTGAGCAATCGATACCCCAGAAGAAATCAAGAACGACGACGCCTTCGTACTTGTCATCTGCGTTGATGACCTTCTGCACAATGTTATTAGGATCGGGATCCTTAGAGCGAATCACAACAGGATTCGTGGATCGGATCATAAGATCCCAACGGGGGATTGTAAGATCCTCGAAATATAATTAAAAAATATATAAATATATATAAAAATTATAAAAAATATATATATATAAAAAAATGACTTAATTTAAAATTATAAAATTCATATTTATCCAAGTCAAGCAATAAAAAAGGGTCTCTAAGCCATTATGGCAGACTTCAAAGCGATAACACACACATTACATGATTAGTCTTAGTGTCTTACACAATGCCTCTAAGCCAAGTGATAACAAAATGTCTTCCATATAAGCTTTAAACATAAAGATACTTAATCCTCAATCATCATATTCATATCCATAAATTTCATTGTTGCTTCCAACTTCAGTGCCTGCAGTATCGGTTGTTGCAGCCCCTATATTGACATTTCCATCCTCGCTATCTTCTGAAGAGACTAAATCCTCCACGTTTCTCCCCCCCCCCCCCACAACATTTTCTGGCTCATGTAAATCCACATGATCTCCATCATTGTCACCTATGTATCATGTATAAAAGAAAGCAAAAAAAGAAACATGAAATTAAACTCAAGGCTTGGACTTTCAAGCACAAAGGCATAAATAATTTTACACTTACATCCATCCACTTTCAGCTACAGCAACATCCTCTATCGCTTTCCGAAGAACCTTCACCCATTCATCATCATTGATGATCGTAGCATCACCATCAGCACTTGCATTTCCAAACCCTTCTGTAATCCATTCATCATCCGATGGTATGTCATCAGTTTCCAAATCAAATGGTTGTGGTGGTATAATCGGCTGCTTCTGATGGTTATTCTTCAGTTTCATATTGTACATTACATAAACTAAATCATTTAGTTTATCTTGACGAAGACGGTTTCTCTTTTTTGTATGCACCTAAGGATAAGAAAACTCATATTAAAAATCTGTATTTCTGTAAGATATTTAAGTTATTACATAATAGATTAATATCAAGTGGAAATAAAATTTAGAAATTTATGAAATAATTAAAATGAAAGTTTATGAACATACCATCTCAAATGCACTCCAATTCCGTTCACAACCAGAAGAGCTACATGTCAAGCTTAAAATCCTTATAGCAAGTCTTTGCAACTCTGGACATTCATCACCAAATGAAACCTACCATTCGGCTACAAAATTTTTGAAATTGCTCTTATTAATTAAGTTTAGTAACCATAATGATTTTATATGCAATAAATCAAGTAATTGAAGAATAGAGTTAATGAGCACAACCTGGAGATTTCTTAGTTCTTGTCATGACAGCAAAGTTACTACCAAAAAGACCTTTTTCATTTTTGAAGGCATCCATTTGCAAGTCTATCTTCACCTTTTCAGCATCATTTGGAACCATTCTATTCAAACAGTCATATAAACCAATCTTGATTTGTGCATCTACTTTGAAATCTGGATTGTAATGGTATTGTGGATTCAAAAAATATCCAGCTGCATGCAATGGCCTATGTAATTGAGCTCCCCAACGCTGATCAACTATATCCATAATAGGTTTATAGCTACATGAAAAAATATTAACATTGATCAACTATCAAGTTTGTAAATTGTGAATGCATAAATAAACCAAAAAGTTAACTTAAGTAAACTGTGAAACTAGATACCATATTATAAATTCATAATAAAACCAATAAGTCAAGTAGTTAACAACTTACTTCCTTTCAACATTCTTGAAATTGGCTTTGATTTGATCTTTTGCTTCCTCCATTGCTTGATAAATGAACCCCATTGCGGGCTGATCAGAATCTACAAAACGCAACACTTTCACAAGAGGAAGAGATGCTTTCAAACAAGTGATGACACCATTCCAGAAACTTGAATCTAAAACAATTTTCTGAACATTCTTCCCTTCACCCAATGAGGCAAATCTACTTGATTTCCACTTGTTTGATGCAAAGAAAGCCATCAAAGGACCTTTTTGCTCATTGATGCATCTCAAAGACAAGTATGAAGTAGCAAATCTGGTTGCTGCAGGTCTAATCAACTCTCTACATTGAGTAAACTCCTTCAACCAAGTGTGAACCAATGTTCTAGAGTATATAAAAGTTGTTATCCTTTTTACCTTCTCAATTTTCGTACCATGAACACGAATCTTCTTGTCAAGGTCCTCTAGCATAAAATCAATGCAATGTGCAGCGCATGGTGTCCAGTACAGACTTTTTCTTTTCTCCATCAACTTTTCCCCAACTGCTTTGTAGTTTGCCGCATTATCAGTCACAACTTGAATGACATTTTCCTCCCCAACACATTCCACAACTTCATCTAGCATCCTAAATATTCTATCTGCAGTTTTTGATATGTTAGATGCATCAACAAAAGAAAGAAAAATAGTGCCCTTTGGACCGTTGACAAGAAAGTTACATAGGGTCCGTCTTTGTCTATCGGTCCATCCATCTGACATGATAGAACAACCTGTTTTCTTCCATCCTTCTTTATCCAACTCAACCATCTTCCTCACTTCAGTCACTTCCTTCTTTAAAAATTTAACTCTAACTTCATGAAAACTTGGAGGCTTCAATCCTATCCCAAACTTGGCAATCCGATCAATCATAATAGCAAATTCAGGATTATTGACAACGTTAAAAGGGATAGCACTGGTATATAAAAATCGAGCAATTTGTTGGCAAACATCATCTCTTTCATCCTTCTTATACAACTGATTAAGTGTAGCCTGTGTCGATGGAACTTTTGATTTTGACTTGTTTAACATACGCTCCATAATGCCTTTCCCCTTCCTGTTTTTTTCCTTTTCATACAATCTACTTTCTTCCTCATATTCACCAATATCTTCAAAGCTCTTCTTCCTTCTTTCAGATTCCTCTACATTAGCTTGTAGAAGTTCTCTAAATTTTTGTTTTACATCCTGTGGAGCTAGAGCACAAGTCTCGACATTGAGATGAGTTCCCCCAAGATGATGCTTAAACCGAAAAATACCACCAGAAAAGACCTTATTGCAATGTTTGCACTTCACTTTCTTAGCCTTGTTATCTATTTCTACTGCATGCTCCCAACCTGGGTCTGATTTAGAACCAAGTGTTCTTTTTCTTCTTGAAGATGACTGAACTGAAGCTCCACTAGATGACATTGCAAAAGAAGCCAGCCAAGAAATATTACCTTAATCAGATGAAAAAGCCCCCAACAAGTCTGTCCGAGTGTCTGACCTCCGACGATCACCCTGTTGGCTGCTGCAACCCTTCGACAGTTCGCCTGTCCACCAGCAACTCAATCAGCACCACCAGTGCAGCATACCGACCCCTTGTTCAGCTTGTCCGTCGACCGCCAGTAACCATTGCAATTGAAGGTGAAGAATTGAAAGAATATCGATTGAACTATAATATATAGAGATTAGAAGACCGAGAGAGAATAGGTTGAAGAACGAAGACTGAAGGTGAACAACGATTGAATTTGTGATTGAAGGTGGGTAAGGTTAGGGTTTTGAGTCATTCATCGTTAGAATTGAGGATAGGTAAAGTAAGATGGGCCTTTTGGGCCAATTTGGGCCAAAAAGAGCTCTTTTTTCACATTTTAAATGAGCTTTTCACCTTATTTTATAGGATCGTATAGGATCGTTAGGATCGTAAGATCCTAAAGATTCTATACGACTCTAACGATCCTATTTCCGATTCTACTAAAAAACGATTTAAAAGGCCAATCCGGATCAGGACCATGGCTGGGATCTTAGGATCTCACGACTCTAGCGATCCAGATCACGATTTTAATAACATTGCTTCTACATGAGGGCGCCAGTTTGCTCAATATTCTACACGCAAGGAAAAATCATTTATATGGAAGACCATATGAGGAGGAATGTGATGCATCGAACCACGATGTGGGAACGTAACCTCGAATGACACCCAGGTGGTCAGTGATTGGAGTGCCCCGAAGAACTCCTTATGCAGTAGGGTGCCTTCGACCGACCGGATGGGGTCACTTCCGTCTTTCATCCACGCAACGAACGCTTCAACATCTGTCATCGTCGTAATGCCTAGCTATTGTGAGCCTAATTTGCCATGTTTTATGCTTACTTTTATATAAATTTATGCATGCATTTCATACATTTGGGCTAGAATAGTTCAGAATCTATGTAGTTTATGCTTATTCGCCAATTATGGAATCTACACCAGTTTCTGTTTAATTTTGCAGAAATCGAGGCAATTTACAGCAGTTCAGAGAAAGGAGGAAAAGCTCAAAGTCAACTACAGAAAGTCCGAGGTCAAGAAGTAGCGAAACCAGGACAAATCGAGCTGGAAACGAGAAAATCGATTCGACACACACAGGTCGATATCGACCTAGTCTGGTCGATATCGAGGGAGTCAGTCGACATTCACCTTGAAAAGCCAAAATCGAGTGAAGATGAACAGAGTTGGTCGATATCGACCACACCCGGTCGATATCGAGTTGACCAAGTCGAGTCAAGATCCAGGAATCGACCAAGGAGCTGGAGCAGGAAAATGCAGGTCGATATCGACCTAGTCAAGTCGATATCGAGTAACAAGTGGTCGATTTTCCTCCCCTGGAGCCGAGATCGAGTCTGGAAGTGAAGCTGAGAAATTGCAGGTCGATATCGACCTAGGCTGGTCGATATCGAGTGACCACGAGTGGCCGATTTCGAAGGTATCCGAGCTCTAATCAAAGTTCTATCCAAAGTCCAATGGAGATATCCACAAGAGGATATTCTATCAAGTTCTATCAAGATGGAAGAGATATTTATCTACTTTAGATATAGTTCCCTTTTAGATTTATTTCTTTTATTTCCATTATTTAATCATTAGATAAAGATAGATAAATTTAGATAGAGATATAGTTTTCTTTCCTAATTATCTAGGGAATGAACACTATAAATAAGACATTAGAGGCTGGATTTTATTAATTCAATTCAAGTTAAAATTAGTTACATAGAGAGAGAGAGAGAGAGCTTGTGGCGAGGAGGAGCAAGAGAGTTGAGAGACGATTTGGCTTCGATTGGTTGTAAGCTTTCATTTATTTTATTTAATGCAATTTAGTTCCCTTTTATTATTAATGTCTTTCTTGATGATGAAGAGCGAGTAGTCACCCAACTTCTAGGGTCGCGGTGAGCCCGACGGTAGCCATATATGTAAGGTGATGCGATAAAGGTACAATCTTTTGATGCGATTTCATCTTCTATCCCTATGAGCATGATTCTTTTGCGAAAGTTAAAGGTGATCCTTGTTTGTGTTATTGAAGCAAAAGTGATCTTAATACAACTTGGATTAATTATGTGAAAATGGGTTAGTAACAATTAGGGTTTATGCGAAAGCCTCTATTTTCCTATTTGTTAATAACGAAAGTTATTTGATGAAAAGCATGATCATTTATGTGTTATTTTACATGGTTATCGTTGTGGTGTTGAAACCCTGATCTTGGAACTCTTTTATTTTACTGATTTATTTCACAAATTTCGAGTTTCAAGTTACTGTTCTAGTCGATATTAAGTTGCTGCAGTCGATATCGAGTTCACTGGGTCGATATCGACCAAGTTTCTGTCTTTTTTCGATATCGAGTTCACTGGGTCGATATCGACCAACATTTTCTGATGAGATCTGGAACTGAAAAGGCGGGTGCTGACACGCTTCCTCGTGGATCGATCCTGACTGCCTTCTACTACAACGGGAGGAAGTCTTGAATTTATTTGCTGAGACAGGGAGTCAGTTTGCTTTTATATTTATTTATATTTCATACTTGACCATCCTCTTACTACAACAGAGAAGGTAAGAAGGATGACCTGCAGACCATCCTTGAGGAGATGCAGACGAATCATTCAGACACCAAGCAGTCTATCAATTTCATCTACAAGCAGATGCATGGTGTCAACTCTAGGCTTGTGGAAATCGATATCTGGAGCAAATCCACTGACACACAGATTATCCGGCTGGCAACATCCGTCCCTAGACAATCAGGTACGCTCCCTGGAACCTCTGAGCCTAACCCTAAGAGTAAATCTACTAGACAGGTGGCTGCTATGAACCTAAGGAGTGGGCGACAGATGCAAACGCCTGAGCAAACGATAGAGGAAAAGGGCACTGGAGACCAGTCGATATCGACCAACCCAGTCGATATCGACCAGTCCCCAGTCGATATGGACCCCCACAGGTCAAAATCAACCCAATTCCTCCACAAATCCCAAGACCAGCCAATCCACTCGATATCGACCAGACACAAGTCAATATCGACCAGACGCCAGTCGATTTCGACCATCCCCACTCGACATCAGCACCTCCGCCAAAGAAAAAGCTGACTTTTTCGACAAAATCTTCAATTGATAATTTGATCCTACAGAGAAGAAGTTCCAACGTTTCATTAAGATCCTTCAAAGGCTCAACGTCACGATACCCTTCACAGAACCTCTTAATGAGATGCCATCCTATGTCAAGTTCCTCAAGGAGATTCTGAGCAAAAAGCGGTCAATGACTGAGATTGCAGAGGAGTGCAGCCAGATGGACGTACTTGAAAAGAGGCCAGATCCAGGTAAGTTTGTTATAACCATTGGGTTTGGTCAATATAGATTTAATGCTTTATGTGTCTTGGGAGCCAGTGTAAGTATAATGCCTTTATCAATCTAGTCCAAGATTAAGATAGGTGTTTTAGAGCATGTGGATGCTAAACTTTATATGGCGAACAACACGGTGGTCATCCCAACATGCATGGTGGAAAATGTGCCAGTACAGGTAGGTAAGTTCTTCCTCCCTGCTGATTTTTTAGTAATTGATATGGCGGAGGACCCTGCTTGTCCAATGATTCTAGGAAGGCCTTTCTTGGCGACGGTGGATGCCAACATAAGCGTAAGGAAGGGAGTGCTCACTTTCAACATCAGCAATGAGGTAATTGAGTATTCCTTTAATAAAACTGAAAGACATACAAGTCCCATGGAAGAGGTAACGTCCATATGAGTCGGATACATAACTTGCGGGGAGCCAAAGGTAAGAAATATGACCCTCGAAGAGCTAGAAAAGAGGGATATGGAGGCCCAGGTGGAGGAGACCATGGTCATCATGAACGAAGAAGCAGAGAATCCACTTGACATAGACCAAGGTAAGTTGATATGGACTAACTATTTTTCGGATGCTTTGCCAGGTTGTTGTAGGAGGAAATTGAGACTTGCAATAAAATATAAATAAATCACAACAAACCAGATTTCGTCCCTTATAAATGATTACAAGACTCCCTCCCTATGCAGTAGTGGGAAGTCAGGATCGATCCACGAGAAAGCGTGTCAGCGTATCTCAGGTAGCTGTAAATCTCATAGAAAAGCAAACAAAAGACAGAAAGAAAGACATAAATAACAAACGAAAGCAGAAACAAAAGCAAAGACAGAACTACTCGATCTCGACAAAGCACCTACTCGAGATCGACTAAGGACAGCGATGACAGAAACCCAAAATCGATCAACAGAAACTTGATCTAGACTTAACCTAACTCGATCTCGAGTAAACAGTACTCTAGATCGACTAAAACAGACAGAAATTGTAAATCGCAACTTTGTCGAGATCGAGTAAGTTTACTCTAGATCGAGTAAGGTTGAGCTCCGGCTTGATTCGTCCTGGTTCCGCTGCTTCTTGAACTTGGACTTCAGTAGTTGATTTCTAAGCTTTTCCACCCTTTCTCAGAACTGTTGTAAATTGCCTCGAATTCTGCGAAATTAAACAGAAACTGGTGTAGATTCCATAATTTGGCAAATAAACATAAACTACATAGATTATGTATTATCTTAGCCCAAATGCATGAAATGTATGCAGAAAACGATATAAAAGCGACCATAAGACATGACAGATTCAGCTCACAACAAATACCCCATACTTAAGCTTGCTTGTCCTCAAGCAATACTTTTTTATTGTCATTCAGGGGAATAATTCAAACCCTCCACATCTTAGATTCATTGCCATATAACCCTGCAATCAATTACCATCCTTGAAAAGGTACTAGTGTCACAAATCCATGCATGTGCAAATATACAAAAGCAACATCTACTGACAAAAAGAGGGTTATGCAAAACAATTCATTCGCGACAAAGCATTAATAATCAAGAGGACTTTAATTTGAGCTCAAATAAGGAGTAGAATTGGTAAAAGGCTAAAGGTGGGCAATTTTTGGCAATGTGGTGCTAATAATTCAGGGAAATGGAGTACTTTCCAATCTGAATTTCATACCACATTCTTTCTCATAAGATTCATCACCTTTCATATTGCTTTTTCTCAATAATAATGTTTTTACATCTCTAACCTCAGCACTGCCTTCTCGCGAGTCGCAAACATGGGTGTCATGAATGGCCCCGGATACTTAGTGCTTTGGACTCCTCACAATGTGTCCCATCTCTCCAAACTATTATCTTAGAGAGCAGGGTCAATCTACCTTTATCTCCTGAGGTGATTGGATTTCCTTTCACTCATTAAATTTTCCATATATTTCAAACACTTTCCTACCAAACTCCAATAATGATAACAAAAATACAACAACCATATAACATCTCCATAATGTAACATCATTCTCAACATAATCCCCCGATAGGAAATAAGGTAAAGAATGGGCAATATTTAGTTCATGTGGAGCAATATATGAAATAAGGCATATTATGACTTCTGTGTAATGCATAAGCATAGGTAAGACTAGGAATTTAAACAATGAGCATTTATATGGAAATATAAAGTCCTCCATCCTCTTATCATGCAATATGTCAAAAGCAATTTCAAATTTTTACCTCCTTTCATGGTTTTCAAGAAAATATGCACTTCATTGTGACTTCCCTTTACTAGGCAATTTCATGCTATATCTCTAACGAATCCAATTTTGCATCGTCGAGTTCAATATAGCTTCCATGACACTTATCAAAAAAAATTTCAATGGGGGTCATTTTTTCAAATTTTGGAAAACATGCATATAAGCACATAATTCAATAATGCATTCCAAAATAGCCATGTATAAGCAATTCAAAGAAATAATGCACAAATATGGTTAAATAAATCAAATATGCATGAAGTAAGCCCTTCCCCCACCCCATACTTAAATATTACAGTGTCCTCACTGTATAGAAACAAGGGTAAAGAAAGAAACTCACTAGATAGGTGTGCATGGCCTCTTAATATTGAATGAAAGAATCGCCTGGGCCGAGTCTAAATATAGCTTGCTTCTATCCATGGACCTAAAAAGTGTAGAAGACATATACCCATAATAGAAAAACTAGAAATGTTCAAAACCAAAAACAAACAAAACAATGTCCAAAAAGTCCCAAAAAGTAAATGTTTATGTACACGCTCTAAATTTAATAGTCGCTAGGCCGACTTCTCCATTAAGCTCAAGGTGGCATCTGTAGGGCCCATGTAGCTTGGGCTTCAAATAAGACTCCATTCTTGTCCATCAGCTATAATCCTCCAGAATGGATTTTGTTCACCAAGAAAGGTCCCATCCTCTTCTTGTTGAATTTGTTAGGGAACCAATGATCCTTTGATTTAGAGACATAGAGCTTGTCTCCAACTTCATATTTTTTGGGCTCATCATTGGAAATCCTACATAAGCGCACATACCAAGGCAAACCTCTCCCATGTATAGATAAATCTTTAATGGAAATAGGAGAAGAAAAATCCATACCTTGGCTTACCTTCGCCAAAACAGAATCGGGGACCACGGTGTTTGGTCGATCTCGAGTAAGGGTACTCGATCTCGACGAATTTTCAGGTTCTGGTGGTGTACTGCTCGTGGATGCAGGAGTCGAGGAGGGTGAGGCTTGGTCGATCTCGGCAAGGTTAGTCGATCTCGAGGAGTTTGGCCCGTCTGGTGGAATCAACGTCGAGGGAGGTGAAGTCGATGCAGCGGAGGGTTGGTCGATCTCGAGTAGTCCACTCGATCTCGAGGAGTGCTCGGCTTCTGTCTTGCTGCTCAACGACGCTGGTGCGGGTGGAGGCTCCTGGTTTTGGTCGAGATCGACTAGAGTCCTCGATATCGAGGAATCTTGGTCGACTATGACCCCATACTTACGTCCTGTCAAGGCATCCGAAAAATAGTTAGTCCAAATCGACGTACCTTGGTATGTGTCGAGTGGACTCTGTTTCCTTGTTCAGGATGTCCATGATCTTCCCCACCTGGGCCTTCATATCCCTCTTTTCCAGCTCTTTGGGAGTCATATTTCTTACCTTGGGCTCCCTGCAAGTGATGTAGCCAGTTGAGATAGATTTTACCTCTTCCATTGGACTTGTATGCCTTTCAGTTTTATTAAAGGAATACTCAATTACCTCATCACTGATGTTGAAAGTGAGCACTCCTTTCCTCACGCTTATGTTGGCATCCACCGTCGCCAAGAAGGGTCTTCCTAGAATAATTGGACAAGCAGGGTCTTCTTGCATATCAAAAACTAAGAAATCAGCAGGGATAAAGAATTGACCTACTTGTACTGGCACATAGTCCACCATGCCTATTGGAATGACAACCGTGTTGTTGGCCATGTAAAGTCTAGCATCCACAGGCTCTAGGGCACCTATCTTAATCTTGGACCAAATTGTTAGAGGCATTATACTCACACTAGCTCCAAGATCACATAAAGCATTAATTTTGTATAGACCAAATCCAATGGATATAGCAAACATACCTGGATCTGGCCTCTTCTCAAGTATGTCCAAATGGCTGCACTCTTCTGTAATTTCAGCCATTGATGTCTTCTTGCTCAGAATCTCTTTCAGGAACTTGACATAGGATGGCATTTCATTGAGAGCTTCTGTGAAGGGGATGGTAACATTGAGTTTCTGAAGCATCTTGATGAAGCGTTGAAATTTCTTCTCTACTGGGTCCTTTGGAGATTTTGTTGGGAAGGGTAGCTTCTTTTTCTGATTTGGAGCCAGAACAGATGTCGGAGGTATAGCAGTCTTCTCGATCTCAACCTGATCTTCCTCGATATCGATTACTGTAGTCAATTTTGATTTGATGTGCAGTGCAGAAGAAGGATTTCCCATTTGTTCCTCAAGATCGAGTTGACCTTGCTTGAGATCGACTAAGTGCTGGTCGACGTCGACTTGCTGTTCTCCTTCGTTCTGCAGCTTTCCCACCTTTGGCTCTTGCAGTTGATGGCCGCTTTTGAGTTTTACAGCAGCGATGTGTCCGGTCTTTCCCTTGGGATTTGGTTCTGAAGATCCTGGGAGGGTTCCTGACTGTCGGGGGATTCCTGCTGCTAGTTGGCCCATCTGTGTTTCCATTGACTTTCTCCAGACATCGATTTCCCCAAGCCTAGAGTTGACACCTTGTATCTGAGTGTAGACTGAGTTGAAGGATTGCCTGGTGTCTGAATGGTTCTTCCCCATCTCGTCAAGGATTGTCTGCAGATCATCCCTTTTCTGGTCCCTTTCCGGATGTCCTAGAGCTCTGTATGGCGGGGGGTTCCTAGGGGCACCTTGGTTCCATTGTGGTTGCTGAAACCTTTGGTCTCCCATGTAGCGATTGGGACCCCCTGCGTAAGCTGCCTCTTCGTGGTATTCTGCCAACATGACTTGCTCAGTCTGTGGGCACTCAGTAGTAGTGTGCCTCTGTGATCTGCATTCAATACAAGGCTGGTTAGCAGAAAAATACTTTACTTGTTTGAGGAGCTTCTTATTCTGATCTCTGTAGTACTGCTCCCTTACATCTGGATCAATCTCCTTAGGGGGCTCATAGAGAGGCATGGATGGTGCTGGCCTAGCGTAGGGGTTCTCCTCATAGGTGACTGGAGTCCCATACTTGTTGTCATAATTGGTCAGCTTGTCGAGAGCATCCCATGCATCAGCAGGCGGCATTCTCAGATACTCATAGTGAGTATATGTGTTGATTCTGTCCTTTGCAGCCAAGTCCAGAGAATTGAAGAAGATCTCTTGAACTATGTAGGTGACGGAGGTAAAACCTATCGTTGATTCCGCCAAAGAAAACTCAAACCTGTAGCAAGTATAGCAATAAGCAAGAGGTCGATCCACAGGGAAATTTGTAATTCAAGTATGATTCAAGTGTTGATTAAAGTAACCAAAGGGGGGTTTTGAGAGTGTAAAAGTTCCGCCTTTTATCAAAGCGGAGTAAAGAAAGCAAAGTAATTGGATTTGGTTTTAGACAAATTTGAGAAGTAATTCTACCTACAATTTTCCACTTAATTGGATTGAAGCGATCCTTGTAACTTCTTCTCGTCCTATTAAGTTTCCTATGAATGCCCTTGTCCCGACCTAATATAGTTACTAGTCCAATCAGTCCTAGAAACCCTTATCAATCGAACGGTCCCTAAAGAAGGATTTAACCCAATTGATAGCTTTAAGTTCAGAGATTAGCCAAGGTATTTGCAGTCCCTAACGAAGGATTTAACAACACCTTCAACTTCCTACTTATTCAATTAGTTCAATCAGCCCTAAAGGAACAAGTTTGCCATTTCGGTTAAGGTTCACAATCAGGAATCTACAAAACCTTAGCAATTGAATTGATTCTAACTAGTTGTGCGGGCTAGATAGAATAAAACAATATACAATCAAGCACAAAAAAGTTGAAGCATTCAAATATAGGAAACAAGAACGAGAATTAGAAACTCACAATCAATCCGAATAAAGCTTCAAATTGCAGGCAGAATAGATGAGTTTAGTTCCTCATGGAAGACATCGCTCAAAATCTCTCAAGTGTCTGATGAATCAATAGAATAGAAGTGATCCAAAAATAACTAAAAAGTGGCCTTATTAAAGATCCCAAAAGTCGGCCATAAACAAAAACCAAAAAGCATCTAGGGTGTTTTTAATCAAAACGACGCGTATCCACGCTGGCGGTAGATGCGGCGGCCGCCGCATGTATGCTACTGTAAAGGCTCGGATTTTTAAATTCTAATTTTTACGGAAGAAAAAAAAAGAGAGAATTAAAAATGAAATTAAATCGGTTGTAAAACTCGTTTAGCAGATTCCGACCGGAATATAAAATTTGACGAATAATTTCCATCCTTTTACCTCGAAAATTCGAAATAATTATCGGAAAACGATATCATTGTCGGTTTTTAAAATTTAATTGATCTAGAGAGCGAGAGTCGGTGAAACTAACATTTGAGAACTAATTGCGAGATTCAAAATTCACGTATTCGGAATTTATTTTCGGGTATTGATTTAATCAAATTCACACTCAATTCTCACCAACTCCCTCACCTCACCTTACCCTGCAAACTTAACCCTTCTCCCCGTCATTCACCATCACCATCGACACCATCACTTTCACCAACTCCCGAGCCATCACCAACATATCCTACATCCCCTCCTCTCGCACCATCCCCTGCATCTCCTTCCTCCTTCCCCATTCTCTGCACCTCCATCACCATATCAACGCCACCAATTCCTCTTCCTTCATCGGCGTTCCACCCTCGACACTTCCAGCACCAGCATAGAAGCCACAAGGAGCAGCCACACGAGCCACCGCAGCCTCGGCGATCTCCTCTTTCCCCTGTTTCCACATCCAAGGTTGCCTCCCGAGTCGATCGCAAACCAAACCTTCGGTGAGTCGTTCTCCTTTGTTTTCGATCCAAACTAACCTCGAACTCCACCATCATCCTCACCCCCGTCCAACGCAGATCCGACGAGCCATCGCGAGTCTCCGACGATGCCCAGACCTCCGATCGAGAGCTCCGAAGTGGCGTAATCCCTCGGTGAGCTTTTGCCTTTCCTTCCCTTGTTTCGATTCGATTCTGTCCTTGGGTCGGGCTGTGGGTGAGTGGCGAGTGAGCAAGAGTTGAGTGCGGGATGATCGGGTGAGCCCGAGAGTTCCGGCGAGCTCGAGAGTTGACGAGGCGAGCTCGAGAGCAAGGCCGTGAGCACGAGGGCTGAGCGGGGGTCCGAGCAGGCGACCGCGTGTGCGAGGGTGTTGTGGGAGTGTGAGAAAGGATGGGGCGGAGCTGGGCACACAACGATTCCGAAGAAGGAGGCCGAGAGGAGGAGCAAGCTCGCCGGCGGTTGGAGCCTCGAACAAGGCCGGGCGGGAGTTTTGAACATTTGAAGGAAGGAGATGACTTGTGGCCCGCCTTGCCATTTCATTTTAATTATACTGTTATGAACCGGTTGGAGTTTGGAAATTTGGCAGAATCGGTTCGGTTGGGTTCTGTTTAGTTCGGGTTTATCCGTTTATTTATTTAATTAGTCAATGGTATTTAAAATAAAATAAAATAAAATATTATTTGGCCTTAAAGATTGAAAAAGAATTTGGAGAAGAATTTTTAAGGTTGGAGAGTGATTTAATAAAAAAAATTGAAAAAGGAATTTTGCGAGCGTTTTCAAGGGTCGGAATTCTTAAATGTTTAATTTGGATTTTGAAATGGATTTGAATATAACTTAAGAATCTGACTTGTTCCATGACTAACTAGCATGATAATATGAACGTTTGATTAACGGCATGATATGTGTGACTAATAGCATGACTTGTGGTTATTTATTATAGGGAGATAAATATTGGTTACCGGTGATGATATGCAAAGTATGAGTATAAAATGATAGTATGCGAATTTGGCTAAGTATGATATGGAGGCTATCTTAAGCTGATGAGATGGCGGATTATATATGTGAATACGGCATGAGATGATGAAAAGAGATGAGAAATTAAATTGAGAGATTAATGTTGTTGATGATGGGATGGTTAACTTATATATATGTTTTATGTGAATCTTATGTGTGTTATTTGATATGCTTTGTGTAAGTTAGACTTAGACTTATTATGCTGCTTGTCTTCTAGGTGAGATCTAATCTGCCTGGATTTACTTGATTGCTGTATTGCTTGGATTCTGCGCTTCTCCAAGTAAGTTCTTTGAACTTACTCATGATGGGCGCTCTATGCACTGGGTGATATATAGTAGGCTAGTGTTCATGCACCATACGACTTAGAAGCACGCTTAGGATCTAAAATGGAAATCATATGACTTGCTATATGTCTTTGCTAGAAAACGGCCGTTATAGGTGTTTATTGGATGTGACCTTTTTCTCTATTCTTGTCATCTTAGTGGGGCTTATTATAGAAAGTTGCTTGCACTTGATGGGTGAGGTAGGCTTTTTGGTAACAAGTCGCCATAGAACTCTTAGAGCATTAGGCCTTATATGGGTGTCGTTGTTTGTCTTCCCTTCGTAGTTAGTAGGCTCCTTACGTAGGGACGGCCTGCACCATGGGTGAGGTAGTTCCCTTTGAAGGGAGTTGCTAGAGGATTCCTTATGAGCCTAGAGGGACATGCTATTTTGGCATTTCTTGTAACTGCGCGCCTCTTTATTTATGTCCGCACTTAATTATTCGTATGCTTATCTGTTTAAGTTCCGCTTTGCATTTCGCATTTCATTTTAGGAATATGATGCTTATTATATGCCTCTCAGAGTGTGTTTACACACGCGCATGAGTGGCCTGATGATTGACCCAGATCCCCCTCATTTTTTTAGATTCAGGTAACCGCTAGCCGCTATCTTTGCTTATATGGACGCTTGGCGGGTTCAGACTTTTGGCGTTAGATTGAGAGCTCGAGAGACCACTAGACTTCCTCTCTTTTACGTTGTTTTGTCCCGGCTCTACCGTGGCACCTTTGGGATTGTATTTTGCTTCAACTTCACTTATGCTGGTTGCATGCCTAAATGGATTTTTCGCGTTGTAGACTTAGGACAGGCACAGGGGTTTACCCCGGGGTCTCCAACGGACCTTACGGATTTGGGTGAGAAATCCTGCTTTAAACTATAAATCTTCGGTTTCAAACCTTCAACCTGTACTCGGAGCGCAAGATCCTAACGAGGGGTTTTATCCCTCGAAACGTAACTCGAGAATCATAATCCTGGGCCGTTACAGCTGCGGCCGCAGCATTAACATTTTTCTTGCAATGGCCCTGGCGGCGGCCGCTGCACACTATGCGGCGCCCGCCGCATTCCTTTATGCGGTTCTTCTTGTCTTCTCTCCGAGAGTAGCTTGAGATGAATTGCTCTTTTCATTCCTTGCTTCTCTCCAATGTCTTTTATACTCCTCTTCAAGATATTGCATCTCCCACATGTGTTCCGATTCGATCTGCAAGATAACCATAAATTTGCGCAGAATCCGAACTTTTCTAGAATAATCATAAGATGCAATTTAGTAACAAAGAACGAAATAAATGCAACCTATCTAAGCTAAAAATGCCTATAATGCCTATCTAATATATGCATTATCAAATTCCCCCACACTTAACCTTTGCTTGTCCTCAAGCAATGATAGAATGAACATGAATCAATGTATCCCACAGGAAATCCCTTCAAATTTCAATCCTTATCAAAAAGCAACATTATAGCAGGTGAACACATAAACCAGGCAAACAAACGTCATAGCATGTATTTTAGTGATCAGAGCTTAGAAGTAGACATTATTCAATCTCACCAGAAATGTGTTTTTCACTCATGTGTTTAGGCTCTAAGATACAACTCTCAACTCAAACCAATCATGCACCAAGCTCATAGACATTGACCACTATATCACCAATTCTCTACAGAAATGTCATTACTTGCGGGACACAATAAATAAAATAAAATGCAACATTTTTTTTTCTTTTTCTTTTGTTTTCTTTTCTCTTTTTTTCTTTTGGGTTATGTAACGCACCGGACATGCTCGGACAAAGGGTGTCCGAGCATGTCCGGTGCGTTACATAACCCAAAAGGCATTCTGCGATATGCAAAAGTGCCAAAAGAGCATGTAAATGTCATTTTTCTTGATCCTCCAGTGCTATTGGTACCTGAAAATATCCTGAGTAGCCATCTAAAAAGCAATAAAAGGAACGGCCGGCGAGGCGCTTAAGCATTTGATCAATAAAGGGAAGGGGGAAATGGTCCTTGCGAGTAATTGCATTCAATTTTCGATAATCAATACAGACTCTCCATCCAGTTTGTACCCTGCTAGGGACCAATTCACCATCCTGATTCTCAACAACAGTAATACCTCCCTTCTTAGGGACATCCTGAGTAGGACTCACCCATTTGCTATCAGATATGGGAAAGATCATACCTGCCTGAAGGAGCTTCAGCACCTCCTTCTTTACCACTTCCATCATTGGCGGATTGAGTCTCCGTTGAGGTTGTCTAGACAGCTAGGCATCATCCTCTAATAGTATCCTATGCATGTAGAGGGTAGGACTGATGCCCTTGATGTCTGTTATCGTCCATCCTAACGCCTCCTTGTTTTTCTTTAGAACAGTCACCAATCGCTCCTCCTGTCCAAAGGTCAATTTATTAGAAATAATGACATGCATAGTATCATTTTCACCAAGAAAAGCATATTTAAGGTGATTAGGAAGTTGTTTCAATTCAACATCAGGCGCTTGGATAATAGATGGAAGAAGCTTTTCATTAGGAATGGTCAGCTCGATGCAGTCTCCCCGTGGTGGCACATAGGTGGGAGATCGATGGTCTAAAGCTACTATAGCCTCCTGCAAATCAGATGACAATACATTATCTCTAGCAATTTCATCTATAGGAGGCTGTAAAGCAACTTCCATCTCATCAACACACTCCAAATCAAAGGAATCTTGTGCCATAGTATCAATAACATGCACAAAGCACAGAGAAGGATCATCAGATGGGAATTTCATGGAATCATAAATATTATATTCAACTCTTTGACCATCAAATTCCATAGTAAGAGATCCTGAATAGACATCTATCTTAGTCCTAGCAGTTTTCAGAAAAGGTCTGCCCAAAAGAATAGGGCCTTCATTGTTACCAAGACCCATGTCAATCACAAAGAAATAAGCGGGGAATATCAAATTGTCAACCATAACCAAGACATCTTCAACAATCCCTTTCGGGTAGATAGTAGATCGATCAGCAAGTTGAATCACTACCCGAGTATCATTCAGAGGTCCCAATCCCAAAGCATGATAAACATTAGAAGGCAAAACATTAATAGACGCTTCTAAATCTAACATGGCTTTTTCAAATTTAGTATCACCTATCACACATGGGATAGCAAACATACCAGGATCACTACACTTCTCAGGCATACGTTTTTGAAATACAGCAGTGACATGTTTACTTACCTTCACCTTTTGCTTACCTTTTAGCTTCTGATTCCGCTTGATAGTGCAAAGTTCCTTCAAAATTTTAGCATATCTAGGAATGCTTTTGATCAAATTAAGCAAAGGAATGTTTACCTCACACTTACTGAATGTCTCGAAGATCTCCTTGTCATTCTCATACCTTCGTGTATCTTTCAAGGCTTCCGGGAAGAGCGGAATGGGCTTTGGAGTCTCAATAGGTAAGGAGGAAGAAGGGGGAGAGGAAGAAGGAGGAGGGAGAGGGAGAGAAGAAGAAAGATGGGAGGAAAACTTACCAGGATCGGAGGGAGCAGTGGGATCGCCTGCGGCGGGCGTTGCATGCTTGCTGCCCCTGGCAGCGGCCGCCGCACGGTGGTTTGCCCGTGTTCGTCTTCAACAATTTCTATCTCCTCGTCCATTATCTCCTCATCGTCCTTTTGATTTGTGACAACCAGTTCCTAGCCACTCCTAAGTGTTACAGCACTGACATTCTCCTTTGTTGGATTCTCGATGGTCTGTGATGGAAGCTTTCCTGGACTATTTGCCTCCTTAGCACTTAAGATTTGAATGAGCTGACTCATTTGATTCTCAAGATTTGTCATCCGATCGGATTGCTGCTTCTCTAGATTTTCCATCCGCTCCGACTGTTGTTTATCATTCCTCATGACCAATCGTGACAGTTTTTGTAGTGGATCCTCATTATCCTCATTTGATTGTTGTTGACCTCCCTTTCGAGGTTCATATTATTATTGAGGCCTTGCATGTTGCCCCCCTTGCGGATTGAAAGAAGCTTGGTAGTTCCCATAGCCTTGTTGATAGCCTCTATTGTAATTGTTGTTGTTGGAATACCCAGGATTTCCATAATTGCCTTGCCTAGGCCTTTGTTGAGTGAAATTCCCAATGGCATTCAAATCAAAATTAGGATCTTGTAAAAGCGGGCACATGTCCATAGGATGAGTGCATTGACTGCAGAGACCACATGTCTTCAGTTGTTGAGGAGTTCTATTAATAATTAATTATTTCATCATCTCCTTTACCTCTGCCATATCAGTCTGAAGTGCAGCCACAGGAGCATCAACAACGAGTACACCCCTAGCACGAGGACTCTTATTAAACTGCCTGGATCCCTCAGATAGCTCCTTAAACACATCCCAAGTTGCGGAAGGTGTCTTGTTCAGCATGTTTTCTCCATAAGCAGAATTCACTGTTTTGCGCTCTATATCAATCAACCCATTAAAAAGAAAGAGAACCAGATCCTTTTGAGAGTACCCATGGCATGGGCAGCTGGGGTAGAGTTTCTTGAAGCGCTCAAAGTACTCATGTATAGACTCCGTCGCGTACTGCTCAATGTTGCTGATTGACCTTTTCAAAGCATTGAGCTTTGTTGCAGGGAAGTACATCTCTAGGAAGATTCTCTTCATCTTAGCCCAAGTAGAAATAGAGTCAGGCGGTAGATAGAAGAACCATTCATTTGCCTCATCCTTTAAAGAGAAAGGAAAAGCTCTCAGCTTGATTTGCTCTTCAGTTACGTTCTCTAGTTTCATCCCAACAACCACCCTATGGAATTCAGACAAATGCTTGTGGGGGTCCTCCCCACTCAACCCATGGAACTTGGGTAGAAGATGAACTACCCCAGACTTCAGCTCAAAGTTAACTCCTTCTGCAAGCGCAGGGAATTGGATCGCCAAGGGTTGTTGTGCCAGATCAGGAGCAGAAAGCTCATTAAGAGTGCGGTTTGCGTCGTTAGCCATCTCTGTTGTAGATTCTTCTTGATCAAAAGGGAGTTCGCGAAAGCGATCACGAGCTTCTCACCTTAGAGCGGCAAGGGTCCTTTCAATCTCTGAATCTAACGGCAACAAAGAAGAATTAGTAGCACGGGTATGGACCATATAAGACGATCCACACCAAAACTAACACTAAAAACACACAAGAATTAAATAAAATTCCCCGGCAACGGCGCCAAATTTGACGGAGGTAAAACCTATCGTTGATTCCACCAAAGAAAACTCAAACCTATAGCAAGTATAGCAATAAGCAAGAGGTCGATCCACAGGGAAATTTGTAATTCAAGTATGATTCAAGTGTGGACTAAAGTAACCAAAGGGGGGTTTTGAGAGTGTAAAAGTTCCGCCTTTTATCAAAGCGGAGTAAAGAAAGCAAAGTAATTGGATTTGGTTTTAGACAAATTTGAGAAGTAATTCTACCTACAATTTTCCACTTTATTGGATTGAAGCGATCCTCGTAACTTCTTCTTGTCCTATTAAGTTTCCTATGAATGCCCTTGTCCCGACCTAATATAGTTACTAGTCCAATCATTCCTAGAAACCCTTATCAATCGAACAGTCCCTAAACAAGGATTTAACCCAATTGATAGCTTTAAGTTCAGAGATTAGCCAAGGTATTTGCATTCCCTAACGAAGGATTTAACAACACATTCAACTTCCTACTTATTCAATTAGTTCAATCAGCCCTAAAGGAACAAGTTTGCCACTTCGGTTAAGGTTCACAATCAGGAATCTACAAAACCTTAGCAATTGAATTGATTCTAACTAGTTGCGCGGGCTAGATAGAATAAAACAATATACAATCAAGCACAAAGAAGTTGAAGCATTCAAATATAGGAAACAAGAACGAGAATTAGAAACTCACAATCAATCCGAATAAAGCTTCAAATTGCAGGCAGAATAGATGAGTTTAGTTCCTCATGGAAGACATCGCTCAAAATCTCTCAAGTGTCTGATGAATCAATAGAATAGAAGTGATCCAAAAATAACTAAAAAGTGGCCTTATTAAAGATCCCAAAAGTCGGCCATAAACAAAAACCAAAAAGCATCTAGGGTTTTTTTAATCAAAACGACGCGTATCCACGCAGGCGGCAGATGCGGCAGCCACCGCTTGTATGCTGCGGCCGCAGCATCAACATTCTTCTTGCAACGGCCCTAGCGGCGGCCGCTGCACACTATGTGGCGCCCGCCGCATTCCTGTATGCGGTTCTTCTTGTCTTCTCTCCGAGAGTAGCTTGAGATGAATTGCTCTTTTCATTCCTTGCTTCTCTCCAATGTCTTTTACACTCCTCTTCAAGATATTGCATCTCCCACATGTGTTCCAATTCGATCTGCAAGATAACCACAAATTTGCGCAGAATCCGAACTCTTCTAGAATAATCATAAGATGCAATTTAGTAACAAAGAACGAAAGAAATGCAACCTATCTAAGCTAAAAAAGCCTATAATGCCTATCTAATATATGCATTATCAGCAGGGTTGTTGTCCATGTGTAGGGCAAGATAGCAGTAGATCCTTATAGCGTTCCCAAGCCTTTGCTAGCGGCTCCCCAGGCTGCTGTTTGAAAGATGTGATCTTCTGGAGAAGGAGCGCTGTCTTAGCAGGAGGAAAGAATTTATTCAGAAATTCCTGCTTTACTTGAGCCCATGTCGATCTCGAGTAAACAATACTCTAGATCGACTAAAACATAAAGAAATTGTGAATCGCAACTTTGAACACAGAATCACAGATTTCGACAGAAATAAACTCAATATATAAAGAACTTCCAAAGCCAGGGTATCAACACCACAACGATAACCATGCAAAGTAACACATAAAGGCATAAAAGATCATGCTTTTCATCAAAATAACTTTCGTTACTAACAAATAGGCATATAGAAGCTTTCGCATAAACCCTAATTGTTACTAACCCTTTTCATATAATTAATCCAAGTTGCATTAAGATCACTTTCTCTTCAATAACACAAACAAGGATCACCTTCAACTCTCGCAAAAGAATCATGCTCATAGGGATAGAAGACGAATTGCATAAAAAGATTGTACCTTTACCGCATCATCTTACATGGCCACCGTTGGGCTCACCCCAGCCCCAAAAGTGGGTGGACTACTCGCTCTTCATTATCAACAAAGACATTAAATAACAAAAGAAACTAACTTGCATTGAATTAAATAAAGAAAGCTTACAACCAAACAAGACAAATCCGCTCTCGCATTTCCACCTTGCTCGCCACAAACTCTCTCTCTCTCTAATACTACTTACTTGTTCTCTCTGAAATTGAATGATAAAAAACCAGCCCCTAAGGCTTTATTTATAGCCTTCTACTCCTTGTTATTCAAGGATAGAATATATCTATCTTTATCTAAATTTATATCTAAAGATTTTAAGATAAATAAATGCAATTAAGGAATTAAATCTAAAAGGAAAATTATATCTAAAATAGGTAAATCTCTTCTTGTGTTGATAGGTCTTCTCTCCATAGATAGATGTTGATAGACAAGGATAGACTTCGGCAATCTTCGGCTCCAAGCAACCCCAAATCGAGTTGGACAGTAAAACGCGTAACGCGGCTTTGGGACGCGGTTTCCTCGATCTCGACAAGGTTACTCGAGATCGAGTAGAAGTGTCGTCGAGTATGGCTTGGCTGGGCTTGGTCGAGCAGTTGGTGCTCGTTATGGCTCGGACCTTGGCTCTCTGAGGTCCTCGAGATCGAGTAACCATGTCTCATCGACTTGCTTGGTCTTGGTCGAGGATTCTTCTCCTCGGCACTGGCTCGGACTGGTGGTGAAGATTTTGTCGATATCGACAACTTTTGTCGAGATCGAGTAAAGTGTGCCCGGCGTCTCCGGGTCCTCGGCTTCTCGACTTGGCACATCTCTTCGACTCCGGACATGGCATCAGGATTTGGTCTATCTCGACTAGATTCCTCGAGATAGAGTAAGGCTCCGGGAGTCGGGTTGTCTCTGAGTCAGTTTCCTCGATCATGTTCTTCTCGACCAGACATGCTCGGACACCCTATGTCGAGATCGAGTAAGTGTACTCTAGATCGAGTAAGGTTGAGCTCCGGCTTGATTCATCCTGGTTCCGCTACTTCTTGACCTTGGACTTCAGTAGTTGATTTCCAAGCTTTTCCACCCTTTCTCAGAACTGCTGTAAATTGCCTCGAATTCTGCGAAATTAAACAGAAATTGGTGTAGATTCCATAATTTGGCAAATAAACATAAACTACATAGATTCTGTATTATCTTAGCCCAAATGCATGAAATATATGCAGAAAACGATATAAAAGCTACTGTAAAACATGGCAGATTCACCTCACAACACAGGTCTTATGTATGGGGTCGAAATCGACCAGGAAAAATCGACTGAATCACAAAGTAGGTCGATATCGAGCACCAAAACTCAAAATCGAGCTGACCCCACCAGAAGTCGAGCCAGACCACTCGATATCGAGCAAACTTGGTCGATATCGACCCATCGACATCGACTCGACTCCACCTGTTGAGCCACAACAACCCGATTTTGAGCAGCAGCACTCGACTCGATATCGATCACCTCTAGTCGATATCGACCTCCCCAAATCAAGCAGTCTTCCCCATAATCGATTGAATCCACTAGAGCAGCAGAGATCGATATCGACTAACACAGGTCAATCTCGACCAAATCCTTAGGAGGTCCCAGAGTCCGATTATGCAAAGGTAAGCCAAGGTATTGATCTTTCTTCTCCTATTTCAATTAAAGATCTATCTATACATGGGAGAGGTTTGCCTTGGTATGTGCGCTTATGCAGGGTTTCCGATGATGAGCCCAAGGAATATGAAATTGGAGACAAGGTCTATGTTTTCAAGTTAAATGATCATTGGTTCCCCAACAAGTTCAAGAAGAAGAAGATGGGCCCTTTCACGGTGAACAAGATCCATTCCGGAGGACTGCAGCTGATGGACAAAAATGGAGTCCTGTTTGAAGCCCAAGCTACATGGGCCTTGCAAATGCCACCTTAAGCTTTATGGAGAAGTCGACCTAGCGACTATAAAATCTAGAGCTTGTAAATAGACATTTAGTTTTTGGGATTTTTGGACACTGTTGCTTTTGTTTTTGGTTTTGGACATTATATTTTCTATTGTGGGTATTTCTCTTCTAATTTTTATCAGGAATAAGGAAAAGAGCAGCACTCCATTTCGAGTACAGTAGGTGGATATCGACCATGCCCACTCGAAATCGACCAAGGCTTACAACATTTGCACTCGATTTCGACGATTCGCACACCTGTCTAGTGAGTTTCTTTCTTCACCCTTATTTTTTTATAAAGTGAGGACATTGTAATGTTTAAGTATGGGGTGAGGGAAAGGCTTACTTTGTGCATATTTGACATATTTGACAATATGTGTGCATATTTAGAGTTTATTTCTTGAATTGTTTATGCATGGCTACGTTGGATTCATATTTGATTTATGTGCTTATATACATGTTTTCCAAAGTTTATAAAAATGACCCCCATTGAAATTTTTGAATAAGTGTCATGGAAGCTTTAATTGAACTCGACGATGCAAAATTGGATTCATTAGAGATATAGCATGAAATTGCCTAGTAAAGGAAAGTCACAATGAAGTGCATTATTTTATGAAAACCGTGAAAGGAGGTAAAATTTTATATTGCTTTTGACATGTTGCATGATAAGAGGATGGAGGACTTTATATTTCCATATATGCTCTATGTTTATATTCCTTAGCCATACCTATGCTTATGCATCACAAAAGCCATATTGAGCCTTATTTCATATTATTAAAATTGCCAATTCTTTACCTTATTTCCTATCCGGGGATTATGTTGAGAATGAAAGCTACATTATGGGGATTATTATATGGTTATTGTGTCGTTATATATCATATGTGGAGTTTGGCATGAATGTTTCGAAAATATGGAAAATTTAATGAGTGAAAGAAAATCCGATCACCTCAGGAGATAAAAGGTAGATCGACCCTGCTCGCTGAGATAATAGTTTGGCGAGATGGGACACAATGTGAGGAGTCCAAAGCACTAAGTATCCAGGGTCATTCATGACACCCATGTTTGCGACTCGCAAGAAGGCAGTGGTGAGGTTAGAGAGGTAAAAGCATAATATTGAAAAAAGCATTGAGCGAATGAGCGAAAGGTGAGAAATCAAAGGAAGAAGGAACGTGGTATGAAATTTTGGAAATTACTCCATTTTCCTGAATCATTAGCACCACATGGAAAAAAATTGCCCTCTTTTAGCCTTTTACCAATCTACTCCTTATTGAGCTTAAATTAAAGTCCTCTTGATTATTAATGCTTTGTCACTTATGAATTGTTTTACATAACCCTCTTTTTGTGAGTAGATGTTGCTGTTTATTTGCACATGTATGGATTTGTGACATTAGTACCTTTTCGAGGATGGTAATTGATTGCAGGGTTATATGGCAATGAATCTAAGATGTTGAGAGTTTTGATTTCTTCCCCTGAATGACAATTAAAAGTATTTCTTGAGGACAAGCAAGCTTAAGTATGGGGTGTTAGTTGTGAGCCTAATTTTCCATGTTTTATGCTTACTTTTATATCAATTTCTACATGCATTTCATACATTTGGGCTAGAATAGTTCAGAATCTATGTAGTTTATGCTTATTCGCCAATTATGGAATCTACACCAGTTTCTGTTTAATTTTGCAGAAATCGAGGCAATTTACAGCAGTTCAGAGAAAGGAAGAAAAGCTCGAAGTCAACTATAGAAAGTCCGAGGTCAAGAAGTAGCGGAACCAGGACAAATCGAGCTGGAAACGAGAAAATCGACCCGACACACACAGGTCAATATCGACCTAGTCTGGTCGATATCGAGGGAGCCAGTCGACATTCACCTTGAAGAGCCAGAATCAAGTGAAGACGAACAGAGTTGGTCGATATCGACCACACCAGGTCGATATCGAGTTGACCAAGTCGAGTCAAGATCCAGGCATCAACCAAGGAGCTGGAGCAGGAAAATGCATGTCGATATCGACCTAATCAAGTCGATATCGAGTAACAAGTGGTCGATTTTCATCCCCTAGAGCCGAGATCAAGTCGGTAAGTGAAGCTGGGAAATTGGAGGTCGATATCGACCTAGGCTGGTCGATATCGAGTGACCACCAGTGGCCGATTTCGAGGGTATCCGAGCTCTAATCAAAGTTCTATCCAAAGTCCAATGGAGATATCCACAAGAGGAGATTCAATCAAGTTCTATCAAGATGGAAGAGATACTTATCTACTTTAGATATAGTTCCCTTTTAGATTTATTTCTTTTATTTCCATTATTTAATCCTTAGATAAAGATAGATAGATTTAGATAGAGATATAGTTTTCTTTCCTAATTATCTAGGGAATGAACACAATAAATAAGGCATTATGGGCTAGATTTTATTCATTCAATTCAAGTTACAATTAGTTACATAGAGAGAGAGAGAGAGAGAGAGAGAGAGAGAGCTTGTGGCAAGGAGGAGCAAGAGAGTTGAGAGACGATTTGGCTTCGATTGGTTGTAAGCTTTCTTTTATTTTATTTAATGCAATTTAGTTCCCTTTTATTATTAATGTCTTTCTTGATGATGAAGAGCGAGTAGTCACCCAACTTCTAGGGTCGAGGTGAGCTCGACGGTAGCCATGTAAGGTGATGTGATAAAGGTACAATCTTTTGATGCGATTTCGTCTTCTATCCCTATGAGCATGATTCTTTTGTGAAATTTAAAGGTGATCCTTGTTTGTGTTATTGAAGCAAAAGTGATCTTAATACAACTTGGATTAATTATGTGAAAAAGGTTTAGTAACAATTACGTTTTATGCGAAAGCCTCTATTTTCCTATTTGTTAATAACGAAAGTTATTTGATGAAAAGCATGACCTTTTATGCCTTTATGTGTTATTTTACATGGTTATCGTTGTGGTGTTGAAACCCTGATCTTGGAAGTCTTTTATTTTACTGATTTATTTCACAAATTTTGAGTTTCAAGTTACTGTTCTTGTCAATATTGAGTTGTTGCAGTCGATTTTGCCAGTCGATATCGAGTTCACTGGGTCGATATCGACCAAGTTTTTGTCTTTGTTCTATTTCCTGCTTTTCTTTTGTTATTCCTGTTTGTCTGGTTGATTTTCCGCTGAGATCTGGAACTAAAAAGGCGAGCGCTGACACGTTTCCTCGTGGATCGATCCTAACTGCTTTCTACTACAATGGGAGGAAGTCTTGTATTTATTTGCTGAGACAGGGAGTCAGTTTTCTTTTGTATTTATTTATATTTCATACTTGATCATCCTCCTACAACAACACTAGCTCCGCAACATCCATTGGCTTCTTGCCCACACGCGGCTTCTTCGTTGGCTGAGTTACTTCCGTCATGGACAACATATCAGGATGTTGACGGGTGCTCCATCTCGCCCGTGGAGGGGCACCTCAGTCTCAGCCTCAACCTCGGAGGCATCGGGTGCCACCAACTCCTCCTGCAACTTGCACACTAGGGTGCGGTTAACATGACAGTCCATACAATTGACATGACATCAAATTGATCTTAACATGACAGTCTCGTGCACATACCTCCACTAGTACAAATACACTCTTCAACGGCGTTTGAAAAACGCCATAGAAGCGATAATTAAGATGGCGTTTTTAAATGTCATGCCCAAACGCCGTCGAAGCCGAAGTCGTGCTTTTGCCCATATTTTTATGGCGTTTGTGAAACGCCATGGAAAATGTTATCCATGGCATTTTGTAAATGCCGTAGTGTCTGCCCAATATGACTAAAACATATATTCCATGGCGTTTAAAAAACGCCATGGTTTTCATTTTTCATATAGAAAACTCACATTCCATTGCGTTTTTCAAACGCCATGGAAGTTCAATAATTAAAAAATATATAATCATAATAATACATTGCCCTACTAGAGAATTACAGTAGTAGTTACTGAATTAGAAAAATACAACTGAAGCGTGCCAAAATTTACATGGAAACAAAGAAGGTTAAAGAGTGAGAAAAAGAGTTACACAGTATAATAGTGTCTATATATAATTGCCATCCATTAAGAAGGAATCTCTTTGTACTTTTCTTTGCATCTACTTCTCCTCCACCATCACTTCATTGTCTCACCTAAAACCCCAAAAATTCAGATTTAGCATGCAAAATAAGGGAGCTTATAAACTCTTATTTAGCATGTAAAAATTAGACAAGTCACAACATAAAGAAGACAATGTGTAATATAAAACAACTCGTAATCAACTGTAACCCACAAATAACTAAAACTTCATGAAATACATAACCCATTTCCTCCATTCTTTCAAAAACAAGAGAATGCATGACTCATGAGAATACAAAGATCAATTCTTTAAAAGATATCATAGAATAGAGACATTATTATAAAAATAAAAATGTTAAAAAGAGTTCAAAGAGACACATAGCAGAAAAGTAGGTAATGAATGAGATATTTTTCTTTGTTAAAAATACATGTAAAAATTAATATTGTATTGATTCTCAAACTATCAAAAAATAGAAAAAGACCTAAAAATGACAGTTGATAGTCATATGGATATCCAAGACACTAAACATAGTGTGCAAATAAAATTCCTAGTCTAGATAATATTTTTGTAAGGTTATGAGAATAGTCTTGAAAAGGAGCATACCTTCTTTTCTAGTTTAGACACGTAATCTCGATGCCTATTACTTTCGACATCTTTGAATCGTTAGTCTTCACCAAATATATTTGCTGATTTATTGTTAAAGTGTACAATTTAACTAAAGCTACATCTCATTGTGTACCAAGTCCCGGAAATTAGCTCACTTTACCTGCAATAAAGTTGGCTCAGGACTTCAGAAAGTTATTTTGCACTCCAAAGTACATATAAAAAGAGGAAAGAAATACAAAAGATACACATTACTTACTTCTAACATCCTCCTAAATTCTTCTCATGCTTCTTTCAGCTTCGCATGCCTCTCCTCAACATCTTGTTTTTTTCTCTTATTTAAAAACTACAAAGAAAAGTGAATATCAAATTCGTACATATGCTACACTAATAAGAAAGATGGGTACATAAGTTATGAAATTGCTACTTGTTTGTAGAACACTCGAGAATTATATTGGAGATTTTCTAAATAGGTGCTAAGTAGGTTGAAATAAGAATATATTTCCATCCGTTATGATACCTATGCTACAAGAATAATAAATTTTATCAAACTGCTACACATTTGCAGAGCACTAGAGAAGTTCACTGAGATTTTAGTCCCACAATGACAATCTACTACTATTTCCAAGTTTTTGCAGCATATGGAGTAAATCCACTTGGAATTTATCTCTCTTTTTTCGGTCTAGATACATTTAAAAGTAAAATTAAAAAGAGAGTCAAGTGAAAAAGAAGTATGATTACCTTGGATTTAACTGCGGTTTGACCACTAACTTGCTCCAAAACCTACTCAATCAAACGCATAAAGAAAACATAAATCAAACAACAAAACAACGAATTCATTAAAGTGAATCTAAGAATTGAAGTGTCCAAGTCTAGAAATTGGACAATGACTCCACAAAAGGGGTCTGATATAATCAACATCCAAAAATACCAGAACTTCTATTCAGAACATCCGAGAATATTCATGGTGTATGCAGGTTCAGATTTCATTTAACACAAGGATATGATCTAAAATAACAAAAAACTATCACTTGGCATTCACTAAGGGCTTGAAAACTTGCTAAATAATGATCAATCCAGACACCAATAGGACACCAAAGTGCACTGTGCAATGAAAAAACTCAATCAAAAACCCAAAACATCTACACAAATTGAAATAAATCGATGAAAACTCAATCAAAAACCCATTAAAAGTAGTACTTATAACATCATAAGATCATAATTGATAAGAATAACACAATGTGAGGGAAAAAAAGGCAGTGGCTCTCCCTCTTACCTTATTGACTAGGGAAGGGGTAATTGTTTTGATCATCTCAACAATCTCCCTCTTTGTTCGATTAAACTTCTCATCTTTCTCTTGATTAACTGAACTACTCATTATTTTCAAATTTCTCTGTTGAAATCAGGAACATTTACAAAATTAGTTTAGAGTTATTAATTGAATAAAGGTACAGTACAACACTTCAAAAAACATCTGATGAAAATATCTATCAATTACAAAACAAGGTATATAAGTCACATTAATTGAACATGTACTTGGATCATAATTGTGACAGGTTGAGTAGATTTATTAAAATCAAGCACAAAAACTTTAGAACCTGAGCAAAATAGCTAAATCAGTTACAATATGCAAGGGTGCTAAACTACAGTTGCTAGTTGGGCTACATATTACTTGTGATCAAGCCATTTGCTACTACTTCAAACATACAATCCACAAGGTACTAAAATCATGAGTCCATGACTTAGGAGCTAGTCTTGGAACCTTATAAATAAATTCATATAATTTTCATATATGTAATACTGCCAGATTTTTGCTCAGCAAACTAACACTTTTATTTACTTATTATAGCAAAAAAGAAACACATATGTAATTTCTTGATTTAAATTTGCAAACAAAGAAAGAAAGATAAAATTCATTACACAGAAATTAGCAGGCGCAATTTCATATCAATTGAGCACAAATAGAGATATTGAGGTACCTACTAAGCTCGAATTCCACTGTGTCTCTCAGCGGCATAGGTTTCAATAGAAATCGCAAAAGATTCGTCAAACTCACCAAGCTTCGATTCCATGTTTTTACACTTTGATCTCAGGAACTGAAGAGTTCCAATTTCAGGAACTGAAGATTTCCAATTGATTTTCCTAGTAAATGAAACCCTAAATAGATTTCCAATTCCAAGAACCCTAATTTGAGAAAATTGAAGAACCATCAATTGAAGGTTATAACCATCAAATTCCATCATTTCAAGGTTTTAACTAGCAAATCAGGTAATTGTGATTTACCTTAGACCTTGCAAAACTTAAGGATTATAGTCGAAAATCCTTCTTCACTAGTATTATCTTTCCACCTAGATCTGGCAAGGGTGGTACGAGAGAGAGAGAGAAAACGAGAGCGATTTCTGGAGAGGATAGAGAAGGAGGTGACACGAGGTTGGGGCGGTGCCGGCGAGAGCAACAACGACGGAACAATGCTTCTCTGGTTCAATGGAAGGTTTAGGGGAAGGAACTGTGTGTGTGTGTGTGTGTGTGTGTGTGTGTGTGTGTGTGTGTGTGTGTGTGTGTGTGTGTGTGTGTGTGTGTGTGTGTGTGTGTGTGTGTGTGTGTGTGTGTGTGAGAGAGAGAGAGAGAGAGAGAGAGAGAGAGAGAGAGAGAGAGAGAGAGATGATGATGATGATGAGAGGAGTGGTAGTAAAATTAGGTTACGCCGAGACGCCAAATAGGTTATGTTCTTTTCTTGTCGCTTAATAATTTGGCCCAAATTTTTGAACTGAAAAAAATTGCCCCTAATTCTATGGCGTTTTTAAAACGCCATAAAATTTACGTCATTTAAAAAATGCCATAAAATTTAGTTCACAATTTTAGTTTTAATAGCATGGCGTTTTTCAAACGCCATAAATTTAACGACGTTTGCAAAACGCCATAAATAAAGTGCGTTTTACAAATTTATGACATTTTTCTATTTAAACGCCATAAAAGACATTTTTAATGGCATTTTATGAAAAACGCCATCTTTTAAAAGTCATAAATAACCTCATATGTAGTAGTGCTCCATGGCCCTGGCCCTGCCCTTGCCCTTGTCCTTTTCCTCCTTGGTGGGTTGTCTCTCCTCCTTGGCGTTGCCCTTGCCCAGGTCATTGTTCTTGTCCTTATCCTTCACTGATCCATGATCCTATCCACATGACATGTGATTAAATTGACATATACTGATATTTTGCATGACATGTACCGACATGTACATGACAACTAATACCAATAACATGACATTACTATTAAATTACATGATGCTTCTGATATGATACCAGGATAACCTTACCTCCTTCGTCAGAACATCCCCTTGCTCATCTGACTCCCTAGTCCCATTCCCCCTCAGTGCCCTCTTCGTGTCTTCAATCGACTCCTCAAGCGTGGCCATCCTCGATCCAAACTCCACGGTTATACTCCTCTCCGTGTTGTCCATCTTTGCTAGTAACTGTGCCTCGATCTCTAATATGGTAGCTTGTGTCTGCGTGCCCTCCCTTGATTCTTGCGTTGACCCAGGTGCTCCCTTTGGTGGTTTCGGCCGCGAGGGTTTCACATTTGCGAATACAAACACCCGGACAATGTCATCGAAGAAGTTGTCCCACTTATCGTGAGTGTTTCGGGCATCGCGGTGCAAACGGGTAGCTGTCTCCACTTCATCGGGGAGTAGAAGTGGCATCACAGCTTCAGGGCCATTGAAGTACTCGAGCTCCTTAGCCTCCTGCAGTCGGGTTTCGATGGCGGCATACTCGAGGTTCGCGTCTCTAAACTCATATTGCAGACACCTGGGGTACACCTTCTCGTCTATGATGGTCGCACATTGGACGACCACTACTGGAGGGTGGGCTTCGTACACCCAGAGCTGCAACCAAAAGGTTGTCTAGTAAAAATGTACTCTTTGTCCAGTTAATAATTATTGGACGCCTAGTATAAGTTCATAAGGGGTCCAGTTCAATTTGTGTACAAACTTGGAAGGTGAGAGGGAATCCCAGCAGGCAGTAGGTCATGCGTGTATTGGAGCTGCTCTCATTGTGTTGCAGCTTCCTCTCGATTTCCCGGTTTTGGAACTCGTTCGTTCGCTCGTAGCAAAGCCGACCCCACGGAAAGGCAAGACACCTTTCAATGTCGGCGACAAGGTCGACCACCCACCCCTGAATGTAGTTTTTGGGTTCCTTCATGAACAACACGCACTCGAACAGCATCAGTAGGAAAAATTTCAACTTCCTAGTTGACGATTTCTCAGATGCCATTGCCACTTGGAACTGCACCTCAAACTCGGACATCTTCATCTTCACAACTCCAAAAGAAATCATACACTACCCTCTCGAACGCTGAGTCGTCCTCGGGCGGTTCGCCACAACCACAGTTGAGACCAGTGACAAGGGTGAACTCTATTAATGAGAACCTCACGACCGCATCATGGATCTTGTACCACGTTTCATTCTCCTTCTTCGTCTTCAGGTGTCGTTGGAGAAGGTAGTGTACAAGCTGCCCGGAGAACAGGACCCTTGTGCCCAGTCTTGCAACACCCCCCAACGGGTTGTCCATCAGGCGCCTCCAATGGGACTCGCTCAATCGGTTGTCAATGTTTACTAGGAGCTGCATCCGGGAGTATTGGTTAATTTTTTCTTTGAAGTGTCTGTCTTCCTCGACGGCGTACACAACATGCACACACACTTCAACATGTCAGCCACACTGCACCACGACAATCACAACTTACATTACTCGAATGAAATACAACTTACCGCGTCGGAGGTTTGAGCTCTACAGTCGACAATCTTCTTTACACTATGCTGCAACATTTTTATATTCACCAGATATCCTGCATGTTAAGAGACCAAAAATCAGTATTCTAGAAATCAATTTGTGTCCCCCAACCCACGATTCTCTTCATATCAATATCAGTCCCACAAGCCCACAAACATTCCAGCAATCAATATGTACATGACAGTTACTAATTCAGAACCTATGCATATCAAATTTCAAACCTATTCATCTTAATATAGAATGCACCCAATGGTTCCAAAATCATCCCTACAGTTTCCCTTCCACATATCCAACCTATCAATTTACTTTTAACATGACACAAAGACAGGTACACATGACACATAAATGTGCATACATGATAGACTACTTGTTCAATCTGTAAATATACAATTGCACATGAGTCACCCTACTCTAGATGATTTCGATTCGACATAAATGTTCACCCTTTCTAACATTTTCTCTAACCTTAATGCACCCCATTTCAGCCAATTTCCCCCAAAACTGAACGTATCTACAATCAGACGCCCCATTTTGGCCAATTTCCCCCTAAGCTGAACCTATCTACACTCACCCTGCTCCTGATAAGTTGGATTCGACAACACAGTTGCCCAATTTCCCCATTCCCAAAAATTCCCTTCTCTCCCAGTCGCGCACACCATAGTTCCCAAACGTTCCACCCTTTGTTTTTCACTTGACGCCGGTTACTTCCTACATTACAGGGCAATATTGCGCACTGTCAACACATTCGCCCCCTTCTTCCCATTTTTACACAATCAAAACCAGTTTAGGTTCTTCCAATCGGCTTCTCCCCTACGAATCCAAGCAAAACGTAATTAATCGGCATAGTGAGGGTTTACTTACTTCAAAATCGGCCTCTTCGTCTCCTCTCCTGCTATGTCGTCTTCTTCCTCGGGATGGCTTATTCTTCTCCTCTCTTGATCTGTCGTCTTCTTCCTCTTCTTCTTCCTTCTCCTCTTGTTTTCCTCAGGTTTGCATGAGCAATAATTGCCCTCTCTCTCTTCCTCTTTTGCAAGCCCGTGAGAGGCAGTTGGACTCGATAGTTTTGAAATTAAACTGTCTTCTTCTCTCACTCTTCCTCTCTTTCTCTCCACATTAACCTCCCCCGCTTCCTCTTTCTCTCCACAATAACTTCCCCTCTGACTCTCTCTCTCCTCCCCGCTTCCTCTCTCTCTCTCTCCTTTACTTTCTCTCTCCTCTATCCCGGTTATTTTCCACCGGAATCTTTGCAATTTTTTTGGGGGGAGGGGGGGTTAACCTTTGCAATTGTTGTGGATAGTGGGTTAGGCTAGGGCTGGACCATGGTACAAAAATTACCGTATCAACTGATTACCAACCGTACCAACCGTACCAACAGCAAGTTGGTACCACGAAATCGGTAACCGAAGAAATCGGTAACCGAAATGTCAGTACCAACCAACCTCGGTACGATATACGGTATGCAAAGTTCAAATCCCGTGGTACCATGGTACCGAATATATGAGTAAAAAAATATTTTTTTTTAAATCCCTTAATTTAATTAATTTCTACCAATATTGTGAACAATGGATGAGCTGCTCTGGTACCATCGGTACCGTCCCAACCTTGTTATTTTGGTACCGATGGTACCATCGGTACCAAACATTCAGTAAACACAGTTACCATACATAAAACCATGTAAATGAAAATTAAGTGAGACTACTGGTACCATGGTACCAGACCTTCGGTAACCGATAGTTTTGGTACCAACAACTTCGGTTACCGATAACTTCGGTTGGTATGTGGTAACAAAAATTACATACCGAAAGATATCGGTACGCTACGTGGTAATCGAAAATTTCCTACCGTACCGTACCGTGCCAACCCTAGGTTAGGCTTGCAAAGTTGGGCGGGTAGAGAGTTATTTACTATAATTCTCTCTCGTAAATTAAATGTAGATACATAGAATAAAAAAAATTAAAGAAAAAAAGAATTAAAGGAAAAAGAAAAAAAAAGAACTAAAGAAAATCAAAGAAAAATGACCCAAAAAAAATGATTGGTAAAGACTCCTAAAATGTCTCTAAGATTGACACATCATCTTAAACTCTTCTAAATGAAGAGTTTATATAGATAATTAGTCAATTAAGAGTAGATATATAGAATAAAAAAAATTAAAGAAAAAAGAGAATTAAAGGAAAAAGAAGAAAAAAAAAAGAATTAAAGAAAATCAAAGAAAAATGACAAAAAAAATGATTGGTCAAGACTCCTAAAATGCCTCTAAGATTGACACATCATCTTAAACTCTTCTAAATTAAGATTTTATATAGATATAGATTTGATACATGACTAATTCAATATGAAATTGTCAATATTCCAAAGTTGTGAACATTTACCCTCCAACATCCGCAATTTTATATTCCGAGCTTCGATGGGATCTTGGAGGAGCTTAAATGACTGATTTTGGAGCATAATAAGGCTAAGAAAGGAGCATCAAGAGAGCAAGAAATCACAACGTCGAAGCTAAGGAAGTATCGTGGAGCCTGAGGAGCGGCGCCCACCGTTATTCCAAAGGCGCCCGTCGGTATTCCGTATCAGCAAACGTCGATTTTAGTCTGAAGATTCTACCTCATTATTATATTGTTATCTTATTCTCTATGGTTTTGCACAACTCTATTTAGGTTTTATTCATCTTATTTCAGTCGTGGTGTTATTGTGTGCTACTTTGAGAGACACGTTTGAGAGAGATGAGCGTTCTTTTGGCTATGAGTTGCTGAACTCATAGTTTCGTCTGTGATTCAAAGACATGGTTGAATGAATTATGAGGATTTGATTTCAATTAGTTATTTATGAGTATATTTATCATCTTGTTCTTATTGATATGTATTTGTGTTCCTTTCTATGCTTGATCACCATGTTAGAAATTGCATCTATGCTATGAATCCGTTGTTAGTTTCTCGATAGCAAACGAAGTCATTGATTTAGTGATATTTCTATGCCTTTGTAGCGGATGATAACAATTTATCTATGTCGAGTAAATTTGTTAGGGTGGAGTGGGTTATTCCCTCGCTTTCTAATTGCATTGAATTGATGTGCCAATTGGTCTTAAGAACTCGAATCGTTAATGCTATTCTTGAGTGATGCCACCTTGAATAAAAGATTGTATCTTTGCGGAACAATCGATATTAGGAATCGACATAAACTTTATAAATGATATTGAAACCAATCTTGAGATCTTAAACCTCAACCATTATCGAGATTTACAGGTGAAACTCTTTTATATCTTATTATCAATACTTTGCAATCATTACTCTATTTACTTTACTTTGCTATTTCATTAAGTTGACATAATCTACTTGCTATTGTCATAAGAAATCATCAATAGAACTATAAAAGTGAAACCTTTTCTCTCTGTGGGTTCGACTCCGGACTTTATTGCTATACTAATCTGTTGGTTTGAGCATTGAGTTAGGATATTATTACTATTTGGGAAATGACGAAAAGCCAACGACTTCGCCTGGCACCAAATTCTTGGTGTCGTTACCAGGGAGAAAAGAGAAGTTTATTCGCTTTATTTTTCTTTTGTTGATTTCTTTTTATTGTTATTTTTGCTTTAGTTTTTGTTCTTCTTTAGGTTTGGCCTACTCTGTATGGTTCAATCCCGCTCTACTAATTCATCGCCTTTGTCTTTTGATCTTGAGATTGAAAGATCTCTTTCTAGGTTAAAAAGAAGACTTGATGTTGATCAAGATTAGAAGATGGGAGACAACAACAATACTCCCTCCGTAACGCAATAATTGTCAATTTGGGTGTTTTCACACTTATTAAGAAACCTACAAATAGTAAGTGGATGATAGAATCTATAATTAAATGTTCTAATTATTAGTCACTCATTCCAAATGAATGTAATTAATGTTTATTGCTTTTTATGCTGCAATTACACCATCTGTACACCGTAGTATATACTCCCAATATCCATATATTCCCAATATCCAAATACAAGTGGGGGTTAGTTGAAGAGGTGTGCAGTCCATTCACTTTCAATTAAAAATTTGGAGGCAAAACAACACCTCAAATTAGAGGGAATGTTGACATACGTACAAAGAGGCAAACATCTTAAAATTTATGATTTCAAATGTTGAAATTTTTATAAATTGAGAGGGAAATTAAAATTCAGAATTTATATATACTCCGTACCCATTTTGCATCAAAACACATGAGATATACCCATGGAGCCAATGAGATTTGACTTAAATACTCTTCATGCAGAAGATGCTGATGATCTTCCTCATGAACATGTTAATGTTGTGGCGCCTGCAGATTTTGATTTGAATGGCATGCCCATGGAAGAGGTTAAAGAAGGTGAGTTGTCCTAGTTTTACTATTAGCTTCAATTTATGTTTTCCTACTCCTAGATGAACTTGTTTACTCCTTTAACTTATAAGTTGGCTAATTAGTGGATTTTGTCATATCCTAGATGTTGGCGATGAAGTTGAAGAACAACCCAAACACTACAAATTCCTATCAAATAGGGAGAGACAGATGATTTACAATGTATTGCTTGAGAGGAGTGTCGATGGGAACCTCAAGCGCAGCACACCACGAGAAGTGCCAACACTATTTTCGGTGCACCCGAAAACAGTTAAACGGATTTGGCAACGAGCAAAAAGCACTCCGATTGGCACAAATGTGGATGTTTCTCATAGGAAATCAAAACATTATGGCCGGAAGCGTGTCGAGATCGACCATGATCTCCTTGCACATATACCATTGAATCGGAGAACTACCGTGAGGTCTATTGGTGAAAAACTGAATACAAGTCATATGACTATTCATAGACGTTATCGAGAAGGCCTTCTACGACGCCACTCAAATGTCATCAAGCCGTTAATGAAGGACGATAACAAGGTGGCGAGGCTGCGATTTTGCACATCAATGCTAGATACAGGTACTTTACCCCATGACCCAAAATTTATGGATATGGCCAATATTGTTCATATAGATGAAAAATGGTTCTATATGACTAAAAAGTCAAAAACATACTACCTGCTCCGGGAGGAGGCCGATCCTTTGCGTTTTTGTCAAAGTAAGAACTTCATTGGAAATGTGATGTTTTTAGTTGCTATTGCAAGACCAAGATTTAATGAAGAAGGTCGTGAAGTATTTTCGGGGAATATAGGGGTATTTCCCCTCGTCACTAAGCAACCAGCGTTGAGGCGGAGTCGAAATAGAGATGCATGGACATTGGAGACAAAGCCAATCACATCAGTGACGAAAGACATCATTCGAGCATTTTTTATTGTCACTAAGCAACCAGCGTTGAGGCGGAGTCGAAATAAAGACGCATGGACGTTGGAGACAAAGCCAATCACATCAGTGACGAAAGACATCATTCGAGCATTTTTTTATTGAGAAGGTGCTTCCTGCAATTCAATCTTTGTGGCCAAGGGAGGACTTAGGGAAGACCACTTTCATCCAACAAGACAATGCCAGGATTCATGTACAACCGCGTGATGAACAATTTCAAATGGCCGCTGCACAAAGTGGGTTTGATATAAGGTTGATGTATCAACCGCCCAATTCGCCGGACTTGAATGTTCTCGATCTAGGATTTTTTAGAGCAATTCAATCCTTGCAAGACAAGGAGTGTGCACCCACCTTTGACGCACTCATTATTGTGGTTGAGAAGGCCTTTCGAGAATATACCGTACCGAAGATCAACCATGTGTTTTTGACTTTGCAATTATGCATGAAAGAGATTATGCGTGTTAAAGGATCCAACGGATATAAAATTCCCCATATAAATAAGTTAGGGCTAGAGAGGAGTGGGTGTCTTCCGAAACAGATCAGTTGTGACTTAGATTTGGTTGAAAAGGCTTGGGCAATTCTAGGAAGAAACGAAGAGTGAGCAACTAGTTTTAGTAATTCATCCATTTTTCCTCTTTAAAAATTCATATGCACTTCCGTTGCTCTCTGTTGTTGGCTTCCCTTAATTCAAATGCACTCTTCTGCTGTTGTCTTTCATTAATTCATATGCACTCTTCTCTGTTGGTGTCTTTCACTAATTTATTTGCACTAAATCGGTCATTTGCAATCTTAAACGAATATAGTCTCCATCAAACGAAATGCATCATTGTATTGATAGAAAATTTCATTACTTCCAAATAAAAACTCAATCACTCGATCGATCGTACGTCATTTTCCGCATCAAGATTACATCACTCTGAACTGAAAAAATATTTTGGATCGAGCCTCCTGAGTTCGATTGGGTATCTATTCAAATCAAATGCAAAGTCTCTGTGTTCATCTGTCGGAAGACAGTTCAAATCAAAACAGTGCTCTACCGTGTGAATTTTTTCATTCTCAACATCCTTGGCTATGGCACTGCAGTAGAGGGATAAAAAATTAGACCTTAGCACCAAGAAGAATTGCAATTGCACCAGGAAGAATTAGCATACGGAATTAACTATAAATGGATAAAAGTTAAGTACCATGGCAAATCTTCATTCTTGTCCATATTGCAATTGCACCAGGAAGAATTAGCATATGGAATGCAGTGCCAGTAATGTGCCATAAGGAGATTTGGAGGAGTATAGATTTAATGGAAAGAGTAGTTGGAAGGGTTTAACATTTAATAGATGAACTTAATTACGACACTTCTTCCCTATATAATGTACAATTAATTATCATCTAAAAATGGGAAGAGTCACTCAAAGTGGACAATTATTTTGTTACAAACAAAATGGCTCAAATGGACAATTATTGCGTTACGGAGGGAGTAATAACGACAACATCATAAATCTGCCAAGAAGGACCCTGAGAATCTTGAAGGAACCTAATTTGAATGCACATCCTCCTGCAATTAGACTTCCCGCTCTCCCTAAGGGTTCCAGGTTCGAATATAAATCTAATTGGTCTACTATTTTGCCTAATTTTTATGGATTGCCTAGGGAAGAACCAAACAAACATCTTACAAACGTTGCTAGTGCATGCGATAGACTTAGACCCCAAGGCCTAACTGATGACCAATTAATATTTAGAGTGTTCCCCTTTTGTAACACCTCCGTCCCACATCGGATATCATAAGGATGTTGGGGGTGATTTATAAGTGATTCAAGCCCTACCTAGCAGTCTAGCACATCGAATATCGTAAGGATGTTGAGAGTAATTTATAAGTGATTCAAGCCCTACCTATGTCACAAGAGCTCTTCATTTTCATGCTCCAAGTGAGGACAACGGACTTGAGAGGGCTAGGTGGTATGGGCTGACGCCTCTTATGACCCCGGGTCTTACAATTTTAAGGCCAATTTTTAGATAGAGACATAAGAACAAAAAGGTCGACCCATTCTCCAGACAGAACCAAGTTTCAGAATCAAAGGAGAAAGCAAGTGCCCCATCGTCAAAGTGGAAAGCAAGCTCCCCATCGTCAAAGTGGAACTTGCAATCGGAACTAACCTCCATCTTGAAATACCCCAAATTATCTTTGGGTATTTCGTTTTAAGTAAATATAATTTTCATAATAAAAGTTATTTTATTTTGTGCCTAGAAATATCTTTTCTTTTAAATTGAATACATATAAATTAAAGTGTTATAACTAGTTGAAAGATAATTCATCTTATGTGCATATATAGTAAATAAATCAGTTTTTAAGTTATATCATTTTAAGACATAGTTGTATATTTTTCTTCACAATAGAGATGGATTTATAATTATGATTTATTTTAATTGTCGTAAACTATATATTACAATGTTTTAGAAAAATATATTTTTTAGGAAAAATAAAATGTATTTAGATTAAATGTGTTGTTATTCTTCTTAATTAATTTAGGTATAATTTTAATAAATTAAATATTCGGATATAAATCTATATATAAAATACTAAAACAGAGGCCGCTGTAGCGACCTCGCGGCCACGGAATTTTCTGGATTAAAGCGGGATTATTTTCGCTTACGTGACTGTAATACATCAAATCTGCATCGATCCTTCTCCGACGATCGATCTTCCTGCACAAATCAGAAGGAGAAGAAGAGGCGGGGCTAGCTCCCCCGGAGGAGCTTCCGACGCTCAAGTCAGAGAGTGTGTTGGCTAATTGAGAAGCCTCCTTAACCCTAGTAGTTCCATCAAATATATAATGTGGATTAGGGTTTACCTTGTAAGGACGATTATGCCCCTAGATACCTTATGGAATTAATTTGGCTCTATCAATTGCCCCTCGGGTTCCCTTATCACGATCTAGTGATGAGGGAAGACGAATAATTTGAATAATACTTGCCCCTTGTCTTCGTTGTATCCTGCAAGCTTTAGCATTCTCAACCTAATAACACGATATAATGCAGCTGATGTGTTATTAACTGATCCACTGAAATTTACTGCTCAAAATACTTAGATGAATTTTCCGCCATAATGAGAGATAATGTTAGTTGATGAAATTTTTGCTTTTATTTATGATTGACAATTCGACGACTTTCATTAGGGTTGAGCATTTCGTCTTTCAATGACATGCTTATATATTGCTTGATTTTGACTTTTGCCGGCCCTTAACGGCGTTGCTATGGCTTAGAATTGGCTTTAGGTGGTCTTAAGTGACGATTCTTTGGCCTTGAGTGGCGCTCTATTGGCCTGAAATTGGCGATCTTTTGGCCTTAAGTGGCGTTCTCGTGGCCTGAAATCGGCTTTCTGTTGGCCTTAAGTGGCGATCTTTGGCCATTAGTGGCGATTAGTTGGCCATGAGTAGCGATTCGTTGGCCATGAGTGGCGATTCGTTGGCCATGAGTGGCGATCTATTGGCCTTGATTGGCGATCTGTTGGCCTTGATTGGCGTTATATTGGCCTTGAGTGGCAATTCGTTGGCCATGAGTGGTGATTCGTTGGCCATGAGTGGCGATTCGTTGGCCATGAGTGGCGAGTCGTTGGCCATGAGTGGCTATTCGTTGGCCATGAGTGGCGATTCTGTAATTGTTTTTTATGGCTTTAATAGAATGTTGTTCTAAATATATAGATGCGCATATAAGGATTTCAAGAAATTATATGCAACTGATTAAAGCTAGAAGTCAAGATGCAATTAGCCATGCAATATGATTAGCTAAAGAGTAAAATTTTTATCAAAATAGGACACAGAGAACTTATCTCATATGCTGAACCGGCCGGGTATGATGTGTTGCACTTCCAAGTGAAAAGTCCTGCCTTATAGAAGTTGCCTTTTTCCGCAATTAACTCAAATGTGTGGGCTGAGCTGCAATTTCCAAGAACTTTGGGCTGATCATGTGATTTGCCCCAATTTACAAAGTAACGCCTTGGACTAATTACAAAGTAATTAATCCTTTGTAATTAATCCCAATCAAAGTAACGTCTTCTACGCTTCTCATCGGGTTTGTACAGAGGAGCGGCGGCGACTCAAGACTTCAACGCGGGATCCTCGGCGATGAATTGAACCCGATGAGGGGTCCCTGCCGCTGTCATGTGTCTCCGGGAGGGGACTGAAGTCGAGCACCGGCAGCAACAACGAGTGGGGCGGCGTCGGGCGGAGTACAGGAACCAAATCCCGTCGGAGTCGCGCAGAGAGAGATGGTGGAGGCCGAAATCGGAGGCTGTGATGCAAGCCCCATCCAGATCCCGTCGGAGTCGCACAGAGAGAGATCGAGGAGGCCAAAATCGGAGGCTGTGATGCAAGCCCCATCCAGATCCCGTCGGAGTCGCACAGAGGGAGATCGAGGAGGCCGGAATCGGCGGCTGATGGAGGCTTGATCAACCGGTGTAACCATAGTAGGGGGGAGATTCGGGATCCCTCCAAATCTGAACCGATGCGCGATCAACCGGTGTAACCATAGGAGGGGGGAGATTCGGGATCAAGATCTGGTCTTGATCGACACCCCGGACATCCTTCGGTTGAACTCTCGCTCTGGAATCATCAATCTCTTATCACTTTGTTGATTGGGAGTTTCAATCATATGAGTTCCCACAGACGGCGCCAAATGTAATACATCAAATCTGCATCGATCCTTCTCCGACGATCGATCTTCCTGCACAAATCAGAAGGAGAAGAAGAGGCAGGGCTAGCTCCGCCGGAGGAGCCTCCGACGCTCAAGTCAGAGAGTGTGTTGGCTGATTGAGAAGCCTCCTTAACCCTAGTAGTTCCATCGAATATATAATGTGGATTAGGGTTTACCTTGTAAGGACGATTATGCTCCTAGATACCTTATGGAATTAATTTGGCTCTATCAATTTCAGTGACATTTTCTGGATTAAAGCGGTATTATATTTCTGGGCCACATCAATTAATAAATGAATATAGTTAGGTGAAAACTAATCTTTTTAAATACATAATCTATCCAATATAACCTTATATTTTGATTAGATTTTTTATAAATATTCAACCTTATATTTTAATTAGTTAGAAATCTTATCTTTTTAGATCAAATAATCTATATAATATTGAGTCAATTTCCTCTATAATAAATATAATAAAGTTAGCTAAAAACTTATCTTTTTACATAATCTCAATATAACCTTATAACTTATATTTTAATTAGAGTATGTGATTCAGATATTATAAACATCGTTATATCAACCATTAACCTATCCAATATTACTTTCAATATTAACCTATCCAATGTATATATTGCTAATAGAATTGGTAGGTTCGGATTATATATTATAGACATTTTTTAATTGTCTTTTCATATCAACCATTAACTATTTAAGTAAATTTCCTTAAACTATAAGCAATTACATTTATATCAAATTTTAAATTATATTTTTTTTATAAAGATAAACACCCTCATAATTATTTTTAATCACCCTCAAATAATAAGTCAATATAGTTAGGTAAAAAAACTTATCTTTTTAGATCAAATAATCTATCCAATATAAACTTATATCTTAATTAGATAAATCTATCTAATAAATATATCCATATACATTTGCATTCATCAATTATGAAATTGTTATTAATAATATGTTTTAGTTACATTTTAATAATATTTTATAAGGATTACCCATTAATTGGTTATTATTATAAATCTATAATAAAAAATGATAAAGTTTATGGATTTCTTATGCATTGCTTCGTTTGATAGATTTGAGTTATTAAACCTATACTCCATCGGACTTATTTAAACAAATGTAATTAATTTTGATAAAATAAATAATCTTACAAACATATCCTAAAATCAGTTAGAATTTATCTAATTCGCTCTTAAATTTAAACAAATATCAACTCGCTGAAATACTAAAGCAGAGGTCGTTTGGCCTCTGGTGCGATTTCGTATCTATGAAATTTTCTGGATTAAAACGGGATTATTTTTGTTTAAGTGTCATTTTCTGAATTAAAATGGTATTATATTTTTTAGTCACAACAATTAATATAATTCAATATAGTTAGGTAAAAAAGTTATCGTTTTAGATTAAATAATCTATCCAATATAACCTTATATCTTAATTAGATAAATTATATATTAAATAGTTTAGATAAATAGTACGTATAAAGATTTAAGAGATTTATATATATTCCTATCTTAATTAATTTGATCAATACTTGATAGATTTTCAATTAACTAAATGAAAATCTCTTAGAATTTGGCCGATTTGATTTAACCGAATCAAATTAGCCGATTTGATTTTATGCAAAAGTTTATTTTCAAAATTTCGAATAATATAGAGAGATTGTAAGTTGTATAAGTCCGTGAGTATATATACATTTTATACCCTTTTTTATAAGTCATTTTATATTCATGCATGTTTATTTAGGAGGTTACTAATTATATAAAATATTAATATTTTAGTAATTGTTTTTTGATGATTTCCTACCTAATAGTAATAACTAATAAGTATGCAATTGTTAAAATATGAATCAAAAAATAATATTCTATATAATTTATGCACTACTAAATGTGTGTAAATAGTGAAAACTATATATTTACTTTATATGAAGTAGTAATTTATATTAATTTATAGATGTTTTTAATAATAAAATTTATTAAAAAATCGCACAACAGGAGAGTAATAAAACTATCCAGAATATGACACGTATGCGATATTAACACCATTTAATCCAGAATATGACACGTAGGCGAAGAATGAATATTTGATCAATTATTCTACTTTTTAATTCAAATTTAATATAATATATTTATATATGGTTTTATTTTATCGAGCATAATAAAATTTATTAAAAAATCGCACAACGGGCGAGTAATAAAAACTATCCAGAATATGACACGTATGTGATATTAACACTATTTTAATCCAGAATATGACACGTAGGCGAAGAATTAATATTTGATCAATTGTTCTACTTTTTTAAATCAAATTGAATATAATATAGGCTATTTTGCATGGATATACCAAAATCTTGCCAACTTTGCAAAAATGACCCCGGCCTAAAAAATTTGCAAAGTAATGACATTATGTCATTCTTGCAAATTATTGGGCAAGGGTTAGAATGGGTTGCCGGTTACACATTGGAAAATGAGGGAAAAAATTGGACAGGTGTCGATTGTATAGAGGGAGGGAGGTACTTATTTTGGCCAAAAAAAAATTAAAAAAAAAAAAAGAATGGCTCTAGAGTTACAATGATATATGTGAGAGAGGGAGGAGAGAGGGTGTGGAAGCATGGAATGACAAGCATTAAATGCTAGGAGAGAGGGTGTCACATTTTCACAAAAACAATTCCCGCCAAAACCACATGGAGGGTAAACACAGGGGGAATTTCAGAGGGAGTATAAAAGGAGATGGAGGAGCTCGCCGGGTGGACACAAAAAGTGCAAAACATCTGCTTCTTCTCTCTGGTTGCCATTAACGTCTAGTTGGAAGGATAAAACCTAGAAATTCTGTTACTAGCCAGGCAAAAGGAATTCCTAGTCATCAACAGAATATATGTAGCCATAGACAGGGATACACGTGACATCTGCAAAATCCAGACCTCAACGAAAATGGGTAAGTACGGTTTATGTTTTGTATTCACATGTAGTAAATTTTCCCCATCCTTCCCTTACCTCTAACATATACTGAGAGGACCATCTTAACCTCATAATTTCGCAGGGGAGAAAGGGGTGGTATTACTTACTCTCGTTTGCAATGGTCGATGGGAGCATCTCGAAGAAGGATGGGTGTATCAAGGTCAAAACGCCCACAAAATAATGCTCATAGAGGAGACCATGTCGTTTGGGTCCGTCAAGAGTAAGATAATGGAGAAGCTCGCGGTTGACCCAAGGTGCTCTGAGTAGGAGTTGAAATATCTACTCGATACAAAGACGGAGGGATGTTATCCGATTCAAGTGGATGATGAAAGTGATTGGGATGCTTTCAAGTACTGCAACTCAAGGGGTGGCGATGGCACATGGCCCCTTCCTTTGTACGCATCGGTGAACGAAGGTCACAACCAACATGGAAGTCTGTCCTTGTGTGGGAACATGGAACAACGCAGCAAATCACCAGGTGGAGACAACAGAACACTCGTGGTGGAAGAGGGTGGTTTGGTTGATATGACAGTCGATGGGTCCAACTCGCATCTTCTTCTGAATTCGGATAACGGCTCGGATAGCACCATTGATGGCAAGGAAAATACTTCATCTGGCAAGGAAAACCACACTGATGGCAAGGTCATCCAGACAGCTAGGGCAGAACCAACAACCGCCACGGAGGAGATGAGAGGTAAACTGCTGGACGTGGAACTGGGGAAACAAATCGTATGTCTGAGTAGTGATGAGGAGGATAATATAAATGTGGGAGGGCATAAAGGGAGTGTTGTTTTCGTCAACTTGGCGAGCTCGCCGGAGGAGGAGTATGGAAACATCGGAGTACTGAAATTGGAGTTGATAGAGGAAACTTCATCAGTGGGTTGTATATCATCCGATGATGAGATGTACGAGGCCAAACGGTGGGTTTCGAGGAGGAAATCCTCGGGGATGTCGACCTAGGATGATGAGAAGATGTTAGACAAAGCTTTTCCGAAAGGAGGGGACCCCCGACGAAAGAACACTGACCTTCATGAGGGTTTGTTGTTGAAGTCCAAGGAGGAAGTGCAAAACCGGGTAAGGTGGTCTGCGTTGGATGGCTATTTTGACACACATGTGAAGAGGTCGTCGCCGGAAGTGTACTCCGTGGTGTGCATCGATCCTGAGTGCAAGTGGATGTGCCGTGCGTCAACATACCTGAAAACTAGTTTGTGGAAAGTGAGGAAGTACGTTTCGGAGCACATCTGCGGGGTTAATGTTCGACACAACCACGATCGACAGGCAACGTCCGAGCTTATTGGGAAGAGTCTTGTATCCAGGTAAAAATAATTCTTACTGACCCCCTACCGTTAAACTCTAGCCGCTCTATTATGTGTCCTAGTCAGTGTTCATAACACTCTAGCCAGTTTGTAACCTGACACGATTGATGAAATGCAATGCAGTTTCACTGGTACCCGTAAGCCGGTAACTCCAGCCCACATACAGTCGTTATCGAAGTCCGAGCTTGGAGTTACTTGCAGCTATTGGAAGGCACGATGTTGTAGGAGGAAATCGAGTATGAAATATAACAAAATAAATCAAACCAGATTTTGCCCACCCAAATAATTACAAGACTTCCTCCCGATGTAGCAATGGGAAGTCAGGATCGATCCACGAGGAAGCGTGTCAGCGGATCCTAGGCAGTGGAGAAATCTCACAGAGGTCGACAACCGGGGTCCTAGATCTCGAGTACAGTTACTCGACAGAAGATCGGACAGTTAACACAGCTCAGCAGCTCTCGGCAATTCTGGTCGATCTCGACAAAGGGCTACTCGAGATCGAGTAAGGCCCTTGTCGACGTCGGTTTGTCTTGTCGAGTACCTGCACACAGAAGCTACGACGACCTTGGTCGAAGATCAGTAGTTGAGATCGAGTTGTGCTATTAGATCTCGAGGAAAACAGAAAATAAAACGAAAGAAAATAAATGCAAAGGCTTTGGGGATTTTGAACTAAACTGTATAGAAAGGACTTCCAAGATTGGGGTTTGCATCAACGATAACCAAGCATGCATAAGGCAAGAATAAAACAGATAATCATGTGAATCGCATCAAAGGACTAAGCTTTCGCCTTTTCCAACAACTAGACAACTCTTTCAAGAAACCCTAATTGTCTCTACCGATTTTATGTTTACAATCCAAGTTGTTAGCATGGACCTCCATTAGATGGGTAATAAACACATAAACAAGTAGTAGATGCTTAAAACATGATAAAAGTCGGATCTTTACCTCAAACACGCAGGGCTATCGTCGGGCTCGCCCCAACCCTAGAAGTGGGTGGACTACTCGCGCTTCATCATAATTAAAGACATCAATAATAAACGGAAATAAACTTGCATTAATAAAATAAAATAGAGCCTACAACCAAAAGAAGCCAATTCCGCTCTCGCTTCACAAACTCCTCTTGGCCTCTCACTCTCTCTTTCTCTCTACTACTCCTACTAATTGTTGTGTGCTTGAATGAATAAAACTCAGCCCCCTAAGGCTTTATTTATAGGCTTCTAAATCCTTGCTATTCAAGGATAGAATATCTATATCTATATCTAAAACTATATCTAAAACTTTAAAGATAAATAAAAGCAACAGCATAATTAAATCTAAATAAGGGAATTATATTTAAAGTGTCTTCAAGTGGATAGATCTCTCTCTTCATGATGTATCTTGATAAAATCGGATAGAATCGGCAACCTTCGGCTCCAGGGAATCCCAATCCGAGTAGGATAGATCAAAACGCGTTACGCGGCTTCTGGAGGATTCCTCAATCTCGAGTAAGGCTACTCGATCTCGAGTAGAACTGGCGTCGACTGGGTTGGCTCGGGGTCTCGGGTTGCTGGTGCTTGACAGGCTCGGATATGGCTCCTGGGCGTCGTCGATCTCGAGTACCCTTACTCGATCTCGAGTAAAGGTGGCTCGTCGACTAGGTCTTCTCGGTAGCGTCGGGTAGATCTTCTCAACATGGCTCGGGTGCCGGCTTCCGGGTTCCTCGATCTCGAGTAGGTCTACTCGATCTCGAGTAGAGTGTAACCCGGCATGTCTTCGTCTTCGGCTTCTCGATCAGCTCCTCCTCGACCAGGCACTCCTTGGACATTTTTGGTCGATCTCGAGTACAACTACTCGGTATCGAGTAAATCTCTCAGCTTTCTGCTCTGTTCTTAAAACGCACTTTCCCGAGTCCTCGTTCGTCGGATTGATGCATATGACCATGCGTTGGAAAGCTCTTTCCGAGGTCTACAACTCTCTTGAAGACATCAAAGCTAGATTCAGAACGAAGAATGGTGAAAAATGGACTTTTCTCCAGCTGCACCATTCCCAGCTTCTCCATGAGTTTCCTTTAAGCTCCAAAGTGCGTCCGATTTCTGCGAAATATAACCAAAACTTGTGTAGACCTCCATATATTGCAAATAGGTGTAAACTACACAGATTCTGTATTATTCTAACCCAAATGCATGCAATGTATGGCGAATTAGGCTCTCAACAAACACCCCATACTTAAGCTTGCTTGTCCTCAAGCAATACCTTTATTTTTCATTCAAGGGAAGAAATCAAAACTCCCAACATCTTAGATTCATTGTCATATGTCCCTGCAATCAATTACCATCCTCAAAAAGGTACTAGTGTCACAGATCCATGCATGTGCAAATATACAAAAGCAACATCTACTCACAAAAGGAGGATTATGCAAAAACAATTCATATGACAAAGCATTAATAATCAAGAGGACTTTAATTTAAGCTCAATAAGAAGATTGGTAAAAGGCTGAAAGGTGGGCAATTTCTGGCAATGTGGTGCTTTTGATCCGGGGAAATGGAGTATTTCCAAACTTGAATTTCCACATTCCTTTTCATAAGATTCATCACCTTTCATATTGCTTTTATTCATAATAATGCTTTTACCTCTCTGACCTTAGCACTGCCTTCTCGTGAGTCACAAACATGGGTGTCATGAATGGCCCCGGATACTTAGTGCTTTGGACTCCTCACAATGTGTCCCATCTCTCCAAACTATTATCTTAGAGAGCAGGGTCAATCTACCTTTATCTCTTGAGGTGATTGGATTTTTTCTCACTCATTAAATTTTCCATATTTTTCAAACAATTTCCTTCCAAACTCCATATAAGATATTTAACAACACAACAACCATATAACATCTCCATAATGTAACATCATTCTCAACATAATCCCCGGATAGGAAATAAGGTAAAGAATGGGCAATATTTAGATCATTTGGAGCAATATATGAAATAAGGCATATATTATGGCTTTTTGTGATGCATAAGCATAGGTAAGGCTAGGATTATAAATAATATGAGCATTATATGGAAATATAAAGTCCTCCATCCTCTTATCATGCAACATGTCAAAAGCAACTTCAAATTTTACCTCCTTTCATGGTTTTCAAGAAATAATGCACTTCATTGTGACTTCTCTTTACTAGGCAATTTCATGTTATATCTCTAATGAATCCAATTTTGCATCCGAGTTCAATATAAGCTTCCATGACATTAATCAAATTTTCAATGGGTGTCATTTTTCTCAAACAAATTTTGGAAATCATGCATATAAGCACATAAATCAATAATGTATTCCAAAATAGCCATGTAGCAATTCAAAGAAATAAATAATGTCAAATATGGCAATTATGCATGAAGTAAGCCCTTCCCCCACCCCATACTTAAAATTTACAGTGTCCCTACTGTATAAAAATTAAATAACAACAAGAGTAAAGAAAGAAACTCACTAGACAGGCGTGCAGATCGTCAGAATCGAGTGCTATGTTGCTGGGCCTAGTCCGATTTAGCTTGCTTCTATCCCCATGGACCTGAAAAATATAGAAGAGAAATACCCACAATAGAAAAACTAGAAATGTTCAAAACCAAAAACAAACAAAAGCAACAATGTCGAAAAAGTCCCAAAAATAAATGTATATTTACAAGCTCTAGATTTTATAGTCGCTAGGTCGACTTTCTCCATTAAGCATTAGCCTGGTTCATCTTTGTCCGGAGGTATAGGTGGATCTGGTGGTTCCTCCAGTGGTGGGAAGCGTGGGATGTCATCCGGGGGCATCATGTGAAGAAGCTTAAACCTCCCCGAGTGGACGCTCCATGGCTCCACCCATCCATCTTCTTGGGCTCCAGCTGGCATGCATAAAGGAACATATAAAGGAAATTTGCATACCTCATAATCATACCTCTTTTGCTCCATTGGTTGATTTGTTTGCGCGTCTCTACCACAACAAAACGGTGGAGTGGGAAGAGATATTTTCACCTGTTGATAGGAGGAAATCGAGTTGCAAAATAGAATGTAAATAAAATAAGGCAAACCAGATTCCGTCCCTTGCAAATAATTACAAGACCTCCTCCTGATGCAGCAGCGGGAAGTCAGGATCGATCCACGAGGAAGCGTGTCAGCGGATCCTAGGCAGCGGAGAAATCTCACGAATAGAAGTCGACAACAGTGGTACTCGACCTCGACTAAGGGTTAGTCGACAGGGGTCAGGCACAGTCGAACACAGCGCAACAGCAGTTACAGGGGCTCGTCGATGTCGACAAGACCTACTCGATGTCAAGTAGAGTCTTGGTCGACTTCGCTTCGTCTCGTCGGTACCTGCACAAGTAAGCTACAACGACTTTGGGTCGAAGATCAGTAGTCGAGATCGAGTAGTGCTATTCGATCTCGAGTAAGACAGGGACTAAAACGAAATAAAATAAATGCAAAGGCTTTTGTGATTTCGAACTAAAACTAATTTAAAAGGCTTCCAAGATTGGGGTTTGCAACAACGATAACCAAGCATGCATAAGGCAGAACCAAACAAATTATCATGTAAATCGCATCAAAGGACTAAGCTTTCGCCTTTTCCAACAATTAGACAACTCTTTCAAGAAACCCTAATTGTCTCTACCGATTTTATGTTTATAATCCAAGTTGTTAGCATGGATCTCCATTAGACGGGTAATAAACACATAAACAAGTAGGAAAATGCTCAAAACATGATAAAGGTCGGATCTTTACCTCAAGCACGCATGGCTATCGTTGGGCCCGCCCCAACCCTAGAAGTGGGTGGACTACTCACGCCTCATCGCAAACTCAGACATTGATTGGAAAGAAATAACTTGCATTAAACTAAATTCAAAGACTTTACAATCCCGGCAATCAACTTTCGTAAACTGCCAAAACCTTAAAACCTCTGAACTCCCTAAACCGTCTCTGTAGAACTACTTCTCTACTTCTAAAATTCAATGAATAAAACTGAGCCCCATGGACTTTATTTATAGCCTTCTAATCCTTGCTTATCAAGGATAGAATATCTATATCTATATCTAAAACTATATCTAAAAGCATAATGATAAATAAAAGCAATTAAGGAAATAAATCTAAAAGGAAAAGGTAAATCTAAACTAGGTAACATGTCTTCATGATGATAAATCTTCCTTCCATGGATAGATGATGATAGATTCGGCAATCTTCGGCTTCCTTCATGCCCAAGGAATCCCAACTCTACTCGGACTTCTCACGTCGATGCGTTTCCAGATATTGGTCTACTCGACATCGATAAGGGCTCATCGACATCGACTAGGATTCGTCGTCGATTGGACTTCTTGGGTGACTCCGCTCCACATGGCTCGGATCTGGGTTCCTGGGCTTCGTCGATCTCGACTAATGCTCGTCGACATCGACTAGGGTTGTGGTCGAGGATGGCTCTCTAGTGATGTCGAGGACTCCTCCTCGGCATGGACTCGGACAGGCGCTACGTGACTCGTCGATCTCGACTAGGTCTTGTCGAGATCGAGTAGAGATGTGCCCGGCGTCTTCGTCCTCGGCTTCTCAATCAGCTCCTCTTCTCATCGACTCCGGGTGTGGCGCTGAGGTGTCGTCAATCTCGACTAGGTCTTGTCGAGATCGAGTTGCGTTCCGGGAGTCGGGTTGGTCTGGCTCAGCTTTCTCGACCAGGCTTTGTCGACCAAGTCCGCCCGGGCTCTCTACTCGACATCGAGTAAGGTGTACTCGAGATAGAGTAGCCCTGGCTTTAGCTCGGTTTATCCTGGTTCTGTACTCTTGGATTCTGGACTTCTATAGTTGTTTTCCGAGCTTTTCTGACCTTCCTTAGAATTGCTGTAAAACGTCTCGAATTCTGCAAATTTAAACAGAAACTGGTGTAGATTCCATAATTTGGAAAATAAACATAAACTACGTAGATTCTGTACTATCTAACCCCAAATGTATGCAAAGTATGCAGAAAACGATATTAAAGTTACTGTAAAATATGGCAGATTTAGCTCACAACAAACACCCCATACTTAAGCTTGCTTGTCCTCAAACAATACTTTTATTTTTCATTCAGGGGAAGAAATCAAAACTCTCAACATATCAGATTCATTCTTATATAACCCAACAGTCAATTACCATCCTCGAAAAGGTACTATTGTCACAAATCCATGCATGTGCAATTTTAAAGAGCAACATCTACTCACAAAAGGAGGGTTATGCAAAACATTCATAAGTGACAAAGCATTGATAATCAAGAGGACTTCAATTTAAGCTCAAATAAGGAGTAGATTTGGTAAAAGGCTAAAAGGTGGGCAATTTCTGGCAATGTGATGCTAATGATCCGGGGAAATTGAGTATTTCCAAATTTGAATTTCCACATTCCTTTTCCATAACATTCATCACCTTTCATATTGCTTTTATTAATAATAATGCTTTTACCTCTCTGACCTCAGCACTGCCTTCTCGCGAGTCGCAAACATAGGTGTCATGAATGGCCCCGGATACTTAGTGCTTTGGACTCCTCACAATGTGTCCCATCTCTCCAAACTATTATCTCAGAGAGCAGGGTCAATCTACCTTTATCTCTTGAGTTGATTGGATTTTCTTTCACTCATTAAATTTTCCATATATTTCAAACAATTCCCTTCCAAACTCCAATAATGATAATAATCACAACACAAACACCATATAACATCTCCATAATGTAACATCATTCTCAACATAATCCCCGAATAAGGTAAGGAATGGCAAATATTTAGATCATGTGGAGCGATAATTGAAATAAGGCATAATATGGCTTTTGTGATGCATAAGCATAGGTAAGGCTAGGATATAAACAATATAAGCATTATATGGAAATATAAAGTCCTCCATCATCTTATCATGCAACATGTCAAAAGCAACTTCAAATTTTACCTCCTTTCATGGTTTTCATGAAAATATGCACTTCATTATGACTTCCCTTTACTAGGCAATTTTATGCTATATCTCTAATGAATCCAATTTTGCATCGTCGAGTTCAATTAAGGCTTCCATGACATTATTCAAAATTTTAAATGGGGGTCATTTTTCAAACTTTTGGAAATCATGGATATAAGCACATAAATCAATTATGCATTCCAAAAATAGCCATGTAGCAATCCAAGACATAATGTCAAATATGGCAAATATGCACAAAGTAAGCCCTTCCCCCACCCCATACTTAAACATTACAGTGTCCTCACTGTATAAAATCAAATAAAAACAAGAGTAAAGGAAGGAACTCACAAGACAACACATCGAGGAAGGCAGATCAGTGCATGTCGAGTAGAGATAGGCTTGTCGATCTCGAGTACAGGGTACTCGATCTCGAGGAGCCTCGTCTGCGTCCAGTGGTTTTCTGAAGTCGAGGAGCGTCTGGGCTTGTCGATGTCGAGTTGGCCTACTCGAGATCGAGTAGTGTCTGGGTTGCTCCTCCTTGTCGCCGTCAACTTGGCCTTCGTCGATTTTGACTGTTTTTTAGGGACTTCTTATTCCACTTTTCGCGATCCTTTTATGCTAGCCGACCTAAAAGTGTTAGATTGCACAAGAAACAAGACTATCCACATGAAATATTCTAAAAGACATAAAACCCCAAAACCAAAAACAAAAACCAAAAACAAAAAGGTCAAAAGTCCCAAAAATCATAAAGTTTTATATACATGCTCTAGATTTTAGAGTCGCTAGGCCGACTTCTCCGTTTGCGCTCAAGGACCATTATTGTGGGGCCTGCTCATGCTTGGCCCTTCTCCTGGATCATCTAGGTCCTGATGGTAGTATGCCAGCTCAGTTGATAGGTTGTTGCTTGCATCATCTCCCTTCTCTTTCTTCTTTTTCCTTCCAGCTCTCAGTTTTCGCAGATTCTCTTGCCACGGTGTCTTATCTCCCCTTAAATCATTGATAATTTTCTTTATGGACTGAGGGGGGGTAGGATTCATACCTGAACTTGCCTTTTCGGACCCAAAACAGGAATCTTTGGGCTTGGGGCTAATCGACATCGAGTACAGCTGGTCGACCTCGAGTACAGGGACCCCATACTTAGGCTCGTGGCAAGTTTCTGGCTCTGCAGTGGTTGTCGAGATCGACAAAGGCTTGTCGACATCGAGTACGTCCTTTGTCGATGTCGAGTAGCACTGGTCGACCTCGGGTACAGTGCTAGCGCTTTCCTCCGCTGTTTGCTTGGTCTCGTGGTTGCTGATGCTTTTCACCTCCAGCCATGAAATTTCCTCTTTTGCAGGGCCAAAAGAGAAATCCAAAACTTCATCGCATATGGTGAAGGTGAGCGATCTATTCTTGACACTTATTTTGGCATCTGCAGTAGCTAAGAATGGTCTACCAAGAATAATAGGGCAAGTAGGATCTTCAGCACAGTCTATGATAAGGAAATCAGCTGGAACAAAGAATTTACCAACCTGGACAGGGACGTTCTCAACTATGCCTGTAGGGATGACTACTGTATTGTTTGCCATGTATAGCTTGGCATCCACAACCTCTATGCATCCTATCTTTACTTTCCGCCAGATTGATAAAGGCATGATGCTCACACTTGCTCCTAAATCGCACAGAGAATCATATTTATATTGTCCAAAACCTACAGTAACAGAAAACTTACCAGGGTCAGGTCTCTTTTCAGGGAAGTGGAGTACTTTGCATTCGCCTGCGATCTCTGAGATGGATCGCTTCTTGCTTAGGATTTCCTTCAGAAATTTGACATATCCAGGCATCTCTTGCAGGGCTTCTGTAAAAGGAATAGAAACATTCAGTTCTTGCAGCATATTAACAAATCTGGTAAACCTACCTGCAGTGGGATCTTTCTGTGCTTTTGAAGGGAAAGGCAGTGGCTTTTTCAGTTTCGGAGCCTGATCAGCCGTCGGGGATGCTGTAAAGTCGTCGACGTCGGCCAGGTGTTGCTCCTCGATCTCGACCACGGGCTCCTCGACATCGAGTAGGGTGGTCGACCTGGAGTTGCTGGTCTGCGCAGTGGAGTCCGAGCTCAGCTTCTGGTCTGTGTCGAGTAGCGGCTTATCGATGTCGAGTACACCCTCCTCGAGATCGAGTTGGCTGTGCTCTGTTTCGAGTTGCTGCTCTGCCTTGCTTTGCTGTTTTCCGACCTCTGGCTCGTGTAATTGATGTCCACTCCTGAGTTTGATAGCTGCGACGTGTCCGGTCTTGCCCTTAGGATTTGGTTCTGTTTGCCCAGGGAGTTATCCGGACGGTCATGGGATCTGTGCAGCGATTTGACCCATTTGCGTCTCTATTCCCCTTTTCCAGATGTCCAATTCTCCAAATTTTGTAGTAATGTTCTGGAATTGGTTGTTGATGGTGCCCTGATTTCGACGCATCTCCTCAAGGATCAGCTGCAGATCATCCTTCTTTTGATCTCTTTCTGGATGTCCTGGAGCTCTGTAGGGTGGGAGATTGCTAGGAGGACCTTGGTTCCACTGTGGTTGATAGAACCTTTTATCTCCCATGTGTCGATTTGGACCCCCAGCGTAGGCTGCCTCTTCATGTGTTTCTGCCATCCTTACTTGCTCAGTGTGTGGGCACTCAGTAGTGGTGTGCCTCTCTGATCCGCATTCGATGCAAGGCTGGTTGACAGATAGATATTTGACTTGCTTGAGGAGCTTGCGATTCTGGTCTCTATAGAACTGCTCCCTGACATCTGGGTCAATCTCCTTTGCTGGCTGATAGAGTGGCATTGATGGTGCTGGCCTGGCGTAGGAGTTTTCCTCATAGTTTGTAGGAGCCCCATATTTGTTGTCGTAGTTAGTGAGCTTTTCTAGCACACCCCATGCGTCGCTTGGTGGCATCGTCAGATACTCATAGCGAGTATAATGGTTGATTCTATCCTTGGTGATTTGATCAAGAGAGTTGAAGAAGATCTCCTGAATGACGTAGGGTGGCTGTCCATGAGTAGGGCAAAATCGCAGCAGTTCTTTGTAGCGTTCCCATGCCTTTGCCAGCGGTTCCCCTTGCTTCTGTTTGAAGGCGGTGATTTTCTGACGGAGAAATGCTGTTTTGGCGGGTGGGAAGTATTTGTTCAGGAACTCTTGCTCTACTTGGGCCCAGGTGGTGAGAGATCTCGGCTTCAGTCCTTCGAGCCACTTCAGTGCAGGTCCAGCGAGAGACCAGCGAAAAGATATCATCTTGACATATTCCAGAGTTGTACCTTCAGCAAAAGTACGACACATGTCATGAAAGTTAGTAATATGTTCAAGAGGGCACTCATTAAATTTGCCATAAAAAGCATTATTTTTAAGCTCTATCGGAAATTGAGTGCGAATTTCAAAAGATTTATCAGGGATTAGAATCGCCGATTCAGGCACGACGAGAGCTGGATGCATATAATCCTCTGCAGTAGTTGGATATTGGGCAAGCTCAGCTTCTGCTTGCTCACTTGCTGCTTTCTCAGTGGCGATAGCAGCATCTTTAGCGGCTAGTTCCCTTGTAAGCCTTTCAATCAGTTGCTCTTGTGTTTCAGCGGCCGCCATGATCCTTTTGAGTTTAGAGTGGATGTGTAGGTAGCGCTCCGGTTCGTCTAAGGCGTCAAACTCAGGTGATAGACCAGAAAGCACACCTGCTGAGTGCTTTCTAAGGAAAGATGAATGGGTGGAAGATTGGAGCGTCCACTCAGGAAGGTTCAAGCTTATTCGTGAGGCTATTAAAGATGGTCCAAGGAAGAACAAAGCGAATGAGCAAGATCCATATCACTTGAGGGCCTATTATGATGTACCACCCAAGGACGTTCCACCACCATCTCCTCCAGCTGAGCCACCGGATCCATCACCTCCTCCCGATCCGGATTGAAGTTGAAGTAACCACGTCAAGCTAATGACATTAAAGGTAGCGCTTACGGGAGGCAACCCGCTTTATTTCCTTTCCATTTTAAATTTTATTTTTTATTTTTGAATTTTAGGATAAGTAAGATAGCTGGGATAGAACATATAGCACTAACAATGCAGGTCTTGAGAGAAAACCATGACGGAAACGGGCGAAAAAAGGAAAGGAGCGAGAAAGCACTCGATCCGAGTCCACCGATCCTCTCAGGGTCGGTACTGACCCCTCTGGCGGACCAGCATCCATTCCCACCACCACCATCTTCTCCGTAGAGCTTATGGATGTCTTCAACAGCTTCTGAATCTTGATTTTGTGAGTTTCTGAATCTTTCCCTTTTACTTTGATTTTTCTTTTGACAGTGGAGACACTGTCTATTTTTAAGTATGGGGTGGGGGACTCAGAAAACTTATTTGTGTCATTTTTATGTGTTTTAGATCATGTCTTATGTGTTGCACCGTATTTTGTGGATTATGTTATGCATTCATGTTTAAGTTTTTATGCATTTGAGTCTTTTGTCATATTTTAGTCACTTTAGTCTTGCTTTTAGTTTCATAAAATCTGAAAAACCCAAAAAATAAAAAATTGAAAAAAATGTCGAAAAAGAAAAAAAAATTGCATTTTTATTTTTTATTTGTCTTATATTTTAGTGAGTTTATACCCTAACTTAGATGTCCTATGATGATAAATAATGACTAACTTGATCATGTAAATCCTATGACATGTTTGGAAGGTTTAGCCTAAGTCCTTGAAAATGTTTTTATGTGGATTGTGAACTTGTGATGAAATTGAGCACGTATGATCCTAGGCTAAAGGTTGAAATCCAACAAAGTTTGTCCTAGTGAGAATTTTGGCCTTATAGGGAGAGCATTAAAAATCCCTCTGCTTTCTTGAGTGTATTTTACTCTTCTTATGCATCTCTAAATGTTGTGATAGTTATTCAAAGCCAATGCATTTATATGTTTATGTGAATGAGAATTAAATGATGGAGGCATCATTTAAGCCAATTTTATCCTCTCTTTACCTACCCTGCACTATATTTTATTTATTTATTTATGTTATTTTATTTTGTTTTTCAAAAAAAAAAAACGAAATTCAGAAAAAGAAAAAAAAATCGAAAAAAAAAGAGAAGTATACGTTATGAATAAAGTGCATGAGCCAAATTTACCTTATTTCCTTTATTTTTGCAAGATTCATACTTTTGAGAGGTTTATTGAGTTTGAGAGGTTGTGTTCTTCATTGAGATGAGTTGAAGAGTTTGGTTGATTCATATGATTGAGAGTTATGGTTTGGCTGAGTTGTGTTGGAAATTTAGGAGTCTTGATTCCCGAATTTTATTAAGCACCACATAGCCAAATAATTCCACGCCCTTTATTTTATACCAAGCCACATTACAACCCTGCCGAATGGAGTCTTCTTTGAAGTCTTCCATTGAGCAAAGTCCTCCTGATGGTTCTTGTTTGCATTTACATAATTGGTTGCGAAGTGGATTTACATTTAAATTGCAATGTTTATGAGTTTGTATATGGAATTGAGTTGAGAGTTGATCTTCATAGCCTAAACACATTAAGAGTTGAGTGTAAACACATTATCCTTGTGAGGTTGGATTTATATTGCATATGCCTATGGATCGCTCATATATGTGTGATGACGTTAAATTCACTTGCTTTGCTTTGCTACAACTTTATGATGTTGCTTTTGACGAGGGCGAAGACTTGAATGATGTGTTTTAGGTATTGGTTATTGCTTGGTTATTGCTTGAGGACAAGCAAGTCTAAGTATGGGGTATTTTGATGTGCATGTTTTTAGTCATATTTTTTCATGTGTTTTGTCATTCATTTGAGTCATTTTCATAGGTTTTGCATTGGGTTTAGTGTCTTTTGTATAAGTTTTCATATTTCATGAGAAATAGATGTCTTCACTAGCTTTTCTGTGTTTGACAGAATGTTGGAAGCTGTTTTTGAAGAAATTTTCAAGAGAGAAAAGATGCGGAAGGGAATTTAGAGCGCATAGGAAAAAGAACGGAAGCAATCGGAGTTATAAAGAAGGAGATACAGACGTTTCTCTAAGTCCGAGATGGACTACCGTCATACCGACCCCATAACGACCCTCAGGGGGGTCGGTACCGAGGCTTGATCTGGAAGTGCGAAGCAAGAAAAGGGCAACAGTGTTCATACCGACCCTAAGGGGGGTCGGTACCAAGGTCACCCGCCTCGGTATGAGTCCCAGCGGACCTAATTTACCCGGATTTAATTATTCTTACCCCTTTTCCTTAGATAGACTTTAGATAAAATTCATATATTTGTTATTTCCTAATTTAGTTTATGGGATATTAAGTATAAATAGGATTTTTAGGGTTTGGAGGATCTTCTTCTTCCTTCCACGACTTTTTCAGCACTTTTAGGAATTGGAACACACGTTTAGAGAGCGTTTGTGAGCGGATTTGAGAGCTTTTTGAAGCGATTTCTTCGACGAAAGTTGGAGAACGTTTTGAGAGGCTTTTGTGACGCTTTGTTGACATTATTCTCAGGTTTTTATTCAATTTAATTTTCTGATTTTTGTTTATTTCATGAATTTCGCAATGTCTACCATGTTTATGCGTGAGTAGTCGCCTTTTCTAGGGTTGAGGTGATCCCAACGATAGTTATGCTTGCAATTTTGCTATGAATTGATGAATTGATTGATTTTATCTATTTTATGTGCTTAAGATCTCAATGAAAATTGGGGGAAATTCCTTTTTGCAATTAAATTGAAAGATTGATTTGTGAATTGGATAGTAATTAGGATTTTGAAACGAAAGTTTGATAACCTAATTAAGATTGTTAGTAAAGTTAATTAATTTGTGAAAATAAATTGATTGCTTTGCTAGGGTTGATGCAAGTTGACCTATTTAATAGATAAAAACATGATTTTTACTTGATTCATTGCAATGCTTGTGTGATTATTGTTGTGGTGATCCCTATGCCCTAGACTTTTATTATTATTGATTTTTCCTAAAAATTCCAGCAGCCCTAAAACCCCCAAAATTCTATAATTTTCCATCTCTTCTTGCTATTTCTTGCTCTTTGGTAACTAGAATTGAGTCACTGACTTTCTCCCTGCGGACGAACTTGACCCTACTATACTATAGCGGGGTTTCGATCTTATAAATTTATTTGTTTGAAAATAAACCCTTCATCAGGAAGTCAGGATCGATCCACGAGGAAGCGTGTCAGCGGATCCTAGGCAGCGGAGAAATCTCACGAACAGAAGTCGACAACAGTGGTACTCGACCTCGACTAAGGGTTAGTCGACAGGGGTCAGGCACAGTCGAACACAGCGCAGCAGCAGTTACAGGGGCTCGTCGATGTCGACAAGGCCTACTCGATGTCGAGTAGAGTCTTGGTCGAATTCGCTTCGTCTCGTCGAGTACCTGCACAAGTAAGCTACAGCGACTTTGGGTCGAAGATCAGTAGTCGAGATCGAGTAGTGCTATTCGATCTCGAGTAAGACAAGGACTAAAACGAAATAAAATAAATGCAAAGGCTTTTGTGATTTCAAACTAAACTTAATTTAAAAGGCTTCCAAGATTGGGGTTTGCAACAACGATAACCAAACATGCATAAGGCAGAACCAAACAAATTATCATGTAAATCGCATCAAAAGACTAAGCTTTCGCCTTTTCCAACAATTAGACAACTCTTTCAAGAAACCCTAATTGTCTCTACCGATCTTATGTTTATAATCCAAGTTGTTAGCATGGATCTCCATTAGACGGGTAATAAACACATAAACAAGTAGGAAAATGCTCAAAACATGATAAAGGTTAGATCTTTACCTCAAGCACGCATGGCTATCGTTGGGCCCGCCCCAACCCTAGAAGTGGGTGAACTACTCACGCCTCATCGCAAACTCAGACATTGATTGGAAAGAAATAACTTGCATTAAACTAAATTCAAAGACTTTACAATCCCGGCAATCAACTTTCGTAAACTGCCAAAACCTTAAAACCTCTGAACTCCCTAAACCGTCTCTGTAGAACTACTTCTCTACTTCTAAAATTCAATGAATAAAACTGAGCCCCATGGGCTTTATTTATAGCCTTCTAATCCTTGCTAATCAAGGATAGAATATCTATATCTATATCTAAAACTATATCTAAAAGCATAATGATAAATAAAAGCAATTAAGGAAATAAATCTAAAAGGAAAAGATAAATCTAAACTAGGTAACATGTCTTCATGATGATAAATCTTCCTTCCATGGATAGATGATGATAGATTCGGCAATCTTCGGCTTCCTTCATGCCCAAGGAATCCCAACTCTACTCGGACTGCTCACGTCGATGCGTTTCCAAATATTGGTCTACTCGACATCGACAAGGGCTCATTGACATCGACTAGGATTCGTCGTCGACTGGACTTCTCGGGTGACTCCGCTCGACATGGCTCGGATCTGGGTTCCTGGGCTTCGTCGATCTCGACTAATGCTCGTCGACATCGACTAGGGTTGTGGTTGAGGATGGCTCTCTGGTGATGTCGAGGACTCCTCCTCGGCATGGACTCGGACATGTGCTACGTGACTCATCGATCTCGACTAGGTCTTGTCGAGATTGAGTAGAGATGTGCTCGGCGTCTTCGTCCTCGGCTTCTCGATCAGCTCCTCTTCTCATCGATTCCGGGTGTGGCGCTGAGGTGTCGTCGATCTCGACTAGGTCTTGTCGAGATCGAGTTGCGTTTCGGGAGTCGGGTTGGTCTGGCTCAGCTTTCTCGACCAGGCTTTGTCGACCAAGTCCGCCCGGGCTCTCTACTCGACATCGAGTAAGGTGTACTCGACATAGAGTAGCCCTGGCTTTAGCTCGGTTTATCCTGGTTCTGTACTCTCGGATTCTGGACTTCTGTAGTTGTTTTCCGAGCTTTTCTGACCTTCCTTAGAATTGCTGTAAAACGTCTCGAATTCTGCGAATTTAAACAGAAACTGGTGTAGATTCCATAATTTGGCAAATAAACATAAACTATGTAGATTCTGTACTATCTAACCCAAATGTATGCAAAGTATGCAGAAAACGATATTAAAGTTACTGTAAAATATGGCAGATTTAGCTCACAACACCACCTCATCGTGCGGAGCCTCATGCCACTTTGCGAGGACCCCATACTTGAATATGAACATCGGTTGCTCAAAATCGTCGGGGATAGCCTTCACCTTATAAGGCAAAAGTGACTTTGAAACAACATGGGCAACGACGTCCAACTTCTTCTTTTTTGGATCTTCTTCTTCTTGAGGTTCTTCAAATGGTTTTTCAAAGACAAAGGGCAAAGTTGAGATAGCGGAAGGACATACCTGGGTATCGACTAGAGATAGATCGATATCGATTGGAGATGGGTCGACATCGACTAGGTGTTGGTCAAGGTCGACCTCAGGTTCAGATTCTTCTTCTAGCAGGATTGGGGCTTCTGGCGGTGTTTATTACCCTCAAGCCATGCTTCCTCATCAACGATGTATAGCCATCTCAAATATTCTAATTCTTTTGCATACTGTCTCGCTCTTTCCCTTTCGAAATACTCGAAGGTGTCCTGCATATACCTGTAGAAGAAAACGTGAGAACTAACTACCTAAGGCGCGAATGATAGCTTCCCCGGCAACGGCGCCAATTTGTTGTAGGAGGAAAATCGAGTATGCAAAATAGAATGTAAATAAACTAAGGCAAACCAGATTCCGTCCCTTGCAAATAATTACAAGACTTCCTCCCGATGCAGAAGTAGGAAGTCAGGATCGATCCACGAGGAAGCGTGTCAGCGGATCCTAGGCGGCGAAGAAATCTCACAGAAGTCGACAACAGGATCCTAGATCTCGAGTACAGCAACTCGATAGAAGATCGGATAGTCGAACAACGCAGCAGCAAGCACAGGCACTGGCGGTCGATCTCGACAAGCCCTTACTCGAGATCGAGTAGGGTTCTGGTCGACGTCGGCTTGTCTTGTCGAGTACCTGCACACAGAAGCTACAACGATGCTAGATCGAAGATCAGTAACTCGAGGTCGACCAGACTTGGTCGAGATCGAGTAAGGGCAGAAAAACGAAACAAAGAAATAAAGTAAAGGCAAAGGCTTTGGGACTTCGAACTAAACTGTATGTAAAAGAACTTCCAAGATTGGGGTTTGCAACAACGATAACCAAGCATGCATAAGGCAGAACTAAACAGATAATCATGTGAATCGCATCAAAGGACAAGCTTTCGCCTTTTCCAACAATTAGACAACTCTTTCAAGAAACCCTAATTGTCTCTACAGATTTTATGTTTACAATCCAAGTTGTTACCATGGATCTCCATTAGATGGGTAATAAACACATAAACAAGTAGTAGATGCTCAAAACACGATAAAGGTCGGATCTTTACCTCAAACACGCATGGCTATCGTCGGGCTCGCCCCAACCCTAGAAGTGGGTGGACTACTCGCGCTTCATCGCAACCTCAGACATTGATTGATGAAAAGAAATTTGCATTAAACTAAATTGAAAGTCTTTACAATCCCGGCGATCCAACTCTCGTTGAATGCCAAAACCCTAAAACCTTCGAACTCCTAAAAACTTCTTTGTTGAACTACTTCTCTAACTCAAATTGAATCCTTAGAAATCAGCCCCATGGGCTTTATTTATAGGCCTCTAAACCTTGCTATTCAAGGATAGAATATCTATATCTATATCTAAAACTATATCTAAAACTTTAAAGATAAATAAAAGCAACAACATAATTAAATCAAAATAAGGAAATTATATCTAAAGTGTCTTCAAGTGGATAGATCTCTCTCTTCATGATGTATCTTGATAAAATCGGATAGAATCGGCAACATTCGGCTCCAAGGAATCCCAATCCGAGTAGGATAGATCAAAACGCGTTACGCGGCTTCTGGAGGCTTCCTCGATCTCGAGTAAGGCTACTCGATCTCGAGTAGAACTGGCGTCGACTGAGCTGGCTCGGCGTCTCGGGTTGCTGGTGCTCGACAGGCTCGGACATGGCTCCTGGGCGTCGTCGATCTCGACTACCCTTACTCGATCTCGAGTAAAGGTGGCTCGTCGACTAGGTCTTCTCGGCAGCGTCGGGTAGATCTTCTCGACATGGCTCGGGTGCCGGCTTCCGGGTTCCTCGATCTCGAGTAGGTCTACTCGATCTCGAGTAGAGTGTAACCCGGCATGTCTTCGTCTTCGGCTTCTCGATCAGTTCCTCCTCGACCAGGCACTCCTTGGACATTTTTGGTCGATCTCGAGTACAACTACTCGGTATCGAGTAAATCTCTCAGCATTCTGCTCTGTTCTTAAAACGCACTTTCCCGAGTCCTCGTTCGTCAGATTGATGCATATGACCATGCGTTGGAAAGCTCTTTCCGATGTCTACAACTCTCATGAAGACATCAAAGCTTGATTCAGAACGAAAAATGGTGAAAAATGACCTTTTCTCCAGCTGCACCATTCTCAGCTTCTCCAAAGTGCGTCCGATTTCTGCGAAATATAACCAAAACTTGTGTAGACCTCCATATATTGCAAATAGGTGTAAACTACACAGATTCTGTATTATTCTAACCCAAATTCATGCAATGTATGCAGAAATCGATATAAAAGTAAATGTAAAACATGGCGAATTAGGCTCACAACACACGACGCGCAAAGGCGACAGCAAGGGACACCCTATACGGAACGGACGAGGATTCGTATCGGGTAATGGCGTCGTACTTGTACATGCTTGAGAAGACGAACCCAGGTTCCCACACCTGGCTTGAGTGGGATGTTGAACGTAGCTTCAAGTACGTGTTCGTCAACTTTGGGGTCTGGATTGAAGCCATCCCCCACTTATGGAAGGTATGTTCATTAGCCACTTGTTTTTTATACCTAGCCAGTCAATACATTTACCCAGCCTTTGACAAGGCACGTATAACACAGATGTATATTTGCCAAATGCCCGTAGGTCATCTCCGTTGACGGTTCCTTTCTGAAAGGCAAGTTTAGGGGGACCTTGCTCTTTGCCACTTCACAGGATGCCGATCACAAAATATACCCAGTTGCGTTTGCGGTTGTGGATGGCGAGAATGATGCTTCCTGGGCATTCTTCTTCCGACAAATGCTTCGAGTCGTCCCGGACACCACATACTTGATGTGGGTCTCCGATCGGCATGTGAGCATCGTCAAGGGCATACGTGACAGCTACACCTTTGCCAAGCAGGGCTTCTGCACATATCACCTCTTCCAGAATGCGAAGCACCACCACAAGCACCACCACCACAAGGGCTGAGCAGTAGGGCACAATGGCGCCGATCTTTACAATGCCGCCGAGCCTGCTATCCTTCAGCATCTACCAATCAACTGCAGATATCCCATCATCCATGCCCGTCAGTACACCCATCTTGGAGAACTGGTTGGACCTCCCTCTAAAATACTTCGACGGAGGAAGGGCAAGAGTCGCCTGCACAAATATAATAAGAGAGTACCGATGTTCACATCACATACACAAAAAAATTAACGCCCCTAATCTACTGGCTCATAAGATATTACATCTTATACCTTCTTGCTCGAAGGGGTCGACACCTTTTTTCCTTTGCCTTTTGCCATTGTCCTTAATCTGTCATTCAGATAACACCCATTTCAGCAATAATCCTAGCCAGTACTTACAAATGAATAGCCTGTCAAAGTATTTTTCCTGTCAGACGTTTTAACATTTTGCATTTGACAACACCACACAATTGCTTGGAAAAACCATCAACACCACAAAACGAGAGTTACGAATTTCAAACAACACAAAATAGACAACACCACAAAATACCTGCAATATCAGACAGAAAGTTCAAAATATTACACATAAAAAAACATGAAGCATCAGTCAACATGTGTGCAACACACTATCAAAATTGATACCATCTTAACTTTTGTCAAATACATGTAATTCTTAAGACAAGATAAGTGCATATTCTTTGACCAATCTGCAATCCTCACAAAAACATTAAAATCTACTCCAAAAGGTCAACAGGGCACTTATACACTTTAACCAGCAAGCAGAGAATAAGGCCTAAGAAAATAATAAGAGATCTGCAAAGAAATAAACATTCAAACAGGGGTCACAAAGCGATATCAATTCAAGTTGGACCAGGACATTTGCCAAGTAATTACGGTCTAAAATAGGTCTCAAAACAAGTTTACTAGTCTTGTTTTTATGACACAATGTAATGAAAATTGAATTATAGCTTCTTTAACTATATAACAATCTCAGCCTCTTCCCTGAATTCCCCAAATCAAACCTTACCCAGATTTTCCTATACCTAGCCATTCAATCGTTTCCCCTATCCACAAGCAGGACCCCGCTCGCCATTGTTGAGTTTTCCCATCCCTAATTTCATTGTTTGATTGGGGTTGTCTAACCTCTTCTACCAATTTTTGACCTTCAATTTCATCCTTAACACCCCTATCCCCAAAACGCCAACCACATTTCCAGTTAGGGTTTCCCATTGCCATTTTCCGAACCCCAATCCCCCAATTCTTCCAACTGGCCCTAAATTGATTTTACATGCTTTGAATCCCCCGAACTACCATTAAAGGAGAAAGCTTCGAGATATATTACAGGGGTTTACCTCTCTTCAATCGCGGAATCGGCACCAGGGGTTGTCTTTCTCCAATCTCGGGTCGTCCCTCGCTCTAGTTTCCGGCGTCACAGTAAGCGCCTCACCTCTCTCTCTCTCTCTCTTCCGGCGTCGTCCTCAGTTCCGGCGTCACGGCAAGCAGTTCCACCTCTCTCTCTCTCTTTTCCCTCCAATGGTGGTTTCCCCTTCGAATTTCTATGGTTTCTTGAAGGTATGATTGTGACTGAAGACATTGATGTGAGGTTTGCTTTCTTCACTTTTCTCTTTCCATTTTTCAACCGTCTTTCTTACCTGCTGCAATAGGTTTGGGTTACTAGTTACATTTGCAATTAGTTGGGTCAAATTGACATTTTTTCTATTTGGGCTGGGGGGGTTATTTTTGCAATGGCCCGATCAAAGTGGTATATCCACTACCATTTACTCTATAATATATTTATATATGGTTTTATTTTATCGAGTCATATCAATTAATAATATAATATAATATAATATTTTAATATAATAAAATATAATTTATTAACAAAACGCGCAACCGCGCGGGTAACGAATACTAGTGTATATATATATTGGTATATGTTTAAACCGGTTTTCTTTTGGGTTCACTTGAAGCGAACCAGACCAAAAGGAAAAGAAAATGTGTTGAACCGGGTTCATTGAACCCTTCTTCTTCCTCCCACCCGTCGACCCTACTGTTGAAAATTTCGATTATTATTTATTAACCTCATCAAATCTCACCCGAATCTCATCATTTTTGTTTCTAAATTGTTAACCAATCTCTACTATATCTATATCCATTATCAATTTGTGATTTTGGATAGAAACGAACCCAAAATGAGTTTATCCCCAATTCGAATTTTTTTTATCAAATCCGTCAAATATGATAGATTTTCTCAAATTAATCAATTAAATAGCTTTTATATAGATTTTGGGTTATCTTCTGAGATTCGATTCGATCCAATTCAACCCCGATTGACATCGACTATAAATATAGGGATTCAGTGTTCGGTGGAATTCGTCCATTAGAGAGAAAAATCGAGCTCCTAACCTATTCCAATAGGTTCTAAACATCTCTAGCAACAATTCCCTTCGCAAAATTTTCACAAAAATATCCCAATTCGAAAGCCCCAATTTCGAATCCAACATCGCCGAAGCTTCTCCGACGCCACGGCTCCGCCGCTGCCAGAGTCAGAAACGTAAACCGGGAGATGCGCCTTGTCGCCACGAATCCGTATCCACTGGTCGCGTGTCATTCTCAGTATCATCGAAGTCGCTACGCCTCGCCTCGCCTCACCCGATGCCACGAATCCGCTACGCCTCGTTGAAGGTGCTGTCGGGCTGAGGTAGGGGATAGGTTAATTACATAAAACCTCCCATACCTTCAGATTTTGTATAACATGCCCCTGTTTTAGTTTTGAAAATGCCAGAAATTACCCCGCAGTTTTAGATGTTGTTCTAACTCGCGTAATCTCCTTAATCCGCAACGTTATCATCAAAGCCTTGTCCGTCCTCAATGATTTAAGATTCCCAACAATGGTATCGAAATCCAACAAGATGAATCAGGCAAGTGACTTTCCAAGTCTTTTTGCTCATTTAGTGTCTAGTTGTTTTCTTTTGTTGGAATGCTTGCCAAATTAATTAAAATAAATTACAATTCATCTGCTTGTGTGGTTTATTTAACCTTCCATTTGAATTTGGGAAGTATAATTGGATGACCTTAAGATAAGATAACAATATAGTTACCCACCGTTTATTTAAAGCATGATTTAGTCTTATTCTTTCATGCTAATTGGTTAAGTATGGAACATGCATTTTCTTTGATGTTTCCATCCTTTATTTTAATTACTTTCATTTCATTTGGCATCCATGTTACCTATTACCTATAAATAACAATGTGAACAATGTGAGGATTGTGTGTACGATTGTAACTCAATTGAATACAGATCAATCAAAGTAAAACGTATCAATCAACGTTAACCAATGTGAACCGCAATGTGTAAGGTGAAGTGAAAGTGTCGTTGTAGAGTTAGGTCGGGGCCGTTACTCCTCGGTCTAAAGGTTTCATGAAACTAACACACCTCCTGATGAGGTGCGTTACACAACCACAACGGTTGTAGTTCATAACCACTATGTCAGGGTGAGACCGGTATTTAGCAAATGCATGGTTTGAACCAGATATTGAGGATACAAGATCAACCCTTAATTAATCTGCGGTTTAAAACTCTCCTCAAGAGTCCTGTCTATGGGTCAATTCTGGGCCACATCGAGTACCTTTTAAGCTAATATAGTTTAGACCTTATAATAATAGACAATATTGCAGTAAACGTGTGAAGTGTATAAATTAGTTTTTAACCTATTCAACGTGAGGAAGTGAGTGAAGCAATGTGTTGAAAAATGTTTTTACGGTGATTACTATTAGATTTGTATCATATTCCATTCGTACTCGGAGTATGGTTCCTAAGAGTGCTTGTCGCTCACATCTTTTGTTACTCAATCCTTCGGGGTTATCCGTGTCTCAGGAGTCGTGTCTTAAAATGTTAAGCCTTCACAAAAATATTCTCAATAATTGCATTTGGGTTTAGATTTATACCGTATTATGGTCACTGGGTCTGAATTTAGAGAAGTCCAAGTTTTCGAGCCGTCATTTGCTAGTTCTTGCGAACTAACCGTCCTTTATTTAGATGACTGGTGTCTTTCATTCCAGACGCCAGACCAGTTTTCGCAGGTTTATGTTGAGTCTCAGAAGAGAAGAGAAGTTGAGAAGACATTTAAGTTACTTTTAACATTGTATTTAAATTTTAAATTCCTAGATATATATATATATTGTATAAGCGTTTTATTGTTTAATTTTATTTAAAAGTCTTCCGTTGTATTTTTCTCAATTTGTAATTAAATCCTCAATTGTAGATGATAGTTTAATACTGTAAAGAGTTATTGTAATTTTTAATTCTTCCTCTATTTCAATTTATTTTACATATTATTTATTTGCTATCATCTTATTTGTGGGAGCATGATTGCATGTCTCTATAAGCCTAAGGTGGTTACAAAGACATTAAAGTCCTAGTAATCACCGACGATGTGGCATTCCCTTGGGTTCTAAAAGGGGGTGTTACACACCTTAACCCGATTCCTAATTGATCTTCCACTTCCGTCATCATATCTCCTTTCTAGCTTTTTCTAATTCTTGATTCACCCTTTCTATTAGGGTTTCGACTAGGCAAAAGCTTTACTAAACTTTTCAATGGTTCTGCTATCGTTGTCTTCAATCCTCCTTCCATTATTTGATATTTTGCTCTTCTTGCTCTTCAAGTTATGCAGTTTGGGGCTGTCCCTCCTTGATTCCCCCATGAGCTTCAGGGATTTCTTACAACAGGTTTTGGCTTATTGTTGTTTTCAGGTTGATTTGGCTTGAGCAGTGAGTGGAGCTGAGCTACGGTTTCTTAAGTAAATATGGGTTGGTTTAGGATTGATTTGGCTTGGGTGGTGGTCGGAGCTAGGGTTTATTACACCAAGACTTTGCCACCTGAAAATGAAACGAGGGATGAGCATCGCATCTTGGGATTGTAGTTTTCTCCATAGATGAGCATGACTACAGGAACTAGACTTACCCATTGTGTTTACGAAGAAAGGTTTCTTAGAAACGTAGGTGACACGGAGGATTGTGTTGGGTGACAACGACAATGAATTAGGGTGGCAGACATTCTGCAACTGGAACTCCAGAATGACAGATCCTCTTCCATGGTGGCAATTGTATACGAGAGTGATGCAAACCAAGCCTTAACCCCTTGAAAATGAATCGAGGAACAAACTATGAGATATGAGAAGAATATGGAAAAAAAATAATAGAAAGAATCGCATAAATCAAGCCTCGTTCTTCCCCTTTTCCACTTTGCCTTCTTCTTCCATGGACTCCAATTCTTAAAAAATCTTCAGATTTGAGAAGAAATAGTAATGAAAAAATGATCAGATTCTCAAATTTGACGTGGTGGGTGGGGTGGGGGTGGGGGGGGGGGGGAGGAACAATATATGAGATATGAGAAGAATATGGATAAAGTCATAGAAAGAATCGCCCTTTTCCACTTTGCCTTCTTCTTCCATGGGCTTCATCTCCCTACTGATGGATATCACATCCAACCCCTGCCCCCAAAAAGTGAAATGAGGTATGAAAATCACGTGCTGGGGTTGTAGTTTTCACCATAGATGAGGACGAATATAGAAACTACACTTACCCATTGTGTATGCAAAGAAAGGTTTTTCAAAAACCTAAGTGACACGACATATTTTGTTGAGTGACAAAAGGACTGAATCAGAGGGACAAGTGTTCTGAACCTAGAACTCTAAAAGCTCAGCTACTCTTACATGGTGACACTCCTCTCTATCCCTATTTTGGGAGATTTTGCATGTTGAGGAAACAACTGATTGCCATTTCCCCACCCCACATTTTATATACGACAAAAGTTTGGAAAATCCCCCTATCGCATACCCACATTCCCTTGTCCTTTTGATGGGTATCCCATCACATTTTTGGCGCAAAAAACTCCCCCCAATTTGTGCTCTATATGTGCGGTTCGTCCACTCCCTTCTTTCACCTGCTATCGCCCTTTACATTTGCAAAAATAGCCTCATGACATGATTGCTATTTTCATTTGCTGGAGGCTAATTTTGCAAACCGGGTAGGAATATGTGTTAGTTATGCAATTTTTATAGTTTTAAAAACCGTGCGTGAATAATAAATAAAATATTTGGAAATTTCACGAGGTACCCCTGGGGTATTGCAATTTTCGCGAAATATACAACTCTTTTGCATATTTCGCATGGTGCCCCTGTGGTTTTTATTTTTTTTCACCTCGTTCCCTTATGGGTTAAATCTAACAGAATTCTTGGTTCTCCGTTAGTTTGCAAAAAATATTAAAAAAGAAAAGAAAAAGAAAGGACAGAGAATTGAAAACAGGAGAGCGAAGAGAGCAGAGAGCGCTCGAGAGCGAAAAGAAGATGATGGTTCTTTCTCCTCTGAATTCTTGGGTATCGTCAGAAGATTCTCATATGCACTAACCAGTCCCAATACTCTTCCGAATCCCGGCTCTGGAACGCTCTCCCTTACTTTCATCATCAATTTATCTCTCCTTCTCTTTCCTGAACTGCCAATTCAAGAGTCCCATTTGGGGAGTTTACTCAAGGTAGAGAGTTGATTAGACCTGCAGCAACCAGATTTGCTACTTCATACTTGTCTTTGAGATGCATCAATGAGCAAAAAGGTCCTTTGATGGCTTTCTTTGCATCAAACAAGTGGAAATCAAGTAGATTTGCCTCATTAGGTGAAGGGAAGAATGTTCAGAAAATTGTTTTAGATTCAAGTTTCTGGAATGGTGTCATCATTTGTTTGAAAGCATCTCTTCCTCTTGTGAAAGTGTTGCGTTTGGTAGATTCTGATCAGCCCGCAATGGGGTTCATTTATCAAGCAATGGAGGAAGCAAAAGATCAAATCAAAGCCAATTTCAAGAATGTCGAAAGGAAGTAAGTTGTTAACTACTTGACTTATTGGTTTTATTATGAATTTATAATATAGTATCTAGTTTCACAGTTTACTTAAGTTAACTTTTTGGTTTATTTATGCATTCACAATTTAGAAACTTGATAGTTGATCAATGTTAATATTTTTTCATGTAGCTATAAACCTATTATGGATATAGTTGATCAGCGTTGGGGAGCTCAATTACATAGGCCATTGCATGCAACTGGATATTTTTTGAATCCACAATACCATTACAATCCAGATTTCAAAGTAGAGGCACAAATCAAGATTGGTTTATATGACTGTTTGAATAGAATGGTTCCAAATGATGCTGAAAAGGTGAAGATAGACTTGCAAATGGATGCCTTCAAAAATGCAAAAGGTCTTTTTGGTAGTAACTTTGCTATCATGACAAGAACTAAGAAATCTCCAGGTTGTGCTCATTAACTCTATTCTTCAATTACTTGATTTATTACATATAAAATCATCATGGTTACTAAACTTAATTAATAAGAGCAATTTCAAAAATTTTGTAGCCGAATGGTAGGTTTCATTTGGTGATGAATGTCCAGAGTTGCAAAGACTTGCTATAAGGATTTTAAGCTTGACATGTAGCTCTTCTGGTTGTGAACGGAATTGGAGTGCATTTGAGATGGTATGTTCATAAACTTTCATTTTAATTATTTCATACATTTCTAAATTTTATTTCCACTTGATATTAATCTATTATTTAATAACTTAAATATCTTACAGAAATACAGATTTTTAATATGAGTTTTCTTATCCTTAGGTGTATACAAAAAAGAGAAACCATCTTCGTCAAGATAAACTAAATGATTTAGTTTATGTAATGTACAATATGAAACTGAAGAATAACCATCAGAAGCAGCCGATTATACCACCACAACCATTTGATTTGGAAACTGATGACATACCATCGGATGATGAATGGATTACAGAAGGGTTTGGAAATGCAAGTGCTGATGGTGATCCTACGATCATCAATGATGATGAATGGGTGAAGGTTCTTCGAAAAGCGATAAAGGATGTTGTTGTAGCTGAAGTGGATGGATGTAAGTGTAAAATTATTTATGCCTTTGTGCTTGAAAGTCCAAGGCTTGAGTTTAATTTCATTTTTTTTTTTTGCTTTCTTTTATACATTATACATAGGTGACAATGATGGAGATCATGTGGATTTACATGAGCCAGAAAATGTTGTGTTGGGGGGGGGGGGGGGGGGAAACGTGGAGGATTTAGTCTTTTCAGAAGATAGCGAGGATGGAAATGCCGATATAGGGGCTGCAACAACCGATACTGCAGGCACTGAAGTTGGAAGCAACAATGAAATTTATGGATATGAATATGATGATTGAGGATTAAGTACCTTTATGTTTAAAGCTTATATGGAAGACATTTTGTTATCACTTGGCTTAGAGGCATTGTGTAAGACACTAAGACTAATCATGTAATGTGTGTGTTATTGCTTTGAAGTCTGCCATAATGGCTTAGAGACCCTTTTTTATTGCTTGACTTGGGTAAATATGAATTCTATAATTTTAAATTAAGTCATTTTGTTATATATATATATATATATATATATATATATATATATATATATATATATATATATATATATATATATATATATATATATATATATTAATTATATTTCGAGGATCTTACGATCTCCCGTTGGGATCTTACGATCCGATCCACGAATCATGTTGTGATTTGATCCTAGGATCCCGATCCTAATAACATTGCCTATCACAACCTCATCCTTGCAACTCTTAAAGAACTTTTCCTGAGAAGCCCTTAGGGTTTCAATAGCAAGGCACATACACTTACCGTTGACCTTATCTTTGCACTTACAGTTGTGATTAGTCTTCGCATTGGTATCTATATTCTTCTTCTTCTTGGGCACCACGAACTTCCTCTCTCTGATCAGGATCCGGGGAGACAAAAGCATAGCGCTAGGGTTTCTGGGCGATTTCTGGATCTTCCCCGACAATTTCGATTGACATTAACTTACCTCTCTGCAGCAGTACGGTTTCTGGGAGACGATTTCGGTTTCTGAATCTTCCCCGATGGTTTCTGGGCACCATGAACTTCTTCTTGCTCTCTCTCTTTGCTCTCGAGCGCTCTCTACTCTCTCTTCGCTCTCCTGTTTTCAATTCTCCGTCCTTTCTTTTTCTTTTTCTTTTTCTTTTTTATATTTTTTGCAGACTAACGGAGAACCAAGAATTCTGTTAGATTTCAACCCATAAGGGCACGAGGTGAAAAAAATAAAAACCACAGGGGCACCATGTGAAATATGCCAAAAAATTGTATACCTCGTAAAAATTACAATACCTAAGGGGTATCTCGTGAAATTTCCATAAAATATTTTATCGGCCAGAGAAGTGTATTCGACAGAGTTGAAGCCAGGAACACCGGAGGTTGGTAATTATGGACTACCCAATAAATAAGGTATCTGTCAAACCCACATTAATCTTTGGTAGCATAAACATTCTTTGATTTCTTTCCTCGAAATTTTAGAAATTCTTCTACTCCGGAGTACTGGAATAAAATAACAATAATAAGGGGTGGTTTCATATAAATAAAGGGAAAGTGGAAAAGGGGATCAAACTGAAATAAGAAGACCGTATACGGAAACACTCTACGGCTCTGTCCGACAATCCCACGGACTCGTATTCTGCTATCTGCTGGGTCCCACCCCCACCTCCCTCTTACTGCATTTTCTGTTTCTGGGTCCCCTTATTAAAGCCCCCACCCATAAATGTCCACTTTACCCCCCCGAACTTCATCTTTCCCTTGTTAGTTGGTAGTAGTACCGCGCTAAGAAATGTCAATGACGTAAAATGGCAGAAATATGAAGGGCAAGACGGTAAACGCGTGAAGGATAGTCACAATCAAAGAGGACCTCTACCTGTCTCCTCATAAGTGGATCTTCGCACGTTATGAATACGCTCTGTTCAAAACAAACAAACAACCCCCCACCTCTCTCTCTCTCTCTCTCTCTCACAATCAAGAAGACAGAAACCACTGGGAGTAGTGGCAGCTGCAGTGATACCGCCCTCTCCACCAGACATCCAACGGCCCTCTTCTCTCTATATATCCTGAGGTTCAAACCCTAACCCAGTTCCTCCGCCTTCTCCTACTCCCGGCGGTGGCGGTGGCCGTTGCGCGGGTTGTGCTGGTGTCCGTCATGGACCAGCTTCGGCGACTCCTGGAAATTCACACCTTCCTTGATCGCGTCAGCTCCTATGGAGCCTCTAGCTAGCTCTCCAGATCTTCCTTCTCGATGTGGAGATTGGAGCGAGGCCAGGCGAATCCACACTTCGATTGCGCTTGAAGTGCTTCTGACAAACTCCGGATTTAGCGGTCTGGATATCTCTTCCTCTCTTAGTCTTCGTTCCTTCTCCGTATATGATTTTGGTTGATTAGCGGGTTTTTCGAGGTCCCGCTACCTCCCTGCTTCCGAGCACTGACAAATCTCGCGATTATCGTTTTTTTTTTTTTTTTAATGGTGTGTGCGTGTGTTTAGGTTCAATTCGGCGGCTTTTGGTCCGATTATACCTCTAGTCTGCTTCAAAGATTGAAGGAAAGGGAAGGAAGAAACAAAGTTGTTTTTGTTTGTTGTACGAATCAGTTAAGTTGCTGTGGTCGCAGTCAATAGATGAAGAATTTCCACTGGTTTCGACAAATTTCGAACCACCACTGCTCCAATGGCGGAGGTAGTAGGCATCTGGAGAGGAGATTATCGCTTGGGGAGTACAGGCGAGCCGTGTCGTGGTCCAAGTACTTGATTTCGTCCGGGGGAGAGATCAAGGGAGTAGCAGAGGAGGAGTGGAGCGCTGATATGTCTCAGTTGTTCATCGGAAACAAATTCGCCACTGGTCGGCATAGCCGGATTTACAGGGGGATTTACAGGCAGATGGATGTGGCAATTAAGCTTATTAGTCAGCCGGAGGAGAATCCGGAGCTGGCATTGGCCGTTGAGAGGCAGTTCATCTCCGAGGTCGCCTTATTATTCCGCTTGGACCATCCAAATATCATCACTGTAAGCTGTACTTCCATGGTTTTTTTTTTTTATCATGAAGGTGAATTGAAGTCAATAGTTAACTGTGGGAGTGAATGGTATTTGCTTGGTTTAAATGCAAGTGGTTGCAAATTCTTGATTTCACTGTGGTTGATAGTTGAAGTGTGCTGTTATGATTAGGACAAGATCTGTTTCTAGCATTGTCATCACAGTGGATAAAGCTTACTTTAGAGTTCATCTCGACCCCCCATACCCTACTTCATTGTGGGATTTAATGGGATGTTGTTGTTGTTAAAGCTCAAATCATCTCACTACTAATGGAAGCAAATCATTGAGGTTTTGTTAATATCTCGGGCCAACGTTTCTTCTCACATGATTTGCCTGGACCATGTTATCTCAATAGTGATTACTACTTGCATGTCTAAGGTTATAGTTCTCCTAGCTCAGTACACACACAGCGTCCTTTGGAATAGACCTTTTTATTGTGCACTATGATTTTGGATCTTTTCACCTGGTGCTTAACTGAAAGAAGAATGTCAACATTGTTTTCCTGTCTATTTCTCTTGTAGGTCACACTTTATGAATCTTTTATGCTCTGGCATACAGTGCAGGTGCAGACCAATGTAACATACCAAAAACCACTACATGGGGTGTTGCAAGACTCACAATTAATTGAACCTTGCCATTGGTCCGCTAAGCTAAGCTTGCAATTTTTACTCACCATCTTCCATCTGAACCTTTGTAGTTCAAAGAAAAGTATTAATGCCAACCACGGTGATTTTTAGTTTTTAAGTATGAACTTAGTTATGTACCTTCAAAGAATAAGAAGTATGTTATGTCATTGAATATGGCTATGGTTTGAAATCAAGATGCAAATTTAGTGAGCTTAGAGGGGGTGGTCTTTGGGATTGTGATTGGATTGAAATGGGTTTATAAAGATTGAGTTCTACCAAAAGGCTTGAGGACAATGAGCCCAAAAGAGTTAGGTCAGCAGGGCTAATTGAATTACAAATCCTGAGCATTCTCTCCTCCCTCTCTTCTTTAATGAACTCTTGAGTGTCCTTTATTTTGTGGGACTAAATATGTGAGTGCGTTTAAGTGGGTTTTTACTTCTCGAGGCTCTCATATTTCGCCAGAGGCTGAGCTATTAATTTCAAGATATGCATCCGATTTACTTTCTGGCATACTCCAAATTTAGGGGAGGGTGTTCTATCTATCTATCTATCATGGCACTTCTTTCTTGTTCTGTAAAAACCATTCAAAGGGATGGCTCTATTTGGTTAGATCCAGAATGATAGACTATATGTACTGCAAAGAGCCATTGATACTAAGAAAAATGAGAGAAAAGGGGAAAGCAAATTTGTATAATTGCTGTTATAGTTCTGCAGACAAAAAAATTCTTGTCTCATGTACTGTTAGCTAGTTGTCATGCATTTTGACGTATATCTTGTGGGGAACATTGATCTGTTAAAAATATGTGGAACAAGGTACTAGAATGATTTATGTTTATTGGACACCTAATTCTCTTTTCTTCTCACTTTTGCAGTTCTTTGGTGCCTGTAAGAAACCTCCTGTGTTTTGCATTATTACAGAATATTTGGCTGGGGGATCACTAAGGAAATATCTCCATCAGCAGGAACCATACTCTGTACCACTTCATTTATTCTTGAAGTTGGCCCTTGATATTGCTAGGGGCATGCAATATCTTCATTCTCAAGGGATACTTCATAGAGATCTGAAATCAGAAAATCTTCTTCTAGCCGCAGATATGACTGTGAAAGTAGCAGATTTCGGTATCTCATGCTTGGAGTCCCAATGTGGCAGTGCAAAGGGGTTTACTGGCACTTACCGCTGGATGGCTCCAGAAATGATCAAGGAGGAGCACCACACAAAGAAAGTTGATGTTTACAGCTTTGGCATAGTCTTGTGGGAGCTGCTGACTGCTTTGACACCCTTCGACAACATGACTCCTGAGCAAGCTGCATTTGCAGTCTGTCAGAAGGTATTCTTACTACCTGCTGCTTTTTGTTGCCGTGTCTCCGATATTTAAGTTGTTGGATCTGTCTTAGCAGCTCATGCCTATAATCCTGCTATTGCTATTGTTTTGTGGTATATCATTAGCTTGCATTTTGCCGCGTAAATATTCATGCCTTTTACTTATGTACTGGTGTAAGTCCCGTCCTGTGTATGGAAAATACATTAATACAATATTATAAATAATTTAGATAGATTCCAATGAATAATATATATATATAAATTATTTTTCCACCAAAAAATAATATAGATATAAATAATATTAATTCGAAAGATTATATATAATCTCAATCTAAATTTCTTTTATTTAGTTTATCTCAAAATATAAATAAAATTCACAATTATAAGGTAAAAAGTTTTTTTTTTCTCAATATACCATTTATTGAATCTCGTGTAATTTAATAGATAATTGATTTTTTAAAAATATTTTATTATTTTTTTATTAAATATATAGTATATATTTATTACACTAGTTTACTAAAATATCTATGCACGGATGGCTTGTGTGGTTATAAAATATTTTAATAAATTATTTTGGCCTCAAAAAATAATATAGATATAAATAAAATAACACATTAAATAATTAATTTTGATATGAATAATTCTTTCCACCAAAAAATAATCTAAAGACACATAAAATATCTATGCACGGATGGTTTGTGTGGTTATAAAATATTTTAATAAATTATTTTAGCCTCAAAAAATAATATAAATATAAATAAAATAACACTTATTAAATAATTAATTTTAATATGAATAATTCTTTCCACCAAAAAATAATCTAGAGACAAATAAAATAGCACTTATCAAATACTACATATTTATTTATCTATTACTAATATTTTTGGTAACTACAATTATGAAATATTTTTATTTATATTCCTGTCAATTAACTAATATAAATATATAGATAGATAGATTATGACTTATATAACTTTCTATAAACTATGACAATATATTATTTTATTAATGTTTTCATTAGAATTAACCACAATGTCCCACATATGATTTTTTTTCCCTAGAATCAACCACAATGCGACACATAGGATGCTTCATGCTATGCATCGGTTTTAATATACGTATATAGATATATGTATATAGATAGATATATAGATTATTGCCTGTCTAGCATATACTCCACTGTCCTAAGATACTGTCACTGTTTGCCCACCCTCTCATCCGTAAATCATTGATGCAAAATGAGAAATCTCAATGTATCAAGGGATAAGGGATAAGAAGGGCCTAATGCATAACTCCATTTATACTAGGCCTGAACTGTACATCAATTGTCTCTTGAAAAGAGAGAAAAAACTGGATTTTAATCTTTCAGGCAATCCCTTGCACTTGATCAGGATTTAAGCCTAACATTGTACTGTTATAATCCACAGAATGCAAGGCCTCCACTCCCTGCCGATTGCCCAACAGCACTGAGCCAGCTGATCAATCGGTGCTGGTCAAGCAATCCAGACAAGCGACCGCACTTTAGCCAGATCGTGGGGCTTCTGCAACGATACTCTGTGGCTCTCGAGCGCGACTCTGAATTCTTTTCATCCTTCAATCCTCCTCATGGGCATAAGAAATTATTAAGATGCCTGCCAAACTGTGTCACCCATCGTAGGTCTGCTTCTTTGAATGTTTAAGCAGACCCTTTAAAAAAGTGATTCATCAATGAAATATTTCCAATTTCCAAGGCATTTTATGGCCTATGGTTAAATCCTTCTAAGCATTTGTTGTTCTGTAGTTTGAATGGGCAAAATTTGAGCATCTGATTAAATTGTGATGTTAAACAACTCTACATACATCCTTTGAGTTGCTACCATGCTCAATGCTCTTATAACTAGGGTTGTGCAGAAAAACTCGACACGACTGGCACGATACGAAAAAACACGAAACCAAAAAGACATGACACGAAAATGACATGAATTGCTAAAACACGACATTAAATGGTTCGTGTTCGGTTCGGACAAATTCTCTTGTCGGATACCCGATACGAATCGTTTAATTTTTTTTTAAGTACGGTATTGAAATAATAGTATTAGTATATATAAAGTCCAAGGAGTATCATTATGTTCCGCTAGCTCATTTGGGAGAAGCCTAATGCCTAGAGATGCCTTCAACTCAGTAGCCCAAGTTCAAATCTTGCTAAGTACTATTGGCATCTTTTTCAAACTAAACAAACCCTAGCCGACAATCTCTTCTCCAATACAGACGCCCTTCCTCCAGTGCTCTCTCTCACCTTCTCACTCGCTCTCTTGCTCTTCGCCATGGCGCCATGGAAGAAGCTTCCATTTTTGACTCGCCCTTCACCCTCAATCGGAGAATCACATCCTTCACCTCCTCCAATGCGCTCGCCTCACACCTTTTCCCTCACTCCCTTGCTCTTCCATCTTTTCAGATCTGGCCAGAAGTTCCTACCGCCACCGCCCACCGGATGCCGCTATCGCCAGTCGCCACCACCACCAGACGTCATCCTCTTCCTCACAACTTTCCGGAGCTCTTCAGATCTGGCCAGATCTCGCTTGATTTCTTTCCAATTTTTGGTTTCTCCTCCTCCTCCCTTCTCGTTTTGAGTGGTTGTTGTTGAAGCCTCTTGTTCTGGTTCCTCAATTCAACAATGGATCTTTATTTACAGATTCTTAATTTCTTGTTCAGCGATTTTTTTTATTTTTAATGGTTCATGGCGTGTTAACCGGTATCCAACACGGAACCGAATGCCTTAACCGGGTCGGGTACCCGGGTTAAGATGGTTCGGATAAGGTTTGACCATTTTGAGCTTATTGGTTTCGGGTACCCGACACAGTTATCCGGTTCGTGCCGGGTACCCGAATATGCACACCCCTACTTATAACACCCCTGATCTCTTTAATATGTGGATGACAAAAATCGATGATTGTGAACCTCTCAACAATTCCCTTCACTTCGATCCAGCTTTGTGCAAGTTCCTTCCTGATCCCACTTCCCTTGAGCATCCTTCTTACTTCAGCCACACTACCCCAAGTTTGATCAGAAGCTTACAGATTTGAGAGAAGAACAAAGGAAGAACTACTTTATAGCTGGAGCTTCCGAAGCGCCTCTCCAAATCGCTCCCCAACTTCTCCGTGCAGTCTGCCAGCTAAAAGCAAGCTCCTCAGTACAACATGGTTGTCCTTGATAGGATACCTCTTAATGTACCCCTTTGCATCTCCATACCTCCTGGACCTTCCCAGCATATCAATCAGGCAAGAGAAATGTTCAATACCCGGTTTGATTCCATAGACCTCTTCCATGGAATCAAACACTGCTCTGCCCTCCTCCACCATCCCGGCATGGTTGCACGCAATTAAAATTGAGATGAAGGTCCTGCAATCGGGCTGCATCCCATTCTCCATCATCTCTAGGAAGAGCCCAAACGCTTGTTCTCCAAGTCCATGGGTTCCAAATCCAGCAATGATGGAGTTCCATGAGACAAGGTTCCGATGATCAACCATGAGACGAAAGACAGTGCTTGCATACCCAACGCAACCGCACTTGGGATACATGTTGATCAAGACATTCCTCATTCTTCTAAGCAAGTAGCCATGGACCTGTTTTCCATGGTGGATCGAAGCAAGCCATGGACACGCAGAGAGCACATTCACAAAGCTGAAGTTGTCGGGCTCGACCTCCTCTCATCAATAGCTATGTGAAGAAGCCCAATCCCTTTGTGACATTGCTAGAGTGACAGTAAGCACTGATCAGAGTGTTCCATTTGACGACAGTGAGACACTCCCGCAGGCACTAATAACGCTGGCGAGGACGAACTCGTTGGAAACGAAATGTGGATACATCTGGGCATAGAACTCAACTACGGAGTACGGCTCCCCCGCATGGTCGTAGCCTGACAAGAGAGTCGCCCACGAGACAAGGTTTTACGCATTTCGTCGAACAACTTCCTTGCAAGACAGACACGATTGCACTTGATGATGTGGTTGGATAAGATGGTATCAGATAGGTGGCTTGTGGCCATGCTTAAGCACGACAGCGTGGAAGGTAGTACCTGTCGGAAGGGCATTGGCGTTGGAGCAGTGGTGCAGAAGCGACCTTAGAGATTCGGGTAACATTTACTGCAAACGCAATTCAAATTGGGGGCTACTATTTCCACGGTGATAATATGGTCGTTTACACTACCAGCAATCGCGTACTGCGAGTTTGTGAATTTTCGCAAATTCGCAATACGCGGTTTCAATTTTTTTTTTATATAAAAGGATCCGCAATCGCGCATTGCAAGTTTGCAGATTTCAGAAACTCGCAATGAGTGATTGCTTTTTTTTTTGAAAAAAAAAATTCAGATTACTAATAGATATTTGGTTAATGTTAATCCCCTTTTAAATCCACATTCGTAATCCGGTGCTTGTGCATTTTGCTTCCATTAGTACATGATAATTAGTCCATCTACCCGATATCTCGATTTCTTTAGGCTTGTCTAGTAAATCGAATTCTTATCTTGATTAAAAAAAATCACCGGTTAAAAAGACAAAAATATGATTTCCTCGTGAAACTAGATTGATAATTTGAGAGGGTGAGTTGGGGCTCTCACCATTAACGTTCATTCATTCCGCATCCACGTCTCTTTGAATCCCTCTTCGTCCATTCAATCCCTAAAAAACCCCTCTCTAATAGTTTAGAAATTACAAGTACAATCCATTCAAATATGTGCCTCTGATTTTACCTTCAACAACCTCAGTTATGCCCGGAACAGTTTAGGTCTCAAGTAAGCAAATTTCAAGTCTAATATTACTCACAATTCAGATGAATTTCTTACATAAGTTTGTTCTTCAATCCCTAGTTCTAGAACCGACGGGCTCCCTTCTTCAAGATCTTCGTCTTCAATGACCATTAATGGTATAATTAAAGCTCTTTTTAGTCCTTACAATTTGAGACGTTACTCAAGATCTATTATCGCCCTTAAAATGCAATAAAAACGAAATCGATAAACAAAAAACCAATAACAACACATGATTTGTTGACGTTGTTCGGGTAAAACCCTACTCTGCTGTATCTCAAGAGGGGAGATCCAGTCCCAAAATCAACTATGTTGCAAATGAAGTTACAAGCTAAACAATGGAGGCAGAGCGCATGAACAAGTAACCAAGGAACCTCAAAACCGAGAAAGACAAAGATGAGAAGTAGAAGGTAGGAAGAAACTCCCCTGAAATCCTCAAACCACCGTTGAGGCTCGCAGGACCACCGTCTTCCACCTCACAAGTTCACACAAGAGGAATCGCCACTAGGTCTCCTCTCTCTCACTCTCTGCTAGAGTTTTGTAAGAATGAGGTTCAAGGTTGTACGATAACCAAAAGAGAGCTTATATGACCCTTACAATTAGGGTTATAAGAACCAGCCAACGGTCACAAACAGATTGGATATAGACAAAAACGAACTGGATCAAAGCTCAACCAATAGGCCCATCCATCTTTAGCTTGGTTTGAGCCTTCAATTGATGCAATAATACACTTATGCATTAACTTATAATATGGTAACACCTAATGTCCAAGTGATCCAAACTTAGACATATAAATATGTCTAAGGGTTCTTACAAGCATTAAGGTTCTCCATAATATTACCTGCATATGTGTGTATATTATTTAATCACTAAGTAAGGTCCTAAAGTTAACTTATTGTTCTAATTGCTCATGCCCTACGCATTTGCTAGCTATTACAATGAATAATTTTAAATTACGACAAATTGCCCTATTAAACTTGTCATCCGAACTTCATCATTTGCCTTCACAGGGTTCTGGTGTCTCTCCTATCCGTCCACGATCCATGCGTGTGTCATGTGCTAAGGGGCATCCCAAATGTGCAGGGCATCTCTATAGTTAGCAAGCTTATGTAACAATCTTGTTGCCAAAATCAGAAGGATTCAATTCACTCGTAATCCTGCACACATTAAGAAGTTTATGCTTGACTTTCTTCTTGAGGTAAAGAAATCTGACATCTATATGCTTAGTACTGTCATGATAAAGAGGGTCTTTACACAAATATATAGCACTTTGATTATTAAGAAACATAGTAGTTAGATATGTCTTTTTTTCTTAATTTTCTCTAGAATCTCCCTAAGCCAAATAGCTTCCTTAGCTGCTTCAGTAGCAGCCATGTACTCAACTTTAGTGGAAGACAATGCCACTACATATTATTGTTGAGACTTCCAAGACACACAATTACCAGCCCAAGTGAAATAAAAAGAAGTGGTGGATTTTCTATTATCTTTGTTTCCAGCATAATCAGAATCCACATATCCAACTAAATTATTTCTAGAGTTGTGTTCAGTGTAAACAAGACATTTCTTTTCAGTGCCACATAGATATCTCAACAAATATTTCAAAGCATTCCAGTGGGGTTCACCTGGATTAAGCATGAATCTACTCAAGACACTAATAGCAAAAGCAATATCAGGTCTAGTGCAAAGCATAACATACATGACAGATACAAAAATAACATCATAAGGCACCTTACTCATTTTCTGTATTTCAGTTTGGGATTAAGAGGATTGTTTCTCAGACAACTCTAAACGCCCTCCTAAAGGAACTACTTCAGGTTTAGAGTTAGCCATTTGAAACCTATCCAAGACCTTGTCAACATATTTAGATTGGGAAAGCCGAAAGCCACATCAATTTTTTTTTTGTCTTTGATTATTTTAATACCAAGGATTCTCTGGGCATGACCTAAGTCTTTCATGTCAAAGTGCATTTTCATGTCCCTTTGAACTTTAGAAATGAGGATCTTAGCATTGGAAATAATAAGTATATCATCAACATAAAGGAGCACATACAAATGAGACTTAGAACCAACACCTTTGAAATAAAGACACATATCAAATTCACTTCTTTGGAAACCAAGCTTAGACATACAAAAATCAAATTTCAAGTTCCACTGTCGAGGTGACTGTTGGAACCCACAAATAGATTTTTTTCAGTAGACACACATGTTCAAGCTTGAGATTATCTATAAAGCCTTTTGATTGAGATATATAGATAGTTTCATCAAGTTCACCATGCAAGAAGGAAGTTTTCACATCCATTTGTTCAAGTTCCTAATCATACACAACAGACATAGCAAGTAATAATCTCAATGTTTTATACTTAACCAACTGAGTAAATATGTCATTATAGTCTATGCCCTCTTTTTGTGTAAACCCCTTAGGAAAATGAGCTTTATACCTAGGATGTTCACTAGAATTAACAACTTCTTTCAATTTATAAATCCATCTACACTGTTTGACTCTAGCATTTTCATGTTTCTTAACAAGAATTCAAGTGTCATTAGCTGTCATAGATCCAATTTTTTCACACATAACTTTAACCTAGTGTTTAGACTCAACACATTTAACAGCAAGCTCATAAGTCTTAGGCACAAATGGATGCAATACAATATTGTTCAAATTTTTTTTATTGGGGATTCTCACCCTAGGCTCTCTACCCCTTGTTAATTGATAGTCAGAATTATCATGTTGAGGAATAGAAGAAACAATCCCAATAGTATCACTCATATCACTAGCAATAGATTCATGAGCAGAAGAAGAAGGGATAGGGTTAGAATGTAACTCCCTTTGCTGAATTTCCTCCCTTAATTGTTGAGTATGTGAGCTTCCTACTTCATTTGATTTTTCTTGAGAACTCGTGGAAGCCACAACAGGTTCAATGTTCCCATTAACTTCAATCCTCTCTTGGAGGGGTTGATTAGAGGAATCACCACTTGTTGCTGCAGGACTATATTAACTAACATAAAACTCCTCTTCCACATTTCCTGGAGGGAGATCATTCTGATTATAGAAGTGTCTAGGTGGTTGGACACTTTCATTTCATGTATATCCATTGGGGTTCACCTGCTTAAGAGAAGGAGTTAGTACTGTTTTCAAAGGAAAATCCGTCTCACTGAATGTAATACTCCTAGAGATGATAACCTTATAGCCATTAGGATGTATAAGGAGGATCTTATATCCTTTTACACCATTTGGATAGCCTAACATGAGCCCTCGTTTGAGCCCTTGGGTGTAACTTACCCTGTAAGACATGTGGGTAGGCTGCATAACTATATGGCCTAAGATAGATCATGTTGGGTATCTTCCTAGTCCACATCTCTTGTGGTGTTTTGAAATGCACTATAGAAGATGTGGATATATTTATGAGATAGGTTTCTGGTGTAGCAGCCTTTCCCCACAGAGTGTTTCAAACCAGAACTAACAAGCATGCATCTAGCCTTTTCTAATAAAGTTCTATTCATTCTCTCAGCTGTACCATTTTGTTGTGGAGTACTAGGAACAGTAAGATGTCCTTTAATGCCATGTTGCTTACAGAAATTATCAAATTCAGCATTGCAATATTCAAGCCCATTATCAGTTTTGAGACATGCTATCTTCTTACCATTTTGATTTTCAACCAAAAAATTCCAAGTTATAAAAGTTTGACATGCTTCATTTTTTGTTCTCAAAATATACGGCAAACTTTCCTAGAAAAGTGATCAACAAAGTTAATAAAATATCTCTTACTTCCAATGGTTTTTACCTATACAGGCCCCCACAAATAAGAATGTATATATTCTAAATGCCTCTTAGCAACATAAGTAGAATTACAAAAAACATGCTTAACCTTTTTACCAAACACATGTTTCACAGAAGTCAAGATGCATTGGTTTATAATTGATTAAGCCATATTTATGAAAATATTGCATGCCATGATTTCCTATATGATCTAGCCTACTATGAAATAGTTTAGTTTGATGCAAATCCATGGAACCACCCTTACTAGTCACATTTACTTTAGGTGAGGACTGTACAAAATACAACCCTCCCTTTTTAATGTTTTTAATAATGGTAGTTCTATCTGTGATGACCTCTCTAAGACCATTATTAATTTTAATATCAAAACCCATATCATCAAAAATAGATTTAGAGTGTAGCCTCCTCCTTAGTTAAGTTTGATGCATGTTTGATTACCATCAAACATGCACAGAGGCACATTATCAACACCTTTGATTTCAAGGGAGGTGTGATCACCTAACATGACCTCACCTCCATTGAACACCTGCAAAGAGCTGAAATAATTTCTGTTAGGAGTAGAATGCATAGTACATCCTGAATCTAGGATCCAGGAATCATAAAAAATATGGCAATCATTAGCAACAAGCAGTTCACAGGGATAATGAGACTCTAGCACAACAACAGATTGACTTTGATTTTTCTCAGCTTCGTCCCTTTGTTTCTAATGACATTCTTTGATATAATGACCATAGATACCACAATAGTGACACTTTCTCTTTTTCTTATTAGAACTAGAAGCAACAAATTTATCCTCGTTATCAGGCTTCTTATCCTTGTTTTTCTGTTTGTTGTTCTTCTTCTTTTTACCTTTAACCATGAGAACCTCAGTTTTAATTTCACCCTTGCTATCATATTTAGTCTTAAATACTTTAAGGCTTTCATTCTGCTGCACAATAGACTTAAGAATTTTATGCTTAGTTAGACTCCTGACTATACTGGATGACATCTTTAAACATATCAAACTGAGGAGGCAAAGAATTTAACAATAGACCCATGATCGGTAGCTCTATCCAGTATCTCCGGTCACCTCCCACTATGCCGAAGTAACTCTGCATGTTGACAAACTCTCGCAACGAATACCCTCCCATGTAACAACCAGTGTAAAGTTGATGATTCTGTTCCAAATGGTTGCACAATAACCCTTTCATATTTGCGAACCGACATGGCATAGGGTAAGGCATCATTTTCTAATTCATCCCAAAGTTGAGAACGTGGTCGGTGTGACATTTGACCAGGCTTGTCCAGTGAATGAGCCATATTGATTCCAAATACCTCATGACCCAAGTTAAGGCCTGCCATTGGCCGTGAAGCCATTGATGGTGCCGCTCGAACGACTCCTCCGAAGAAGACTGGAATAAACCCCACACGTGATTCTTGAATATAACTGCAAGTTGCAAATTATTGGTAATCTTCAAAGTGGCCTCTTCACACTTGCGAGTTACATGTAACCAACACAATAGATGTTGCACATCGGGGAAGACGAGCCTAAGTGCGGCGAGAAGGCCCATCTTCCGGTCTATCATGATCGAATCAGGTATCTTACCCTGAAGAATAACACGTAGGTTGTTGAGCACCCAAGCGCACGTGTCCTCGTTCTCGTGAGCCATAAAGGCATAGACAATGCAAAAGTTATTTTCTGTTGGTGTTAAGCCCACTATCTCACACAGAGCGATGTTGTACCTTTGAACGCAATTTAGCAACGTACTCACATAAGTATAACACTCGATAAGGAAGAAATGTACGAAGACATAGGATATAGTACTTATGCATTGGTCTTGTACGTACTATCCATCACGATGACATACAGGTATTTGTTTAAGAGACGAATCCCATCCGGATGTGTGAGAAAAAGATCATTCAATATGTTGTCATCATCTGGGCTTCTTCTGAATTCGTAGTAGTAGCCGCTTTCTTGTAAACGATGGAGGGTATCTTATGTCATTGTTCGATTTCCTCTCACTTCAACGGCGAGCGTGTTGAGGGTGTTCTCAAGTCTAAATAGGTAAATATATAGATGTCGGCATAAGCCAAAGGGGTAACAAAGGACAAGACCAAACCAAGAGTCTTGTGCAAGAAAGAGAGTAACATCCCACAACTACATCCTACCATGGCATAAGTCCGCACACTACCCCAATTAAATGAAAAAAGTCCGAAACATAGAAAAATCGGCCACCCTTAATCAAAACATATATTCCAACAAAGTTAAATGAATATATGCTTGATTAAAAAGGCAGGCTATTGTGAGCTGAATCTGCCATGTTTTACAGTAACTTTTATGTCGTTTTCTGCATACATTTCATGCATTTTGGCTAGAATAATACATAATCTATGTAGTTTATGCTTATTTTCCAAATTATGGAATCCACACCAGTTTCTGTTTAAATTCGCAGAATTCGAGGCAATTTACAGCAGTTCTGAGAAAAGGACGAAAAGCTCGGAAATCAACTACAGAAGTACGAGGTCGAAGAGTAGCGGAACCAAGACGAATCAAGCTGGAAACCCAGAGTTACTCAATATCGAGTTCTTTTACTCGATATCGACAAAGGATTTCCGAGCAAGCCTGATCGAGTAGGAGCTGATCGAGGAAGCTGAAGACGAAGGCAACCCGACTCCGGAGCTTTACTCGATATCGAGTAGATTAATCGATATCGAAAAACACCATGATGCCATACCCGGAGTCGAGGAGTTGTGCCAAGTCGAGAAGTCGAAGACCTGGAGACGCCGAGCAACATCTACTCGATATCGAGGATCTTACTCGATATCGACAAAGACCAGCACCACACTTCCAAGCCAGATTGGGGAGCATTTCCTCGACCAAGACCAGCAACGCAGAAGTCGACACAACTTGTCGATATCGAGGACTTTTGTCGATATTGAGGAACCCATCAACACTTGTCCGAGCTTGATCGAGCACCAGCCACCCGACATGCCGAGCCAGCCAAAGTCGATACAACGTTACTCGATATCGAGTAGATTACTCGATATCAACAAGACCTGAGGAGCCTGTCCGAGCCAGATCGACTACAACTACTCGACAATGCCCAACCAGAGAAGTCGACGACGCCAAGCTTACTCGATATCGAGTAAATTACTCGATATCGAGGAAATCTTCTGGAGCCGCGTTACGCGGTGAAGCTGTCCGTGTTGAGTTGGCTTTGCTTGGAGCCAAAGGAGTCCGATTCTATCCACATCTATCCACACCTATCAAGTTCTATCTATGGAGAGAAGATCTACCCACACAAGAAGATATTTTGCTACTTTAGATATAATTTCCTTTATGGATTTAATTCCTTTATTCCATTTATTTATCTTTAAGCATTTAGATATTTAGATTTAGATATAGATAAGATGTTCTTTCCTTGATTAGCGGGGTTTGAGCACTATAAATAAAGCCTTAGGGGCTGGTTTTTATTCATTCAATTTCAGAGACAATTAGTTACACATAGAGAGAAGGAGAAGAGGTTGTAAGTTTGAGTTTATTAATGCAAGTTAGTTCTTTTTCATCAAAGATGTCTGCTATTGCAATGAAGAGCGAGTAGTCCACCCACTTCTAGAGTCGGGGTGAGCCCAACGGTGGCCATGTAAGGTGATGCGATGAAGGTACAATCTTTTTATGCAATTCGTCTTCTATCCCTATAAGCATGATTCTTTTGCGAGAGTTGAAGGTGATCCTTGTTTGTGTTATTAAAGTGAAAGTGATCTTAATACAACTTGGGTTAACTATGTGAAAAGGGTTAGTAACAATTAGGGTTTATGCGAAAGCCTCTATATGCCTATTTGTTAATAACGAAAGTTATTTGATGGAAAGCATGATATTTCATGCCTTTATGATATTTCATGCCTTTATGTGTTACTTTGCATGGATTTATTTCGTTGAAAATCCGAGTTCTGTGTTCGAGAATTTGCAATTTAAAGTTTCTGATGTTTGTCGATCTCGGGGAGTTTTAGTCGATATCGAATAGCACTTAGTCGATATCGAGTAAGGTTTTGTCGAGATTGAGTTTCTGTTGCTGAGTTTACTTTTTGTCGTCACTGTGCTTTGTCGATATCGAGTACATCCTTGTCGATATCGACCAGTTTCTATGTTTACTTTCGTTTCTGCTTTGCTTTGTTATTTCTGTCTTTCAATCTGTCTTTCTGTCTGCTATTCTGTCTGTGAGATTTACAGCTACCTGAGATCCGCTGACACGCTTCCTCGTGGATCGATCCTGACTTCCCACTACTACATAGGGAGGGAGTCTTGTAATCATTTGCGTGGGCATAATCTGGTTTGATTTATATTTCTATATTTTGAACTCGATTTCCTCCTTACAACACAGGCCCAGTACGGAACTCACCCTTTCAGTGGGGGAAATACAAGACCACCTAGACAAAGGCCCATTCCAAAATAAATCTGATATCCCAAATCCGGTTCTACCTATTTACCCAAACCGCTCAAAAAATTAAAAGATAATCACTCGCCTGCCCACGAATTACAAGTCAGCAAAACATGACATCAACTTCATGGGCAATCGACCTAAAATTATGACGGCAAAAACAAACTGCTCTACAAGAGAGAAGTTTAGATGTTCAGCACCAGTAAGCAGGACAACCGGCTACACAACCTGAACGCAAAAGACCCGACAAAAAACACACCCGCACCACCAGTACTGACGTGACAGAATGAACTCAACCCCGGTGATATGTTTCGTCATCCGCAGAAGAGTCCCCGTCCTCATCAATATCAGACTCATCGTTGAAGTGGCACTAGTACAAATGTGTTGATTAACAGTAAAAATTTGAAAGCGTTTATTAAAAACGCTGTTAATTAAAGGGAAGCATAGCCCTTTTACTAAAAACGCTGTTAATTAAAGGGAAGCACAACGGTTTTATGAAATAACCGCTATTTTACTACTTTTTTTTTTCATATAACATCAGTTTTATTAAAAAAACGCTATTAATTAAAGGGAAGCATAGTGTTTCTTAAAATAAAGCGATGTCATTATTAATTAAATTTATTAAAAAAATATACTAATAAAATCTTGAAGGCAATCATTAAAAAAAAAACCCTAAAAGGCTAAACGCTTGCTTAGGAAAATAAAAACCTAACTGGTTAAAAAGCTTCTCCACTACAATCTCTCCTCCTCGGCTGATTCCAATGCCTCTCCAGTTCTCCGGCAAGTGTACCAACGAGCCAAGTTGATTCCAACGCCAGCCAGCAGATCCATCTTCAATTACCTTCCATCGTCTCCTGCACCGACCACCGCCTCTACAGTCTCCTGCACCGACCACCGCCTCTACAGCAGCTCCTTTTTCTAGCCGCGCCGACGCCACCTGCACCGACCACCGCCTCTACAGTCTCCTTGCTCTATGGCTCAAATTTGGTGTGGCTTGGTGAGCTCGTGTCTGGATCTGGTCTTTCCCCCTCGTTTTTTTCTTCCTCGGCTTCGTTTCTGGGTGTAGGTAGGTTGTTGTTCAGGTGAGCGGCCTCCGACGTCGTTTCTTGGCTTCCTCGGCTTCCATCTACGTCGCATCGTCCACCAGATCTCTCCTCGTCCTCCTCTTTTCATCCCCTCTGACGTCAACAACACTTTCCTTTGCCAGATCGCCGTCCAGATCTACAACGCCACCTCAGCTCCTCCTTCCATTCTCCTTGGCTCCTCATCCTTCAACAACTCTGCCTAATCTACAAGATCCATTCAACATACTCCGCAAATCGTCTGTCAGATCTCCATCTTAGGTTCAATTTTAGGATTTTTTATTTTCTAGGGTTTGTTAAATAAGTAGACTGGTTTTTTTACCAATCTTATTTGTTGTGCAATTTCTTCAGTTCATTTTTTTATAAGTTAATGTACTACTGTTGTAATTTTCCTTGAATAATATATAGCTTTTGATGTTTTGTTTGATGTTTGCTTTAATTGAGTTATGAGTACACAGATCAAAGTGGTATTAGATATGGTTGTTGTAGGTAGAAGTGAATCTGCTGTATTCGTAGGATTGCTTTTTATTTTCTTTTTTTATATAAAATTTAAATTAGACAGCGCTTGTTTCAAAAAAGCGCTATGCTTGTATTTTCCAACAACGCTTTTTAAATACCGCTTTCACTAGTGTTGTCGGCGCTTCAGTTAACAACGCTTCAAAAACCGCTATGCTTCCGAGTAAAAAACCGCTCTTAATTAGCTTTTTTGTACTAGTGTGGGCGGCATCGTCTTCACCGCAGTTGGACTCCTTGATCCCCGACATCACTTGAAAGAGTTCATCCATCGTAAGGGATATCTTTAAGTCCTCGGCAATGCGTGACTTGGTACCCCTAAGTCGATACGCACCCCTCTTAACACTGTTCCCGACCTTCCATCTAATTAGGTCGTCCAAAGTCTTACACTCATTAATTTCTAACTCACCATCCCTATTTGCATAAATTCTCACCTCCGCAGCCCAAGATGAGGCGACCAAGTGAGCACAAGCGAGAGATTTGTCGTGAGTAGAAACACCCTCATCCTCCCGGATTGCACTCCCCACATTAGTAGCTTGGGATCCCAACGAGTCATTCCCAATCGGAACCACATCTTCACCATTCATCACATCGTTGTAAACTCCCTTTGAGGTATCCGCTTCCACTTTTTGGACACCCACGGAAGCTGTAGCAGCAGCAGCTGCGTTTGTTTGGTCTCCGTTGCCACTGTTTTGATCGGTAGCAAAGCCAGGACCAGGGGAGCTGTTCGAGCCCACAACAACAACAGTTCTGGGAGGTTGGGCAGCAGCAGAAGGATGAACATCAGCTTCCTTACCCATCTCACCCTTTTTCTTTATGCGGGATTCCACTTTGCCATCCAAACACTTGTCATGGCAAGCTTTCGGGCACGCACTGTCTATATGCTTGAAACAATTGCAATTTGCACACTTCCAAGGTAACCATTCAAAACTGATTTTCAAGGCACATTCCACTCCTTTATCACTCATCAATTTCACATATCTCCTTCTTGTTTGTGCATCCTAGCAAAAGATAGCATCTCATTTGTTATTGTATACTCATCAACACATAGAGAAGCTCCAATCCCACTGCCTATCATGCTCAGCATGGAATTTGAGCAAAATATTGGTGGAGGATCAGGAATCCTTACCCAAATCGGCACGGTCTCGAAGAAGCTCAAATCCATCGGAGCACCAGGGACCCATTGCTTCAATAGGAGCGGAGATGAGCCGATCGACCAAGGCATTTGAAGGAGTTCCTATGTCTTTGATCCACTTGCACATTTTATTCTCCCACAGTTTCATCCTTCCCGCGTAAGCATGACCCTTCAATCGGTTAGGGAGGTGATGGTTGTGCATACCATTTTGAACGGTCATCATCCACATACCCAGTCCCCCCTCATGACCGTGTAAGGAGAATGGACAGTTTCTTAGTTTGCTCTGTGTGCTGTGAATCTACTTTCCCCTTCTGCGAAACACCCTATATTGCTCGCACGCTAACAACACGCCACCCTGTCGGTTTATAGCGCTAGACCAAGATCGCTTGATTATTAAGACCATATTGGATGAAACGCCGATTTTCTTAAAATGGTCGACCATTTGGTTACGGCAACGCTGAATATGGGTGTCGGTAAACATAATTATGAAGTCTCGAAACTGGATGAAAACATAAGAAGTATATGCAATTGATTTTACTAAAAATGTATATCCTTAGTTCAGTTTAAACTGGATACATACAAAAACATAGGACCAAAGAATACAACCATAAGAGTTTACCTATGGGACGACATTGCTCTATGGTGTGGGAGCTTCATCTCATGCCCCCTCCATCGCTCGTTCACTTTCTAAGGATGACATTTTCCTCTCTATAGATGAAATTACTATTGTTTGAAATTTTGCGGTGAAGGGACGACATTCATTTGTCCTCATAGTGGATGTATATAAAGGCATCGAGGCGGACCATACATGATGTCAATTGCACGTTCTATGGATCAGACTTCACAACATCATATTGGGCGTTGTAAAGGGTGACCCTCCTTTACAACGTCATATTGGATGTCGTATAGGGTTGGGCCCTCCCTATTCTAAGTCCAAATTGACGTTGTAAAGGCCATTACAACATCAAATCAAACGTTGTAAAGGAGGGTTCATCCCCAATGGGGGCATGAACCTTTACAACTTCCAATTCCACGTTATATATGGTGCATCCCCCCATTACAACATCCAATCCGATGTTGTAATGTGAGACACCATATAAACCTCGGCCTCCAGTCCCCACTCCCACATCACCCATACACTAAACGCCCACAAACCCTCAACCATGCCTTCAACCCCGTACAACTTCGTTAAGGAAGTCGAGTTCATGGACAGGACTCGTTTCATTATTAGAGTGATCAGACACAATCAGTTTCCTGAACGTGGCTCTTGTAACTGCAAGCACAAAAGTATCTCTATTTTTATCCATGCAATTTATTTTCTGTGCAGTGTCATTGTAGTTTTGAGTGGTCAACGCAGGTGCATTTCGAAGGAATGGATTGTGACGATGACCTTGCGTTGTATTTCCCTCGCGTGTTGGAGAAGATAAAGGATAATCTCAACAATCTCTACAGTGATGTGACTCCCTCGCGTATTCGCATCATTGCACAGTATGCAATGGATTTAGTAGCGCGCCTCGCCCAAGACACTATGACGACGTATGCGTTCCTGCAGGCGCTGATTGAGACACACCCAGCGGCACATACAGAGTCAATTGGGAGCTGTTCTGTTGGGTACAACAACTCTTCCACTTGATTTGATGTTTTTAATGTTCGATTTGGGGAAACTGTACGTTTTTTACATATGTTATATTTTCGATAATCGACTTGTGATGTGAACTCTATGTGCCCCCTTGGTTTGAACCTTATGAATATTTATAGCTTGGTTTTAATATCCGTTTAATTATTTTAATATTCATTTGAATCGATCTAATAAGGAGAATATATACATCGAATATGAATCATATGAATATTCAGATGAATATTCGGGAACACCAACACATAACTTTTCCTTCATAAGACTGCTTACATAGAGTTGAACACCATTTGAAAATACTACGACGGTTACATGGAAAGATTTGAATATGTAACAACATCAACTTTCAATCCAGCGGTGACTCAACACCAGGGGGTCTTTTGCTCGGAAATATTTGAATCTGTACCTCATTGAATTCTAGACCTCTAAATTTGCTTCAATCACAAGGGTCCCGATGAATCGAGTGACATCTCTGATGTCACATCTGTGTATGTCAGGGAAGAATGACGCTAAACCTTCAAGAAGAAGGTTCCCAACATTCACATTATATGACCCACGTACATTAGAAAAGGGTAGGTTGCAGTACTCGCACCCGAACTGAATGGGGTAGGAAACCACCACACCGTTGACACACTAGACCCGAACTAAATGGGTTAGGAAGTCGCCTCACCATTGGGGAGAGGACCCAGGGTCATATGGATGCCGATTCTACGTTCTTCGGCCTTCTTACGGGACTTGAGGATCACACTGGTGATGCTAGTATACCTCCGGACTCACGCAAAGCGACCTTGATGCTTGGGTGGAGGTCGTCGTAGCAGCCCTTCACTGCCTTACACCTCCATCGGTGTGAGCTGCAATCTTTCCTGCGACTGGTGATGTTCCCCGGGATGGGGATGAGACACTGGAGGGGGATGGGAGGAAGCTTCAGCTCGACTCGAAGGATCTTGATGATGAGAGTGCTCAGGATAGGATTACGAGGAGGGGGGGCATGATGTGGGATAGGAGGGGGTGGGGCAGGTGGCTGGTCAGGAGGAGGTGGCGGAGCAGACCGATCATGGGGAAGATGAGCTCCCCGATGGCGAGTTTCCTCCAAGATATCTTTTGGTCTCATATAGGCATCATAGGGCTCACTGGCCGTGGACGGACACTACCTTTCAGCATAACTTGCTGAAGGTTCATCATCGAGCTACACACCTCACGTCGTTCTCCCGCTATATGTACGAGGGTCCGATGATATGGGTGTAGGATGCAACTTAGTATGGTCTATTGAGGCTGCTTGATTTGAACTGGGATGGAGTGGAATGTGGATGCCTAGTTGTTGACTGTGTTCATTTAGCATTGGAAACCAGAGACGAGCTCTTTCCATTTTCCATGGGGCAAGATGACCATCACACTCCACGACGTCGCTTGTCTGATGGGGTTGCCGATTGACGACATGCCTTGCACCCTTATCCCTGCCTATCTGGCACTATAGCTAGAGCCTCAATTGCAACAGAGGTATGGTTGGACCGCGACCTAGTTGAAGAAGCACAAGACCACTTACGGAGTGCCCATTGGGCAGCTAATGACTGGGTGGCGGGAAAGGCACGACAACCATGGGGATCAGCTCATCGACTTCCATGTCGATGTGAGAGAGCGCCACCACTATCTAGCTGTTGGTTTCTTGGCTACGCTGCTGGGTACGACACTATTCATCGATAAGTCCCAGAGCCGCGTACACTTTTTGTTGTTTAGGCTAGTTTGGGACTTAGCATACGCTGGGATACTAGCTTGGGGAGCAGGAGTGCTTTCTTTCCTCTTCTGGGGATTAGGGGAGGCCACGAGAGGCCAGGCTACGGGTCTACGAGGGTGTGTTGCACTGCTGCAAGTAAGTGTGGGTTTGATACGGTAAATATGTTGTTCTATTTGTGTACATATAATAAGTGCTCTAATGGTTTATACTATTTGGGCATGGATCTGGTCGTACTTCCCTTGCTTTGCGGATCCGCTTCACCCGGAAAAGGATTGGTGCGGGACGAACGTCGTTGGCTTTTTCGTCCTTTGCCAAATATCAATAATATCCTAACTCAATGCTCAAACCAATAAATTAGGAAACCAATAGATTGATAAACCAATAAACTAGTATAACGATGAATTCCGGAGTCGAACCCACAGGGAAAAACAGTTGCAATGCAATGTTTCTAATAATCATTCTTAAGAGAAAAGCAATGGTTTATGACAAATTGATAATAAAGTAAAGCAAATAGATCAATGATTGCAAAGTAGTGATAACAATATAGAAAAGCGTTTCACCTGTAATTCTCGACAATGGTTGAGGTTCAAGGTCCTAGGATTGATTCAATAGATATTCCTAAAGCATATGCCGACTTAACTAGGGTTGAGAGATCCACAAAGATACAATCTTCTTATTCAATATCACTAAAGAATAGCATTAAATACTCAAGTTTTAAGACCAATTAACATATCGATTCAATGCAAATAGAAGACAAGGGAGCAACCCTCTCGTCCCTACAAACATCTACTCGACATAGATCAATCGAAATCATCCACTACAAAGACATAGAATTATCACTAAATCAATGGCTTCGTTTGCTATCTAGAAAACAACAACGAATTCATAGCATAGATGCAATTCCTAACATGGTGATCAATCATAGAAAGAAACACAAATATAAAAAATAGGAACAAGATGATAAATATACTTAGAAATAATTAATAGAAATCAAATCCTCATAATTCATTCAACCATGTCTTCGAATTACAGACAAAACTATGAGTCTAGCAACTCATAGCCAAAGTATCGCCCATACTTCTCACCTCTCAATTGTTGGTTTTTTCTCTCAACAAATGAAGGAAAAAACCCTAAATAGAGTCATGGAAACCCTAGGAAATAATATAATAATACAACATTTTAATAATATCTTCGGACTTAAAGTCGGTGATGCTGAACACTGGATAATGGCAGGTGCCAGTGGAAAAGCGGCGGGCGCCGCCCCATCAGTGACGAACTTTCTTCTTAGCTTCGATGTTGTGCTTTCTTGCTCTTTTGTAGCTCCTTCCTTAGCCTTCTTATGCTCCAAAATATGCCATTTAAGCTCCTCCAAGATCGGATCCAAGGCCGGAATGTAAAACTGCAGAATAAACACTAAAAACGGATAGATTCCGAACTCAAACACTTCACAAGAAAGATATGGAAATAGACTAAAACATATGCAAAACTCCTATCTAAATGGAATAAGAACCACCTATAATGCCTCTATGAAATATGCATTATCAAATCCCCCCACACTTCAGTTCTTGCTTGTCCTCAAGCAACCATAAAACAAAACCATCATCTATGCATCCCAAAGGAGATTACTTCACAATTTTACTCATCAAAAGCAACTTCAATCACAGTGCAAATATAAATAAGACATAAAAACGTCATAACATGTATATATGAGATCAAGTAGCTTGCATGCTCAAAAATCCAACCTCGCCAAGGATAAAATTTGTATCTCTCACTCTCATGTGTTTAGGCTTTAAAAGCATACACTCACCTCAATTCCATATACAAGCATTGAATCAAATATTGACATTTATATCACAAAATCTCCACCGGATACGTCAAAGCAAAAATGAAAACACTAAGAGGACTTTCGCTATATGGAAACCTTCATAGAACATTCCATTCGGCGAGGTTGCAATGGGGCTTGGTAAAAACATAAGGGCAAGAAATTGTATTTGGTGACGTGGTGCTATTAATTCTAGGAAAATGAGATTCCTAAAACTCCAACATAACACAAACAAACTCAGAGGTACGTCAAACTCACAATATAACACAACTGTCATAAATATGGCAATATGCCCAATAAATCCTCCAAATAACCACAACTCTGTAGACAGACGAAATCAAGTCTAAATAAATATAAATATAAATTCAAACCGTTTCTCAGCCTTTGCAAATAAATTACAAGACTTCCTCCCGTTGTAGTGGAAGGGAATCAGGATCGAATCTACGAGGAAGCGTGTCAGCGGATCCTAAACAACTCGTAATCATGTTCGGTCGAAATCGACTCAAGGGATCCACTCGATATCGACTAGGTCAGCCGATTTCGAGGCCAGGGAGCAGTCGACGTCGGGTTCAGAATCCTACAAAATAGAAACAAGGCACTCGATGTCGAGTCAGTTAGTCCACTCGATGTCGAGTCTGTGCAAAAATCCGAAAAGTAACCAATTTGTGTCGGAAAAGAGTCCGAAGAATATGACGATGAATATGAAAAGATGAATAGAAAATTCACAGATTGTGTTGTATAAATCAATAAACTTAAAAAATTCCAAAGCCGGGGAATTATGCCACAACGATAACCATGCAAGTATATGTCAAATTCATTAAAGGACTAAAATTTTTCATCAAATAACTTTCGTTATTAACAATTAAGGGGATAGAGGCTCTATAAAACCCATAAGGAAAATTGGAGTAAAACATCTCACTTTGAGTATAGCTTGGATAAGGACTTCCCCTTACGCACACAAATCTCTAAGCATCCAAGGATGAAAAGAAAGCATGGTAACATTACTTGGCGAAAACCCCCTAGGGGTACTTTCAAGTTAAATTTTGATGGATCCACAATTTCAAACAATGATAGCTCGGTTGGAGCTGTAATCCGGGACTGGGAAAGACACCCGATACACATCTGTTATAAAAAAAACTTGGCAAACAAAGTCTTTTGAAAGCGGAAGCACTTGCTCTTAAACTGGGAATCCAAAAGGCTCTACAACTCCGTATCAATAAACTCCACATTGAAGGAGACTCCATGATAATCATAAACCACCTAAATAAAACATCTAGCTGTCCTTGGTAAATCGAATTGATTTTATCATATGTTAAATTTCTACTATCGACTTTGAAAGAAGTTTCCTTCTTTCATGTTCCCCGATTAGACAATAGAGTGCCTGATAAGGTTGCACACCTTTGTCACTCTGCCTGGGGTGCCGATATTAACAACGATTCTGGTCTTCTAGACCTCATCTGTAAGGATGCCATCGGGTAGAGCTCGCTCGCCCGAATTCTTTCCTAATCAAAAAAAAAGGGGGGGGGGGGGGGGGTAGACGTTCTCACATAAACCCTAATTGTTACTACCCTTTTTGATAATTGATCCAAATTCATATTAAGATCGCTTTCTCTTCAATAATGAAAATAAGGATTTACCTACTATTGTCGTAGAAGAACTATGAAAATGGGGATATAAGATGAAATCCCTTGAAAATATCATATCTCTGACAACTTACATGGCTATCGTCGGGCTCACCCCGACCCTAGAAGTAGGGGAACTACTCACGCCTCATCATCATAGCAAACATCAAATTCATAAAAGAAATAACTTGAATTAAACTAAAAAGAGTAATTACAACCGAACAAGCCAAAACCTCTCTCGCACCTTCCAACTCACTCGACCAAAGCTCTCTCTACTCTCTATATTGCCTAACTATTTGTATGATGGAATAAAATAAAAATCAGCCCCCTAGGGCTGTATTTATAGTGCTTAACCCTAGCTAATCTTGACAGCTTCACAAACATAACTTGTAACGCACTTTCTGGAGTCGTCGTTCGTCCGATTGAAACATATGAATATGCGCTGGAAAGCTCTTTTCAAGGACTACAACTCTCATGAAGACTTCATAAGCTGAATCGAATTGATAAAAGGCCGAAAGAGACGATTTATCCATATCCTTCATTTTCGCTCATGTTCTTGTGCACATTTGCTTCCCAAATCGCCTTCTAATTCTTCCTTAACTTGTTCCTTGATCTTTGGACATTCTCTTTGGTCTCTTCCCATTCTCCTCACTATGTCGGCACTATGAATCTGCATAAATCCAATAAAATAACGTAGTTTCCGAACTTTACTACTAAAAGAGCATAATATGCAATTAACCATAAAACATGATTATATGACAATGAAATGCATCTAAAACCACCCTAAAATGCTTATCAAAATATGCCTTATCAATTAACCTCCATAAATCATCTTTCCAAACTACGGGCAACACGGGCAATCACACAATAACCACAATAAAAAAATGATATCCAAATCTCATTTACTTTTAACTTGGGTAGTTATCTTGGATGTTCGATCATTTCTAAAAAAGTTACTAATTCCACACTTGATGGCTTACTTTCATCAACGAAACAATAACTTACAATATGGACAGCTAGTAACCTCTCACAAGCTGGTAGGCTTACCCTTATAAAATCAAATTTAGCAGCCAAACCTCTCCAAGTCATGCAATGTTTCATGGTACCCACATCAATCCACAAAGAACTTGATAAGATAAACATAAACTTCCTCTAGAACAAAGGTGCAAAAAATCGCCCTCTCATCAGTTGGTTTGAAGTATGCAAATCTTGACGCAATGAGGGTCTTGGCCTCAGATCCTCTAAAGATATGAATAAGGCCCTTCAAATAAAACTCCTATGGAAAATCCTTGTGGAACCTACTAACCCCAGGGTTCGACTGGTCACCGACAAATACCTCACATCTACTAATATCTTAAACTACAAACGAAAATGGAACACTTCTTGGCAATGGGCTAAGCTATCCAACCTCCTACCCCTTTTCAAACAGGGCTTACGCTAGGGGTAGCCAATGGCTCCTCCATAAACTTCTGGCAAGACCACTAGTTCGATTCTTCCTCTTTTTGGACCCTAGCTACAAACTTTCACTTGTAAATGCAAATGTTCTTGTAAGTGAGTTCATTACTCCTACAAAAGGAGTGGGACATCCCAAAGCTTCAAGCTAAACTACAAGCACATCTACCCCATAATATCATAGACAATATCTCCCAAATACCAATCCCAAAAAACATTACACAAGACAGGCTATATTAGAAATGGAGTCGCAATGGTTGGTTCTCCACCACTTCAGCAATAGAAATGATACATAATAGCAACCAACATTCTAAATCGGACTTCCACTGGATCTGGGACCTGGACTGTCTATCAAAATTTAAAGACTTCATCTGGTGGATCATCAAAGATGGTATACATACTACAGTCAAACTAGCTCGTCGCGGTTTTGGTATTCCAACAAACTGCGCTCTTTGTGACATGAACTACGAGGACTTAGAACATCTTTTATTCACTTGCACCATATCAAAAAGCACCATAAAGCTACTCTCCCTGAATATCTCTGATATGGTAGATAATGCATACAATGCAACAACAAACACTATAGGTGAAACCTTAATAAAGCTAAGAAACGATCTTGGAGTCCATGACTTCTCAACCCTAGTTGTGTCGTGGTAGAGCCTCTGGTCCTTCAGAAATAACATAGCCTTCAAAAACATAGATCCCAACCCAAAAGCAACACTATCTTTCATCTCGGAACATATCTTCAACTGGAACAAGTCTAAAGAAACCGAACAAGATCCCAAAGAAAATATGCATCATGCAGAAGGTAATCACCAAAAGAAAACCACCCAAAAACGTTGTCGTTGGTCGAAAACCATACTTGGGTGCTATAAACTTAACCTTGATGGTGCCTTATCCTCTACCAATACTTCTTTCTACGGATTCATCATCCGCAATGCAGACGGGTCAGCGATATTCTCAGAGGCAGGCCTATCTCATATCCCTTCTGTTCTTGAAGCTGAATGTTTCGACCTTTGGAAAGGGATTCTTAAGGCAATTGATCTTAAAATACATAATATCATCGAAGGTGATAATCTTAGCATCATTAACAGTCTCAAGACCAGATGCTCCTATTCTGGAGAGATGAGATGATTATATCTGACTATCTTCTTTCTTTCCGCCGATTTTCGGACTTTGAGATTCATAATATTTTTAGAGAAGGTAACTGTGTCGCTGATCGACTTTCTCATCTTCCATATCCTGTCGTCGGTACATCTCTACCTTCTTACGCTGCCTTGGGCAGCATCATCCTTCGGGATGCCCTTGGCTAGTTGCTTCCTGCAACTACCAAATTCTTTTCTGTTCATAAAAAAAAACCCCAAAAAGTGATTGCCACCAAATTAAAAATCGCCACCACCAACCCTTGCTCCCAAACCCCCCTTCATTGGATTTGTTATCACCCTCACAACCAAAACTAAAATCTAGACCCCAATCCCTCCATTCTTCAAGAATCAAGGATGATGCCCTAAATCTAATATGCAAACGCACTCAACTTCTCAAAAAGAGGGAAAAAGGGGTAAATTCAGTGGGGGATACAGAAAGTTAAAGAAAAGGAAAAAAAGCCCACTAATCGGGGGTTGGAAGGGCTGGATCTTGTGCTTCCGGTGGTGGCGGCCCTCGGTGCCTCGGTGGCTGATGATTTCCGATGACAGGGATGACCTTCAAAGGTCGTGTACTCCACTCCCTTTATGGTTGAGTGGTAGCTTCCTCCCCTCTCTTTCCTCCTCCTCCTTTCCTCAATCTTCTTTCTCTGCGGTCTTTGAGAGGAGTTTGAATTATCTCTCTTCTCACTTTAGTGGCTATGTCCGCTGGAGTTTAGCTACTAGATCTAAGCAAACAATTCCTACTCAAACACTTAACCATCATTCCCCAGAAAAAATCTTTTCAACCAAACATAAAAATGAAATCCAAATTGCCTAGAAATTCTTGGTTTTAAGATCAGTTTAAACACCCAAATCAACTCCCATGTTTTTTATGGGTGGTTGAGAGTAATCCCCCAAAATTTCAGCCTTATTACCACACCTAAAGGCTGCTATTTTCGAAACCAAAAGCTCATGGGTTTTTAATCATTGTGTTTACTTTAAATTTTTCAATAAAAAGTTACCCTGCAACCAAAATCTCTCTAGTAAATCTCCTTCACACAACTTTGATTCATCCCCTTTTAATCAAATCTCTTACTGAATGCATCAAATGCAGTAACTCTCCTCAATATAGGCATGCAGTGTTGGAGCTATGAGATCAACCAAATGCTGAGCTGGAGTTGCTGAGCTGGAGTGGCAGTTAGAAAAAGCTCCAAGAAGTTGTTGCTATAACTAACTCCCACCGTGTGTGTTAGTGTGTGTGTGTGTGTGTGTGAGTTGTTTGGTTGTTCTATAAATAGCAAACTCAGTGTACACAACAACTTGTTTTTCAATGTAATCAAACTTCGGTTTATGAGAGTTTTGCTTATTCCTTTTTTTTTCCTTCTGAGTGTTCTTTGAGTGTTCTTCATGATTTTCCGAATCAGTTTCAATCTATCATACTCAAAATATCATTATACTCAACATATCAAGTTCAAGGTCATATCATATCAAAATATCTCAAAACAACATATTTCAGAATATCCCATGCTAACATATCATCATAGCCAACATCACCCGTCAGAATATCAACATAGCGGAATTTATCATAATAAGGATGTCATTTTATCAAAAGGGCAACATATCAACACATCAAACCTCATCTTCAACAGATCATATTATCAACAAAACATAAAATCAGGGAAATTTGTATATTGTTACCAATCAGAACAAAACGCAACCATCATATTCAATTCATGTTAATTTTCCAAATACAACCGCATCTGTCTTCCCTTAAACCCAAAAACCCATAGACATTCTCTTCCATCTCTTCACAAAAGTCTCAAGGCCAAATCCTAAGACCGATTCATCCACTATATACCTAAATGCTCAAATCAACAAACAAGTCCTTTAAATTTTCAATTTACTCAAGATGTCAAGCTCACAACCCCGACTTTCTGCCTATCCAAATCAAAGCCATTATATTTGAACTCATAAATCTCTAAGTAATCATAGATCCGGCCAAGCATTCCAAACTCTTAACAAGACCTTTATCAAGCGCATAGTCAATCTAGATGTTTCCTTCTGAATCCGTTCATTCTACTTATGTCCTTATGAATCCATCCGGTCAATGCCTCTACAAGAGAATTCCCTCATTGCTTCCACACTCTGATCTCACTCCACATACCAATAAACAAACTCACTGCTAGTCCACCTTTAAAAGAGACAACCCCTATTACCAACCTTATATGAGAGCATTCTCACATCCTATATCCTTAATATGTCATGAGCAAGGTTCATCTCTTAAGCTACTCAAGTAACCCAAACAACAGAAGTATCTCACTCAATTATGACAAAAGTCCTAGCAATACTCAACTGTCTTCACTTGTCAAATTCTAAGCCAAAGGGCCAATTAGGGATAAACCGGTAATCACCAATCATTAAGTTCCTCATTAACTACACATATTCCCAAGTGTTCAACAGTCACGTTTTATCCAACTAACTCATCACAATGCCTGTAAACGAAAGCATAGTTACTTACCTTCCCAAAAATCATAATGTTTCCTCTTACTAATTACAATACTAATCCACCATTCGAAATCCCACTATTTTCCCAAAACAATTATGATCTCTCAAGCCGTCTTACTCTAGTTCCTCATATTCGCACACTCCTAACTTGCCTTAGACCACAATCTTCAAACAACGACACCTTACCTCTTAATGACCTTCATCACCAACATTTTCACAAAGAGATTCTATGTCATTCCTACTCGAACTCACCCAAGGCATCACAAGAAGTTTCGAAATCCCATAATCCCACTACCATTAATACTCTCATATCCTCCACCTGGACTAGTTCCCATATTCGCCACTTAAAGTCTTTTTACCTCTAAACCCAATAAGTTAAACTCATGATTCTACTTTAACGATAATTATTGCCTAGCTACAAGTCATTCCTCAAGGACTCATCTTCCTGCCAAATATCTCAAAACTCCAACCGTTACCTACCTAAAACAGTGATGATCACTTTCCTAATTTAGAAATCCCCCAGTCACACATCTAGTAATCCTCCAATTACAATTTCAGCAATGATCCTCAACCTTACATGAGCACTACCCAAGTACACGCCTCACATCCTGTTCCTTATCATAAAAATGGCTAATTTGCCAAGATACACCAATTCTCATACAGTTCTTTTTGCTCAACCTCAATGGTATCCATAACTCATTCCTCAACAACATCGTTTCTATTTATAGTATCAATAGTCTATTTGTAATCGCATCCTTCCTACAATGATCCTTAATCGCACAAGTTTAATCCCCTCACATCTTCCTTATTCATACCTAAACAGATTTACCCTATCCTTCCTCCAAAATTTCTCGCCTATACTACAACCTCATTTCGGTAATCTTGCAATTTCTGGCATATGCCCCACCTAAGGCCTACCTAGAAGGCTCATCTGACAGCCCTAATCACCATCTATTATCATCCCTAGAAACCCTCGTCAAACGTTCATACTAAATCTTAACTTGCTATCATATCAACAACAATCAACTCATTAGCATCCTTAGCCCATATCTCGTATGCAAAAGTGTTAGGAGGGAATCAAGCCTAAATAAATATATATATGAATCCAAATCGATTCCCGAGTCTACGAAGATAAAAATACAAGAAAGCCTCCCACTGTAGTAGTAGGGAATCAGGATCGAATCCACAAGGAAGTGTGTCAGCGCTCGCCTTGATAGTTTCTCAAAAACAGCCCTTAGCGTCGACCAGCAGATCACTCGATATCAACTCAGAAGGGTTGAAATCGAGTCAATAGTCGATTTTCAGTGAAAAAATTGCACAACAGAAAACAACAGACTCGGCGTCGAGTAGAAGCCCACTCGATATCAGGTTAGAAACTTGATATCGACTGGTAGGGTCGAAATCGATTGGTCGTGCAGAAACTAAAAAACGTGCAGAAATGAAAAGTAAATGTCGGAGTAGAATGTCCTAAGAGTAAAAGGATGGATGAGAAGTTGTATGAGCAGAAATAAATGAAGGATTGTTGTTTTATAAATCAATTAACTAAAGAACTTCCAAAGTCGAGGAATTTATATCGTAACGATAACCATATAAGAATTATGCCAAATTCATAAAAGATTATGTCTTTTCTTCAAATAACCTTCATTATTAACAATTAAGAATATAGAGTCTCTCGCATAAACCCTAATTGTTACTACCCTTTTTGATAATTAATCCAAATTCACAATAAGATCACTTTCGCTTCAATATTACAAATAAGGATTTACCTACTACTCTCGTAGAAGAATCATGCAAATAGGAATAGAAGATGAAATTGCATAAAAAGATCGTACGTTTGACAAACTTACATGGCTATCGTCGGGCTCACCCCAATCCTAGAAGTAAGGGAACTACTCGTGCCTCACTGCAATAGACATCATCATCATTGGAAAGAAATAAACTTTAATTGAAACTAATGTCGAAGGATTACAACCGAACAAAGCCACAATCGCTCTCGCTTCACAACCCTACTCGGGCAAGCTCCTTCTCTCTACTCTTTCTATTGCCTAACTACTTGTGTTATATAATGAATAAAAACACAGCCCCTAAGGCTTTATTTACAGGCTTCAATCCTAACTATTTTAGGAGAGCAATCTATTTATATCTATCTAAAGATAAATGTTCCTTAATTAAATAAATAAAATAATAGAAAATCCCCTAGGCAAATATGGAATTAACCAAAGAGGATAAAAAGTCTTCAAAGATGATAGAATATTCTTTTCTTACTATGGAAGCAATTCTCCTCGGGTAAGGACTCTTCAAAACGTCGGAAGGCTTCTGGGATGTCAATCGATATCGAGTTAAATGAGTCGATATCAAGTCATGTCTTCATCTCAAGTGCTGCTTCACTCGACATCGGGTCTTGTGTGTGGTGTCGAGTCTGGCCTCACTCGATATCGAGTGGGATGGTTGATATCGACTGCTCCTTTGCTTCTACTCGATATGTGGCTTTTCTTCACTCGACGTCGAGTCAGTCAGTGGACGTCGAGTGGACTCTAGTAGATGTTGAGTGATTTTTAGCTTGTTTCCTTCTTCTCCGAATTGCTCAAAAAATATCTCGATTTGTGCAAAATTAAACAGAAACTTTTGTAGACCTCCTTATATTGCGAATAAACATAAACCACACAAATCTCATGCTTTCCCAACCTAGAAATATAAAATATGGACAAAAATCGAAGTAAAAGATAATGCAAAACGTGGTAAAATGAGCGCACATCAACACCACATACTTAATTTTGCTTGTCCTCAAACAATACTTTTAATGGTCATACAGGGGAAGCAATTAAACTCTCAACATATGATATTTCCACAACCCTCATCCTCTCATAATTCACTCTTTGCTTTTTTTCACTATTATGCTTTTACCTCTTGATAGCACACATTTAGGTAGGCATATTAGGATGCATTTAGCATGATTTAGATGTGCATAATGTATAGTTTATGCTAGATTTGCATTTATACTTGTGTTGTTGGTGAAGTCAGAATCTACACGCTTTTATGGATTATTTCAGGTATATGTGGATCCGACATAGAATGAGGAAGCTCGTGGATGAAGGAAGAGTGAAAAGGAGGAGGAAAAGTGAAGAGCCCGGGAGCGGAATCGAAGTTAGAGAGCCTAAGTGAAGAACAAGTCCGCGGAAGTTGTCGCCAGACATGCTGAACTTGTTTCACTCTTTATGGAGGTCTCGGTGGTACGATTGACTATTATAAGCATGCGTTAGAAAGATCTTTCCGAGATCTGCAACTTTCGTGTTGACAACGGGACCGAATTCGAAGATGAAAAATTGTTGTGAACAGTAAAAGCTGCCTCGCGGCCAAGCAAACCGCCCCGCGGCCCGAAGCTCTGACGAAGGATTTGGCTGATCGCCTGGCCGCCCCGCGACTTGGGTTGGCTGCCCCGCGGCCTCTGCAGAAACGCTGAGTCTGCTGAATGGGCTTTTTATCTCTTTAATTAGGTTTTTAGAATTATTATTTAGCCGACTCTTTTGAGGCTTTTTAAGGACGTTTTTAGGGTTTGTTTTAAGGATCTAATTCGTTAGTTTATGCACTTGGAGATTATCAATTGAGAGAACCCTAGAGAGGAGCCTCCATGGCCATGGAGTGCTAAACTCTTCCGTTTCGTCTATGGATTGAAGCTTTGGTTTGATAAAGTTGTGAGATTTCTATTCTTATTCTATTCCTATTGATTCTTTTGCGAATATTGTTGATTTCTTCTAGTCCGTACAACTAGTTGAGATTATTGCTAGGATTTTGTAGATTCCTCGTAGCGAAATTTAATCCATGGTAGCAATCATGCCTTTTTATGACTCGTAGGACTAAACTGGTGTGTAGATAATCAATTACATGTTGAATTTTGACTCGTAGCTTGGTGTTGCATGTATCCTGGTTAATCCTTAATCTTAATGCTACTATTAGGTTGAATCTTGACCGTGTTAGGGTTATCTAATTAGTAAGGGTTACTAGGACTCGTAGGACTAGTAATTTACACAAGATCAAGACAGGAACAATAATAGGATGAAAAGAGAACTTGAAGAAGAATCGATGATCAATCAACCAAACTAAAGTGGATATTTGTATATGAAACTATTTTCTCAATTGTTATCTCTACTAACTTGTTTATAGTTTCTTTTCTCATCTTCAATCACCAAAACCTCTATTTCCTATTAATTGATAAATATACATTGCTTAGAAATACTTGATTCTCTGTGGGATTGACCTCTTACTTGCTTACTATACTAGTTTGTAGGTTTGAGTTGTACTTTTATAGGAACAACGACAGTTTTCTCCTGTCAAATTTTGGCGCCGTTGCCGGGGAATCAAAGTTTATTTCTTTGTTTTGTGTGTTTATCAGTTTTTGTATGTATCTAATTTGTTGTGAACCTGTCTTATGGTTCATAACACCCTTCCTACTAACTTTTAGAATGTTGAGGTTATTGCAGTTTGAAGGTGAGAATTTTCACCAATATCTGACCAGATTACAGAGATATGTTGACATTCGTAATTCACGGGGTTATCAAGACAGCATCCGATATATAATTATTTGCATAATTGACGGGATGACTGCTGAGACACGAGCGCTTGTTGAGTACATGAGTAACGGAGGCCTAGCACGATTAGGTTTGTCGAGGTTGTGGGATTTTTTCCTGTTACATGGGTTACCATGTTGAACAGGAAGAGTTGCTCACCACGTCTTATCCACCAATGGAGGACTCTGTCACACACTTGGATGATGAAATCCAAGCCCTTACTCAAGCAATACAGGAGAATGCTGAGAGGATCAAAAACTTATGGGAACAATTGAGCCAACTTATTCAAACAGCGAGCGAGATAATAGCAGATCGGATGGCCGCCCTTCAAGTTTATAAAGAAAGCAAACCCATTCTGCCATCCCCTAAAACATTGAAGGATGCAAGAATGGAAGACCATGTCAAAGCCATTGTTCTTAATTCATTCCACCCTAGTTGGTTTCATAACGAGGAGGAATCGTTCACATACAACGATAGTATCTTTGACGATGGAGAAGAAGGTCTGGTGCTTCCTGACATGGAATCTCATGAGTCGATGCATGAGGTTTCATGTGTTGTGTCTCCTACCCCATTTGATGCATTCATTCTCAGCTCCCCCATTAATGAACCATGTCTAGAGCCATCTGCTGAGGCTGAAGAGGTAATAAAGGTAAACTTTTGCAATTTGGAAGGTAATAGTGATATGTTGATACTTATAATTGCTATTTTGATAAGCCACCAGTGGAACTGAACTGGTGGTATTATATTCCTCCATCAGAGAGTCATGCTCAACTCTTTGATAAATTAAAAAGGTATTTAAGTGTTATATTATATAGTTTCATTTTATTCTTGGGGTATGATGTCCTGTTTAAGATGTGTGCACATGGTTATGATAGGTTGTTGAGAGCCTTGACAATGTCTGATAGGTAAGGAATTGAGATTGAGAATAAGTCATGCCAATGACATAAAAGAAAGGCGCTGCTTGGGAGGCAACCCAAGATAGGTAATAATCTTTTTCCCCTCGAGTTTAGTTATTGTTTAACATTTTTATTTAGTTCTAGGTTAGTTTGTGTTTGGCGTTTTTGGTATGGGGACCTAACACTGCAGATCGAGATGAAGCCATGGGCTACGGATGTTGCTAGTTACTCTTTGTTCATCCATGAAGGTTCATAAATCCACCTTTCCACCACATTGTGAGTATTCCATTTATCTCTTTCTTTGTGTTTTTATAATTTGTTGTCTTTAATTTTCATTGAGGACAAAGAAAATTTTAAGTGTGGGGGAGGAATTGCATTGCATATAGATAGATTTTGCATATCATGTTTATTTGTGTTTTCATATTTATTTTTACTCATATATTTCATTTGCTAAAAAAAATACAAAAATATCATCCATTTCATACACTTTAGGTCTGATTTTCCCATCTAGGCTACTTGTCCTCTATATTTATCTTATCATGTGCCCCATGACTTGCTTGAAGTGTTTGAAACGGTTAATTGTTTTATAGACTTTTGGGGAACAAGATTGATGAGATAATTGAGCATGTATAGTCTTTTGAATTTAAGTGGTATTTAAGTTCTAACAATTTGACCTTGTGAGTTATTTTTGCCTTATTGGGACTACACATATATGTCCTCTTGTTTCTTTGTGTGTGAATACTCTCCTTGATTACTTCCTCTTTAAATTGCGTTTAGATATCTTTATTGAGGCTGCATTTATATGATTTTTGCATGTGACCTTAAAGTGATTGAGGCATGATTTTCTTTTAGCCATATTATACTCTACCCACCCGTATACATTATTCTTTGCTTGAAGCCAATTTGAGCCTTATAAGCCTATTTTGTTAGCTCCACAAATCTTCCTAGCCAATTATTAGCCTGACCCATCCGGGAATTAGGAGAAGAGTTGGTGAACATCTTGATGTGTTGATGGAGTTGCTTTGAGTTGAGAAATTATGTTGGGTGATTCATTTGTACTTTATAGAGATGATTTTTATGTGCTTATTACTTGGGACCTAAGGAGGATAAAATTTACTTAGGGGTAAAAGTCAAGAAAAAAAATCATTATCAAAAGAAAAAAAGAAATGAATGAGTTTGTGTGGATATTGGAAAATTGTGTGCGAATTTGTATTGTGAAGGAGTACATGTTATTGGAATGGCATATTAAGTGTTTTGGTGTTGGTGTTTTTCTGGTTGTTTACTAACCTTTTTTCCCGGATTTTTAGCACCACATAGCCTAAATATTTTACATACCCTATGTTCCTACCATGACCCCATTACAACCTATACAAAGACCTCATGATTTTGGTTGCATGTGAAGCCACTAGCGGTGGAGATTTAGACCACTGACGCAATTTTATCGTAGCTAAGTTTTCAAGGATTGAGTTTGAGCATGAATGTTTAACCCTAAACACATGAGCGAGAGTGAAAACACATTTTCCTGGTGAGGTTGAATGAATATGCTTGCTTTATTCCTTGGATTGCACTTATACATGTTATGACGTTAATTGTCAATCTTCGTTTCCCTACTTTGAGTTTTAAGTATTTTACCAAAGTTATTACATGGATTGCTTGTCTGTGGGGTGTTGATTTGATTTTGGTTTTAATTGCTTGAGGACAAGCAAAGACTTAAGTGTGGGGTAATTTGATAGCACACATTTAGGTATGCATATTAGGATGCATTTAGCATGATTTAGATGTGCATAATGTATAGTTTAAGCTAGATTTGCATTTATACTTGTGTTGTTGGTGAAGTCGAAATCTACACGCTTTTATGGATCATTTCTGTAAAGACCGGAATTTAACTAATATTTATAAAATATATGTAGGATAATCCGAATATTATCCTCCCTTATAAGTATGAAAACCCGGAAAATTTAAAATTTTTATGCCTAGCTTTACATGGATTCAATGATGGGAAAAATATACCCAAGCCACTTTTCTCGTATCTTATAAACGTAACGTATTTTAAAGCTTCACGAGCTCGGGTTTTACGTTATGTTAAAGAGGTCAGCTACCCTATCTAAACCAATGCCCAACAAGGAGCTACAACCCCATTTGATCTGGATGGAAACTAACTAGCTAGACTCCTATTCTAGTTCAACCACCCCCATCACTTCCTTCCCATCACACCCATGCTTTGACTCATGAAGCCAACCACCCCTCTCCTCTATAAGCCTGACCCCAAGACTCATGAGGAGCGCATCCAAAGAAGCCCCACCGTCACTTGAGAGGAGAGAGAGAGAGAGAGAGAGAGAGAGAAGGAGAGCCTTGCTCCATTTTAGGTCCATTTTGGACAGCCTTCACAAGAAATAGCATAACTCCCTCCATACTCATCCAAACTGAGCAAACTCGGTGGCCATGGATCCGTCTTGAACCCAGATTTCCATGCATATCTTAAACACAAAAATCCAAGGTTGTTTGCCCAACCAAAATCGTCCATCTTTGGAGCTGCAGAAAACTGTTTTTGAAGGGTCTTGAGAGTTTGACTTGATTTCTTGGTAAGAACCCTTCCTTTCTTCCAAAACTGAGTTCCAACATGTTTTATAACTCCTTTTCTTCAACTTTGAGTAAGAATCTAAATCATGCTTTGGGATTTTGGTGGCAAAATGGCAAGGTGTTTGAAAGGTGCTCCGAAGGACTTCCGAGGGTGTTCTTGAGTCGTTTGTGTGGGATTCTTCGAAGGTAATCCCTCATCCGCCTCCCCCTCTCTAGGAATAGATCTTGTGTTCTTGGAAAGGGCTTAGGAAGTGGAGCCTCTATGTGTTTTTGGTTGCGTTTTGTAGCAAACGTCAAGAAACAAAATGGATATATGTGCCTCTGTAATTTGGACTTTATTTCCAATCCAGCGATCTGATCAGGCTGAAATCTTAATATGATGTTCATGGCAATGTTATCTAACTATCCTTTAGAAATTAGGACGATCCAACGGTTGGATAAAGAGTTATTATAATTTTAGTAACCAGTGTTATTAATGACTCGATTAAAAAACTTGGTTAAGGGAATGCTAAGAATATTGTTAAATATATGATGGCATAACCGAAACTTAGAGCATATAAAATATAAATATGAAGTATGCCCATAACTTGGCTTATGATCCGATAAGAAGAAAATCGATTATGTGATAATACGATATAGATTATAACTGGTTAAGTCTGGATCACTTAACCAAAGTGCATAATCTATAGAATCGTGAACCTCTTATGGATGTATGTTGATTATTAGGTTGGGCACAATGCATTAGAATACCACCTAATGAGAGCTTAATAAAATTACAAGCCTCTCGTTGATTGGATCATTGGTTGCGCATTTTATTGCTTGCTTATTCTTCGGACTCCAGGTAAGTCCCCTGAACTTACTCATGATGGATTTATGTGATACTCTTTGTCTTATCGAGAGTCTTCATGCATCACGCGACCTAGTAACATGTTTACGAATATAAACCAGTAAAATGATGTAGGATGAACTTAGTAAATCCAACAATTCATATGTATGCTATGTGTCTATGGTAGGGCGGCCGTCAAAATCTGAATAAATGACTTATACTAGATGGAACACGAATGAAATGATGAAAGACTTATGATGAGAAAGAATGAGTATGTTTGAGAAGGATGAGTACGTTTGAGAAGATATTATGATATGATGGTGATGATGATGATGATGATGATGATACGGGTCCTTGTGTGTTTATTTTGCATATATATATACTTGCTTATGTGTTACATTTTAACATTCATGTAGTTTAAGTATGCCTCTTTATATGGCATTGAGTGTGCATATTTCCGATGATTGACCCCGATTTATTTCTTGTTTTTAGATTCAGGTACCCCTTACCCGATATGACTTACTTATGTGGATGTTTGTCGGGACAGACCTTTTGGGACGACTAGAGCGAGTGAGGCATGACTTACGCACTCTTTACTTTCTCGCTTACTTTGATTTGGTTTTGACCCAGCTATGCCGCGACGACTTTCATGTACGTTATTTCCGCACTTTATATTTCCGACTTGAAAATCATTTACACGATAGTACATAGGACAGGTGAACGTCTCCAACGGGCGCGCGTATTTCTAGGGGTTTGAAATCCCCACTTTCGAAAACCATTGCTTCTGCTAAAAACAAATAACTTAGCTAAATAACTCGTACTCGGTGGTAAGATCTAAAGATCACGGAAGAATTCAAAACTCTTCTATAACGTTCCCCGAATAACCAGATCATCCGAACCTTATAAATCCTCTAAGTGGATTTATGGAGGCATATTCAGATATCCATACTTTTGGGTCGTTACAATTTCAGGTATATGTGGATCCGACGATGAATGAGGAAGCTCGTGGATGAAGGAAGAATGAAAAGGAGGAGGAAAAGTGAAGAGCCCGGGAGCGGAATCGAAGTTAGAGAGCCTAAGTGAAGAACAAGTCCGCAAAAGTTGTCGCTAGACATGCTGAACTTGTTTCGCACTTTCTAGAGGCCTCGGTGATCCGATTGACTATTATAAGCATGCGTTAGAAAGCTGTTTCCGAGATCTACAACTTTTGTGTTGACATCGAGACCAAATTCGAAGAGGAAAAATCGCTGTGAACAGTAAAAGCTGTCCCGCGGCCCAAAGCTCTGACGAAGGATTTCGATGATCGCCTGGCCGCCCCGTGGCCTGGGTTGGCTGCCCCGCGGCCTCTGCAGAAACGCCGAATCTGCTGAATGGGCTTTTTATCTCTTTAATTAGGTTTTTAGAATTATTATTTAGCCGACTCTTTTGAGGCTTTTAAAGGACGTTTTTAGGGTTTGTTTTAAGGATCTAATTCCTTAGTTTATCCACTTGGAGATTATCAATTGAGAGAGCCCTAGAGAGGAGCCTCCATGGCCATGGAGTACTAAACTCTTCCGTTTCATCTATGGATTGAAGCTTTGGTTTGATAAAGTTGTGAGATTTCTATTCTTATTCTATTCATATTGATTCGTATTTATTCTTTTGCGAATATTGTTGATTTCTTCTAGTCCGTACAACTAGTTGAGATTATTGCTAGGATTTTGTAGATTCCTCGTAGCGAACCTTAATCCATGGTAGCAATCATGCCTTTTTAGGACTCGTAGGACTAAACATGTGTGTAGATAATCAATTACATGTTGAATGCTGACTCGTAGCTTGGTGTTGCATGTATCCTGGTTAATCCTTAATCTTAATGCTACTATTAGGTTGAATCTTGACCGTGTTAGGGTTATCTAATTAGTAAGGGTTACTAGGACTCGTAGGACTAGTAATTTACACAAGATCAAGACAGGAACAATAATAGGATGAAAAGAGAACTTGAAGAAGAATCGATGATCAATCAACCAAACTAAAGTGGATATTTGTAGATGAAACTATTTTCTCAATTGTTATCTCTACTAACTTTTTTATAGTTTCTTTTCTCATCTTCAATCACCAAAACCTCTATTTCCTATTAATTGATAAATATACATTGCTTAGAAATACTTGATTCTCTGTGGGATCGACCTCTTACTTGCTTACTATACTAGTTTGTAGGTTTGAGTTGTACTTTTATAGGAACAACGACAGTTTTCTCCTGTCACCTTTCTAACATCAACACTGCCTTCTCGCGAGTCGCAAACATGAGTGTCATGAATGGCCCTGGATACTTAGGGCTAGAGACTCCTCATCTTGGTGTCCCATCTCGCCGAACTAACATCTCAACGAGCAGGGTCGATCTACATTTATCTCTTGAGGTGACCATATTTTCTTCTCTCATTAAATTTTCCATAATATGAATCATTCTCCTGCCAGACACCAAAATAATGATAACAACACAACACCATATAATAATCTCTGTAATATGACATCAATTTCTTAATATACTCCCGAATGGGTAATAAGGTAAAGAAATATGCAATATTTAGAACATGTGGAGAAAAATATAAAATAAGACTCAATATGGCTTGTGATGCATAATAGCATAGGTAAGGCTAGGAATAAGGTAAGAACATATGGAAAATGAAGTCCTCTGCCCTCTTATCATGCATATGTCAAAAGCAACTTCAAATTTTACCTCATTTCATGGTTTTAAAGAAAAATATGCATTTCATTGTGACTTCCCCTTACTAGGCAATTTCATGCTATATCTCAAATGAATCTAATTTTGCATCATCGAGTTCTATCAAATCTTCCATGACACTAATAAAAAAATTTCAATGGGGGTGATAAAAATAGACTTTGGATGAAAACATGAAGCATATAGATAAAAGAATCATATCCAAAGTAACCATGTATAGAGCAATTTGAAAAATATTCATAAATAAATCATAAGTAAGCTTTTCCCCCACCCCATACTTGAAGATTACAATGTCCTCACTGTATAAAAACAAGGATAAAGAAAGAAACTTACTAGACAGAAGTGCAGAATCTTGAAATTAGGTGCTGAAAGTTTCTGCAAGATGAGTCAATATCGAGTGAACCAGTCAATATGGACTGGGTTCACTAAATTCTGGTGATTCCAAACTTCAGGATGGTCTAGAGTCGACCACAACTTCTCCTTGACTCGACATCTCCAGTCGATATCGACTCCTTGGGTCGATGTCGAGTCCTTCTACATTCTCTTCACACATGCAATTTTGTTAGAAAAGATAAACAAAAACAAAGCAAAACAATTAACTTCAAAAACCAAATATTCAAAACCCTAAAAACTAATAGTCTTCTTACAAGCTCTAGATTTTATAGTCGCTATGCCGACTTCTTCTTTTGATCTTCAAGGTGACATCTGTAGGGCCCACATGACTTGGGCCTCAAAGAGGACTCCATTCTTGTCTTTGAGCTGCATTCCGCTGGAGTGGATCTTATGCACTGTGAATGGGCCAATCTTTTTGTCCTTGAATTTGTTTGGGAACCAATGATTCTTTGACTTGGAGACATACACCTTATCTCCTACATTGTAATCCTTCGGGTTGTCTCTGGATACCCTACATAATCTCACATACCAAAGCAAACCTCTTCCTTGTATAGATAAATCATGTATTGAAATAGGGGAAGAGAGATCCGTACCTTGGCTTACCGTCTCTCCTTTATCGTCATTCTGTAAATCCAGTCGATTTCGAGGGGAACCACTTGATATCGAGTCAAGTGTAGCGCCTGGTGGATCACTCGATGCAGGAGGAGAAGAGTCGATGTTGATGACTCGATGTTGAGTCTGTTGACTCGATATTGAGTGGCTTGTGCCTACTGTTGGATCAGTCGATGGAGGTGAGGATGATTGGTCTATGTCGAGTGAGTTGACTCGATGTCGACCCCATACTTAGTTCCTGGCACAGATTCTGTAGAAAAGTTAGTCAATATTGAGTTATCTGAGTTGATGTCGATTGGATTTGCAGTGTGCTCGTTCCAGATTGTCACGATCTTCTCCATTTGGGCTTCCATATCCCTCTTCTCTAACTCCTCGGGGGTCATAGTTCTGACCTTTAGTTCCCCGTAAGTGATGTAGCCTCCCTTGATAGACTTGACCTCCATAGGACCACCATGCTTCTCTATAGTCTTGTTGAAAGAGTACTCAATTACCTCATCGCTGATTTTGAATGTGAGCACTCCCTTTTTTACGCCGATGTTGGCGTCGACGGTTGCTAAAAAAAGCCTACCTAGGATAATAGGACAAGCAAGGTCCTCTTCCATATCTATGACAAGAAAATCAACAGGGACAACAATCTTACCTACTTGGACGGGTACATCATCAACCATGCCAATAGGAATCACCACCGTGTTGTTCGCCATGTAAAGCCTGACATCCACATGCTCTAATGCGCCGATCTTCACCTTGGACCATATAGACAAGGGCATGATGCTCACGCTTGCCCCTAAGTCATAAAGTGCCCATTTCTCAAACTGTACTTCTTCAAGATATTTCTCCAACTGGTTGTTTGTATTACTGATGCAACCAAAGTAGCTTTTGAATCTTTTTCTTTATAATTATTTGATGCGCTTTCAAACCACTGACAAAGTATATTCTTCTTGAATTTTGCCATTATATTTTGCTTCCAGTGCCATCTGCAGTAATAATGCTTAGCATTTGGGTAAATATACTCTAAAGCTCTTGCAATGCTTTGATGACGTTCATAAACAAAAACCAGCTCTTTACTTGGTGGGATGACTGTTGCTAGCTTGTTGAAGAACCACTCCCAAGATGTGTTGTTTTCTGAGTCAGCAACTGCAATGGAAATAGGGTATATTTGATGATTTGCATCTTGTGCAGAAGTTGTGAGAAGAATCCCTCCGTATTTTTCTTTTAGAAATGTACCATCTACCACAAGCACCTATAAAATTGAATTGTATTCAGTAATTATTTGGTGATAGTAATTTTTTCTTATGAAATGAATATGTACCTTTTGTAGGATTGGAAATGCTCGGATACATGGTCCAAAGGCAATGAACACATACTTGAACTTTGATTTGCTGTCAATTTCAATGAAGGTGATAGTTCCAGGATTTGCTTGCTTTAGGACCCAACAATATGATGGCATTAATTCATAGTTTTCTTCCGCTGTCCCCATTGCAATCTTCATTGCTAAATCACGAGTCATCCAAGATTTCCAGTAGCTAACATTTTGTTTGAAATCATTCCTCGATCATCGTGTTACTAATTTGTCTTGGAGTTGGACCCTGTTTCTCATCTTCAAAAATGTACATATTATTTAAAACAGTGAATAAAATATGAAATGAATCATGATTATAGTGAATAAAAATATAAAATATGTAATGAAGAATTGATTGTAGTCTATGTCACCTGTGTTTGATCCTTGCAGCTATGAGTCTGTAATTTAGAGGGCGTTGCTTTCCTATTCGTACTTCCATGCTAAAGGTATGCTTCTTAAATTTTTTTCTTAATTATAAATACAGTTGAACCACCCACTATGGCGCCATGGATTTTCAAAGTGCAGCTCTCATCAACACAAACTGTTATGTAATAACATGGTGTTGACTTCTTCACTTTTTAAGCAACAGTATTTTTGAGATCTTTTTGTTCGGAACAGTTGTCCCAAAAATATAAGTATTTCTCCCTTTGTTTCACTTATAGGAGGTGTTGTATATTTTGTGGACATTGTACTGCCACTGATGCAACTTTCAATCCCTGTGTCATCTCCATTACCATCCATATCACAACCATAATTTATGCATTCTACATCTTCATCCTGCACATGAAAGTCCTTTTCCATGACATTTGTATCCTTGGTAGAGCTGTAAGCCCGTAATGCCAATTGATTTTCATCATGTATAGATTCTTTCACCTGTTCTTCAGTGATTTCCTTCGCAGTTGTAACATATAAAGGCAATGTACAATTCACTTCAATTCATTAATTTGCAAAAAACTCCTCAAATCAGTGTCATTCTCAATCAAAAACGGTTCAGTAGTTTTCTTGAATGGATGCAAGTGACTGAATTGAAGAGTAAGAGACAAATTGTCACTGGGTGTGAATCTGTTCAGTATCTCACTCTTCATCTCATAAAGAGTTACAGTATGCTTGATGTCAATTACCTTTGATGACACATCCCCAACAAAAACTAAATCACCATCTTCCAACTTCCATTCTCCTCCAAATTTTACTGTTAACAGATTGGCCTCCATTGTACCTCATGATTGGCGACACCTATTGAATTTCATAAATATACTTTGATGACAGAAACTATTTTTTGTTATCTCAGATAACTATTCTTATATATCTACAGTACAGTATTGAAGTGCATTACTTTTGATTAAATCTAAGAAATACAGTGATTATAGGTACACAGATGTACTCAAACTTAGCTATCAACATTTAGGTTACAGTGTAATTTTGATTACAAGAGTATAGTCGCGGAATCAGCAACTCCTTATATCACGAAATTAGCATCTTAGATCAGTAACTACATCAACAATGCAATCTAGATTACAGTTCTATAATCACAACATCAGCAACGTAGATCAAAATCGATGATAGGTGTTCATATTATACCAAATTTCAGTTTCTGTTAATGTAATCAATTGTTCTCCAAATTCGCAACCCAGACAACAATTGTGCTCCCAATTACAGTACTATAATCAAAATATTCGTATTACACCAGATTACAGATTATAAGAAAATTACCTCTGTTGAAAATCGATTTTTGGATGACAGTAGTGTGTTCGAACAGATTTCTAATTCTAGAGCTCGAAATCGTCAATAATTGGTGTTGGAATCAACAATTGTGCTCGAGATTGAGATCCAAATCGAAATCGCACTCACCTCTTCTCTCTCGTTGCTTTGCGTTTTCTCCCTTGCGTGAAAATGAAGAAAGAAACAGGATTAGGGAGACAGGGGCAAAAGTGTCATTTTTTGACACTCACCTAATTTCAACCCAAAAATGTCCTAATTGCTAATTTTTGCCTATATTATGGACAGTTACCAAATTTTTCCATTACTGTATTACCTTTATCTCTCTCAAAGATTGTCTTCACCTTTTTTCCACTTTTGGATGGGGATAATTACCCCGTTAGTGAGAAACGTTTTCCCTTTTAATGCCATGTTTGGACAAGATTTAGTTTCTCATTTTCTAGGGCAACCGATTACAGTCTTCCTTTCATAAGTGTGAATATATAACTCCAATCTTCCGACGGACACTTGTGATCATTAAGATTAAGAAGTCACTTTCTCCCTCCATACAGGAATTGAATCAGGGTTCAACATTATCAGAATCTGGACTTCGCAAATCCAGATCTCCTCAGAAATATGAAAGTACAAAGATAAATAGGTTTTGCAATAACATACATACCCCTTCCATACACCGAGCAGCTCACACATCACTTGTACTAATGGAGCTCATCGTCTGACTTGACGCGATCCTGGAAACTTCCTATTCTGTTTCGATGGAGCTACGTTAGCGGAATTTCCGGCATACTTTCGATTCTTGGTTCCCTGCATACTAGGCATCACAGTGCCACTGAAACATTCTGTGCAGATTTTGAGCCATGGTGTGGTAAAACAGTAACTTGGATGAGCTTCATGGAACTTACAGTTGGGCACTGGAGGTGAAAGAGCAGCTTAGTGATCACTCTTTTTTTGTGCAGTTCTAACCTTCGTCTTCCGGGGAAGAATTTCTGGATGCATGGTCATCATCATCTTCGTCCTCCTCCTCAAGCTCAGTAGAAGGTGTTCCATTTAGATCCACGTTCACAACGTTCATCTTCCTCACAAATTGACCTCTCACACGGGGCCTCCTCTCAGCCAGTTTCTTGCGGTTGACATACCTAATCTTCTTATCGAAACATCTCTCTTTCCTCTTCTGCCTGAACTTGAGCAGTGCAGCTTCCCGTCTATCAACCTTAATGGTCTTGGTTTCGCTGGCAGATGAGTTGGAAACGGAAGGCCATTGGCGGTGAGTACTGGAATTAGGCACTTGTCCGGGTTGTACACATAAGTTAACTGGGTAATAGGGAAAAGAAGTCATTCCAGGTACATTAGGAGGGCAATGTGGAACATGGTTGTACTGAGGACCCATAGCTGATGCTGTATGCTGTACATCTTGCATGTTTTGCTGGTAAAATTGATGGTTTGCCATCAGAGCTTGGTTCACCATCCCTGGCATGTAATAAGAATAAGCAGCACGTCCAGTTAAATTGGCAGCATTAAAGTGGTTCCCATTGCTTGGATGCATATGCATTTGGGATGACCCTTCATCCAAAGATTTGCTTCGGAGAAGTTCCATGGATGCAGGGGGAGTGCACGACCTTTCCATGGAGGTAGAATCAGGGAAAGTGGTGCTGCAAGGAAACTCATCACCAGGGGAGTTATTCTCACAAGCCCCTCCAGTCTCATGTCTAGCAGGATAAACATCCACTTTTTCAATCTGCATATTTGAAGTCTCTTCTACTGCTAACATTGATTGAGAACCATTTGGAACAGCAGAAGCAACATCCTGTGAGCTTTTATTCTTCAATGTGTTTGATTTTACATAAGTGAAAAACGCTGAAGATTCACCAATCTTTAGCTCACTCTTCTTCGGGCATGATGAAATTTGGCCTGAAAAAGATAAATCAAACAAAAGAAGTTTCTAAGTGGAAGATAGCACCTCAAAACTCTGGAGCAATCCAATCTTTGATATACCCAGCCAGTAATCAAACTAGCTTTAACTACTTAAAGGGTGCATAGACAGTCAACAACTCAACAGTTCAGGAAAGGGACACCAGAACTTGGAAGTCAAACAATACAACCTGCATTTGTGACCCCGAAAAGAAAGAAAGAAAGAAAAACCCTGTTTTTCTTCTTTACAATTGAAGTAACCACACTATCCATGGACTAAATTTCAAGAGGGTCCCCGAAAACATTTCCATCATCCTTCCCTTGGAAAATGAGGTGATGAAATGTTGGCATTCCTAAGGTCAGATTCCAAGGCTCTGGGCTGAAATTTAAATGCAATGTTTGATAGTTATTGAGTGACAATTTTCTAATATATTAATACCCATAAGAAAATGACATAGCCACATATACTATGGGACGATACCAATGAAGTAGGCTATCGAACTCAAACCTTCAAAAGATATGGAATTAACTGCAATTACACAATCAATAAGAGAACTAGCTGATCAAACTGTTGATATGCTTGATTGCCGCTTCTTTAGTTTTGCACATCAACAAGAAGAACAACAAGAAGAGTTCACTTGCCTGTCCTTCGATCACAAATTCCAGGCACCTCAGGTCGGTGGTCATTTGAATAAGCAAGCATTGGTTCATCATTGGTACTGTTTGCCTGAGATTCACATAATTAGCATATACGTATAGGGGTAGCTCAAAATAATTCGGAGGAAAAATGTTGCACACTGTCCTCACTACTACCCTGTATTAATATCTGATGATATTGATACTGAAACTTAATATAAATTGCAACTTTAGCCTAGATATGTAAAATCGGGTAACCTAAACTGTCTTCAAACCAGAACAAAAAGGAGTACTGAAGAAATATTATTCTACATCTGCAAGATGCATGTGTTCCTAAGCCGCAAGATACTAAACAGAAAGGTGTTGTTTCAAGAAAATACTTACCTCAACTTCCTGATGTATTAAGACACCTGTCTCTGGATTGATACCTCTACGGGACCTGTCATCAGTGTCATCAGAGAACAGGGTAGTACTGTTTGTATTGGCATCACTAGGATCTGATGCTGCTATATCAAAGTCATAGTTGATGATATTCTTTTCAGCAAGTCCAAGCTGCCAAGAGAAAATTGTACAGAGATTAAAAAGCAGTTTAAGGATAAGAAATACCCCAACAGCAAAAACTTTGACTTACAGAAAAACAAGCATATTCCTATTAAAAAAGGCGAGATAAGCAAGCATTTTGAGGGTCAATGGGTATCACTAGGTGTATCTATGCAAACATACATACATGGCACAACATTGAAGACGTGAGAGAACAAGTTTTAAATTAATGCTTGATAGCACTGAAGTAACCAAGATGGATAGTAAAAAAATTCCCAAAAATACATTACGTGCAGAACTAGGATGCACTGAAAACAATCTATAAATATCCACATAGAAATGGAATGATATAAAAGAACACAACTTATGTTAGAAATCAAAAACAAGTTTGACTAATGCTTTTCAAACTAAAAATGACAGAAAAATATGAGGCTGTGTAAACAAGGACAACCATACTTCTACAAAACTAAATTCTCAAGCCTTCTAACAAATAAAAGCAACTTTTACATAAATAAATCAATACACTAACCATGCGCCGCCTTCTCCACATGTGTGTCCACAGATTCAATAGCTCATTGGTGCGCAAGGGCTTTACAAGATAGTCTGCTGCTCCAAGGCTTAAGCACTTTACAACAGTGGAGACTTCATCCTGTGCTGACATCACTGGGGAGGAGACAAATTGTCAACAACTGCTAGGGTATAAATAAAGGCTTGCTAGTTGGAGCCTTGGAGGAAAGAAACAATCTTACTGATGACAGGAATTCGCTGCAACTCTCTATCGCGCATTATGTACTTCAACAATTTCAAACCCTTTTTCATGGGAATATCAACTTCCAACAATATGATGTCAATGTCATGACCCTCAGCGTTAAGGGCATCAATTACTTGCCTAGCTGACCTAACCAGAGTTACTGCAAGCAAAAAATGATAATCAGTGGGAAGACTTCACAAAACAGAACTACAACAACAACCCAGTATATCCCGCAATTATGCAGGGTTTGGGGATCAGGATGTACGCACTCTTTCCCTGAACAAATTGAGAGAGTGTTTCCGATAGACTCAAAACAATAGACATATAAATCCCATGGTAGCATGCTAAAAAGTGAAAATCGCTTCCATCACAATATCCAAACTTTCATACTTCCCAGAGGAAATAATGTTTTTTTTTGTCAAAAGAAGAAACAAGAAACAATGTTTTGAGGCAACTGAAAACACAAATGATACCAAAATTAAAAATATATCAAGTTCATAAAATCAATAGAAGCATCAGAGCTGAAATAAGAAAACATATTCAGATACATTTGATAACTTCCTCACGAGTAAGAAGAAATATTCAAGCGAATTTGATAGCTTTTTCACCTCCTATAATTATCTCCATCAATGGAGAATTGCCGGTCATCAGGAATACTCACTCTCTTTACAATGAACCACATCTTAAACATCGACAGAATATTACTTTGGATGGTCAAATCTCAAGATCTGAAGCATCTTTAACAGTCTTAAGAACAAAATTAAAACTCATATAATGAGCTTTTAAATACTTTCAGCCCTTCTGACTCCAGCATATTCCAGAACTACTTTTTATAATTCAAGTATCAAATATCAAAATAAATACAACCACATCAGAGAGCAATTCAACCAAAAGAGAACCACCATAGACAAGAAGAAGTCCATATTCACTATGACGAAATATGCTTAGGATTATTGTTATACAATAAGCAGCATTTCTGCCACTAGATGGCTAGTGTTTTATGAGTAAGTCCAACTATCAAGGACATTTATCCATTTATATAAGAAGAACGAAAAGGCATATGGGTTTTCTTTTAATCAATAGGCATATGGCTGCCGTGACCTGCAAGATTAAAGGATGTATAGAAAAATAATCTCCTTGGAAGGTTCTTAGACATTAACTAGCAAGCACAAGGAAAGGCCATTCAGACAAATCATCCCCATAATTCAATAATGGACTGTCACTACAATGATTCAAGTTACTTGAGTGTGCATTGTTCTAAAGTGACTTAGTTGTCTACATGACTATTTTTCAGATAATCATTGACTCAAAGTAACTCTCTTATATCCCCGCAAATTAGTTCATTTCAGTAATTCACAAGTAAGACAACTCATTGACTCATAACAACGGAACTGTAGTCGTAAGTGTAAACATCATACCCCCTCTTCAATCTGTATATTAGACAACTCAAAACACATATTGACACATGCTTGGAAGGACTGTCTATGGAGCATAACATTTTCAGGTCCTACGGGCAGGCAACAATGTCTTTCACAAAGGACTCAGAATTTCAGACACTGCTCAAGGAATATCAATAAAAATACCGACCAACTAGCTGAGATATTATCCAATTCCTGAGCTACAAACACTATAAATATCTAACTGGAATAGTGGATGAAAATATCAAGTGGAAATATCCAACTTGACTCAGATATCTCAGGAACAATAAACAATTGATAACAGGGTAGAACAAAAGCAATCACGATTAGCATAAAAAATTACAACCATTACCCTGATAATAACACTTGCAAAGCAGGCCAAAGACCTCCTCAGAGCTCTTCATATCGTTGTCACACAGCAAAATCCGAACCTTGCTCCGATCAATAAAGGGATCAGGACTTTTCCCGTTCGTGCCAGCTCCGGCACCACTACCATCACCACCGAATCCTCCTCCGTCCTTGCCAAAAAGGGATTCACAATCCTCCATCTCAATTCAACCAAACTAACAATCAATTGCTTCAAAATACGGCTCCTAACTAAACCTCACTTCGTTCCTCCATCAAAATTAACCTAGATCAGTAGCAAAAACGAAACAGAACTCCGATTTTTTCAAAAATAAAAGAAAAGGGGGAGAAAAAAGGATCTAGTGCTCGAGAAATTCCACCGAGGCTCGAAAGTAAGAGCTGTTCAGGAATAGAGAACCCTAAATTATGCTGGAAATTAGGGTTCGTACTCCAAAAGGCGAGGCCTCCATTTCCAGCTCCTCAAGAGCCGTGAAACCTTGCAACAGCACAAGAATTTGGTACTTCCTCCTTCCTCCACAGCTTTACACACGGAGAGAGAGGGAGGGGTGTCAGTGTCAACTATGCGCACCAAGCGCACATGTTAGACTTATCTAGAAAAGGCAGGCCATCAATTTTTTTTAAAATAAAAAACCTAAAAAGAATGCTTTCCTTCTCCGGTCTATCGAACGGTTGACATTCCAAACATCACCAACGGCCCTACAATCGACTATCAATTTCTGTCGCCTGAAAAGCCATATCGGTCGCCGGCGATGTCTGACGACTGGTTGAAGTAAACTAGTAAAGGTCAATTCCTCCGTCGTCCTCGGCTAATGGTCGATGTCTTCTCCGGAATTTGATGGCAAAGATATTTTGCAAATGGTAAATTAATTACACTAAGGCAACCACTAATTAGGATATTTTAGCAAAATAATCCATAAAATACAAATTATACAAAATCGCCTATTATTTGATTTATTTACAATAAGGCCATGCATAAGCGTCTTTTGTCTAAGAACCATTTTTTTACTATAAAAACTAGACCTATTATTGAATTAGCACTTTTTAATCATTGAATACCCAATTACAAAAACAACATTTTATATAAGTTGTGTTTTTATGGATGAGGTTTTGAAATTTGAAGAGGTTTTGTATATAATTTACTTATTTTCGGTTCTTTCAACTATTAAATTCGAACTTTTTAATCACAGTTTTAAAAAAAAGTATATTTTATAAGGGGATTTATTTTTTTAAACAAGGTAACAATCCTTTTCAGAACATGAACAAAATACGCTTAAAATTAACACAATTTACACCCCTGCCCCACCCCCCACCCAACCCCAATCTCTCTCTCCCTCAACGTTGAAAGCGACCCCAAAGAAGTCCCAGTCTCCCAGGCGGCGAAAAATCGAAGGTGCTCCAACTGAATATGCAAACATCCATCAAATCTCACATCTAAGACCCGTGCAAAGGATTTCAAAAATTGCAATGATCTAAAGAATCCAATTTTTGCCTACTTCTACATACATCCCAAATTGAACTGAATTTCAATTGCTAATTACAACACTTGAAAAAACGGAATTAGAGCGACCTTTTGAATCGAACTCCATATCTCGGCATCAATTGAGTAGATCCACCATTCTCTGTCGAGGGTTTGAATCGAACTTCATATCTCGATTCCAACCAAAATCATCTAACAATACGAAAAGGGAATTAAGGCTAGATCTGAGAAAAATTATGTAGGGTGGCTCAAACGGGCCGAACCGGCCCGAACCGAAACCGAATATTCGGTTTTCGATTTTTCCGGTCCGTGGCCCGAAAAAACCGACCTCTTACAATTTGGGTTGAATCTTTTTATTTTTAATATAAATTACATGCTAGATATAATATATATGTAGTAATATATATATATATATATATATATATATATATATATATATATATATATATATATATATATATATATATTTATATATATATATATATATATTAATATCTATCCATATATATATATATACACTAATATATTAGTATGTATATACATCTATCTCCATTGTGAAGTCAATAGTGAGAAAGGAACTGCCCTCTCTCTAGAAATTGTTCACTTTCATCATTGGAAACCCCTTTGCCCAAATTTCATTTGCCCAAAATCTCATGTGATCCCTTATTATTTGTACCAAATCCTCCCAAATCCTCCTTTTTTGAGTTAGAATCGGTCTTTCCCCTGATGTGGGTTGGCCCTGGATGCCCAAAGCTTGTTGTGCTTGTGAACAAATTGGGGACGGTGTTGTCTTCCTGGCCGGTTTCTCCGTCACCGGTCGCCACTACCTACTCTCCTCTTGTCGTCCCTGGCCTGGTGCTCTAGTTCCCATCCATCTGTTCAAATTGGGTTGTGAATCATGATCTGGTGGTTCGATGGTCTCGCCGTCCATGGTCTGTTTCCCCTTTATCTGCTACTATAGCGCAAAATCACCCCCAATACTTCTTTGTTGTTGCGATTCGGCCATACCCCTCCTAATTTTGGCTTCCATTGCCCGCCATCGTTAATTTCAAAACAAATTGGGTGTTTTTGGTTGCACATCCACCACCCTCACCTTCCCCGTGTCCGTCTGTCACTCCTCCGCCGGCGATAGCCGCGGTTGTCTCCGGCAATATCGATCACCGTTCGATGTACTGATGTATGATTGTCAACATCCCTTTCGTCTCAATCGCTCCCCCCTCGTGTTCGTCCGTTTGTCAGGGGTGGGTGCGCCGCCGGCAGTGTCGCTTCCTTTTCGGCGGTGCTCCGTCGCCGGTCTTGGTCTAATGCCTCGTCCTTGGCGTGTTGTCCTCGGTTTGCTCCTTGGCGTGCACGTTAAGGGCTGTTGCAGGTGTCGATTCTCCTTGGCGTGCAAGGTTTATTTTGTGCCTTGCACGCCAAGGCCAGATATCCATTTATATATAAAAAATTAAAGGCTTGTACGAATCCTGCTTTGGCCTTTGGATAAATCCGGATATGGAGATTCGGGTTCTTGATATTGTCCCGAAAGGGTTTTGAGTACAACCACCCGAAAGGGTTTGAGAAAATCCCGCAAGGGTTTGTCGATACTTTTGCAGGTGAAAGCTTGATGGCGGTTTGTTCGAGTAGTTTGCGGCTCTGCTTCCGATGTTTCTAGGAGATCTTCTGCTTGGTTGGGGGGCGTGGAGTCTGTAGTCGGGTCTGGCTGGGGTCGAGGTGGTGCGCTCAAAGGCGACTCCGTATTTGGGATAGAGTTTTCCTTGGAGCTCGTCTGCACTACCCACAGGAGTTAGTTTCCTGCTGTACTACTGGCCCGCGGTGCTACTGTTCGGTGGTGCTTGGCTGCGTTCTTCGGTGGCTTCCTCAGCTTTTCGGGTGTTTGGTCTTCTTGGAACGTTTGTTGTAGAGTTTATTTCTGTTTGGTTCATTCGCCTGCTATTTGTATTTCTGTTTTTAGGTTACTCTGTTAGACGGTTCGCCGTCTGCTGACTTCGGTCGGCCTCTCGATGAGTCAAGCGTGTCTGACCTTCGAATTTTTACCTAATAAAAAAAAAATCTATCTCCATTGTATTCTCTATATACATCTATAACACTTTAATATTCTATATACACATTATAGGTATATACACAGTACGTAATATATATGTATACATATAAAACACATTTCAAGTCACTCTACGTTTCTCACGGTTCATTCGGGCCGAAACCGAATTTTTCGGTTCGGTTCCGGTTTTCGGCCCGAAACCGAAATTATATTTTTTGTGAACCGAAGTCCGAACCGAAATATTTTTGGGCTGGACCGAAACCGAATTTTCGGGTCGGTTTTTAGGCCGGTTCACTTTTTGAGCAACCTTAAAATTATGGCTCCTAGATAGAGTATAAAATTATTTTTAAAAATAATTAATAAAATTTAAGGGGGTTTACTACCACTTATGGTAGACCGGCGGTAGCAGTGGTGGTCGGAAGCGGCACCAACTGTGCCTCTGAACTAAGAGAAAAATTAGCCTCTGGGCTAAGAGGAAATATCTAAAGCTGTTGGGTACCAATCTTGAATCCCTTTGCTTTCAACCATCTTTTACTTGCATTCCATTTCCTATGTCAAATCTGTAGTATGCATCTACCATTAGTGATTAGTAACCGTAAAAAAAAAATGTTGTTTGCTCAAGGAGGTGAGATAGCTTATAGTTGGTATATGCTGATATTTGCGAATAAAAAAGGGGAGCAAATAATCAAATGCAGAACACCAAGCATGAATTTTACACCAAACATTTAACAGAAACACATTGGGTGTTTTTTTTTAACCGGAAAAAATTTGGCATTGAGGAAAACCCTCAACTACCATGAGCATGCAGCAAGATGAGAAGTAGTAGCGAAGAATCGTCAATAATAAGAGGGATAGAAAAGTCAAAGTCGAGATGTGTGAAATGATCAGCAACTCTATTTGCTTCTCTGTATACATGACGAATCTGGATGTTTGGGAAAAACTTTAGGGAGAGCAGAGTGTCAGAGACAATCATTTCAGCATCTCCCGAAGGCTGACAAATTCCTTTAATATAGTTAATTATGGTGAGGTTGTCACCTTCTATTATAAGGTTTGAAATGCCCATTTCAGTTGCTGAGTTTATTCCTTTCTAGAGCGTGAACCCCTCAGAACCCATGACAGATGAAAGAGGAGAGATGTCGGAACTCAAGAAAACTGGGGTCCTTGGTGGTCCCTGATAATAAATTCAAAGGAACCAATTCCAAGGGAGGAAAGAGCTCCGTCGAAATTTAACTTGTGGTAACCTGGAGGGGGGTGTTCCCATTTTATTCTGGTCTTTCGAGTCCGAGGTTGCCTTGTCTTCTTTGGTGTATGATGTGCGCTCAATTAACCATGTTTTTCGCTTACATTCATATCGATTTATGTCTACATTTTATATTTCTAGGTTTGATTTATACATAATTTGTGTAGTTTAGGCTTATTTGCCAATTATGGAGATCTACACTAGTTCTTGTCTAATATTGTAGAAATCGAGACACTTTACGAGCAATTCAGAGAAGAGAAGAAAATTGTCAAAATGCTCGAGGTCGACAACAGCATCTCAAGGTCGAGTAGAAGCTAAGCCGGAAATCATCGAGCAGAAGAAGAGAAGAACATCAATCGACACTTCTAGTCGATATCGACCACACCTAGTCGATGTCGAGTACAAGACTAGTCGACATCACCTCATGAAGCCGAGATCGAGCACATAATGTGCCAAGAGCACGAGACCTAGTCGACGTCGACCACTTTGGTCGATGTCGAGTACAATCCAGGAGCCAATCTGAGTCGATTTCGAGTAGGAATCCGAGTTGACCATTACTTCCACACCAAGGCACGAGAGGATCTATCAAGTTTGAAGATTTTATCCACGCTAGTAATTCCCTAATTTACATAAGGGAAATTTATTAGTTTTATTTCCTTTATTTATCAAACATTTATCTTAGGGTTTAGATAGATAGATTTAGATTGAGATAGACTTGCTCCTTTTCTTGGATAACAAGGATTGTGGCCTATAAATAAAGCCCTAGGGGCTGAATTTTAGTCTTTCTTCATCATACAACTAGTTAGGCAATAGAGAGAAAGGTTGAAGCTGAGTTCAAAGAGAGATTGGAGAGTTCGGTTGCAAGCTTTCGTTTATTTTAATGCAAATAGTCATTTCTTTTATATTATTGATGTTTGTTACTATGATGAGGCGCGAGTAGTTCCCTTACTTCTAGGGTCGGGGTGAGCCCGACGATAACCATGTAAGTTGTCAAAGGTATGATCTTTTCAAGCGATTTCATCTTCTATCCCCATTTGCATAGTTCTTCTATGAAAGTAGTAGGTAAATCCTTCTTTGTATTATTGAAGCGAAAGTGATCATAATATGAATTTGGAAAAATTATGTGAAAAGGGTAGTAACAATTAGGGTTTATGCGAGAGCCTCTATTCACCTATTTGTTAATAACGAAAGTTATTTGATGAAAAAGTTTATTCCTTTCATGAATTTGACATATGCTTGCATGGTTATCGTTGAGGTAAATTGTTGTAGGAGGAAATCGAGTATGCAAAATAGAATGTAAATAAAATAACGCAAACCAGATTCCGTCCCTTGCAAATAATTACAAGACCTCCTCCTGATGCAGCAGCGAGAAGTCAGGATCGATCCACGAGGAAGCGTGTCAACGGATCCTAGGCAGCGGAGAAATCTCACAGAAGTGGTTGACAAAAGGGTTCCTAGATCTTGAGTACAGTTGCTCGACAGAAGATCGGACAGTCGAACAGCGCAGCAGCATCTCCCGGCGGTTTTGGTCGATCTCGACAAAGGCTTACTCGAGATCGAGTAGGATTGTCGACGTCGGGTTGGCTCTTATCGATCACCTGCACACAGAAGCTATGGCGATGCTGGATCGAGAATCAGTAACTCGAGATCGAGGAGTGCTAGTCGATCTCGAGGAAGGACAGAAACTAAAACGAAAGAAAGTAAAAACAAATGCTTTGGGATTCGAAAATAAATTATATGTAAAAGACTTCTAAGATTGGGGTTTGCGACAACGATAACCAAGCATGCATAAGGTAAGAATAAAACAGATAATCATGTAAATCGCATCAAAGGACCAAGCTGTCGCCTTTTCCAACAATTAGACAACTCTTTCAAGAAACCCTAATTGTCTCTACCGATTTTATGTTTATAATCCAAGTTGTTAGCATGGACCTCCATTAGATGGGTAATAAACACATAACAAGTAGTATATGCTCAAAACATGATAAAAGTCGGATTTTTACCTCGAACACGCAGGGCTATCGTCGGGCTCGCCCCAACCCTAGAAGTGGGTGGACTATTCGCGCTTCATCGCAACCTCAGACATTGATTAAAAGGAAACTTGCATTAAACTAAATTTAAAACCTTTACAATCCTGGCAATCCAACTCTCGTTGAATGCCAAAACCCTAAAACCTTCGAACTCCTAAAACTTCTCTGTGAACTACCTCTCTACTTCTGAATTGGATTCTTCCTAAAATCAGCCCTATGGGCTTTATTTATAGCCTTCTACTCCTTGCTATTCAAGGATAGAATATCTCTATCTATATCTAAATCTATATCTAAAACATTAAAGATAAATAAATGCAACAACATAATTAAATCTAAAAAAGGGAATTATATCTAAAAAGTCTTCAAGTGGATAAATCTTCTTCTCCATGATGTAACTTGATAAAATCGGATAGACTCGGCAATCTTCGGCCCCAAGGAATCCCAATCCGAGTAGGATAGCTTAAACCGCATTACGCATCTCCGGAAATTTTCCTCGATCTCGAGTTGGGTGGTCGTCGACTTCAGTGGCTCGGCGTCTCGGGTTGCTGGTCCTTGACAGGGCTCGGATAGGTGACTTTTGGTCCTCGACATCGAGTAAATAACTCGAGATCGAGTAAGATGGGTTCGTCGACTTGTGTGCCTTGGGCTGGTCGGGCAACTCTTCTCGACATGCTCGGACAGGTGCTCTTGGAGTTGTCGATCTCGAGAACTTTCCTCGACATCGAGGAATGCGGCTCAGCGTCCGGCATTCTCGACCAGGTCGGGTAGCGCTTCCTCGACATCCTCGGGTGGGCTTCTCCTCGACTCCGGGCATGGTGTTCGGGGCTTTGTCGACATCGAGTTGAGTACTCGATCTCGAAGAAGGTGTTGGAGTCGGGTTGGCTCGTCTTCAGCTTCTCGACATGGCATGGGCTCCTCGATCAGTGTAGTGTCCGAGCTCTTTTGTCGATATCAAGGAAACAAAGTCGATATCGAGTAACTTTGGGCTCCCGTCCTTGCTTCTTGGTTTTCTCCCGAAATGGCTCCATATTCTGCAATATTAAACAGAAACTTATGTAGATCTCTATTTCTGACAAATAAGCATATACTACATAAATTCGACATATTCCCAACCCGAAATATGCAAAGTGTATAGAATATGGAACTAAAATATGCATAAAGACATGGCTACTTGAGAGACATCAAATCACCCCATACTTAGACTTGCTTGTCCTCAAGCAATAACCAAGAACTACAACACATCCTTCAGGTCTTCGCCTTCTGTCAAAAGCAACATTTCAAGTAGTAGCAATGCAAGACAAGTGAATTTAACGTCATCACACATATATGAGCGATCCATAGGCATAGGCAATATAAATCCAACCTCACGGGGATAATGTGGTTACACTCAACTCTCAATTTGTTTTAGGCTATGAAGGTCAAATCTCAACTCAATTCCATATACAATCTCATAAACATTGCAATTTAAATATGAATCCACTTCGCAACCAATTATGAAAATGCAACAAGAATTATCAGGAGGACTTCGCTCAATAGAAGTCTTCAAAGAAGATTACATTCGGCGGGGTTGTAATGGGGCTTGGTGAGAAATATAAGGGTATGGAATTATTTGGCCATGTGGTGCTTAATAAAATTCGGGAATCAAGACTCCTAAATCTCCAACACAACTCAACCAAACCATAACTCTCAATCATATGCATCAACTAATCTCTCTAATTTATCTCAATGAAGTATGTAACATTTCAAACTTCCTCAACCTCTCCAAAGTATGTATCTTGCGAATAATGAAAGAAATAAGGTAAATTTGGCTCATGCACTTTATTTACAAACATATATACTTTTTCTCTTCTTTTTTTTTTTTGAAACAAAAATAAAATAAAAACTAATGGTGCATTTATAGAGTGAGCCAAAAATCCTCTTACATAATATGCATAGCAAGATAAAAATATAAAACCAACTCATATCTTAATAATTTCAACAATCCTTCCTACTTGAAATGAAACATAAGTTCATTCCTTCCACAAATCATTATTTTAACCAACTCTAAGTCTTAATTCCCAAATGGGGGTCAGGCTCAATTTGGCTAAGGATAATTTTGTGGAGTTTATAATAAAAGTCTCAGGCTTATGTTCTGGCTTCAAGCAGAGATAATGCAGGGTAGGTAAAGAGAGGATAAAATTGGCTTAAAAGGTGCCTCCATCATTTAATTCTCATTCACATAAACATATAAATGCATTGGCCTTGAATAACTATCACAACATTTAGAGATGCATAGGAAGAGTAAATACACTCAAGAAAGCAGAGGGATTTTTTAATGTTCTCCCTATAAGGCCAAAATTCTCACTAGGATAATTTTTTGTTGGATTTCACCTTTAGGTTAGGATCATATGTGCTCAATTTCATCACAAGTTCACAATCCACATAAAAATAATTTCGAGGACTCAGGCTAAACCTTCCAAACATGCCATAGGGTTTACATGATCAATTCAGTCATTATTTATCATCATAGGACATCTAAGTTAGGGTATAAAAACAATGACAATGCAAAAATTTAAACATGCATATTTTTTCTTTTTTTCGACATTTTCTATTTTTTTTTTCCTTATGCAACTAAAAATAAGACTAAAGTATGGCAAAAGACTAAAATGCATAAAATTTAAATATGAATGCATAACATAAAAAATAAAATTTCACCATGTAAAACCAAAAGCAAGACTAAAACATATAATAATGATAATGAGTCCTTCCCCCACCCCATACTTAAAATATACAGTGTCCCTACTGTATAAAATCAAATAAAAACAAGAGTAAAGGAAGGAACTCACCGAATAACACATCGAGGAGGACAGATATGTGCAGGTCGAGTAACTGATCTTTGTCGATCTCGAGTACAGAACTCGATCTCGAGATGGCTTGTCTGCGTCCAGTGCATTTCTGAAGTCGAGGAGCTTCTCGCTTTAGTCGATATCGAGTTGGCCTACTCGACATCGACGAGTTTCTGGGCTGCTTCTCCTTGTCATTGTTGACTTGGCCTTCGTCGATTCTGACTGTTTTTCAGGGACTTCTTATTCCACTTTTCGCGATCCTTATATGCTTGCCGACCTAAAAGTGTTAGATTGCACAAAAACAAGACTATCCATATGAAGTATGCTAAACCAAAAAAAAAAAAACCAAAAACCAAAACCAAATCCAAAAAGTTCAAAAGTCCCAAAATTCATAAAGTCTTATATTCATGCTCTAGATTTTAGAGTCGCTAGGCCGACTTCTCCGTTTGCGCTCAAGGACCATTAGTGTGGGGCCCACTCATGCTTGGCCCTTCTCCTGGATCATCTAGGTCCTGATTGTAGTATGCAAGCTCAGCTGACAGGTGGTTGCTTGCATATTCTTCCTTCTTCTTCCTTCCAGCTCTTAGTTTTCGCAGATTCTCTCGCCACGGGGCCTTACCTCCCCTTAAATTATTGATAAATTTCTTAATGGACTGAGGGGGAGTAGAATTCATACCTGAACTTACCTTTTCAGACCCAAAACAGAAATCTTCGGGCTTGGGGTTAGTCGATGTCGAGTACGGCTGGTCGACATCGAGTACAGGGACCCCATACTTAGGCTCTGGACAAGTTTGTCGCTCAGCAGAGGAAGTCGATGTCGACGAGCTTTGGTTGAAATCGAGTAAAGGGTTAGTCGAGATCGAGGAAGTATTGTCGATCTCGAGTACAGTGTTGGTGCTTTCCTCCGTTGGTTACTTGGTCCCGTGATTGCTGATGCTTTTTACCTCTAGCCATGAAATTTCCTCCTTTGCAGGGCCAAAAGAGAAATCTAAGACCTCGTTGCCTATGGTGAAGATGAGCGAACGATTTTTGACACTAATCTTGGCATCTACAATAGCTAAAAATGGTCTACCAAGAATAATAGGGCTAGTAGGATCTTCAGCGCAGTCTATAATAAGAAAATCTGCTGGAACAAAGAATTTACCAACCTGGACGGGGACATTCTCAACTATACTTGTAGGGATGACTACTGTATTGTTTGCCATGTATAGTTTGACATCCACAGGCTCTATGCATCCTATCTTTACCTTCCGCCAGATTGATAAAGGGATGATGCTCACACTTGCTCCTAAATCACACAGAGACTCATATTTATATTGTCCAAAACCAACAGTAACAGAAAATTTACCAGGGCCAGGTCTCTTTTAAGGGAAGTGGAGTACTTTGCACTCGCCTGCGATCTCTGAGATGGATCGCTTCTTGCTCAGGATTTCCTTCGAAAATTTGACATATCCAAGCATCTCTTGCAGGGCTTCTGTAAAAGGAATAGAGACGTTCAGTTCTTGCAGCATATTAACAAAACGGTTAAACTTACCTGTAGTGGGATCTTTTTGTGCTTTAGAAGGGAAAGGCAGTGGCTTTTTATGCTTTTGGAGCCAGATCAGATGTCGGAGGTGTTGCAGAGTCGTCGAGCAGGTTCTTATCGAGATCGAGTATTGGCTCCTCGATATCGAGTTGCTTCTGTTCTTTGTTGAGTTGTTGCTCTGCCTTTTCTTGATGTTTCCCGACCTCTGGCTCGTGTAATTGATGCCCACTTCTTAGTTTGATAGCTTTTACGTGTCCGGTCTTCCCCTTAGGATTTGGTTCTGTTTGCCCAGGGAGCTGTCCGGATGGTCGTGGGATCTGTGCAGCGATTTGACCCATCTGGGTCTTTATTCCCCTTTTCCAGATGTCCAGTTCTCCAAATTTTGTAGTGATGTTCTGGAACTGTTTGTTGGTGGTGCCTTGATTCCGACGCATCTCCTTAAGAATCAGCTGCAGATCGTCCTTCTTTTGATCCCTTTCTGGATGTCCTGAAGCTATGTAAGGTGGGGGGTTCCTAGGAGGACCTTGGTTCCACTGTGGTTGATAGAACCTTTGATCTCCCATGTAGCGATTGGGACCCCCAGCGTAGGCTACCTCTTCATGTGTCTCTGCCATCCTGACTTGCTCAGTGTGTGGGCACTCAGTAGTGGTGTGCCGCTGTGATCCACATTCGATGCAAGGCTGATTGACAGACATATATTTGACTTGCTTGAGGAGCTTGAGATTCTGGTCTCTGTAGAACTGCTCCCTGACATCCGGGTCAATCTCCTTTGCTGGCTCATAGAGTGGCATAGATGGTGTTGGCCTGGCATAGGAGTTCTCCTCATAATTTGCAGTAGACCCATATTTGTTGTCATAATTGGTGAGCTTATCTAGCACACCCCAGGCGTAAATTGGTGGCATCGTCAGATACTCATAGCAAGTATACTGGTTGATTTTGTCCTTAGTGACTTGATCAAGAGAGTTGAAGAAGATCTCCTGAATGACGTAGGGTGGATGTCCATGAGTAGGGCAAGATCGCAACAGTTCTTTGTAGCGTTCCCATGCCTTTCCTAGCGGCTCCCCAGGCTTCTGTTTGAAGGCTATGATTTTCTGGCGGAGGAGTGCTGTTTTGGCGGAAGGGAAGAATTTGTTCAGAAACTCTTGCTCTACTTGGGCCCATGTTGTAAGTGATCTTGGTTTCAGCCCTTCAAGCCACTTCAGTGCAGGTCCAACGAGAGACCAGCGAAAAGCTTTCATCTTAACATATTCCAGAGTTGTACCTTCAGCAAGAGTACGACACATGTCAGAAAAATTGGTAATATGTTCAAGAGGACACTCATTAAATTTGCCATAAAAAGCATTATTTTTAAGCTCTATAAGAAATTGAGTGCGAATTTCAAAAGAGTTCTCAGGGATTAGAATCGCCGATTCAGGCACGACGAGAATTGGATGCATATAATCCTCTGTTGTGGTTAGGAATTGGGCAAGCTCAGCTTCTGCTTGCCTTGCGCGTTCAACTTCTTGTTCTCTTCCTGCTCTCTCAGCGGCGATAGTAGTATCCTTTGCGGCTAGTTCCCTTGTAAGTTGTAAGCCTCTCAATGAGCTGTTCTTGTGTTTCTGCGGCCGCCATGGCTCTTTTTAGTTTAGCTCTGATGTGTAAAAGACGTTCCGGTTCATCTAAGCCGTCAAACTCAGGTGGTTGACCAGAACGGCGAACACACCTGTAAAGTAACTTAAAGTAGACGTGAGATTTAACTACCTAAGGCGCGAATGATTGCTTCCCCGACAACGGCGCCAATTTGTTGTAGGAGGAAATCAAGTATGCAAAATAGAATGTAAATAAAATAAGGCAAACCAGATTCCGTCCCTTGCAAATAATTACAAGACCTCCTCATGATGCAGCAGCGGGAAGTCAGGATCGAGCCACGAGGAAGCGTGTCAGCGGATCCTAGGCAGCGGAGAAATCTCACAGAAAGTGGTCGATAACAGGGGTCCTAGATCTCGAGAACAGTTGCTCAACAGAAGATTGGACAGTCGAACAGCGCAGCAGCAACTCCGGCGGTTTTGGTCGATCTCGACAAAGGCTTACTCGAGATTGAGTAGGGTTATCGACGTCGGGTTGGCTCTTGTCGATCACCTACACACAGAAGCTACGGCGATGCTGAATCGAGAATCAGTAACTCGAGATCGAGGAGTGCTAGTCGATCTCGAGGAAGAGCATAAACTAAAACGAAAGAAAGTAAAAACAAATGCTTTGGGATTCGAAAATAAACTGTATGTAAAAGACTTCCAAGATTGGGGTTTGCGACAACGATAACCAAGCATGCATAAGGTAAGAATAAAGCAGATAATCATGTAAATCGCATCAAAGGACCAAGCTTTCGCCTTATCCAACAATTAGACAACTCTTTCAAGAAACTCTAATTGTCTCTACCGATTTTATGTTTATAATCCAAGTTGTTAGCATGGACCTCCATTAGATGGGTAATAAACACATAACAAGTAGTATATGCTCAAAACATGATAAACGTCGGATTTTTACCTCGAACACGCAGGGCTATCGTCGGGCTCGCCCCAACCCTAGAAGTGGGTGGACTACTCGCCCTTCATCGCAACCTCAGACATTGATTGAAAGGAAACTTGCATTAAACCAAATTCAAAGCCTTTACAATCCTGGCAATCCAACTCTCGTTGAATGCCAAAACCCTAAAACCTTCGAACTCCTAAAACTTCTCTGTGAACTACCTCTCTACTTCTGAATTGGATTCTTCCTAAAATCAGCCCTATGGGCTTTATTTATAGCCTTCTACTCCTTGCTATTCAAGGATAGAATATCTCTATCTATATCTAAATCTATACCTAAAACATTAAAGATAAATAAATGCAACAACATAATTAAATCTAAAAAAGCGAATTATTTCTAAAAAGTCTTCAAGTGGATAAATCTTCTTCTCCATGATGTAACTTGATAAAATCGGATAAACTCGGCAATATTCGGCCCCAAGGAATCTCAATCCGAGTAGGATAGCTTAAACCACGTTACGCGTCTCCGGAAGATTTCCTCGATCTCGAGGAGTTTTCCTCAATCTCAAGTTGGGTGGTCGTCGACTTCAGTGGCTCGGCGTCTCGGGTTGCTGGTCCTCGACAGGGCTCGGATAGGTGACTTTTGGTCCTCGACATCGAGTAAATAACTCGAGATCGAGTAAGATGGGTTCGTCGACTTGTGTGCCTTGGGCTGGTCGGGCAACTCTTCTCGACATGCTCGGACAGGTGCTCTTGGAGTTGTCGATCTCGAGAACTTTCCTCGACATCGAGGAATGCGGCTCAGCGTCCGGCATGCTCGACCAGGTCGGGTAGCGCTTCCTCGGCATCCTCGGGTGGGCTTCTCCCCGACTCCGGGCATGGTCTTCGGGGCTTTGTCGACATCGAGTTGAGTACTCGATCTCGAAGAAGGTGTTAGAGTCGGGTTGGCTCGTCTTCAGCTTCTCGACATGGGCTCCTCGATCAATGTAGTGTCCGAGCTCTTTTGTCGATATTGAGGAAACAAAGTCGATATCGAGTAACTTTGGGCTCCCGTCCTTGCTTCTTGGTTTTCTCCTGAAATGGCTCCATATTCTGAAGTCGATATTGAGGAAAAAAAGTCGACTGATTACAATCGATATCGACCACCACTGACTCGCTATCGAGTACCCTCTACTCGATATCGACCTGTTTTCTATTTTGTAGGGTTGTGCCCAAAAATCGACTGAAGGCAGTCAATATTGACTCCCCTGAGGTTGATATCGAGTGACTTCCCTGGAGTCGAAATCCGATGTGAAGGCCAGCTATCTAGGATCTACTGACACGCTTCCTCGTAGATTCGATCCTGACCTCTTCCACTACAACGGGAGGAAGTCTTGTAATTTATTTGCTAAGTGATAATCATATAGACGTTCTAGATTCCTCGGATTGGGAACCAAGGATGGGGTATTTGAACAGAGAATAAACTAGAAACGCAAACCAAAGACCAGACACAAGATTTACGTTGTTCGGCCGGAGCCTACGTCCCTGGAGCCTCAACCGAACGGTTTGAGAGCACAAATCCACTAATCAATAAGAAGGTTTACAGAACAGGTTGCCCTAACTCAAACTATGGCAAATACAGGCAAAACACAGAGAACAAGAGACATGCGAGTGAAATGAAGAAAGACAAAAGCAGACAAAGGAAGAATACACCCTAGATCTGAAGAATGGAGTCAGACCGTCGTCGGAGTGAACCAGAGAAGAAGATCTTCGCCAAATCGATGGATAGACACCTTCTTCTTCTTCCTAGAAGCCGGATCTAGAGTCTCCTAGTGAGATGCGCTCAAGATCGGCCGTCGGAGCTTTTCTGGAGCTAGGAGACCACGAAACCCTAGCAGAGCCTCTCTCTCTTCTCTCTCATTCTCTTTCTTGGATTACCTGAGGTGCGTTGTGCCGAATGAGCTTCCACAAACCCTAGCTCCCTTTATATAGAGTGAGCTAGACGTGAAACGCAGTGTTCCACTTAAGTCTCCCAAAATTAGTAGGATTGATGTCGCATTTGATCTGTTTCACCTCTAGTTCTTGAGCTGCAACGCGGTTATGAATAAAGTGGAAATAGACATCAATATGTTTAGTCCTCTCATGATACATGGAATCTTTGCACAAGTATAGTGCGCTTTGGCTATCCGTATGTATAACGGGTTTTGGTGGTTGTTTAAAAGGATTCCTTTAAGCCATATAGCCTCTTTGGTAGCTTTTGTAGCAGCCATATACTCAGCTTCAGTTGATGATAAGGCAAAAACTGTTTGCTGTTGAGATTTCCATGAAACACAATTACCGACCCAAGTAAAGAAGTAGGCGGTAATGGACTTGTGGTTATCTTTGTTACTAGCAAAGTCAGCATCTACATATCCATTCAGTTTATGAATAGGCTCATGTAAACCATAATGTAAACAAAGACTCTTAGTGCCAGTAATGTAACACAAGAACTATTTCATGGCAGTCCATTGATCATTTCCAAGATTAGACATAAAGCGACTAAGCACAGAGATGGCAAAAGCAAGGTCTGGGTGGGTGCACATCATATCATATATAACGGACCCTACAATTACGTCATAAGGGAACTTATCCATTTCCTTAATATCTTCAGGTTTTGTGGGACAGATTTTCTAGGTAAACTCTAGGTGCCCTCCTAGAGGTATGGATGTAGGCTTACAATTCAACATATTAAACCGATTTAGAACCTTAAGAATATAGTCGTCCTGAGACAACCATATTTCTTTATTAGGTCGGTTTCTAATGATGTTAACACCAAGAATCTTCTTTGCACTTCATAAGTCTTTTATGTCAAAGTATTTCTTAAGATCCTTTTGACAGTACTAACGGGAATCATAGAACTACAGATCAACAATATATCATCAACATATAAAAGCACATAGATCAAGGATGACTTATAAACACTTTTAAAATAAAGACATGAATCATAATTGCTACGAGTAAACCCAAGTTTCTTAATCACGTCATCGAATTTGAGATTCCATTGTCTAGGGGACTGCTTGAGCCCATAAATGGATCTCTTCGGATGACAAACATGATCAAGATACTTAGAGTTTACAAACCCTTTGGGTTGTTTCATATAAATGGTTTAATCAAGAGTACTATGTAAAAAAGTAGTTAATTTTGACATCCATTTGCTCTAACTCCCAGTCAAACACAACACACATAGCAAGCATAATACGCATGGTTTTATACTTAACAACAGGTGAGAAGATATCATTATACTCTATCCCTTCTCTCTGGGTAAACCCTTTTGCCACGAGGCAGGCTTTAAACCTAGGAGGCTCTATAGGGTTTAGACCTTCCTTAAGCTTATAAACCCATTTAGAGTCAATAAGCCGGGTCTTAGGAGGTCTTGGAACTAGACTCCATGTCTTGTTTGTGTACATGGAATCCATCTCTTCTCTCATAGCAACTAGCCACTCTTTAGCATGGCTATTCTTAAGGGCAGATTCATAAGAGCTAGGAGTAGTAGGGTTTCTAACAATATCAACAGTCAAGAAAGCATATTCCACAATATAAGAGGTATATTTCCTATTGGGGGTGATGGTTCTAGGTTCTCTGATGCGGGACCATCTTCTACAACTCCAGACACGCCTATCATACTTGGAGAAGGACCTATGACTCGAGCCCGAGCTAAGAAGCTTCAGAGAGACTCATTCATGTTTGTGAGTAATTGTTCTCGAGCATGGTTCAACTCCCGGAGCCAACATTGAAAACTTATATGTGCATATGGATTCAAGAAACCATCGAACCCCCTTAGACATATTAGGCCGAATTTACTAAGTGTTGAACACTCTATGTTATTTCCATTTTTAGTAACTTCCTTTACTTAAGTTATTTTAGGAAACTTTAGAGGTTAAGTTAATTATTTCTTTTATTTCTTATTCTACTAAAATCGGCCCAAGCTAGGTTATAAATTGCCGATTCCTCCATCATTGTAGAACACGTCTTCCATTATATGAAAATCAGTTCTTGTGTGAAACACAACTGTGAGAAAGTCAATCGATTCGAAGCAGGGCTCATCGATTGCAACTATTGGTATTGATCTCAGCTTGGTTTGCTTTGTGTTCATCAACCTCGCAAGAGCTTGGTGATCCTGGTATTCACAAGTCCCCTCCTTGTGCCTCCAAGTTGTCCGATTGGTTGTGTAAGGTTGTAGAGGCGGGCTTTATAGTCGTTGGTATTTGGTTACTACCCTCTAAGGAGGCATGGGGTCTTTATCTCGTTCTATTTTAGTTCGAATTAGTCCACTATCGGTCGTGTCTTTCAATTCTTGCATTAAATTTCGAGTCTTTATCAATCTTGATCGAGTCTTGTTCTTTTCTTTCATAGTCGATATCGAATCCCTTTGTTTCTTGATGCGTCTTTGAGTTATTGGTCGACATCGAGAGGTTTCTTGGTGTTCTTGATTCGTTTCTTTACTTTCTTGTTGAGTCTTGAGTCTTTCTTGCTTCCGTTCTTTAGTTTCTTGTTTGATTGTCGAAAATTGGGTCATCCTGCGGCTAACCCCGTATCATTCTCTATCCCTAATTAACTGATAATCATGCAAATTAGGTATAGCAAAGGTATCAAAAGCATGTAAATCAGAAGGGAGGGAGGAGAAAACAGAGGACTCTCTTTGAGAGTCAATAGAAAGGCCATTTACATCACCAGAATTAGGAGAGGGAGAAGAAGTAGTAAGAGAATTAGAAGATATAACTTGCTCAGTGGCAGGCTTAGGCTCAGACTCCTCTTGGTCAGGTTGAGGGTCTTGATCTCCAGTTTTCTCCTTTTCTTCTTCTTGTTGTTCCCCCTGTAGTGTGGAATGTGTTCCCTTCTTAGCTGATATGAAGGACCTACCATTGCCATGCTCTTCATCATCAGAGGATTCACTTTCATCGGGTAACAACTGCTTAGTCTGCTCTGGGGTACCTGTTAGCTAAGGGAAAGAAGTTAGCTCAGCTTTTAAAGGGAAATCTATCTTATTCAATCTCACATTCCTTGCTGTGATGACCTTGTAAGGTCCAGGTTGCAGAAGAAGCACCCTGAACCCCTTCACTCCATCAGGGTAACCTAGCAGGATACCCTTCAAAGCCCTTGGTTGCAGCTTACCATCACTGATGTGAGGGTAGGCTGCACATTCAAAAGGCTTAAGGTATCCCAAGCTAGGTTGCTTAACTGTCCATTTAAACCGGGGAGTGAGAAAGTCAAGCACAGAGGAAGAAGATCTGTTTATAAGGTAGGCAACAGTTAATACAACTTCACCCCAAAGAGAATTCTTAAGTCCAGAACTAATTAACATGCATCTCACTTTTTCTAAAAAAGTCCTATTCATTCTTTCAGTGGTTCCATTTTGTTATGGAGTTCTAGGTACAGTTAAGTGTCTTTTAATCCCATATTTTTGGCAATAAGTATCAAATTCTATATTACAAAACTCCAAGCCATTGTCAGTTTTTCAGCATTTCAGTTTATGATTGGACTGACTCTATACCATTACCTTCGATCTTGTGAAAGCATCAAAGGCCCGATCCTTTGATTTCATAAGGCTTACCCATACTTTTCTTGAGTAGTGGTTAGTGAAGCTTATGAAATATCTCATGCCCCCTACAGTGGGGACTTGTGAAGGACCCCAGAGATCAGAGTGCACATATTCTAAAGGTAACTTAGCAACATATGAAGATACAGGAAATTTAAGTTTGGCAGACTTGCCCAAAACACAATGCTCACAGAATTTAATATCAATAGGTTTCTTATGTAATATGCTAGATTTATGCAACTTTATTAAGCCCTTGTTGCCTATGTGACCAAGCCTGTTGTGCCAAATCTTAGTCTCAGATAATGTCATGGAATCAAAAGCAGAAATAGCATTCACTTTAGGTTTAGAAGAGAGAACAAAATACAATCTTTTCCTTCTAACAGCTTTAACAATCACAGTTCCATTTCTGGAAATAGTTCTCACACCATCAGAAGAATTAACAATGCGTCCTATTTCTTCTAAAGCAGATTCAGACATAAGACTTCTTCTAAGACTAGGGACCCACTTAACATTGGTGAAAACTCTAACAATGCCATCATGGATGAGTAACGGAACATCACCTACACCTTTGATATGCAAGCAAGTATAATCACCTAACATGACATCACCACACATAGACTCATTTAAATTCTTAAAGAAATGCTTATGAGGGGTGTCATGCATTGTACAACCTGAATCTAAGATCCATGCATCAGAAGAATTGAGAGATGAAACATCAGAACACATGAACAATTCAACAGAGTATTCACACATATTTTCAAGCATAGCATCAGACAATTCAGTGTTATTTTTATTAGCAAGATCCTCTGCCCTTATCTTTTTCCTGCATTCCTTAACCCAGTGACCCACATTACCACAGTAATTACATTTAGAATTAGGGTGTTGTGAGCTGAATCTGCCATGTTTTGCAGTAACTTTTATATCGTTTTCTGCATACATTTCATGCATTTGGGCTAGGATAATACATAATCTATGTAGTTTATGTTTATTTGTCAAATTATGGAATCTACACCAGTTTCTGTTTAATTTCACAGAATACAAGGCAAATTACAACAGTTTCGAGAAAGGTCGAAAAAGCTCGGAAATAAACTACAGAAGTCCAAGGTCAAGAAGCAGCGGAACCAGTTGAATCAAGCTAGGAGCCCAGCCTTACTCGATCTAGAGTAATCATACTCGATCTCGACGAAGGGTGTCCGAGCCTGTCGAGAAGAGCCTGATCGAGGACACTGAGTCAGAGACAACCCGACTCCCGGAAGCCAGCTCGATCTCGAGTAAAATTTATTGAGATTGACAACACTGTGATGCCATGTCCGAAGTCGAGGAGATGTGCCAAGTCGAGAAGCCGAGGACGGAAGACGTTGAGCACCCAGTTACTCGATCTCGAGTTCTTTACTTGATCTCGACAAACCAGAAGCGTCAGTCCGAGTCCGTGCCGATGAGGAGCTACTCGACAACACCAGGCCACACAGAAGTCGACATGTCTACTCGATCTCGAGGACCCAGCACCGCACCTGTCCGAGCATGTCGAGGAAGAGCAACCCGAGACGTCCAGCGAAGCGAAGTCGACGACCTATTCTACTCGATCTCGAGGAAGGTTGTTGAGATCGAGGAAAACGCGTCCCAGAGCGCGTTACGCGGTTTGCTATCCTACTCGGATTGGGAGTCCTTGGATCCGATTCTATCCAATTTTGGTTGAGATCTATCAACAACTATCAAGTTCTATCTATGGAGAAGACCTATCAACACATGGAAGATATTCTACCTATTTTAGATTTATTTCCCTTATAGATTTAATTCCTTAATTACATTTATTTATCATTAAGCCTTTATATATAGATTTAGATAAAGATAGATATATTCAATCATTGAATAGCAAGGAATAGAAGGCTATAAATAAAGCTTTAGGGGCTGGTTTTTCATCATTCAATTTCAGAGAGAAAAAGTAAGTAGTTACATAGAGAGAAAGAGAGTTTGTGGCGAGCAAGGTGGAAAGGCGAAAGCGGATTTGGCTTGTTCGGTTGTAAGCTCTCTTTGGTTTAATTTAATGCAAGTTAGTTTCTTTTGTTATTTAATGTCTTTCTTGATGATGAAGAGCGAGTAGTATACCCACTTCTGGGGCTGGGGTGAGCCCGAAGGTGGCCATGTGAGGTGATGCGGTAAAGGTACAATCTTTTTACGCAATTCGTCTTCTATCCCTATGAACATGATTTTTTTGCGAAAGTTGAAGGTGATCCTTGTTTGTGTCATTGAAGCGAAAGTGATCTTAATGCAACTTGGGTTAATTATGTGAAAAGGGTTAGTAACAATTAGGGTTTATGCAAAAGCCTCTATATGCCTATTTGTTAGTAACGAAAGTTATTTTGATGGAAAGCATGATCTTTTATGCCTTTATGTGTTACTTTGCATGGTTATCGTTGTGGCATTGATACCCTGGCTTTGGAAGTTCTTTATATATTGAGTTTATTTCGTCCGAAATCTGCGATTCTGTGTTCGAAGTTTGCCTTTTAAATTTCTGTCTTTTTAGTCGATCTAGAGTAACTGTTGTCGATCTAGAGAAAGGTTTAGTCGATCTCGAGTGGACCTGTTGTCCAGATCGAGTACTGTTGGTCTGAATCGAGTTGTGTTTCTGAGTTTTCTGATTTTCTGTCGTCGCTGAGTTTTGTCGATCTCGAGTACTATTTGTCGAGATCGAGTAGTTCTGTGTTTCCTTTTACTTTTGCTTTCGTTTGTTATTTCTGTCTTTCTCTCTTTGTTTCTTTGTTTCTTTCTTCTGTTTGCTTTTCTGTGAGATTTACAGCTGCCTAGGATCCGCTGACACGCTTCCTCGTGGATCGATCCTGACTTTCTCTTACTACATTGGAGGGAGTCTTGTAATTATTTGCAAGGGACGAAATCTAGTTTGCTGTGATTTATTTATATTTTATTGCAAGTCTCAATTTCCTCCCTACAACAAATTGGCGCCGTTGCCGGGGAAGCTATCATTCACGCCTTAGGTAGTAAGTTCTCACTTTTCTCTTGAGTTACTTCGCAGGTGTATGCGCCGTTCTGATCAACCCCCTGAGTTTGACTGCTTAGACGAACCAGAACGCCTTCTACACATCAGAGCTAAACTACAAAGAGCCATGGCAGCTGCAGAGACACAGGAACAGCTGATCGAGAGGCTCACGAGGGATCTAGCCTCCAGGGATGATGCTCTCGCCACTGAGAGAGCAGGCAGGCAACAGGAAGCTAAGCGTGCGAGGCAAGCAGAAGCTGAGCTTGCCCTATACCCAACCACTGCAGAGGATTATATGCACCCGAATCTCGTCGTGCCTGAATCGGCCATTCTAATCCCTGAAAATAACTATGAAATTCGCACTCAATTCCTTATTGAAATTAAAAATCATGCTTTTCATGGTAGATTTAATGAATGCCCTTTGCGCCATATTACCAACTTTACTGACATGTGTTGCACTCTTTATGAAGGTACCACCTTGGAGTACATCCTGATGAAGGCTTTCCGCTGGTCTCTTACTGGTCCTACATTGAAATGGCTGGAAGGGCTGAAACCACGATCTCTCACGACATGGGCTCAAGTGAAGCAGGAATTTCTGAACAAATTCTTTCCTCTTGCCAAGACAACACTCCTACGCCAGAAGATCACATCTTTCAAACAGCAGCCTGGGGAGCCGCTGACAAAGGCTTGGGAACGCTATAAGGATCTACTGCGATCATGCCCTACACATGGACAACAACCTTGCGTAGTTCATGAGATCTTCTTCAATTCTCTGGACTTGGCTGCAAAGGACAGAATCAACACATATACTCACTATGAGTATCTGACAATGTCGCTTGCTGATGCATGGGCTGCTCTCGACAAGCTGACCAACTATGACAACAAGTATGAGACTCCAGTCAACTATGAGGAGAATCCCTACGCCAGGCCAGCACCATCCATGCCCCTCTATGAGCCCCCTAAGGAGATTGATCTAGATGTAAGGGAGCAGTACTACAGAGACCAGAATAAGAAGCTCCTCAAATAAGTAAAGTATCTTTCTGTCAACCAGCCTTGTATTGAATGCGGATCACAGAGGCACACCACTACTGAGTGCCCACACACTGAGCAAGTCAGGCTAGCAGAATACCGAGAAGAGGCAGCTTACACAGGGGGTCCCAATCGCTACATGGGGGACCAAAGGTTTCAGCAACCACAATGGAACCAAGGTGCCCCTAGGAACCCCCCGCCCTACAGAGCTCCAGGACATCTAGAAAGGGACCAGAAAAGGGATGATCTATAGACAGTCCTAGAGGAAATACGGAGGAATCATTCAGAAACTAAACAGTCCTTCAACTCCGTCTACACTCAGATGCAAGGTGTCAACTTTAGGCTTGGGGAAATTGATATATGGCGGAAATCAGTTGATACACAGATTGGTCAGCTAGTAGCAGGAATCCCCAGACAGTCTGGTTCGCTCCCTGGATCTTTAAAACCAAATCCCAAGGGAAAGACTGGACACATCGCTGCTGTAAAACTCAGAAGCGGCCATCAACTGCAAGAGCCAGAGGTCAAAGAGCAGCAGAACGAAGGATAACAGCAAGTCGACCAGCAACAAGTCGATATCGACAAACACTTAGTCGATCTCGAGGAACAATTGGGCAATCCTTCGTCTACACAGCACAACAACTCGACACCGCAGAAACTGGTCGAGATCGAGAAGAACTTGGTCGAGATCGAGGAAGACCAAGTCGAGATCGAGAAGGCTGCTACACCTCCGACATCTGTTCTGGCTCCGAATCAGAAAAAGAAGCTGCCTTTCCCCACAAAATCTCCAAAGGATCCAGCAGAGAAGAAATTTCAGCGCTTCATCAAGATGCTTCAGAAGCTCAATGTCACCATTCTCTTCACAGAAGCTCTCAATGAAATGCCATCCTATGTTAAGTTCCTGAAGGAGATTCTGAGCAAAAAGAGATCAATGACTAAGATTACAGAGGAATGTAGCCATTTGGACATACTTGAGAAGAGGACAGATCCAGGTAAGTTTGCTATATCCATTGGATTTGGTCCATACAAAATTAATGCTTTATGTGATCTTGGAGCTAGTGTGAGTATAATGCCTTTAACAATTTGGTCCAAGATTAAGATAGGTGTCCTAGAGCCTGTGGATGCTAGACTTTACATGGCCAACAACACGGTGGTCATCCCAATAGGCATGGTGGACAATGTGCCAGTACAAGTAGGTAAATTCTTTGTCCCTGCTGATTTCGTAGTTGTTGATATGCAAGAAGACCCTGCTTGTCCAATTATTTTAGGAAGACCCTTCTTGGCGACGGTTGATGACAACATAAGCGTAAGGAAAGGAGTGATCAACCAATATGACATCACCACACATAGACTCATTTAAATTCTTAAAGAAATGCTTATGAGGGGTGTCATGCATTGTACAACCTGAATCTAAGATCCATGCATCAGAAGAATCGAGAGATGAAACATCAGAACACGTGAACAATTCAGCAGAGTATTCACACATATTTTCAAGCACAGCATCAGACAATTCAGTGTTATTTTTCTTAGCAAGATTCTCTGCCCTTTTCTTTTTCCTCCATTACTTAACCCAGTGACCCACATTACCACAGTAATTACATTTAGAATTGGGGTCAGATTTCTCAGACTTCTCATTCTTAGGCTTATCTTCACTACTAGAATATTGTAATTAGACATCATGCGATTTAAGTCTGTAAAAAAAACAACAGATGTTAAATTATTATGTTATACCATTTATTAAATTTGTGATGTTGTTAAAAATTTTGACAACGGTCAATTTTTCCGACAGATGTTAAATAATTAATTCTAAAAAAATTTAAAACGCGCGGGTTTTGATTTCCCAAGTTGAAACACGCAGTATTGAAACACTTTGAATTTTTTTTTATGGATTTCAAATTTTGGGTGAATTTTATACGGAGTAACAATTAAATTATCCACTCTCACACAAATACAACCCCCATCCATTCCTACAGATCATGCCTCGTTCTCCTTTCTCACACCACAGTTCCACCTCTGCCTTCTTCTCCTTCCTCCAGATTCGACCTCCTTCCTTCAGATCCAGCCTCCTTCTCCCAGCGCTGACTTCGTTCTTTTATCATCATCTTCACTCGTTGTCTCGTCCCTTCTCTCTCGCTCTGGTCGGCGACCACGAAGATGGCAGCCCATCTTCTGAAACCCTAAATGGTAAGCCCTCTCACACCATCTATAGATCTCTCCATCTGTCTCTCTATGGCTCTCATGCCTTCTAATTTGTTACTTCTCTTGACTGCTAGTGATGGCCTCACCACGACAACGACCGCCTCCCTCTTCGCTTAGCCCTCTTGATCCCTCCGCCACCGGTAATCTTCTCTAGTAAGCACTCACGTCCTTCGTCTCCTTTCGACTTTCCCTTGGTTTTTGAGACTTCGAATGTTCCTCTCAAATTCAAATCTAGGGTTTTCGTGGTTTAATTTCATTCTCTAATTTTCAGATCTAGGGTTTTCATGGTCTAATTTCATTCTCTAATTTTTAGATCTAGGGTTTTCATGGTCTAATTTCATTTTCTAATTTCAGATCTAGGGTTTTAATCTCTTAGTTGTTCGATAGGAATTTCGTCATCTTTTTTGTTGTTGTTGAGAAGACTTTCTCTTGTGATTTTATGAATGCTCATGCCATTTGGCCACGAAGAAACTTATCAAGCATTCATCTGTGTTTTCTGAACAGAGAAAGAAAACCTTTGCATGAACCTGCTGAGGAAGAAAACCTTTCTCTTATATTTGCTTTAAAAAGTCAAGTGTATTATCAATGTTTGATTATCTTCAGCCTTTGTGAGTAGCTAAGTTATCATTCTGTGAAGTCACTTGTTTTTTTAATACAAGTTTAATTCAGTCTTAATTCAAAAGTTTATTGTTTGATGATTGCTCTACTGGTAGGTTTATAGAGTCTTCTAGTATGTGAGGTGGATGCTTAAGGAAACAATACCTTTTTGGCATTACAGTGTAGATAATTGAAGAGCTTCTTACTAAAAAGACATTTTAAATGACAATCTTTGTGTTGCTGCTCCTTTGCAATGCAGAAAATGACTTTTTGACTTGACGAATGTGCTCTGATGTCCACTAAAATAGCCATGTTTTTATGCACATTTTAGCTCCTTATTCTATATACTTTGCATATTTCGGGCTGGGAATATGTTGAATTTGTGTAATATATGCTCATTTGCAAGAAATAGAGGTCTACATAAGTTTTGGTTTAATATTGCAGAATTTGGAGCCATTCTGGGACAAAACCAAGAAGACAAGACGGAAACTAAGTTTTACTCGATGTCGAGATGAATTCCTCAATATCGACAAAAATGGTGAACCAGAGCCTGCTCGAGGAGAAGCTGCTCGATGAGCTGAGAAGAGAAGACGACTCGAGTGACAACTTTACTCGATGTCGAGGAAATTCTTCGATATCGACCAAACCAATAACACATGTCCGAGCCAATCCGAGAAGAGGCTACTCGAGAAGCCAGTGAAGACGAGGCCGACGACAAAACTCCTCGATGTCGAGGAACTCCTCGATATCGACTAAAAGTTCTTTGGGCCGTGACGCTATTGGGCCTGTCCGAGTCGAGCTGGATTGTTTTGGATGCGAGGAAGTCCGAATCTATCAAGTCTATGATGTTATATCAAGGTTTATCCAAAGAGCGAAGATTATTCATTAAAGACAAGAGATATTTTAGATATTTAGATATTCCCTTTAGATTTAATGCTTTATCTACATTTAATTTTATCTTTAGAAAGTAGATAGAGATTGCTTTCCTTGATTAGCAAGGATTAAGCCCTATAAATAAAGCCCATGGGGCTGATTTTCTATTCATTCAATTTCAGAGAAGTGGTTCCACATAGAGTTTAGGAGTTCAAAGGTTTTAGGGTTTTGGCATTCTAGGAAATTTGAGTGTCGGGATTGTAAAGACTTTGAATATAGTTAATGCAAGTTTCTTTTCATTCAGCAATGTCTGTGATTGCGATGAGGCGCGAGTAGTCCACCTACTTCTAGGGTTGGGGTGAGCCCGACGATAGCCATGTTGGTGGATTAGCGGATTGTAAAAGAAGGTACTTTATCTTATCTATTCTATTCCCCATGCTTCATCTTTGATTGAGAAATTGAAGAACTCATGTTGTGAAACTTGGGTAGTAATTAGGGTTTTTATTCGGAAGATTATAAATTCTAATTAAGAAAAGGAATAGATACAATTAGGGTTATTTATCGCGAGATTTATACTCCTACTTGTCGGATTGGGTGAAAGCCTTCTCCTTTATTGATAAAGTTGCTATCTTTTGTGATTTATGATTCTGCTTTCATGGTTATTGCCGTTGCAAACCCCGATCTTGAAAGTTTTCTTTTATATAAAGTTAATTCCCAAATTTACAAAAGCTTTGTTCTTTATTTTTCCTACTGTTGCCCTACTCGATATTGACCTCCTATAGGTGGATATCGACTTCTGGCTCTCGATCTAGAAAGATCGCTGCTCGTTTGTGTCTCTGCAGAACAGGTCGATATTGAGGAAGGACTAGTCGATATTGAGTCTGTTGAGTCGATATTGAGTGACCCTGACCAGAAATCGACTGACTTGCTGAGAGCTGCCCAAAATTGACTGAACTAAGTCGATATTGACTGCCTCTAGTCGATTTCAAGTTGTTCCCTGAAGTCGAAATCGAGTGAGATTTTGCCGCTGTCTAGGATCCGCTGAGCAGCTTCCTCGAGAATCGAACCTGACTTCCTTTTGCTACATCGGGAGGAAGTCTTGAACATTATTTGCTCAGAACGGAATCGGTTTGCTTTACTTTAGTTATATTTTATTTACAATCTCGATTTCCTCCTACAACAAATTGGGGCCACTCACAGGTGATGTCCACTAAAATGGCCATGTTGAAATGCACATTTTAGCTCCTTATTTTGTACACTTTGCATATTTCAGGCTGGGAATATGTTAAATTTATGTAATATATGCTTATTTGCAAGAAATAGAGGTCTACATAAGTTTTGGTTTAATATTACAGAATTTGGAGCCATTCCGGGACAAAACCAAGGAGCAAAGACGGAAGCTAAGCCTTACTCGATATCGAGTACTTTTACTCGATATCGACCAAAGAAGTCCGAGCAAAGCCTGGTCGAGGAGGAGCTGATCGAGGAACTGAAGACGAAGCCAACCCGACTCCAGAACCTTACTCGATATCAAGTAAAGTTACTCGATATCGACAAAACTTCAAGCCACACCTGGAGTCGAGGAAGCAGCACCTGATCGAGAAGCCGAAGACCTAGACATGTCGAGCAGCACTTCCTCCATATCGAGTAAATTACTCAATATCGACAAGATCAAGACCACATGTCCGAGCCAGATCGGGGAGAAGTTGCTCGAGCAAGCCAGCCAGCCACAGTCGACGACACATTTCCTCGATATCGAGTACTTTTACTTGATATCGATCAAAATCTTCCTGGGCCGCGTTACGCGGTTGGGCTGTCCGAGTCGAGTTGGGCTTACTTGGGAGCGAAAGAGTCCGAGATCTATCAAGTCTATCAAGATCTATCCATGGAGAGAGGATTTATCCACACATGAAGATATTTAGATGTTTTAGATATATTTCCTTTTAAGATAAATGTTCCTTTTATTAAATTTTTATCTTTAGATATAGATAGAGATTTTCTTCCTTGATTAGCAAGAATTGGAAACCTATAAATAAAGCCCATGGGGCTAGTTTTTCATTCATTCAATTTCAAAAAAGAGAAGTAAGTAGTTACATAGAGAGAGAAGGAGAAGAGGTTGTAAGTTTGGTTAAAGTTTATTAATGCAAGTTAGTTCTTTTTCATCAAAGATGTCTGCGATTGCGATGAGGCGCGAATAGTCCACCTACTTCTAGGGTTGGGGTGAGCCCAACGATAGCCACGCATGTTTGAGGTAAAGATCCGACTTTTATCATGTCTTGAGCATCTACTACTTGTTATGTGTTTATTACCAATCTAATGGAGATCCATGCTAACAACTTGGATTGTAAACATAAAATCAGTAGATACAATTAAGGTTTCTTGAAAGAGTTGTATAATTGTTGGAAAAGGCGAAAGCTTAATCCTTCGATGCGATTTGCATGATTATTGTTCTTTATCTTGCCTTAGGCATGTTTGGTTATTGTTGTCGCAAACCCCGATCTTGGAAGTTTCCTTACATTCATAGTTTATTTCGAGTTTCACCAATTCTTGTTCGTTATTTATTTCGTTTTTAAGTTTCTGTTTCCTCGATCTCGACCAACTATGGTCGATATCGAGCACTGATATTCGATTGATGAAGATCGTTGTAGCTTCTGGTGTGCAGGAACCCGAGATCGACGAAAGGTCTTCCTCGACATCGAGGAGATTTACTCGATATCGAGTAAAACCGAAGAGCTGCTGCTGACTGTTTCGACTTGCCTGACCTTCTGTCGAGTAACCTTACTCGAGGTCGAGCATCTGTGGTCGACTTCTGTCCGTGAGATTCATCCGCTGTCTAGGATCCGCTGACACGCTTCCTCGTGGATCGATCCTAACTTCCCACTGCTGCATCGGGAGGAAGTCTTGTAATTATTTGCAAGGGACGGAATCTGTTTTGCTTTACTTTATTTATATTTTATTACAATTCTCGATTTCCTCCTTACCAACAAATTGGCGCCGTTGCCGGTGAAGCAATCATTCGCGCCTTAGGTAGTTCAATCTCACGTTTGCTTTGAGTTACTTCGCAGGTGTATGCGCCGTTCTGGTCAACCACCTGAGTTTGACGGCTTAGACGAACCGGAACGCCTCTTACACGTCCACGCTAAACTAAAAAAGTCATGGCGGCCGCAGAAACACAAGAACAGCTGATTGAGAGGCTTCGGAGGGAAATAGCCACCAAAGATACTGCTCTCGCCACTGAGAGAGCAGGAAGGGAACAGGAAGCTAAGCGTGCGAGGCAAGCAGAAGCTGAGCTTGCCCAATATCCTACCACTGCAGAGGATTACATGCATCTGACTCTCATCGTGCCCGAATCGGCCATTCTAATCCCTCAAAATACTTTTCAAATTCGCACTCACTTCCTTATTGAACTTAAAAATAATGCTTTTCATGGAAGATTTAATGAATGCCCTCTTGAACATATTACCAATTTTTCTGACATGTGTCGTACTCTTGCTGAAGGTACTACTCTGGAATATGTCAAGATGAAAGCCTTCCGATGGTCTCTCGCTGGTCCCGCGTTGAAGTGGCTGGAAGGACTAAAACCACGATCCCTCACGACATGGTCTCAAGTGGAGCAGGAATTTCTCAACAAATTCTTTCCTCTTGCCAAGACAGCACTCCTCCGCTAGAAGATTACAGCTTTCAAACAGAAGTCTGGGGAGCCGCTGGCAAAAGCATGGAAACGATATAAGGAATTGCTGAGATCTTGCCCTACTCATGGACAACCACCATATGTCATTCAAGAGATCTTCTTCAATTCTCTTGACTAAGTCACTAAGGATAGGATCAATCAGTATACGCGATATGAGTATCTGACGATGTCGCTAGCTGACGCATGGGGTGTACTAGACAAGCTCACCAACTACGACAACAAGTATGGGGCTTCTACAAACTATGATGAAGATGCCTATGCCAGGCCAGCCCCATCCATGCCCCTCTATAATCCTTCCAAGGAGAATGACCCAGATGTCAGGGAGCAGTACTACAAAGACCAGAATCGCAAGCTCCTCAAGCAAGTAGAGTATCTCTCTGTCAACCAGCCTTGCATCGAATGCGGATCACAGTGGCACACCTCTACTGAGTACCCACACATAGAGCAACTCAGGATGGCAGAGACCCACGAAGAGGTAGCTTATGCAGGGGGTCCAAACCGCCATATGGGGGACCAAAGGTTTCAGCAACCACAATTGAACCAAGGTGCCCCTAGGAACCCCCCACCATACAGAACTCCAGAACATCCAAAGAGAGATCAACAGAAGGAGGATCTACAAATGATCCTTGATGAGATGCGCCGAAATCATGCACAGCAGCAGCAGTCTACAGTCGCCATCAATAATCAGCTCCAAAATTTCAACACAAGATTTGGAGAGCTGGATATCTGGAAGAGGAGCATAGAGACCCAGATGGGTTAATTCGCGGCCTAAATTTCACGACCGACCGGACAACTCCCTAGGAAAACAGAACCAAATCCTAAGGGAAAGACCGGACACGTCGCATCTATAAAACTCAGGAGCGGGCACCAACTACACGAGCCAGAGGTCGGAAAGCACCAAGACAAAGCAGAGCAGCAACTCGACAACGAGCATCAGCAACTCGATGTCGACCAAACCTTAGTCGATATCGATAAGAAACAACTCAACACAGAGGGGAAGCCAAACTCGGACTCATCTGCACAGCCCAACTCGAGATCAACAACTGTTGTCGATATCGAGGAACCCCTTGTCGATGTCGAGGAGAAGTTGGCCGATGTCGAGGACTCTACAACACCGTCGACATCTGTTCTGGCTCCGAAGCAGAAAAAGACATTGCCTTTCCCTTCCGAAGCGCTAAAAGATCCCACTTCAGGTAAGTTTAAACGTTTTGTTAATATGCTTCGAGAACTGAATGTCTCTATTCCTTTTACAAAAGATCTACAAGAGATGCTTGCGTATGTCAAATTCCTCAAGGAAATCCTGAGCAACAGGCGATCTATCTCAGAAATCGCCAGCGAATGCAAAGTGCTCCACTTTCCTGAAAAGAGACCTGACCCTGGTAAGTTTTCTGTTACCGTGGGATTTGGACAATATAAATATGAGTCCCTGTGTGATTTAGAAGCAAGCATGAGCATCATGCCCTTATCAATCTGGTGAAAGGTGAAGATAGGGTCAATAGAGCATGTGGATGCCAAGCTATACATGGCAAATAATACAGTGGTCATCCCTACATGTATGGTTGAGAATGTCCCTGTCCAGGTTGGTAAGTTCTTTATCCCCGCTGATTTCCTTATTATAGACTGTGCTGAAGATCCTACTAGCCCTATTATTCTTGGTAGACCAGTTCTAGCTACTGCAGATGCCAAGATTAGTGTCAAACAACGATTGCTCACCTTCACAATAGGCGATGAGGTCTTAGATTTCTCTTTTGGCCCTGCAAAAGAGGAAATTTCATGGCTGGAGATGAAGAGCATCAGCAACCACGGGATCAAGCAAACAACGGAGGAAGGCACCAAAGTTCTGCTTGACATCGACAAGACTTCCTCGATGTCGACCAGGCTGTTACTCGATGTCGACCAGTCTTCATCGACATCGACTTCCCTTGCTGAGCACCTGACTTGCCAAGAACCTAAGTATGGGGTCCATGTACTCGATATCGACCAAACATGCTCGACATCGACTAACCTTAAGCCCGAAGATTTCTGTTTTGGGCCCGAAAAGGTAAGTTCAGGTATGAGTTCTACTCCTCCTCAGTCCATTAAGAAATTTATAAATAGTTTAAGGGGAGGTAAGTCCCCGTGGTGAGAGAATCCTGGTCGAGTAACTTTACTCGAGATCGGGTAATCTGTTGTCGACTTCTGCCGTTAGATTCCTCCGTTGACTAGCTTCCTCGAGGATCGAACCTGACTTTCTCTTGCTACATCGGGAGGGAGTCTTGAACACTATTTGCTAGGATCCAATCGGTTTGCTTCATTTTATTCGTATTGATTTCCTCCTACAACATGCTCCCCAGTCGATTTGAAGTTATGAGTGCACATCAAAGAAGTCAGTGGTTGCTGAGGAATCATTGCTTTCGGAACCTTGTAATAGCGGATATTTTGCACTCACATGATGAAATTGTACTAGATAAGGGAGAAAATACGCATCGTGACATCAGGATCATGGTAAGATACTTGGATTTGAAATCTAATGTGTAAGATTTTCAGCTTTCCTAACTCTTTTAGGAAACTTGGCTTTGCTTTTAATTTCGATTCCTAGTCCTTTGTGTTTGAATATTGAACTTGTATTAATTCTATCTAGCATTGTTGCTTTTACTTAACTTTGTGGAGTGTTTGAGATGTCCGAATTCAGTGTAACTGCTCATTAATCTCAATCAGATTTCTCTTGACAAAAATAAGCGTTAAGTTGGTGTATTCATCCTCTATTCATAGTTTATCTGCAGCTATTGAGGTCTTATTTGCTTGAGTAATTGGTTATTTCTTGATGCAAGATTGTAGAAGACATGCACAACATTTTGGCCAAAATGACCCTCAAGTGGAGAAGCATCAGAGATTAATATAAGATTTTCTAGACAATGTGGGTAAGAAAAAATAGGTTGTTCTGATGTTTATGGAACAGCACGTTGTTTGCTCCCATTGAGGTTATCAAGTTGACCAGCTAATAACTGCGACTCGCTTGTTCAATTATTTGCACTTTTTAATTTATTTAAGAAGTTACATTTTGAGATGAATGCTTCTTTATGACTGCTAGAGTTTTTGACTTAGGAATGCTAAAAGCATTTTCTGATTTTAAGCATCTTGTATAGATACTACTAAAGTGTTATTGAAGAGAAGTGACTAGTTCTTGGTGATTTTTGAACTTTAGATCCCCCAAATTTATTCTTTGATTGAGAGAACTCTAATCTATTATTGTAGTTTAGCTCCCTCTATTGGATAGTGGTTATTGCTGATGGAATGGCTGAGGCTGCTATCTATGACTTGGTTTGTGTTGGAAATGACAATTTTATAGGTGAAATTATTCGTCTAGTAGGAGACTATAAAAATTCAAGGTACTTAAGCTAGCTTGAAACTTTTTCTTGTTAAGAGTCTTTGTTATGCTCCTTTCTTTTTTCATCCTGTCATGTGCGGTTTAGTTGGATCATAGTTCATGTATCATGGCTTTTGGGATCTTTTTCTATTATGTTCAAGACATCTTAAGTGTTTTGTTTGTAAATTATGATGCATGTTACTTCCAGTTTATGAGGAAATTGCTAATTGTCATATATATTGCATGTTTGCCATATTCAACCCTTGTCAGTTGATTTTATATGTGCTGCATTTCTACATTTTCTGTTTGGTTTATTCTTTTCATTATATAGCAAAAGAATTTTTGATTTTATGTGCTGCATTTCTACATAAAATTGGTCTAGAGCCTTGCCTTCTAGCGGCTTACTGCATTTCTTTTCATAGACATGTCGTAGTTTTCAGAGTTGGTGCTATGCTCATCTGTTCTTATCAATAATTTGTGTGAACGCTTCACTATTGAAGCATTTTCTGATTGCTAAAAGCATTTTATGATTTTAAGCATCTTGTATAGATACTACTAAAGTGTTATTGAAGAGAAGTGACTAGTTCTTGGTATTTTTGAACATTAGATCCCCCAAATTTATTCTTTGATTGAGAGAACTCTGATCTATTATTTTATTTTAGCTCACTCTCTTGGATAGTGGTTATTGCTAATGGAATGGCTGGGGCTCCTATGTATGACTTGGTTTGTGTTGGAAATGACAATTTTATAGGTGAAATTATTCGTCTAGTAGGAGAATGTAAAAATTCAAGGTACTTAAGCTAGCTTGAAACTTTTTCTTGTTAAGAGTCCTTGTTATGCTCCTTTCTTTTTTCATCCTGTCAGTGTGCAGTTTAGTTGGATCATAATTCATGTATCATGGATTTTGGGATCTTTTTCTATTATGTTCAAGACATCTTAAGCGTTCTATTTATAAATTGTGATGCATGCTACTTCCACTTTATGAGGAAACTGCTAATTGTCATATGTACTGCATGTTTTCCATATTCAGCCATTGTCACTTGATTTTATATGTGCTGCATTTTTGCATTTTCTATTTGGTTTATTCTTTTCATTATATAGCAAAAGAATTTTTGATTTTATTGCTACATTTCTGCATAAAATTGGTCTAGAGCCCCCACTTCTAGCGGCTTACCGCATTTATTTTGATAGACATGTCGTAGTTTTCATAGTTGATGCTATGCTCATCTGTTCTTATCAATAATTTGTGTGAACGCTTCACTATTGCATGCAGGACATGCTTCTTATTTTGACAAAACTTTGTAATGTTGTAGACTTGCAAAAGGCTCGTTGAGGTAGGAAATTACCTTTAGAGCTATGAAATTTATAAGTTGTCACTAAAAAAATTGACTTCTTATTCAGTAATTAGGATACCACACACTCCACGACTGGTAAAGACAAGTCGAAGGAAATCAGTTCCCTGATCCAACTGGTCTTCGTGCTTGTATAAAGCAGTAGACATGCATTTGGCATGTATCCATCATGCATCGAGTATCTAATGTATGCTTTTGACATCCCTTAGGTGGGCCTAATGTCTCATCTTGTCCAAATTTATTTGTAAAATATTTTAATCTTTTACCAGTATATACCAGTTAGATTTTATAAATCTATCTTATTATCAGGTCATGGTTGTAACTTGGAGCAAAATGTATCTTGTTAATTGTACGTGTATTGTATGTTTATAAGTTAATCAAAGTACCCATCCTTTCATTTTAGCAAATGGTGTTGTGTATCAAACTAAAAAACATCATATTATAAATGAAAAATGGGGTGATTTCATACCTTTGAAATCAAATTATTGTTTAAAAACAGATGTCGATATTATTACAGAAATCGTTCTATTAACCCAAATCAATGTGTAACACACGTTTTTACATTAAAATGCCAACATAAATTGATATATATTAATAGCAATAACATCATTATAAAAATAACAACTGATGTCTATTTTATATTAATACATTAATTATATTAAAAAAAATTGATGTAAATGTAAAATTTAGGCTTGGTTTGGACATCTTCAAAAGTTTATAAATGAAAAATAACGAGATTTTAACAAGTGAACATGTCAAAAATAAATCCGAGGGGGTGATTTATATCTATATTCAAAATAAAATAGATGTTTTAAATAAGAAAAGACATCACCTTAAAACCGATGTGAAAAAGTTGATCTTTTACTACACGCACAAAGAGATCGGAAATTTTTTTGAAAGACATCTGTTCGCAACAGATGCCTAATTGCATTTTTCTAGTAGTGCTTTCTTATGCTTCTTGTTTTTATTGTTCTTATTACCCTTTTTATCATTCCCTTTAGTGAACAGAACCTCAGATTTGTCAGCTTTACCAGTTTTAAGACCCTTGATCTTAAACACTTTCATAATCTCATTCTTTTCAATAATGGATTCTATCAGCTTATCCTTAGTAAGTTCATCATGACTAAACTATATGACATCCTTAAAATTGTCAAATTGGGAAGGCAAAGAATTCAGAAGCAAGATAGCTTGGTGAGAATCTTTTATGTCATCATCACAGCGTTCTAATTCTTGAGTACGTCATCTTAAGAAACTTATCCAGATTATCATCAAGAGTTAAAGCAGTGTTCACCTTGAAAGTAAATAGACGACATAACATAGAAATCCTAGAGGGCAAGGATTTAGAGAGAAAAAGCTCCTCCAGAGCATGCCAGAGGGAGAAAGCGGAAGAGTGTTTTACCACTTGACGAGCAATACCATCAGTAAGGCGTAGCATTATCTTAGAGTGGGCTTTCATGTCCATTTCAAGCTCTTCAGCTGTGGACTTTGGTGTAGAGAAGCCACCTTCAACTTTCTTCAACTTTTGTTCTTCATAAAGTTTGTCGGCCTCTTCATCATTGATGGTCAAACCCTTCTTGAGGGTTGACATCTTAGGAGTCGTGGTTGCTGGCTTTAGAACCGCCTTCCAACAACCCTCTTTGATGAGAACGGCACTCGTATTGACTTGCCACATGGCGAAGTCTATGACACCATCAAATGCCTTTATCTTTAAAGTGTTATCTATGGTTTCAGGTACCTGTAGTGTACAAGAACATGTAAGTATCAAAGATTTTATGAGCGGAAGCAAGTAAGAGTGTAACAATATACAAGACTCTCAAGAAACCCTAGGAATACAAGTCATAGAACGGATCCAAACCAGTGGTACTTCATACAAGAGAGGAATAGACCAAGCCTGAGCTTTTTGAAGGACTACCCAACGTCCTACCTCCGATCCCGCTCCCTGAGATCCAATAATGGCACAGGTAGATAAGGAAAGGGACACCCAAGCTCTGATACCACTTTGATAATCCTATAGACGTTCTAGATTTTATCAGATTGGGAACCAAGAACGGGGTATTTGAACAAGGAACAAACCAGAAACACAAACCAAAGACCAAGCACAAGATTTATGTGGTTTGGCCGGAGCCTACGTCTACGGAGCCTTAACCGAATGACTTGAGAGCACAAATACACTAATCAGTAAGAAGGTTTACATAACAGGTTGCCTTAACTCAAACTACGACAAATACAGGCAAAACACAGAGAACAAGAGACATGCGAGTGAAACGAAGAAAGAACGAAGCACATAAAGGAAAAATACATCCTAGATCTGAAGATCGGAGTCAGATCGTCGTCGGAGTGAACCAAAGAAGAAGATCTTCGCCAGATCAGTGGACATACACCTTCTTCTTCTTTCTAGAAGCCGGATCTAGAGTCTCCTAGTGAGATGCGCTCAAGATCGGTCGTCGGAGCTTCGCTGGAGCTAGGAGACCACAAAAGCCTAGTGGAGCCTCTCTCTCTCTTCTCTCTCTTTCTCTTTCTTGGATTACCTGAGGTGCGTTGTGCCGAATGAGCTTCCACAAACCCTAGCTCCCTTTATGTAGAGTGAGCTCGACGTGAAACGCAGTGTTCCACTTAAGTCTCCCAAGAGATAAGGAGTCGGGCTAGCAAACGGAGCTGGGCTCTGGGCCTCAGAGCTGGGCCGAGCCCACAATCTCAGTAACCATTCATAGATACATAATATATATATATATCACATATGGTAAGTCATACATATATACTATACTTTGAGTAGTGTAATATATATGAGCATAGTTTATACAACCTACACTTCTAATATATCATATGATCAAAGTATAATATATATGCTCGTATTTTGCCTTAATCTACCAAGTAACCTAATCTAGGGTCATCCAATACTCCTAGAACTAATGTTTAGATTAAGATAGACATTACACTAAGTTTGGGAACCAGTTTGATTTATATTTACATATTTTAGACTTGATTTCCTCCGTCAATAGTGTGGAGTTAATGTCGTCAATAATCGTGGTCTTTTTCCATGGCCAACTCTGTTCTTTTGCGAATGAGGAGATACTGTTCGAATCGGGTTTTATGTTTTCAAATAGCGCTTTCTTACGAAAGTACCAAATGCTTCACTAGTCAAAAGCCAATTTGTTGAAGCGAGGAAGACCAATTTTGTCTTTTGTCTCTTGTGGAATAGCGTTTAAATCTTGTCCCTGGTTAAACAAATCGTCCAGCATAGGTAGTAAAGTAGGGTCTAGTTTATGTATTGTGTTACGAGATGTATGACATCCCCATAAAAGGTGGACAGTATCTTCATATCTAGAATCACATATTGGGAAGTTTGTAGGTATTCCTAATCTCCTAGATGCTAGGTTGACCGATGTCGAGATTCTGTTCTTAGTTATTTCCAAATGAAGGTTTTAACCTTGAAGGGGATGTCAAGATTCCATATCCATCTCATATCCGATTTTGTTTGGTTTTTCATCATGTTTATCATATCAATAGCAGATGATGTAGAGAACCAACCATTTTTGCTTCATTTCTAGTATAGCCTATCTTAGTGTATATTTTTGGGTATGGGTGTTGCCAAATTTATGTTTATTGCTTGCGTGATTAGATGCTGATGAGTTGCATTCTTCAGCTTTTCAATGTCCCGTGTTTTATTGTCATTGATAAATTTCTTAACCACCAGGTGCGGATTGATTTGGTGAGGGTTAATCCTTGCATGAACATTGAAATTAGTTGGGTAAGTTTTGCCCATTTCCAAGAAGTGCCACCCTTGCGTGTGTATTGGAGGATATTTTTAAGATACTTTTCTTGTATTAAGACTACCCAAGGATTTCGTGGTTCGACCAGAATTTTCCATATCAGCTTTAGCTGGAGTGCAATATTCATGTCCTCTGATCTCCGAAGTCCTATGCCTCCATTAGTTTTAGATTTACATACCTCAAACCAACTGATGAGGGGTTTATGTTTCGGGCCGTTGTTCCATATGAAATTGTGGTTTATTCTGTCTAGTTCCATGTGGATTGATTTTGGGAGCATAAAACATTGCATCGGGTGAAGCGGCTTAGCCGATAGTGTTGTTTTAATGAGTGTACATCGGCCCGCTTGTGACAAAGAGTTTGCCTTTCATTTCTGTAATTGTTCTTTTTTTTTGTTGATAGGAGATCATTGAATGTGTTTTTTGTAGTCTTTCTGGTGAGAATGAGGCAACCAAGGTAGTTTCCGAGACTGGAATTGTTAGTAATTCCTAATTCGTTGTGGATCATATTCTTTTGTTTTGTTGTTGTGTTTGGAGTGGTTTGGAGGTGTGATTTGTTTCTTTTTACTTACTATCTTGAAAAAGAAGAGAATTCGTGTAGAACTTGATTTATTTGATCACAGACAGTTTTTGTTGTTGATGCAAAGATGTCAATATTGTCAGCAAAGGCAAGGAAAGGAATTTTAGTACCTTGCCTATTGACCGAAATTCCTAGATGACTTCCTTTTTGTACCGATGCATACTATAAACCCCTAGCAAAGACTTGAGTAAGGATTAAAAAGAGGTATGGTGAGAGAGGATCTCCTTGACGTAGTCCTCTGGTAGGAGTAAATAATTCGATAGGTTCATTATTTACTAAGACTGAGTAGGATACTGTTGTTATGCATTCTCGTATCCAGTTAGTGAATTGTTCAGAGAACCCAAATTTGGATATGACAGAGAGAAGAAAATCCCAGTCCACGAGTTCAAAAGATTTTTTCATGTTTAGTTTGACAGCCATCCACCTAGATTTGTCTTTCTTATTTTGAAAGGAATGAAAATTTTCATTTGCTATTAGTATGTTATCTTGAATGGATCTTTCGGATGTGAAAGCACTTTGAAGTGGTTAATTATTTTCGGAATTATTTTCTTTAGTATGGTCGCAATTATTTTGGATATGATCTTGTAATTTGTAGAGCATAAGCTTATATGTCGATAATGGCTAGTAGTCGTTGGATAGTCATTTTTTGGTATTAGCGCTATAAAAGTGTGGTTTATTTGTTTTAAAATTCTTCCATTAAGAAAAAACCCCTTGACTGATTTTATGATAGATGGGCCTATGATGTGCCAATATTTCTTATAGAATCCCACTGGAAAACCATTGTAAATGCTCGGAATTTCAAATCCTAAATTTCTGGAAAAAAAAAGAAATTAAAAATGAACTTAAACTGAATTTAAAACTCATTTAGCGGATTCCGACCGAAATATAAAATTTGGCAAATAATTTCCATTGTTTTATCTCGAAAATTCAAAATAATTATCGGATAGCAATATTCTCTTCGATTTTAAAAATCTAATTAATTGAGAAAACGAGATTCGGAGAAACTAACATTTGGGAACTAATTTCGTGTTTAGAAATTCGCGTATTCGGGATTTATTTCCGGGTAATTGTTTACCCATTTCCACACTCCACCCTCACCCACTCCCATCACCTCACCTTACCCTGCAGACCATTCCCTCCCGCCTATTTCATCACCATCCCCCGTCAACTTCACCATTTCCATTCACCATCACCGTTGCTCATCCTCCTACTCTCCTTAATCCCCGCCACCATCATCGTTCCTCCACCCTCACTCCTTCTTCCTCACCACCACTTCCGTCAGCACCACCTCCGACATCAACCGCCACTCCAACACCACCCAGAAGTTGCCGGAGCCGCCTCCGAGCCACCGGAGTTCCGTTGCCTCCGTTCGGGCGCGAACAACCTTCCGGTAAGCCATGTTCCTTCATTTCCAATCCAAATCACCCCTGATCTTCACCATCATGCTCACCCATGCCCGACGCAGGTCCGACGATCCATCGTGAGCCTCCGACGACTCCCAAATCTCCGATCGAAGCTCCAACGTCCGCGAAATCACCTTGGTGAGGTCCTGTAACTTTATTCCCTTCCTTGTTTTGAATTCGTGCATTGTTCGATGCTTAGACTAGTCGAGAGTGAGTGAGGGCTTGGTGCAGGACGATTGGGATAGCTCGATAAATCCGGCGAGCTCGAGAGAATCGAGTGCGAGCGCGAGGCAAGGCGAGAGAGGGACGAGCGACCATCGAGAGCAAGGCCGGGAGCAGCAAGGGCGAGTGAGGGAGACGGGAGATCCAAGGAGTTGGGCGAGGCTGGGTAGGAAGCTCCGTCGATCAGTAGGTGCAGCGGCGCCGGCGGGATCGCGCGAGGAAGGCCATGGCGCCAGGCGGGAACTTGAATCGGGAGGAAGAAGGGGCTTGTGGGTCCCACCTTTACTAATTGATATAAATTGTTTAATATGGAGCCGGTTTGAGGATTAATAGTTATGGGTTCGGTTCGGTTCGTTTCGGTCCGGTTCGGGTTATCCGTTTATTATTTAATTAATTAGCGGTATTTAAATTATTATTATAATATTATTTGCGGATTTAAAAGATAAAATATTATTTTGGGGAGATTCATAAAGGGTTGGTTTTATTAAATAAAAATGGGTTGGATTTTAGGGGTTTCGGAAATATTTTATAAAGGTGTTCTATTAAGCGGTGTTTAAAATATGGGGCATTTAGTGAATTATCCATAAAAATTGGCTAAATTAGAGGAGTATCCACATATTTGAAAATTTTGCAAAAGTGTCCATCCCCCTTGCCCCCCCCCCCCCCCCCCCGCCCCCCTCGGTGCTACCATTTATTGACCTAAGAGGCTTTAAAATTGCATAAATGGTAAACCCAATGTTGCTGACACCGACATTCCTGACACCGTTGACACTGACATTGTTGACATTGCTGGCACTGCTGACACTGTCACAAATAACATTGCGAACACCACTAACATTTTTTCGTATCAGCGTTGATGTTAATGTCGCCTGACTCTGACATCGGAGATGCTGACGCTCATGTTGGATGACGATGATGTCGGCTAACACCGACATCGGCGATGTTGACGCTGATGTCGACTGACGTCGACGTCAAATATGCTTTTTTCCGTGTCAGAAGCAATGATGTTGACATTTGTTGATACCGACATCGGAGATGCTGACCTTGATGCTAACATTGCTGACGTCAGACGGCCTAACACTCCTAATGTTGAAATCGGAGATGCTGACACTAATGTTGATGTTGCTGACGTCAACATCGGAGATGTTGACGCTGCTAACGCTGACATCGGAGATGTCGAATCGACGTCAGCCGACATCAATTTTGCGAACACTTTTGACGCCGACGTCGAAGATGCTTTTTTTGTGCCAACGCTTTTTTTTTGTGTAAGCACTAATATTATTGACACTGCTGACATTGTCACCATTAACATTGCGAACACCACTAACATTTTTCGTGTCAGCGCTGACGCCGACATCGGAGATGCTGACGCTGCTGACATTAATACTGATCAGTATAAAAGAAAGTACAATTGTGCTACTATTATGTAGTACCTATGCAAACCTCAGATGATGCTGACAAGTATTAGTTGAGCTCAATCTAAGGTGTTGGTTGAATGGATTCTAATGTAAAATGCAGTGAGATGTTGTGTTAGTAGCTTGTAATGATTATGCACAACCAAAATCTGATTTTGATGTCAGAATGAATTGAATTACTACAAAAATCTGTTACACTGATGACGTTTGATATAATGAAGTAAATTTTGTGCCATCGGCACAAATTTAGATTGAAATTTATGAAGTTACTACTCTTTGTATTGAAACTAAAAATAAATTAGTAGTGATAAGTCTAAAAGAAAGAATAGTTTTGCTACTACTAATTAATACTTATGCAAAAATCTAGTGTTGTTGACAAGTAATAGTTGAGCTCGGTCTAATGTGTTGGTTGAATGGCTTCTAATGCTAAAATGCAGTGACATATTGTGTTACTAGCTTTTAATGATTATGCACAACCAAAATCTGATTTTTGATTTTAGAATGAATTGAATTAATCTAAAAATCTTTTATAGTGCTGGCATTTGATGTAATTAAGTGAAATTTGTGCCTTCGGCACAAATTTAGATTGAAATTTATGAAGTTACTACTCTTTGTATTGAAACTAAAAAGAAATTAATAGTGATCAGTATAAAAGAAAGACCAGTTGTGCTACTATTATGTAGTACCTATGTAAACCTCGGATGCTGCTGACAAGTATTAGTTGAGCTCAATATAAGGTGTTGGTTGAATGACTTCTAATGTAAAATGTAGTAAGATGTTGTGTTAGTAGTTTGTAATGATTATGCACAACTAAAATCTTATTTTGATTTCATAATGAATTGAATTACGGTAAAAATTTGTTGCACTCCTAACGTTTGATATAATGAAGTAAAATTTGTGCCTTCGGCACAAATTTAGATTGAAATTTGTGAAGTTACTACTCTTTATATAGAAACTAAAAAGAAATTAATAGTGATCAGTATAAAAGAAAGACCAGTTGTGCTACTATTATGTAGTACCTATGCAAACCTCGGATGCTGCTGACAAGTATTAGTTGAACTCAATATAAGGTGTTGGTTGAATGTTTTCAATGTAAAATGCAGTGAGATGTTGTGTTAGTAGCTTGTAATGATTATGCACAACCAAAATCTGATTTTGATTTCAGAATGAATTGAATTACTGTCAAAATTTGTTACACTGCTGACGTTTGATATAATGAAGTAAAATTTGTGCCTTCGGCACAAAGTTAGATTGAAATTTATGAAGTTACTACTCTTTATATATAAACTAAAAAGAAATTAATAGTGATCAGTATAAAAGAAAGAACAGTTGTGCTACTATTATATAGTACCTATGCAAACCTCAGATGATGCTGACAAATATTAGTTGACCTCAATCTAAGGTTTTGGTTGAATGGCTTCTAATGTAAAATGCAGTGAGATGTTGTGTTAGTAGCTTGTACTGATTATGCACAACCAAAATCTGATTTTGATGTCAGAATGAATTGAATTACTGCAAAAATCTGTTACACAGCTGACGTTTGATATAATGAAGTAAAATTTATGCCTTCGGCACAAATTTAGATTGAAATTTACGAAGTTACTACTCTTTGTATTGAAACTAAAAAGAAATTAATAGTGATCAGTATAAAAGAAAGACCAGTTGTGCTATTATTATGTAGTACCTATGCAAACCTCGGATGCTGCTGACAAGTATTAGTTGAGCTCAATATAAGGTGTTGGTTTAATGACTTCTAATGTAAAATGTAGTGAGATGTTGTGTTAGTAGCTTGTAATGATTATGCACAATAAAAATCTGATTTTGATTTCAGAATGAATTGAATTACTGAAAAAATTTGTTACACTACTGACGTTTGATATAATGAAGTAAAATTTGTGCCTTCGGCACAAATTTAGATTGAAATTTATGAAATTACTACTCTTTGTATAGAAACTAAAAAGAAATTAATAGTGATCACTATAAAAGAAAGACCAGTTGTGCTACTATTATGTAGTACCTATGCAAACCTCGGATGCTGCTGACAAGTATTAGTTGAGCTCAATGTAAGGTGTTGGTTGAATGGATTTCAATGTAAAATGAACTGAGATGTTGTGTTAGTAGCTTGTAATGATTATGCAAAACCAAAATCTGATTTTGATTTCAGAATGAATTGAATTACTGTAAAATTTTGTTACACTGCTGTCGTTTGATATAATGAAGTAAAATTTGTGCCTTCGGCACAAATTTAGATTGAAATTTATGAAGGTACTACTCTTTGTATAGAAACTAAAAAGAAATTAATAGTGATCAGTATAAAAGAAAGAACTGTTGTGCTACTATTTTGTATTACCTATGCAAACCTCAGATGATGCTAACAAGTATTAGTTTAGCTCAATCTAAGGTGTTGGTTGAATGACTTCTAATGTAAAATGCAGTGAGATGTTGTGTTAGTAGCTTGTAATGATTGTGCACAACCAAAATCTGATTTTGATGTCAGAATGAATTGAATTACTGCAAAAATCTGTTACACTGCTCACGTTTGATATAATGAAGTAAAATTGGTGCCATCGGCACAAATTTAGATTGAAATTTATGAAGTTACTACTCTTTGTATTGAAACTAAAAATAAATTAGTAGTGATAAGTCTAAAAGAAAGAATAGTTTTGCTACTACTAATTAATACTTATGCAAAAATCTGGTGCTGTTGACAAGTGATAGTTGAGCTCGGTCTAATGTGTTGGTTGAATGGCTTCTTATGCTAAAATGCAGGGAGGTATTGTGTTACTAGCTTGTAATGATTATGCACAACCAAAATCTGATTTTTGATTTTAGAATGAATTGAATTAATGTAAAAATCTGTTATAGTGCTAACATTTGATGTAATTAAGTAAAATTTGTGCCTTCAGCACAAATTTAGATTGAAATTTATGAAGTTACTACTCTTTGTATTGAAACTAAAAAGAAATTAATAGTGATTAGTATAAAAGAAAGACCAGTTGTGCAAATATTATGAAGTACATATGCAATCCTCGGATGCTGCTGACAAGTATTAGTTGAGCTCAATATAAGGTGTTGGTTGAATGACTTCTAATGTAAAATGTAGTGAGATGTTGTGTTAGTAGCTTGTAATGATTATGCACAATAAAAATCTGATTTTGATTTTAGAATGAATTGAATTACTGAAAAAATTTGTTACACTGCTGACGTTTGATATAATGAAGTAAAAATTGTGCCTTCGGCACAAATTTAGATTAAAATTTATGAAGTTACTACTCTTTGTATAGAAACTAAAAAGAAATTAATAGTGATCAGTATAAAAGAAAGACCAATTGTGCTAATATTATGTAGTACCTATGCAAACCTCGGATGCTGCTGACAAGTATTAGTTGAGCTCAATATAAGGTGTTGGTTGAATGGTTTTCAATGTAAAATGTATTGAGATGTTGTGTTAGTAGCTTGTAATGATTATGCAAAACCAAAATCTGATTTTGATTTCAGAATGAATTGAATAACTTTAAAATTTTGTTACACTACTGTCGTTTGATATAATGAAGTAAAATTTGTGCCTTCGGCACAAATTTAGATTGAAATTTATGAAGTTACTACTCTTTGTATAGAAACTAAAAAAAATTAATAGTGATCAGTATAAAAGAAAGAACAGTTGTGCTACTATTATTTAGTACCTATGCAAACCTCAGATGATGCTAACAAGTATTAATTGAGCTCAATCTAAGGTGTTGGTTGAATGGCTTCTAATGTAAAATGCAGTGAGATGTTGTGTTAGTAGTTTGTAATGATTATGCACAACCAAAATCTGATTTTGATTTCAGAATGAATTGAATTACTGCAAAAATCTGTTACACTGCTGACGTTTGATATAATTAAGTAAAATTTGTGCCTTCGGCACAAATTTAGATTGATATTTATGAAGTTACTACTATTTGAATTAAAACTAAAAATAAATTAGTAGTGATGAGTCTAAAAGAAAGAATAGTTTTGCTACTACTAATTAATACATATGTAAAAATCTGGTGCTGTTGACAAGTGATAGTTGAGCTCGGTCTAATGTGTTGGTTTAATGGCTTCTAATGCTAAAATGCAGTGAGATATTGTGTTACTAGCTTGTAATGATTATGCACAACCAAAATCTGATTTTTGATTTTAGAATAAATTGAATTAATGTAAAATTTTGTTACACTGCTGTCGTTTGATATAATGAAGTAAAATTTGTGCCTTCGTCACAAATTTAGATTGAAATTTATGAAGTTACTACTCTTTGTATAGAAACTAAAAAGAAATTAATAGTGATTAGTATAAAAGAAAGAACAGTTGTGCTACTATTATTTAGTACCTATGCAAACCTCAGATGATGCTAACAAGTATTAATTGAGCTCAATATAAGGTGTTGGTTGAATGGCTTCTAATGTAAAATGCAGTGAGATGTTGTGTTAGTAGCCTGTAATGATTATGCACAACCAAAATCTGATTTTGATGTCAGAATGAATTGAATTACTGCAAAAATCTGTTACACTGCTGACGTTTGATATAATTAAGTAAAATTTGTGCCTTCGGCACAAATTTAGATTGAAATTTATGAAATTACTACTCTTTGTATAGAAACTAAAAAGAAATTAATAGTGATCGGTATAAAGGAAAGACTAGTTGTGCTACTATAACGTAGTACCTATGCAAACCTCGGATGCTGCTGACAAGTATTAGTTGAGCTTAATATAAGGTGTTGGTTGAATGGTTTTCAATGTAAAATGCAGTGAGATTTTGTGTTAGTAGCTTGTAATGATTATACACAACCAAAATCTGATTTTGATTTCAGAATGAATTGAATTACTGTAAAAATTTATTACACTGCTGACGTTTGATATAAAGAAGTAAAATTTGTGCCTTCGGCACAAATTTAGATTGAAATTTATGAAGTTACTACTCTTTGTATAGAAACTAAAAAGAAATTAATAGTGATCAGTATAAAGGAAAGACCAGTTGTGCTACTATAACGTAGTACCTATGCAAACCTCGGATGTTGCTGACAAGTATTAGTTGAGCTCAATATAAGGTGTTGGTTGAATGGTTTTCAATGTAAAATGCAGTGAGATTTTGTGTTAGTAGCTTGTAATGATTATGCACAACCAAAATCTGATTTTGATTTCAGAATGAATTGAATTACTGTAAAAATTTATTACACTGCTGACGTTTGATATAATGAAGTAAAATTTGTGCTTTCGGCACAAATTTAGATTGAAATTTATGAAGTTACTACTCTTTGTATAGAAACTAAAAAGAAATTAATAGTGATCAGTATAAAAGAAAGAACAGTTGTGCTACTATTATGTAGTATCTATGCAAATCTCGGATGTTGCGGACAAGTATTAGTTGAGCTCAATACATGGTGTTGGTTGAATTGTTTTCAATGTAAAATACAGTGAGATGTTGTGTTAGTAGCTTGTAATGATTATGCACAACCAAAATCTGATTTTGATTTCAGAATGAATTGAATTACTGTAAAAATTTGTTACATTGCTGTCGTTTGATATAATTAAGTAAAATTTGTGCCTTCGGCACAAATTTAGATTGCAATTATAGAAACTAAAAAGAAATTAATAGTGATCAGTATAAAAGAAAGAACTATTGTGCTACTATTATGTAGTACCTATGCAAACCTCAGATGATGCTGACAAGTATTAGTTGAGCTCAATCTAAGGTGTTGGTTGAATGGCTTCTAATATAAAATGCAGTGAGATGTTGTGTTAGTAGCTTGTAATGATTATGCACAACCAAAATCTGATTTTGATGTCAGAATGAATTGAATTACTGCAAAAATCTGTTACACTGCTGACGTTTGATATAATGAAGTAAAATATGTGCCTTCGGCACAAATTTAGATTGAAATTTATGAAGTTACTACTCTTTGTATTGAAACTAAAAATAAATTAGTAGTGATAAGTCTAAAAGAAAGAATAGTTTTGCTACTACTAATTAATACTTATGCAAAAATCTGGTGATGTTGACAAGTGATAGTTGAGCTCGTTCTAATGTGTTGGTTGAATTGCTTCTAATGCTAAAATGCAGTGAGATATTGTGTTACTAGCTTGTAATGATTATGCACAACCAAAATCTGATTTTTGATTTTAGAATGAACTGAATTAATGTAAAAATCTGTTATATTACTGACATTTGATGTAATTAAGTAAAATTTGTGCCTTCAGCCAAGGTTGTTAGGATCGGGATTCTAGGATTGGATCGAAAGGGCCTCTATAGAATCGGATCGTAGAATCGGATCTTAGGATCGTAAGGTTCTACCAAATCAATAAAATTATGAATTTTATTACTTAAATATACTATATATTACTCAAAATGAAATTTAATTATCAAAAAAGGAGTTCCATTAAGCATTAACTATCAACCATCATGATAACGTACGTTTTCAAGGACAAATATCATAAATCCATACATAATTACCAAAAAGAGGCCCTTCCATGGCTATAAGCCAGTAATTCTAAACTAGTTAGCACATTTACATTTCAAAATATATGAATATTTAGGAATAAAATAACATTAGTCACAATATTCATATCCATCATTTCCATCGTTGTCTTCACATCCAATGTCATCTTCTATGAGCACCTGATCATCTGATATAATATTTGCTTCCCCAACACCCTCCATCTCATTAATGACAGTGACTTCATCCCCTTCATCATGTGAAGCTCTCCTGAGAACATCCAACCAATTCTCATCTGTGGAAAGAAGAGGATCATTCTCTGTGATCCACTCATCGTCAGATGGTATATCATCTAGACTAGATGGTTGTTGTTGCATTTGAGCGACATGCTTGAGCTGTTGCTTTTTCAACAATTTCATATTATACATCACAAACACTAGATCATTCAACTTTTCTTGACGCAAACGATTTCTCCTTTTTGTATGCACCTAAGATTATAATGAATTATATGTAATATTAACAACAAAATAAGGAACAAAAAGTATGAATAATATAAAAACAGCTATAAACTTATAAGTTATAATGACTTACCATCTCAAATGCACTCCAATTTCTCTAACAACCAGACGAGGTACAAGTCAAACTTAAAATTCGTATTGCAAACCGTTTTAACTCGGGGCATTGATCTCCATATGAATCCCACCAATCAGCTACGTACATTAGTCAATTTCAAAGTAATGAGACAAACAAACATAATAAAATAATAAGCATTAAACATTATAAAGAATAAAAAAAAAAAGGCATGATAAACAAGAAAACATTAAACTAACCTGGAGACCTCTTAGTTCTAGACATCACAGCATTAGGCATTCCAAAAAGCCCTTTTGCATTTTTGAAGTCATCCATTTGTAAGTCAATTTTCAATAATTCATCACGATCGGTAACCATTCTTTGCAAGCAATTGTACAAACCAATTTTGATGTCTGCGTTGAAATCTGAACTATAATGGAAGTGTGGATTGAGGTAGTACGCTGCTGCATGCAGTGGCCTGTGTAACTGAGCCTCCCAACGCTCATCAATTATGTCAAGCACGGGTTTATAGCTATCAATCATCAAAAAAAATTATTAGAAAAGACTAATGACTAATGAAAATTTTCTATACATATGAAATAAAAATAAAAAATATAAAACCAAGTATAAAATAATTTACGACTAACTTTCTTTCGACATTGTTGAAGTTTGCTTTGATTTGATTTTTTGCTTCTTCCATTGCCTTGTAAATGAATCCCATTGCAGGAGGGTCATCAGCATCCACTCTACGAAGCACTTTAACAAGGGGAAGAGTTGACTTCAAGCAAGTTGTAACTCCATACCAAAATCCACGAGTATCTTGAACAATTCTCTGAATTTTTTTTCCTTCAATATTTGAAGCAAATCTACTTGAGCTCCACTTACTTGATGCAAACATAGCTAGCAATTGACTTCTTTGCTCATTAAGGGACCTTAAGGTCAAGTATGAAGTTGCAAACCTTGTCATGCCAGGTCTAATCAACTCTCTTCCCTTTGTAAACTCTTTTAACCACGTATGGACTAATGTTCTGGAGTATATGAATGTGGTTATCCTTTTGGCTTTTGAAATTGTCACACTATGAACCTTAAGCTTTTTATCAAAGTCCTCTAACATAAGATCAATGCAGTGGGCAGCGCAGGGAGTCCAAAACAACCTTCTTCTTTTCTCCATCAACTTCTCTCCAGCAGCTTTATAATTGGCAGCATTATCAGTGACAACTTGAACAACATTTTCTTCCCCAACTTCTTCTACAACACAATCAAGCATCTCAAAGACTTTATCAGCCGTCTTTGAGATATCAGACGTGTCAATTGAACTTAAGAAAACAGTCCCCTTTGAGCTATTCACAAGGAAATTACATAGTGTACGTCGTTGTCTATCCGTCCACCCATCTGACATAATAGTGCAGCCTGTTTTCCTCCATTCTTCTCTATGCTCCTCAAGCATGGTAACTACACTAGTGACTTCCTTTTTTAAAAATTTCACTCGAACTTCATGATAACTTGGTGGTTTGAATCCTATCCCATACTTGATCATTTTCTCACACATGATTGGAAATTCAAGATTATTCACAACATTAAACGGAATAGCACTAGTATATAAGAATCGAGAAACTTGTTGACAAACCTCATCCCTCTCCTCCTTTTTATATAACTGATTAAGAGTAGTTTGCTTCTTTGAGTTTGCCTTGCTCACAAAAGAATCCATGATGCCTTTTCCCTTACGGCAAGCCATTTCATCCTCAATATCCTCCCCGATATCATGAAGATTCCTCCTCCTTTTTTGAGCTTCCTCGTCATAAGATTGCAAACATGCTCTAATTTTCTCTTTAACATCATTTGGAGCTTGAAGACAGGGTTCAACATTAGAATGAGTTCTAGCAAGATGATGCTTTAGCCTAAAAATTCCACCAGAATAAACTTTACTGCAAAGCTTGCACTTCACTTTCTTAGCAACTTTATCCAACTCAATAGCATATTCCCAACCCGAATCTGATCTGTTACCGGTGGCATTTTTCCTTTTTCTTTTAGCAGACTCACTTGCCATTTCCACTTACCTTTACAAATTAAATTTCCCAAAAATCAAAATATTAATATAAGATAAGGGAGGTGAATCACAGTCCGAGTTAGGAATAGTCAAAATTAGACACAAAACAACAGGTAACAATTACAATTTTTTAATAGGAAATGCAATACATTGAAAACATATTATGGCCAACATAAAGGAGAAAAAAGTTTTAGATTTTGGACTGAAGACAAAAAAACAAAACTCACCTCATAAGCTCCAATGAGTCCCTTTACACCAGCAAGTACGCTTGAAAGCTGAAACTAAAAATTGGCGTCACGCTTGAGATCGGCTTCGTAGAATAACCAACAATTTCACACATCTGCACCTTCAATTTGGTCTGTACTCGCATCAATTAACAGAGAATGACTTAGGGTTTATAATCGCCAGGACTTCGACTGGGAAATTAGGTCCTAGGCCATCATGTCGTGATTGTAGTGGCTTTCTAAGGATTAAAAAAAATCTACCTTGTAATTTATATATAAATATGAGATTATGGGCTGACAAAAGAAAAATTGGACCTTAAATAATGGCCCACTAGGCACTAAATTTAGTAGCTTTCGTATTTTTAGAGTATATAAATGAAAATTTTAGTAGCTTTCCTACAATCGTACGATTCCACAAAAAATCGCGATTCCACCGATCCCACCGATTCCTTAACAATTCTAATACGATTCTACCATGTACGATTATTTTCATACGACTCAGATCGTTTAACAAATTTCGGATCGTAGAATCGTACGATCCGAATCGCGATTTTAATAACCTTGCCTTCAGCACAAATTTAGATTGAAATTTATGAAATTACTACTCTTTGTATTGAAACTAAAAAGAAATTAATAGTGATCAGTATAAAAGAAAGACCAGTTGTGCTACTATTATGTAGTACCTATGCAAACCTCGGATGTTGCTGACAAGTATTAGTTGAGCTCAACATAAGGTGTTGGTTGAATGACTTCTAATGTAAAATGTAGTGAGATGTTGTGTTAATAGCTTGTAATGATTATGCACAACCAAAATCTGATTTTGATTTCAGAATGAATTAAATTACTGTAAAAATTTGTTACACTGCTGACGTTTGATATAATGAAGTAAAATTTGTGCCTTCGGCACAAATTTAGATTAAAATTTATGAAGTTACTACTCTTTGTATAGAAACTAAAAAGAAATTAATAGTGATCAGTATAAAAGAAAGACCAGTTGTGCTACTATTATGTAGTACATATGCAAACCTCGGATTTTGCTGACAAGTATTAGTTGAGCTCAAAATAAGGTGTTGGTTGAATGGTTTTCAATGTAAAATGCAGTGAGATGTTGTGTTAGTAGCTTGTAATGATTATGCACAACCAAAATCTGATTTTGATTTCAGAATGAATTGAATTACTATAAAAATTTGTTACACTGCTGACGTTTGATATAATGAAGTAAAATTTGTGCCTACGGCAAAAATTTAGATTGAAATTTATGAAGTTACTACTCTTTGTATAGAAACTAAAAAGAAATTAATAGTGATCAGTATAAAAGAAAGAACAGTTGTGCTACTATTATGTAGTACCTATGCAAATCTCGGATGCTGCGGACAAATATTAATTGAGCTCAATACATGGTTTTGTTTGAATGGCTTCTAATGTAAAATGCAGTGAGATGTTGTGTTAGTAGCTTGTAATGATTATGCACAACCAAAATTTGATTTTGATTTCAGAATGAATTGAATTACTGTAAAAATCTGTTACACTGCTGACGTTTGAAATAATGAAGTAAAATTTGTTCCTTCGGCACAAATTTAGATTGTAATTTATGAAGTTACTACTCTTTTTATTGAAACTAAAAATAAATTAGTAGTGATAAGTCTAAAAGAAAGAATAGTTGTGCTACTACTAATTAATACTTATGCAAAAATCTGGTGTTGTTGACAAGTGATAGTTGAGCTCGGTCTAATGTGTTGGTTGAATGGCTTCTAATGCTAAAATGCAGTGAGATATTGTGTTACTAGCTTGTAATGAATATACACAACCAAAATCTGATTTTTAATTTTAGAATGAATTGAATTAATGTAAAAAACTGTTATAGTGCTGACATTTGATGTAATTAAGTAAAATTTGTGCCTTCGGCACAAATTTAGATTGAAATTTATGAAGTTAGTACTCTTTGTATTGAAACTAAAAAGAAATTAATAGTGATCAGTATAAAAGAAATACCAGTTGTGATACTATTATGTAGTACCTATGCAAACCTCGGATGCTGATGACAAGTATTAGTTGAGCTCAATATAAGGTGTTGGTTGAATGGCTTCTAATGTAAAATGCAGTGAGATGTTGTGTTAGTAGCTTGTAATGATTATGCATAACCAAAATCTGATTTTGATTTCAGAATGAATTGAATTACTGTAAAAATCTGTTACACTGCTGACGTTTGATATAGTGAAGTAAAATTTGTGCCTTCGGCACAAATTTAGATTGAAATTTATGAAGTTACTACTCTTTGTATTGAAACTAAAAATAAATTAGTAGTGATAAGTCTAAAAGAAAGAATAGTTGTGCTACTACTAATTAATACTTATGCAAAAATCTGGTGCTGTTGACATCGAAGATGCTGACATTGATGCTAACGTTGCCAACGTCAGCATCGAAGATGCTGACGGCCTGACACTGCTAACGTTGCACATCTGAGATGCTGACACTGGTGTTGATGTTGCTGACGTCAACATCTGAGATGTTGACGCTGCTGACGCTGACATCGGAGATGTCGGCTAACGTCGACATCGATGTTGCAGACGTTGTTGACGCCGACGTCGAAGATGCTTTTTTTGTGTCAACACTTTTGCACATCAATAGCTAAATGTCAACATTTAAATTAAATGTCAACATTTAAGCTAAATGTCAACATATAATAAAAAATAAAGTTTACAAATAAGATTATTCTCAAAATTGATATCATATTACATGAGATGAGAAGCTCAAACTTCTACAATCCTATATTAAAAGAAATGGTAAAAGATAAAGATTTTGGAAATCAACGGCTAAATGTCAACATATAATAAAAGATAAAGTTTACAAATAAGATCATTCTCAAAATTGATATCATATTACATGAGATGATAAGCTCAAGCTTATACAATCATCTAATAAAAGAAATGGTAAAAGATAAAACTTTTGCACATCAATGGCTAAATGTCAACATTTAAGCTAAATGTCAACACATAATAAAAGATAAAGTTTACAAAAAAAATCATTTCCAAAATTGATATCATAATAGATGAGATAAGAATATCAAGTTTCTATAATCATCTAATAAAATAAATGGTAAAAGATAAACCTTTTGCACATCAACGGCTAAATGTCAAATATTTAAGCTTAAATGTCAACATATAAGTTACTGTAATGCAAATATTACTTTATGATATGCACAAATAACAATTTGTTTGTACCTCTTAATTTGAAGGAAATAATGTGACAAATCATATAAAAGAATGAACTAATCATATAAAAGCAAATGTAAAAGTATGCAAATGTAAAAGTATGATATGCAATTATAAATTGATGATATGCAAATATAAGATTAAAATATGCATAAAATTAATTCACGTTGTACATATATAGGATTATTGATATCTATTACCTAGATTTTAATTTTTAGTAAATAAAAATAAGTTGGGGAAACACAAACTGATGTTGTGAAAATGTATGATTAAAATATGCAAATATAAATTGATGATATGCAAATGTAAAATTATAATATGCAATTATAAATTACTAGAAAATTGCACTAATATATTTTATTATTGAACAATTATTAGAAAATTTTATAAATTACTAGAATTATTAAAAAATTTAGCTTATGCGGGATTCGAACACACGTATTTGCACATAAGCACATCGCTCTACGATTGAGCTAAAAGGCTTTTAATTATATTATAACATAAAATTCAAATAAACAAATAAGAGTTATGTTCACGCCACAACCAAAAAAGGAGAAAAAAAGAAGTAGGGACTCCTAATAAAAAGTGAAAAATAAGAAGTTTATGTTGTGCAAATATAAGTTACTGTTATGCAAAGATAACTTTATGATATACACATATAACAATCTGTTATGCAAATATAACAATCTGTTATGCAAATTGAAACTGCTGACACCGAATGTCAGCAAGATTGTTATTCCATCTTAATTTTAAGCAAATAATGTGAAAAATCATATTCCTCCCAGCAATAAATCTAGTAAAGAGCTATGCAAGTGAAAAATCAAAATGAACTTGTTTTACAGATTTCAGAAATACAGATTTCTTAAATTACATATTGTTGAAATTGCATATTTAGGAAATTACATATTGCTGGAATTACATATTAAAATGTGAATTTAAATATTTTAAAACTTAATTTTTTTGCATATTACAGATTTTCACAGATTACAGATTTTTTTACAGATTTTCACAGATTACATATTTTTTTTACATATTTTCACAGATTATAGATTACAGATTTTTTTGCAGATTACAGATTTTCACATATTACAGATTTTTTACAGATTACAGATTTTCACATATTACAGTTTTTCACAGATTACAGATTTTTTTTACAGATTTTAACAGATTACAAATTTTCACAGATTACAGATTACAGATTTTTTACAGATTGCAGATTTTCACAGTGCACAGATTACAGATTTTTTTTACAGATTACAGATTTCATAGATTACAGATTTTTTACAGCTTGTAAATGATCACAGATTTACAGATTTTTTTTCTTGATTATAGATTTACAGCTTCTACATGAATGGTGACAGATTTACAGCTTCTATTTACATATTTTTTGCTACACAAGCATGTCGCCACACAAGCATCAGCAGCTGCTCGTAAAAAAAAAACTCTTCAAAACCTTGCTATGTTCTCACATAACCAAAAAAAAAAGAAAAAGGAAAAAAGAGGAAGGTAATTTTTTAAAAAAGTTGAAAAATAAGAACTTTATGTTGTGCAAATATAAGTTACTGTTATGCAAATATAACTTCATGATATGCACATATAACAAACTGTTATGCAAATATAACTATCTGTTATGCAAATTGAAACTACTGACACCGGATGACAGTAAGATTGTTATTCCCTCTTAATTTTAAGCAAATTATGTGAAAAGAAATAGTAAAAGATAAAGTTTTCGCCCATCAACGGATAAATGTCAACATTTAGGCTAAATGTCAACATTTAGGCTAAATGTCAACATTGAAGCTAAATGTCAACATTGAAGCTAAATGTCAATATTTAAGTTACAACAGATACAACAACAGAAGATGAAATTCCGAAGCTACAGCAGCCCCTAAAAGAGAACCAAAATAAGCAGAAGCAAGATGCAAGCGAAATTCAGAAGCTACAACAACCCCGAAAAGAGACCCGAAATCAGCGGAAGCAAGATACAAGCGAAAATCAGAAGCTACAGCAGCCACAAGATGGTAACAACAGCAGAACCCTAAAACCATAAACTCTCTACGACCTAGAACCATAAACTCAAAATCCCAAGGGGGGGAAAGAAATAATTTCAGAATGACAAGAGGTCTCCTGCACTTATAGAGACTGATAAAAGCATAAGCTATATTTGCACAAGAGATCATGTTAGCACACGATTAAAAATAAAAAAAGAACCTATAAAACTACTTGAATTGCACAAAAAGAGACAATGTCAACACACGATTAGAAATAAAAAAGAACTTATACATTCTGACAAAAAAAACATATACACCAACTTGAATTGCACAAAAAGAGACAATGTCAACACACAATTATAAATAAAAAAGAAACATGTCAACACACAATTAGAAATAAAAAAGAAACATGTCAGCACACAATTAAACTTTGTAAAGCTACTAGCTAATATCTCTAGATAAGTCAGAAATCACAAGGCACTTCAATGTAAATATACAAACACGTTATTAAATAGGAAACAACGTTCAAAATCGAGCAAAGCAAGATGTCAGCATTTCAGAAGCACAAGTTCTTCTATATTTTAATTTAGAAGAACAAGTTGCATCTAAGAATCTAGAATCAAATTGCATCATTAATTCATTCCACACATATGGAGAATCTGACATAATAGAGAATCCGACACCGGATGCTTGATATCACTTCTACCGAGACCGCATACTAGGCAAGCATCTCTAGTTTCGAATTAAGCTTGCTGACATGATTTTTAATAATTTAAAAACTCATTCATCTAGTGTATAAAACCAATATCAACATGCTATATTTGCACAAGATATCATTTCACACAATTAGAAATAAAAAATAACTTATACATCTAATTGAATTGAACAAAAATAGCACATGTGAGCACATATTCACTCCGTTTCAGCACATATATTTATGAATCTTATATATATGTAGCTGATAATCTTATATTGGAAATGGCCTACTTAATTACACAAAAATAATCTTATATTGAAGATGTCAACATTTCAGAAGATGTCAACATTTTCAGAAGATGTCAGCTAGATGTTTGCAACAACAGCTAGATGTTTGCAACACCAGTAAAATCAGGAAAAAAAAAAAGATTAAACATCATAAAGAGAGATTAAGCTTCACAACTACAAAAGCCAGAAGATGTCAGCATTCAAACATACCCAAACACCAATTTCAAAGAAATACTCACTCTAAAAAAAACAGTAACCAATATTGGACTGGTGGAAGCATCAGTAAGCACAAAAAAAATAGTTGTTGTCATAAAAACTGTCCAAAATAGACATCAGGCCACACACATCCAAAACAAAAGGACAAAAATTCACACAAAAGGCAAAAAAAACCCTTTATCATCACTTGATTGGCTTTGATCTAGCTAAATATTCCGTAACTGCTTCTTATTGTCGATTAAGCATTATCAGAAGAGTAAAAGGCCTATTGGGCAGAACTAAGTAGACAACAACAACATTGAAGACTTCAAATACAATTTCAGATCTTTATTAATCATAACTTCTTCCATAATTTATTGAATAATTGTCCAGTTTGACAAGAAAGGTCCCTGGGCATTATATACAAGACAAAAATGTATAGGTGATAGAGAAAAGAAAGATGGGTCTACATAAAAAAAAAAAAAAAAAGAAGAAGAGAATATTAACATGGATATATTTTTTGCTAGCTATAGCATATTAGATTGCTCCCCTCTCACAAGCATTGATTTAAGTCATTCATCAAAATCAAACTCTTACAAAGCTAAATTAAATCCAAAGCAACAATAGGATCGAATGGTTATTACTCATGGCAGGAATCACAAGGTATGTATGTGTCAAAAGACAAATGCTTTGTACATCCTTTTGCCACTTCAGAAAATAAAAGTGACAGCTCCACCTAAAATGGTCTATGTTATATTAGGAACAGTCATTAATTTTGTATAATCTTGTTGTTTTCAGCATTTGACAGTTCACGAGATATCAAAATTCAAGGTCAATTCCAACCCAAATAAACTTAAATTGAGTAAAGTGAAAAATTGGTTACAGCATTTGTCAGCGTTATACCAGCAAACTCACATACATAGATCTACTTGATGTACCCCTCAAACTCAATTGGTTACATAACACCCAAACACGTCAATTGGAAGTGAAAAATTATAGTTCTGCTGCATAAAAAAAAAAAAAAAAAAAAACAATACAGAATCAAGTAAAGAGGAGGAATACACCTTCAAACATTTACAATAGATGCATATAAGAAAACTGCAATAACATACCTCTAAACGTCGGTGCCACAAGCTCTGAGACGGAAACACCATCGCAGACCGAAGCAGACGAGAGGGCGAGAGGCAACGAGCACCCAGGTTCGCAGCGAACACCACACCACCGCCAGCGAGCCTCGAATCGACGAACATAACATTGCAATCAAGGTCGGAGATTCAAGTTTAGGGCGGAAGAGGGCAACGACGGGATCGAGCAACGAGACCGAAACTCACCGAGGGGAGGCCAGCCGAGGTAGCAGCGGACGCCGTCGGAGGACTCGGAGCGGCCGTGACCGAGGAGGTCACCAACATAGACGGCGAGAGAGGAGGCGAGGTCGACGTTGGAGGAGAGAGAGTGGGCGTGGAGGTAGCGATTCGATCGCGATTCGGCGCTAGAAGGCTCCAACCGTCTGCGTTTGGGGCGACTGTTCCGGTTGGGAGGATGCAGGCCCGGAACCAACGTATAAATTTATAGTGGTATAAAAGAAATTAAAAAAATGTCATTATAAAATTTAATATTAGTGAGGAAATACAATCAAAATTCAAATAGCCTTATTTCTTAATATAAATAATCAGAAAAGAGCAAAAATGCACAAAAGTAATGAAATAGTTGAATACTGAGTAGGTAGGTAGGAGTAACAGCAATGACACAGGCAAATAAAAATTACAACAGCTGTGTCTAGAGAGTATCGAACCAGAGATGATTGACAGCCCCAAGAAAAAATTCACGCGTCTATACCATTGGGCCAGACTCGCCAGGGATGTTAGCAATACTATTGTCTCTTTTTATTATGTTTAATTATACTGAAGCGTGTATTTTGTTTTTCTTTTTCGTTTTTTTTTTGAAAAATGGGGTGGACTGCAGCAAACCTGAGTCCACCCCTGGTACCGTCCCTGGGAGGAGGTGGTGGTGGTGGTGGTGGTGGTGAGGGAGACGGTGACGGAGATGAGGCATGGAGAGAGAGGGGGATACATCGCCATTGATGGAGGAGCGAGGAGGAGGATGAATCGAGAGTGACGAGATTCACAAATTAGGGATTCTGGGTTGAACAACGTTATAATAGAAGGAAGGGTAATATCGGAAAATAAACATCTGAAATTAGAAAAGTGGACATTCCACCAATTTTTATAAAAACTAGGACACTCCTCAAATTTTCTCTTAAACTAGTATATATTACTGAGACTTAAAATAAATTATTAAGACTCGTTGATTAATAAAAATATATGTTTATATAATTTCATTTATCATTGTTGACATAAATATTATAAGTATTACTAAGTAACAAATAAATAAGCATTCTCTAACACATTGAATAATGAAAAAAATATAAAAATTCTAAATAATAATAAGAAACGTTAATAATTGGAATCGAATTGAGCCAATTGAAAATATTATAAGTATTATTAAGTAGTTAAATAAAAGCAAAAAAATAAAAATATAAGCCCTTCTTTCACGTGTTCGACTTTGTTAAAATAGTTTTTTTTTTTGTAATGGATGATTGTATCTTCGAACTCTGCATGTCATTTGTAAATTAAAATGTTTACACATGCATGCAAATAAATTTAGTGTAAACAAACTAATCAATTGTTAAACACAGTTAACTTTTCATCTATTAAAATCTTGTCAATCGAATGAACTTGTTCAGCATCATTGTAGTTTAGTGATCTTGATATTCTTAATACACCAACAATAATATTCCATCGGATTCATCTAGTGTTTAGTTTTTGTAATAGTAACTCATCTAGGTAATGAAATTTTCGATTGCTAATGTAAATGTTTTCATCGCCTCCAAAAAAAAATGAAAAGATGAATTAATCCTTGTAATGTCCGATAACAAAAAGATTATATATGTAAAACACACGTATAAACTAAATATTTAACATACCTCTCTTTTGAACTTTCCTACGTACCTTCCTATTGTTCTTCTATATGAACATCTTACCTTTAGTATTTGTCATCGCGGGCGATTTGAGCTAGCTCGGTTCTACTCCTTATTTTCACAAGGCATAGAGTACACTACACTGACAAGTCAATCAAAAAATATATAAAACAAATTGCAACAGAATCCAAACAATAACATAATTGGCAATTAATTGGATTTGGTTAGTTAGTTGACTAATGAGATATGGTTATATCCTGAGTTAATTAATAGGAATATATATAAGAGATTTGGTTGGTTAGTTAGTTAACTGAATGGAGATTTGCTTATATCTAAGTTAATTAATTAAATAATTAAAACACATTTTAAATCGGATATGGCATACCGATCACCACTTTCTACCAACAAAAAAAAGATATGGCAGATCACTTAATATTAATTAATTAAATAGATTAAAAATATTGCACATATTTGCATTTATCCTCAGTTTTTTATTAATTATTATCTTTGCAATTTGTTATTAATTGTTATCCTTAATAAATCTTAATTGGATTTGTAAAATAACTTAATTAATTTAATTACTAATTAAAAATCCATACTTTAAAGGAGAAGGCGTTACATGGGTTAGTCGACTTCTCCTTTAGTATTGATACAAGATTCAACTGGCCTACACATTGCCTCAAGGCTTAGCAAATCTAATGATTAAGGCAATAACAAATTATTATTATCAATTACTCCCTCCGATTGGAAATATAAGGCATTGGGATTTTGTGCACGTAGTTTAAGGAGCTTAAAACTATATAAAATATTAATGGTATTTTTTTTTTTACATTATAATACTTAATATTTTATATAGTTTTAAGTATTATAATGTAAAAAAAATCATTAATATTTTATATAGTTTTAAGCTCCATAAACTACGTGCACAAAATCTCAATGCCTTATATTAAAAATCGGAGGGAGTATAATAAATCTGGAGTCATTGGTATGGCTAGTTGTCGGAATTTGAAAAACAACCTACATTAGTCACATAATTAGGGTTCGTTTGGTTAGCAATTGAAAAACCCAGGAAGTAGACGAAATATATGTGTTTGGTTGGAGTTTTAGTCACAGGAAAATCCAGGAACTTAAATTCTCAGGAACTTAAATTCCTACATTTCAATAGAATTTAACTTACCTATTTCCCTCTAGGTAAGTTCCAATTCCACCTTTTATAAACAGAAATTTCCAATTTCCTTATTTTAATTCCTACCATTTAAAATCCAACCAAACATATATTTTCAATTCCCGAGAAGGGCAATACGTGGGAATTGAATTCCTGGGAAGTAACTTCCTCTGAATTGTTCTTCCCGTGTTAAACCAAACGAACCCTTAATGAAGTGAAAGTATGGTTGGAATGCAATGCAACTAAATTCTAATAAACCAAAAAATGGGAAAAAGAGATTTCATTAACAATTGCATATATTTCAAATCAAACATAATAAAGGGTGATTGAACCAAAAATAAAACATAATAAAGGGTGAGACGATAATTCACATCAACAACAGCAAGCTACAAACATATATAGATATTAATTTTTAGATAAATGAGAGTGCAAGAGAATGGACAACTTGTAATTGGATTACCTATAACATCTTTAACACATTTATTTTAATGAAAAAAGAATTAAGATTTTGAAAATATAGGGAAATTTTATCCCAGTAGAGAAATGAAACCCGACCCTCTTAAGTTAAAAGGGCATAGAAAGACATTAATAGTTTAATTTGTAAATTATAATTAGAGAATAGAAACTTGTACATTACTCAGCTCGAAAACTATAACATTATTGAGTGGGGGTAAAGTCGATTCTCAAAGTTTTACTTTTTTTTTGAGGTCAATTCATGCACATACTAATTAAGAGTCAATTCAAATAAATTATAAACAAACAAACAAACAAACAAACAAAGTAGAAAGATAAAATGCTAAAAATTAGATCGATGACAAGATTGCAAGAAATTAAATTAAATTAGAACGATCAATAAAAACTTACAAAGAGGAAGACAACACTTGTAGAGAGATGGTAGAATTTATAGAATTGAAGACACAAAGATATTTTGTATACGAATCTTATTGAAGATATCTTATATATATTTTGTTAGTTATTTAATTTTATACAAATTGTTATTCAAGATTCAAAATTGCAATAATATCCAATTCAAAATAATTTGAATGAAATTAATAAAAAGAAATTTAAAAAGAAAATCAACCGGTTAAGATTTAGGGAAAATGAATGAATGAATTAATTATGTATTTAAATAAGTAATTTGATTTATAATAAATAATAAAAAGAAAACCAATTAGATTTTGTTAGTTATTTAAGTTTATCTGAATTGTTATTCAAAATTCAAAATTTCAATAATATCCAATTCAAAATAATTTTGATAAAATTAATAAAAAGAAATTTAAAAAGAAAATAAATCGGTTAAGATTTTGGGGAAACATGAATTAATTATGTATTTAAATAAGTAATTTGATTTATAATAAATAATAGTTTATTTGAAATAGAAAAATACCTAATTGGTTAATATTCATATACTTCTCCTTTAGTATTATAATATTGATATTGATATTGATTTGTATTTTTATTTCATTTGATTAACTGATAATCTAGATACAAAACATGTAATTGGTGACTTTCGGTGGCGTACTATAGTAGTTTTAGAAAGATCTAGACTACGAAATCAAAATACACTTGATTATATAAAAGCATAAATAATATGTAATAAATAAAGAAATAAATAATATATATATATATATATATATATATATATATATATATATATATATATATATATATATATATATATATATATATATATATATATATATATATATATATAGGGATTGACTCCGGTGAAAACCTCAAATTGTGGTAAAAACCCGTGAGGACTACTTTATATCTTGGTTTATTTGAAACCCGTGCTAAAAACCTCAATCACACAGTGACTTTACAACTCGATTCAACCTAAAAACCGTGCTAAAAACTCCAATTATAAAATAACACATGATTTTATAGCTCGGTCAAGCCTAAAAATCGTGCTAAAAAACTCATGTTTTAAAATTACATAGTGACTTTATAACTCGGTTTTATTCAAAACCGGGCTGAAATTTATGCCTTTACAGATCGGTTCTATTAATAACCGGGCTATAAGGCAAGTGAACGGAGCTAAAAAGCCAGTCCTCACGGGTGTCTATCGCAATTTTGGTTTTTACCGGAGCGCATCCCTATATATATATATATAGGTGTCTATCGCAATTTTGGTTTTCACCGGAGCGCATCCCTATATATATATATATATAGGGTGGTTCCGGTGTAAACACCCCTTAGGATGTAATTTGTGAACGAATCTGGACCCTTGGATGAACAGGAATAGAAGGTTGAGATAATTCGGTGATAAAATATTTTTTAATTAAAAAACAAAGAAAAAGAAGGAAAAGAAGCCCAAAGGGCGCGTGGGAATCTTCGCCCAGTTAACCCTAAAAAACCCATCCGATCAAAATACCAAGCAAGGCAGCGGCTATTTTGAAGAACTCCAATCGCCACAACAAATGAACACTCCAGATGTTGCCGATTTTGACGAACGCCCGGCGGATTGAGAAATTAAAGGTGTTGATAGATTGTTTGCTGAAGCGGACGTTAATCGAAAGCAAGGATTAGGAGAAGGTACCCACAATTTAAATCAAAACCACCCAAATCACCTCCCGGTTCTGTTTGAATAGAGTGGTTCAATTTGTGGAAACCACCCAAATTGTATGTGTGAACAAGCACAATTTTGCAATTTGAGGCTTTTTTTGTTCATTTAAATTCGAGGCTTTGATTTGGGTTTTAGCATCTGAAAATGTGAAATTTATTTTCTTTATGATTTTACCTGGTAAATGGGGGCATGTTGAAGGAATCTGTGAATTGTTCATTGAGAATTGATAAATTATTCATATATATATACAAGATTTCTTTCATTGCTTCTTAGGTGTTTGGGAATTCATAAGTTATTCGTAGAAATAAACTGAATTGTTCGTTGATAATTGATTAATTATTCGTAGAAATAACTCGTATTTTCTCTTGATTTATGGGAGAATTATTCATAAATTGGTTTAGTTCCATGTGTATAGTATAAGATATACAGAATAGTATGAATTGCATCTTTCAGTAAAAGATGTATTTGGGAGGATTGTTCATTGATATTTGACAAATTATTCGTATGCATGTGCAAGATTTCTTAGGAGTTTGGGATTTTATAAATTATTTGTAGAAATAATTGAATTGTTCGTTGATATACAATAAATTATTCGTAGAAATAACTCGTATTTTCAGTATATTGAGAATAATTATTCATAGATAAAAATGCATTTTTTAAGAGAAAATTTGAAACAATTTTCTACAACTTAATAATCATTAATCGGTTAATTTTGATAGATTATTCGGTTAAATTATAGAGATTATTCAGTTAATTATAGAGATTATTCATATATAAGAGGACAATTATTGAGTTAATTTTGAGAGATTATTCGGTTAAATTATACATTATTCGGTGAATTGATAATTATTATTTGTAGTTAACTTAATAGTCACTAACTGGTTAATTTTGCGATTTGTTTTGGTTTTTTAATTTCACATTAGACTTAGACCTCTACGTATTTCAATTCTAGATACCTACGAATATTTTAGTCATCATTAATGAATAATTTGCTTGTATTATATTATATATTTGTGTTCTTTAAGTACATCAGAAGAAGCCGGATGAAAATGGTGAATAATATCTCCAACATTATTTACGATTTTTTAAACAACAAAACCACCCACTTTCTTATTTTCCAAATTAATCAAAAAAAAAAAAAAGAAGAAAACATCCAGTTTTTTAAGTTCACGCGCACAGGGTTTTGTTCAATTGAGAGTGGGTGAGGATTGTACGTGGGTCTCACGTTTTTTAATTAAAAAAAATAAAAATTGGAAAATAAATCTTCACCATCCATTTCACACAATCCTAAGGCCCATATTTGTTCACAAATTGTATCCTAAGGAGTGTTTACAAAAGATCCTTCCTCTATATATATATATATATATATAGGATAGATCCTATGTGAGCATGTCTTATTGTGTAAAATGTGAGCAATTTCTATCCATTAGATGCTTCTTAATTAATGGATGAGATTAAACCTTAATTTATTTATTTTTTTTAAAAGGAAATCGGTTGGACCCACTATCAAGTACCTCACACATCTTAATACAAGGCGTGAATTACACTGCTTGGTTGAAATTTGTAACTCCTTCCGGCAATGCACGATTCATTTTTTTTATTAATAAAAAATCACTGTTTCAAACACATTCTAATCTTCCTTTTTTTTATTCTCTTATTTTGGTCGGTCAAAAAAAGATTTTTTTTTTTCATAATGCTCTTATTTACGTAGTAGTTAATAAAGAGATTAAGACATTACTAGTATAGTCCCCGCGCCATGGCGCGTATTTTGGAAACATCTATTTTTTTTAAAATAGAAAAACAAAAAAATTGATAAATAAATCCCATTGGTTAAAAAAATGTTTAATTGTTTTTATCATTTATCATTTGACATTTTATATAGATTAGGCTTGGTGGGTGAAATTCCAAAAATTAAGGTTATAGAATGAATATAGTTAGTATTAACTTTATTTGACATTTTTATAATAAATATAGAATGAAATAATATTATATAGTTAGTATTAACTTTATTTTAAAAAGTTTTGAATTAATCCTATTGGTTTTGAATTAATCCTATTGGTTGAAAAATGTATTAAATATATAAAATAGATGTTTCCAAAAATATCGGCTCGCGAGAATGCGACACGTGGCCAAAAGGCTTTGGTTTTAAGTAATATATAGATGGTTTTGAATTAATCCTATTGGTTGAAAAATGTATTAAATATATAAAATAGATGTTTCCAAAAATATCGGCTCGCGAGAATGCGACACGTGGCCAAAAGGCTTTGGTTTTAAGTAATATATAGACTATTGGTTTTGAATTAATCCTATTGGTTGAAAAATGTATTAAATATATAAAATAGATGTTTCCAAAAATATCGGCTCGCGAGAATGCGACACGTGGCCAAAAGGCTTTGGTTTTAAGTAATATATAGATTCGTACATATTTGGAGAATTATTCACATGTACAAAATCAGTTATTTAGCCATGCAATAATGTTTTCTTTTAATATATTATCAACTTACATTTAAATAATTTCAATAAAATATTTAAGATGTAAAGCAAAATCAAATCTTTTGGGGTTATATTTTTCTTCGAAATGTATGAATTTCCATTCAACTTATATACGAATAATTTTCTAGTTACATACGCATAATGTCAAAATACATACGAATAATATGGAGTTATGTACAAACATTTAGCGCACAAATTGTTTCAATTTTTTAAATATTATCAAGCTGCATATGAATAATATCAATATTAAATATAAGTTTTCCGCCTACATAAATTAAACAAACGATGCATACGTATATGAATAATTAGTTATTTAAATATGAATACTATCCAATTTATCCAATACACAAAAATAAAAGCCAAAATAAAAATCTTTATACATATAGTAAGCATACACATACATACGAATAATAATTCACATACACATGAATATTGATTCATATACATGCGAATAAATGATAACTAATTAATTATACTGAATATCGAAATAATACAAATTGTTTTAACACCTTAACGTTTTCAATCTAAAAAAATATACAATGTACCTATATATCTCTTTCCTTTTTTAAGTTGATTGATTATTTTTAAATATCATTAAATGTTTCCGTATGTTGGCATTCAAGCGAGTGTTGTTCACACTACCGTTTGGGGAGTAATTAGTGCTAATTGATAGTGGGCCCCACGCCCTTTTAATATATTTTAATTAAATTGTTGATCAATCTCAGCCATTTATTTGTAACATCTAATGGCTAGAAATTGCTCATATTTTACACCATAAGCCATGCTCACACAAGAGCCACCCTATATATATATAGGGAAGCTTTAAAATGTAAAAACTCCTTAACGTGTAAAATCCGCTTAACCTGTAAAAAATTTTAAACCCGGATCCGTGCCCTCTTTTTTAAAAAAAAACCGAACCGGGTTGTTAAAAAAAAACTGAATCGCTTCTTCTTCCCATGCCTGTACGCTCAAAAACTCTGGAAATGGCAGGACGCTGGAGGCGAGGCGGTGGCATCGAGCATGGCAGGAGACGGGGAATTGAGCATCGGACTAGCACAACATCTCAATCGCCGGAATCCTCGTTTTCACAATCGTCGGAATATTTGCAATCAGCGGAATCCTTGCAATTGTCGGAAGCCTCGCAATCGCCGGAATCGAGCATCGTGCATTGGTCAATTCGACAAGGCAGACGTGGATCCGGCTTCTCCTCCTCGCAATAGCCGGAATCCCCATCGGAATCATCGAAATCGCCAACCCACTCCACCTTGCCCAGCAACACCGGAGCGCGGATTCGCCGCCTTCGACCGCCACCTTCCTACCACCGAAGCTACCAGCGATTGCCACCAACGGACTCGCCACGCCACCACGGTCCCGTATCTCCCTCCCCCTTGCTCCGCCGTGCCCTAAGCTGCCACCGGGAGCTTGCCGAAGTCCACTGCGCAACCGTCATTTCTACAGAGAGGGTTACTGGTCGATGTGAGGAAGATGATGAAATTATAATTTTGACCCATATTTTCCCTTTCTTCCCAAATATGCCATTATCTAAATTTAATAAATTACAAAATTATTCCGTAGTTTATAAACGCACAACATAATATTATATTTGCACAATTTAAAATTATATTTGCACAAAATAGTGTTTAAATGATTTAGATTGAGATTTAAAACCTAGGGTTTGATTTCGGAGCGGAATTTGGGGCTTTTTGCCAAAAGGAAAATTGATTGAAATTGATGATATGGTTGTGTTGTTGGGTTGATTTTGAGCTAGTTTCATGTTCATATCATTGTCAAATTGTTTATGGATCATGAGCTAATTGAATTTTAGAATTTTAGATTACGATATGTTTTAGAATTTGGGGTTTTTTGCCAAAAGCCAAATTGATTGAAATTGATGATATGGTTGTGTTGTTGAGTTGATTTTGAGATAATTTCATGTTCATATCATTGTCAAATTGTTTATCGATCATGAGCTAATTGAATTTTAGAATTTTATATTGCGATATGTTTTAGAATTTGGGGCTTTTTTCCAAAAGCAAAATGACTGAAATTGATGATATGGTTGTGTTTTTGGATTGATTTGGAGCTAATTTCATGTTCATAGCATTGTCAAATTGTTTATGTATCATGATCTAATTGAAGTTTGGAATTTTATATTGCGATATCCTTTAGAATTTGGGGTTTTTTGCCAACAACTAAATTGACTGAAATTGATGATATGGTTGTGTTGTTGGGTTGATTTGGAGCTAATTTCATGTTTATAGCATTGTCAAATTGTTTGTGAATCATGAGCTAATTGAATTTTAGAATTTTATTGCAATATGCTTTAGGTCGATTAGATTCTTCTATTTTAGCATAAAAAATCATAATTTAGCCTATTAGCTCAATTGGTAGAGCAATGTGCGTTTGCAAAAAAGATGTGGGTTCAAATCCCACATAGGTTACATAATAGATAAGAGCGCAACAATCGCAAATTGTTAATCATGCACATTATAATCTAAGTTATGCACTTTTTAACCCTAATTATGCATATTTTAATCTTATTTATGAACTTTAATTTTAAAAGCTTATATGTAAAAAAATCGATTTCAAACTTACATATATTAACCTAAATTATCCGAGAGGTGAACCCAAACTCTTAAAAGTAAAAAAATAAAATAAATTAAAACATCGATTTCAAAAGCATATCTTTTGTCTTATTAATGCACATTATGATCTTAGATTTGCACAATTGTATTCTTAATCTGCACAATTGTATCCTACTTTTGCACACTTGTATTCTAAATTTGCACATTACAATTTTATTTTCACACTTTATGTTCTTATATTTGCACTTTAAAGTTGCACAAATGCACTTTACAGTTGCACAAATGCACTTCACAGTTGCACAAATGCACATCACAGTTCCACAAATGCACTTCACAGTTGCACAAAAGGTATCGAAAACGGGAAAAAGTGCATTTACCCATAAAATTAGACATATTTACCAATTTATCCATAAATTAAACATATTTTTAATTATAAATTTTTATAATTGAAATAGGCACATTTACCTATTTACCCCATAATAAATTATTTTGTTTGCACAAAATAAACTTATATTTGCACAATAAGATGTTATATGTGCACAAAAGCAAGTTATACTTGTACAGCAGAAAGTGTTAACACGAAAAAAAAATTCTGGGCTAAAAATAAAAAATAATAATAAAAAAATTTAAAAAAAAAAAAATTGGTCCGAGAAAGGGGGCAAGGGGGGCACACGCATGGGCAAAGGGGGCAGATATTCTACTAATGAAATTAGGCCCATTAGTAATTAAATTAGGCCCATTAGCAAATTTTACGCGATAAACAAATTTTACACGTTAAGGAGTTTTTACATTTGAAGTAAACCCTATATATATATATATTATCATCATCACCGTTTGAAATATTCGATGGTTGTAGTGGTTGTGTAACACCGTTTGAAACATGGGAAAGGGGTACTCGAGGTGTACAATCAATATGCTTTCTTAGATGAATATTTTCTTTGCATACAAAAAAAACATGCATGTGTATAAATAATCACCAAGATTGAGTAAAAATAGAAAATATTAATCAAAATTATTCAAATATACCATTAGTAGGAACTACTCTTCCTTTTCTTTTTTCTCTAAGCACATCCAAATGCTTTTGACGATTCACCGCGTAACTCGACGTGTCATTACTAATGGGAAGAATGGAACCTAATAATAATTGCATATATATGAACATAGGATGAATTAAATTTCATTAATTAAATTTTCATATATATATATATATATATATATATATATATATATATATATATATATATATATATATATATATATATATATATATATATATATATATTTACCAAAAATTTACAAACAAATATTGATCAAATTACCATTTGAATATTAGAGAGAGGTGATTGTTGGGTAAAATCACCATGTTTGTTGAAATGAATGTTTTCATTGCCCGGAAAAAGAGGAAATGGTACCAAATAGACAAAAAAATGGGCCTAATTGCAAAACTAGCCAACCGGCCCAAGAATTTGCAAAACTAACCACCGGTCCAAGAATTTGCAAAAATGTACAGGTCATCAGGGGAGATGTTGTGAGCTGAATTTGCCATATTTTACAGTAACTTTAATATCGTTTTCTGCATACTTTGCATACATTTGAGTTAGATAGTACAGAATCTATGTAGTTTATGTTTATTTGCCAAAATTATGGAATCTACACCAGTTTCTGTTTAAATTCGCAGAATTCGAGACGTTTTACAGCAATTCTAAGGAAGGTCAGAAAAGCTCGGAAAACAACTACAGAAGTCCGGAATCCGAGATTACAGAACCAGGACAAACCAAGCTAGAGCCAGGGCTACTCTATGTCGAGTACATCTTCCTCGATGTCGAGTAGAGAGCCCAGGCGGGCTTGGTCGACAAAGCCTGGTCGAGAAAGCCGAGCCAGACCAACCCAGCTCCGGAGCCCTACTCGATCTCGACGAGCACTAGTCGAGATCGACGACACCTCGGTGCCACACCCGGAGTCGACGAGAAGAGGAACTGATCGACAAGCCAAGGACGAAGACGACCAGGCAGGATTCGCTGCCAGCGACTTGACTCGCTGCAGCGAGCCACTCGTTGCCGCAGAAATCCTCGCTGCCAGCGGGATGCACCAAGACGACGGAGCTCGCCAACTCGCTCCAGCGGAAGGGGTCTCTCGCACATGCGGATCGACGAACTCGCTGCAGCTGAAGAAGCGGCTCGCGAAAGCGGAAAGGAAGAACCCTAGTCGATGTCGATGAGCACTAGTCGAGATCGACGACGCCCATGAGCCATGTCCGAGCCTTGTCGAGCGGAGTCACCCGAGGAGTCCAGTCGACGACGAATCATAGTCGATGTCGACGAGCCCTTGTCGATGTCGAGTAGACCCGTATCTGGAAACGCGTCGACGTGAGCAGTCCGAGTAGAATTGGGATTCCTTGGGCACGAAGGAAGTCGAGAAGGCCGAGAATCTATCCAATCTATCAAAATACATCATAGAATAGAGTTTTATCCACTTGAGACATTTAGATATATTTAGATTTAATTTCTTTATCGCTTTTATTTATCCTTAAACATTTTAGATATAGTTTTAGATATAGATATAGATATTCTATTCTTGAGTAGCAAGGAATAGAAGGCTATAAATAAAGCCCATGGGGCTGATTTTAGATTCATTCAATTTCGGAAGTAGAGAGGTAGTTCCACAGAGATAGTTTAGGGAGTTCGAAGGTTTTAAGGTTTTGGCGTTCAACGAGAGTTGGATCGCCGGGATTGTAAAGTCTTTGAATTTAGTTTAATGCAAGTTTCTTTTCATCAATCAATGTCTGAGTTTGCGATGAGGCGCGAGTAGTCCACCCACTTCTAGGGTTGGGGCGAGCCCAACGATAGCCATGCGTGTTTGAGGTAAAGATCCGACCTTTATCATGTTTTGAGCATTTTCCTACTTGTTTATGTGTTTATTACCCGTCTAATGGAGGTCCATGCTAACAACTTGGATTATAAACATAAAATTAGTAGAGACAATTAGGGTTTCTTGGAAGAGTTGTCTAATTGTTGGAAAAGGCGAAAGCTTAGTCCTTTGATGCGATTTACATGATAATTTGTTTGGTTCTGCTTTATGCATGTTTGGTTATCGTTGTTGCAAACCCCAATCTTGGAAGTCCTTTTTACATTGAGTTTAGTCGAAACCCTAAAGCCTTTGCGTTTATTTTCTTTCATTTTTAATCTCTGTCCTACTCGAGATCGAATAGCACCACTCGATCTCGACTACTGATCTTCGACCCAAAGTCGATGTAGCTTACTTGTGCAGGAACTCGACGAGCCCAACCCGAAGTCGACAAGGACTGTACTCGACATCGAGTAGACCCTCGTCGATATCGAGTAGCCTCTGCCTACAACTGCTACGCTGTTCGACTGTTCCTGACCCCTGTCGACTAACCCTTAGTCGAGGTCGAGTACCACTGTTGTCGACTTCTGACCGTGAGATTCCACCGCTACCTAGGATCCGCTGACACGCTTCCTCGTGGATCTATCCTGACTTCCCGCTGCTGCATCAGGAGGAGGTTTTGTAATTATTTGCAAGGGACGAAATCTGGTTTGCTGTGATTTATTTCTATTTTATTATTGCATACTCGATTTCCTCCTAACAACAAATTGGCGCCGTTGCCGGGGAAGCAATCATTCGCGCCTTAGGTAGTTAAGTCTCACGTTTCTTTTGAGTTACTTCGCAGGTGTATGCGTTGTTCTGGTCTAGCACCTGAGTTTGACGCCTTAGATGAACCGAAGCGCTACCTACACATCCACTCTAAACTCAAAAGGATAATGGCGGCCGTTGAAACACAAGAGCAAATGATCGAAAGGCTTACGAGGGAACTAGCCGCAAAGGATACCACTATCGCCAATGAAAGGGCAGCAAGGGAACAAGAAGCTGAGCGCGCAAGGCAAGCAGAAGCTGAGCTTGTCCAATATCCAACAACTGCTGAGGATTATATGCATCCAGCTCTCGTCGTGCCTGAATTGACGATTCTAATCCCTGATAACTCTTTTAAAACTCGCACTCAATTTTTGATAGAGCTTAAAAATAATGCTTTTTATGGCAAATTTAATGAGTGTCCTCTTGAACATATTACTAACTTTCATGATATGTGTCGTACTCTTGCTGAAGGTACAACTCTGGAATATGTCAAGATGAAATCTTTTCGCTGGTCGCTCGCTGGACTTGCACTGAAGTGGCTTGAAGGGCTGAAGCCGAGATCTCTCACCACCTGGGCCCAAGTAGAGCAAGAGTTCCTGAACAAATATTTCCCACTCGCCAAAACAGCACTTCTCCGTCAGAAAATCACCGCCTTCAAACAGAAGCAAGGGGAACCACTGGCAAAGGCATGGGAACGCTACAAAGAACTACTACGATCTTGCCCTACCCATGGACAGCCACCCTACGTCATTCATGAGATCTTCTTCAACTCTCTTGATCAACTCACTAAGGATAGGATCAACCATTATACTCGCTATGAGTATCTGACGATGCCACCAAGCGACGCATGGGGTGTGCTAGAAAAGCTCACTAACTACGACAACAAATATGGGGCTCCTACAAACTATGAGGAGAACTCCTACGCCAGTCCAGCACCATCAATGCCACTCTATGAGCCAGTAAAAGAGATTGACCCAGATGTCAGGGAGCAGTTCTACAGAGACCAAAATTGCAAGCTCCTCAAGCAAGTCAAATATCTATCTGTCAACCAGCCTTGCATCGAATGCGGATCACAGCGGCACACCACTACTAAGTGCCCACACACTGAGCAAGTCAGGATAACAGAAACACATGAGGAGGCAGCCTACGCTGGGGGTCCAAATCGACACATGGGGGATCAAAGGTTCTATCAACCACAGTGGAACCAAGGTCCTCCTAGGAATCCCCCACCCTACAGAGCTCCAGGACACCCAGAAAGGGATCAAAAGAAGGATGATCTACAGCTGATCCTTGAGGAGATGCGTCGGAATCAGGGCACCATCAACAACTAATTCCAGAACATCACTACAAAATTTGGAGAATTGGACATCTGGAAAAGGGGAATAGAGACGCAGATGGGTCAAATCGCTGCACAGATCCCACGACCGTCCGGACAACTCCCTGGGCAAACAAAACCAAATCCTAAGGGGAAAACCGGACACGTCGCAGCTATCAAACTTAGGAGTGGACATCAATTACACGAGCCAGAGGTCGGAAAACAGCAAAGCCAGGCAGTGCAGCAACTCGACACAGAGCACAACCAACTCGATCTCGAGGAAGGTGTACTCGACATCGACAAACCGCTACTCGACACAGACCAGAAGCTAAGCTCGGACTCCGCTGCGCAGACCAGCAACTCCAGGTCGACCACCCTACTCGATGTCGAGAAGCCCGTGGTCGAGATCGACGAGCAGCGTCTGGCCGACGTCGACGACTCTGTAGCACCTCCGACGGCTAATCAGGCTCCGAAATTGAAAAAGCCACTGCCTTTCCCTTCAAAAGCACAGAAAGATCCCACTGCAGGTAGGTTTACCAGATTTGTTAATATGCTGCAAGAACTGAACGTTTCTATTCCTTTTACAGAAGCCCTGCAAGAGATGCCTAGATATGTCAAAATTCTCAAGGAAATCCTAAGTAAGAAGCGATCCATCTCAGAGATCGCAGGCGAATGCAAAGTACTCCACTTCCCTTAAAAGAGACCTGACCCTGGTAAGTTTTCTGTTACTGTGGGTTTTGGACAATATAAATATGATTCTCTATGCGATTTAGGAGCAAGTGTGAGCATCATGCCTTTATCAATCTGGCGGAAAGTAAAGATAGGATGCATAGAACCTGTGGATGCCAAGCTATACATGGCAAACAATACAGTAGTCATCCCTACAGGTATAGTTGAGAACGTCCCTGTCCAGGTTGGTAAATTCTTTGTTCCAGCTGATTTCCTTATCATAGACTGTGCTGAAGATCCTACTAGCCCTATTATTCTTGGTAGACCATTCTTAGCTACTGCAGATGCCAAAATAAGTGTCAAGAATAGATCGCTCACCTTCACCATAGGCGATGAGGTTTTGGATTTCTCTTTTGGCCCTGCAAAAGAGGAAATTTCATGGCTGGAGGTGAAAAGCATCAGCAACCACGGGACCAAGCAAACAACGAGGGAAGGTGCTGACGCTGTACTCGAGATCGACAAGACCAACTCGATCTCGACAAGAGACCTACTCGATCTCGACAAGCCTTCGTCGATCTCGACAACTACTGCAGAGCCAGAAACTTGCCAAGAGCCTAAGTATGGGGTCCCTGTACTCGAGGTCGACCAGCTCTACTCGATGTCGACTAGCCCAAAGCCCAAAGATCCCTGTTTTGGGTCCGAAAAGGTAAGTTCAGGTATGAATCCTACTCCCCCTCAGTCCATAAAGAAAATTATCAATGATTTAAGGGGAGATAAGACACCGTGGCAAGAGAATCTGCGAAAACTGAGAGCTGGAAGGAAAAGGGAGAAAGAAAAGGGAGATGATGCAAGCAACAACCTGTCAGCTGAGCTTGCATACTACCAGCAGGACCTAGATGATCCAAGAGAAGGGCCAAGCATGAGCGGGCCCCACAATAATGGTCCTTGAGCGCAAATGGAGAAGTCGGCCTAGCGACTCTAAAATCTAGAGCATGTATATAAAACTTTATGAATTTTTGGGACGTTTGAACTTTTTTTGTTTTTGGTTTTTGTTTTTGGTTTTAGGGTTTTATGTCTTTTAGAATGTTTTATGTGGATAGTCTTGTTTTGTGTGCAATCTAACACTTTTAGGTCGGCTAGCATAAAAGGATCGCGAAAAGTGGAATAAGAAGTCCCTGAAAAACAGTCAAAATCGACGAAGGCCAAGTCGACGGCGACGAGGAGGAGCAGCCCAGACACTACTCGATCTCGAGTAGGCCAACTCGACATCGACAAGCCCAGACGCTCCTCGACTTCAGAAAACCACTAGACGCAGACGAGGCTCCTCGAGATCGACTACCATGTACTCGAGATCGACAAGCCCACCTCTACTCGACATGCACTGATCCGCCTTCCTCGATATGATTCCTGTGAGTTCCTTCCTTTACTCTTGTTTTTATTTGATTTTATACAGTGGGGACACTGTAAATTTTAAGTATGGGGTGGGGGAAGGGCTTACTTTTTGCATATTTGCTATATTGTGACATTATGTGTGCATGCTTAGAATTTATTTCTTGAATTGCTACAAGGCTATTTTGGAATGCATTATTGATTTATGTGCAAAATTGGATTCAAAATTTGAAAATTTTGAATAATGTCATGGAAGCTTATATTGAACTCGACGATGCAAAATTGGATTCATTAGAGATATAGCATGAAATTGCCTAGTAAAGGGAAGTCATAATGAAGTGCATTATTTTGTGAAAACCATGAAAGGAGGTAAAATTTGAAGTTGCTTTTGACATGTTGCATGATAAGATGATGAAGGACTTTATATTTCCATATAATGCTCATTGTTTGAAATCCTAGCCATACCTATGCTTATGCATCACAAAAGCCATAATATGCCTTATTTCAATTATTGCTCCACATGATATTAATATTTGCCATTCTTTACCTTATCCGGGGATTATGTTGAGAATGATGTTACAATATGGAGATGTTATATGGTGTTTGTGTTGTGATTATTATCATTATTGGAGTTTGGAAGGAAATTGTTTGAAATATATGGAAAATTTAATGAGTGAAAGAAAATCCAATCACCTCAGGAGATAAAGGTAGATTGACCCTGCTCTCTGAGATAATAGTTTAGAGAGATGGGACACATTGTGAGGAGTCCAAAGCACTAAGTATCCGGGGCCATTCATGACACCCATATTTGCTACTCGCGAGAAGGCAGTGCTGAGGTCAGAGAGGTAAAAGCATTATTGTTGATAAAAGCATTATGAAAGGTGATGAAACTTATGGAAAGGAAATGTGGAAATTCAAGTTTGGAAATACCCCATTTCCCCGGATCATTAGCACCACATTGCCAGAAATTGCCCACCTTTTAGCCTTTTACCAAATCTACTCCTTATTTGAGCTTAAATTGAAGTCCTCTTGATTATCAATGCTTTGTCACCTATAAATGTTTTTGCATAACCCTCTTTTTGTGAGTAGATGTTGCTTTGATATAATTGCACATGCATGGATTTGTGACACTAGTACCTTTTCGAGGATGGAAATTGACTGCTGGGTTATATAAGAATGAATCTGATATGTTGAGAGTTTTGATTTCTTCCCCTGAATGACAGATAAAAGTATTGCTTGAGGACAAGCAAACTTAAGTATGGGGTGTTTGTTGTGAGCTGAATTTGCCATATTTTACAGTAACTTTAATATCGTTTTCTGCATACTTTGCATACATTTGAGTTAGATAGTACAGAATCTATGTAGTTTATGTTTATTTGCCAAAATTATGGAATCTACACCAGTTTCTGTTTAAATTCGCAGAATTTGAGACGTTTTACAGCAATTCTAAGGAAGGTCAGAAAAGCTCGGAAAACAACTACAGAAGTCCAGAATCCGAGAGTATAGAACCAGGGCAAACCAAGCTAGAGCCAGGGCTACTCTATGTCGAGTACATCTTCCTCGATGTCGAGTAGAGAGCCTAGGCGGGCTTGGTCGACAAAGCCTGGTCGAGAAAGCCGAGCCAGACCAACCCAGCTCCGGAGCCCTACTCGATATCGACGAGCACTAGTCGAGATCGACGACACCTCGGTGCTACACCCGGAGTCGACGAGAAGAGGAACTGATCGACAAGCCAAGGACGAAGACGACCAGGCAGGATTCGCTGCCAGCGACTTGACTCGCTGCAGCGAGCCACTCGCTGCCGCAGAAATCCTCGCTGCCAGCGGGATGCACCAAGACGACGGAGCTCACCAACTCGCTCCAGCGGAAGGGGTCTCTCGCACATGCGGATCGACGAACTCGCTGCAGCGGAAGAAGCGGCTCGCGAAAGCGGAAAGGAAGAACCCTAGTCGATGTCGACGAGCACTAGTCGAGATCGACGACGCCCAGGAGCCATGTCCGAGCCTTGTCGAGCGGAGTCACCCGAGGAGTCCAGTCGACGACGAATCCTAGTCGATGTCGATGAGCCTTTGTCGATGTCGAGTAGACCCGTATCTAGAAACGCGTCGACGTGAGCAGTCCGAGTAGAATTGGGATTCCTTGGGCACGAAGGAAGTCGAGAAGGCTGAGAATCTATCCAATCTATCAAAATACATCATAGAAGAGAGTTTTATCCACTTGAGACATTTAGATATATTTAGATTTAATTTCTTTATCGCTTTTATTTATCCTTAAGCATTTTAGATATAGTTTTAGATCTAGATATAGATATTCTATCCTTGAGTAGCAAGGAATAGAAGGCTATAAATAAAGCCCATGGGGCTGATTTTAGATTCATTCAATTTCGGAAGTAGAGAGGTAGTTCCACAGAGACAGTTTAGGGAGTTCGAAGGTTTTAAGGTTTTGGCGTTCAACGAGAGTTGGATCGCCGGGATTGTAAAGTCTTTGAATTTAGTTTAATGCAAGTTTCTTTTCATCAATCAATGTCTGAGTTTGCGATGAGGCGCGAGTAGTCCACCCACTTCTTGGGTTGGGACGAGCCCAACGATAGCCATGCGTGTTTGAGGTAAAGATCCGACCTTTATCATGTTTTGAGCATTTTCCTACTTGTTTATGTGTTTATTACCCATCTAATGGAGGTCCATGCTAACAACTTGGATTATAAACATAAAATTAGTAGAGACAATTAGGGTTTCTTGGAAGAGTTGTCTAATTATTGGAAAAGGCGAAAGCTTAGTCCTTTGATGCGATTTACATGATAATTTGTTTGGTTCTGCTTTATGCATGCTTGGTTATCGTTGTTGCAAACCCCAATCTTGGAAGTCCTTTTTACATTGAGTTTAGTCGAAACCCTAAAGCCTTTGCGTATATTTTCTTTCGTTTTTAATCTCTGTCCTACTCGAGATCGAATAGCACCACTCGATCTCGACTACTGATCTTCGACCCAAAGTCGTTGTAGCTTACTTGTGCAGGAACTCGACGAGCCCAACCCGAAGTCGACAAGGACTGTACTCGACATCGAGTAGCCTCTACCTGCAACTGCTACGCTGTTCGACTGTGCCTGACCCCTGTCGACTAACCCTTAGTCGAGGTCGAGTACCACTGTTGTCGACTTCTGATCGTGAGATTCCACCGCTACCTAGGATCCGCTGACACGCTTCCTCGTGGATCGATCCTGACTTCCCGCTGCTGCATCAGGAGGAGGTCTTGTAATTATTTGCAAGGGACGGAATCTGGTTTGCTGTGATTTATTTCTATTTTATTATTGCATACTCGATTTCCTCCTAACAACAGGAGATGAGAAGGGCTGTAACCGGTCGATTACAGAGAGAGAAAGAGAGAGTCACTATGTGCGAAAATGGAGGAGCAGTCAGAAGATCGAACGGGGAGTCGCTGGAGAGAAAAAAGCCGGCGCCGGCAAAGGAGGATGATTTTGTCAAGGACTCCGACAATCTCCTTGCGGTCGTTAAGGGGCTTCTCTCGTCAATCTTCTGCCCGGAGCCGATCAGCGATATTCCCTTCGTTCAAGATTCGAATTTCTCCCAATGGCAACTGCCAACAGAGGGGACCGGGATAGCGCCCCGACGAAGCAATCCCTTGCTCCCGCCAAGTGCGCTGACGCCCAATCTGTTCTCAAATATGTAGCACGGAAACGGAAACGGACACAGGACACAGACACGGGAAGACACGGGGAAACGGCAATTTTAAAAAACATAGGACACGGACACGACAGAGATATATGATATATATATCATTTTAAAGGTATTGCAAAGATGTATACATTTATACTAATAAGAGTCGCCTAGAGGTTAAGACCAATGAGATATAAATAAATAATTATATAACATTTCAAATCAAAATATATACAAATAAACATTGCTAAGTCTAAAAATAAATCAAAGTATAGAGAGGAGGTGGTCCACCATCATGTCTTGTTACCCCCCTCCCGCTGTTCTGCCAACTATATCAAGTTATCAACATAATCCCAAAGTGGTCCACTCCACCTCCACGTTCTGTTTCAAAGAAACACCCCCTCTGCTACCTTTATTAGTTTGTGAGCATGAACCATCATCAATTTCTAGCTGATCCTACACCTAAATCTCATATAAATTGAAATCAAACATCACTCAATCAAAGTAACCCTACATCTGAAAATAAATCAAGGTATAGAGAGGGAGTAAGATAGGGAGAGAAGAGTTGAAGGAAGATTGACAGGAACGACACTCGTTTGTGTTCAGAAATCCCGGCGATCGACGGTGGCTCGTGCAGATCGAAGAACGACGGTGGCTAGTGCAAAAGGACGCTCAAGAACAACACTCGTTTGTTTTCTTTTAATTATGAACCGGGGTTTTTTTTATTCCAAACCGTGTCCATTATTTGTGAACCGTGTCCAAGGCGTTTCCATTGCGTTTCCATACGTGTCCGAAGTTTGACCGTTTCTTGACCGTGTCCTGGCGTTTCCAAGGTGTTTCATGTCGTGTCCGTGTTTCTGACACGACACTGTGCCCTACATAGGCGTTTCCGTGCTACATAGGTTCTCAAAAGGTACAATCTTTATCTGTCAACTCCCAGTTTCGCCGACGAAACTTCAATTTAGGGTTTCCCGATTTCAAACTGGCGCGTTTCTGATCAGTTTATGTTCGCTGTTGAAATCAGATTGCAATCGGAGCTAATGTCTCTCATGGTAGGAACTTTCAAACTCCCCTTTTAGGTTATAGTTCCCTGGATTAAGTGGATTTGGATCAGAAAATCTTTTGCCTAAATTTTCTTCGAATTTGGGGGTTTTCAGATGAGTGGAGATCCAGGGATTTCCCAGAAGAGGATAACATATTGAGTTGGAAAGGCACCATCCATGGAAGCAAAGACACTGTTTTTGAAGGCACTGAATACAAGCTTAACCTCAATTTCCCATCCGGTTACCCTTTCAAGCCTCCGAAGGTCAGGTTTGAGACTAGGTGTTTCCACCCCAATGTAGATGTATATGGTAGCATCTGCTTAGATATCCTTCAGGTGAGTTTCATTGTTGTTTGAAGAAATCAAATTAGAAATCAGGTTGTTTAACTATGAATTGTGGGTTCAATTACTGATATTTGAAGTGTGAATGAATTGAATTTGTTACGATAAATGGTCTTCTGCTTATGATGTGAGGACAATCTTGTTGTCCATTTAGAGCTTGCTTGGAGGTATAACAATAATCAAATTTTGCTGATATGTTCGTTCTGTTGTTAGGATAGTTATGGTCATTTGGCATGATATGCTCGTTTTGTTGGTAGGATAGGGTTATTAATTTTGGGGCGGATAAGTTTGTTCAGTTGGTAGGATAGGCTTGATTAGTTGGTAGGATAGGGTTATTATCCTGGGAAGCTGTTTTTGTCTCTGCATGAAATTTTGTTCATGTTCATATTCCTTGTTTTTTTTTTGTTGTCTAATTATATTGTGCTTATTTATTAGCTCTTCATAATCTTGTAATAACAAGGATTCATATTCATGGAAAGCGTCTGGAACTAAAGGTGAATCAAGATATCCGGAGTGTGCTGCCTAAAATTGATCAGAAAAAGTGGTTTATTAAAAAAATGCAGAGGATTGAAGCATTGACAATTCAAATTTGAAACTTGACATGAAATTTCTTTATCATCTAGATAAAAAATTGATACAAAGAGAAAAACAAATAGCAAGATACTAAAACAATCTTACAAGTTTCAGCAAAGAATATCCTAGTGTATATCTAGTTGGAAATGAAAATCCATGATGTGGTGGAAACTAAATAACTAACTGGAGGAGTTCCCAGCTAGTTTTTGGGTGGAGTCATATGAATATAAATGCAATAACCCATCGTGAAATATGATCCATCAAAGCACAATATCTATGAATTAAAGAGAGCAATTATGCAGAAACCTCAAGTGACAATAAAGAGAAGGAAACAATATAATTAACCCATTAGGAATCCACATAGAAATTGAAAAAGGTCATAAGTTCTAGTCGCAGAAAGACATAATATAGTAAATTACATTGGTAAGCAGCCTCACCTTGCCACGTGCATTAAGCTCCTCCCTTGACACTTTCACTCTGGATTTATTAGAGTGATTTATGAATTTGTCCTCCCAAATTCATTCACAAATGTATCCTACCAGTAGTGTATATATTTTCTACCCGGTTCATAATTATATAAGTCTGGAGAGATTTATAAATTTGTCTTACCAGGGTCACAAATTTGTCCTACTACTAGTGCATATATTTCCTACCAGGTTTATAATTTTATAAGTTCAGAGATATTCATAAATTTGTCCTACCAGATTCACAAATTTGTCCTACCACTAGTGTATATATTTCCTACCAAGTTCATAATCGTATAAGTCAAGAGAGATTTGTGAACACATACTCCGCATTAGCCTATGTGAGAGTCGAACTCACATCTTTGTGTGCAAACACAACGCTTTACCAATTGAGCTAATAGGCTATTTTCAATGTAATTTCCTTCTTTTCTATTTGAAAAACTTAGGAATCATGATCAACTGTTAGCCATTATGAATCTCCCTTGTCCTTGGATGAATGACAACAACACGTTGCCCCACTGTTAAAGGTGTTCCACAAACTCACTTTTAGAAAACCATGGAAAGTCTATAGCACTATAAAACCACTCAAAACCACACAATCTTCATGCAAACTAAAGTCTACTTGGGCATAAGCAAAAAGCAAATAATATGATGGAAAGGATAACTCTTTCACAATTCAAACGACCTGCATAGATGGCACAACACAAAAGCAACTCAAATTTCCAATACAACATTCATCCATTGTCTATGCATATGTGAGAACATTTTACCTCATTCTTCTGAATCACGATGACACTAGAGTTGAACTGGGCATCAGATGTTGGCATATGTTAGGATTTATTGTTTATTAGGCTTGTCTACTAGATTACACTTTGTTTGTCCCTGATGACTGTTAGGATTTATTGTTTATTGTTTATTAGGCTTCCAATCACTGCCAGAACTTTGGAAACAATAATTTGAGTCTCTGGCTCATGCAAAGCTGAAGTTGGAAACAATAATTCCAATCACAACCTTCGTTCTGCAAGGGCATTGGATGTTTTGAACTTCACTCAGCTGAATGGGAGGCAGCACACACTCCATAAACAACTAAAGCATCTAATAAGCCATTTTTGTATGCACAAATGAGGTAAAAATTCGAAGAAAGAGATTCAAGGCAGCATAATCGCATCCAAGATAGAGAAAATCAATATAAGAAGAAGAATACCATAATAGTCCAGTTTCAAGAAACATACCAGAATCGTCCAACTCCTCGGATTGTTGAAGAAGAAAATCATTCTTCTCCTTCTCTCTCTTTTGCATTTCCAGAAACAACGCTAGGTCATCCTCTTTCTCCTTCATCGTAGGCTCCTTCAGACTCCTGAGCTGTGAAACCCTCGGCCAAATCCGGCGACAAAATTGGAGGATTCCAGCAATGGCGGCGAGGATGGGAGGGTGTAGTGCTTGCGAATTGCAGGATTCCAGGACTCGCTCCCAAGTTAGCGGTGCAAACAAATTCCGATCCCCTCTCAACCCTCGCCCAACGACCAGTGGCTGTCACGGTCGACGGCACCGGCGATTGACGATTCCTCAGTGCTCTCGATCCTCAACCAAGACGGTGACGGTGACGGCGGGGTAGGAGTAAGGCGGAGATGAGAAACGGCGCCTCTTTCCCTTTCTTTCCTTACCCCCTCTCTCTCTTCCTTTCCTTTCACCTGCAACCCATCCACCCGGTTACCTATTTTATTTGTAAAACTATACACTTTCTACCCCTAGCAAATAAACAAGGGACATGGCTAGTTGTGCAAAGTTTTTTTTTTTTTTTGGTCTAGTTATGCAAAATGGCCCCGGAAAAATTAGAGTAAAACGGTTATAACTTATAATTTCTAATAACAAAAATATCATAAATGTAAAACACATATAAATTAAACATCTAACGTACCACTCATTTGAACCTTTCTCTTGGTCTTCTCTATGGGCGTTTTGCCATTATTATTTGACATAGCAAACGATTCGATATAGATCGATCTATACACCTCAATTGATATATCCGGCAACGATTACGTTGGAAATAACAAGTATGCAATGAAGTGAGCGGCGGTAGGATACTGTTAGCTAAATCGAACTAACAACAATCAGTTAACTAATTAATTAATTAATTAATTAGGTGACTAAGCAAGCATTCCCCATCTCTACCTATTAGGCGCGCCTCCATGAGCATCTAAAATGTGACCAAGCAAGTATTCATCATCTAGTATATATCCTGCAAATAGTAGAACATTATCTCTCTATTAAGTTAATTCATTAATTAGATTATTAATTTATTTTGATAAGATCTCTAATAAATAAATAAATTAATTCAGTTTATTTATTTATTTAGATAAGGTAGGATCTGCACTAAGATTTTGTTAGGATCTAAACTTATCTAATTAAAAATTAAAATAACAAACAATTAAAATAAATCAATTAAAATTAAAAAACCATTAAAATAATTCGATTAATCTAAAAAAAAAAGGCTACATTAAAGGAGAAGCCGCCACATGTCGTATGCGACTTCTTCTTTAGTATTATAACTAGCGCATTACCCGTGCATGACGCACGGGATTTGTAAAATATATTATATATTTTAGAAGATACTATCACAATTTATCTAAATTATATATATAGATTATAATATTTATTATGATAACATGAAAAAGTCTATAGGGAAATACTATTAAATCGAAACATCCATATAATCATAAAAATAAATCAAATCGAAACATCCAAATGATAAATCTAATAAACGGGTTCCGCAAACTCAATTCACATATTCGATCGATAATTAAAAGGTGCTATATAGATCCCAACAATTTCATTAATTGATATTGTCGGAGAATTCAAGGCATCGTTGCATAGTTTTGGGGTTGGAGGTACCGTCGGGTCTAAGAAATCTGTAAAATAAAAATAGGTCATATTAATATAGGTATATTAAGTAATAATAGATATAAAAAATAAGTGGAATAAGGAATGACCTTCTTCTATACACATTACTTTCGGGAAAAGTCGGATTTACATACATCTTCGTCACATCGGCTAAAGTTTTTAATATTATCTCACCTACACACAACAAAAGTTAAACACATAAAAGTAAAGAATACGTACATGTTGACAATGTAAAATAAAAGAAATTGTAATTATTGACAATTTTGAGAAATAAGGTGAATATGAGTTGAAACTTACCTCCATCAACTTGTATATCCACAAATTGGAATATAACCATCCATTGTCTTTGCAGATCCGGATCGATGGTATAGTTGATGAAATAATTTCGGGCCAACAGAGCACCTCAATATACGATTCCTGTGTGATGTCCACCAAAATGGCCATCTTGAAATGCACATTTTAGCTCCTTATTTTGTACACTTTGCATATTCCAGGCTGGGAATGTATTAAATTTATGTAATATATGCTTATTTGCAAGAAATGGAGGTCTACATAAGTTTTGGTTTAAAATTGCAGAATTTGGAGCCATTCCGGGACAAAACCAAGGAGCAAAGACGGAAGCTAAGCCTTACTCGATATCGAGTACTTTTACTCGATATCGACCAAAGAAGTCCGAGCAAAGCCTGGTCGAGGAGGAGCTGATCGAGGAACTGAAGACGAAGCCAACCCGACTCTAGAACCTTACTCGATATCGAGTAAAGTTACTCGATATCGACAAAACTTCAAGCCATACCTGGAGTCGAGGAGGCAGCACCTGATCGAGAAGCCGAAGACCTAGACATACCGAGCAACACTTCCTCGATATCAAGTAAACTGCTCGATATCGACAAGACCAGCAGCACCTGTCCGAGCCAGATCGGGGTGAAGTTGCTCGAGCAAGCCATCCAGCCACAGTCGACGACACATTTCCTCGATATCGAGTACTTTTACTCGATATCGACAAAAATCTTCTTGGGCCGCGTTACGCGTTTGGGCTATCTGAGTCGAGTTGGGCTTACTTGGGAGCGAAGAAGTCCGAGATCTATCAAGTCTATCACGATCTATCCATGGAGAGAGGATTTATCCACACATGAAGATATTTAGATTTTTAGATATATTTCCTTTTAAGATAAATGTTTCTTTTATTAAAGTTTTATCCTTATTATTAGATAGAGATTTCCTTCCTTGATTAGCAATGATTGGAAGCCTATAAATAAAGCCCATGAGGCTAGTTTTTCAGTCATTCAAATTCAGGGAGAACACAAGTGGAGAGAGAGAGAGAAGAGGTTGTAAGTTTGGTTAAAGTTTATTAATGCAAGTTAATTCTTTTTTCATCAAAGATGTCTGCGATTGCGATGATGCGCGAGTAGTCCACCTACTTCTAGGGTTGGGGTGAGGCCGACGATAGCCCTGCGTGTTTAAGGTAAAGATCCGACCTTTATCATGTTTTGAGCATCTACTACCTTTTATATGTTTATTACCCATCCAGTGGAGATCCATGCTAACAACTTGGATTGTAAACCTAAAATCGGTAGATACAATTAGGGTTTCTTGAAAGAGTTTCTTAATTGTTAGAAAAGGCGAAAGCTTGGTCCTTCGATGCGATTTGCATGATTATCGTTATTTATCTTGCCTTATGCATGTTTGATTATTGTTGTTGCAAATCCCGATCTTGGAAGTCTTTCATATAGTTTATTTCGAATCCCAAAAGCCTTGTCTTTATTTTCTTTCTTTTTAAGTTTCTGTTTCCTCGATCTTGACCAAAACTGGTCGACATCGACTACTGACGTACAATCGCCTAGATCGTTGTAGCTTCTGGTTTGTAGGTACCCGACATCGAGAAAAGATTTACTCGATATCGAGTAAGATCTCCTCGATATCGACCAAAACCCGGGAGCTGCTGCCGTCTGTTCGACTTGCCTGACCTTCTGTCGAGTAACCTTACTCGAGGTTGAGCATCTATAGTCGACTTCTGCCGTGAGATTTCTCCGCTGCCTAGGATTCGCTAACACACTTTCTCGTGCATTGATCCTGACTTCCCGCTGCTACATCAGGAGGAGGTCTTGTAATTATTTGCGGGGGCACGAATCTAGTTTGATTTATATTTTATATTTTGAACCCGATTTCCTCTTACAACAAATTGGCGTCGTTGCCGGGGAAGCAATCATTCGCGCCTTAGGTAGTTAAATCTCACGTTTGCTTTGAGTTACTTCGCAGGTGTATGCGCCATTCTGGTCAACCAACTGGGTTTGACGGCTTAGACGAACCGAAAGGCCTCTTACACGTCCATGCTAAACTAAAAAGAGCCATGGCGGCCGCAGAAACACAAGAACAAGAAGCTGAGTGTGCAAGGCAAGCAAGAAGCTGAGCGTGCGAGGCAAGCAGAAGCTGAGCTTGCCCAATATCCTACCACAAATTGGCGCCGTTCGGAGGGAACTAGCCGCTAAAGATACTGCTCTCACCGCTGAGAGAGCACGCACTACACAGGAAGCTGAGCGTGCGAGGCAAGCAGAAGTTGAGCTTGCCCAATATCCTACCACTGCAAAGGATTACATGCACCCGACTCTCGTCGTGCCTGAATCGGCTATTCTAATCCCTGAGAATAATTTTGAAATTCACACTCACTTCCTTATTAAACTTAAAAATAATGGTTTTCGTAGAAGATTTAATGAATGCCCTGTTGAACATATTACTAACTTTTCTGACATGTGCTGTACTCTTGCTGAAGGTACTACTTTGGAATATGTCAAGATGAAGGCTTTTCGTTGGTCTCTCGCCGGTCCTGCATTGAAGTGGCTTGAAGGACTGAAACTAAGATCCCTCCCCACATGGGCTCAAGTGGAGCAGGAATTTCTCAATAAATTCTTTCCTCCTGCCAAGACAACTCTCCTCCGCCAGAAGATTACAACTTTCAAACAGAAGCCTGGGAGCCGCTGGCAAAAGCATGGGAACGATACAAGGAACTGCTGCGATCCTGCCCTACTCATGGACAACCACCCTATGTCATTCAAGATATCTTCTTCAATTCTCTTGACCAAGTCACTAAGGATAGGATCAATCAGTATACTCGATATGAGTATCTGACGATGCCACCAGCTGACGCATGAGGTGTACTAGACAAGCTCACCAATTACGACAATAAGTATGGGGCGTCAACAAACTATGATGATGATGCCTACGCCAGGTCAGCCCCATCCATGCCCCTCTTCGAGCCTTCCAATGAGATTGACCCAAATGTCAGGGAGCAGTACTACAGAGATCAGAATCGCAAGCTCCTCAAGCAAGTCAAGTATCTCTCTGTCAATCAGCCTTTCATCGAATGCGGATTACAGCGGCACACCACTACTGAGTGCCCACACAGAGAGAAAGTCAGGATGACAAAGACCCACGAAGAGTTAGCTTATGCAGGGGGTCCCAATCGCTATATGGGGGACCAAAGGTTCCAGCAACCGCAATGGAACCAAGGTACCCCTAGGAACCCCCCACCATACAGAGCTCCGGGACATCTAGAGAGAGATCAACGGAAGGAGGATCTACAGATGATCCTTGATGAGATGCGCCGGAATCAAGGCACCATCAACAATCAGTTCCAGAACATCAATACAAAATTTGGAGAGCTAGACATCTGGAAGAAAAACATAGAGACCTAGATGGGTCAATTCGCAGCACAAATCCCACGACCAACCGGGCAACTCCCTAAGCCAACAGAACCAAATCCTAAAGAGAAGACCGGACACGTCGCAGCTATAAAGCTCAGAAGCGGGCACCAATTACGCGAGCCAGAGGTCGGAAAGCACAAGGACAAAGTAGACCAATAACTCGACAATGAGCAGCAGCAAATCGATGTCGACCAACAGTTGGTCGATATCGACAAAACACACCTCGACATGGAGGAGAATCCATGCTCAGACTCGACTGCGCAGAACATCAACTCGAAATCGACAACTGTTGTCGATATCGAGCAACCTCTGGTCGATGTTGAGGAAAAGGTAGTTGATGTCGAGGACTCTGCAACACCTCTGACGTCTGTTCTGGCTTCAAAGCAGAAAAAGACACTGCCTTTCCCTTTCAAAGCGCTAAAAGATCCCATTGCAGGTAAGTTTAAACGTTTTGTTAATATGCTTCGAGAACTGAATGTCTCTATTCCTTTTACAGAAGCTCTTTAAGAGATGCCTGCGTATGTCAAATTCATGAAGGAGATTCTGAGCAACAAGCGATCCATCTCAGAAATCGCCGGCGAATGCAAAGTGCTCCACTTCCCTGAGAAGAGACCTGACCCTGGTAAGTTTTCTGTTACTGTGGAATTTGGACAATATAAATATGAGTCCTTGTGTGATTTAGGAGCAAGCGTGAACATCATGCCGTTATCAATCTGGTGAAAGGTGAAGATAGGGTCTATAGAGCATGTGGATGCAAAGCTATACATGGCAAACAATACAGTAGTCATCCCTACAGGTATGGTTGAGAATGTCCCTATCCAAGTTGGTAAGTTCTTTATCCCTGCTGATTTCCTTATTATAGATTGTGCTGAAGATCCTAACAGCCCTATTATTTTTGGTAGACCATTCTTAGCTACCGTAGATGCCAAGATTAGTGTCAAACAGCGATTGCTCACCTTCACAATAGGCGATGAGGTCTTAGATTTCTCTTTTGGCCCTACAAAAGAGGAAATTTCAGGGCTGGAGGTGAAGAGCATCAGCAACCACGTGATCAAGCAAACAACGAAGGAAGACACCAAATTTCTACTCGACATCGACAAGCCTTCCTCGATGTCGACCAAGCTGTTACTCGATGTCGACCAATCTTCCTCGACATCGACTTCACCTGCTGAGCACTAGACTTGCCAAGAGCCTAAGTATGGGGTCCCTGTACTCGATATCGACCAGTTTTGCTCGATGTGGACCAACCCTAAGCTCGAAGATTTCTGTTTTGGGCCCAAAGAGGTAAGTTCAGGTATGAGTTCTACTCCTCCTCGGTCCATTAAGAAATTTATAAATAATTTAAAGGGAGGTAAGGCCCCATGGCGAGAGAATATGTGGAAAATGAGAGCTTGAAAGAAAAAGAAAGGAGAAAAGGAAGACTATGCAAGCAACCACCTATCAGCCGAGCTTGCATACTACAATCAGGACCTAGATGATCCAGGAGAAGGGCCAAGCACAAGCGGGCCCCACATTGACGGTCCTTGAGCACAAACGGAGAAGTCGGCCTAGCGACTCTAAAATCTAAAGCATGTATATAAAACTTTTGAATTTTGAGACTTTGGAACTTTTGATTTTGATTTTTGGTTTTTTCTTTAGTTTAGAATACTTCATGTGGAAAATCTTGTCTTTGTGTGAAATCTAACACTTTTAGGTCGGCAAGCATAAAAGGATCGCGAAAGGTGGAATAAGAAGTCCCTGAAAGATAGTCGAAATCGACTAGGCCAGTCGAGAACGACCAAGAGGAGCAGCCCAGTTTTACTCGATATCGAGTAGGCTAACTCGACATCGACCAAGTCAAAAATCTCCTCGAGTTCAGCATTCCACTCGACGCTGACAACTTACTCGATATCGAGTACAGTACTCGATATCGACCAATCCAGTTCCTCGACATGCCCTGTTTTGCCTTCCTCGACGCATTATTCGGTGAGTTTCTTCCTTTACCCTTGTTTTTATTTGATTTTGTACAGTGGGGACACTGTATATTTTAAGTATGAGGTGGGGGAAGAGCTCATTATCATTATTATATGTTTTATTCTTGTTCTTGGTTTTACATGGTAAAATTTTGAGTAAATTTTAAATTTTTGTGCATAAGGCTAAAACTCAAAATTTTATGAGACATCTCCCATTTCTTGTAAATTGTTCAAGAAATAGTGTCATGGAAGCTTTAATTGAACTCGACGATGCAAAATTGGATTCATTAGAGATATAACATGAAATTGCCTAGTAAAGGGAAGTCACAATAAAGTGCATATTTTCTTAAAAACCATGAAAGGAGGTAAAATTTAAAGTTGCTTTTGACATGTTGCATGATAAGAGGATGAAGGACTTTATATTTCCATATAATGCTCATATTGTGATATCCTAGCCTTACCTATGCTTATGCATCACAAAAGCCATATTTATGCCTTATTTCAATTATTGCTCCACATGATCCAAATATTTTCCATTCTTTACCTTATTTCCTATCCGCGGATTATGTTGAGAATGATGTTACATTGTGGAGATGTCCTATGGTGTTTGTGTTGTTATATATCATTATTGGAATTTGGCAAGAATATGTTTGAAATATATGGAAAATTTAATAAGTGAAAGAAAATTCGATCACCTCAGGAGATAAAGGTAGATCGACCCTGCTCGCTAAGATAATAGTTTGGTGAGATGGGACACACATGTGAGGAGTCCAAAATACTAAGTATCCGGGGCCATTCATGACACCCATGTTTGCGACTCGCGAGAAGGCAGTGCTGAGGTTAGAGAGGTAAAAGCATTATTATTGAGAAAAAAAAGCATTAGGAAAGGTGATGAATCTTATGAAAGAGAAGGGATGTGGAAAAGAAAGTTTGGAAATACTCCATTTCCCCGGATTATTAGCACCACATTGCCACAAAATTGCCCACCTTTAGCCTTTTATCAATCTACTCATTGAGCTTAAATTAAAGTCCTCTTGATTATTAATGCTTTGTCACTTATGATTGTTTTTGCACAACCCTATTTTTGTGAGTAGATTTTGCTTTTTAATTGCACATGCATGGATTTGTGGCACAAGTACCTTTTCGATGATGGTAATTGATTGCAGGGTTATATAAGAATGAATCTATGATGTTGAGAGTCTAAAATTCTTCCCCTGAATGACCATCCAAGTTATTGCTTGGGGACGAGCAAGCTTAAGTATGGGGTGATTTGATGTCCACCAAAATGGCCATGTTGAAATGCACATTTTAGCTCCTTATTTTGTACACTTTGCATATTTCGGGCTGGGAATGTGTTAAATTTATGTAATACTCCCTCCGTTCAACAAAACTTGACGTTTTACTATTCATGCACGCTTTTTTAGGAGCTAAAAACTATATAAAATATCGACTTTTTAAATAATTTTTTTTAACAATTTCGTAGTTATTATTAATAAGTACAAACTTGTTAAAAAAAAATTTTAAAAAAATAAATATTTTATATAGTTTTTATCATTCTAAAAAAGCGTGCATGAATAGTAAACGACAAGTTTTGTTGAACGGAGGGAGTATATGCTTATTTGCAAGAAATAGATATCTACATAAGTTTTGGTTTAAAATTGCAGAATTTGGAGCCGTTCCGGGACAAAACCAAGGAGCAAACACGGAAGCTAAGCCTTACTCGATATCGAGTACTTTTACTCGATATCGACCAAAGAAGTCCGAGCAAAGCTTGGTCGAGGAGGAGCTGATCGAGGAACTGAAGACGAAGCCAACCCGATATCGACAAAACTTCAAGCCATACCTGGAGTCGAGGAGGCAGCACCTGATCGAGAAGCCGAAGACCTAGACATACTGAGCAACACTTCCTCGATATCGAGTAAACTGCTCGATATCGACAAGACTAGCAGCACCTGTCCGAGCCAGATCGGGGAGAAGTTGCTCGAGCAAGCCAGCCAGCCACAATCGACGACACATTTCCTCAATATCGAGTATTTTTACTTGATATCGACCAAAGTCTTCCTGGGCCGCATTACGTAGTTGGGCTGTCCGAGTCGAGTTGGGCTTACTTGGGAGCAAAGGAGTCTGAGATCTATCAAGTCTATCAAGATCTATCCATGGAGAGAAGATTTATCCACACATGAAGATATTTAGCTTTTTAGATATATTTCCTTTTAAGATAAATGTTCCTTTTATTAAAGTTTTATCTTTATTATTAGATAGAGATTTCCTTCCTTGATTAACAAGGATTGGAAGCCTATAAATAAAACCCATGGGGCTAGTTTTTCAGTCATTCAATTTCAGGGAGAACACAAGTGCAGAGAGAGAGAAGAGGTTGTAAGTTTGGTTAAAGTTTATTAATGCAAGTTAATTCTTTTTCATCAAAGATGTCTGCGATTGCGATGATGCGCAAGTAGTCCACCTACTTCTAGGGTTGGGGCGAGCCCGACGATAGCCCTGCGTGATTAAGGTAAAGATCCGACATTTATCATGTTTTGAGCATCTACTACCTTTTATATGTTTATTACCCATCCAATGGAGATCCATGCTAACAACTTGGATTGTAAACCTAAAATTGGTAGATACAATTAGGGTTTCTTGAAAGAGTTTCTTAATTGTTGGAAAAGGAGAAAGCTTGGTCCTTCGATGCGATTTGCATGATTATCGTTATTTATCTTGCCTTATGCATGTTTGATTATTGTTGTTGCAAACCCCGATCTTGGAAGTCTTTCATATAGTTTATTTCGAATCCCAAAAGCCTTGTCTTTATTTTCTTTCGTTTTAAGTTTCTGTTTCCTCGATCTCAACCAAAACTGGTCGACATTGACTACTGACGTACGATCGCCTAGATCGATGTAGCTTCTGGTTTGTAGGTACCCGACATCGACAAAAGATTTACTCGATATCGAGTAAGATCTCCTCGATATCGACCAAAACCCGGGAGATGCTGCCGTCTGTTCGACTTGCCTGACCTTCTGTCGAGTAACCTTACTCGAGGTCGAGCATCTGTAGTCGACTTCTGCCGTGAAATTTCTCCGCTGCCTAGGATCCGCTGACACGCTTCCTCGTGGATCGATCATGACTTCCCGCTGCTACATTAGGAGGAGGTCTTGTAATTATTTCCGTGGGCACGAATCTGGTTTGATTTATATTTTATATTTTGAACTCGATTTCCTCTTACAACACTGTGAAAAAAAAATTCAATGTCAAAGGTGATAAAGTAAATAAATGCTAACAAAATATACAAATCAATGCATATACAAATGAACTTGCCTATCATTTTTCAAGAGAAGATCAATTCTACCGTGGATGGTTGGAGATAGTTGATGAACTTCTCCCATGACATCTATCGCAAAGTATGTAGGACAAACACCTTTTCATCGACACAGATTATAGTTCCTTTGAAAGAAGCTCTTGTTGTTTGTGAAAATTGATGTTGTCGAACATGCACACAACTGGAACTCGGATATTGCCTTTCATGTTTGTTGGATTAAGCTCGTCAACGTATGTGACATTCTTCATTGTTGCCTATTTAAAAAAGGAAAGAAGAATAGTTGATCAAAAGCCTATAATGTTTAAGGTTTAAACATTATTAGTATTTGAAAAATAAAACATAAAAGATAGATGGTTGACAGAGAGGGAGAAATAGATAGGATACGGTGGAAGAGAAAGGAGGAGAAGCAAGTTATCCGTGATATTCGATTCTGATTATATATAGAGTAGTGTTGCTAGTTAGGTTAGGGTGAATGAGAGTAAAACTGTTTAAACAAATCTCAGCCGATCCGAATGAATAAATTGTTTTAATTATTTTAACAAAAAGTAACATAATTGAGATAAAGATTGGTTAAGTGGGTAATTGAATTAATAATGAATCCCCAATTGCTTAAGAAAAAACAGTAAGAGACTTGTTTGTAAATGGTTAAAAAAATCTCTGCAGATCTGAATGTTTTAATTATTCTAACAAAAAGTAACCGAATTGGTTTAAAAATCTCTGGAGATATGTAAAGTTTAATAATTTTAATTAAAACGGTTTAAACTAAATTAAAAAAAATCTCTGCAGATCTGAATTTAGGATAAAAGTGTAATCTTTTGGTTAAAAAAAGAGATAAAGATTGGTTAATTGGGTAATTGAAGCAATAACGGATGGAATTAAAAAAAAAAGTTACAGCGAATGGTTTGTAATTGATATAAAAATATATGTAGATCTGTAAATTTTAATTATTTTAATTAAAACGGTTTTAGTTAGCTAGATATACAATCTTTTAGTTAAAAATATATAAGTGTTTCATAATTCAAATGGTTTAAACAAAATTTTAGAGGATAATCGATTTTGAATATATATAAAGTCGATTATGAATAAATGTGTATTCTTTTGGTTAATCATAATCTCGGCATATATTAAATAAGAGAAATTTTAGAGGATAAATGTGTAATATTTTGGTTAAACAAAATTATTTGAATTGTTATTTTTATTTATTATTTATGGTTGCATATAAGAGATTTATCTCTGCAGATCCGACTTTGCTTTGTTGTTTTACTTTATTTTGGTGATTCATCTTGTCAAGTTTAAATTTCTTATGACTGAATTCAGAATGTTCGCGTGCAGAAGGAGAGGAAGATTTGATTCCCCATTCAGATGAGTATTCACCTACAACAGTAACAAATTATGAATTTGCAGAAGGAGATGGAGAAAGAGATTAAGAAGTTTCAGGATAAGGAGGAAATATTAAGAAACAGATTTAGGGGTTGTGGGATAATGATGAAAAGATGAAGAAAGAACTTCAGAAATCGCAGGATGAGGAGAAGCTTGTAGTGAATTGATCGGCTAACTTTTGATTAACTATGGATAATTTTGTGGTTTAGATGTTGCATTCATTCAGTTTTTTGAAAAGAAAAACCTTAAACGTGAGAAACTTTTTATTAGCTATGGATAATTGTGTGGTTTAGATGCTGCATTCATTCAGTTTTGTTTTCAAAAAAACCTTAAACGTGAGAAGAATTTTAAACAATTTGAGAAGCAATTGGGGGTTTATCCTAAATTTCTAACTTTACATGTATGGCCACCACGTGTCCCATTTTGCAAGTGTTTTAGTATTATATTAGATATAGATTTGGAAAATAATTTCAAGGTCGGAAGATGATTTAATAAATAAATTGAAAAAGGATTTTAGCGAGTATTTTCAAGGGTCGGGACTAACTTGGGAATTATGTGATCAATGACTAACTAGCATGTTGATATGATTGATTGACTAATAGCATGAATTGTTGTGATTTATTATAAGAGATTAAATATTGGTTACCGATGATGAGGATGATATATATTCGTATACTAAGTGAGAGTATGAAATGGTAATATGTGAATTAGACTAAGTATGATATGGAGATTGTCTAAGCTAATGAGTTGGCAAGTTACGATGAAAACGATATGAGATGATGAAACGAGATGAGAAATTGAATTGAGATATTAATGTTGTTGATGATGAGATGGTTAACTTATATATGTTTTATCTGAATCTTGTGTGTGTTATTTGATATGTTTTGTGTAAGTTGGACTTAGACTTATTATGTTACTTATCTTTTAGGTGAGCTCTAATCCGCATGGATTTGCTTGATTGCTATATTAATTAGATTCTGCGCTTCTCCAGGTAAGTTCTTTAAAAATACTCATGATGGGCGCTCTATGCACTGGGTGTTATATAGTAGGCTAGTGTCCATGCACCATACGACTTAGAATCACGCTTAGGAGCTAAAATGAAAATCATATGATTGTTATATGCCTTTGCAAGAGAACGGCCGTTATCTGTGAGTCGTAGAGTCTTTGCTAGGGTCATAAGACAACCCAGCATCATCGGGTTTTCCTGTTAGAGTTTGATTGATTATATATGTATGGTGCGGCACAACCGAGCGTCCTACCTCGGTTGTGGTATGGGCATGAATGGTTGATTATACCTGGTTCGGCATGACCGTGCATTCTATCTCAGTTGTCGTACGAACATGGATGATGTAGTTGGAGATTTGGGATATGCCACTTGGCACTATATGTGGATCCATTTAATCATTTTCTGCATTATATTAAACTGTCAGTATATGTGTGTGTGTGTGATTTAAATTTCCGCATTGCATTACGCATTTCATCTTAGGGATATGATGCTTATTATATGCCTCTCGGAGTGTGTTTACACACGCGCATGAGTGGCCTGATGATTGACCTAGATCCCCCTCTTTTTTTTTTAGATTCAGGTACCCGTTCCATTGTTTGAATTCGTGTTGTTATGGCAGGGTCCATTCGTATGGCGGAGAGCGAGTGCTTGAAACTCCGACTTCACCAGATTTACACTTTTTGGGATTTCTTCCTACTTATACTCTGTTTGACCCGGCCTTGCTGCGACACTGGTTGTATCATTTTCAGAACTTATGTCTTTTGCCTGGTAAAAGGTTTTCCGCGTTGTAGACATAGGACAGGCACAGGGGTTTACCCCGGGGTCTCCAACGGACCTTTAGAATTTGGGTGCGAAATCCCGCTTTAAACTACAAATCTTCGGTTTCAAACCTTCAACATGTACTCGGAGGGCAAGATCCTAACAAGGGGTTATATCCCTTGAAACGTAACTCGGGAATCATAATCTCGGGCCATTACAAAGGTGGTATCAGAGCTAAGGTTTTGCAATCCGAGTACAATAGGTTGAAGAGGTTTTGAAAATCGCCCAATGTTTTCAAAAGGTTTTGGAAAATATTTTTAAAAGGGCAAAATGAATTTAATTGGAATTATACATAAATGAATAAAGGGAAAACATATCGGGGGTAGAGACCAAAGCGATAGACATCCCTTATGGATGTAGAACTCGGGGAACGGTAGGCAAAATACTAGCTTTTATTTACAGATGGGCCTAGAAGACTCCAAGGAACACCACGGAGGTTGGAGTGTTGAGTTAGGAGGCCGTGAGGTTTTTGCCCCTCCGGTCAGCCGTCCCTCGAAGGACGGCATAGATCGTCTCTATGCTTACGTTTTTATATACATATATGCAATTGGGCCCGAGGGCGATCCTCCTCGAAGAGGATCATATTAATCTTGTTGATTGCTTCCGTGATGAGTGCTATTGTACTTAGGATAGCGAACTAATCAATATTCCTTGACTTGAATCATGTGTTGAATAACCGTGCAAACGGGATAGCGGGAGAAAGCCCTGTTCTTATGTAATCAGAATTCTTATCTTGTCGGAATAAACGTTACATAATTCAAACCCCCTGATGGTTCTAACTCTGTCATCTGCCCCACCAAAACACCTAGGCATATTAGCAAGGGTCGAGAAGCATCCGCTCTCTCCGTTTTGATTCCTGTTTAGTATTTCACCATCGATGCTTCTATCGAGTCTCGTACCTCCGGTTGGGGTCTTCCACGGGAAATTTGGGTTGGTCAACTAATTACCTTAGGAAATCGTGTCGGATGTGAGGGTTACCTGAGTATGTTAGTGAGGGTGAGGATTTAGATTGTTTCGAGATAGAAGTGAGTTGTCTTATGGAGTCATCCATTTCAATCCTCGTAATGGCGAACCATCTCTTCTTGCCACAAGAGTCTAAACACCAGTTCTACTCACCCCTCTCGGAAACGGTGTGAATGTCCTTGTGTCCTACCCAGCGAGTCATACTAGTGTCCCACGGGGAAATGGGGTGGTGAGTCGGTGATTTCCCTTAGATAATTCTGCCAAGTTAGAATGATAGCCTCCTTGTGATTTAATGGCATGTTATATTGGTATAATTCAGCATGACTTGCCTGGTACCTCGCATGGTTGCACTTATGAGTGGATGTGTGTGCCATATGTATTGAATTCCCATGATTATTGTCTCCCTATGAACTAGGTCCATGATAGTGTGGTCAACTCTCGTTGCATGTTTGAAACGTGAATTGGATGACTTAGCATGCCAGATTAACATAATTGGACCTCATGGCTGTGTACATGTTTAATGAGTATTGCTAGTATCAATAGGACATATACCTCACCAGTTATAGGCCCTTATATGATTGTGTAACGGGCTAGTCTTGCTATGCAAATATGGATGTATGTGAGGAGATAGTTGCTATACCAACCCTGCATGAACTAACCATACCCTTAACATGGTTTTGAGGGTACATCTTAGCATACTTGCCTCAACCGTACCCCGCAATATTATGGCTTGCTTATGTGTGTATCTAAATTGAGTGATAAGTCATGCATATGATATCATGTGATGTTTGCTAGGTCTTGCATAACTTATGCCATATATGTCCCATGTCAGTCTGTGCATACATGTTCTTAGTCTGTCAAGCATGATTGCTGAATAAATGATAGGTTGATAGCTTGTTCCACGCACATATAAAGATGATTATATGAACATGTTATCAATGCATAAATTGATATTCCTTGAGATAGGTGCATACTAGTGTGAAATAACGTGATGACATCTCTTTATTTTTATGTGTTTGTATGCCACAATTATAAGGGCATCGTTGTAACTCTCGGGTTGAGATCTTATCCTTGGTCTCGTCGTCCCTAGTCTTGGTCCATGTATAAACCCTTAAGGAAGTTGTGTTGTCCACACTGGTCTCTCCCCTAACTCTGTAATTTCTAACCCTTGCGATCATTCGATGAGCGCTGACTTGCAAGAAGGGACCGACGACCAAGTGGCACAGAAGCGGCGCAACGGAAGTGTGATGGGTCGATGACCCGTAGACTACAAGACAGACGTCGCCAAAGGTATACAAAGGACGTACACATCTCAAAGATGGTAGCCGCAGACGTGATTATCTTAGATGACTCAAGAAAGGGAATTCTTCATTCAAATCGTGAATTCTTGTATTTCAATTGAAATTGGCATAGTGCAATAGGCATGGAGCTGACATAAATGGGCGTGCGATGACTGATATGCTAAAATGGTGGCAAGTGATTGTCTAACTAACTTGTTTCTATGATGGTATGCCTCGATGCTTGATGTACTAATTTCCTGGTAAATAGATTATGGGTTATATATATGGTAGTGATTTCTTCTTGTGCTTGAGCCGTGAGATTCTGTGGTGAGATGGGTCGAAAAGTGGCAGGTGGATTAAGGTCTTCGGATTGGGTCTTTGGTTGTGTGAGATGGGGTGCAGGAATGATGCGTTAGTTTGAGTAGAGCCGAGTGAGTTAGGATGTGTTGAAGATAGTGGTCCGTGAGTATAGATGAGCTTCTAGGTAGGTCTTAGGTGGGGAGAGGGGATAGTATGCCGAGATTTTGAGGGAGATGTCCTAGCTAGAAGTGTCGGTAGGTAATGGGTGTGCGGTGTGAGTGTTTAGGATATGAGGGTAGCGGTTGAGGTCTAGACTAGTTCCATGAGGGTGACCTTAAGAGTGGGTATGGGTATAGGCAGTTGGCGTAGTTCTAGAGGTGGATGAGAGAGCTAGGAGTGGATAGGGAGGATTCTTGAGTTGAAGTGTTGTGAGGCGGGTTAGTACTCCTAGGGAAGAGTGTCTAAATAGTTTAGGAGCGAATCGTGAGCGGCATTGAGGATGATCGGTTGAGGAATGTCTAAGGAACCGTAGAATTGGGGACTAGGTTCTATGTGCGGTGATTGGGAGCGGTTGTTGGTAAATGATGAGGTTGAGGAAGTGCTAAGGAAGAGTAGTATAAGATTGAATGGGAAATCATCGGTCTTGATTGTTAGGTTGTTCATATCAGGTTGTACGTGTGATGAGTATTGTGGTTGTTTAGGTAGGATTGGTAATGCTTGGAGAATCCACGAGGAAAGGATTTCTAGATGCAATGTTGGAGGAAATTTAGTATCAGGAAGGCGTCGAGATTGGTTAGTGAGAGTGGTTAGTGGTGCGTGGAATATGATCAGGTTAGCAAGGTGATTCGAGATATCTCTTTGGGGGATGATGTCCAGGCGGAGTCTTGAGAGCCTAGAAAGAGTAAGCGAGATTGTTAAGAGGCGTCTAGATCAATCATGAGAGCGGTTTTGTTGAGGACTTGGAATTTCTCTTAAAGGGTAAAGATGGGATTGATAGAGGACCCCTAGGGCAAGGATGTGTTATATATGGAGTCTTGGTAGTAGATCGAGTTGTTCAGCTTGTCGAAATGAGGGAATTTTGTGATTTGGGAACTCCGAGAGATAGTTTAAATGGTTGAATGGAAGGTAGGACTTTAGATCGGGAAGTCGAAGTGGATTGAGTAGGTAGACCTCGGTGAATTTGATCTTAATTAATGCAAGAGTTGATGGGTAGTGGTCGTGTCTTGTCATGATTAGTAGTTATAGGCAGGTTCTCTTGAGGATGTGATCTAGCATATGCTTTACTTGGGGCCGAATGTGGTGCGAATTTAATACTATAGACGATGTTGATTCTATGATGTATGGTCATCGACAATAGTGAACTGTTAGTACTAACATAGTTATTCCCTGAACTCGATGGAACGCTAATGTACAGAAGTACTTGTTTGCCTCTAATGTGATGACGCTTGGCAGTAGCATGAGTATGATGTGCTTATCTAATTGGTATGTCGTGCTTATCTAATTGATATGGTGTGTAACTTCTGTGAGATGATGTGATAAATCCTACCATGAACGATACAATGCTAGATATGTTATAGTATGTGACTAACCGTCACATGAGTATGACCGGGTTATGAATGTGTGATACGATAGCTATGTTGAATAATTGCTATGATATATGATGCCTTGAATGGGAACTTCTAGGATTATAGAATCGAATTGATGAGATTTGATTCTGACTTGGAACCTAGGAAGGGAATATAAGATTAGTCCTTAGAGGTGGATGATTCCATCTCTTGAGATTTGAAAATTTCTTGATTAACGTCAGGTTAGAGAATTTTGAATGGTGTTTAAAGAGGACTGGGTTGGATTTAGAGAAATCGAACGCGATTGATAACTTCAATGATTTTGAGACCAAACCTCTACAACTAAGGACCCTCTTGAAATTTTCTAACCGAGCTTGCATTATGACGCCCCACGAAGTGGATACATGCATTTTATAGGGGCCCTTATAGACTGTTAGCCAAGACCTAGTGGAGATGCTATAATGCCTTTTGAGTTATGATATAATCGAGAAGTCAGAGTAATGATGTGGTAGGGGCCCATGTTACATTTTTGCTACGATCTATTGGAGATATTATGATTATGACAACAGTACTGTGATGAGGGCACTTATGAGGTCCTTACGGGATCAATAGCATGATCCTTGGACTCACCAAATTCAAACTTCATCCCCTATTTTAAGATTATTTTAGTCTCGAGGACGAGACTTGTTTTTAGAGGTGGATGATGTAAAGGCTCGAAATTTCAAATCCTAAATTTCTGGAAAAAAAAGAAATTAAAAAATGAACTTAAACTGAATTTAAAACTCATTTAGCGAATTCCGACCGAAATATAAATTTTGGCATAAAAAAGCAAAAGGCAAAAAGTGAAAAAAAAACCATGAGAGAGAAAACCCTTTCCTTGAGAAGAGAACGCGCTTCACGCGCTTGGCCAAGTTCCCCTTTCTTCCTTGTTATTGTGTTATCTTTCCAAAGAAACCCACATAAGGTAGATATGGATAAATATATGGCTAAAAGGTTGCCTCTATCATTTGAACTTATCAAGCATTGAACATGTATATAATCGGCCTTGAAAATAGATAACCATGGCAATACTCAATGATAAATGCATAGGAAGAGCATATCACACAAGAAAAGTAAAAGGAATAACAATGTATCCCTTATAAGGCCAAAAATATCTCACTAGGACAAAATTTCGTTGAATTCCAAGCATACTCCCAAACTTAGATCATACATGCTCAATTATATATGCTCAATCATATTTCACATAAAAACCAATTTTCAAGATAAAATCTAGGGGTGGGCGCGGGACGGGACGGGACGGGACGGAGGTCGTCCCGCGTCCCGTCCCGCGTAATTTTTGCGGGACGGGCTTGGGACGGGATTTATCCTTTTTTTTTAAATCCCGCACGGGCCTTGTCCCTCGCGGGACGGGACGGGACCGGGACGGGACGGGCCTTATCCCTCCAATAAAAAAGATTATAAAAAAGTAAAAAATTTTCTATACATTTTCCGATTTTCAAAGACATAACACGTATAATAATTTTTTATATTTTACGGGTTACCCTATATTTATATATACACACACTGATACAATATATATTATATATAATACTCCTACAATACATACTGTAATCTAATATATATGCAATATACTATAACATATACTGTACGTAATCTTATATATATAAGATACTGTAATCTAATATCCTAACCCCCCCCCCCCCCCCCCAACCCACACTTACATGCATGTTGCATTGTACTAAATGCATAAAACACAAAAAGGAACAATGAAAATATAAAAATAAAGGGTTTGAAAGAAGCAAATGATTGACCAATTATTGTGAAGGCGGGGTCTGGTTTCTAGACCGCTGATTGATGTCCTGAAGGGCAATCAACACGGTGTTCTGAAGACTAGAGAGCTTATTCGCAAGTTTAGCAAGCTTGTCAGCAATGCTTGCCTCAAAATCAGTAAATCGACGCTCCATATCAATTAAAGTAGCATATATAGGCTCGACGTCTTCATCATCAACTCCTTCTTATTCTTTGACGACCTCAATGTCTTCCGCAACTTCTGGAATTTCAGCATGCAAAATACCAGCATTTAGATCAATAATATCATCAGCTGCAACCTCTTCATCCGCATCCTCGTCGTTAGTGGCCTCATTATTGCTAACAGACCATTTCTTTGACCAACTCTTATCTGCAGGATCGAATGGAAACTTGTTGTCATAGAGATTGAAATCTGACATACTCAGGCACAGTGGTATATCCGCAGGCAGATAATTGTGATGCTCCCCTCCTGGTCCCGACTTCCATTTAAAACACCAAGTTCTATCCGGTCGCTGGGCCCACTCAATCATTCCCCACCATTGTAGGTTAGCAAGATTGTAGACATTTCTATCATCGAGAGGCGCCAAATCATCTAGACAGACACCTACTCGGCGAGCAATCAGCGATATCAAACCTCCGAAAATAATAAAGTGCCAAGGCCTCACATGAGTAGCTATAATCACATCCATACAGTTTCCCAAAAATAGCTGAACCCAGTCAGGATGTAAACCCCTCCCGGAGTCAAGCAACAAATATAGCTCCAGGCTCTCATAATAACAACGGACGAAAATTCCACACCAAGGAAATAGTTGCAAAGTACCCAGTAACAGAAACTCAACGCAGGTTGAGTAATCATTGATTCATGGTACTGTTCATCATAGTCAGCGAACTCTGCTGTAACTTCCTTCTACATATCAAGAGGAATTCGAGCGCCTACCTTATCAGCGAATCTGGCATCAGCAGGCCACTTGGTAACACCAAAGGCTTGTGCAATAAGATCCTTAGTCACAACAAACTTCCGATTCCTTAACTGAAAACGAATCTCCATATCAAAGCGATAATCCAGGGTGGCCAAGAACTCTCTTACTAATGCTGGATAGGTATAAGCAGACACATCCAAGAAATCTTCCAACCCCCCTTCTTGCAGGAGTCGATAGACATCTTCATAAATTCCCAGTTTCTTCAACGTCGGGGGATAAAAGAATATGGTGGATTCATACCGTCTCTCTTCAAGCTTGAGCCAACGATCCTCTTCTTCCCAAGACATCAAAAAAGGCTTCTTCATATCAGGGACCGACATGATGTAATCTTGGAAAAACCAAAGAAAATCACCAAAAACGACCAAAAGACGGGTTCGCGGTAGAGGCGGCGGGCGCCGTGGTAAGGGCGGCGGGCACCGTTTACGCAGAACCTCGAATCTGAGTGAAAACGTTGGAAAACCGACGTCCACTCCTCCAAACTTCAAATTTCTCGAACAACTTGGTTTCAAAAGAGTTCTTTTGTGATAGGTAAGGGATTGGAATGGCAAAGACCGATTTTTGTGGATGTAGGGTAGTAGCGGAAAGTGGTTTGGTGGATTGAATCGATTGAAACACAAGGCTTTAAGCAGTCGGATTGGATTCCTCTTGAGCAAGTTTAATTGATCCACAAATAAGGAGTTAAATGGTAATTTGGAAGGAAATCTATCAAAAAGAAAAAGGGAAATATTAGTCTAGATATAATAGAATAGAAATAGATATAAGTCCAATCATAGGAAATAAAGAAACTAATCCTAAAAAGAAATATCTAATCCTAAAACAAAATAGAAAATAGATAAAAGGTAAAATACTAATCCTAAGATAGATAGAAAATAATCAAACCTAAAATAAATAGGAAATAATCTAATCCTAAGACCAAAAATAGCAGAAAATAATCTAGTCCTAAAAATAAAATAACTCGGAAAATAATTAAAACATAAAGATAGAACTTCCCTTTCCAAAATTTACAAAAATTCGGATTCGTCAGGAGGACACACAGGCGGCGAGCGCCGTGGTAGGGGCGGCGGGCGCCGTGTCCACAGAATGCAACTCCGTCTTTGCATTCAATCAAAACTTGAACCCAACATCGGTTTCACTTACCGTAATTTCCAAAATCCGTTGACACGATTGATCCTACTTTATTGAATTGAAAAGAACAAATGCAAAAGAAATAGAAATACTACCTAGCTACCTTGGGTTGCCTCCCATGAAGCGCCTTTTTTTCGCGTCTTTGGCTCGACATGATGCAATCTTGATCAAGTTATTCCACCAAGATCCCCCACAGTTGTCCTTTTCAGAACAAAGGGTGGAACTTTAGGAACTTTTCCGACATAGCCATCAAAAGCATCCTTCGATTCCTCCTTGGCATAAGTAACTCTGACAGGTTGTCCTGCAATTGCAAAAACCTCAGCAGTATTAGGAATCGAATTTTCAAATAGGAATAGCAATAGAATCATTTTAGTAAGACACACTACTAGAAATTTGTTATTTATTATCGGCTATTAGCCGATGTCTTTTAAAAAAAAATCGATGTCTATGTGGGGATGTAAAAAGTCAAAAGTTTTTCACATCGGCCAGAACCCGATGTCTTTGTATGTTATAACATTGTTTATATTTTTAAGTTCGATGTCTTTGTTATCCTATAACATCGATTATAAAATATAAAAGATGTTATAACATACAAAGAAATCGGTTTCTGGCCGATGTGAAAAACTTTTGACTTTTTACATCCCCCACATAGACATCAATTTTTATTTTTGAAAGACATCAGCTATTACCCGATGTTAAATGAAATATTTGAGCTAATAGGCTTTAAATTAGATAGAATGTTCTTACATAATAGCATGTAAAACTAAAGAAAGACCTTTATTAAAATCTGATAGCACATAACTACATTTATTAGAATCTGATAGAACCTAACTACATACATTGCATCTTAAATTACATTTTTCCTTGGTGAAACCATCAAATCTTTTGGCTTAGATTTGAGAAACATTACAACACAAACACATTCCAAACCCTCTTTTACTCAAACTATTGCTACGAAATCTACTAATTCTGGTTGCATGCAATGCAATGGCAGCCAGGATCAACTCCAATGATTTCAGATACATTGATCCCAAGTCCAAACAAACATCCAGACATCATATTTTCTAGATATGTAATTAGGTAGAAAAATGCGATAATTGGTGATGAATTAAATTGAAAAAATATGCAACTGCAACAAAAAGGGATTTGTTTATACCTTAGTTGCCGGACTTGAACATGATCTGAGCAAGGTAATTGAGGAAGGCTAAGGAGCCCTTGGTGAGGCCATGGGATCCCATAAGTTCAATCTTCAACAAGCTAAGAAAAAACATGAGAAGAACATTCCTAAGGAAACTAACATGTATAATCCAATAAGTTCAAATTACTCAGATAAGTTCAAATTCAGACAAAGCTTCATAATATTAATGGTAAAAAAGAGATAAACAGATGGGTCTCATATCTAACAAATTCGAATTCAGGCAAGAGAACCCAGTTGTGTTATTAAATGTTGTTGGGTACATAAAAACCCTAACCTTGCCACCCTGATCACTAGACAAAACAAGTTAGGCATCCATTAGCATACACGTCTCGGTGTTTCCATGGGGCTTGGTGACCTTTCCCCAAATGCAACCTGAATCCAAAGATTGAAACCCTCACATACAACCTAAATCCAAAGATTGATTAAAATCAATACACAGAGAGAGGATGCGAACCTGATACGCTCGATCTGTCGCTCTCCTTGGAGACCCTCTGCCATTTTTGTTTTGTGTGGCTTCGACCAATAACATAATATAAGGAGATGTTAAATCAGTTAAGCTCGTTAAGGAATCTCTCTAGGAGTTTAGTGGAGCTTATGGATTGAACGTAAATAGAGACAAATCTGAGACCTTTGTTGCTGGAACATCTGCTGTTGTTGATCAGATTTATGCAATGATGGGCTTCAAAACTGGAGCACTATTGGTCAGGTATGTTGGATGTCCTTTTCGCCTCAGGAGAATTATCATTGTTGGTGATATTATCAATGAAAAACCATTTGTCTAGACAAGATGGGTAAATGCTAATCTTTCCATGGGAAGCAGAATGGAGGATATTGCCCCTAAACCCACTGATTCTTGGCTTTGGAAATGCTTACTGCAGGTTTACGGGGAATTTATTGCTTCTTGCATGGCTAGATATCCTGATGGCAGTGAGATGGACTGGAGCAGGCTTACTTCAGATGCAGCCTGCAGGCAAGCTCTTGGGAGGAGAAGTTTTTCATATTATGAGGCCACATGGGGATTCTAAACCATGAGGTAACTTGATCACGAAATGAAGTTTTGTCACATAGTTAACCATCCAAGATCGTCTGTACACCTAATAACTTTTCTTTCTTTCTTTCATAGCAACATATACTTACCTTCACAAATAAAATATTTGTTTTGATGAGCTACTTCTCACATCCATGTCAAACAAGTTTGGAGAAAAAAGAATGAGTTGGGCCTTTTTAAATAGTTGAAACTACACTTCATTTGTTTGTCAATAATCCTAAAAAACACTTCAGTATTAGATGCACACTTTAGCTCCTAGAGCCTAGAACATTAGAAACAAAACTACAGATTGTACAAATATTCTCATACGTTATAAAAAGGAGTCTGCAAACAACAAGTTAACATGTAAAGCTGTAAATAAAAGAAGAAATAAATGAGTAAGACAGCGTACCTGTAATTATCATAGATCTAGCATAACAACAGGAATTCAAAGTTGAATAGAAAATCTTCAACAGTTCAGCAATAATCAAAAGCCATCCATAGTCACACCACTTAGTCAACTCTAGAGCAAAGCTACACAACTTCAAGGGCAATTTCAAGCACAATTTAATCACTTTTGCATAGCTAAATCAGAGAAAAAGGTAAAAACCAATCAAACAAATGGGTTCCAGTCCCATCAAGCTATTAATTTTCCACCTAAAACTAGATAAACAGATCACAATTTTCCCAATAATTTCATACAAACACAACAAGGTGGGGAATGAGACATACATGTACTTATCTATTCTAATTTTAGGTCTAGGGCAATTCAGAGTAGCTTTGAAGAACATCAACAGAAGCAAATCGAGGCTAATCGAGCAGCAGCAGGGGCTAGAGTGCGCGAAGATGGAGGCGGAGAGTGGTGGTGCGGTGCCGGAGAATGGTGGACGGATGGAGTCCGTCGATTAGAGGATGCAAGCTGTTGTGGAGTCGGAAGCTGTTGTGGGGCTGTGCTGGTGCGACGGTGGGCTGTGGTGAGCAGCGACAACCAATGGGGGTCTCGGCGGGCGGCGTTGCAGCGGTGGCCGACAGAGGGAGAAAGATATGGTGGCGTGGTGTAGCATGTGAGAGGGGAAGAAGGAGAAGGCGGAGGCACTGGGCTGGATCGAAGTTTCGGGCAAGGGAAACTCGGTGGTGAGCAGCGAATTGCCGGTTCTTTCAGGCTGATTTGGAGATGCAGATCTGTAAATCTGTGTGGGGTGAAGATGCAGAGGGGATGGGAAGGGAGGGTGGTGGAGCAGATTTGGAGATGGGGCAGATTTGGCGATGGAGAAAGGGTTTCGCTCCAGCGAGAGAGGAGAGAAACTGTAGAACATGTAGACGGGGAGGTGGAACTTGAGCCGAAATGGAGAGAGAGTGTTGGATATAGTAGGCATCTCATTGGCGGGGTTTAAATTATTTCATAATTTGATTCCGCGCCACTTTAAAAAAAAAATTCAAATTAAATATTTAACATCGGTCTCAAATATATATTGATGTCTATTTTATTTTTAACATCATCAATTTAAAAACCGATGTTAAAAAACTATTTAACATGGCAAGTTTTTCTGACCGATGTTAAAGGGCCGGTGTTAAATAAAAGAATTCTAGTAGTGTTTAATTTAATTAAGACTGTTCCTCGCTATGCGAAATTCATGAAATAGTTATGCATGATGAAGCGCAAGCAAAGGATGAGAAAGAAGGAAAAGGTAAGTTTAAGCGAAAATGTTTCTACTTTGCTTCAGAAACGATTGCCTAAAAAATACGGAGATCCAGGTATGTTCACTATACCATGTGCGATAGGCAATGCTAGCTTCACCAAAGCTATGTTAGACCTAGGTGCTTCAATTAATGTTTTGTCTTATAATTTATACATGTTTTTGGGTCTCAATTCATTATCTGAAACTGGTGTTACTTTACAACTCGTTGATCGCTCTAGTATTAAGCCTAGAGGAGTTATTGAAAATGTGTTGGTAAAGGTTAATGATTTGATTTTTCCAGCCGATTTCTTCATTCTAGACATGGAAAAAGGTACGCCCGAAACCCCGATTATCTTGGGAAGGCCATTCTTGCGAATGGATAAAACTAAGATTGATTGTTTTAAAGATTCACTAACTATGGAGTTTGAGGGTAGAAAGATTGAATTTTCTATATTTGAGCCTATTGTTTCTTTTGCCAATGATTCTGTAGATACTCTTGACTCTAATGAAATTAACCACTGGAATGAATCAAAGACTTTGTTAGATGCTTTTGCTGGAAATGAATCGATGAATCTTGAGTTTTCTAACAAAGATGAAACTGGATTAGGGAAAGAAATTGGAAAGAAAAATGAGAATTTGTTTAAGTCGCATGAAAATGTGTCACTACTAGAATACTGCAATTAGACATCATGTGATTTAAGTCTGTCAAAAAATTAACAGATGTTAAATTGATTTATTACATCAATAATTTTTTTTTTGATGTTAAAAACATTTTACACAATAGTCAAATATATGAACATATGTGAAATTATTAGTTTTGAAAAAACCAAAAACGCGCTCGTTTTGGAGAAAAGGCGGGATTAAAACACTTAGAAAAATTTTATAGCCCGGGCTTTCAAATTTGAAGGCAATGTTAAAACACTTCAAAATAATTTGACCCATTTTATTCACTTTCTTAAAATTTACTCCATAACATTTCTCTCTCTTTTCTCTCTCCCCTCGCTACCTCTAACCTCGTTCTATCCAAACCCGAGCCCCAAATCCCCAACGCCATCTTCGATCATCTCTCTCCAGATCCGATCTTCCCCTCCGGTGGCCATCCTCCTGGTGCAGTCCTTAGGTATCTGGCCTCCTTGTGGCCTTATCTGTTTTCCAATCTTCGTCCTCCTTTCTTTTCTCTTTTGTATGCCTAAATACCTAATCCCAGTTCTATTGTCATAGAAGAAGGCTATGTCGTTTCTGTCAGTCATCCTTTCAATTGGGTCCTCCCACAAGGTATCCGACCTCTTTGTTTGATTCGATTTGTTTTCCCTCTTCATTCTTGTTTTTTTATTTTTTTATTTTATGAATCCCTAACCCGTGTTGTCTCAGAAGAAGGCTCTCAAAAGAAGCTTTGAACCGGTGCTTCAGTATTCGTCTGCTCCCTAAACCACAAGGTACTCTTTTCTTATCCCCTTTCTAATGTACTTGTAGTTCATTATTCCAGCTGAGCTATTGGTTTTACTGCTTCAATCTGCGAGAGGTTATGGAATCGATCATTGCTTTCTAATGTCCTTATAGTTCAGTATTCCAGCGGGGCTATTGGTTTCACTGAATTTGCAGGAACCCCAAAAACACTAATGTTGTAGAGAATATGGTGAAAACTCTTGCTAGAGTTGTTTCAAATGTAAAAATAAAACATAGAAAGTTAAAATTTATTATGCTCTTTATTTTCTGTTATCGCTCAAGGGAATGTTTTCTAAGCTAGTAAGCATCAAAGCATCAATGCTTTGTACTTCTGTTTGTCTTATAATCAAGTACTATCTTGGATTGTAACCATGGCATTGATTCCTCTAGAAGGGAATTCTATTGCCCTTTTTATAGCCTTATTAACATTGAACCATGTCCTAGAAGTTCTTTCTTAATTTATCATTTTCTTTTTCTGAATTCTTTTATCTATGCTCCTAACACCTTCCATTTCCCCTTGTCTTCCTTCTCTGCATTAGTTGAATGTTTCATAGCTTTGACAGTTCTTGTCGTGATCAACATTAGTTGAATGTTCCATTGGCAGATATATCTAGTTAAATACTCTTTTGTAACTACTGTAACTTATAACTTTACATTACCTTGTTTCATTTTCCTTTTGTTAATGGTTAGATAAGTACAACCGTAAAAGAGTGGCGAGTAGTTGCAGTCACATTCCCAAACAAAGAAAGATATTGAGTGTCTGAATATTTTGATTGAACCAAAGAGTAATAACAAACTAGATTTCTCTATTTTAGTACTTTTGCTGAATTACTAGGAATGCTTGTGTAGGCCTGATTTTCTGATTTATTGCATGCAGAAATCATATGAAACTAAGTTGTATAAAAGGGCTTGAAAGCAAGTAATGCAATAATAAAGAAATTTCCAGATCATGGAGGTATGTATTTAGAGTTTTACACCTTTCTTTTGCTTTCTAGGTGTGATCCTGCATTAAAAACTCGTGAACTTTTTATTTGCTAGTTGATTCTTGAGCAAACGGTGCCTTCACCAGCATTAGCATAGACTACGAATGGACGGATATTCTAAATTTAGAATGCCAAACTGAGATGGTGAAAATGCCAAACTAAGATGGTGCAATGAATCCTTGACATACTTGCCTTACTTTGAAGTGCAATGAATCCTTAGCTGTATGTAATGTTGTTGAATTTGATTATAAATCTATCTAACTAATGCATGTTCATTATCATATTTGAAGATAGTTCTATCCTATCTCCCATTGACTGTGGAAAATGATTGTTTTATTCTCTTGGTTTTTTCCAGTGGCACTTTTTTTTTTTGCAAGTGCTCTGTTTTCTTACAATGCTTCTCAGTCAACCTGCTTCTGCATTTTATACAGTGCACTTAGGGACCGGCGCTTTCCCCCAATTACGAGACTGCGCTTAATTACCTGGACTGGGAGGTTTGTGCTTGTCCTGTTAGAGTTCTTGTCCTTGTGTGGTTTACTGTTGTTTTATCTAATTTATGACTGAGTGGTCATTAATTTAGCTTATCTGACATTTCAATTCCTAATGGTATCATGTTGTTCATCATGCCATCTTATATGATGACATTCTGGTGTAAACCTTATTCGGTTAGAATTTAGGATTCATTCAGCATTTTGGCATCTTCAGCGGTAAATTTTGTTCCTAATGGTATCAGGTTGTTTTTCATGTCAACCTTTCCTGTTAGTTTCCATCTTCTAAAGTTGGATGCTTGTGACATTTTCACAATCATGTAAACGGCAACTACTGTGGCTTTATATATATATATATATATATATATATATATATATATATATATATATATATATATATATATATATATATATATATATATATATATATAGTTGATAATAAAGGGCTTTGTTTAGTAAAAGTAAAAGTAATTGAGTGAATTCTGGCTTCATGGAGTTACTTATCTTGTAATATTTGATAGAAAAAGTTATAGATTTGAACCTTCCATAGCTTGTTCAACTTTATTTTTATTTTTATTTTCTAAATATTTGCCTGGACAATGTGAGTTAGTCTAGTATCCTCCACTGGCCAGTGGGCACTGCTTGTCTTTCTCATTCTTAGTGTTACATGAGTAGGCAATCTATTTCCGATTATAGTTTTAATGTAATATGAGCACTTTGACACGTTAAAGCCATCCTATACACTTAGTTGTGCCCTCTTTTTCTGCTACCTTTTGTCCAAAGTCTTAACAACACATTAGCTTTAGCAAAACTTTATTTACCTTCCGCAAAAGTGACATGTATAGTTGTATGAAACTATTGTACAGCTGCACTACTTGTTACATAATCTTTTACATTCAAATCCATGTGCAAACTCATGCATCCAGTTTTTTTTATCACGTGTTCTGGGGTTGACTGACCTCTTAATAAGCTGGTATTATCTTTCCCAATGTGCCTATTGTTTTAATATGTCAACTTATAAATCAGCTTGTATATTGCTTTAGTTGATTGCAATGTATGTGAATCAATGCACCAAGCTATCAAAGAAACAGAATTGAGACATGTATAGTTGTATGAAACTAATGTACAGCTGCTCAACTTGTTACATAATCTTTTATATTCGAATCCATGTGCAAACTCATGCATCCAGTTTTTTTTATCACGTGTTCTGGGGTTGACTGACCTCTTAATAAGCTGGTACTATCTTTCCCAATGTGCCTATTGTTTTAATATGTCAACTTATAAATCAGCTTGTATATTGCTTTAGTTGATTGCTATGTATGTGAATCAATGCACCAAGCTATCAAAGAAACATAATTGAGACTACTTTGCAACAATATTGTCTTCCTAAAGGAATTCAAGGAGCAATTATTAGAACTATGATTAAAAAAAAGGTCCACCTTAGGGAAATATTTGTCACCCTGGCTTAGTAGATATTAGAGTGCTCTCCAAATTATATTCAAAAGGAGAATTAGTAAGATCGTGAGAATTGGTTTCCACCACTACAAGGAAATATCCATCATGCTGCTTCTTATCTGGACAATTGACCATCATGTAAACTATTGAACTTCTGGTTTCTTGACACTATATCAATTATTCCCTTTCATTTAGCAGAAAATTGGATTGATATGATGATGGCTTAGGTTGGAGTTTGAATTGAAATCCTTTTTTATTTAGAACAAACAGTTTGTTGTCTTGTTGTTCTTTGTTTTACCCCCGTGAATGCCATTTTAAGCACACTGAAGAAACTAATTGGTCTTTTTCCCAGCAGTTAGTTTGTCTTCTGAGAGAAAAAAAACTTAAAGCTTATATATATATATATATATATATATATATATATATATATATATTTATTTATTTATTTATATCTGCAGGAAGCAGAAGAATGAAGGTCCATGAAATTAAGGCTGGATTTTGGGACCCCTTCAAGTTTGGGTATGTACAATAATTATATGAACTAATATTCTTTGTCAAAGTTATATGTGAGATATATACGGGTATAGCATCCTACATTTCAGAAATTATTGGATCGACCATGGTTCATTATCTCATATCATATCTTTTTTTTTGCAGTTCAATTACTAAGTATTATTTCATTATATTATATGGAGTGGTTCGATCTCTTGGTGTGCTAATTTTCTTTATTCACTATATTGGCTCTTCATTCTCCCTGTGCCGACGGATGCCATATTTGGTTATTTTTGTGTTTAAATTAGTAGGAGGGTTTAATATTGTACTTGCTTTAACATTTAGTAAGAGGGTCAGTTGCTTGTTATACTCTCTGATGGTGTGGTTCAGGTTGTCATGGAGAGAGTTGAGAGGACTCACATTTCCTGTATTGATAAGAAAAAGTAAGCAAGGTCACATTTTTTCTTCTTTTAAGAAGATGACATTTGGTTCTACTTTTCAGAATTCAAAATTCATAGTTCCCAAACTATTAAATTAGGTTTTTCTATAACCTACGCATATAAGTTTGGTTCAAGCATAGACTATCTTTATTCCAGTTTGTTTCAAGTCAATACATATTAGAAGATCATAACTGAAAATAACGAGATACATTTCCATTTGTTTTCCATCATGTATTGCTTGATTCCTGAAATAGATAGTATTAGTTTTCTTATTAACAACATTTCTTATTAACAACATTTCAATGTTCAAAACCATATTTCTTACTAGCATAGCATGGGCAAAAAGAACCCAAATTTATGTTATCAATTCCCTTATGTTGTGCGTTTTCTCCCAAACCATTTATATGACTGGCAGCTTATAACTTGAGGCACTGATTCTTTTAAATTTATATGGCCCTTTATTATTAATCATAAAAGGAATGATTTGTTTATCTCTACTGCTATTGAGCAAAACACAGGGAGTGCAGAGTAATAAGTAATTCTTTGCAAATGCTGATCATCACCATCTAATGTCTATCTGCACATGGGGAAGTAATAACCTAAATCTGAATTTGGTTAGTGTAAAGCAGTTATTTGTGCTTCATTCGGGTGTAGCAGTTATATGTGCTTCATTCGGATATCTTTTAGCAGCTGTATTTTGCTCAATCTTGTAGCACCCTTTGATCTGACATCTTGCTTACAACAAATGGAGCAAGAGCTGCTCTTGTTCTTAGTGGGGCAGTGCTTGGTTACTATCCAATGAGAGTCTTGCCTTCAAAAACAACTATCCTACATTCCTACCTGAAAATCCAACCTTCCTTCCTAGGGTATGAACTTGATATCCGTCTCATTTTTTTGAAGTTTCTAAACATTTTTGTACAATCAATGAACTAGATATACCTTGAGGAGGCAATCGATTGGATTGGGTCATTTCAGGCCGTTTAGTTTTCACTTTTCATTGTAGGTCTTCTTAGCTAGATAATGTCAAAATCCAGTCTAGTTGGGTAAATCAGTTTACATTGGACCATGGCCAGTTGGTTATTGCATCTTGTGATTAAACTTTGACATGTTGTAGCTGTGAATGATACTTTTGGCTTGAATTTCATAACAAGAGTTTGAAATTTTTTTCTTTGATTGATGTGATGAAGTATTCAAATTTTTGTGGATCTAATCTATCACAACTGATTGCATTTTATTCAGGTATGAGGGACTGCATTATCTCTAAGTCGCTCTGTGTTTGTGGAGTTAGAGATATTCTTGCTCATGATCTTCTGCCAAATAAGACATTAAGGGATACCTATCCTTTGTAAAAGTCCCCTTCATTTGTAAAAGTGTATCTTTCAAGTACTTATCCTTGTAAAACATTTGTAAATGTTGATTTTATGAGCAAAGGGTGTTTGTATATCAAACGAAACAACATTTAATTATAGATGAAAAGTGTAGTGTCTTAATAGCTATGAAATCGAACCATTACATAAAAACAGATGCTAATATCATTATAGACATCGTCTAAATAATCTAAATCAATGTGTAACATTTATCTTTACATCACAATGTTAATATAAATTGATATATATATTGCTAATAACATCTTTATAAAAATCTAAAATGATGTCTATATCATGTTAATACATCGGTTGTGTATAGATTTCATGTGATATTATATGAAACCAATATAAAATCACAAATTATAAATATGAAATTAATATATATGTAATCAATATAATAAAAAAGATGTCTATTTTGTTTTAATACATTAGTTAATTTAAAAAAAAAGTGATGTAAATGTAAAATTTAGGCTTGGTACGAGCATCTTCAAAAGCTTAAAAATGAAAAATAACGAGGGTTTAATAACAATTGAACATGTAATAAACAAGGTCGAGGGGTTGATTTATATCTATATTCAAAATAAAACAGATGTTTTAACCAAGAAAAGACATTTGCTTAAAACCGATGTGAAAAGTTTTGATCTTTTACTACACGCACATAGAGATCGGACTTTTTTTTGAAAGACATCAGTTGACAACAGATGTGTAATTGCGTTTTTCTAGTAGTGATGTAAAGACAAAACAGACTCAAAATAAAGAGTAATTGATAGAGTTAAAGAAAAGCAAACTCCTTTCTTCTTCCCGGCAACGGCGCCAAGAAGTTTGATGCGGGACGAATGTCGTTGGCAATTTCTCTCTTCCCAAACTAGTGATAAAAATCCAAACTTAAACACACAACCAATAGATTAGGCAATCATCCAATTGATAAACCAAATAACTACTAGTATAGCAAGAAAGTCCGATGTCGATCCCACGGGGAGAAGCGATTTCCTATTCAATAACTCTAGACAAGACTCTTTAAAGCAAAAGCAATAACCTTTAGACAAATAGCAAATATAAAAGTAACTAGATTGCAAATCACAAAGCAAATTGATATCAAGATAGAAAGAACATTTCACCTGTAATTCTCTGATAATTGTTGGAATTCATGGTCGTCAGATTGATTTATTAATTATTCATATTCTTAGGTCTACTTGACTAAAATTGAGAGATCCATTGAGATTCACTCATCTTATTCGATATCACTAAAGAGTAGCATTAAGAACTCAAGTAATAAAGACTCATATGTATAGGGGCAATTAGATGTAGGTTTGTTGAAGATCTAGTTTGAACCATGTATGAACCGATTTTGTACTTCATGAGATGATTTTTTTTATGTTGGTGGTCATATGAATGAAAAAATGTTTCGATAACATCAAATAATCATGTGATACCATTGAATATTTTAGTGATTAGATGTAGGTTTCTTGGAATTCAAGCTCATGAATTTATCGACTATTCGGCAAGTTCAGAGTCACTATTCGTTGATAATTAGAAATTATTCATATGTATAGGGGCAATTAGATGTAGGTTTGTTGAATTCAAACTCTGTCTAAATTTGTGTATGAATTTATCGACTATTCGACAAGTTCATAGTCAGTATTCGTTGATAATTAGAAATTATTCATATGTATAGGGGCAATTAGATGAAGGTTTGTTGAAATTCAAACTCTGTCTAAAATTGTGTATGAATTTATCGACTATTCGGCAAGTTCAGAGTCACTATTCGTTTATAATAAGGAATTATTCATTTGTAGGTGGGTAATTAGATGTGAGTTTCTTGAAATTCAAACTCTGTTTAAAATTAGTAATGAATTTATTGAATATTCGGCATATTCAGAATCATTATTTTATGGAATTATTCAGTAATTTGTTTGTTAGTATTCACCGAACACACAGTGCAAGCTAAAAAAAGCAACACACGCGCTTTGCTTCAGCAAGTTGCTTATAAAAGTGGTGGGACCTACTGTTTTTTAAAACAAAAAAGAAAAGTCTTAACTAATCTCATTCATCCATTTCTAATCAATCAGTAGCCTAATTACCCATTCACTAGCCTAATTACCCATTCATTCCTTTTGTTGTGCATTGTCCCAATTTGAGATGTTGGTTCTAATCTGGGTGATAATTGTTGACATATGAGCTAGTTCATGTTATTGAAAATTATGTTCTTCCTAATTCCCCACATGGCATGCCATATGAAGCATAGGTCTTCAAAATGTAGGTTGTCATTTTTATTGTCTAAATATCTTCTGGAATTGTATTGCTTGATCTTAAGTTGATGAAGCACCATCCCATCATTTGCATATGGTTGGTTATGATCGACTTAGTAATTGGACAATTTAGAAATATATGTCGAGTATCCTCGTTATCATTGTTACACAAGCAACATTGATTTGGTACTTGATTAAAGTACCTATTTTAGTATTTCCTTTGTTGGGAGTCCATCTATTGCTAGTTTCCATATAAAGTTCAAGATCTTTGGAAGTAGTTTTGGTTTCCAAATCCATTTGTAATCAGTGTTGTCTCTACTTGTAACACTTATGACTTTTTGGGTCGATTTTGTGGAGAAGGCGACATTTGGGTTTAGCTTCCAGATCAGTTTATCCGGTGTGTCCCAGTTCGGGACTTGAATTGCTTGAATTGTCCGTACTATTTATGGTGGAAAGAGTTGATACAACCGATTCCCATTCCAATTATTATGGGAGTCCAATAGATTAGCAACTTTAAGATTTAGATCATTTTGTCCCATAAAAGGTTCTAAAAAAAGGTTATTTATCCAGGGAACAGTACAGACATTTATTGTTTTTCCATCACTAATAATCCCGAGAAGTCCTTGTTGAATCTGTCTCTAAGAATGAGAAGTCCAATGGCCCTTCGAGGTTTTTATTTGAACTGTTTCCGCTTTACTTTCATTTGAACTGAATTTCGCGATATAGTCTTAGGACAGGTTAAGAGTACTCAATGGCCCTTCGAGGTTTTTAGGGTTTGAAATCCCTCTTTCTACTAATCTTTAATGAGTTTGAAACCTCGACCCGTACCTGGATTGCAAGATCCGAACAAGGGTTTCCATCCCTTGAAACGTAACCCGGAAATCATAATTCTGGGCCGTTACAAAGATGGTATCAGAGCGAGGTTGTGCAATTCTGGTACGCAAGGGTCGAGTGTATGTTTTGGAAAATCGCTCATGAATTTAAAAGGATTTAAAAGGATTTTAAGAAGGGCAAAATGAACTTAAGATGTCTAACCGAAATTGGACTAAGTAATGAACTTGACTTGTAATAAAAGAGTAAAACCGACCAAACGGGTACGCGAGTGGGTAGTAAAGGCGCTAGACCACCCCTATTGGGTGCTGTTGGGAACGGTAGGAAAAATATCAGCGTGTTCTTTACAGATGGGAATGAAAGACCCCAAGGAGATGCACCACGACGGATGGAGTTTCGGGGAGAGATTTTGTAATTGTCTATGTGTTGTTCTTCTTGATTTAGCTACTTGTCTAATATGTCTTTTAGATGCGTATTATACTTTATGGGCATAACGTGCATATGTAAAATCTTGTTTGGGTAATTCGTAAACTTGATTATAGGGATAAATGAATTCGGGGGAGAAGTTTGATGATTCATGTTTGTTACTCTGAATGAGTTGGTATGATATCTGTTTACATGTATTTCTCTCATTATAATATCTGACGTGATTATTATAAGATGTTTAGGTCTTGTTGTGGGCTTATAATTTGTGGTACTTGATGACTTGTGTGGTACAATTAATACCATTCTTGATGTGTTTGGCTTATGCACACTTGTTTTGTTACTTATATCACTTTTGATGGCAATTGTTGGGTGCCTTCTGGCAATTGTTAGGAATTCTGGCACTTGGTTTGATGAGGACATGAGATGATATTATGAGAATTTACATGGTTGTGGTTGAAGTTTTGTGCTGGTTAGTGGAAAGCTAAGCTTATGGGCTCAGGTTTGAGGACCTTACTCTAGTTGATGGAGAACTTATTGAGGACAGAGAAATTGTGTTTGTTGATTTGAGATACATGATATTCTGATTATGAGACTCTATGGTTGAGTTGATAAGGAATGTTTATAGAATTCAAACTCTTAGTATAAATTGTTGATTCTTGCTTATATGATAATGTTTTCATATAATCGACACAAATATTTTACAGGGACGCTTGTAAAGTACTTGGTCGGATTTAGGGAGAACATTGTGATGATTTTGTGATACTTATACAAGTGTTTCATGGGGACGCCTATGGAATACTTGTAGGGATCACAAAATGCATTGCTTAAATTCTTAATTGAGGTGTTTTGGCATGACATTGTCCCATGATCTATTTAGTTGATGCTCTACATGTTTTACATGATGAATTCTAATGATATTGATGCGCTACATGTTTTATATGATGAGTTCTAATGATATTGCTCTCCTATGTGAAATTCGTCCAATAGAGGATGTGTATGAAACTTCACTAAAATATGGGTGAACTAATTAATAGACATAACTCGCTTATTAATAAAATAGGATCTCTGTGATTAACATGAAGTTATGCCTCTTACCCCCTAACGTGTTATCGATCACATGTTGTGACTCTATGAAATTTGTGAAGTTATGACATGCACCTTTACCTTGTTCATATGGACGATGATAACACTTTATGATGTTTTGCTTATGTGACCACTCGATATCCTATAATTGTTTGACTTGTATAATTGATGCTTTACGTGTCCTTTATTCTAATAAGAAGATGTTATCCTTGCTTGTCTACGTGTTTAGTGAAGGAGACTTATACAAATTGACTAGTATAGGCTGAAATAATGGATAGATGTATACTCGAGCTAACTTGTTAATTATGAGACTCGATGTGATAGTCAGCTCAATTTGTTGATTAACTTACATGGATTCTTGGTGAAGTTTCTTTGCGATCTTTGGGAAACTCGATGAATTGTCATGCAAGTCTTTATCTCTCTTTCAGTCACTCTCATCTTGGTTACTTAATTCGTTAGTTGAACCTTTATGAGGAGTAGATGTTGCCCTCTCACTGGATGAGTTCTCCTACCTTATCGTATTTATTTGTTGTGCTTGATTGACATCATTTCTCTCCTTTCGTTCTAAAGTATGTTTTCTCACCATCTTATTCACCGATTCCAACTTGGTTGTCCCTTACTAGTTGCTCCTAATAGTTAGGGTTTGGAATGGTGATATTTCGCATTTCCAGGTATTCCATTCTTAGGTTGTTAGAGAGAGTCTCGATTTGCGAAGGTTGCCCTATCCATTTCATGGATTCAATACCCTTATTATATTTTGTTGCCGCTTTGATTCTCCCTCACCTCTTTCTTTCATGTTGGTTATCTACGTTCTAAACCATATGTACCTAGCCTGTTGCAAACGAGTATATAAGTTGGAGAGTTCGTTGTCTTGAGGAAGTACAACACAAAAAGGGGTCTTTATGAGTGATTCTTAGAATCTGTTGGATCTCATCCTTTGTACCAAGATTTTTTTTTTTGACGTATTTGTTCACTCGGGAAACTTCGTTTGAATGTCTTCCTTATGGTCGGTGTCGGTCCAAAGGTATATTGTTCCCTAAGAAACAACTAGGCCTCTTTTCAAAATGGGTTATGGAGTCAATGGGGATGAGTCGATGTTGCCCTGAAAAACTCTTGTTTGGTTAAAATGGTAATCTTGTTGTGTTTCCATGTTTTGATGCATTGTTGTGTTATATACTAGTTCTATTTGGATCCTTGTTGATAGGTATCTCATATGTTTATGAACTACGTGACTTTATTCTCATCATCATTGGTTACCACTCTTAATTATAGATGCATGAAAGTCCTTTCATTCTCCCTTTTGTTACCACTTGCCCTTTTCGAATGCTTAAGAATGTTAGACCTAATTGAATTAGTCATGTTGTGCGTGTATGTCACATCTGCATCATGCCTTTATTATTTCTATCATAGGTTCGTGGTAGATCGACTTGTCATCCTTTTTGTACGTTCTTGCCACATCTGCATGTATGTTCGAATGCTTATACTTGTTAAATGATATCGGTTTAGCTATGCTATGATTTTATGACTCGTGTGCTTAAGTCTTGTTTAGCTATGTGCCACTCATCGTTGTCCTCTTAACATGTGCTATAACTCTATAATTGTTATGTTTTAAGGACCTCACACGTCACATGACCACCCTCCACTGTAGCTATAAAGTTTATATGATGATACTTGGATATATATGTGTTATTCTCTTGTAATATGATACCTTTGGAAACTATTATTGGTTTTGATGGTAGGCACACTTGCGCATTCCTGACTTAATATGACATTATATTTAGTTACTTGTAATATTCATTCCTTGTTGACATGTATATGCACATCATGACGTTTTGAGCAACTTTAGATAGTCACTACTGTTTCATTGTTGTATTATCTCCTTTTACACATCTCTTCTCTTCTGCTCCTGCTATGTTTTCGCATGATCATTTTGGCCTGTTAGGTGTGACTATCATGTATGTTGTTACATGCTACTTATGTGCCATCCTACTATGTTGTGTGCTACTAGTATCCCTTATATGATCTCTACTTTTGAGGAAATGATTATTTGGTTTTAGACCCTAATTATAAAATCGATTGATTACTATTACTGCATGACTCATGATAGCCCGGTCCGTGCCTTTTTTACCTGTATCTGAGTTGGCATGCATATCTATACCCCTATACTATATATATTCATGCTTAGTTATCATCGTTTTAGGTTCACATCGTTTTCGATTATACTTCACGTATATTAATGTTGTGTGGTTAGATAGTTGTTTTGACTAGTTGTGTATCGTCATGTTAGTTGTTAAACCATAACTCAGCGTACTTACACCTTATCGAATGTTATTAATACTATTTGGAAATTAAGTATTTGAGAAAATGATTATGTGATTATTTGCACCCTCTATTTTAGTTATATGATCACTCTTATGATATGGACAGATTGGCTTATTGTGTATCATCTTGTTGTTGTTAAAGTATATTTTCGTGTACTTACTCATCGTCGCGTGTTATCGATAATATGTAGAAATTTTGCATCAACGATATGTTATGTGATTCTTTGCACTATTTACGTTATCTATATGATGACTCATGTAATAGGGTTGGGTAGCATACCCATCTTGCATAATTACCCTTGTTATGTGATGTTATGAAATTGTGAGTGTCTACGCATTTTGAATATCATCGTTAGAGCTATTTTGTTAGCTTTTGAACCCATCATACTCTATTTAATATGAATAGTCCCATGCGTAGACCATAATATTGTTCATGCACACTTTTACTTGCCATATGATGTCTTTCTATACTCGTTATGCATTGTTAGTTTTAAGCTCATGTGCTCGTACGTCCATCCGTATAGTTTAAATTGCATTTACATTTCTACGCACTACCCTTTTGCTTAAGATTTGTTGATGTTATACTATCTACCATGTTGAGATTATAGTGGTATGAAATATGTGTTGATGTGTGCCTTGGTGACACAAATGCATGAAGCACCCACTTACACTTATCTTTTCCCGGTGAACTATATGATATTCCTTTGTGATTTTTTTAGACATGTTGATGTTATTCCTTACATGTTATATTTAGTTTCCCTCACACCATATTGGCATATAGGATTCCCTCAAGCGTGTATTGAATCTGGTTAGTTATATTTGGGTGACAGATTGTTAGATCTATCGAATGTATGTATGAATGGTGTATCTTAATAGCATTTTCTGACCATTATATGTAAAGACCCCTTGCTAGCGAGGATTTGGTTGATAGTAGTGTGTGTGTGTTGATACTGCTATGATCATGATAGGTTATTTACCTTGTATTTTTCCACATGTTGTGACTCTAGCACTAGAATCGTATTGTCAGTACCCCTTGAGATAGGTTCATGTTAGTGTGCGATATTTTGACCTTGTTTGTTCATGACTCGATATGTTACATGATGATATGAATTATGCGATCATAACCTCAAGGGTTTCTGTATCGACGAAATTCTCGTGTTCAGTCTTACCAGATACCGTCCGAATCTGTATTCGTGTCAAGAGTTAGTCGAATTGTCTCTTAGTGTCTCTTTCCTTCGGTTACAACTTAGGCCTTGCGTCATCCTTGTATAATCGTCTATGGTGGATCAAGAGTGGGTTGTCTAGATTGATTAGAGTTGCCCCATCTGTTCGGTTCTGTGCGCGTCATGATTCTGATTGTGCCCTTCCGAGTTGGTGGTGATGTGTGAGTATGATGATTGTTTTCTTTTCTAGTTGATAGCAATGTGCAGATTTATGCGATTTTAAGATCCGTTGATGATTTGATCTGTCGATGATGGGAATTGATAGTATGATGAATTCTCATATATTGCTATCTTGAGCTTGGAAAGTTGTGATATGCTGATGATGATATTCTGGATATGTTAATATTTGAATTTGATGTTGAAACTGATCATGAGAAATGAACATAGGAAGTGGAATCTGTGATTAACCCTTAAAGGTGGATAAATTGCTTCTTGAATCCTTGAGAATCTACTTGACCGACATGAAAGAGCTGACTTCAGTTTTCGAAATATTTTGTTGCTTTTAAAAAGAATTTCAGTCTCGAGGACGAGACTTGTTTTTAAAGGTGGATGATGTAAAGGCCCGATGCTTTAAAATATTTATTTATAAATTATGATTTAAATTCGATATTAAATGTAGGGGATTTCGACAATTTTGAAAACCTTCGTCCTCGATCAAAATGATTTTATCATATTCGAAGCAAATTCCGGCATAAAATTGTATTCGATTTAAAAACAGATCTGTTACACTTTCCTATATCAGAATCTAATTGGGTTAAATCTAGTATTTAATGTGATAATATTTATATAACTTAAAGAGTAGCGGATGAATTTTGTGAATTTTCATAATTCTAGCTAACCCTAATTCACGATATATATATTCTCTTCAGTTCCACTTGCACTGTAGTGCCGCCCTCAACCCCAAATTCAGAACCCTCTTTGAGCTCTCCCCCTTTCACGTTTCTCTTCATCCTCCATGGCTCTCTTGAGCTCAAATCGAAGAGCCCTCGAAGCTCCCATGGCTTCCATTCCCATCTCCTACCTCCGGCTTCCTCGAATCGACCTTCTTGCTCCCTCTCCTTCCCTTTTTCTTCTCGGCTCCAACTTCACCGGCGAAGACGGAGGAGACCGAGGCTGCTCCTCGCTCCTTGTCACACCTGCGCCCACCGGAGATCGAAATCGCCGCCCCCTCTGGCCTCGTGTCGCTTGAGCTGGTCGGACCTAGAGCTCGCGTCGACACTGGATCCCACACAAAGCCGGCCCCGTCGATTTCCTCCCTCTTCTCGTCATCGGTTCTGTCCTCCCCATGAGTGAACCAGCTCGGTGTCGTACCTGCAACCTCGTCCTTCGTGGCCTTCATAGCCCTGATCAGAACTCAGAGGCGGAGCACCTTCGTCCGGTCACCTTGTCCGAACCCTCACTCGAGCACCAAATCTGAGCCCTCCTTGACCGCTGCGGGATTGGGTATAACTCCTTAGATCCTCTTGGCATGCCTTTCGATTCTAAGAGCCTGTTGAAACGATTGAGATGGATTGATTTCATATGTTATCGTGTCTTACTGTTGTTTTTTTTTTTGGCCTTTCAAGTCTTATTTAATTTGTTATTTATTTCCGGCCTTGTTTTATCAATCAAATTGGGGGACACAAACCGGCTAAGTGACCACTATCAGTAATAAGTTTGGCTAAATTAATGATTACTTGTGAGATGGAGTACAAAGTAAAAGATAAATTTCCCTTATGCTGTGAAGTTGATGTTGTTAATCGACTAAATAATTGGCTAAAGTTCAACCCTTCAAGTTATGTTGATTAAAGTGTTCTTATAACATATAGCAGTCTTTATTTATTATAAGGAATTTTGCTAGCTTTGGCCAAGTGTAAAGAATTAGTGCATTGTGATGGAAACGTCCTGGAATGATCTATATAACAACACTTGTGATAATTAAGCTAAAGGATCCAAGTTTTATGCGATTAAGGTGTGATTAGTTGCTTGGACTTAATAATTTAGGTTAAAGTCCTATTCAGATATTTGATAACTTGTTATACTTGCAAGCTTGTTGTTGTGCTATGCGAGATGTGAAATTGGTTCGTTTGACTTAATATCACTACCTCATATTTAAGCTGGGCAAAACGGTTTACTAGAGTAATGATATGAATGCTTTAGATTCGTTAATTGGTTGAGTTCTAGTGTAACTATGTAAGAAATGTCTTGAGAGCTTGATGTGTCTTGTGAACTTACTATACATGGACTTCCTTGTTATGGCTATGACCTTAGAATACGGCTTAGTTACAATTTAACCTTAGTTCTTATATGACCTCCTTGATCATGATTTATTATGCGAGTTTGATAAATAAGACTTGTTGATCCTTGGTGTTGAGAACTCATGAATTTGGTCGAGTATTTGAGGATTTGATAAATTATGAATTACTTGAGAAAATGGTTAAGTAAAACCTGAGTTTTGTGTGAAGATGTTTTGAATGACGGCCTTTGTAAGGCTTTGGACTAGGCTTCGTGCTTGATTGGAACAAGGTTAATGGAGAATGATGAGAGTGCCAGATTATTTGAATGAAATATTGTTGAATCCTGTGTTGACTGGAAATCCTACTTGTGTGTTAATTAAGTATGTATTGATGAGTTGTTCCTTGCTTATTACTTGCTAGTGTGATTGGATGATTCTCTGAGGGGCTTGTGGACCGATGGATGATTATCTGAGTGGCTTGTTCGCTGGTTAATTGGATATGAAGACTTCAGGTAAGTTCCCTAGGGGGCTTACTCAGGTTGGACATTCATGTCTGTTGTTGCATTTTATGTTAGGTGTTGCATGTGCATAAAAGCATGCCATGTAGTATCATGTTTAGGTTGCACTACTTGAATGAGCATTTGCTTACTTTATGTGTTTGAAACAGAATGGCCGTTATCTGTGATAGTCCTAGAGTCTTTGCTAGGGTCATAGGGTAGCCCAGCCTCATCGGGTACCCTGAGTCAATCGAGTCATGAACTTCCTTATATTATGAGATGCCTGCGGGCTTTATTGTGGAGCGGGTTAGGCATGCGTGCCGCCCGATTATGATGGAATGCATTCACGAGCTGGCCAGTCTCTACCTATCGGAAGGGGTGGAGGTAGGAGAGGGATATGTCAATTGGCATTGTCTTGGGCCCTTTACATTATTTCTGCACATTATTATACCTAGAGGCATGCTAGTGTGTTTGATTTTCGTACGACATTAGAGCATCTTTATTAGGTATAGCACATACTATGTGGCCTCAGCGAGGACTGTCGGTCCCGCATGAGTGGCTCGATCTGACTCTTTTCCCCGTTCTTTTTTTTTAAGGTGTTTTCTACAGATTCTGAGTGCTCGATGTCTATATGACGGGGTTTCCTTTTGGCGAATCGAAGAATCTGACTAATATCCTAACTTAGTAAAATGGTAATTACCCACTCATGATTTGGTTTGACCGGCTCTGCCGTGGCACTTGTATCTTTACTTTGTTTCCGCTTTACTTTCATTTGAACTGAATTTCGCGATATAGTCTTAGGACAGGTTAAGAGTACTCAATGGCCCTTCGAGGTTTTTAGGGTTTGAAATCCCTCTTTCTACTAATCTTTAATGAGTTTGAAACCTCGACCCGTACCTGGATTGCAAGATCCGAACAAGGGTTTCCATCCCTTGAAACGTAACCCGGAAATCATAATTCTGGGCCGTTACAATTTTGTCCCATAAAAGGTTCTAAAAAAAGGTTATTTATCCAGGGAACAGTGCAGACATTTATTGTTTTTCCATCACTAATAATCCCGAGAAGTCCTTGTTGAATCTGTCTCTAAGAATGAGAAGTCCAAACTGACATGATGTATTGTAATTTTTTTTATTCAGGATTGTCTTGATTCGTAGGTTTTTTATTTGATTACTTTAACCCATAGATTATCCTGCTCTGTGCATATTTTCCATAATAATTTCATTTGCAGGCATATTTATACCCTCTGCTTTTTTGAATCCAAGGCCACCAAATTCTTTAGGAGAACATACTTTGTCCCAGCTAATTAGTGGAGTATATCTTTGTGACCGTAGTTTATTTAAAAAGAAATTCTTATTTATTTTATCAATTTTCTCTAGGAATCCTTTAAGAAGTAAAAAAACTTTGCATGGGGTAATTCGTCTTTGAACTTAGATGAGCTCGAATCAGAACAAACCTTCCAGCTTGGGATAAGGAGGAAGCTTTCGATTTTGATAGTTGCTTTGATAGACTTTGAATTGCCTCATCGAATACACTATTTTTAATTCTACCATTGATCATCGGGATCCCAAGATATTTTTCCATTGATTTAGAGACATGGATATTAATTTGTTATGCCTGATTTCTTGCCATTTGTTGGCTAATGTTTTTTGAGACTTGCAGTGAGCTTTTGTTGTAGTTTATGGTTAGCCCTGAGAGATTGGAGAAATTATTTATCATATTTTGGATTGTGTGAAGGCTTTTGTTAAAGAATTTTGCAAAAAATTAGAGTGTCATTGGCAAATGTGAGAAAAGGAATCGGACATCCTTGTGGGGTACGTTCTATTCTTATTAGAGGATCTTCTTGTATGACTTCTTGATATAGCTCCCTAGAAAGGGACTCCATAACTATAATAAATAGGTAAGGCGCTAAAGGGTCACCATGTCTAAGTCCACGTTGCGGCCTGAAGGTTTTACCAGGGGTGTTATTGACCAGTACCGAAAAAGTTGGAGTTGTTATACATTTCATGACCCAGTTAATCAAAGTTGAGTGAAAGCCGAGCTTTGTTAATATTATTTCAATGAATATCTAATCAATTTTGTCATATGCTTTTTCCATATCTAACTTAAGAGTCATTCATCCTTTTTTTTTACCTTTTTACTTATGGAAATTATGAAAAATTTCATGTGCTATTAGGGTGTTTGGTGCGGGACGAACGTCGTTGACACTTTTGCCCTTTGCCAAATAGTAATAAAATCCTAACTCAAAGCTCAAAACCTATAGATTACCAAATCAATGAATTGATAAATCAAATAATTACTAGTATAGCGATGAAGTCTGAAGTCGAACCCACAGGGAGAAGCGATTCACTATCAATATCCCTAACAACGAATCTTATGACAAAAGAAATGACTTGTGACAAATTGATAAAAAAGCAAAGTAACCAACTTGATGATTGCAAAGTAATTGATAATAAAGTAGAGAAGATATTTCAACTGTAATTCTCTGAAAATGGTTGAGATTTATAGTCCGATGCTACTTATCTTATATGTTCGACTAAGTTGCAGGGATGCACATGTTTTGTCTTTCATCAAGGGGGAGATTGATAACTCCACTCCTTTGATGAAAATCGGAATTAGTATCAAAAGCTTTGACAGTCTGTCCGTGTCAAACGTTTTGAAACTATAGCTGTGTTGATGAAACACAAAACCTGTTTGTCTATAATATATGCTCGAATAATATTATATATTATTATATGCTTCCAAATATTATTATATATTCACTAACCTTTCAGGAAACTTTTTTTGAATTATATCCTTCCTTAAGCGCTCAAAGCTGAGAAGAATCCAATCGTGATCATGGCTTCAGAAGTTTCCAAAGATAGAAGATCGTGAAGAATCCATCTTAGGCCATGATCTGATATAGCCGTTGGTGGAGATCCTTGGCGTTGATTTGTTCTCTATAAAGAAAAGGAAGAAAAGAAGACATCGATACATTCATTGAATACAAGCATTCATACACTCAAGCCCTCAAGCGAGATCTGTCTTCAGCGTATTCTCTTTGCTTGTTCTTAAGAGTCTGTTATTTTATTTCAAATCATTTGAGAGTAACACAGAGAGCTTATATGATATATTTCGTGATAGTGTTATACTCGAGAGTTTGTAACTCAGGAAGTGGACACTAGACGATTGATTCACTAAGTGTAAGAGGATTGTACTAGATAGCATAGAGAGGTGAGGCTCTTTTAGATTGGTCTAGGACTCTAAGGGAACGTGAGTTGACTAGATTGCAATTGTATAGGAGAGAGGCTTCTCGGTGAGCTATTAGGATCCTAAGTCTCGTGAATCAATAAAAGCCGGTTGAATCCTAGGGTTGTGGAAGAACCCTAGGCGGGGACGTAGGCCAAGTTCGTGCTGAACCTCGTAAACAACTCATTGCATCCTTTATTTACTGTTTTACCTTATTTCCGCACTTGGTTCGAATTGTTTAACTTTGTGATTCAGGTTTTCAGAGAAAAGACTAAGTCTAATCTCAAAGTGTTTTGCACGAGCTTCAAAAGTCTTGAGACTATATGCGAAAAACCGACATACTCTATTCAACCTCTCTTCTAGATTATCTTTATATTACTTTGTTTTACATTATCGAACCTTCAGTAGTAGTACGTGTTCTAAAAGAAATTTTTATTTAATAATGTGGAGTTAGTTGTTTACAAGTTAGCTAGGGGTACGGTAGATTGTTTTGGGTAAAAGTTGGAGTTTCAAATTCGAGTTAGGTACGTGTGAATGGTGGATAGTCATCATGGACGATGAATTTCGGATGAGAATGACTATATGGAGTTTTGGTGCGATAATGCATTCAAAACAAATAAGAATAATCTGATTAAAAAAAATACACAGGAATATTAACAAAAAGACACACATATACTACGTACACTTTATACTACACATTGAGTTTAGTTATAGTCGTGGTGGGATGGTATCACATTTGAATAGACCCAACCCAAAATATATACTAAAACATGACAAAACCGAAAACCATATAATTAAATCATCCGAACCTAATCAAACTTGATAATAATCCAATCTGAGTTATAATTACTAACCTGCAGGGCAAAAAGTAGAGCATGTAGCGCTATAGATTGCCATACTAAAATATGATCAATTAGTAATAAAACGGATTAATACAGCAATGTTATATAAGTATAGTTTTGACTTCATAGTGGGATACTATTGATCGATTTCAATATTGTGAAATCAAAACAAAGGAAACGAGAAAGTAAAGATTTGATGTAATTGATAATAGAACAACGTGTCTGTTACAGAGATGATCAAGGGGGTTTAAATAGTTGTTTCCCTCAACAACATAAGGTGAAATTACAGAACTACCCTTGCCGACTTGTACATTTGTGAATATTAGAATATATATTCATATACATATACTCTAATACTCCTCAAGTTGGATCATGGGCTGAGAAGACCAAACCCAACTTGAATGATAAGAACTGATGTTGCTGCTCTATAAGAGCCTTTGTCATCAAATCTGGAAGCTGTAATTTTGTAGACACATGAAAGGTTTACTGCTGGAAACCTTGTTGTTGTTGTTCACGAACAAAATGACAGTTTATCCGGAGATGTTTTGTTCTTTCGTGGAACACTGGCTTGGCGACGAGATGCTGAGCAACCCGATTGTCACAATACAAAGGAATAGGAAGAGGAATCTTAACCTTCAAGTCATGAAGTAAGCCATGTGACCATATCAACTCACTGGATGTGTAGGACAATGATCTATACTCTGACTCAGCGGATGATTTTGATACCGTGGCTTGATTTTTGTTTTCCAAGAGATCAAGGACTTTCCAAGTAATACGCAGTACCCAAATAATGATGTTGCTGTGAATGAGCAAGATCCCCAATCAGAATCGCTAAAGCCTGAAATGTGTAAGTATGAATCTGCAGAGTAGAACAAACCAGCACCAATGGTGCCTTTCAAGTAACGAAGGACATAGACAACAACTTGATAATGTGGAACCTTTGGTCCAGAAAGAAATTGAGATAAATGTTGAATGGAATAAGAAATGTGAGGTCTCGTCAAGTTGAGAAACAATAATCTGCTAATTATCCTTCTGTAATTCTCTTAATCAGGATATGGATCCCCTTCATCAATGGAGAGCTTTAACCCTTTTGGCAGAGGCACTTTAGCTGGCTTGCAGTCTAACATCTTTGTACCCTTAAGTAAGCCAAGAATATATTTTCTTTGATGAATCATCATGCCCAAGTCATATCGAGCAATCTCAAGCCAAAGGAAATACCTTACGATATCGACTGCCCTTGGTCGATATCGAGTGGTGCACAAAGGTCGATTTTTGTCCCCTGGAGCTGAGATCGAGTCCTGAAGTGAAGTCGAGAAGTTGCAGGCCGATATGGACTAGGCGAGGTCAATATCGAGTACGTGGTGCCCAGAAGCCGATTTCGAGTGTATTCGAGTTCTAATCCAAGTTCTATCCAAAGTCCAATAGAGATATCCACAAGAGGAGATTCTATCAAGGTCTATCAAGATGGAAGAGATATTTATCTAATTTAGATATAGTTCCTTTTTAGATTTATTTCTTTTATTTTCAAATTTTATCTTAATGTTATAGATAGATAGATTTAGATATAGATATAGTTTTCTTTTCTAATTATCTAGGGAATGAATACTATAAATAAAGTCCTAGGGGGCTGATTTTCTTTCATTCAAGCAAAGCCGTCTTCGGGCACAAGGAGAGAGGAGAGAGAGAGAGGAGGCGAGAGAGGAGAGAGAGAGAGAGAGAGAGAGAGAGGAGGAGGCGAGAGAGAAGGAGGAGGAAGGAGACGAACGGTTGTAAGTTTTAGTTTATTTTATGTTAAAGTTATTTTCTTTTATTATGTTTTGTTTCTAATTCCCTTCTTCTAGGGTTGGGGTGATCCCAACATAGATATGTTTGTTTGATTTATGAATTCATGATTTTGTATGTCGTTATTATCATCTAACTATGTGTTTAATCCTTTGCGACAGTCGAGGACAATTCCTTATTTGCAGTTATGAAGCGAAAGTGAATTAATTATGAATTTGTATAGTAATTAGGGTTTGCTTGCGAAAGTTGGTTGATCCTAATTAAGAAAAGGTAGTAACACTTAGAGTTTATGCGAAAGCCTCTATATTCCTATTTGTTAGTAACGAAAGTTATTTGATATAAAACATGCATGTTTATGTGATTATAATCTACACATATGTTTAATGTCGTGGTGATCCCTAACCTTGGAAGTTCGCATCTTTATTTATTTTATTTCATTATTTTTATCCTGTAAAGTTACCTGACACTGACCACCTCTTCTCCTATAATTCCCTCGACATCGACCAAGTTTTAGTCGACGTCGACAGCAACCTCCTCACCTTTTCCCTCTATTCCCGAACCCATAAACACACTAAACCTAGAACCGTTGACTTCTCTCCTGAGGACGAACCTGACTCCACTATCCTATAGCGGGGTCTTGACTACAAATTTATTTGGTCGAGAAATCCTCTCGTCAAATTGGCGCCGTTGCCGGGGAGATATCAATCGCGCCTAGTTTAATTGTGTTTAAAGGTTCAGAAAACCCCATCCCTTTTTCTTACCCTATCACATACCCTACCACCACCTACCTCATCGGTACCAACTGGGTGCCAAGCTTTTGCTACTAATTTGTGTTCTTGATTGTGATTTCAAAGCTTAGGTACAAAGATGGAAGACTTTGTCAAAGGGAATCCTGCATGGGAAGAAGGGTTTCAAGGTTTGAGACGGAGAAATAGAATCGCAGTGGAGGAGGCACGATTAAAGGAAATAGCTCGGCTGGAAGACGAAATCCGAAGGCTTGAGGCTTCCATTCAGTCTAAAGGACCATGCCCTTCTCCCGACGAGCCAATTGACCCACTCGATCTCGACAGCCAGGTATGTCCTTCCTCGAATTTCATTCCTAATTTCCTACCTATTGTTGATGAATCATAAGAAGGATCCCAAGGCAAAATAGCACTAGAAGAGAAGAAGTTGGACATTGTTAATCAGGGCATTCCAAGATCGCTTTTACCTTACAAGGTGAAGGCCATCCCCGATGATTTTGAGCAACCGATGTTCATAATCAAGTATGGGGTCCTAGCAAAGTGGCATGAAGCTCCGCATGATGAGGTGGAAATATCTCTCCCCACTCCACTGTTTTGTTGTGGTGGAGACGCGCAAACAAATCAACATATGAAGCGTAAGTGGTATGATGATGAGGTATGTATATTTTCTTTATATCTTCCCTTATACATGCTAGCTCGAGCCAGGGAAGATGAATGGGTGGAGCCATGGAGTGTCCACTCGGAGAGGTTTAAACTTCTTCATACGATGCCCCGGGATGACATCCCACGCTTCCCACCACCGGAGGAACTACCAGATCCACCTATACCTCCGGACAAAGATGATCCAGGCTAATGCTTAATGGAGAAGTCGGCCTAGCGACTATAAAATCTAGAGCTTGTAAATAGACATTTACTTTTTGGGATTTTTGGACATTGTTGATTTTGTTTTTGGTTTTGGACATTATTTTCTATTGTGGGTATTTCTCTTCTAAATTTTTCAGGGACAAGGAAGAAAACAAGGGGTCGAAATCGAGTATAGTAGGTCGATATCGACCATGCTTACTCGATATCGACTAGGGCCAGCAACATTTGCACTCAATTTTGAAGCTCTGTACATCTGTCTAGTGATTTTCTTTCTTTACCCTTATTTTTTATACAGTGAGGACACTGTAATGTTTAAGTATGGGGTGGGGGAAGGGCTTACTTTGTGCATATTTGACATTATGTGTGCATATTTAAGTTTATTTCTTGAATTGCTTATACATGGCTATTTTGGAATTCATTATTGATTTATGTGCTTATATGCATGTTTTCCAAAAGTTTATAAAAATGACCCCCATTGAATTTTTTTTAACAATGTCATGGAAGTTTAATATTGAACTCGACGATGCAAAATTGGATTCATTAGAGATATATCATGAAATTGCCTAGTAAAGGGAAGTCACAAAGAAGTGCATTATTTTATAAAAACCATGAAATGAGGTAAAATTTAAAGTTGATTTTGACATGTTGCATTATAAAAGGATGGAGGACTTTATATTTCCATATAATACTCATATTGTTATATCCTAGCCTTTACCTATGCTTATGCATCACATAAGCCATATTATGCCTTATTTCATATTATGCTCCACATGATCTAAATATTGCCCATTCTTTACCTTATTTCCTATCCGGGGATTATGTTGAGAATGAAAGTACATTATGGAGATTATTATATGGTGTTTGTGTTGTTATCATTATTGGAGTTTGGCAGGAATGTTTCAAAAATATGGAAAATTTAATGAGTGAAAGAAAATCCGATCACCTCAAGAGATAAAGGTAGATCGACCCTGCTCGTTGAGATAATAGTTCGGCGAGATGGGACACACAGGTGAGGAGTCCAAAGCACTAAGTATCCGGGGCCATTCATGACACCCATGTTTGCGACTCGCGAGAAGGCAGTGCTGAGGTTAGAGAGGTAAAATCATAATATTGAAAAAAGCATTGAGCGATGAGAGAAAGGTGAGAAATCAAAAGAAGAAGGAATGTGGTATGAAAGTTTGGAAAGTACTCCATTTCCCCGGATCATTAGCACCGCATTGCCAAAAATAACCCACCTTTAGCCTTTTACCAATCTACTCCTTCATGACCTTAAATTAAAGTCCTCTTGATTATTAATGCTTTGTCACAAATGAAGGGTTTGCATAACCCTCCTTTTGTGAGTAGATGTTGCTTTTTAATTGCACGTGCATGGATTTGTGACATTAGTACCTTTGCGAGGATGGTAATTGATTACAGGGTTATATGACAATGAATCTAATATGTTGAGAGTTTTGATTTCTTCCCCTGTATGACAATTAAAAGTATTGCTTGAGGACAAGCAAGCTTAAGTTTGAGGTGTTTGTTGTGAGCCTAATCTGCCATGTTTTATACCTACTTTTATATCGTTTTCTGCATGCATTTCATACATTTGGGTTAGAATAGTAAAGACTCTATGTAGTTTATGCTTATTAGCCAAATTATGGAATCTACACCAGTTTCTGTTTAATTTCACAGAAATCAAGGTCATTTACAGCGATTCAGAGAAAGGAGGAAAAGCTCGAAGACAACTACAGAAAGTTCGAGGTCAAGGAGTAGCATAACCAGGACAAATCAAGCTGGAAACGAGAAAATCGACTCGACACACACCGGTCGATATCGACCTACCTTAGTCGATATCGAGTTGTCCAGTCGATATTCACCCAGATATGCCAGAACCGGGTGAAGCTGAAAAACGTTGGTCAATATCGACTTCACATAGTCAATATCGAGTTGGCCTAAAATCGAGTCAAGACCAGGAATCGACCAAGGAGCTCAAGAAGGAAAGGTGCAGGTCGATATCGTCTTAACCTAGTCGATATCGAGTTGAATCAAGTCGATGTTCATCCCTGGAGCCGAAATCGAGTTGTTGAGCTGAAGCGAAGAAAAGCCAAGTCGATATCTAGTGGCGAACTCGATATCGAGTGACATGCAGTGATCGATTTCGAGCTTGTCCGAGCTTTACTTAAATTTTTATACCGAATCCAATGGAGATATTTTTTAGAAGAGATTCCTTGCACATGAAGAATTGAGAGATTTTTTCTTTTTATTTATCCTAAAGGTTGAACAATTAATTACTCTAGGATTTATCTAGTTTTACTTATTTAGATTTATTTCTTTCCTAGTAGATTTATATCTTCAGATAGAAGATAGATATTGATTGCATTGATTAGCAAGGATTAAAGCCTATAAATAAAGCCCTAGGGGGCTGATTTTCTTTCATTCAAGCCAAGTCGTCTTCGGGCGCAAGGAGAGAGAGAGAGAGAGAGAGAGAGAGAGAAGGAGGAACGTTTGGAAGGTTTTGTAAGTTTAAGTTTTATTTTTAATATGTTAAAGTTAGTTTCTTTTATGATGTTTGCTTTCTAATTTCCTTCTTCTAGGGTCGGGGTGAGCCCGACGATAGTCATGCACACTTGAGGTAAAATTTTAATATTTATTATGTTTTGATCATCCACTGCCTTTTATATGTTTATTACCTATTTAATAGAGATTCAGGTTAACAACTTGGATTATAAACATAAATTTGGTCGATACAATTAGGGTTACAAGAAAGGGTTATCTAATTGTTGGAAAAGGCGAAAGCTTACTCCTTTGATGTGATTACATAACTATTCTATCTTATCTTCTGTGTGTTTGGTTATCGTTGTTGCAAACCCCGATCTTGGAAGTTTTCCTTTATATAAGTTTATTCCGCAATTTACAAAGCTTTGTTCTTTTATTTCGACTGCTCCTACTCGATATTGACCAACCTCTAGTCGATATCGACTTCTAATTTTCGATCCAGAAACGCCATTGCTCATTTGTGTTTCTGCAGAAAATAGGTCGATTTTCAGTAGCCAAGGTCGATATCGAGTTCCACCAGTCGATATCGAGTCAGCCTTGTCGATATTTGCCTGACGTCTGCATAACCCCAAAGTCGACTGGAACAGATCGATATCGACTGCCCTAGGTTGATATCGAGTGGTCCCCTGAGGTCGATTTCGACGTGAGATTTCTCCGCTGCCTAGGATCCGCTGACGTGCTTCCTCGAGGATCGATCCTGACTTCTTGTTGCTACATCGGGAGGAAGTCTTGTAATTATTTGCGTGGACACGAATCTGGTTTTATTTATTTTATTATATTTTAAACTCGGTTTCCTCCTACAACACTCAAACCCAAGTGAAACCATGAATTTAATCAATTCCAAGTTCCATTGTCGACTTGCCTGCTTAAGGCCATAAAGAGACCTTTTCAACAAATATACTTGACCAGGCAGGGCTTTAGTATATCCTTCTGGGGGACGCATATATATCTCTTCTTCCAAGTAACAATGTAGAAATGCATTGTTGAAATCCAGTTGATGGATATGCCATTTCTTAATGGTTGCAAGAGCCAAAAGACTCCTCACTATGGTGAACTTTGCAACCGGGGAAAAGGTATGCTTGTAGTCCTTTTCTTTTACTTGATTGTATCCTTTAGCAAGTAGCCTTGCTTTGTATCTTTCAATAGTTCCATCAGGCCCGTGCTTTAACTTAAATACCCATTTCGAGCCATTTGCAACCTTGTCCTTAGGCAGATCAGTAAGAATCCAAGTTTGATTCTTTTCAAGGGCTGATAACTCAGCTTGCGTAGCATCAATCCATTTCTGATTTGACTTAGCTTGCTTGTATGTATAAGGCTCTTGTACTTCAACCAAGGCAACAAAGGACTGTACAAATGATGAAGAAAATGAAGAGGAATCTCCCCAAACTGTAGATAGGAAGGCTTGAGATAGAGAGTCTGAACTCAAGGTAGGACATATAAAGTCCTTTAGTTTAACAGGAGGAGCATGTGATCTAGACGATCTTATGACCTCAGTAATAACAGAAGCGTCACGAGTAGACCCCAAATCCACATATTCCTCAGTAGAAGATGATGAAGAATCAGAAACAATAGCATGATATTGAGAATGACAAAAACTATTCCCAATTGTGTTTAAAACATCATGTGTGCTAGATCCTGCAGACATGTTAGTGTCAAAAACATGTGATGGTAATCTCCTTCGAGGAAGATTATCATCTGAAGTCTCAGCTGGATTTACTAGTGGCAAAGAAACCATAGGAGACTTGGAATCCACAAATGTAGATTCAAAAGGAAACTTATCTTCAAGAAAAATAATATCACGGCTAATAATGTATTTCTTAGTATCCAAATCATACAATTTATAAGCCTTTTGAGAAAAAGGATAACCAACCATGATACATTTCCTGGTTTTAATAGCAAATTTATCACGCTTATACCCAGGTAATAAAGCTTAACACAAACACCCAATAGTTCTCAATTCATCAAAAGATGGAACATGACCAAACAACACCTCAAAAGGTGATTTCCATTGCAACATAGATGATGGCAATTTATTAATGATATGTGTTGCAGCCAAAACACCATCTCCCCAAAAATAAGTTGGCAAAGAAGCATGGATTCTTAATGCTCGTGCAGTTTCAATAAGATGTCTATGCTTCCTTTCAACTTTTCCATTCTGTTGAGGAGTATATAGGGCACCTTTTTGATAAACAATGCCTTTGGAAACAAATAATGAGGCACATGTATGTTGAATAAACTCAGCCCCATTATCACCCCTAAAAATGCAAGTCGGCCTTCACATGCTCTAGCGAAACTCTAGTTAACTTCCACACCCCCGCTTTCTCACAGACAACCTTAACCCCGAACTTACACTCTGTAACAACCGACCTGGGCCCCCTCCTCCGGTCCCTTGACCTCGTTTTAAACCTACCACCTTTAGAACATATTATCCTCAACATCTTGTGCCTATCATTCATACCTGGCACACAAGTGCCTCTTTCATCACCCTTTAACAAGGTGGAACCCCAAATTCTTGTTTGAAATCCTTGTCGTTTAGCATAACTATTGATGAATGCGAACACATCGATCGTGTTCCAAAATCAACCCGATCTTTGAATAATTAACATCAGCTTCAACACCATGATCCGACATTGGCACATCGACATCCTCTCCTTCATTTGCAGCAATGTCAACGTGATCTCCACTCATTGACGGATCGACATCCTCTCCTTCATTTGCAGCAATGTCAACGTGATCTCCACTCATTGACGCCCTCTACGGCGTCATCATCCGAACTCACGACAATGGTGTCTTGCGATTCCAACCCAACTGTACGTATTATTCGCAAATGCATGCAACAAATGGTATGTCATGGAATTGATACATATGCTTCCAATGTTAATGGGATATTAATTGGTAGAGTAAGCTACCTGAGTCGTTGTCGGACCCAATGTCCTCATATTCGACATTAAGATTAAATCCTCGTTCTTGACTCATCAGTGATGATAAGATCAAACAATCATCCCAATTGAGAGGAACCCGACTGTTATTGAAAGATGAAACCAATTTATACCCATAATACTATAGCGGGACAGACAAAAAACGTAATGAATGTATGATTAAATCTAATTTTATCCAATGCCCGCAGGCCTATCGGCAAGCTGCGTCCAATTATACTATTTTTTCTTGTGAGAATATAAAATAAAGATTTGTTGATTAAATGTGTTCTTATTTAAAATAAATATATAATATCATTGAGCTAGATAATGCCACTGTCTTATTTCTCTGTTTTTTTTTCCAAATTTTATTTTTGTGGCTTCGGATCAATTTCCGCAGGCCTATCGGCAAGCAGCGGGCAGTTATACTATTTTTTTCTTGTGAGAATATAAAATACAGATTTGTTGCTTAAATGTGTTCTTATTTAAAATAAATATATAATATTATTAAGCTAGACAATGTCACTGTCTTATTTCTCAGCTTTATTTTCTCCAAATTATATTATGAGGGGCTTCGGACCAATGCCCGCAGGCCTATCGGCAAGCCGCGGACAGTTATACTATTTTTCTTCTCAGAATATAAAACATAGTTTTGTTGAATAATCTTATTTAAAATAAATACATCCATAATCCTAAACCCTCATCAAACTTAAAGATGATTTAGCCCCTCATTGTCCAATGAATCCATCAATTCCCACAATTAGTTTCGAAACAAAAGAAGGTAATACCTTATTGCCACAAGTCAACTTATAAACAGCTCTTCTTAGCTATATTTCCACAAATCAGATGCACGATTACATCTTAGAACCCTAGCTACTCACTAAAATTATACTTCTGAGGACCCTAATCGATCACTAATCTTCAATCAACTTGTATTCAAATGCACCCTAACCCTAGGTATTCGATTTCGGAAAATAAGAGGCTAATCGGTTTGTTCATACCCTAATCTTCAATCAACTTGTCACATCCATGAACCCTAATAGACGATCAATGTTAATCAAGTGTTTCTCACATCCTTCAAGATTCAAAAGCAACATGCAGACTTCTTTGAAGATTCAAACAAATGAAAACGCCTCCATTGAAGATTCAAAAGCAACATGCAAACTTCAAACTGATAAAGAATAGTATGTCTAACCTTAAATCGTCAGCGAATTTGGTGATCGGAAACCTTGAATCCGACGATCCACCACAAATTCCGGCGAGTTAACTCTTCATTCCGGCCAAAACGTGTGAGGAGAAGTTGGAGATTGAGAGTTTGAATAACTTGAGAGTTTATAATTGAATAAAATGTAAATTTGCAATTCAAATATTTGATAGGAAAAGTAAAATTAAAAACATCATCATTAACCTAGGCTAGAAGTAGGGTACTCATTACCTACTTTTCAAATTTTGGTTTCCTTTTATCTATTTGAATTTTTTTTTAGAATTTACATAACTACCCATTGGGTCATCCAAGTATTTTCCATCAAGGGGTTTAAATAGCTGATAGCATGAGTAAATGGTCCTTACAAAAAGAAATGAGTGAAAAACTCAGAAAAAAACTGACACGGGGTTTGCCACCAAAGGTGGGTTCCCTCGTCATAAAAAAAAACTGATACACTCTTTTTTCCCTTCCCTTCCCTCTCTCTTCTCCTGCCTGGTTCTTCTTCTATTCTGTTGGTCGTGCGCTTCGCTGGTTTCTGTCCTTCCTCTTTGGAGGAAGTCATTACCTAGGGTTTGTATTCTAAATGCAATTCTTTCACTGTTCAACTAGGGCTTAACATCCATAGTGATTATTGTTTGATGTGGGTGTTTGAAAAGCTTAACAGCCATCTTTCGTTCGATTGTTTGGGATTCTATAGCTCTCATTTCTTAACAACTATTTCTTGTTTAAATGTTTATTTTGTTCGATATAATCACATCAAATCCTAAGTGTTTCTACTATGAGATTCTACTTTCTTTCTGTTCAATTTTTGGAGTTCCATCTTCATTCTTGGTTATGTGTTTATATTGTTTTCTATCATCAAAATATTGGAATAGAGCAAAAAAAAATTATCAAATATTGTAATCCTCGGAATCTGCTGGAATTTGTAATGTTTTTTCTTCAGTGGCTAAATCCACTTGGTTTCTTATACCTCTTGTTTCATCTGCGGGATGTATACTCCAACTATTACTCTATGTATTTACTCTCCCACATAAGCCTAGCCATGACTTGTTGGATATATGGTTTTAAATGTTTTGTGTGGTTTTCTAATTTGATATTTCCTGATTAGTTTGATCTTTCCTTGGTGTCGGTTTGTATTAGCTATATGGGTGAGGTTTATCTTGTGAAAGCTACCTTCCACTTCAATTGTATTGATTGCTTTGCTCATTTAAATTGCTCTCAATTAAAAAAAATTCCATTTAACTTGATTGGTCTTTACCATAGGTGGTGTTTTTACTCTATTTTCCCTAGCAATTTTGGGTTTTATGAAGATAATTACAGACATCTTAAGGTTTTTTACCCCCTTGTTTGATGCATGCTTGCCACGTTTTTTGTCAAATTCCATATGTCGACGGTGTGGCGGGACAGATCATGCTGTTTACTTATCTTCTTCTTACTCTCCCCTTTTACTTATGGGAATATGATCATGTTCTGTGTCTCAATTTGGTTTCACAAGGTCTTAACTGGTGTTTTCAAACTAAAAATTCCATGTCTTCTTCTTACCTGTCTGTTGTGGTTCATGGGAGTCCAACTGATATAGAGTTGGGTTCTGCCCCTCCTGGATTTCCCTGTTTAGTCACTCCCCTCAATTCTATTATAAACACTTCCAATCAGCCCACTCTTCCAGCCATGGCCCAAATGTTTCCGACACAACCAAATATCGGTGATGACCCAGAAACTGACGAGGTTGAAATCATCAATGAGATCCAGATACGGCGCTGGTGGGACGGTTTGTCAATAATCAGGTCGACTTCCAGCAACTTTTGACAAAGATATGTGTGGATTTGAGATATCTTAAAGGTCAGTGGGTTATCGATCTTGTTGTTTATGACTGGTTTTTATTCATATTTGCGACTAGTGAGGATATGGCAAGGGTCTGGGCAAATCTGCCTTTCCATGTGGCGGGAGCACTTCTTGTGGGATTTTTGGTGGTGCGGTTTTCTTTGGTTTGTACCCAAGTTCCCCTCGAAATTTGGTTATGTAATAGGTTTAGATGTTTAGTGCCCTTTACCTCGGGGTGCCTTAGTGTTATAAGGGTTGTGTGTTTGTGTTTTGTATGTACAGGTTGTCCTCGGAGCCCCCATGTTTTTGCTGTCCTGATGGGTGTCTCCTTCTCGGAGCGGTTAGGTTTATGGGTAGGGGCTTTCAGTTGGTTGTGTTTGTTTTCCTTGCTTCTGTATTCAGTTTTGGTTGTCTTGTGAATTTAGCTTTCTTATTAGATTTTAGTCCTAAGATTATGATTTCTCATAACTGTTTGTTTACATATGGCTTGGAAAGGCTATAAGCAAATTCCCTGGGTTAGCACCCTTTCTCATTTCTGTGACATATGGTGAGTTGTATCATTGGACAAAGATTTGGGAAGATATGCAAGATCCAAACTACTATGATATCTATAATTATTTTTTTCATAATTTTTGGCATATGCTGGCTACAAGATTTACTTCTAACTTTTATCAATTTATTTTAAGATCCGATAATCCGGAGGATCTGATAACAATTCTCACAACCGATTTTAATTATCAATCTTCTGCTAATTAATATTCGGTTTCTGAGTTGACACAAGTTCTGCTTCAACAAGGTAGTAATTCTGATGATCAAGTTCCAATTTACTGTGGCAAATTTTTTTATTAAATGACGAACATCGCATATTGAAATATCAGGGGTGTAAGAAAATCTAACCTGTGGAAAGACTTAGCTTATATTCAAAAAAAAATAAACTGGATATTTTAGTCCTTGCAGAAACCAAGTCAAGTGAGCGGCAAGCTCAATCCCTTTATATTAGAGCAGGTTTTAACAATGCTCATCATATTGCCTCAATAGGAACAAAATGAGGTTTATGGATTTTATTGAATCGTTTTAACAAATCTCAACGTCGGATAAGTACATTTTTTTATCGGGTTAAAATTGATAACTTTAGTTTTATTATTACTTTCATTTATGCTCCTTCGAATCAAATAGATAAAAATAAGTTCTGGAATGAGTTATTCATTGTCATCCATAACCAATCTCTCTCATGTTTGATAATGGGTGACTTTAATGAAATCGAATCAGGTTTTGACAAAATTGGGGGACTAACTCCGCATGCTAATAGATTTCTGCGAATTCAACAAATTATGGAAGAATTAGATGTTCATACGATCCCTTGCACAAGTAGTCCAATTACGTGGAGGAAGAGTCAAAATCCTATTGATAACATTTATGAACAATTAGATAGAGTAATGGTTCATACATATATCTTAACATTGTTCCCTAATTTATAAGTACACTACAATCATCCTTTTACGATTTCTGATTATTCTTTAATGTCTATGTCTATAGGAAGTACGAAAATTAGGGTTGATTCACCGTTTAAATTTAAAATTTCTTGGACTAGTAATGATAACTATAACAGATTAGTTAAATCAACTTGGCAGAATAAGCTTTATGGGTCGTTTATGTTTACACTATTACAAAAACAGAAACTTCTTAAAAAAGAATACAAAGATATGGTGTAAGTCTCACCAAAATAATAATTTCCGACAGTTAACAGATATTGAAAATCAGCCGTTGTTACTTCAAACACAACAAATTAGTGGAAATTCAAACGATGCAATAAGCATTAAACGTAATAGATTGTTAAGTAAGCATGAAGCTCTCACAGACTTTAATAATACTTTTTGCAAACAACGAGCTAAATCGAATTTTCTAAGGTTTGGAGACAGAAATACCAAGTACTACCAATCAATATCTAAAATAAGAAATTCTAAAAATATCACTCGTAATTTTACAAATAAACATGGTTTATTGACTGAGGATGATGATCAAATTAGAGATGAAATTACAACTGAATTGGCTGAAAGATTCATTTCTAATAATGCACCGATTAGTAGTAATCCATATTTCCTAAATTTAATTGATCAGACCATTACTGAATCTGAAAACAGAATTTTAACACATCCTTTTTCATATAAAGAAATTAAGGATACCCTATTCTCAATGACAGATAACAAGTCCCAAGCCCTGATGGGTTTCCACCAGAGTTCTATAAAAAAATACTGGGATATTGTCGGTAAATTAGTTTGCAAAGCTGTTCAATCTTTCTTTCATTCTTGTGTGCTACTCAATGAAGTCAATTCAACTTTCATTGCACTTATTCCAAAAATTGATACATCTAGTAACATTAACCACTACCGTCCGATTAGTCTGTGTAATACTATTTATAAGGTTATCTCAAAACTTTTGGCTAATCATTTTAAGCCTATTTTACCACGTATTATTAATAAATTTCAAGGAGCTTTTGTTCAAGGTAGAAATATTCAGGATAACATACTAATAGCTAATGAGGTTTTCCACTCTTTTCATAATAAAAAAGGTAAACTTGGGTAGTTGGCTTTAAAGCTAGATATGGAGAAAGCTTATGACAAAATAAGCTGAAGTTTTATTCATATTATTCTAAACAAATTTGGTTTTCATTCCAGATAGATTAATTGGATTATGACTTGTCCAACTAAAACTAGTTTCTCAGTTTTAGTTAATAATTTACCGGGTCGTACATTTCATACTTATAGGGGAATTCGACAAGGTGATCCTCTTGCTCCATATATTTTTGTATTGGTTATGGAACTATTAGGGAGAATGTTGCAACATAAATCTTTGGAATGTGACCCTTTTATTGGAATAAAACTTACAAATAACAGTGATCCTATTCCATTTTTTTCCTTTGCAGATGACACTCTAATTTTTGGACGCGCTGATGATTTATGTCTTCATACAATTAGAAATCTTCTGGATTAACTATAAATTATAATAAAAGTTCTCTACAAGTTTCTAAAAATACTCCTTTTAGGAAAGCCCGGTCTCTTGCTAAACAGCTAAATATTCCAGTTACAAAATCAATGGAAAAATACCTTAGTATACCACTTATTAGTGGTAGGGTTTGTAACGTCTTGTTTGATGAGGCGATAAGTAGCCTTAAAAAGCAGTTGTCAAAGTGGAAATCTAATACTCTCTCTCAAGCTGATAGATCAGTTCTAATTCAGGCAAAACTAAGTTCTAAAACAAATTATTTAATCCATTCATTTCCTCTTCCAAAAGGAGTTCTACAAAAGATTGATCAGATCAAAAAAAATATTATTTTGGAATAAAATTTAATCGGATAATTATCATTCTCTAATCAGCTGGGAACATATGTATACTCCTAAAAAAGATGGTGGGTTAGGTTTTAAATCATCTGAGCAAATTAATATTGGTATGCAAATGAAACTTCTTTGGAGAATTATGGCTAATCCCGATAATATTTGGTTGAAGGTTATTACAAATAAATATCTCTCGACATAATCTCTAATGAAGAGAGTGTAAAGGCTCAGATTTTCAAATCCTAATTTTTCGGAAAAAGAGAATTAAAAATGATATTTAATCGGTTTTAAAAATCGTTTAGGGGTTTCCGACCGGAATGTAAAATTTGACGAATAATTTCCATCATTTTACCTCGGAAATTCAAAATAATTATCGGATAGCGATATCCTTGTCGATTTAAAAAAAATAAAATCTAAGTGATCGAGAGAGCGAGAGTCGGAAAAACTAAGATTTAAAAACTAATTGCGGGTTTCGAAATTCGGGTATTCGAGATTTATTACTGAGTATCGGTTAACCAATCCTACACTCAATCCCTCACCCACTCCCATCACTCGCTCGAGACCATCCCTCTGTATATCTTTCACTTCAATCCCTCTCCCTATCTTCATTCATCATCACCACCGTCTCCACTCCATCGCCTCCTTCACCATTCTCCATCACCAACTCCCATCCTTACTCTCCAGCTCCCATCTCAGCTTACCACCTTCACCGCCTCAATCGTCACCACCATAACCATTTCAACCCCCGTCGATCACACCTTTGCCCATTCTTTTCCTTGAAGAGCAGCGTCCACAACACCACGAGTCACCTCCTCCGACGTCCACCGCCATCCCGACGCCGCCCAGAAGCCGCTGGAGCCGCCGTCGAGCCACCGAAGCCCCTTTCCCTATTTGAGCGCGCTTCGCCACTTCGGTAAGCCTTTCTCCTTCGTTTTTGATAGGAATTGTCCCCAAGCTTTACCATCACACTCACCCATGTCCGGTGAAGGTCCGACGAGCCATCGTGAGCCTCCGACGACGCCCAGAACTCCAATTGAGAGCTTCGAAGTCGCGAAACCCCTCGGTGAGCTTCCACCTCCCCTTCATTTGTTTCGATTCAATTCCGTCCTTGGGCCGAGTTGTGGACGAGTAGGCGTGAGCGAGGGCTGAGTGCGGAGCGTCGGGCGAGCTCGAGCGAGAGCCAAGGGCTTTGGGCGAGCGCAGGAGAGCACCGGAGCGGGGACGAGCGCAGGAGCAGGGCCAGCGACGAGTGTGAGTGCGAGTGCGCAAGAAAGCGGTGCGAGGGAGCTGTGGGAGGGTGAGCGAGGTTAGGGGTGGAGCTGGGCACAGGTCGACGCCAGCGTAGAAGGTCGGGAGGAGCTCAAGCTCGCCGGCGGGTCGTGGTCTCGATAAGGGCGGGGCGGGACATTTGAATTGGAGGAGGAAGATGGCCAGCATGGCTCTTGTGGTCCCCCCTATTCTACTAACTTATATATATATGTGTGTTAAAATTGAACCGGTTGGGAGTTTATAATTACGGGTTCCGTTCGGTTCGGTTCGGGTCGGGTTATCCGTTTATAAGTTAACTAATTAACGGTAATTAAAATATATTATAATAGTAATTGAGGATTTAAAAGATAAATTATTATATTTTGGGAGATTTATAAGGGTTGATTTATTAAATAAAAATGGTCGGAATTTTAGGGGATTTGGAAATAATTTATAAAAGTGTCAAATAAATTGTATTTAAAATATCATGTAATATTATTTGAGATTTAAAATATATTATTAGGACATCAAGATTTATAAAGAATTTGGAAAAGAATTTAAGGTTGGAAAGTAATCTAATAAATAAATTTAAAAATGGAATTTGGCGAGTATTTTCAAGGGTCGGAATACTTAACTATTTGACTGGGATTTGAAACGGTTCTGAAACAAACTTGGGAATAAGACTTATTCGATGACTAACTAGCATGATAATATGATCGTTTGACTAACAGTATGATATGTATGACTAATAGCATGACTTGTGGTGAATTATTATATGAGATTAAATGTTGGATAATTATGATGATCTAGTAGGATTTTATATCACACAAATTATGTCTTATTATTTGGATGAACCGTTGAGGTATATGCGGAAATGATGTATATGAACATGCGGAATTGGTTGAATGGTTTATGGAGAACGATGTGGTCTTGAGGAGCGGACTTATGTATATTCCATTATGTACTAGGTGATACTCTATGATTGTGACTACTTTGTGCTGGATTCTCCAGTTGCTGATCTGCTAGCCAGGTAAGTCCTCCGGGGCTTACTCAGTAACCAGTACCTCCTGCCTCATGTGTCATATAGTATGTAGGTGTTGCATATGCATAAAAGCATGTCATGTAGTATCATGCTTAGGAATTGCACTTACGAATGCGCACTCTTATTCTGTTTGCGTTTGAATACAGAACGTCCGTTATCTGTGAGTCCTAGAGTCCTTGCTATGTTCATAGGACAACCTAGTCCCATCGGGTTCGTCCTGAGTCATTGGAGTCGTTGGAACACCTTTACTATTATCAGCATTATTATTTTCTTCTCGCAATATCCACGATACGATGATGAGATTTGAGATGCTATAGAATCGAACTGGCCAGTCTCCACCCTACCTGGAAAGGGGGTGGTGGTAGAAGAGGGATATACCACTTGGTACTCTTTGTTAAGGCCTTACTTAATATTTTGCATATATGAATTAGGAGCATGACAGTGTGGTTAATATTTCAGTACTGCATGAAGGCATCCTTTATTCTAGGTATAGGCGTATTATATGTCTTTAGCGCAGTTAGAGGACCCGCGGGCGGACTCTTGGCCTGACTTGGTGGTATAGTTTCAGGTACCCGATACACTGCTTGATTTTGTGCTGTTGTGACGAGGTCCATTCATATGGCAGAGAGTGAGCGTTTGGAGCCTGACTTCACCAGATTCATGCTTTTGAGATTTTTCCCTACTTATATTCTGTTTTGACCCGGCTCTGCCGTGGCGCCCGTTGTATCATTTTCAGAATTTATGCTCTTTGCATGATAAAGGATTTTCCGCATTGTAGACTTAGGCCAGGTGCAAGGGTTTACCCCGGGGTCTCCAACAGACCTTCCGGATTTGGGTGCAAAATCCCACTTTAAACTACACATCTTCGATTTCAAACCTTCAACCTGTACTCCGAGTACAATAGGTTGAAGAGGTTTTGAAAATTGCCCAATGATTTCAAACGGTTTTGGAAAATGTTTTAAAAGGGCAAAATGAATTTAATTGGAATTAAACATAAATGAATAAAGGGAAATAATATTGGGGGTAGAGACCAAAGCGATAGACATCCCTTATGGATGTCGAACTCGGAGAACGGTAGGCAAAATACTAGCTTTTATTTACAGATGGGCCTAAAAGACTCCAAGGAACACCACGGAGGTTGAATGTTGAGTTAGGAGGCCGTGAGGTTTTTGCCCCTCCAGTCAGCCATCCCTCGAAGGATGGCATAGATCGTCGCTATGCTTACCTTTATATATATATATATGAATATATGCAATATATATATGAATATATGCTTTTGTGTTGAGTGCTATTGTGCTTAGGATAGAGAACTAATCAGAATGCCTTAACTTGAACATGTAAATGATTGTATGTGCAAACGGGATAGCGGGAGGAAACCTTGTTCTTATGTAATCAGATTTTCTATCTTGTCGGAATAGTTCTTTCATAGTACAACCCCCTTGATAATCCCGATTCCGTCATCCGTCCCACCAAAGCACTTGAATGTGATAGTAAGGGTCCAGAGTGTTTGTTCCTCTTGACTCAAGTCCTATTTGTATTCCAACCATAGATGCCCATCGAGTCTCATACCTAATGTCAACATTCTCCACGATAAATTGGGTCGGTCAACTAACTACTTTCGGGGATTGTGTATGATGTGCGGGTTACCTGAGGTTGATTATCGACATTTTTCCGAGTTAGGAGTGCGTTATCTTTTGGAGTCATCCCTCTTGAGTCTCATAATGGTCAACCGTGTCTCGTTTCCAAAAGAGTCTAAACACGAATTCTACCATCTTCTCTCGGAAACGGCGTGAATGTCCTTGTGTCCAGCGAGTCATACTAGCGTTCCATGGGGAAACGGGGTTGTGAGTTGGTGATTGCCCTTAGAGAAATTTGTCAAGTTATAATGATAACCTCTTTTGTGATTTCATGGCATGATATATTGGTATAATTCAGCATGACTTGTCGGGTACCTTGCATGGTTGCACTTATGAGTAAATGTACGTGCCGTATGTATTGAATTCCTATGATTTCTGTCTCCCTATGAACTAGGTCCATGATAGTGTGGTCAACTCTTGTTGTATGTTTAAAACGTGAATTGGATGACTTAGCATGCTAGATTAACCTAATTGGACCTCGTTGACTGTGTACATGTTCAATGAATATTGCTAGTATCATGTATGACATATACCTCCCAGTTATAGGCTCTTGTATGATTGTGCGATGTCCTAGTCTGACTATGCGAATATGAATTTATGTGATGAGATAGTTTCTATCCCAACCCTGCATGAACTGACCATATCCTTAGCATGATTTTCAGGATATATCTTAGCATGCTTTCCGTAATAATATGACTTTTTTATTATGTATCTAAATGAGTGATAAGTCGTGCATATGATATCCTGTGATGTTTGCTAGATCTTGCATAACATGTGCCATATATGTCCCATGTCAGTCTGTGCATACATGTTCTTAGTCTGTCAAGCATGATTGGTGAATGAAATGATAGGTTGCTAGCTTGTTCTGCGCACATATAAAGATGATTATATGAACATGTTATGAATGCGTACATCGATATCTCTTGAGATAGATGCATACTATAGTGTGAAATAATGTGATGATATCTCTTGATTTTTATGTGTTTGCGTGCCATAATTACAAGGGCATCGTTGCAACTCTCGGGTTGTGATCTTATCCTTGGTCTTGTCGTCCCTAGTCCTGGTCCATGTCTGAACTCTTAAGGAAGTTGTGTTGTCCGCTCTTGTCTCTTCCCTATCTCTGTAACTTATAACCCTTATGATCCTTCGATGAGCGCCGACATGCAAGAAAGAACCGAGAACCAAATGGCACCGGAGCGGCGCAGCGGAAGTGTGATTGGTCCATGACCCCTAGGTCCCAAGAACAACGTCACTGATGGCAAAAAGGACAAATATGCTGCAAGATGACAGTCGTGAACAGGTTCCTCCCATCTTACACGAGGAAGATCATTCTTAATTCAAATCGTGGATTCTTTTATACTAATCGGAATTGATGTTGTGTGATAGGCTTAGAGCTGACATAACTGAATGTGTGAAAACGGATGTGCTGAACTTGTAGCAATGATTGCTTGACTAACTAGTTTCTATGATGATGTGCCTTGGTGCTTGGTATACTGTCTGGCTGGTGAGTAGGTTATGGGTTATATGTGTGGTTGTGCTTCTTCTTGGGCATGAGTCGAGAGATTCTTCGGTAAGCTAGGTCGGAAAGTGACAGAGGGATTGAAGTCTTTGTTCTTGGTCATGAGATGAGCGAGAGGGTGGGCAGGATGGATGCATTAACTTAGGTAGAGCCGAGTGAGTTAGGACTCGTAGGAGGTAGTAGGTAGTGGGGTTCTCAGATGAGCTTCTAGGTATGTCTTAGTTAGAGGTGGAAGTATAGGCAAGTAGTGTGTGCGGGTAGTATAAGAGAGTGGTTGGCTGAGGTCTGGACTAGTTTCATTGGGGGGATCTTGAGATTGGGTGTGGGTAGAGGTATTTAGAATAGTTCTAGAGGTGGATGGGTGAGCTAGGAGTTGATTGGGGGATTCTTGAGGGGTGGTGTTGTGAGACGGATTGGTGTGCTAAGGAAAGTGTCTAGATAGTATAGGAGCGGATCGTGGGCGGTGTCGAGGATGATCGATGAAGGAACGTCTAAGGAATCGTAGAACTTGGGACTAGGTTATGTTTATTGTGAGTGGGAGCGATTTCGGTAAAGGATGAGGTTGACGAATTTCCAAGGAAGAGTAGTATGAGGTTTCTTGGGAAATTATCGATCGGGGATATTAGGTTGTTCATATCAGGGTTGTCCGCGTGATGAGTATTTGGGGTTGTTTAGATAGTATTAGTAATGCTTGGGGAATTTATGAGTGGAGGTTATTGTGGCTATTGAGGTATTTGAGAATGTGAGATGAGTCTTTGAGGAAAGGCTCGTAGCTAGGCAAGGATGTAGTTGAGATTCCTAGTAAGACTGTGGGTTTAAGGTCGAGATAGGGAGATTATGTGTATGGATTTGGGAACTATGCAAAGCAGAAGGTATTGAGGACGCTAGAGGATAAGAGATTTTAGACGGTTGGTGAAGTTGTGGTACTTACGAAATTCGGACGAGGATGTCATAGGAGTTCAGTGGGAATTCTATCGGTGGGAAAATCGTGGGAGAATTGGTCAAGTTGCAATGTTATGGGTAATTTGAGCTAGGGTGACTGTTGTGAGCTGAATCTGCCATGTTTTACACTTAATTTTATATCGTTTTCTGCATACATTTCATACATTTGGGTTAGAATAATACAGAATCTGTGTAGTATATGTTTATTTGCAATATATGGAGGTCTACACAAGCTTTTGTTATATTTCGCAGAAATCGGACGCACTTTAGAGCTTAAAGGAAAGTCATGGAGAAGCTAAGAATGGTGCAGCTGGAGAAAAAGCTATTTTTCACCATTCATCATTTCGAATCAAGCTTTGAAGTATTCATGAGAGTTGTAGCCCTCGAAGAGAGCTTTCCAACGCATGGTCATATGCGTCAATCCGACGAACGAGGACTCGGAAAAGTGCGTTTCAAGAACAGAGAAGAAAGCTGAGAGAACTTTACTCGATCTCGAGTTAATGTACTCGATCTCGAGAAAAGATGTCCGAGCACACCTGGTCGAGAAGATGAGAGCCAGATCAACCCGACTCCGGAAGCGTTACTCGATCTCGAGGAAAACTAGTCGAGATCGACAAACCTTGATGCCATGTCCGAAGTCGAGGAGCTGTGCCAAGTCGAGAAGCTGAGGACGGAAGACGCCGAGCACCAGCCTTACTCGAGATCGAGTAAACAACTCGAGATCGAGGAGACCCCAGGAGCCAATGTCCGAGCATGTCGAGGAAGAGCAACCCGAGACGCCGAGATGAAGCTGAAGTCGACCACCATCCTACTCGAGATCGAGGAAACTCCTCGAGATCGAGTAAACCGTGTCCGGGAGAGCGTTATGCGGTTTTGCTGTCCTACTCGGATTGGGAATCCTTGGAGCTTAAGGAATCCGAGTTTGGCCGAGATCTATCAACATCTATCTATGGAGAGAAGACCTATCAACACATGGAGGATTTACCTACTTTAGATATATTTCCTTTTTGGATTTAATTCTTTTATTCCATTATTTAATCTTTAGATAAAAGATAGATAGAATTAGATATAGATAGACTTTCTTACCTTGATTAGCAAGGGTTGGATGCCTATAAATAAAGTCCCAGGGGGCTAATTTTCATTCATTCAAGTCAAGTCGTCTTCGGGCGCAAGGAGAGAGAGAGAGAGAGAGAGAGAGAGAGAGGGAGAGAGAGAGAGAGAGAGAGAGGAGGCGAGAGAGAAGGAGAAGGAAGGAGACGAACGGTTGTAAGTTTTAGTTTATTTTATGTTAAAGTTAATTTCTTTTATTATGTTTAGTTTCTAATTTCCTTCTTCTAGGGTTGGGGTGATCCCAACATAGATATGTGTGTTTGATTTATAAATCCATGAATTTATATGTCTTTATCATCATCTACCTATGTGCTTAATCATTTGCTAAAGTTGAGGAAATTCCTTATTAATGATATTGAAGCGAAAGTGATCTTATTATGAATTGGATAGTAATTAGGGTTTGCTTGAGAAAGTTGGTTGATCCTAATTAAGAAAAGGTAGAAACAAATTAGGTTTTCATGCGAGAGCCTCTATCACCTAAATTGTTGGAATTTGCAAAAGTTGATTCTTTGATATAAAACATGAATCCTTATGTGATTTATGATCTGCACATATGTTTATTGTTGTGGTGATCCCTAAACTTGGAAGTTTGCATCTTTATTTGTTTTAATTTATTATTTTTATTTGACACATATTCTACTCGATATCAAACCACCATTCCCTCTCCATCCATCGACATCGACCCCTCTATTCTTTGTCGACAATAACCTACTCACCTCTTCCTACTATCCCTGAACCCCAAAACACACTAAACCTAGAACCGTTGACTTCTCTCCTGAGGACGAACCTGACTCCCCTATACTATAGCGGGGGTCTTGACTATAAATTTATTTAGTCGAGAAACCCTCTCGTCAAATTGGCGCCGTTGCCGGGGAGATATCAATCGCGCCTAGTTTAAATTGTGTTTAAGGTTCAGAAAAGCCCATCCCTTTTTCTTACCCTATCAGATACCCTACCACCACCTACCTCACCAGTACCAACTGGGTGCCAAGCTTTTGCCACTAATTTGTGTTCTTGATTGTGATTTAAAAAGCTTAGGGAAAAAGATGGAAGACTTTTGGGAAGGGGACTGCGAATGGGATAGATGGGTCCAAGATTTGAGACGCAGGAATAGGATCGCAGTGGAGGAGTCACGATTAAGGGAAATAGCCCGGCTGGAGGACTTAGTCCGAAGACTTGAGGCTTCGTATCGTTCTCAAGGATTAGAGCCTCCTTCTTATGAGGAAATTGAAGCTATGGAAAGTGATGAGGAAGAAGAAGATTGGAACGAACAATGGGTACTCCCACGGTACATGAGAGCAACAACGCCAATCAATGTCGACTACCCCATAGTCGACGTCAACCACATTACAGAAACCCAGGTATGTCCTTCCCCGATCTCGATTTCACCTTTGCAATCTATCTTTGAAAAACCATATGAAGGATCCCAAGGCGAAATAGCACTAGAAGAGAAGAAGTTGGACATGGTTGACCAGGGCATTCTAAGATCGCTTTTACCTTACAAGGTGAAGGCTATCCTCGATGATTTTGAGCAACCGATGTTCATATTCAGGTATGGTGTCCTAGTAAAGTGGCATGAAGCTCCGCAGGATGAGGAGGAAATATCTCTTCCCTCTCCACCGTTCTACTGTGGTAGAGATACACAACCAAGTCAACCTACGAAGCGGAAGAGGTATGATGATGAGGTATGTATCTTTTCTCTATATGCATGTATTCACTCGGGGAGGTTTAAGCTTCTTCACATGATGCCCCCGGATGACATCCCACGCTTCCCACCACCGGAGGAACCAGCAGATCCACCTATACCTCCCGACAAAGACGAGCCAGGATAATGCTTAATGAAGAAGTCGGCCTAGCGACTATAAAATATAGAGCTTGTACATAGACATTTATTTTTGGGACTTTTTGGACATTGTTTTGTTTGTTTTTGGTTTTGAACTTTTAGTTTTTCTATTGTGGGTATTTCTCTTCTATATTTTTCAGGTCCATGGGGATAGAAGCAAGCTAAAATCAGACTCAGCCCAGAGCATAACACTCGACATTATGAAGCTCTGCACACCTGTCTAGTGAGTTTCTTTCTTTACCCTTATGTTTTTATACAGTGAGGACACTGTAATGTTTAAGTTTGGGGTAGGGGAAGGGCTTACTTTGTGCATATTTGACATTTTTGCGTGCATATTTGAAGTTTATTTCTTGAATAGCTTATGCATGGCTATTTTGGAATGCATTATTGATTTATGTGCTTATATGCATGTTTTCCAAAAGTTTGAGAAAAATGACCCCCATTGAAATTTTTTGATTAATGTCATGGAAGCTTTATTTTGAACTCGACGATGCAAAATTGGATTCATTGGAGATATAGCATGAACTTGCCTCGTAAAGGAAAGTCACAATGAAATGCATATTTTCTTGAAAACCATGGAAGGAGGTAAATTTTGATGTTGCTTTTGACATGTTGCATGATAAGAGGATGGAGGACTTTATATTTCCATATAATGCTCATATTATTATAATCCTAGTCTTACCTATGCTTATGCATCACAAAAAGCCATAATATGCCTTATTTCATATTTGCTCCACATATTCTAAAAATTGTCATTCTTTACCTTATCCGGGGATTATGTTGAGAATGATGTTACATTATGGAGATGTTATATGGTTGTTGTGTTGTGTTTATTGGAGTTTGGAAGGAAATGTTTGAAAAATATGGAAAATTTAATGAGTGAAAGAAAATTCAATCACCTCAGGAGATAAAGGTAGATTGACCCTGCTTGCTACGATAATAGTTTGGCGAGATGGGACACATTTTGAGGAGTCCAAAGCACTAAGTATCCGGGGCCATTCATGACACCCATGTTTGTGACTCGCGAGAAGGCAGTGCTGAGGTTAGAGAGGTAAAAGCATTATTATTGAGAAAAAGCAGCATGGAAGGTGATGAATCTTATGAGAAAGAATGTGGTATGAAATTCAGTTTGGAAATACTCCATTTCCCCGGATCATTAGCACCACATTCCCGAAAATTTGCCCACCTTTAGCATTTTACCAATCTACTCCCTATTGAGCTTAAATTAAAGTCCTCTTGATTATTAATGCTTTGTCACATGAATTGTTTTTGCATAACCCTCCTTTTGTGAGTAGATGTTATTTTTGTATATTTGTACATGCATGGATCTGTGATACAAGTACCTTTTCGAGGATGGTAATTGATTGTAGGGTAATATAAGAATGAATCTAATATGTTGAGAGTTTTGATTTCTTCCCCTGAATGACAAATAAAAGTATTGCTTGAGGACAAGCAAGCTTAAGTATGGGGTGTTTTTTGTGAGCTTAATCTGCCATGTTTTACACTTAATTTTATATCGTTTTCTGCATACATTTCATACATTTGGGTTAGAATAATACAGAATCTGTGTAGAATATGTTTATTTGCAATATATGGAGGTCTACACAAGTTTTTGTTATATTTCGCAGAAATCGGACACACTTTAGAGCTTAAAGGAAAGTCATGGAGAAGCTAAGAATGGTGCAACTGGAGAAAAGGCCATTTTTCACCATTGATCATTTCGAATCAAGATTTGAAGTCTTCATGAGGGTTGTAGCCCTCGAAGAGAGCTTTCCAACGCATGGTCATATGCATCAATCCGACGAACGAGGACTCGGGAAAGTGCGTTTCAAGAACAGAGCAGAAAGCTGAGAGAACTTTACTCGATCTCGAGGAAAGATGTCCGAGCACACCTGGTCGAGCAGAGCGTGGTCGAGAAGATGACAGCCAGATCAACCCGACTACGGAAGCCTTACTCGATCTCGAGGAAAACTAGTCAAGATCGACAAACCTTGATGCCATGTCCGGAGTCGAGGAGTTGTGCCAAGTCGAGAAGCCGAGGACGGAAGATGCCGAGCACCAGCCTTACTCGAGATTTAGTAAACAACTCGGGATCGAGGAGACCCCAGGAGCCAATGTCCGAGCATGTCGAGGAAGAGCAACCCGAGACGCCGAGATGAAGCTGAAGTCGACCACCATCCTACTCGAGATCGAGGAAACTCCTCGAGATCGAGTAAACCGTGTCCGTGAGCGCGTTACGCGGTTTTGCTGTCCTACTCGGATTGGGAATCCTTGGAGCTTAAGGAATCCGAGTTTGGCCGAGATCTATCAACATCTATCTATGGAGAGAAGACCTATCAACACATGGAGGATTTACCTACTTTAGATATATTTCCTTTTTGGATTTAATTCTTTTATTCCATTATTTAATCTTTAGATAAAAGATAGATAGAATTAGATATAGATAGACTTTCTTACCTTGATTAGCAAGGGTCGGAAGCCTATAAATAAAGTCCCAGGGGGCTGATTTTCATTCATTCAAGTCAAGTCGTCTTAGGGCGCAAGGAGAGAGAGAGAGAGAGAGAGAGAGAGAGAGAGAGAGAGAGAGAGAGAGAGAGAGAGGAGGCGAGAGAGAAGGAGAAGGAAGAAGACGAACGGTTGTAAGTTTTAGTTGAGGAAATTCCTTATTCATGATATTGAAGCGAAAGTGATCTTATTATGAATTGAATAGTAATTAGGGTTTGCTTGCGAAAGTTGGTTGATCCTAATTAAGAAAAGGTAGAAACAAATTAGGTTTTTATGCGAGAGCCTCTATCACCTAAATTGTTGGAATTTACAAAAGTTGATTCTTTGATATAAAGCATGAATCTTTATGTGATTTATGATCCGCACATATGTTTATTGTTGTGGTGATCTCTAACCTTGGAAGTTTGCATCTTTATTTGTTTTATTTTATTATTTTTATTTGGCACATATTCTACTCGATATCAAACCACCATTCCCTCTCCATCCATCGACATCGACCCCTCTATTCTTTGTCGACAGCAACCTCCTCACCTCTTCCCGTTATCTCTGAACCCCAAAACACACTAAACCTAGAACCGCTGACTTCTCTCCTGAGGACGAACCTGACTCCCCTATACTATAGCGGGGGTCTTGAGTATAAATTTATTTGGTCGAGAAACCCTCTCGTCAGTGACATAAGGTTTTGTTGGGGATAATGGTCATGGTTAAGGAGTGGTAACTTGAGGTAAATTCGGATAGTGAATAGATGAAGACCTAGAGTAGGCCAACTTGAAGAGTCGTGATTGGTTGAGGTTGCATGAGATTCGAAAGGGGATGAGTAGGTAAAATCAGTGGTTGGTCTTTGTGGATGATAGGCGCTAGTGATGAGGGTCTTGAAAATTCGTGGTTGGGAGTAGCACGAGATGGATTTCTGCGTAAGAGTTGGTCGAGAGTGACAAGTGTGAGATGACGAGTATGAGTTAGATTCTTAGAGGTGGATGGTTAGTGAGAGTGGTTAGTGGCGTGGGAAGTATGATCAGGTTAGCAAGGTGATTCGAGTTGTCTCTTTAGGAGATGATGGTCGGACGGAGTCTTGAGAGCCTAGGAAGAGTAAGCGAGATTGTTAAGAAGCGTCTAGATCGATCGCGAGGGAGGTTCAGTTAGGGACTTGGGATCTCTTTGAGAAGGCGAAGATGGGACCGGTAGAGGACCCCTAGAACGAGGGTGCGCTTGATAAGGAGTCTTGGTATGTAGTTGGTCGAGTTGTGAACTCCGAGAAATAGTTTAGATGGTCGAGTGGAAGGTAAGACTTGAGATCGGGATGTCGAAATGGATTGGCCCTTAGATGGCTTGATGGCATAGGAGTTGGGATACCTAGTAGTTGGTTTGGGGTATTTGACCTTGATTGCAAATAGTTATGAGGCCAGAAAGGTTGTATGTGAGCAGGATGCAATGGTGTCTAGAACTAGTAGTGGTTTGGGTTGGTAGAACTCGGTGAATTTGATCTTAATGCAAGAGCTGATGTGTAGTGGTCGTGTCTTGTCATGATTGATAGTTATAGGCAGATTCTCTTGAGGATGTGATATAGCGTACACTTTACTTGGGGTCGAATGTGGTGCGAATTCTATGCTATAGACGATTTTTATTCTATGATGTATTGTCGTTGACAATAGTGAACTATTAGTACTAACATAGTTATCCCCTGAACTCGATGGAATGCTAGTGTACGGAAGGACTTTGTGTGTCTCTAATCTGATGACGCTTGGCAGTAGCATGAGTATGATGTGCTTACCTGATTGATATGATATGCTTATCTATTTGATATGACGGGCTTATCTGATTGATATGGTGTTTCACTTTTGTGAGATGATGTGATAAATACTATCATGGACGATATGATGCTAGATATATTATGGTATACGATTTTACTTGACGTGTTTATGCCACGCTATTAAACGTGAGCTATAATTGCTATTATATATATGATCCTTGATGATAAAAATGATGGAAGCTGAAGTATTAGAATTTGAAATGGGATAAGCCCTTAGAGGTGGATGGTAGAATGAACTGAGAAGTTGGAAATGATTTTGGTTAACGTCGAACTTGAAATTTTGAATGGTGTTTCAGAAGAGACTGACTTGGATTTTAAGAAACTAATGCGACTCTAGTTTTCATTATAACTCCCCACGAAGTGGATACAAGTATTTGAGTTATGATATGGCCAAAGAGTCGGAGTAAGGATGTGGTAGGGGCCCATATTACATTCTTACTACGGTGTATTGGGGATATTATGATCATGACAACGGTACTGTGAGGATCTCATAGGGGCACTTATGAGGTGTTCACAGGATCAATGGCATGACCCTTGGACTCACCGTTTTCAAACTCCTTCCCCTGTTTTAAAATAATTTTAGTCTCGGGGACGAGACTTGTTTTTAGAGGTGGATGATGTAATGGCTCAGATTTTCAATTTCTATTTTTTCGGAAAAAGAGAATTAAAAATGAAATTTAATCGGTTTTAAAAATAGTTTAGCGGATTCCGACCGGAATATAAAATTTGACGAATAATTTCCATCCTATTACCTCGGAAATTCAAAATAATTATCGGATGACGATATCCTTGTCGATTTTTTTAAAAAATCTAATTGATCGAGAGAGCGAGAGTCGGAAAAAATAACATTTGAAAACTAATGGCTGGTTTCAAAATTCGCGTATTCGGAATTTATTACCGGGGTATCAGTTAACCAATCCTACACTCAATCCCTCACCCACTCCCATCACTCACCTTACCCTGCTCGAGACCATCCCTCTGTATATCTTTCACTTCAATCCCTCTCCCTATCTTCATTCATCATCACCACCATCTCCACTCCATCGCCTCCTTCACCATTCTCCATCACCAACTCCCATCCTTACTCTCTAGCTCCCATCTCAGCTTACCACCTTCACCGCCTCAATCGTCACCACCATAACCATTTCAACCCCCGTCGATCACACCTTTGCCCATTCTTTTCCTTGAAGAGCAGTGTCCACAACACCACGAGTCACCTCCTCCGACGTCCACCGCCATCCCGACGCCGCCTAGAAGCCGCCGGAGCCGCCGTCGAGCCACCAAAGCCCCTTCCCATGTTTGAGCGCGCTTTGCCACTTCGGTAAGCCGTTCTTCTCCGTTTTCGATCAAAATTATCCCCAAGCTTCACCATCACACTCACCCATGTCCGGTGAAGGTCCGACGAGCCATCATGGGCCTCCGACGACGCCCAGAACTCCGATCGAGAGCTCCGAAGTCGTGAAACCCCTCGGTGAGCTTCCACCGCTCCTTCATTTATTTCGATTCAATTCTGTCCTTGGGCCGAGTTGTGAGCGAGTGAGCGTGAGCGAGGGCTGAGTGCGAGGCGTTGGGTGAGCTCGTGCGAAAGCCAAGAGCTGTGGGCGAGCGCAGCAGAGCACCGGAGTGAGGACGAGCGCAGAAGCAGGGCCAGCAACGAGTGTGAGTGCGAGTGCGCGAGAAGGCGGTGCGAGGGAGCTGTGGGAGGGTGAGCGAGGTTAGGTGCGGAGCTAGGCGCAGGTCGACGCCAGCGTAGAAGGCCGGGAGGATGTCAAGCTCGCCGGCGGGTCGTGGTCTCGATCAGGGCGGGGTGGGACATTTGAATTGGAGGAGGAAGATGGCCAGCGTTGCTCTTGTGGTCCCCCCCATTCTACTAACTTTTATATATACTAGTGGACAACCCCGTGCTACGCACATCAAGAACTCATTAGATCTTTATAACCAATAGAATTGCAATTATATTAATCATAACATTACACTTGGAAGATTTTGATGGCATAATATCCTACTCATAACTTCATAAGGTCTAATCTTTATTCAACCTAAGCATAGTTAGGTTTAACATTTTCTCAAAATAAACATATATACTTGTTTTGATAATTCTTGCTTTTACGGTTGAACATAGGGTATTGAATTCTATATTTGAGTTCCCTTTGAATTCTACATTAGAAAATAGAAACGTGAGATGAAACGGAAGTCCAGTGTATGAAATTGAATGAGGTCTTTTTGAATTCTTTGAATTAGAGCAAAGAAGGCCTATTTACTCCTAAAAGATGTTAAAATTGAACCGGTTGGGAGTTTATAATTATGGGTTCGGTTCGGTTCGGGTCGGGTTATCCATTTATTATTTAACTAATTAACGGTAATTAAAATATATTATAATAGAAATCGAGGATTTAAAAGATAAATTATTATATTTTGGGAGAATTATAAGGGTTGGTTTATTAAATAAAAATGGTCGGAATTTTAGGGAATTTGGAAATAATTTATAAAAATGTCAAATAAATGGTATTTTAAGTATTTAAAATATCATGTAATATTATTTGAGATTTAAAATATATTATTGGGACATCAAGATTTATAAAGAATTTGGAAAAGAATTTCAAGGTTGGAAAGTAATCGAATAAATAAATTTAAAAAGGGAATTTGGCGAGTATTTTCAAGGGTCGGAATACTTCACTATTTAATTGGGATTTGAAACGGTTCTGAAACTAACTTGGGAATAAGACTTATTCGATGACTAACGATCATGATAATATGATCGTTTGACTAACAGTATGATATGTATGACTAATAGCATGACTTGTGGTGAATTATTATATGAGATTAAATGTTGGATAATTATGATGATCTAGTAGGATTTTATATCACATAAATTATGTCTTATGATTTGGATGAACCGTTGAGGTATATGCAGAAATGATGTATATGAACATGCGGAATTGGTTGAATGGTTTATGGAGAACGGTGTGGTCTTGAGGAGCAGATGATGCGATAAAATGACTTTCATAATATGTTACTTGTTCTATTGATTGGGGTGTGCTTGAGTGCTTAATAGTTGGATGTAGACTTATGTATATTCCATTATGTACTAGGAGATACTCTGTGATTGTGACTACTGTGTGCTGGATTCTCCTATTGCCGATCTACTAGCCATGTAAGTCCTCCGGGGCTTACTAGTAACCAGTACCTCCTGTCTGATGTGTCATATAGTATGTAGGTGTTTTTTGTAGGAGGAAATCGAGTTTAAAATATAAAATATATATCAAACCAGATTCTGCCCACGCAAATAATTACAAGACCTCCTCCTGATGTAGCAGCGGGAAGTCAGGATCGATCCACGAGGAAGCGTGTCAGCGGATCCTAGGCAGCAAAGAAATCTCACGGACAGAAGTCAACCGCAGATTGTCGATCTCGACTAGGGTTAGTCGACAGAAGATCGGACTAGTCGAACAACGCAGCAGCAGCTCCCGACGGTTTTGGTCGAGATCGAGTAAGGCTTACTCGAGATGGAGTAGGCTTGTCGACGTCGATGACTGGCTTGTCGAACACCTGCACACAGAAGATACAACGATCTGGATCGAGAATCAGTACTCGATATCGAGGAGTGCAATTCGAGATCGAGTAAGACAGAGAATAAAAACGAAATAAAGTAAAGACAAGTGCTTTGGGATTTAGAACTAAACTGTATGTAAAAGACTTCCAAGATTGGGGTTTGCAACAACGATAACCAAGTATGCATAAGGCAGAACTAAACAGATAATCATATAAATCGCATCAAAGGACTAAGCTTTCGCCTTTTCCAACAATTAGACAACTCTTTCAAGAAACCCTAATTGTCTCTACCGATTTTATGTTTACAATCTAAGTTGTTAGCATGGACCTCCATTAGATGGGTAATAAACACATAACAAGTAGTAGATGCTCAAAACATGATAAAAGTCGGATCTTTACCTCAAACACGCATGGCTATTGTCGGGCTCGCCCCAACCCTAGAAGTGGGTGGACTACTCGCGCTTCATCGCAACCTCAGACATTGATTGAAAAGAAACTAATTGCATTAAATCAAAACAAAGCTTACAAACAAAGGAAGCCAATTCCGCTCTCGCTTCACCAACTCCTCTTGGCCACTCTCTCTCTTTCTCTCTACTACTTCTCCTCTTGAAATTGAATTAATCTAAAATCAGCCCCATGGGCTTTATTTATAGGCTTCTAAACCTTGCTATTCAAGGATAGAAACATCTATCTATATCTAAATTTATATCTAAAACATTAAAGATAAATAAATGCAACAACATAATTATATCTAATAAATGGAATTATATCAGAAAGTCTTCAAGTGGATAAATCTCTCTTCTTCATGATAGATGTTGATATATCGGATAGAACTCGACAATCTTCGGCTCCGAGGATTCCCACACCGAGTAGAAATGCCCAACCGGTTACGCGGCTTCTGGAAGCTTCCTCGATCTCGAGTAATTCTACTCGATCTCGAGTAACTCGGACATCAACTTCAGTGGCTCGGCGCCTCGGGTTGATCTTCCTCGACAGGGCTCGGACATGGCTCCTGGGGTGTCCTTGATCTCGAGGAAACGTCCTCGATCTCGAGTAGGGTGACCTCGTCGACTTTGCTGGCTTGGTCATGTCGGGTAGCTTTCTTCGACCTTGCTCGGACACAGGCTCACAGGTTTGTCGACATCGAGGAAAGTCCTCAATCTTGAGGAAGGTGCTCGGGCGCTAGGTCGGGTAACTTCTCCTCGGTCTCCTCGGGCAAGCTTTCCTCGACTCCGGGTGGTCTTTGGTGCTTTATCGATCTCGAGTTAATAACTCGATCTCAAGTAACGTGGTGGAGTCAGGTTCTTCGTCTTCAGCTTCTCGACAAGGGCTCCTCGATCAGTGCAGTGTCAGGACATGTCTTTGTCGATATCGACTAACCTTGTCGACATCGAGTAAATTTGTGCCTCCGTCATTGCTTCTTGGTTTTCTCCCGAAATGGCTCCATATTTTGCAATATTAAACAGAAACTTATGTAGATCTCCATTTTTGACAAATAAATATAAACTACATAAATTCGACATATTCTCAACCCGAAATATGCAAAATGTAAAGAATATGGAACTAAAATATGCATAAAGACCTGGCTACTTTAGTGACATCAGTGTTGCATATGCATAAAAGCATGTCATGTAGTATCATGCTTAGGAATTAGACTTACGAATGAGCATCCTTATTCTGTTTTCGTTTGAATATAGAACGTCCGTTATCTATGAGACCTAGAGTCCTTGCTATGGTCATAGGACAGCCTAGTCCCATCGGGTTCGTCCTGAGTCATTCGAGTCGTTGGAACACCTTTACTATTATCAGCATTATTATTTTCTTCTCGCAAGATCCACAATATGATGATGAGATTTGAGATGCTACATAATCGAACTGGCCAATCTCCACCCTACCTGGCAGGGGGGTGGTGGTAGAAGAGGGATATACTACTTGGTATTCTTTGTTAAGGCCTTACTTAATATTTTGCATATATGAATTAGGAGCATGATAGTGTGGTTAATATTTCAGTACTGCATGAAGGCATCCTTTATTCTAGGTATAGGCGTATTATATGTCCTTAGCGCGGTCAGAGGACCCGCGGGCGGACTCTTGGCTTGACTTGGTGGTATAGTTTCAGGTACCCGATACACTACTTGATTTTGTGTTGTTGTGACGGGGTTCATTCATATGGCGGAGAGTGAGCGTTTGGAACCTGACTTCACTAGATTTATGCTTTTGGGATTTCTCCTTCCTTATATTCTGTTTTGACCCGGCTATGCCGTGGCGCCCGTTGTATCGTTTTCAGAACTAATGCCCTTTGCATGATAAAGGATTTTCCGCATTGTAGACTTAGGATAGGTACAAGGGTTTACCCAGGGTCTCCAACGGAGCTTTCGGAGTTGGGTGCAAAATCCCACTTTAAACTACACATCTTCGATTTCAAACCTTTAACCTGTACTCGGGGCGCAAGATCCCAACGAGGGGTTTCATCCCTCGAAACGTAACTCGGGAATCATAATCTCGGGTCATTACAAAGAGGCAGTTTCAAAACTTCTTGGCAGTTTGGCTGGCTTCTTAATGTCAGAGATCTTTTCTCTAAAGGTTTGCTCTGGCTAGTAGGTAATGAGAAAACCATAAATGTGTGGTCTGACATTTGGGTAAATGCAAAATATCTTCAAAACTTTCATAATGATAGTAATCCTAACTTAAAAGTTTGTGATTTATTTACAAATACCAACTCTTGGGATATTGATAAATTAAATAGTATATTCCCCTCTCATATATATCAAGCTATTACTAATATCCATATTCCAGTAATTGATATTCCAGACAGGTTAATTTGGATTTATAGTAGTAATGGAAAATTCTCTGTTAAATCCACATCTTCTATTTTTAATACAGGGAATACTAAGAAAATTCCAGCTGACTGGATTTGGAAACTTAATATTCCTCTGAATATTAAAAATTTTATTTGAAAAATTATTTTAGATATCTTACCTACCACGACCCATCTAAATAGACATATAAATAGAGTTCCTAGTACTTGCTCTCTTTGTAATTCTGATACAGAAGATACAAATCATTTATTGTTTAATTGTCGGATCACAAGATCCCTTATTCAAAATCTAGGTGTTAAGTTGGGAAAATGTTATAATATTCCAAATTTAACAAGTAATGTTTCGGAAAATATTTTAAATACTAGGGCTTTTAATATAGATTTTACAGACTTATGCCATTTATGACACTCTGTTTAGGAGCTCAGAAATAGAATTATTTTTCGCAATACTTCAGATACAAGTATTATCTATGCTCTAACTCAAACTATAGACAAAATCTCATGTTGGAATAAACAGCATGTAAAAATGAAGTTACCTAAACGTGTTAGACCTCTTAATAAATTGATTTTAAAATGCCCTCCAATAAATGTCATTAAGATGAATGTAGGTGCTTCGGTGAAAATTGATATTCAACCGCAAGTTGGTTGTATTGTTAGGAATAATGACAGTCTAGTTCTTCGGATTCATAAATGTAACGTTAGGATGAGTTCAGTTATTTTAGCAGAAGCTTTTGCAGTCTATACAAGTATAAGACTGGTAGCGGAGATGGGGATTCGAAGAGTAATAGTTGAAAGGGATTGTGATCATCGTCAATGTCATCAATCAAGAGAACAATATACAATGAGAGGTCGCTCAAATAAATCAAGGGATTCATTCCTTAAGCAAAGATTTTGAGAGCGTCACAATTCATCACGATTACAGAGAGGCAAATGGTGCAGGTGATTTTTTTGCTAAATCTCAGTTGAATTGTAATTTTATTTTGAATTCCTGTTGTTGTGAGTTTCAGAACATCATCTTGCGAGATGATCATGGATGTCGTTAGTATATCCAATTTATTGCCTACTGTAAAAAAAAGGGGGGTTTAAATAGTTGTTTCCCTCAACAACATAAGGTGAAATTACAGAACTACCCTTTCCGACTTATACATTTGTGAATATTAGAATATATATTCATATACATATACTCTAACAACTATCACAACTTAATAGACGTACCTGTTGTAAGAGGAAATCGATAATACAAAACAGTAAGCAGATAAAGTAAAGCAAATCGATCAAATCCCAGCAAATAATGTTCAAGACTCCCTCCAATGTAGTAAGAGAAAGTCAGGTTCGAATCCTCGAGGAAGCGTGTCAGAGGATCCTAGGCAGCGAAGAAATCTCACGGTCAGAAGTCGACAACAGGGTCCTCGATCTCGACTAGGGTAGTCGACAGAAGATCGGACAGTCGAACACAGCGCAGCAGCAAGCACAGGGGCTCGTCGATATCGACCAGAGGCTACTCAATATAGAGTAGAGTCCTTGTCAACTTCGAGTTGTCTTGTCGAGTACCTGCACACAGAAGCTACAGCGATGCTAGATCGAGAATCAGTAACTCGAGATCGACCAGGCTTGGTCGAGATCGAGTAGACAGAGAATAAAACGAAACAAAGAAATAAAGTAAAGGCAAATGCTTTGAGACTTCGAAATAAACTTAATGTAAAAGGCTTCCAAGATTGGGGTTTGCAACAACGATAACCAAGCATGCATAAGGCAGAGATAAACAGATAATCATGTGAATTGCATCAAGGACAAGCTTTCGCCTTTTCCAACAATTAGACAACTCTTTCAAGAAACCCTAATTGTATCTACCGATTGTATGTTTATAATCCAAGTTGTTAGCATGGATCTCCATTAGACGGGTAATAAACACATAAACAAGTAGTAGATGCTCAAAACACGATAAAGGTCGGATCTTTACCTCAAGCGTGCATGGCTATCGTCAAGCTCGCCCCAACCCTAGAAGTAGGTGGACTACTCGTGCTTCATCGCAAACTCAGACATCGATTGAAAGGAAATAACTTGCATTAAACTAAATTCAAAGACTTTACAATCTCGGCGATCCAACTCTCGTTGAACGCCAAAACCCTAAAACCTCTGAACTCCCTAAACTGTCTCTGTGAACTACTTCTCTAACTGGAATTGAATGAATCTAAAATCAGCCCCATGGGCTTTATTTATAGCCTTCTATTCCTTGCTAATCAAGGATAGAAATCTCTATCTATATCTAAAATTATATCTAAAATGCTTAAGGATAAATAAAAGCAACAAGGAAATTATATCTAAATGTCTTTAATGGATAGATCTTCTCTTCCATGATGTGTCTTGATGATTTTGGATAGAATCGGCAATCTTCGGGCCCAAGTAATGCCACACCGAGTAGGATTCGTCAAACCGAGTAACGCGGCTTCTGGAATCGTCGTCGATCTCGACAAGGGTCTTGTCGATCTCGAGTAGGAAAGTTGGTCGACTGGCTCGACTTCGTCGTCTCGGCTAACTGGTGCTCGATGTGGCTCGGACATGGTTCACGGGTCTAGTCGATCTCGAGTACCTCTCGTCGATCTCGACTAGACCGGCCTCGTCGACTAGGTCTTCTCGGGTGATTCTGCTCGACATGCTCGGACACGGCTTCCGGGCTCCTCGATCTCGAGTAGGTCTACTCGATCTCGAGTAGAGTGTAACCCGGCATGTCCTCGTCTTCGTCTTCTCGATCAGCTCTTCCTCGACCAGGCTCTCCCCGATCTCGAGTAGAGTGTACTCGATCTCGAGTAAAGAATTCTCAGCTTTCTGCTCTGTTCTTAAAACGCACTTTCCCGAGTCCTCGTTCGTCGGATTGACGCATATGACCATGCGTTGGAAAGATCTTTTCGAGGGCTACAACTCTCATGAAGACATCAAAGATTGATTCAGAATGAAGAATGGTGAAAAATGGCCTCTTCTCCAGCTGCACCATTCTTAGCTTCTCCATGAGTTTCCTTTAAGCTCCAAAGTGCGTCCGATTTCTGCCAAATATAACAAAAACTTGTGTAGACCTCCATATATTGAAAATAAACATAACTTACACAGATTCTGTATTATTTTAGCCTAAATGCATGAAATGCATGCAGAAATCGATATAACAGTAGATATAAAACATGACATAAAACATGGACATCAGTACCCAACCGTCCAACCCTAACAAAAGAAAACAAAACCTTAAATGATTCGTGTAAAGGCTCGGATTTTTAAATCCTCATTTTTTTCAGAAAGAGGAAAATCAAAATAAATTTTAAAGTGGGAACTAACGGAAAACTCACTAACTTGAATTTTTGAACTCTTAAAGCGAATTGCGGCCTAATTTTAACTTTAAATATCAATTCCGTCTTTTCGTCTCGGGATGTGAAATAAAATTTGGGTTGCGATATCCTCTTGATTTTGAAAACGTTATTTTGATCAAATCGGGATAAGGTCGAGAGAGCGGGTATCGAGATTTGCTTTCCGGAAATTTTAGGTTTTGACTACAATAGGTGGTTTGACCAAACCTTTGTCTTATTTCCCTTCATCTTTCTATGCAAATAGCCCTCTTTCAGCTTCCCTCTCCCAATTTTAGCTAAACACCACATCTCCTATCTTGTTCCTCATCCCCACGCTCACCCATTTTTAGCTACAATCCCAAGCAACCCCTTGCCACTTCCCCACGCCATTACAGTTGCCCCCATTGCAGATCAACCCACGCCATTGCACAGTCTCCCTCCCTTTTGATTGACGGGTTCAGAAGGAGCATATCCTAACCTTCTCTTTTGTCATCAAACCCCACACTTCCTCCCTCAATCCTCCTCTAATTCTGTTAAGCAGTAGCAACAACAGCTACAAGATCGTCTTCCGCTTCCCGTAGAGCAACAAGCAAACACCACACCTCCGTTCTCCTCCTTTCCGCCTCCCTGTTCTGTCGGCAACCACCGCCACTCACGGCCTTCACTCCATTCTTCTCTCGTGATGAGCAACAACAAGCCATTGAGCCATGACCATTGCTTACCTGTTTTTCGACGATCCAGAGATCGCCTGAGCCACACCTGAGGACCACCAGAGCGCACCTGAGCATTCCCAAGTGCAGCCACCGCTTCTTCCCTTGCTCTGTTCTACCTTTCCGGTTCGGTAAGCTTCGTTCCCATTCGCTTCACCTCCAAATCAAGCCAAGACTCCTCTTTTAACTCCATTATGAATAATCGAGTACTTAAGGTAAATAAAAATGAGACAAATACTCTAGAAGGGGGTTGAATAGAGTATGGAAGATTTTCGTTAAGACTTTCTGCAGTGGCAACTTCAAGGCCTCGAAACTGGATCCCAAGGTCTTGAACTGGACTTCCAAGGTCTTGAAACAGAACTTTTCGTGTCTTGAATTTTCTACAACGATTAAAACGTTAAATAACTTAACAGAGAAATAAATAACGCTTGACTTGTTAACGAGGTTCGACTCTTAACCAACCTACGTCCCCGCCTAGGGTTATCCAACCCGTAGGATTCAAACAACTATTATTTCACTTCTTATGGATCCTAGTTACAACCAAGAAGATCTTTTCTTCTTCTAAATTCTCGAAGCCTTACCCGCTCTTACCCAGTCAACTCAAATCTCTTAGAGTCCTAGATACAATTTAGAAGAACTACCCTTCTCGTATCCGCACCCGCTACTATCTAGTCAACCCAAAACACTCGTGAAATAATAGCCCTAACCACACCAACGTGTGTATACGTTTGAGTACAGGGATACTCTTAGTATAACGAGAATGATTTATCCTATAACGCTCAGATTTTTTTTCTTCTCTCTCAACTAGAAACAAAAGCAATTACAACAAGGGAGAAAAAGAAAATAAATAAGCTTGAAGATGCACGATCGCTTTGGCTTTGAAGTGCTTGCTTGAATGATGTGCTTGTGTTGTGTGTTTTCTTCACCACTTGCTCTCATCTTTTATAGGCGCAGGGGCTGTTTTGTTGCTGCTGGAAATCCTAGATTTTACCTTCATTTTCTGCCGGTTTGAATTCGAAATAAATCCCACCAAATCTGATTTTTGGTTGCACAAAAAATCAGCCCGTTTGAATTTGAATTCCCCACTTGCTCTTCCACAAAATCAGCCCACAAAATCACAGGTAACCACTTAGATTTGCTCCTTGATATTTGATGCCGGCTTGGGACTAAATTTGAATTCAAATTGAAGCTTCATTTGTACGTGGAACAAAGAAAGCTTCATTTGTACGTGGAACAAAGAAAGCTTCATTTGTACGTGGAACAAAGATTTGAAGTCCCTGCACATGTTAGTCTTTATAGCAAAAATCAAATCTTATCCAATTCAAAACAAAATCTCAGCAACTTTATTTTCCAAATATTTTCTATAAAAATAAAGCAAATAAATAAGCATATATTCAAAACAAATAACAAATCTCTTAAAATCATCTTTAAAGAAATAAAACAAATCTTTTGAACCAAATATGATTTTAAGTAGATATACCCGCATAATAAATATATCCGCATAATAAATAAATCAAATAAAAGAACCACAAAATATAATTGATATTTGCATAAAATAATACCTTATTTGTCTTCCATCATCCCTACAAAAATATATCACATATTATCATCAAGGGGGAGTCAACAATCTCCCCCTTGATGGAAAACAAAACAAATATCAATTATGCAAATAAATATAGCACATGCGGAGCATCATATAACGTACAAGCATAAGCATAAGCACCATATATTATTTCTTCCCCTTTTTGTCTTCCAACAAGTAAGGGAAGAAATCGAGTTTACCAAAAAAATTCTGTTACAGTCAAGACCTTGAAACTGATCTTAAGGCCTTGAGATGTCAGCAGACAGTATTATAAGAAATTAAATTCAGCAGCCATTGCTCCCCCTACGATAATGCTTCCCTGCTCAACTCATCAAGCTCCAAAGAGAAATACTAAGCAAAGAGAATCATTAGTAGCATATAACAAATATCATCTAAAAAATCATTTATCACCAAGAGCGATTGTTTCAATCCATTTATGGTCTTTGATCTTGGTGACATACTGCAAAACAAGCAAACTTTAACCTTTTTGACTAGACCAAGTTACAAACTTAGATTCATAATCGGGATGGACCATGTTCGGTGGTCTAGTCCCTTTAGGAACCCAAATTTGCTTTACCTGTCCTTTTAAACATAATGGAAAAGTATTACGAATTATATAAGGATCATTTCTACGATAAGGACAAGTAGTCTTGACATGACCCTTCTTACAACAAAAATAACAGGTGGGTGTGCGCCAATTCCCTTTAGCTTTTACAAAAGTGGTAGGGGCTTTCTTTGGAAAATTCTTGTTGTATCCAATACCACTTTTGTTGAGGGATGATTGGTGCTCACCTAATATCCTATCGAGATTGGCCTTTGAATGGCTAAAATGAACAAGTGATGTCTAATGGTCTCTACACTTCTTAGCCAATGAGATCTTTTCTTTCTCTAATTCCTTGGTGTAAAGACTTAGAGAAGAAAGATCTTGCTTCAAGACAGAATTTTCTGTCTCCAAGGCCTTGACTTTAATGTCAAGGGCTGACCGAGAGGCTTTGAGATTTCTCATTTCCAGCGACAAATTACTCATGCGTTTCTCCAATTCCAATAGCTTCTCTTTCAAGGTGCCAGTCTCCAAAAAATAATCCTTTTCATTCATAATCATGTTTTGCAAAAATTCAGACAACACAGTAGTAGGACTAGAAATTAAATTTCTCACCATTGCTCCAAGACGTTTCTTAGGAGTTTCTTCTTGATTTGCCATCAAACAAAGATTTGCTGGATCATTTTCCAGGTCCGATTCATGATCATGCACATTTAGGTAGTGTTAATATAAGCATTTAGATGTGGGTAGGTAGGGTAAAATGCATAAGTTTAGATGTTTCGATTAGAGTCGGAATCTACAATTTTTGTGCGTGATTTCAGGTGATTGCAAAGAGGTGAAGCTAAGCTCGAGCCAATGCTCAAAGATTTGACGAAAATAGAAAAGCACGAGAATCAAGGAGAGGAGCTAAGCATGAAGAATTGATTGGAGCTGTCCAAGCTGGCGACGCTACACTAAAACGAGTCGTTTGAAGGCTGTATTTATCGGATCGGGGTGTACTTATACCTGTTGGAAAGAGGATTCGAAGACCTACAAATTTTGTGTTTACGACTTTTCCAAATTCGGCCTTGAAGACAGTGAAATATGGATGTCAAGATGGATGCTAAAAAGAACTCGGGTGGAGCATGACAAACTCGGGCGAGTTATGTTGAGTCGAGCCCGAGTTGTGCTATGGTGCACCCGAGTTTTGTGCAAGAAACAACTGTTACGTTACGTTAATTTATTTTAATTTTAATTTCAAATAGGAGGGGGACATGAAACGTTGTTATGGGTGTTGTGAGCTGAATCTGTCATATTTTACATTAACTTTAATATCATTTTCTGCATACATTGCATATATTTGGGTTAGATAGTACAGAATCTATGTAGTTTATGTTTATTTGTCAAATTATGGAATCTACACCAGTTTCTGTTTAAATTCGCAGAATTCGAGACGCTTTACAGCAATTTTAAGGAAGGTTAGAAAACCTCGGAAAACAACTACAGAAGTCCAGAATCCGAGAGTACAAAAACAGGACAAACCGAGATAAAGCCAGGGCTACTCTATGTCGAGTACACCTTACTCGATCTCGAGTAGAGAGCCCAAGCAGACTTGGTCGACAAAGGCTGGTCGAGAAAGCTAAGCCAGACCAACCCGACTCCCGGAACACAACTCGATCTCGACAAGACCTAGTGGAGATCGACGACACCTCATCTCCACACCCGGAGTCGATGAGAAGAGGAGCTGATCGAGAAGCCGAGGACGAAGTCGCCGAGCACATCTCTACTCGATCTCGATGAGACCTTGTCGAGATCGACGAGCCACCTAGCGCCTGTCCGAGTCCATGCCGAGGAGAAGTCCTCGACATCACCAGAGAGCCATCCTCGACCACAACCCTAGTCGATCTCGATGAGCCCTAGTCGAGATCGACGACGCCCAGGAGCCCAGATCCGAGCTTGTCGAGCGGAGTCACCAGAGAAGATCAGTCGACGATGAATCCTAGTCGATGTCGACGAGTCCTTGTGGAGGTCGAGTAGACCAGTTTCTGGAAACGCATCGACGTGAGAAGTCCGAGTAGAGTTGGGATTCCTTGGGCACGAAGGAAGTCGAGAAGGCCGAGATTCTATCCAAATCTATCATCATCTATCCATGGAAGGAAGATCTATCATCATGAAGACATATTACCTAGTTTAGATTTATCTTTTCCTTTTAGATTTATTTCTTTTATTGCTTTTATTTATCATTAAGCCTTTTAGATATAATTTTAGATATAGATAGGAGATTCTATCCTTGATTAGCAAGGATTAGAAGGCTATAAATAAAGCTCATGGGGCTCAGTTTTATTAATTGAATTTCAGAGAAGTAGTTTCACAGAGACGGTTTAGGGAGTTTAGAGGTTTTAAGGTTTTGGAAGTTTACGAAAGTTGACTGCCGGGATTGTAAAGGCTTTGAATTTAGTTAATGCAAGTTATTTCCTTTCAATCAATGTCTGAGTTGTGATGAGGCGTGAGTAGTCTACCCACTTCTAGGGTTGGGGCGAGCCCAACGATAGCCATGCGTGCTTGAGGTAAAGATCCGACCTTTATCATGTTTTGAGCATTTTCCTACTTGTTTATGTGTTTATTACCCGTCTAATGGAGATCCATGCTAACAACTTGGATTATAAACATAAAATCGGTAGAGATAGTTAGGGTTTCTTGAAAGTGTTGTCTAATTGTTGGAAAAGGCGAAAGCTTGTCCTTGATGCTATTCTCATATTATCTGTTTTATCTCTGCCTTATGCATGCTTGGTTATCGTTGTTGCAAACCCCAATCTTGGAAGCCTTTTAAATTAAGTTTAGTTCGAAATCCCAAAGCCTTTGCATTTATTTTCTTTCGTTTTAGTCTCTGTCTTACTCGAGATCGAATAGCACTCGTCGATCTCGACTACTGATCTTCGACCAAGGTCGCCGTAGCTTCTGTGTGCAGGTACTCGACAAGACAAGCCGAAGTCGACGAGGACTCTACTTGACATCGAGTAGCCTCTAGTCGATATCGACTACACCCTGAGCTTGCTGCTGCGCTGTGTTCGCCTGTCCGATCTTCTGTCGACTACCCTAGTCGAGATCGAGGACCCTGTTGTCGACTTCTGACCGTGAGATTCCATCGCTGCCTAGGATCCGCTGACACGCTTCCTCGTGGATCGATCTTGACTTCCCGCTGCTACATCAGGAGGAGGTCTTGTAATTATTTACAAGGGACGGAATCTGGTTTGCTGTGATTTATTTATATTTTATTATTGCAAGTCTCGATTTCCTCCTAACAACAAATTGGCGCCGTTGCCGGGGAAGCAATCATTCGCGCCTTAGGTTGCTAAATCTCACGTTTCTTTTGAGTTACTTCGCAGGTGTATGCGTCGTTCTGGTCTACCACCTGAGTTTGACAGCTTAGACGAACCGGAGCGTTACCTACACATCCACTCTAAACCTAAAAGGATCATGGCGGCCGCTGAAACACAAGAGCAACTGATCGAAAGGCTTACAAGGGAACTAGCCGCTAAAGATGCTGCTATCGCCACTGAGAAAGCAGCAAGGGAGCAAGCAGAAGCTGAGCTTGCCCAATATCCAACAACTACAGAGGATTATATGCATCCAGCTCTCGTCGTGCCTGAATCGGCGATTCTAATCCCTGAAAACTCTTTTGAAATTCACACTCAGTTTTTGATAGAGCTTAAAAATAATGCTTTTTATGGCAAATTTAATGAGTGTCCTCTTGAACATATTACTAATTTTCATGACATGTGTCGTACTCTTGCTGATGGTACAACTATGGAATATATGTTAAGATGAAATCTTTTCGCTGGTCTCTCGCTGGACCTGCACTGAAGTGGCTTGAAGGGCTGAAGCCGAGATCTCTCACCACCTGGGCCCAAGGGGAACCGCTGGCAAAGGCATGGGAACGCTACAAAGAACTGCTGCGATCTTGCCCTATTCATGGACATCCACCCTACGTCAATAAGGAGATCTTCTTCAACTCTCTTGATCAAATCACTAAGGACAGAATCAACCATTATACTCGCTATGAGTATCTGACGATGCCACCAAGCGACGCATGGGGTGTGCTAGAAAAGCTCACTAACTACGACAACAAATATGGGGCTCCTACAAACTATGAGGAGAACTCCTATGCCAGGCCAGTACCATCAATGCCACTCTATGAGCCAGCAAAGGAGATTGACCCAGATGTCAGGGAGCAGTTCTACAGAGACCAAAATCGCAAGCTCCTCAAGCAAGTCAAATATCTATCTGTCAATCAGCCTTGCATCGAATGCGGATCACAGCGGCACACCACTACTGAGTGCCCACACACCGAGCAAGTCAGGATGGCGGAAACACATGAAGAGGCAGCCTACGCCGGGGGTCCAAATCACTACATGGGAGACCAACGGTCCTACCAACCACAGTGGAACCAAGGTCCTCCTAGGAATCCCCCACCCTACAGAGCTCCAGGACATCCAGAAAGGGATCAAAAGAAGGATGATCTGCAGCTGATCCTTGAGGAGATGCGTCGGAATCAGGGTACCATCAATAACCAATTCTAGAACATCACTACAAAATTTGGAGAATTGGACATCTGGAAAAGGGGAATAGAAACGCAGATGGGTCAAATCGCTGCACAGATCCCACGACCGTCCGGACAACTCCCTGGGCAAACAGAACCAAATCCTAAGGGGAAGACCGGACACGTCGCAGCTATCAAACTCAGGAGTGGACATCAATTACACGAGCCAGAGGTCGGAAAACAGCAAAGCAAGGCAGAGCAGCAACTCGAAACAGAGCACAGCCAACTCGATCTCGAGGAGGGTGTACTCGACATCGATAAGCCGCTACTCGACACAGACCAGAAGCTGAGCTCGGACTCCACTGCGCAGACCAGCAACTCCAGGTCGACCACCCTACTCGATGTCGAGGAGCCCGTGGTCGAGATCGAGGAGCAACACCTGGCCGACGTCGACGACTTTACAGCATCCCCGACGGCTGATCAGGCTCCGAAACTGAAAAAGCCACTGCCTTTCCCTTCAAAAGCACAGAAAGATCCCACTGCAGGTAGGTTTACCAGATTTGTTAATATGCTGCAAGAACTGAATGTTTCTATTCCTTTTACAGAAGCCCTGCAAGAGATGCCTGGATATGTCAAATTTCTGAAGGAAATCCTAAGCAAGAAGCGATCCATCTCAGAGATCGCAGGCGAATGCAAAGTACTCCACTTCCCTGAAAAGAGACCTGACCCTGGTAAGTTTTCTGTTACTGTGGGTTTTGGACAATATAAATATGATTCTCTATGCGATTTAGGAGCAAGTGTGAGCATCATGCCTTTATCAATCTGGCGGAAAGTAAAGATAGGATGCATAGAACCTGTGGATGCCAAGCTATACATGGCAAACAATACAGTAGTCATCCCTACAGGTATAGTTGAGAACGTCCCTGTCCATGTTGGTAAATTCTTTATTCCAGCTGATTTCTTTATCATTGACTGTGCTGAAGATCCTACTAGCCCTATTATTCTTGGTAGACCATTCTTAGCTACTGCAGATGCCAAAATAAGTGTCAAGAATAGATCGCTCACCTTCACCATAGGCGATGAGCTTTTGGATTTCTCTTTTGGCCCTGCAAAAGAGGAAATTTCATGGCTGGAGGTGAAAAGCATCAGCAACCACGGGACCAAGCAAACAGCGGAGGAAGGAGCCAACACTGTACTCGAGATCGACAAGGGACCTACTCGATCTCGACAAGACTTTGTCGATCTCGACAACCACTGCAGAGCCAGAAACGTGCCAAGAGCCTAAGTATGGAGTCCCTGTACTCGAGGTCGACCAGCTGTACTCGATCTCGACTAGCCCCAAGCCCAAAGATTCCTGCTTTGGATCCGAAAAGGCAAGTTCAGGTATGAATCCTACTCCCCCTCAGTCCATAAAGAAAATTATCAATGATTTAAGGGGAGATAAGACACCGTGGCAAGAGAATCTGCGAAAACTGAGAGCTGGAAGGAAAAAGAAGAAAGAGAAGGGAGATGATGCAAGCAACAACCTGTCAGCTGAGCTTGCATACTACCATCAGGACCTAGATGATCCAGGAGAAGGGCCAAGCATGAGCGGGCCCCACAATAATGGTCCTTGAGTGCAAACGGAGAAGTCGGCCTAGCGACTCTAAAATCTAGAGCATGTATATAAAACTTTATGAATTTTGGGACTCTTGAACTTTTTTTTTTTTGGTTTTTTGTTTTTGGTTTTGGTTTTATGTCTTTTAAAATACTTTATGTGGATAGTCTTGTTTTTATGTGCAATCTAACACTTTTAGGTGGGCAAGCATAAAAGGATCGCGAAAAGTGGAATAAGAAGTCCCTGAAAAACAGTCAGAATTGACGAAGGCCAAGTCGACGACGACAAGGAGGAGCAGCCCAGACACTACTCGATCTCGAGTAGGCCAACTCAACATCGACAAGCCCAGACGCTCCTCGACTTCAGAAAACCACTGGACGCAAAGCGAAGCTCCTCGAGATCGAGTACACTCTACTCGAGATCGACAAGGAATCTACTCGACCTAGACTGAGTTGCCTCCTCGAAGTATTGTCTTGTGGGTTCCTTCCTTTGCTCTTGTTTTTATTTGATTTTATACAGTGAGGACACTGTAAATTTTAAGTATGGGGTGGGGGAAGGGCTTACGTTATGCATATTTGCTGTATTGTGACATTATTTGTGCATATTTAGAATTTATTTCTTTGAATTGCTACATGGCTATTTTGGAATTCATTATTGATTTATGTGCTTATATGCATGTTTTCCAAAAGTTTGAGAAAAATGACCCCAGACCCCCATTGAAAATTTTGAAATAATGCCATGGAAGCTTATATTGGACTCGACGATGCAAAATTGGATTCGTTAGAGATATAGCATGAAATTGCCTAGTAAAGGGAAGTCATAATGAAGTGCATATTTTTATGAAAACCATGAAAGGAGGTAAAATTTGATGTTGCTTTTGACATGTTGCATGATAAGATGATGGAGGACTTTATATTTCCATATAATGCTCATTTTTTATATCCTAGCCATACCTATGCTTATGCATCGCAAAAGCCATATTATGCCTTATTTCATATGTTGCTCCACATGATCTAAATATTTGCCCATTCTTTACCTTATCCGGGGATTATGTTGAGAATGATGTTACATTATGGAGATTATCATATGGTGTTTGTGTTGTGATTATTATCATTATTGGAGTTTGGAAGGAAATTGTTTGAAATATATGGAAAATTTAATGAGTGAAAGAAAATCCAATCACCTCAGGAAATAAAGGTAGATTGACCTTGCTCTCTGAGATAATAGTTTGGAGAGATGGGACACATTGTGAGGAGTCCAAAGCACTAAGTATCCGGGGCCATTCATGACACCCATGTTTGCGACTCGCGAGAAGGCAGTGCTGAGGTCAGAGAGGTAAAAGCATTATTGTTGATAAAAGCATTATGAAAGGTGATGAAACTTATGAAAAGGAATGTGGAAATTCAAGTTTGGAAATACTCCATTTCCCCGGATCATTAGCACCACATTGCCAGAAACTGCCCACCTTTTAGCCTTTTACCAAATCTACTCCTTATTTGAGCTTAAATTGAAGTCCTCTTGATTATCAATGCTTTGTCACTTATGAATGTTTTTGCATAACCCTCCTTTTGTGAGTAGATGTTGCTCTTTAAATTGCACATGCATGGATTTCTGACACTAGTACCTTTTCGAGGATGGTAATTGACTGCTGGGTTATATAAGAATGAATCTGATATGTTGAGAGTTTTGATTTCTTCCCCTGAATGTATTGCTTTAGGACAAGCAAGCTTAAGTATGGGGTGTTTGTTGTGAGCTGAATCTGTCATATTTTACAGTAACTTTAATATCATTTTCTGCATACATTGCATACATTTGGGTTAGATAGTACATAATCTATGTAGTTTATGTTTATTTGCCAAATTATGGAATCTACACCAGTTTCTGTTTAAATTCGCAGAATTCGAGACGCTTTACAGCAATTTTAAGGAAGGTCAGAAAAGCTCGGAAAAAAACTACAGAAGTCCAGAATCCGAGAGTACAAAACCAGGACAAACCGAGCTAAAGCCAGGGCTACTCTATGTCGAGTACACCTTACTCGATCTCGAGTAGAGAGCCCAAGCAGACTTGGTCGATAAAGGCTGGTCGAGAAAGCTAAGCCAGACCAACCCGACTCCCGGAACACAACTCGATCTCGACAAGACCTAGTGGAGATCGACGACACCTCATCTCCACACCCGGAGTTGATGAGAAGAGGAGCTGATCGAGAAGCCGAGGACGAAGACGCCGAGCACATCTCTACTCGATCTCGATGAGACCTTGTCGAGATCGACGAGCCACCTAGCGCATGTCCGAGTCCATGCCGAGGAGGAGTCCTCGACATCACCAGAGAGCCATCCTTGACCACAACCCTAGTCGATCTCGATGAGCTCTAGTCGAGATCGACAACGCCCAGGAGCCCAGATCCGAGCTTGTCGAGCGGAGTCACCAGAGAAGATCAGTCGACCACGAATCCTAGTCGATGTCGACGAGTCCTTGATGAGGTCGAGTAGACCAGTTTCTGGAAACGCATCGACGTGAGCAATCCGAGTAGAGTTGGGATTCCTTGGGCACGAAGGAAGTCGAGAAGGCCGAGATTCTATCCAAATCTATCATCATCTATCCATGGAAGGAAGATCTATCATCATGAAGACATATTACCTAGTTTAGATTTATCTTTTCCTTTTAGATTTATTTTCTTTATTGCTTTTATTTATCATTAAGCCTTTTAGATATAATTTTAGATATAGATAGGAGATTCTATCATTGATTAGCAAGGATTAGAAGGCTATAAATAAAGCCCATGGGGCTCAGTTTTATTAATTGAATTTCAGAGAAGTAGTTCCACAGAGATGGTTTAGGGAGTTCAGAGGTTATAAGGTTTTGGCAGTTTACGAAAGTTGACTGCTGGGATTGTAAAGGCTTTGAATTTAGTTAATGCAAGTTATTTCCTTTCAATCAATGTCTGAGTTTGCGATGAGGCGTGAGTAGTCTACCCACTTCTACGGTTGGGGCGAGCCCAACGATAGCCATGCGTGCTTGAGGTAAAGATCCGACCTTTATCATGTTTTGAGCATTTTCCTACTTGTTTATGTGTTTATTACCCGTCTAATGGAGATCCATGCTAACAACTTGGATTATAAACATAAAATCGGTAGAGATAGTTAGGGTTTCTTGAAAGTGTTGTCTAATTGTTGGAAAAGGCGAAAGCTTGTCCTTGATGCTATTCACATGATTATCTGTTTTATCTCTGTCTTCTGCATGCTTAGTTATCGTTGTTGCAAACCCCAATCTTGGAAGCCTTTTAAATTAAGTTTAGTTCGAAATCCCAAAGCCTTTGCATTTATTTTCTTTCGTTTTAGTCTCTGTCTTACTCAAGATCGAATAGCACTCGTCGATCTCGACTACTGATCTTCGACCAAGGTCGCCGTAGCTTCTGTGTGCAGGTACTCGACAAGACAAGCCGAAGTCGACGAGGACTCTACTCGACATCGAGTAGCCTCTAGTCGATATCGACTACACCCTGAGCTTGCTGCTGCGCTGTGTTCGCCTGTCCGATCTTCTGTCGACTACCCTAGTCGAGATCGAGGACCCTGTTGTCGACTTCTGACCGTGAGATTCCATCACTGCCTAGGATCCGCTGACACGCTTCCTCGTGGATCGATCCTGACTTCCCGCTGCTACATCAGGAGGAGGTCTTGTAATTATTTGCAAGGGACGGAATCTGGTTTGCTGTGATTTATTTATATTTTATTATTGCAAGTCTCGATTTCCTCCTAACAACAATGAGGGGAAGAACAAGAAAAGCCTTTTATTTTAGTTTGGAACCATGAACAAGAGGTTGAGTCCGAGAAACCATTGAAGCCCTTTGGTGATTTCTTTTCAACCATAAACCACTAAACCTCTTTGCTTGGGGAAATTAATCGAAGCTTCAGGTTTTCTATTTCATTGTGAGATTTCTGTTCTTAATACTCCTCTTTGAATATTATCAATTCTTTGCGCTGATTGTTTAGGGTTTTTGTGAATTTCCATTAGCCTGATCAACTGATGCCTTTTCATGATAATCTATAGCTAGATATAGATAATTACTGGTTGAGTTATCTATATCCTTGGGTAGCAAAATATAAATCTCTGAAACTGGTTGATTTAGGGATTTGTGTAAAGAATTGATTTGCAATTGACGTAATAACTGGTTGTGCGTGTCGATTGCCTTTGTTGATTTCCTTTAGACTTCATCAATTGTTGAATTGAATCTTGATAGTTTCAGGATTGTTTGATAATTAGGGTTTTCAGGGTCTGGTTGTCCTGTTAACTAGATTTGATAAGGAATTGGATTCAAAAGACCTAGTCTTTCCACAACAAAGTATTCAAGAGGAAGTTATCTATTCGATTTCGGTGATCAATGAACAAACCTGATTGCTGAGATTGGTTGACCTAAGCTATTTTTTCTCATATTCATTTCCTCAAGTTGTTTAGTTTGCTTCCTTTTGCTTTTTACTTACTTAGTTCAAACCATCAAAATCCCCCCTCTTTGTTTCTTGTGTTTGTTGACACAGTTGACTTGCATACAAATCCTTGACTCTCTGTGGGATCGACCCGTACTTGCCAAACTACATTAGTTAGGTTAGTCGGATTTATTTGATAGGATTTAAGGCGACTAAAAATCCTCTATCAATTCACTAAAGGAATCCGAATTATTCTTTCGGGGTTTTTTCTTCTTCTTTCTTGGACACTCGTTTGCAAAGTGATCTGTTTTACCACATTCAAACCAAGTTAGAATCTTGGATTTCTTACGAGGGTTAGAAGACTTACCTCGGTGCTTTGAAGATCCGGAATATTCTCGATTTGAGAATTGTTTCTTCATCTTGAGTATTTTTGCTAGCCCTCTTGTGATGAGTTCAAAGGGATCCTCCTCATCTTTACTCTCGTCGTCGTTTGAGGATGCTTCTTCTTTCTTAGATTTTAGGGCCCAAATTTTCACACTAGAGGCTACTTCCCCATCTTCCTCGTCAAGGATCATCTCGTGGGTAATAAGCTTACCAATGAGATCATCCAAAGGAAAAGTCGATAGGTTTTGAGCTTCCTCTATTGCAGTTACCTTTGGTCTCCATTTAGACTTGGGTAAGATGCTCAAAATCTTCCTGTCCTTCTATTCATTGGTGAAGGTTTTGCCGAGAGGATCCAGGTTGTTCACAATCTGTGTAAATCTTGTAAATATTTCTTTTACTGTTTCCACATACAGCATCTTGAATAACTCATACTGGCGCAAGAAGATGTTGATTTTGGTTTCCTTAACTTGGCTGGTGCCTTCGTAGGTTACCACCATTTTATCCCAAATCTCTTTAGCGCTCCTACAAGAAGAAACATGATTAAACTCGTCATTATTCAAACCACAATACAGTACATGCATAGCCCGAAAGTTCTTGAAACAAAAGTTTTCGTGTCTTGAATTTTTTGCAGCAATTAAAACGTTAAATAACTTAACAGAGAAATAAATAACGCTTTACTTGTTAATGAGGTTCGGCTCTTAACCAGCCTACGTCCCCGCCTAGGGTTATCCGACCCGTAGGATTCAAACAACTATTATTTCACTTCTTATGGATCCTAGATACAACCGAGAAGATCTTTTCTTCTTCTAAACTCTCGAAGCCTTACCCGCTCCTACCTAGCCAACTCAAATCCCTTAGAGTCCTAGATACAATTTAGAAGAATAACCCTTCTTGTAGCCTCACGCGCTACTATCTAGTCAACCCAAAACACTCGTAAAATAATAGCTCTAACCACACCAACGTGTGTATACGTTTGAGTATAGGGATACTCTTAGTATAACGAGAATGATTTATCCTATAACGCTCATATTTTTTTTCTTCTCTCTCAACTAGAAATAAAAGCAATTACAACGAGGGAGAGAAAGAAAATAAATAAGCTTGAAGATGATCGCTTTGGCTTTGAAGTGCTTGCTTGAATGATATGCTTGTGTTGTGTGTTTTCTTCACCACTTGCTCTCGTCTTTTATAGACACAGGGGTTGTTTTGTGGTTGCGGGAAATCACAGATTTTACCTTGAATTTCAGCCGGTTTGAATTCGAAATAAATCCCACCAAATCAGATTTTTGGTTGCACAAAAAATCAGCCCGTTTGAATTTGAATTCCCCAATTGCTCTTCCACAAAATCAGCCCACAAAATCACACGTAACCACTTAGATTTGCTCCTTGATATTTGGTGCCGGCTTGGGACTAAATTTGATTTTAAATTGAAGCTTCATTTGTACGTGGAACAAAGAAAGCTTCATTTGTACGTGGAACAAAGATTTGAAGTCCCTGCGCATGTTAGTCTTTATAGCAAAAATCAAATCTTATCCAATTCAAAACAAAATCTCAGCAACTTTATTTTCCAAATATTTTCTATAAAAATAAAGCAAATATATAAGCATATATTTAAAACAAATAACAAATCTTTTAAAATCATCTTTAAAGAAATAAAATAAATCTAATTTTAAGTAGATATATCCGCATAATAAATATATCCGCATAATAAATAAATCAAATAAAACAACCACAAAATATAATTGATATTTGCATAAAATACTACCTTATTTGTCTTCCATCATCCCTATAAAAATATATCACATATTATCATCAAGGTGGAGTCAACACATTCCACTCTTCCAAGGCCACCTCTGGCAAGAATCCATCTCTGTTGAAGCCAATCGAGTCTCTGGTGAGCCTCGAATCGACACCGACGACGTTTTTGGCGAGAGCGCCGGAGAGCGGGAGAGTTCCGGAGAGACCGAGAGAGACGCGAGCGAGCGAGAGGAGAGAGAGCGAGAATGGGCAATGAGGGAGTAGTGGGAAGGGCGAGACAAGTGGGAGAAAGGACGATCGGGTGCGAGGAGGGAAGCGAGCAATCGAGGGATGAGAAGCCGGCACCGGAAATCGCTGAAGAAGGGCCGAGGATAAGACGCCCAGGGAGGCAGGGGAAGAAGAAGAACGTGGCCGGGTCCCACAGCCACGTCAGCCCGGGCCCTATTGTCTTTTCCGAATTGCTGAGAGATGAGTTTTATTTGGGATTGGTTGGGCCTAATTCACTAGGCTGCTTGGATCCAAAAAATTTAAATAAATTGGGCCTAATTACTTTAAAGGGTATTCGATTTGGGTTGATAAAAGGGGTCGATTTGGTAATTTATTAAAGGGCTGATTTCATAAAGATAAAAATGGTTGGGATTTTTTTAAGGATTTGGAAATGTTTTATAAAAGTGTTTAATGAATGACATTCCAAATATTATATAATATAATGTGAGATTAGAAATATAAAATATTATTTTTGAAATTAAAGATATGATATTATGGTGATTTAAAACAAATATAATGTTATGAGACTTGGAGATTAAAAAGGAGATTGTCGAATTTAAATAGAAAAAGGAATTTGGTGAGCATTTTCAAAAGATTGGAATTTCTAACTAGTTGATTCGAATTTTGAAGCGGTTTCGGAATTAACTTAGGAATTGTGTGATCGATGATTAATTAGCCTGTTGATATGATTAACCGACAAATAGCATGATTTGTGTTGATTAATGTAATGAATGAATGACTAATGACATGATAAGATGCTAGAATTTCTTATCATTAACTTATGCTTTTAAGATATGATGATATGATGAACTCGAGTTATATGTTATGTTGATATATGATTATGATGAATGTGATGATCTCTTAATATATGTGACATGCGGATTATTATGGATATATTGTGGCGAATACACAAATGTGGCTATATGGAATGATGAGAATGATATGGTCTGGTGGAATGTGACAATACGATGAATTGGTTGAACTTGACGAAATGATGATTGCGATATGGTTGCTATTCTCGTTGAATGATGTGTGCTTGAATGCTTGAATGATTGGACGTAGACTTATATATATGTTCTGATATGTATCTAGGTAATACCTTGTGATTATGAATGATATATGCTGGATCTTCTATTATGTTGTTCTGCATAGCCAGGTGAGTTCCTATATGAGCTCACTCAGATTCGAAAAGAGATATCCCTGCTTGTAGCCATGTGCATACTAGGTGCTTGCATTCATAATCAGCATGTCATGCACGCAGTACCATGCTAGGTTGCATTGACCGTTGAGCATTCTACTTCTTTATGCGTATTTAAACAGAACGAACGTTATCTGTGAAGTAACTAGAGTCTTTGCTAAGGTTATAGGACGGCCCAGTCCCATCGGATCCCGTCCTGAGTCAATCGAGTCATGGAACTTCCTTTACTTATATTATGAGCTGCCTGCGGGCTTTATTGTGGATACGGGTTGCGCATGCGTGCCGCTCGATTATTATGGAATGCATTCACGAGCTGCCCAGTCTCCGCCCTATCGGAAGGGGGTGGAGGTAGGAAAGGGACATACCACTTGGTATTCGGTGCTAAGGCCTTATTATATTTATGCACTTGATCTTAGGAGCATGTTAGTGTATTAATATTCCGCCTTGCATCTAGAAGCATCTTTATTAGGACTAGCTTGTGTATATGTCGGCCTGTTTGGGATTATATTGCGTAGGGCTCGATCTGACACCACCCCGCATACATATTTTTTTAGGTTTGTTTTGCAGCATGATTGTTCCTTGCTTCCGTAACGTGGGAACTCTCTTGGGAGATTGCAAAGAAATGGTTTAACCTCACTAACATCGCATATTAGATTTCGATAAATACCCTTATTGATTTTGTTTTGACTCGGCTCTGCCGTGACACCCTCTTGTATTACACCTTGATTCCGCTATTTGCATGACGTCTTGTTTTCCACGCTTAGACTTACGACAGATACAGGGGACTTTCCCGGGGATTCCGACGATCCCTTCGAATTTTGGGTATGAAATCTCACTTGAAAATGTTAGGATAGAATTTCAAACCTTCAATCTGTACTCGGGACGCAAGATCCTAACGAGGGGTTTCATCCGTCGAAACGTAAACCGGGAATCATAATCTCGGGTCGTTACAAAGGTTGTATCAGAGCGAGGTTTTGCAAACCGAGTATGATAGGTTGAAGTGGTTTTGAAAATGGCCCAAGGTTTTCAAATGGTTTTTCAAAATGTTTTAGAAAGGGCAAAATGAATTTAATATAGCTAACTCAAATGGACTAAATATGAACTTGACTCAACAAATTCAATTGTCAAACAAAGGGAAACGAAGGGGTAGTAAAGGCGTTAGACCATCCCTATTGGATGTAGTTGGGAACGGGCAGACAAAATATAGCTTGTTCTTTTACAGGTGGACTTGAAGAGTCCAAAAAACCCAAAGGTTGGAGTGACATGGGTTAGGAGACCGTGAGGTATTTGCCTCTCCGGTCAGCCGTCCCTCGAAAGACGGAATAGATCGTTCCTATAATTGTATGCATTATATCCAACTGGGCCCGAGGGTGATACTCCTCTTTTATAGGAGGAAATCGAGTATGAAATATAATAAAATAGACCAAACTAGATTTGTGCCCCAGCAAATAATTACAAGACTCCCTCCCTATGCAGCAGTGGGAAGTAAGGATCGATCCACGAGGAAGCGTGTCAGCGGATCCTAGGTAGTTGTAAATCTCACAGAAAAGCAAATAGAAAGACAGAAACAAAGAAACAAAGACAGAAATAACAAACAAAAGAAAGAAACAAAAGCAAAGACAGAAGCTTGTCGATCTCGACAAAGCAGAACTCGAGATCGACAAAAGACAGCGACGACATAAATTTCATATTCGACAAACAGAAACTCGATCCAGAAAAAACCCTACTCGATCTCGACTAAGCAGTACACGAGATGGACTACCACTACTCTAGATCGACTAAAGAACAGAAACTGTAAATTGCAACTTCGAACACAGAATCGCAGATTTCAAGAGAATTAAATCAATATATAAAAAGACTTCCAACGCCAGTGTATCAACACCACAACGATAACCATGCAAAGTAACACATAAAGGCATAAAAGATCATGCTTTTCATCAAAATAACTTTCGTTATTAACAAATAGGCATATAGAGGCTTTCGCATAAACCCTAATTGTTACTAACCCTTTTCACATAATTAACCCAAGTTGCATTAAGATCACTTTCACTTCAATAACACAAATAGGGATCACCTTCAACTTTCGTAAAAGAATCATGCTCATAGGGATAGAAGACGAATTGCATAGAAAGATCAAACCTTTACCGCATCATCTTACATGGCTACCGTCGGGCTCACCCCAGCCCCAGAAGTGGGTGGACTACTCGCTCTTCATTATCAAGAAACTCATCAATAAACAAAAGAAACTAACTTGCATTGAATTAAATAAAAGAAAGCTTACAACCAAACAAGACAAATCCGCTTTCGCCTTTCCACCTTGCTCGCCACAAACTCTCTCTTTCTACTACTACTCACTGAAATTGAATTGAAATAAGATGCCTAATGCTCAGCCCCTAAGGCTTTATTTATAGTGCTCAAACCCCGCTAATCAAGGAAAGAACATCTATATCTATATCTAAATCTAATTATCTAAAGACTTAATGATAAATAAATGAAATAAAGGAATTAAATCCAAAAGGGAAATTATATCTAAAATAGGTAAATCTCTTCTTGTGTTGATAGGTCTTCTCTCCATAGATAGATGTTGATAGGTGTAGATAGATCTCGGCCAAACTCGGATTCCTTCGGCTCTAAGGACTCCCAAAGCGTGTAGGACAGCAAACCGCGTAACGCATCTTCGGACACGGTTTCGTCGATCTCGACAAACTCTACTCGAGATCGGGTAAAAGTGACGTCGACTTCGGCTTCGTTGGGCATCTCGGGTTGCTGGTGCTCGATCAAGCTCGGACAGGCGCTGATGGGGTCCTCGATATCGACAAAAGTCCTCGATATCGAGTAACCATGTCGACTTCTGCGTGGCCTGGTGTTGTCGAGGAACTGCTCCCCAATCTTTAATCGGACAGACCTTGTGGTGGTTGTCGATATCGAGTAATCTACTCGATATCGAGTAGATTGGTGCTCGGCGTCTTCAGGTCCTCGGCTTCTCGACTTGGCACAACTCCTCGACTCTGGACATAGCATCAGGGTTTGTTGATCTCGACTAGTTTACTCGAGATCGAGTAAGGCTTCCAGAGTCGGGTTGATCTGGCTCTTAGTTTCTCGATCAGTGCTTACTCGACCAGACATGCTCTGACATCTTTTTGTCGAGATCGAGTAAGTTAACTCGAGATCGAGTAAACCTTGTATTCCATCTTGATTTGTCCTGGTTCTGTAGTCTTTTGACCTTGGACTTCTGTAGTTGATTTCCGAGCTTTTCCAACCTTTCTCAAAACGGTTGTAAATTGCCTCGAATTCTGCGAATTTAAACAAAAACTAGTGTAGATTCCATAATTTGACAAATAAACATAAACTACATAGATTCTGTAATATTCTAGCCCAAATGCATGAAATGTATGCAGAAAACGATATAAAAGATATTGTAAAACATAGCAGATTCAGCTCACAACAAACACCCCATACTTAAGCTTGCTTGTCCTCAAGCAATACTTTTAATTGTCATTCATGGGAAGAAATCAAAACTCTCAACATATTAGATTCATTCTCATATGTCCCTGCAGTTAATTACCATCCTCGAAAAGGTACTAATTTCACAGATCCATGCATGTGCAATTTTAAGAGCAACATCTACTCACAAAAGGAGGGTTATGCAAAACAAGTCATAAGTGACAAAGCATTAATAATCAAGAAGACTTTAATTAAGCTCAAATAAAGAAGTAGATTGGTAAAAGGCTAAAGGTGGGAAATATTTGGCAATGTGGTGCTAATGATCCAGGGAAATGGAGCATTTCCAAACTGAATTTCCACATTCCTTTTTCCTTTGATTCATCACCTTCCATAATGCTTTTTTTTCAATAATAATGCTTTTACCTCTCTGACCTCAGCACTGCCTTCTCGCGAGTCGCAAACATGGGTATCATGAATGGCCCTGGATACTTAGTGCTTTGGACTCCTCATAATGTGTCCCATCTCGCCAAACTATTATCTCAACGAGCAGGGTCGACCTACCTTTATCTCCTGAGGTGATCGGATTTTTTCTCACTCATTAAATTTTCCATATATTTCAAACATTTTCCTACCAAACTCCAATAATGATAATAACAACACAACAACCATACAACATCTCCATAATGTAACATCATTCTCAACATAATCCCCGGATGGAAATAAGGTAAAGAATGGCTATATTTAGAACATGTGAAGCAAATATGAAATAAGGCTCAATATGGCTTTTGTGTAATGCATAAGCATAAGTAAGGCTAGGAATTTAAACAATGAGCATTATATGGAAATATAAAGTCCTCCATCCTCTTATCATGCAACATGTCAAAAGCAACATTAAATTTTACCTCCTTTCATGGTTTTCAAGAAAATAATGCACTTCATTGTGACTTCTCTTTACTAGGAAATTTCATGCTATATCTCTAATGAATCCAATTTTGCATCGTCGAGTTCAATAAAGCTTCCATGACATTAATCAAAAGTTTCAATGGGGGTCATTTTTTTTTTCAATTTTTTGGAAAACATGCATATAAGCACATAAATCGATAATGAATTCCAAAATAGCCATGTATAAGCAATTCAAGAAATAAACTAAAAAATATTCACATATATGTGAAATATGTCAAATTTGCACAAAGTAAGCCCTTCCCCCACCCCATACTTAAACATTACCGTGTTCTCACTGTATAAAAAACAAGGGTAAAGAAAGAAACTCACAAGACAGGTGTGCAGGGCCTCTTAATATCGAGTGAAAGAATGCCTGGGCCGAGTCTGAATATAGCTTGCTTGGACCTGAAAAAGTGTAGAAGACATATGCCCACAATAGAAAAACTAAAAGTTCAAAAACAAAAACAAACAAAAGCAACAAAGTCTCAAAACTCTAAAAATAAATGTCTATTTACAAGCTCTATATTTTATAGTTGCTAGGCCGACTTTCCATTAAGCTCAAGGTGGCATTCGCAGGGCCCATGTAGCTTGGGCTTCAAAAAGGACTCCATTCTTGTCTATCAACTGTAATCCTCCAGAATGGATCTTGTTCACCACGAAAGGTCCCATCCTCTTCTTGTTGAATTTGTTAGGAAACCAATGACCCTTTGATTTAGAAACATAGAGCTTGTCTCCAACTTCATACTCCTTAGGCTCATCATTTGATATCCTACATAAGCCCACATACCAAGGCAAACCTCTCCCATGTATAGATAAATCTTTAATGGAAATAGGAGAAGAAAGATCCATACCTTGGTTTACCTTCGCAGAAACGGAATCGGGGACCACGATGTATGGTCGATCTCGAGTAACCGTACTCGATCTCGACGAGTTTTTAGCTTCTGGTGGTGGACTGCTCGAGGATGCCGGAGCTGGGGAGGGTGAGGCTTGGTCGATCTCGACAAGGTTAGTCGATCTCAAGGAGTCTGGCCCGTCTGGTGGAATTAGCGTCGAGGAAGGTGAAGTCGATGCAGCAGAGGTTTGGCCGATCTCGAGTAGCGTACTCGATCTCGAGGAGTGCTGCGCTTCTGTTTGGCATCTTGACGACGCTGGTGCTGGTGTAGGTTTCTGGGTTTGGTCTATATCGACTAGAGTCCTCGATATCGAGGAATTTTTGTCGACTACGACCCCATACTTGCATCCTGTCAAGGCATCCGAAAAATAGTTAGTCCAAATCGACATACCTTGGTTTGTGTCGAGTGGATCCTCTGTTTCGTTGTTTAGGATGTCCATGATCTTCTCCACCTGGTCCTCCATATCCATTTTTTCCAACTCATCAGGGGTTATATTTCTTACCTTGGGTTCCCCGCAAGTGATGTAGCCAGCGGAGATAGATTTTACCTCTTCCATTGGACCTGTATGCCTTTCAGTTTTATTATAGGAATACTCAATTACCTCATCGCTGATGTTGAAAGTGAGTACTCCCTTCCTTACGCTTATGTTGGCATCCACCGTCGCCAAGAAGGGTCTTCCTAGAATAATTGGACAAGCAGGGTCTTCCGCCATATCAATAACTAGAAAATCAACAGGGACGAAAAACTTACCTACTTGCACTGGCACATTGTCCACCATGCCTGTTGGAATGACCACTGTGTTGTTGGCCATATAAAGTCTAGCATCCACAGGCTCTAGGGCACCTATCTTAATCTTGGACCAAATTGTTAAAGGCATTATACTCACACTAGCTCCAAGATCACATAAAGCATTAAATTTATATTGACCAAATCCAATGGTTATAGCAAACTTACCTGGATCTGGCCTCTTCTCAAGTATGTCCAAATGGCTGCACTCCTCTGTAATTTCAGCCATTGATCGCTTTTTGCTCAGAATCTCCTTCAGGAATCTGACATAGGATGGCATTTCATTAAGAGCTTCTGTGAAGGGGATGGTGACATTGAGTTTCTAAAGCATCTTGATGAAGCGCTGAAATTTCTTTTCTGCTGGGTCCTTTGGAGATTTTGTTGGGAAAGGCAGCTTCTTTTTCTGATTCGGAGCTAGAACAGATGTCGAAGGTGCTGCAGCTTTCTCGATCTCGGCTTGGGTTTCCTCGATATCGACCACATTCTTCTCGATATCGACCAGATTCTTCGGTGTCGAGTTGTTGTGTTGTGCAGACGAAGGCTTCCCTATTCTGTCGTCGATATCGAGGAGACCTTCCTCGATATCGAGTTGCCTTTTGTCGATATCGACCAAGGTCTGGTCGATATCGAGTTGTTGTTCTCCTTTGTCCTACTATTTTCCGACCTCTGACTCTTGTAGCTGATGACCGCTTCTGAGTTTTACAGCAGCGATGTGTCCGGTCTTTCCCTTGGGATTTGGTTATGATGATCCAGGGAGTGAACCTGACTGTTTGGGGATTCCTGATGCTAGCTGACCAATCTGTGTATCAATTGATTTCCGCCATATATCAATCTCCCCTAGCCTAGAGATGACACCTTGCTTCTGAGTGTAGACGGAGTTGAAGGACTGCTTAGTTTCTGAATGATTCCTCTGTATTTCCTCTAGGACGGTCTGTAGATCATCCTTTTTCTGATCCCTTTCCGGATGTCCTGGAGCTCTGTAGGGAGAATACCTTGTTCTTATGTCATTGGTATTCCTATCTTGTCGGCATAGCTCTTCCATAATTAAAACCCTTTGATGATTTTGACTCCGTCATCCGTCCCACCAAAACATTTAGACATGGTAACAAGGGTTGAGGAGTGTTCGCTCTCCCCATTCTGAGTCCTTTTTTATACCCCACCATTTATGCTTCTATCGAGTCTCGTACCTGAGGTTGGTGCCTTCCACGAGAAATTTGGGTCGGTCAACTAAATACCCGCGAAAATCGTGTCGAATGTGAGGATTACGTGAGTATGTTAGTAGGGTTGATGATCGTAGTAGTTCGAGTTAGAAGTGAGTTACATCATGGGTTCATCCCTTTCGATCCTTGTATTGGTCATCGCGTCTTCTTACCGCAAGAGTCTAAACACGAGTTCTACCCTCACCTCCCTAAAACAGCGTGAACATCCTTGTGTCCTACCGAGTGAGTCATACTAGTGTCCCATGCACGGGAAAATGGGGTAACGATTGGTGATTGCCCTTGGAGAATTTTGTTAGGTTATTATAGTAGCCCACCTTGTGATTGCATGACATGATATGTTAGTATATTCCAGCAAGACTTTCCATATATCTTGCATGATTACACTTACGAATGAATATATATATACCGAATGTACGAATCCCCATGATAGTTACTCTTCATTGAATTAGGTCCATGATAGTGTGGTCAACCCTTTTGTACGAATATCATGACAAATAAATTCCTAGCATGTTAAATTGACTTAATTGGACCCCGTTGACTATGTACATGTTTAATGAGTATTGCTAGAATCATGTAGGACATATTATAGATCCTCATATGATTATGTGTCGTCCTTTTCTTACTATGTGAATATGAATGTATATGATATTATAGTTTCTATACCACCCTTGTATGATCTGACCATACCCTTGGCATGGTTTTAGGGTACACCTTAGCATGCTTGCCTTGACCCCGCAATCTTATGACCTACGCATGTGTGTACCTGAATGAGTGATAAATCGCTCATTTGATATATTTTGATGTTTGCTAGGTCTTGCATAACTTATGTCATATATGCCCATGTCAGTTTGTGCACAAATGTTCTGAGTCTATCAAGCATGATTGATGGATGATGTTGTATAAGGAAATCGAGTTTAAAATATTATAAAATAAATCAAACCAGATTATCCCTACGCAAATGATTACAAGACTTCCTCCCGATGCAGTAGTGGGAAGTCAGGATCGATCCACGAGGAAGCGTGTGAGCGGATCCTAGGCATCGGTGGAATCTCACGAATAGAAGTCGACCACAGTGCTCGATCTCGACCAGGGTTAGTCGACAGAAGATCGGGCAAGTCGAACAAAGCAACTGTAGCTCTCGGAGGTTACTCGATATCGAGTAAAACTCCTCGATATCGAGGAAGCCTCTTGTCGATCTCGGATACCTGCACAGGAGAAGCTACAACGATCTTCGTCGATCGAATATCAGTACTCGATATCGACCAGATTTTGTCGATATCGAGGAAGAACAGAAAGTAATAAAATAAAGAACAAGGGCTTGTGGGATTCGAAATAAACTATGTATGAAAGACAACTTCCAAGATCGGGGTTAGCAACAACGATAACCAAACATGCATAAGGCAGGAATAAAACAGAAAATCATGCAACTTGCATCGAAGGACCAAGCTTTCACCTTTTCCAACAATTAGACAACTCTTTCAAGAAACCCTAATTGTATCTACCGATTTTATGTTTATAATCGAAGTTGTTAGCATGGACCTTCATTAGATGGGTAATAAACATATAATAAGTAGTAGATGCTCAAAACATGATAAAAGTCGGATCTTTACCTCAAACACGAAGGGCTATCGTTGGGCTTGCTCTAACCCTAGAAGTGGGTGGACTACTCGCGCTTCATTGCAATTGCAGACATCATTGAGGGAAAATAAACTACTTGCATTAAACCTAACAGAGCTTACAACCAAAGGAAGTCAATTCCGCTCTCGCTTCACAAACTCCTCTTGGCCACTAACTCTCTCTCTCTCTACCTCTATGTAACTAATTGTGTCTTGAATTAAATGAATAGAAATCAGCCCTAAGGCCTTATTTATAGGCTTCCAATCCTTTCTAATCAAGAAAAGAAATCTCTATCTATATCTAAAGATAATACTTAAATAAAAGGAACATTTATCTTAAAGGGAAATATATCTAAAAAGCTAAATATCTTCATGTGTGGATAAATCCTCTCTCCATGGATGGATCTTGATAGACTTGATAGATCTCGGACTCCTTCACTCCCAAGAAAGCCCAAACCGTGTCGGACAGCCCATTCGTGTAACACGGCCCAGGAGAATTTTGGTCGATATCGAGTAAAAGTACTCAATATCGAGAAATGTTGTCGTCGACTTCGGCTTCACTGGACTTCTTGAGTAGCTCCTTCTCGACTTTGCTCGTACAAGTGTTTCTGTTTTACTCGACATCAAGTAATTTACTCGATATCGAGTAAAAGGTGCTCGAGCTCTTCTTCTCCTTGTCATCTCGAGCTTCCCTCTCCTCGACGAACCCAGATCGAGTTTTTGGTGTGGTCGATATCGACAAATTTGGTCGATATTGAGCAGATATGTCAGCTCTCAACATTCCGTGCTGTTCTTGAAACGCACTTTTTCGAGTCCTCGTTTGTCGGATTGACGCATATGAGCATGCGTTGGAAAGCTCTTTTCGAGGGCTACAACTCTCATGAAGACACCAGAACTTGACTCAGAATGATGAATACCGAAAAATGGCCTTTTCTCCAGCTGCACCATTCTAACTTCTCCATGCTTTAAGCTCCAAAATGTGTCCGATTTCTTCGAAATATAACAAAAACTTGTGTAGACCTCCATATATTGCAAATAACTATATAAAAAACATGACACAAAACCTGGACATCAAATCACCCCATACTTAAGCTTGCTTGTCCCCAAGCAATAACTTGGATGGTCACTCAGGGGAAGAATTTTAAACTCTCAACATCATAGATTCATTCTCATATGTCCCTGCAATCAATTACCATTCTCGAAAAGTTACTAGTGTCACAAATCCATGCATGTGCAAATCAAAAGCAACTTCTCCTCATAAAAGGAGGGTTATGTAAAAACCAATTATGTGACAAAACATTAATAATCAAAAGGCTAAAGGTGGGTAACTTTTTTCCACGTGGTGCTTTTGATCTGGGGAAATGGATTATTTCCAAACTTTCATACCACATCCCTTCTTCATATGATTCATCACCTTTCATAATGCTTTTTTTCAATAATAATGCTTTTACCTCTCTAACCTCAGCACTGCCTTCTCACGAGTCACAAACATGGGTGTCATGAATGGCCCCGGATACTTAGTGCTTTGGACTTCTCACATTGTGTGTCCCATCTCACTGAACTATTATCTCAGTGAGCAGGGTCGATCTAACTTTATCTCCTGAGGTGATCGGATTTTCTTTCACTCATTAAATTTTCCATATATTTCAAACAATTCTTGCCAAACTCCAAATATGATAAGAACAACACAACAAGCATATAATAATCTCCATAATGTAACATCATTCTCAACATAATCCCCGGATAGGAAATAAGGTAAAGAATGAGCAATATTTAGATAATGTGGAGCAATATATCAAATAAGGCATAATATGGCTTTTGTGATGCATAAGCATAGGTATGGCTAGGATATAAAAAATATGAGCATTATATGGAAATATAAAGTCATCCATCCTCTTATCATGCAACATGTCAAAAGCAACTTCAAATTTTACCTCCTTTCATGGTTTTCATCAAAAATATGCACTTCATTGTGACTTCCCTTTACTAGGCAATTTCATGCTATATCTCTAATGAATCCATTTTTGCATCGTCGAGTTCAATAAAGCTTCCATGACACTATTTCTTTGAACAATTTACAAGCTATGAGAGATGTCTCATAGAACTTTGAGTTTTAGCCTTATGCGTAAAATTTTAAAATTTTACTCAAAATTTCACCATGTAAAACAAAAAAAAACAAGAATAAAACATATAATAATGATAATGAGCTCTTCCCCCACCCCATACTTAAAATATACAGTGTCCGTACTGTATAAAATCAAATGAAAACAAGAGTAAAGGAAGGAACTCACCGAATAACGCGTTCAGGAAGGCAATACAGGGCATGTCGAGGAACTGGATTGGTTGATATCGAGTACTGTACTCGATATCGAGTAAGCTGTCAGCGTCGAGTGGAATGTTGAAGTCGAGGAGTCTTCTGACTTGGTCGATATCTAGTAATTGTGGGCTACTCCTCTTGGTCGTTCTCGACTGGCCTAGTCGATTTCGACTGTTTTTCAGGGACTTCTTATTCCCCCTTTCGCGATCCTTTTATGTTTGCCGACCTAAAAGTGTTAGATTGCACACAAAGACAAGAGTTTCCACATGAAGTATTCTAAACTAAAAAACCAAAATCAAAAGTTCCAAAGTCCCAAAATTCAAAAAGTTTTATATACATGCTCTAGATTTTAGAGTCGCTAGGCCGACTTCTCCGTCTGTGCTCAAGGACCATTAAATGTGGGGCCCGCTTGTGCTTGGCCCTTCTCCTGGATCATCTAGGTCTTTATTGTAGTATGCAAGCTCAGCTGACAGGTGGTTGCTGCATAATCTTCCTTTTCTCCCTTCTTTCTCTTTCCCGCTCTCAGTTTCCACAGATTCTCTCACCACGGGGCCTTACCTCCCCTTAAATTATTTATAAATTTCTTAATGGACTGAGGAGGAGTAGAACTCATACTTGAACTTACCTTTTCGGGCCCAAAACAGAAATCTTCGGGCTTAGGGTTAGTCGACATCGAGCAAGACTGGTCGATATCGAGTACAGGGACCCCATACTTAGGCTCTTGGCAAGTCTGGTGCTCAGCAAGGGAAGTCGATGTCGAAGAAGACTGGTCGACATCGAGGAAAAGCTTGGTCGATATTGAGGAGGGCTTGTGGATATCGAGTTGAGTTTTGGTACCTTCCTCCGTTGTTTGCTTGATCCCGTGGTTGCTGATGCTCTTCACCTCCAGCCATGAAATTTTCTTCTTTTTCAGGGCCAAAAGAGAAATCTAAGACCTCATCCCATATTGTGAAGGTGAGCAATCGCTATTTGACACTAATCTTGGCATCTGTAGTAGCTAGAAATAGTCTACCAAGAATAATAGGGCTAGTAGGATCTTCAGCACAATCTATAATAAGGAAATCAGCTGGAATAAAGAATTTACCAACCTGGACAGGGACATTCTCAACCATACCTGTGGGGATGACTACTATATTATTTTCCATGTATAGCTTGGCATCCACAGGTTCTAAGGACCCTATCTTTACCTTCCGCCAGATTGATAAGGGCATGATGCTCACACTTGCTCCTAAATCACACAAGGACTCATATTTATATTGTCCAAATCCCACAGTAACAGAAAACTTACCAGGGTCAGGTCTCTTCTCAAGGAAGTGGAGCACTTCTCATTCGTCGGCGATCTTTGAGATGCATCACTTTTTGCTCAGGATTTCCTTCAGGAATTTGACATATGCAGGCATCTCTTGCAGAGCTTCTATAAAAAGAATATAGACATTCAGTTCTCGAAGCATATTAACAAAACGTTTAAACTTACCTGCAGTGGGATCTTTTAGTGCTTTTGAAGAGAAAGGCAGTGTCTTTTTCTGCTTTGGAGCCAGAACAGACGTCGGAGGTGTTGCAGAGTCCTCGACATCGACCACCTTCTCCTCGACATCGACCAGGGGTTGCTCGATATCGACAACAGTTGTCGATCTCGAGTTGCTGGGCTGTGCAGTGGAGTCCGAGCTCGGCTTCTCCTTCTTTTGGTCCCTTTCTGGATGTCCTGGAGCTTTGTATGGCGGGGGATTCCTAGGAGGACCTTGGTTCCATTGTGGTTGATAGAACCTTTGATCCCCCATATAGCGATTGGGACCCCCTGCACAAGCTACCTCTTCGTGGGTCTCTGCCATCCTGACTTGCTCTCTGTGTGGGCACTCAGTAGTGGTTTGCCGCTGTGATCTGCATTTGATGCAAGGCTGGTTGACAGAGAGATACTTGACTTGCTTGAGGAGCTTGCGATTCTGGTCTCTGTAGTGCTTCTCCCTAACATCTGGGTCAATCTCCTTGGAAGGTTCGTAGAGAGGCATGGATGGGGCTGGCTTGGCATAGGCATCTTCATCATAGTTTGTTAAAGCCCATACTTGTTGTCGTAGTTGGTGAGCTTGTCTAATACACCCCATGCGTCAGCTGGTGGCATCATCAGATACTTATATCGAGTATACTGATTGATCATGTCCTTAGTGACTTGGTTAAGAGAATTGAAGAAGATCTCTTGAATGACGTAGGGTGGCTGTCCATGAGTAGGGCAAGATCGAAGTAGTTCCTTATATCGTTCCCATGCTTTCACCAGCGGCTCCCCAAACTTTTGTTTAAAAGCTGTAATCTTCTGGCGGAGGAGTGCTGTCTTGGCAAGAGGGAAGAATTTGTTGAGAAATTTCTGCTCTACTTAAGCCCATGTCGTGAAGGATCGTGGTTTCAGTCCTTTTAGCCACTTCAATGCAGGACCAGCGAGAGACCATCGGAAGGCCTTCATCTTGACATATTCCAGAGTAGTACCTTCAGCAAGAATACGTCACATGTCAGAAAAATTGGTAATATGTTCAAGAGGGCATTCATTAAACCTTCCATGAAAAGCATTATTTTAAAGTTCTATAAGGAATTGAGTGCGAATTTCAAAAGTATTTTGAGGGATTAGAATAGCCGATTCAGGCACGACGAGAGTCGGATGCATATAATCCTCTGCAGTGGTAGGGTATTGGGCAAGCTCAGCTTTTGCTTGCCTCGCACGCTCAGCTTCCTGTTCCCTTCCTGCTCTCTCAGTGACGAGAGCAGTATCTTTGGTGGCTATTTCCCTCCGAAGCCTCTCAATTAGCTGTTCTTGTGTTTCTGCGGCCGCAATGGCTCTTTTTAGTTTAGCGTGGACGTGTAAGAGGCGCTCCGGTTCGTCTAAGCCATCAAACTCAGGTGGTTGTCCAGAACGGCGCATACACCTGCGAAGTAACTCAAAGCAAACGTGAGATTTAACTACATAAGGCGCGAATGATTGCTTCCCCGGCAACGGCGCCAATTTGTTGTATAAGGAAATAGAGTTTAAAATATTATAAAATAAATCAAACCAGATTATGACCACCCAAATGATTACAAGACTTCCTCCTGATGTTTCCAAAGTAGCCATGTTTTTATGCATATTTTAGTTCCATATTCTTTACATTTTGCATATTTCGGGTTGGGAATATGTCGAATTTATCTAGTATATGCTTATTTGTCAGAAATGGAGATCTACATAAATTTCTGTTTAATATTGTAGAATATGGAAACATTTCGGAGAAAACCAAGAAGCGAGAATCGAAGCTCAAAGCTACTCGACATCGACAAAGCCTTAGTCGATCTCGATGGATCACGCCTAGACACACCCTAGTCGAAGAACACATGTCGAGAAGCCAGGAGGGATTATCCGGAACCAGGAGAGATTATCCGGATCTAGGGAGAAACTATCCAGAGTCGAGGAGAGACTAACCGACCATTCCCGGACAGCTTCCTCGAGATCGAGGACCGGTACCCGAGATCGACAAGCCCGGGAGCTTGTGTCCGAGCACATCGAGAAAGACCTGCCCAACCAGCCAAGCCAAACCTAGTCGACGAGTTTCCCTACTCGATGTCGACAAGGAGTCCTCGAGATCGACGAAGCCTGTGAACCTGTGTCCGAGCATGTCGACAAGAGGCTACCTGATGCACCAAGCCCAGTCGACAACACTCCTAGTCGAGATCGAGTAGGCTCTACTCGAGATCGACGACGGTTCCAGAAGCCGCGTGACGCGTCGACGCAATTCTACTCGGATTGGGATTCCTTGGGCTCGAAGTTTGCCGATTCTATCCGATCTATCAAGATACATCAAGGAAGAGAGAGATCTATCCACTTGAAAACACTTTAGATATATTTCCCTTATTTAGATTTAATTATGTTGTTACTTTTATTTATCTTTAATGCTTTTAGATATAGTTTTAGATAGAGATAGATATTTCTGTCCTTGAATAGCAAGGTTTAGAAGCCTATAAATAAAGCCCATGGGGCTGATTTCTAGTCATTCAATTTCAGAAGTAGAGAAGTAGTTCACAGAGATAGTTTAGGAGTTCGAAGGTTTTAGGGTTTTGCCATTCAACGAGAGTTGGATCGCCGGGATTGTAAAGTCTTTTGAATTTAGTTTAATGCAAGTTGTTATTTCCTTTCAATCAATGTCTGAGGTTGCGATGAAGCGCGAGTAGTCCACCCACTTCTAGGGTTGGGGCGAGCCCGACGATAGCCCTGCGTGTTTGAGGTAAAGATCCGACTTTTATCATGTTTTGATCATCTACTACTTGTTTATGTGTTTATTACCCATCTAATGGAGATCCATGCTAACAACTTGGATTGTAAACATAAAATCAGTAGAGACAATTAGGGTTTCTTGAAAGAGTTGTCTAATTGTTGGAAAAGGCGAAAGTTTGTCCTTTGATGCAATTCACACGATTATCTATTTTATCTCTGCCTTATGCATGCTTGGTTATCGTTGTTGCAAACCCCAATCTTGGAAGTCCTTTTTCATACAGTTTAGTTCGAAATCCCAAAGCCTTTGCCTTTACTTTATTTCTTTGTTTCGTTTTTCTGTGTGCAGGTACTCGACAAGCCAAGCCGACGTCGACAAGGGCCTTACTCGATCTCGAGTAGCCTCTGGTCGAGATCGACCAACCCTTGTGCTTGCTGCTGCGCTGTGTTCGACTATCCAATCATCTGTCGAGTTGCTGTACTCGAGATCTAGGACACCTGTGGTTGACTTCTGTGAGACTTCTCCGCTGCTTAGGATCCGCTGACACGCTTCCTCGTGGATCGATCCTGACTTCCCGCTGCTACATCAGGAGGAGGTCTTGTAATTATTTGCGTGGGCAGAATCTGGTTTGATTTATTTTTGTTATATTTCATACTCGATTTCCTCCAACTCGATTAGTGGGAACTCAGGATCGATCCACGAGGAAGCGTGTCAGCGGATCCTAGGTAGCGGTGGAATCTCACGAACAGAAGTCGACCACAGTGCTCGATCTCAACTAGGGTTACTCGACAGAGGATCGGGCAAGTCGGACAAAGCAACAACACCTCTCGGAGGTTACTCGATATCGAGTAAAACTCCTCGATATCGAGGAAGCCTCTTGTCGATCTCGGGTACCTGAACAGGAGAAGCTACAACGATCTTCGTCGATCGAATATCAGTACTCGATATCGACAAGATTTAGTCGATTTCGAGGAAGAACAAAAAATAAATAAAATAAAGAACAATGATTGTGGGATTCGAAATAAACTATGTACGAAAGACAACTTCCAAGATCGGGGTTTGCAACAACGATAACCAAACATGCATAAGGCAGGAATAAAACAGAAAATCATGCAACTTGCATCGAAGGAACAAGCTTTCGCCTTTTCCAACAATTAGACAACTCTTTCAAGAAACCCTAATTTTATCTACCGATTTTATGTTTACAATCCAAGTTGTTAGCATAGACCTCCATTAGATAGGTAATAAACATATAACAAGTAGTAGATGCTGAAAACATGATAAAAGTCGGATCTTTACCTCAAACACGCAAGGCTATCATTGGGCTCGCCCCAACCCTAGAAGTGGGAGGACTACTCGCGCTTAATTGAAATTGCAGAAGCCATTGATGGAAAATAAACTACTTGCATTAAACCAAACAGAGCTTACAACCAAAGTAAGTCAATTTCGCTCTCGCTTCACAAACTCCTCTTGGCCACTCACTCTCTCTCTCTCCTTACCTCTATGTAACTAATTGCGTCTTGAATTAAATGAATAGAAATCAGCCCATAAGGCCTTATTTATAGGCTTCCAATCCTTGCTAATCAAGAAAAGAAATCTCTATTTATATCTAAAGATAATACTTAAATAAAAGGAACATTTATCTTAAAGGGAAATATATCTAAAAAGCTAAATATCTTCATGTGTGGATAAATCCTCTCTCCATGGATGGATCTTGATAGACTTGATAGATCTCGGACTACTTCGCTCCCAAGAAAGCCCAAACCGCGTCGGACAGCCCATTCGCGTAACGCGGCCCAGGAGAATTTTGGTCGATATCGAGTAAAAGTACTCGATATCGAGAAATGTTGTGGTCGACTTCGGCTTCACTGGACTTCTCGAGTTGCCCCTTCTCGACTTGGCTCGGACAAGTGTTTCTGTTTTACTCGACATCGAGTAATTTACTCGATATCGAGTAAAAGGTGCTCGAGCTCTTCTTCTCCTTGTCATCTCGAGCTCCCCTCTCCTCGACGAACTCAGATCGAGTATTTGGTTTGGTCGATATCGACCATATTGGTCGATATCGAGCAGATCTGTCATCTCTCAGCATTTCGTGCTGTTATCGAAACGCACTTTCCCGAATTCTCATTCGTCGGATTAACGCATATGAGCATGCGTTGGAAAGCTCTTTTTGAGGGCTACAACTCTCATGAAGACACTAGAACTTGACTAAGAATGATGAATACCGAAAAATGGTCTTTTCTCCAGCTGCACCATTCTTAGATTCTCCATGACTTTCCTTTAAGCTCCAAAATGCGCCCGATTTCTGCGAAATATAAGAAAAACTTGTGTAGAGTTCCATATATTGCAAATAAGTGTAAACTACACAGATTTTGTATTATTCTAACCCAAATGTATGCGATGCATTGACGAGAGGGTTTCTCGACCAAATAAATTTATAGTCAAGACCCCCGCTATAGTATAGGGGAGTCGGGTTGTCATCAGGAGAGAAGTCAGCGGTTCTAGGTTTAGTGTGTTTTGGGGTTCAGGGGTAGCGGGAAAAGGTGACGAGGTTGCTGTAGACGCCGGCTAAGAGTTGGTCGATGTCGAGGGATGAAGAGAGAATGGTGGTTTGATATCGAGTAGAATATGTGCCGAATAAAAATAATAAAATAAAACAAATAAAGATGCAAACTTCCAAGGTTAGGGATCACCACAACAATAAACATATGTGCAGATCATAAATCACATAAAGATGCATGCTTTATATCAAATAATCGACTTTCGCAAATTCCAACAATTTAGGTGATAGAGGCTCTCGCATAAAAACCTAATTTGTTTCTATCTTTTCTTAATTAAGATTAGTCGGCTCTCACAAATAAACCCTAATTACTATCCAATTCATAATAAGATCACTTTCGCTTCAATATCATGAATAAGGAATTTCCTCAACTATCGCAAAGGATTAAGCACATAGGTAGATGATGATAAAGACATACAAATTCATAAATTTATAAATCAAACACACATATCTATATTGGGATCACCCCAACCCTTGAAGAAGGAAATTAGAAACACACCATAATAAAAGAAATTAACTTTAACATAAAATAAACTAAAACTTACAAAACCTTCCAAACGGTCCTCCTCTCTCTCCTCTGTCGCATCCTCTCTCTCTCTCTCTCTCTCTCTCTCTCTCTCTCTCTCTCTCCCTCCTCTCTCCTTCTCCTCCTCCTTGCGTCCTAAGACGACTTGACTTTAATTAATGAAAATCAGCCCCCTAGGGCTTTATTTATAGCCTTCTATTCCTTTCTAATCAAGGATAGAATATATCTATCTATATCTAAAAAGCTTAAAAGATAAATAAAAGTAATTTAGGAATTAAATCTATAAAGAGGAAATTAAATCTAAATAGGTAAGTCTTCTCATGTTGATAGATCTTGTCTTCCAAAGATAGAACTTGATGGATCTCGTCCAGCTCGGATTCCTTCGGCTCCAAGGACTCCCACAGCGCGTAGGACTGCTCAAACCGCGTAACGCGGCTCCTCGATCTCGACCAAGGCTTCTCGAGATCGAGTAGAACTGACGTCGACTTGGCTGGCTCGGCGTCTCGGGTTGCTGGTCCTCAATTTGGCTCGGACATGGCTCCTAGGCTTGGTCGATCTCGAGGACCTTACTCGATCTCGAGTAAAGGTGGCTCGTCGACTAGGTCTTCTGGTGTTGTCGAGCAACCTCTCTTCGACATGGCTCGGGTGCAGGCTTCCGGGTTCCTCGATCTCGAGTAGGCTTACTCGATCTCGAGTAGAGTGTAACCCGGCATGTCTTCGTCTTCGGCTTCTCGATCAGCTCCTCCTCGACCAGGCACTCCTTGGACATTTTTGGTCGATCTCGAGTAAAGGTACTCGATATCGAGTACATCTCTCAGCTTTCTACTCTGTTCTTAAAACGCACTTTCCCGAGTTCTCGTTCGTCGGATTGACACATATGACCATGCGTTAGAAAGCTCATTCCGAGGGCTACAACTTTCATGAAGACATCAAAGCTTGATTCAGAATGATGAATACTGAAAAATGGTCTTTTCTCCATCTGCACCATTCTTAGCTTCTCCATGACTTTCCTTTAAGCTCCAAAATGCGTCCGATTTCTGCGAAATGTAACAAAACCTTGTGTAGACCTCCATATATTGCAAATAAACCTAAAATACACAAATTATGTATTATTCTAACCCAAATGTATGAAATGCATGCAGAAATCGATATAAAAGTAAGTGTAAAACATGGCAAATTAGGCTCACAACAAACACCCCATACTTAAGATTGCTTGTCCTCAAGCGATACTTTTAATTGTCGTACAGGGGAAGAAATCAAAACTCTCAACATCTTAGATTCATTCTTATATGTCCCTGCAATAAATTACCATTATCGAAAAGGTACTAGTGTCACAAATCTATGCATGTGCAATTAAAAACAACATCTACTCATAAAAGGAGGGTTATGCAAAACATTCATTCGTGACAAAGCATTAATAATCAAGAGAACTTTAATTTAAGCTCAAATAAGGAGTAGATTGGTAAAAGGCTAAAAGGTGGGCAATTTTTTGGCAATGTGGTGTTAATAATCCGGGGAAATGGAGTACTTTCCAAACTGAATTTCCACATTCCTTCTCCTTGATATTCATCACCTTTCATATTGCTTTTATCCATAATAATGCTTTTACCTCTCTAACCTCAGCATTGCCTTCTCACGAGTCGCAAACATGGGTGTCATGAATGGCCCCGGATACTTAGTGCTTTGGACTCCTCACAATGTGTCCCATCTTGCCAAACTATTATCTTAGCAAGAAGGGTCAATTTACCTTTATCTCCTGAGGTGATTGGATTTTTTCTCACTCATTAAATTTTCCATATATTTTTCAAACAATTTCCCGCCAAACTCCAATAATGATAACAACAACAACAACACAAACACCATATAACATCTCCATAATGTAACATCATTCTCAACATAATTCCCGGATAGGAAATAAGGTAAAGAATGGCAATATTTAGAACAAGTGGAGCAATATGAAAATAAGGCATAATATGGCTTTTGTGTAATGCATATAAGCATAGGTAAGGCTTAGGATTATAACAATATGAGCATTATATGGAAATATAAAGTCCTCCATCCTCTTATCATGCAACATGTCAAAAGCAACATCAAATTTTACCTCCTTTCATGGTTTTTTAAGAAAATATGTATTTCATTGTGACTTCCCTTTACTAGGCAATTTCATGATATATCTCTAATGAATCTAATTTTGCATCGTCGAGTTCAATTAAGCTTCCATGACATTTATTCAAAAATTTTCAATGGGGGTCATTTTTTTCAAAATTTTGAAAACATGTCTATAAGCACATAAATCAATAATGAATTCCAAACTAGCCATGTATAAGCAATTCAAGAAATAAACCTTAAATATGCACACATAATGTCAAATAAAACCAAATATGCATAAAGTAAGCCCTTCCCCCACCCTATACTTAAACATTACAGTGTCCTCACTGTATAAAAACTTAAGGTAAAGAAAGGAACTCACAAGACAGGTGTGCTAATCTAGTGCTATGCTGCTGGGCCGAGTCCGAATTTAGCTTGCTTCTATTCTATCCCCATGGACCTGAAAAAATGTAGAAGAAAAATACCCAAAATAGAAAAACTAAAAGTTCAAAACCAAAAACAAACACAAGCAACAATGTCCAAAAAGTCTCAAAAATAAATGTCTATTTACAAGCTCTAGATTTTATAGTCGCTAGGCCGACTTCTTCATTAAGCATTAGCCTGGCTCATCTTTTTCCGGAGGTATAGGTGGATTTGGTGGTTCCTCCGGTGGTGGGAAGCGTGGGATGTCATCCGGGGGCATCGTATGAAGAAGCTTAAACCTCCCTGAGTGAATGCTTCATGGCTTCACCCATTCATCTTCCTGGGCTCCAGCTGGCATGTATAAGGGAAGATATAAGCAAAATATATATACCTCATCGTCATACCTCTTCCGCTTCAGAGGTTGAGTTGGTTGCGCGTTTCCACCACAACAAAACGGTGGAGTGGGAAGAGATATTTCCACCTCATCATGCGGAGCTTCATGCCACTTTGCTAGGACCCCATACTTGAATATGAACATCGGTTACTCAAAATCTTCGGGGATAGCCTTCACTTTGTAAGGTAAAAGCGATCTTGGAATGCCTTGGTCAACAATGTCCAACTTCTTTTCTTCTAGTGCTATTTCTTCTCGGGATCCTTCATATGATTCATCAACATTAGGTAGCAAAGTAGGAATGAAATTCGAGGAAGGACATACCTGATTGTCGACATCGATTGGGTCAATTGGCTCGTCGAGAGGAGGGCATGGTCCTTTAGACTTAATGGAAACCTCAAGCCTTCGGATTTCGTCTTCTAGCCGAGCTATTTCCCTTAATCGTGACTCCTCCACTTCGATCCTATTTCTCCGTCTCAAATCTTGATACCATTCTTCCCATGCAAGATTACCTTCGACAAAGTCTTCCATCTTTGTACCTAAGCTTTGAAATCACAATCAAGAACACAAATTAGTGGCAAAAGCTTGGCACCCAGTTGGTACCGGTGAGGTAGGTGGTGGTAGGGTATGTGATAGGGTAAGAAAAAGGGATGGGCTTTTCTGAACCTTAAACACAATTAAATTAGGCGCGATTGATATCTCCCCGGCAACGGCGCCAATTTGACGAGAGGGTTTCTCGACCAAATAAATTTATAGTCAAGACCCCAGCTATAGTATAGGGGAGTCAGGTTCGTCCTCAGGAGAGAAGTCAGCGGTTCTAGGTTTAGTGTGTTTAGGGGTTCAGGGGTAGCGGGAAAAGGTGACGAGGTTGCTGTCGACGTCGGCTAAGAGTTGGTCGATGTCGAGGGATGGAGAGAGAATGGTGGTTTGATATCGAGTAGAATATGTGCCGAACAAAAATAATAAAATAAAACAAATAAAGATGCAAACTTCCAAGGTTAGGGATCACCACAACAATAAACATATGTGCAGATCATAAATCACATAAAGATGCATGCTTTATATCAAAGAATCGACTTTCGCAAATTCCAACAATTTAGGTGATAGAGGCTCCCGCATAAAAACCTAATTTGTTTCTATCTTTTCTTAATTAAGATTAGTCGGCTCTCGCAAAAAAACCCTAATTACTATCCAATTCATAATAAGATCACTTTCGCTTTAATATCATGAATAAGGAATTTCCTTAACTCTCGCAAAGAATTAAGCACATAGGTAGATGATGATAAAGACATACAAATTCATAAATTTATAAATCAAACACACATATCTATGTTGGGATCACCCCAACCCTAGAAGAAGGAAATTAGAAACACACCATAATAAAAGAAATTATCTTTAACATAAAATAAACTATAACTTACAAAACCTTCCAAACGGTCCTCCTCTCTCTCCTCTGTCGCCTCCTCTCTCTCCTTTGTCGCCTCCTCTCTCTCTCTCTCTCTCTCTCTCTCTCTCTCTCTCTCTCTCTCTCCCTCCTCTCTCCTTCTCCTCCTCCTTGCGTCCTAAGACGACTTGACTTTAATTAATGAAAATCAGCCCCCTAGGGCTTTATTTATAGCCTTCTATTCCTTGCTAATCAAGGATAGAATATATCTATCTATATCTGAAAAGCTTAAAAGATAAATAAAAGTAATTTATGAATTAAATCTATAAAGAGGAAATTAAATCTAAATAGGTAAGTCTTCTCATGTTGATAGATCTTGTCTTCCATAGATAGAACTTGATGGATCTCGTCCAGCTCGAATTCCTTCGGCTCCAAGGACTCCCACAGCGCGTAAGACTGCTCAAACCGCGTAACGCAGCTCCTCGATCTCGACCAAGGCTTCTCGAGATCGAGTAGAACTGACGTCGACTTGGCTGGCTCGGCGTCTCGGGTTGCTGGTCCTCGACGTGGCTCGGACATGGCTCCTAGGCTTGGTCGATCTCGAGGACCTTACTTGATCTCGAGTAAAGGTGGCTCGTCGACTAGGTCTTCTGGTGTTGTTGAGCAACCTCTCTTCGACATGGCTCGGGTGCCGGCTTCCGGGTTCCTCGATCTCGAGTAGGCTTACTCGATCTCGAGTAGAGTGTAACCCGGCATGTCTTCGTCTTCGGCTTCTCGATCAGCTCCTCCTCGACCAGGCACTCCTTGGACATTTTTGGTCGATCTCGAGTAAAGGTACTCGATATCGAGTACATCTCTCAGCTTTCTACTCTGTTCTTAAAACGCACTTTTCCGAGTTCTCGTTCGTCGGTTTGACACATATGACCATGCGTTAGAAAGCTCATTCCGAGGGCTACAACTTTCATGAAGACATCAAAGCTTGATTCAGAATGATGAATACTGAAAAATGGTCTTTTCTCCATCTGCACCATTCTTAGCTTCTCCATGACTTTCCTTTAAGCTCCAAAATGCGTCCGATTTCTGCGAAATGTAACAAAACCTTGTGTAGACCTCCATATATTGCAAATAAACCTAAAATACACAAATTATGTATTATTCTAACCCAAATGTATGAAATGCATGCAGAAATCGATATAAAAGTAAGTGTAAAACATGGCAAATTAGGCTCACAACATGCATGCAGAAATCGATAAAAAAATAGATATAAAACATGGCACAAAACCTGGACATCAGATGAAATGATAGGATACTAGCTTATTCTAGGTACATGTAAAGTTGATGATATAAACATGTTAGAAATGCATATATCGCTACTCCTCGAGCTAGGTGCATGTTAATATGGAATTATGTGATGATATTCATGATTATTATGTGTTGTGTGCCATAATGATAACCTCATGGGATACCCTAAGGGCATCGTTGTAATCTGCGGGTTGGGATTTTATCTTTGGTCTCGTCGTCCCTAGTCATGGTCTATGTCTGAATCCTTAAGGAAGTCGTGTTGTCCGCTCTTGTCTCTCCTATATCTCCGTAACTTCTAATCCTTGCGATCCTTTGATGAGCGCCGACATGAAAGAAAGAATTGACGACCAAGTGGCACCGGAATGGCACAGTGGAAACGTGATGGGTCCATGACCCATAGACTCCAAGGACGACGTCACCGATGGCAAAAAGGACGGATATGCTTCAAGGACGGCAGTCGTGAACAGGATTTTCCTAGCTAACTTGACGAAGACCATTCTTAATTCAAATCGCGGATCCTTCTATAGTAATCGGAATTAATGTTGTGCAATAGACCTAGAACTGACATAATGGGATTAGTGGTGACGAATATGCCGAGCTAGTAGTGAATGATTGTCTGAATAACTTATGCTTGTGATGATGTGTCTTGATGCTTGAGTGTACTGACCTGCTAGTGGTCATGAGTCGAGTGATTCCTTGGTGAGATGAGTCGGAAGGTGGTAGGTAGATTGAGGTCTTCGAGTTGGGTAATTGGTTGTGAGAGATGGGGTGCAGGAAGGATGTGTTAGCTTGCATAGAGCCGAGTGAGTTAGAACTTGTCGGATATAGTGGTCAGCGAGTATAGTTGAGCTTCCACGTAGATCTTAGGTGAGGAGAGGGGTTAGTATGCCGAGATTTCGAGGGAGAGGTCCTAGTTAGAAGTGTTGGTAGGTAGTGTGTGCGTGGTGTGAGCACGTGGCATAGGAGGGTAGTTGGCTGAGGTCTAGACTAGTTCCACTAAGGTTACCTTAAGAGTGGGTGTGAGCATAGGTAGTTAGTGTAGTTCTAGAGGTGGATGAGTGAGCTAGGAGTGGATCGGAGGGATTCTTGAGGGGAAGTGTTGTAAGACGGATTTGTGTGTAAGGAGAGCATCTATATAGTCTAGGACCGAATATCGGGTGGTGTTGAGGATGATCGACTAAGAAGTGTCTAAGGAATCGTAGCCTTTGATACTAGGTTGTATATGTGGTAATTGGGAGCGGTCTTGGTACAGGATGAAGTTGATGAATCGCTAAGGAAGAATAGCATGACGTAGATTGGGAAATTATCGATCTTGGATATTAGATTGTTCATATCAGAGATGTACGTGTGCTGAGTATTTGGGGATTGTTCAGATAGAATTGGTAGTGTTTGGAGAATTCGTGAGTGAAGGATTTCTAGATGCGTTGTTGGAGGGTTTTAGCGTAGGGAATGAATTGGGATTTATGAGTGGAGGTTATTGTGGCTATTTAGGTATTTGAGGATGTGAGATGAGTCTTTAAGGAAAGGTTGGTAACTGCGCAAGGATTTCGCTAAGGATTCCAGTAAGACTGTTTACTTGAAGTTGAGACGGGGAGATTCTAAGCATGGATTTATGAACAAGGCAAAGCGGAAGGTATTGGAAACTCCTGAGGAAGAAGGATTTTAAAAGTTTTGGCGAAGATGTGGTACTTGGGAAACTCGAGTGAGGGCGATTTAGGGATTCCGTCAAAATGATGATCGGTAAAAGAGGGCCTTGGACGGTAAGGTTTCATGGTTAAGAAGTGAGAGCTTGAGGCAATTTAGTGATATGAAGAGATGAGGAACTGGAGTAGGACGACTCTAGGATTTCAAACGGTTAAGGTTTGGTAAGATTTAGAATAAGGAAATTTGGGGATATGATGATACGAAGATCTAGAATAGGTCGGCTAAGGAGTCGTGGATGTTCAGGTTTCGTGAGATTCGGAATGGGACAGATAGGAAGAATGTATGATTGGTCATTGAGGATAGACGCTGGTGGTGAGGAACTCGGTTATTCGTGGTTATGAGTTAGCACTTGACGATTTTCTGCGTTAGAGTTAGTTGGGAGTGTCAGATCTGAGATGGTCAGTATGAGTGGGTTCTTAGAGATGGATGGTTAGTGAGAGTGGTTAGTGGTGCAGAAAGTATGATCAAGTTAGCAGGGTAATTCGAGATGTCTCATTGGGGGATAATAGTCATATAGAGCCTTGAGGTGGCTTGGGATTTGAAGTAGGTTGATCCTTAGATGGCTTAATGGCATAGGAGTAGGATGCTTGGTAGTTGGGTTGGGTAATTGGCCTCATTTACGGATAGTTGTGAGGCTAGAGAGCTTGTATATGAGTGGAATGCAATGGTGTCTAGAACTAGTTTTAGATTGAGTTGATAGATCTAGGTGAGGTTGATCTTGATGCGAAACATGATGAGTAATGGTCATGTCGTATTGTGATTGGTGTTTATAGGTAGGTTATCTTGAGGAATGATCTAGTGCATGCCTTATTTGGGGGTGAGTGTTGTGCGAATTCTATGCTAGACGATGTTGATTCCCTGAGGTATTGCCATAGACAATTGTGAACTATTAGTACTAACATAGTTACCTCCTCTAAACTTTATGAAATGGTGGTGTGCGGAGGTAGTTGGTGCCTCTGATGAGATGATTGATGTCTCTAAAGTAGCCATGTTTTTATGCAAATTTATGTTCCATATTCTATACACTTTGCATATTTCGGGTTGGGAATATGTCAAATTTATGTAGTATATGCTTATTTGTCAGAAATGGAGATCTACATAAGTTTCTGTTGAATATTGCAGAATATGGAACCATTTCGGGAGAAAACCAAGAAGGAAAGACGGGAGCTCAAATCTACTCGATATCGACAAGTTTAGTCGATATCGACAACCCATGTCTAGGCACATCACTGATCGAGGAGCACATATCGAGGAGCTGAGGAACACAACAACCCGACTCCAGCACTGTCCTCGATATCGAGTTACCTACTCGATATCGACAAAGCCCCGAAGACCATGCTCGGAGTTGAGGACAACCTGATCGACGATGCCGAGGAGAATTACCCGACCTGGCCAGACATCCGGACAATAAGCATCACCCTACTCGATATCGAGCTACTTCCTCGATATCGACAAAGCCGAAGGCACTAGTCCGAGCAGTATCGACGAGAGGCTACCCGATACACCAAGCCGGCCAAGTCGATGAGACCAAGTTACTCGAGATCGAGTTCATTACTCGAGATCGACAAACCCCAGGAGCCAATGTCCGAGCAGATCGAGGACCTGCTAGCTGAGACGCCGAGCCACTGAAGTCGATGACCATGTTACTCGAGATCGAGGAAACCTTCCAGAAGCCGGGTAACGCGTTTTGAGCTGTCCTACTCGGATTGGGATTCCTTGGAGCCGAAGATTGCCGAGTCTATCCGATTCTATCAAGATCCATCATGGAAGAGAAGATTTATTCACAAGAAGATATTTTAGGCTTTTAGATATAATTTCCTTTATAGATTTATTTATGTTATTCCATTTATTTATCTTTAAAGCTATTAGATATAAATTTAGATATAGATGAAGATATTCTATCCTTGAATAGCAAGGAGTAGAAGGCTATAAATAAAGCCCATGGGGCTGATTTTAGGAATCATTCAAATCACAAGCTAGAGAAGTAGTTCACAGAGAAGTTTTAGGAGTTCGAAGGTTTTAGGGTTTTGGCATTCAACGAAAGTTGGATTGCCGGGATTGTAAAGGCTTTAAATTTAGTTTAATGCAAGTTTCTTTTCATACATCAATGTCTGAGGTTGCGATGAAGCGCAAATAGTCCACCCACTTCTAGGGTTGGGGCGAGCCCGACGATAGCCATGCGTATTTGAGGTAAAGATCCGACTTTTATCATGTTTTGAGCATCTACTACTTGTTATGTGTTTATTACCCATCTAATGAAGGTCCATGCTAAAAACTTGGATTATAAACATAAAATCAGTAGATACAATTAGGGTTTCTTGAAAGAGTTGTTTAATTGTTGGAAAAGGCGAAAGCTTAGTCCTTTGATGCGAATTATATGATTATTTGTTGCATTCTTGCCTTATGCATGCTTGGTTATCCCAAAGCACTTGTTTTTACTTTGTTTCGTTCTAGTTTTCTGCCCTTCCTCGATCTCGACCAAGTTTGGTCGATCTCGAGTTACTGATCTTCAATTCCAGAATCTCCGTAGCTTCTGTGTGCAGGTAATCGACCAAGCCAACTCGACGTCAGCAACTTTACTCGATCTCGAGTAGCCCTAGTCGAGATCGACTAACACCTGTCACTGTTGCCTGCGCTGATCTTCTGTCGACTATCCCTAGTCGAGATCGAGGACATCTGTGGTCGACCTTTGTCCGTGAGATATCTCCGCTGCCTAGGATTCGCTGACGCACTTCCTCGTGGATCGATCATGACTTCCCACTGCTGCATCGGGAGGAAGTCTTGTAATTATTTGCAAGGGACGGAATCTGGTTTGCCTTAATTTATTTACATTCTATTTGAATACTCGATTTCCTCCTATAACAAATTGGCGTCGTTTCCAGGGAGGCTATCATTCGTGCCTTAGGTAGTGAAATCTCACGTCTAATTTGAGTTACTTTATAGGTGTATGCGCCGTTCTGGTCAACCACCTGTGTTTGACGGCTTAGACGAACCGGAACGCCTTTTACACATCAGAGCTAAACTGCAAAGAGCCATGGCGGTCGCAGAAACACAAGAATAGCTGATGGAGAGGCTCACGAGGGAACTGGCGACTAAAGATGCTCCTATCGCCGCTGAGAAACCAGCAAGGGAGCAAGCAAAAGCTGAGGTTGCCCAATTCCCAACCACTGCAGAGGATTATATGCATCCAACTCTCGTTGTGCCTGAATCGGCGATTCTAATCCCTTAAAACTCTTTCAAATTCGCACTCAATTTCTTATAGAGCTTAAAAATAATGCTTTTTATGGCAAATTTAATGAGTGTCCTCTTGAACATATTACCAATTTTTCTGACATGTGTCGTACTCTTGCTGAAGGTACAACTCTGGAATATGTCAAGATGAAGACTTTTCGCTGGTCTCTCGCTGGACCTGCACTGAAGTGGCTTGAAGGGCTGAAACCAAGATCCCTCACAACATGGGCCCAAGTAGAGCAAGAGTTTTTGAACAAATTCTTCCCTCCCGCCAAAACAGCACTCCTCCACAAAAAGATCACAACCTTCAAACAGAAACCTGGGGAGCTGCTAGCAAAGGCATGGAAACGATACAAAGAACTCCTGCGATCTTGCCCTACTCATGGATAGCCACCCCACGTCATTCAGGAGATCTTCTTCAACTCTCTTGACCCAGTCACTAAGGACAGAATCAACCAGTATACTCGCTATGAGTATCTGACAATGACACCAATTGACGCTTGGGGTGTGCTCGACAAGCTCACCAATTATGACAACAAATATGGGTCTACTGCAAACTATGAAGAGAACTCTTATGCCAGGCCAGCACCATCTATGCCCCTCTATGAGCCTGCCAAAGAGATTCACCCAGAAGTCAGGGAGCAGTTCTACAAAGACCAGAATCGCAAGCTCCTCAAGCAGGTCAAGTATCTCTCTGTCAACTAGCCTTGCATCGAATGCGGATCACAGCGGCACACCACTACCTGAGTGCCCACACACTGAGCAAGTCAGGATGGCAGAGACACATCAAGAGGTAGCCTATGTTGGGGGTCCCAATCGCTACATGGGAGATCAAGGGTTCTATCAACCATAGTGGAACCAAGGTCCTCCTAGGAATCCCCCACCCTACAGAGCTCCAGAACATCTAGAAAGGGATCAAAAGAAGGATGACTTACATCTTATCCTTGATGAGATACGCCAAAATCATGCACAGAACCTGCTGGCTACAAACACCATCAACAATCAGCTCCAGAATTTCAACATAAAATTTGGAGAGCTAGACATCTGGAAGAAAGGCATAGAGACTCAGATGGGTCAATTCGCTGTGCAGATCCTACGACCATCCGGACAACTCCCTGGGCAAACAGAACCAAATCCTAAGGGGAAGACCGGACATGTTGCAACTATCAAACTCAGGAGTGGGCACTAATTACACGAGCCAGAGGTCGGGAAGCACCAAGACACAGCAGAGCAGCAACTCGACACAGAGCAGAATCAACTCGATCTCGACCAGCCCATAGTCTATATCGACAAAGATCTTCTCGACACAGACCAGAAGCCAAGCTCGGACTCCACTACCCAGCCAACCAACTCGAGATCGACAAGCCTACTCGATGTCGAGGAACCTTTAGTCGAGATCGAGGAGAAGTTGGCCGACGTCGACAACTCTGCAACACCTCCGACATCTGATTTCGCTCCGAAGCAGAAAAAGCCACTGCCTTTTCCTTCAAAAGCACAGAAAGATCCCACTGCAGGTAGGTTTAACCGTTTTGTTAATATGTTGCAAGAATTGAATGTCTCTATTCCTTTTACATAAGCCCTGCAAGAGATGCCTGGATATGTCAAATTTCTGAAGGAAATCCTAAGCAAGAAGCGATCCATCTAAGAGATCGCAGACGAATGCAAAGTACTCCACTTCCCTGAAAAGAGACCTGACCCTGGTAAGTTTTCTGTTACTGTGGGTTTTGGACAATATAAATATGAGTCCCTGTGTGATTTAGGAGCAAGTGTGAGCATCATGCCCTTATCAATCTGGCGGAAGGTAAAGATAGGATGCATAGAGCATGTGGATGCTAAGCTATACATGGCAAACAATACAGTGGTCATCCCTACAGGTATAGTTGAGAATGTCCCCGTCCAGGTTGGTAAATTCTTTGTACCAACAGATTTCCTTATTATAGATTGTGCTAAAGATCCTACTAGCCCCATTATTCTTGGTAGACCATTCTTAGCCACTACAGATGCTAGAATTAGTGTCAAAAATCGATCGCTCACCTTCACCATAGGCGATGAGGTCTTAGATTTCTCTTTTGGCCCTGCAAAGGAGGAAATTTCATGGCTAGAGGTAAAAAGCATCAGCAACCACGGGACCAAGCAAACAACGGATGAAGACACCAGAAGCCAACTCGAGATCGACAAGGGCTACTCGATCTCGACAAAGGAGTTACGCGATCTCGACAAAGGTTCGTCGACATCGACTTTTTCCTCTGCCGAACATCAGACCTGCCAGGAGCCTAAGTATGGGGTCCCTGTACTCGATGTCGACCAGTCCTGGCCGATATCGACTAACCCCAAGCCCGAAGATTTCTTTTTTGGGCCCGAAAAGGTAAGTTCCGGTATGAATCCTACTCCTCCTAAGTCCATTAAGAAATTTTTCAATAATTTAGGGGGAGGTAAGGCCCCGTGGCGAGAGAATCTGCGGAAACTGCGAGCTGGAAAGAAAAAGAAGGGAGCCAAGGGAGATTATGCAAGCAACCATCTATCAGTTGAGCTTGCATACTACCATCAGGACCTAGATGATCCAGGAGAAGGGCCAAGCACAAGCGGGCCCAACATTAATGGTCCTAGAGCGCAAAAGAAGAAGTTGGCCTAGCGACCCTAAAATCTAGAGCATGTATATAAGACTTTATGAATTTTGGGACTTAGGAACTTTTGATTTTGGTTTTTGGTTTTGGTTTTTGTTTTTTTTAGAATACTTCATGTGAAAAGTCTTGTTTTTGTGTGCAATCTAACACTTTTAGGTCGGCAAGCATATAAGGATCGCAAAATGTGGAAAGAAGAAGTCCCTGAAAAACAGTCAGAATCGATGAAGGCCAAGTCGACGACGACAAGGAGGAGCAGCCCAGAAACTTCTCGATATCGACTAAGCCAGACAACGCTCCTCGACTTCAGAAGCCACTTGACGCAGAGAGCCACCTCGAGATCGAGTATTGTACTCGAGATCGACAAAGACCATTTCCTCGACCTGCACTGATCTGCTTTCCTCGATGCATTATTCGGTGAGTTCCTTCCTTTACTCTTGTTTTTATTTGATTTTATACAGTGGGGACACTGTATATTTTAAGTATGGGGTGGGGGAAGGGCTCATTATCATTATTATATGTTTTAGTCTTGCTTTTGGTTTTACATGGTGAAATTTTAATTTTCATGTTATGCATTTATGTTTAAATTTTATGCATTTAAGTCTTTTCTCATACTTTAGTCTTTTTTTTAGTTGCATAGAAAAAAGAAAAAAGAAATAGAAAATGTCGAAAAAAGAAAAAAATGCATGTTTAAATTTCTGCATTGTCTTAGTTTTTATACCCTAACTTAGATGTCCTATGATGATAAATAATGATTGACTTGATCATGTAAATCCTATGGCATGTTTGGAAGGTTTAGCCTAAGTCCTCGAAATTGTTTTTATGTGGATTATAAACTTGTGATGAAATTGAGCACATATGATCCTAAGATAAAGGTTAAAATCCAACAAAAATTTGTCCTAGTGAGAATTTTGGCCTTATAGGGAGAACATTAAAAATCCCTCTGCTTTCTTGAGTGTATTTACTCTTCCTATGCATCTCTAAATGTTGTGATAGTTATTCAAAGCCAATGCATTTATATGTTTATGTGAATGAGAATTAAATGATGGAGGCACCTTTTAAGCCAATTTTATCCTCTCTTTACCTACCCTGCATTATCCCTACTTGAAGCCAGAACATTAAGCCTGAGACTTTTATTATAAACTCCACAAAATTACCCTTAGCCAAATTGAGCCTGACCCCCATTTGGGAATTAAGACTTAGAGTTGGTTGGAATGATGATTTGTGGAAGTAATGAGCTTGTGATTCATTTCAAGTGAGGAGGATTTTTGAATTTATTGAGAGATGGGTTGGTTTTATATTGCTATGCATATTATGTAAAAGGATTTTTGGCTCACCCTATAAATGCACTAGTTTTAGTTTATTTTTGTTTTTCAAAAAAAAGTTAAAAAAAGGAGAAGAAAAATAAATCGAAAAAAAGAGAAAAAGAGAAAGAGAGGTTTGTATATATGTTAGTGAATAAAGTGCATGAGCCAAATTTACCTTATTTCTTTCATTTTCGCAAGATGCATATTTTGGAGAAGGTTAATTTAGTTTGAAAGGTTACATACTTCATTTAGATAAGTTGGAGAGTTTGGTTGATTCATATGATTGAGAGTTATGGTTTGGTTGAGTTGTGTTGGAGATTTAGGAGTCTTGATTCCTGAATTTTATTAAGCACCACATGGCCAAAAAAATTACATACCTTTTATTTCTTACCAAGCCCCATTACAACCCCGTCGAATGGAATCTTCTTTGAAGACTTCTATTGAGCAAAGTCCTCCTGATAATTCTTGTTGCATTTTCATAATTGGTTGCGAAGTGGATTTATATTTAAATTGCAATATTTATGAGATTGTATATGGAATTGAGTTGAGAGTTGATCTACATAGCCAAAACACATTGAGAGCTGAGTGTAAACACATTATTCCCGTGAGGTTGGATTTATATTGCCTATGCCTATGGATCGCTCATATATGTGTGATGACGTTAAATTCACTTGTCTTACATTGCTACTACTTGAGATGTTGCTTTTGACAAAAGGCGAAGACTTGAAGGATGTGTTGTAGGTCTTGGTTATTGTTTGGTTATTGCTTGAGGACAAGCAAGTCTAAGTATGGGGTGATTTGATGTCTCTAAAGTAGCCATGTTTTTATGCACATTTAAGTTCCATATTCTATACACTTTGCATATTTCGGGTTGGGAATATGTCAAATTTATGTAGTATATGTTTATAGGTCAGAAATGGAGATCTACATAAGTTTCTGTTGAATATTGCAGAATATGGAACCATTTCGGGAGAAAAACCAAGAAGCAAAGATGGGAGCTCATATCTACTCGATATCGACAAGTTTAGTCGATATCGACAACCCATGCACTACTAAAAAAACAGGAAATAGTTACAGATGCTTAGCCACGAATAATAGGCGACCATATATTCGTGGCCATTAGCGATGACATTGGCCACGACTATTCCTAACCGTGACTATATTCGTGGCTAATACTCATCCTGGTATGACATGCCAAAACATTCATGGCTATTAGCAACGACCCAGATGTCCGTAGCTGATTTCGTGGCTCGATATGTGTCAGTGCCAGTAAATAGCCGCGAATGTAGCCACGAATAGGATTGTCGTGGCTGTTTTTGATGCTGATATGGCCCCAACACAATATCTGTCACTAAATCCGTGGCTATTGATAATCGGAAATCAAATGAACATATGTGGTGAGTGGGCCTTGGGTTATAAATTGTAGGTGGGCCGGATATATATCATGAATGGGCTATCCGATAACACTCAATCCGTGGCTAAATCCGGGTACAAACTCTCCCAAAATTTCTGGGCTCGGCCCATTAGAAGCTAGTGAAAGCCCAATTATCTTATCTCATCCCATTGAATGAAGTGGTGATTTAGCTACGATTAATCCGTGGCTAAATCCGTGGCTAAATCAGCCCAAATATGACTATGTTTTCCCCGATTGGCCCATTGACGGGCCCAAATATGCCTATGAAATTTTTTTTATATAAATTAACAAGTTTTGAAAAACAAAATATATTAACTAATTAATAAATTCTTATGAGAATATTATTAGGATATGTTATGAAGAAAACTCATATAAGTGACTAATAAATGTTTAATAAAACCTTATATTAAGTAATAAATTCTTATTAGAACACTATAAGAGTACGTTTTGAGGAAAATTGATATAAGTTACTAGTAAATGTTTAATAAAACCTTATACTGACTAATAAATTCTTATTACAAAATTATAAGGGTGTTTTGAGGAAAACTCATGTAAGTGTCTAATAAATGTTTAATAAAACATTATAGTAAGTAATAAATTCTTATTAGAATACTATAAAAGTATGTTTAGAGGAAAACTCATATAAGTAATATTTTGAGGAAAACTCATATAAGTAACTAGTAAAAGTTTAATAAGATCTTATATTAACCAATAAATTCTTATTAGAATATTATAAGGGTATGTTATGAGGAAAACTCATATAAATAACTAATAAAACCTTATATTAACTAATAAATTCTTATTAGAATAAGAGTATGTTTTGAGTAAAGCTCATATAAGTAGCTAATAAAACCTTATATTAAGCAATATATTCTTATTATAATACTATAAGGGTATGTTTTGAGTAAAAGTCATATAAGTAACTAATAAAACCTTATATTAACTAATAAATTCTTATTCGAATACTCTAAGAGTATGTTTTGTGTAAAACTCATATAAGTAGCTAATAAAACCTTATATTAAGTAACTAATTCTTATTATAATACTATAAGGTTATGTTTTGAAGAAAGCTCATATAAGTGACTAATAAAACCTTATATTAACTAATAAATTCTTATTAGAATACTCTAAGAGTATTTTTTGAGTAAAACTTATATAAGTAGCTAATAAAACCTTATATTAATTAATAAATTGTTATTATAATACTATAGGAGTATGTTTTGAGTAAAACTCATATAAGTAGCTAATAAGACCTTATATCAAGTAACAAATTCTTATTATAATACTATAGTGTTATGTATTGAAGAAAACTCATATAAGTAACTAATAAAACCTTATATTAACCTTAGAAAGATATGTTTTGAGGAAAACTCATAAAAGTAACTAAGAAAACCTTAGATTAACTAATAAATTCTTATTAGAATACTCTAAGAGTATGTTTTGAGTAAAACTCATATAAGTGGCTAATAAAACCTTATATTAAGTAATAAATTCTTATTATAATACTATAAGAGTATTTTTGGGTAAAGTTCATATAAGTAGCTAATAAAACCTTATACTAAGTAACAAATTCTTATTATAATACTATAAGGTTATGTTTTAAAGAAAAATCATATAAAATAACTAATAAAACCTTATATTAACTAATAAATTCTTATTAGAATACTCTAAGAGTATGTTTTGAGTAAAACTCATATAAGTGGCTAATAAAACCTTATATTAAGTAATAAATTCTTATTATAATACTATAAGAGTATTTTCAAGTAAAGCTCATATAAGTAGCTAATAAAACCTTATACTAAGTAACAAATTCTTATAATAATACTATAAGGTTATGTTTTAAAGAAAAATCATATAAAATAACTAATAAAACATTATATTAACTAATAAATTCTTATTAGAATACTCTAAGAGTATGTTTTGAGTAAAACTCATATAAGTGGCTAATAAAACCTTATATTAAGTAATAAATTCTTATTATAATACTATAAGAGTATTTTTGAGTAAAACATATATAAGTACCTAATAAAACCTTATATTAAGTAACTAATTCTTATTATAATACTCTAAGGTTATGTTTTGAAAAAAACTCATAAGTAACTAATAAAACCTTATATTAACTAATAAATTCTTATTAGAATACTCTAAGAGTATGTTTTGAGTAAAACTCATATAAGTAACTAATTAATAAAACCTCATATTAACTAATAAATTCTTATTAGAATACTCTAAGATTATGTTTTGAGTAAAACTTATATAAGTAGCTAATAAAACCTTATATTAAGTAATAAATTGTTATTATAATACCATAAGAGTATGTTTTGAGTAAAACTCATATAAGTAGCTAATAAAATCTCATATCAAGTAACAAATTCTTATTATAATATTATGGTGTTATGTATTGAAGAAAACTCATATAAGTAACTAATAAAACCTTATATTAACCTTATAAAGATATGTTTTGAGGGAAACTCATAAAAGTAACCAAGAAAACCTTAGATTAACTAATAAATTCTTATTAGAATACTCTAAGAGTATGTTTTGAGTAAAACTCATATAAGTGGCTAATAAAACCTTATATTAAGTAATAAATTCTTATTATAATACTCTAAGGTTATGTTTTGAAGAAAACTCATATAAGTAACTAATAAAACCTTATATTAACTAATAAATTCTTATTAGAATACTCTAAGAGTATGTTTTGAGTAAAACTCATATAAGTAACTAATTAATAAAACCTCATATTAACTAATAAATTCTTATTAGAATACTCTAAGAGTATGTTTTGAGTAAAACTTACATAAGTACCTAATAAAACCTTATATTAAGTAACTAATTCTTATTATAATACTTTAAGGTTATGTTTTGAAGAAAATTCATATAAGTGACTAATAAAACCTTATATTAACTAATAAATTCTTATTAGAATACTCTAAGAGTATGTTTTGAGTAAAACTTATATAAGTAGCTAATAAAACCTTATATTAAGTAATAAATTGTTATTATAATACTATAAGAGTATGTTTTGAGTAAAACTCATATAAGTAGCTAATAAAACCTTATATCAAGTAACAAATTCTTATTATAATACTGTAGTGTTATTTATTGAAGAAAACTCATATAAGTAACTAATAAAACCTTATATTAACCTTATAAAGATATGTTTTGAGGAAAACTCATAAAAGTAACTAAGAAAACCTTAGATTAACTAATAAATTCTTATTAGAATACTCTAAGAGTATGTTTAGAGTAAAACTCATATAAGTGGCTAATAAAACCTTATATTAAGTAACTAATTCTTATTATAATACTCTAAGGTTATGTTTTGAAGAAAACTCATATAAGTAACTAATAAAACCTTATATTAACTAATAAATTCTTATTAGAATATTCTAAGAGTATGTTTTGAGTAAAACACATATAAGTAACTAATTAATAAAACCTTATATTAACTAATAAATTCTTATTAGAATACTCTAAGAGTATGTTTTGAGTAAAACTTATATAAGTACCTAATAAAACCTTATATTAAGTAACTAATTCTTATTATAATACTTTAAGGTTATGTTTTGAAGAAAACTCATATAAGTGACTAATAAAACCTTATATTAACTAATAAATTCTTATTAGAATACTCTAAGAATATGTTTTGAGTAAAACTTATATAAGTAGCTAATAAAACCTTATATTAAGTAATCAATTGTTATTATAATACTATAAGAGTATGTTTTGAGTAAAACTCATATAAGTAGCTAATAAAACCTTATATCAAGTAACAAATTCTTATTATAATACTATAGTGTTATGTATTGAAGAAAACTCATATAAGTAACTAATAAAACCTTATATTAACCTTATAAAGATATGTTTTCAGGAAAACTCATAAAAGTAACTAAGAAAACCTTAGATTAACTAATAAATTCTTATTAGAATACTCTAAGAGTATGTTTTGAGTAAAACTCATATAAGTGGCTAATAAAACCTTATATTAAGTAATAAATTCTTATTATAATAATATAAGAGTATTTTTGAGTAAAGCTCATATAAGTAGCTAATAAAACCTTATACTAACTAACAAATTCTTATAATAATACTATAAGGTTATGTTTTAAAGAAAAATCATATAAAATAACTAATAAAACCTTATATTAACTAATAAATTCTTATTAGAATACTCTAAGAGTATGTTTTGAGTAAAACTCATATAAGTGGCTAATAAAACCTTATATTAAGTAATAAATTCTTATTATAATACTATAAGAGTATTTTTGAATAAAACTTATATAAGTACCTAATAAAACCTTATATTAAGTAACTAATTCTTATTATAATACTCTAAGGTTACGTTTTGAAGAAAACTCATATAAGTAACTAATAAAACCTTATATTAACTAATAAATTCTTATTAGAATACTCTAAGAGTATGTTTTGAGTAAAAACTCATATAAGTAACTAATTAATAAAACCTCATATTAACTAATAAATTCTTATTAGAATACACTAAGAGTATGTTTTGAGTAAAACTTATATAAGTACCTAATAAAACCTTATATTAAGTAACTAATTCTTATTATAATACTTTAAGGTTATGTTTTGAAGAAAATTGATATAAGTGACTAATAAAACCTTATATTAACTAATAAATTCTTATTAGAATACTCTAAGAGTATGTTTTGAGTAAAACTTATTTAAGTAGCTAATAAAACCTTATATTAAGTAATAAATTGTTATTATAATACTATAAGAGTATGTTTTGAGTAAAACTCATATAAGTAGCTAATAAAACCTTATATCAAGTAACAAATTCTTATTATAATACTATGGTGTTATGTATTGAAGAAAACTCATATAAGTAACTAATAAAACCTTATATTAACCTTATAAAGATATGTTTTGAGGAAAACTCATAAAAGTAACTAAGAAAACCTTAGATTAACTAATAAATTCTTATTAGAATACTCTAAGAGTATGTTTTGAGTAAAACTCATATAAGTGGCTTATAAAACCTTATATTAAGTAATAAATTCTTATTATAATACTATAAGAGTATTTTTGAGTAAAGCTCATATAAGTAGCTAATAAAACCTTATACTAAGTAACAAATTCTTATTATAATACTATAAGGTTATGTTTTAAAGAATACTCATATAAAATAACTAATAAAACCTTATATTAACTAATAAATTCTTATTAGAATACTCTAAGAGTATGTTTTGAGTAAAACTTATATAAGTGCCTAATAAAACCTTATATTAAGTAACTAATTCTTATTATAATACTATAAGGTTATGTTTTGAAGAAAACTCATATAAGTAACTAATAAAACCTTATATTAACTAATAAATTCTTATTAGAATACTCTAAGAGTATGTTTTGAGTAAAACTTATATAAGTAGCTAATAAAACCTTATATTAAGTAACTAATTCTTATTATAATACTATAAGGTTATGTTTTGAAGAAAACTCAAATAAGTAAATAATAATACCTTATATTAACTAATAAATTCTTATTAGAATAATCTAAGAGTATGTTTTGAGTAAAACTTATTTAAGTGCCTAATAAAACCTTATATTAAGTAACTAATTCTTATTATAATACTATAAGGTTATGTTTTGAAGAAAACTCATATAAGTAACTAATAAAACCTTATATTAACTAATAAATTCTTATTAGAATACTCTAAGAGTATGTTTTGAGTAAAACTTATATAAGTAGCTAATAAAACCTTATATTAAGTAACTAATTCTTATTATAATACTATAAGGTTATGTTTTGAAGAAAACTCAAATAAGTAAATAATAAAACCTTATATTAACTAATAAATTCTTATTAGAATACTCTAAGAGTATGTTTTGAGTAAAACTTATATAAGTAGCTAATAAAACCTTATATTAAGTAACTAATTCTTATTATAATACTATAAGGTTATGTTTTGAAGAAAACTCATATAAGTAACTAATAAAGCCTATATATTAACTAATAAATTCTTATTAGAATACTCTAAGAGTATTCTAATATATTAACTAATAAATTCTTAATAATACCTTATATTGACTAGTAAATTCTTATTAGAATACGTACTAATTAAATTTTGGGTAATAAATGTTGGGTAAAATCTTATAAAAACATATAGGTATTTAATTAAATTTGATAAATGTTATTATTTGAAACATATATTTTATAATAAATAGTTGTATTGATAGTTTTATTTTCTAGATATAAATTGTGAGAAAAAAATCACACTATCGAAATTATTTTTTTTGGTAAAACATACTTTCGAAATTATTTTACCGCCCAATGTATGTGTGGGCGGTAAATTTCCCACCCCAAATTTTGGCTAAAATTTGAAGCGCCTCTAATCCTATTTTTTTTCATTTTCTAGCACGCCGCTCCACAAAGCACACAAAGCAGAGGTCGTCTTCCATTTTCCTCTGCGTCATTCCTCTTTTCGCCTTCCATCTCTCTCTCCATCATTCCTCTTTCTCTGAGACCCAACACCACCTTGTCGTCCTCAACACTTTCCATCTCGGCCATTGCTCCCCACCAACAATCCCCGACCTCGCCTTCTCTAAATTCTCCGTCGTCGTTTGCCTCTTCTTCACCACGCACAGATCTGAAATGAAAAGAAACTCAAAACGATTTGGCGGTTTCGTGCTCAGATTCTCGGCCTGTTCGTCCTCCCATGGTGGCGCCTCCTCGTCGGACACTCTCCCCTTCCTCAAAGCTTCCAGATCCGGCGGTTTCGTGCGAGGTATTTCTCTCCCTTCTTCTCAGATCCGGAGCCTTGAATCTTCCTTTTCACCATGTGAACCAAAGAATCGACAAACCCTAGAAGTTGGTATTTCTCTCCCTTCTACGGATCTTTCGTTTTTTCTCTTTTCCGCTTCTCTCTCATTTTGTTCTCTCTTCAGCGGTTTGAACTTTGAATTGGAAACAAAGGGGGATTTTTTTTTTCATTTGGAGGCTCTTTCTCTTTGATTTGAAGAGGACTAAGTTTTCTGCTTCAGGGACGTGAGGGAGTTTTAGCAGATTTTATGTCAACAAAATCTGTGTTGAAGCTCTGGTTAGTTCTTCTTCAACGTGTTCAAGTGCAAATCGATAAGCAACTTCCACATTTGAATGAATACTCAAGACGTCGAGGTATATAGCGCCTTTCCTATTGAATCCGGGACCTCTGTTTGTTTTCTTGGTGGGTATCGTCGACGAAGAAAATGGTAGCTAACCTGATTTTGCTTGAATGCCTTATAACGTATTTGATATATGATTTTAAGCCTGATTTTGCTTTCGATTTATGAGAAATTATGTGATATGGACACTAGCATAAGACTTATATGTTGCGCCTTGAAGGCTTGCTCGTTTGATGTTGGACTGGTGATTCATATGATTCAAATAGATATTAGAAATTCGAGTTTGACTATGCATATGTTTTTTCCCTTCTAATTTTTGTTTGGTATTAACTACAAATAGTTTATATTGGAATGAAAAAAGTCAGTGCACCACATGTGCACTTTTATTGATACATATGCTTGTTTTCTTTGTTTTCGATTGCATAAAGATCACAATTATTAATGTTTATGAATACTATCATGAATATTATTCATTCAAATATGGAAGTTGCTGATGAAGTATTATTCTAATACAAGTACTGTTCTTCTGTGTTTACCAGCACAAATTACTCTTGTGTTCTTCCCTCAGTTCGATGCGTTTGAGGCCTCGAAGGTATGATTTTGTGCTTGATTTTTTGGGGTTTTGAAAGCTCTTCATGAATTTGGGGCTTTTCTGGTTCTATGGTCTTTTGATTTGGTTTGTTGAATTTGATATGCAGGACTTGTTCAGAGTAGAGTGTTTCGGAGGATTTCACATAGATCGGTTGTTATCTCCCTTAGACAAAATCAGCTCTCTTTAATTAGATTATTGTAATTTTTTTTGGAATCCATTAATATTTTTTGACCTACTTATAATGTATGAAATTCATTAATGTTTTTATATATATTTTCCATATCATATATATATATATATATATATATATATATATATATATATATATATATATATATATATATATATATATATATATATATATATATATATATAATGTTTCAAAAATGAGGATACGAAATATGCTAGAAAATCATGAAACAAATGACAACGAAATTAGCAACCACAATAGCCACGGAATCAGCTACGGAATCAGACACGCTTCCAGACCGATGGCCTATTTGTAGCAACGAAACCATCAACGAAAATGACAACGACCTTAGCCACAAATTCGGCAATGATCTCATTCTGAAGCTGAATTCGTTGCCTTAGCCACGACATTCAAATGTCCATCACTAGCCACGGGCTTAGCCACGACTTTGTGATTCGTTGCTAAATTCATTGCTAAATAGCCGTCGCTATTAGTCACGAGGCATATGGCTACGGATGGCCCATCCGTGGCTATTTTTGTGGCTAAACCGGTTAGCCACGGTCATTCGTGGCCAATGTCGTTGCTATTTTCCGTAGCTATTTCCTGCGTTTTTAGTAGTGATGTCTAGGCACATCACTGATCGAGGAGCACATATCGAGGAGCTGAGGAACACAACAACCCGACTCCAGCACTATCCTCGATATCAAGTTACCTACTCGATATCGGCAAAGCTCCGAAGACCATGCCCGGAGTCGAGGACAACCTGATCGACGATGCCGAGGAGAATTACCCGACCTGGCCAGACATCCGGACAATAAGCATCACCCTACTCGATATCGAAAAAGCCGAAGGCACCAGTCCGAGCAGTATCGACGAGAGGCTACCCGATACACCAAGCCGACCAAGTCGATGAGACCAAGTTACTCGAGATCAAGTTCATTACTCGAGATCGACAAACCCTAGGAGCCAATGTCCGAGCAGATCGAGGACCTGGTAGCCGAGATGCCGAGCCACTGAAGTCGATGACCATGTTACTCGAGATGGACGAAACTCCTCGAGATCGAGGAAACCTTCCAGAAGCCGCGTAACGCGTTTTGAGTTGTCCTACTCGGATTGGGATTCCTTGGAGCCGAAGATTGCCGAGTCTATCCGATTCTATCAAGATCCATCATGGAAGAGAAGATTTATCCACAAGAAGATATTTTAGGCTTTTAGATATAATTTCCTTTATAGATTTATTTATGTTATTCCATTTATTTATCTTTAAAGCTATTAGATATTCTATCCTTGAATAGCAAGGAATAGAAGGCTATAAATAAAGCCCATGGGGCTGATTCTAGGAATCATCCAAATCACAAGCTAGAGAAGTAGTTCACAGAGATGTTTTAGGAGTTCGAAGGTTTTAGGGTTTTGGCATTCAACGAAAGTTGGATTGCCGGGATTGTAAAGGCTTTGAATTTAGTTTAATGCAAGTTTCTTTTCATACAATAATGTCTGAGGTTGCGATGAAGCGCGAGTAGGGTTGGGGCGAGCCCGACGATAGCCTTGCGTATTTGAGGTAAAGATCCGACTTTTATCATATTTTGATCATCTACTATTTGTTATGTGTTTATTACCCATCTAATGGAGGTCCATGCTAACAACTTGAATTATAAACATAAAATCAGTAGATACAATTAGGGTTTATTGAAAGAGTTGTCTAACTTTTAGAAAAGGCGAAAGCTTAGTCCTTTGATGCGAATTATATGATTATCTGTTTCATTCTTCCCTTATGCATGCTTGGTTATCGTTGTTGCAAACCCCAATCTTGGAAGTCTTTTACATAACGTTTATTTCGAAATCCCAAAGCACTTGTTTTTACTTTGTTTCGTTTTAGTTTTCTGCCCTTCCTCGAACTCGACCAAGTCTGGTCAATCTCGAGTTACTGATCTTCGATTCCAGAATCTCCGTATCATACATAGTAGGCTTGGTCGACCAAGCCAACTGGACGTCAGCAACTTTACTCGATCTCGAGTAGCCCTAGTCGAGATCGACTAACACCTGTCACTGCTGCCTACGCTGTTCGACTTGTCCGATCTTCTGTCGACTAGCCCTAGTCGAGATCGAGGACATATGTGGTCGACCTCTATCCGTGAGATTTCTCCGCTGTCTAGGATCCGCTGACACGCTTCCTCGTGGATCGATCCTGACTTCCCACTACTGCATTGGGAGGAAGTCTTGTAATTATTTGCAAGGGACGGAATCTGGTTTGCCTTAGTTTATTTACATTCTATTTGCATACTCGATTTCCTCCTACAACAATGATGCTTGGTAGTTAGTATAAGTATGATGTGACTATCTGAGCGATATGATGTGCAACTTCTGTGATGCGATGAACCCTACTATGTATGATACTATGCTAGATGTGTTATGATATGTGATTATCCTTGACATGAGTATGACCTGGTTATGAATGTGTGATACGAATGTTATGATGCACGATTGCTATGTTATATGATGCTTTGAATTGGACTTGCTAAGATGATATCACCGAATTGATTAAATTTATTTTGCCTTAGAACCTAGGAAGGAAATATGGGATTAGCCTTAGAGGTGGATGACTCCATCTCCTGAGATTTGAAATTTGCTTGACTGACGTCGGATTTGAGGGATCTTGAACGGTATTTGAAAATGACTAACTTGAATTTGGAGAGACCGAGCGCGATTGAGCATTTTAATGGTTTTGAGCTCAATCCTTTTCACACTGAGGACTCCTTTTGGACTTTTTCGAACCGAGCTTGCATTATGACGCCCAAGAAGTGGATACAAGAAATTTATATGGGCCCTTATAGACTGCTTGCTAAGACCTAGTAGAGCGGTCATAACGCTTTTCGAGTTATGATATAACCGAGAAGTCTGGATAAGAATGTGGTAAGGGCCCATATCACACTCTCGCCATGAGCTATCGGGGATATTATGATCATGACGACGATATTGTGAGAATCTCATAGGGGCACTTATGAGGCACTTACGAGATCGATGGCGTGATCCTTGGACTCACCTATTTCAAACTTCATCCTCTACCTTATTTTTGTTTTAGTCTTAGGGACGAGACTTGTTTTTTGAGGTGGATGATGTAAAGGCTCGGATTTTTTAATTCTCATTTTTTTCGGAAAGAAGAAAATCAAAATAAATTTTAAAGTGGGAATTAACGGATAACTCAGTAACTTGAATTTTTGAACTCTTAAAGAAAATTGCGGCCTAATTTTAACTTTAAATATCAATTCCGTCTTTTCGTCTCAGGATGTGAAATAAAATTTATTTTTCCAGCCAGCGAAGCCAGTTCCGCGCACCCCTCCTCGCACGCCCCGAGGCCATAGCGCATGCGTGCCCGAGACCCAGCGCGCACACCTCCCTCTCTCTCGCTTCCCTTGTTTCCCTTTTCATCGCTATTGATTTAGTTAATATAGTTAAGTCTTTTTTGTCGCTATAATTAGTTTAATTAGTTAGTTTGTTTAATTGTTCAATCAGAAAATATTGGAAGAGCATTGCAACATCGGGAAAATATACAACTTTAATCACAAATTACCTCATTCACCTCTAGAACTACACTAACTACCTATACTCACACACACTCTTAAGGACACCTTAGTGGAACTAGTCTAGACCTCAGCCAACTACCCTCCTATGCAACGCGCTCTCGCCACGCACACACTACCTACCGACACTTCTAGCTAGGACCTCTCCCTCGAAATCTCGGCATACTAACTCGACTCCTCACCTAAGATCTACTGGGAAGCTCAACTATACTCACTGACTACTATATCCAACAAGTTCTAACTCACTCGGCTCTATCCAAGATGACACATCGTTCATGCATGCACCCCAGCTCTCACAACCAATGACCCAACTCGAAGACCTCAATCTACCTACCACCTTCTGACTCATCTCACCAAGGAATCACTCGACTCATGACCAAGAAGAAAACACCACCATATATATAACACATAACCAATTTACTAGTAGGTCAGTACACTCAAGCATCAAGACACATCATCGCAAGCACAAGTTATTCAGACAATCATTCACTACTAGCTTGGCATATTCGTCACCACTAATCCCATTATGTTAGTTCTAGGTCTATTGCACAACATTAATTCCGATTACCATAGAAGGATCCGCGATTTGAATTAAGAATGGTCTTCCTCGAGTTAGCTAGGAGAATCCTATTCACGACTGCCGTCGTTGAAGCATATCCATCCTTTTTGCCATCGATGACGTCGTCCTTGGAGTCTATGGGTCATGGACCCACCACGTTTCCACTGTGCCGTTCCGGTGCCACTTGGTCGTCAATTCTTTCTTTCATGTCGGCGCTCATCAAAGGATCGCAAGGATTAGAAGTTACAGAGATAGGGAGAGACAAGGGCGGACAACACGACTTCCATAAGGATTCAGACACAGACCATGACTAGGGACGACGAGACCAAAGATAAAATCCCAACTGGCGGATTACAACGATGCCCTTAGGGTATCCCATGAGGTTATAATTATGGCACACAACACATAATAATCATGAATATCATAACATCATTCCATATTAACATGCACCTATCTCAAGGAGTAGCGATCTATGCATTTCTAACATGTTTATATCATCAAATTTACATGTACGTAGAATAAGCTAGTATCCTATCATTTCATCCATCAATCATGCTTGATAGACTCAGAACATGTGTGCACAAACTGACATGGGCATATATGACATAAGTTATGCAAGACTTAGCAAACATCACAATATATCAAATGAACGATTTATCACTCATTCAGGTACACACATGCGTAGGTCATAAGATTGCGGGGTCAAGTCAAGCATGCTAAGGTGTACTCTAGTTATCTTCTACACCCCTGGCCGCTTTCTAGCGGACAACCTTAACCCCGAACTTACACTCTGTAACAGCCGACGTGGGCCCCCTCCTCGGGTCCCTTGACCTCGTTTTAAACCTACCCCATTTAGAACATATTATCCTCAACATCTTGTGTCTATCATTCATACCTGGCACACAAGTGCCTCTTTCATCATCCTTTAACAAGGTGGAAGTCCGAATTCTTGTTTGAAATCCTTATCGTTTAGCATAACTATTGATGAATGCGAACACATCGATCGTGTTCCAAAATCAGCCCGACCTTTGGAAAATTAACATCAGCTTCAATACCATTATCCGACATTGGCACATCGACACCCTCTCCTTCATTTGCAGCAATGTCAACGTGATCTCCACTCATTGACGCCCTCTACGGCGTCATCATCCGAACTCACGACAATGGTGTCTTGCGATTCCAACCCAACTGTACGTATTATTCGCAAATGCATGCAACAAATGGTATGTCATGGAATTGATTCATATGCACCCAATGTTAATGGAATATTAATTGATAAAGTAAGCTACATGAGTCATTGTCGGACCCAATGTCCTCGTATTCGATGTTAAGATTAAATCCTCGTTCTTGACTCATTAGTGATGATGAGATCAAACAATCATCCGACTTGAGAGGAACCCGGCTGTTATTGAAAGATGAAACCAAGTTATACCCATAATACTATAGCTGGACAGACAAAAAACGTAATGAATGTATGATTAAATGTGTTTTTATCCAATGCCCGCAGGCCTATCGGCAAGCTGCGTCCAATTATACTATTATTTGTTGTGAGAATATAAAATAAAGATTTTTTGATTAAATGTGTTCTTATTTAAAATAAATATATAATATCATTGAGTTGGATAATGCCACTGTCTTATTTCTCTGTTTTTTTTTCCGAATTTTATTTTTGTGGCTTCAGATCAATTCCTGCAGGCCTATCAGCTAGCAGCGGGCAGTTATACTATTTTTTTCTTGTGAGAATATAAAATACAGATTTGTTGCTTAAATGTGTTCTTATTTAAAATAAATATATAATATCATTATGCTGGATAGTGTCATTGTCTTATTTCTCAGTTTTATTTTCTCCAAATTATATTTTTGTGGCTTCGGACCAATACCCGCAGGCCTATCGGCAAGTCGCGGTCAGTTATACTATTTTTCTTCTAAGAATATAAAATACAGTTTTGTTGAATAATCTTATTTAAAATAAATACATCCATAATCCTAAACCCTCATCAAACTTAAAGATGATTTAGCCCCTCATTGTCCAATGAATCCAGCAATTCCCACAATTAGTTTCGAAACAAAAGAAGGTAATACCTTATTGCCACAAATCAACTTATAAACAGCTCTTCTTAGCTATATTGCCACAAATAAGATGCAAGATTACATCTTAGAACCCTAGCTACTCACTAAAATTATACTTCTGAGGACCCTAATCGATCACTAATCTTCAATCAACTGGTATTCGAATGCACCATAACTCTAGGTATTCGATTTCGGAAAATAAGAGGCTAATCGGTTTGTTCATACCCTAATCTTCAATCAACTTGTCACATCCATGAACCCTAATAGACGATCAATGCAAATCAAGTGTTCTCACATCCTTCAAGATTCAAAAGCAACATGCAGACTTCGTTGAAGATTCAAACAAATGAAAACGCCTCCATTGAAGATTCAAAAGCAACATGCAGACATCAAACTGATAAAGAATAGTATGTCTAACCTTAAATCGTCAGCGAGTTCGGTGATCGGAAACCTTGAATCCGACGATCCACCACAAATTCCGGCGAGTTAACTCTTTATTCTGGCCAAAACGTGTAAGGAGAAGTTGGAGATTGAGAGTTTGAATAACTTGAGAGTTTATAATTGAATAAAATGTAAATTTGCAATTCAAATATTTGATAGGAAAAGTAAAATTAAAAACATCATCATTAACCTAGGCTAGAAGTAGGTACTCATTACCTACTTTTCAAATTTTAGTTTCCTTTTATCTATTTGATTTTTTTTGTGGAATTTACATAACTACCCATTGGGTCACCCAAAAATGGATCATCCAAGTATTTTCCATCAAGTGGTTTAAATAGCTGTTAGCATGAGTAAATGGTCCTTACAAAAAGAAATGAGTGAAAAACTCAGAAACAAACTGACACGGGGTTTGCCACCAAAGGTGGGTTCCTCGTCATAAAAAAAAAACTGACACGATACGCTCTCTTTTCCCTTCCCTTCCCTCTCTCTTCTCCTGCCTGGTTCTTCTTCTATTCTGCTGGCCGTGCGCTTCGCTGGATTCTGTTCTTTCTCTTTAGAGGAAGTCAATACCTGGGGTTTGTATTCTAAATGTAATTCTTTCACTGTTGAACTGGGGCTTAACAACCAGAGTGATTATTGTTTGATGTGGGTGTTTGAAAAGCTTAACAACCATCTTTCGTTCGATTGTTTGGGATTCTATAGCTCTCATAGCTTAACAACTTTTTCTTGTTTAAATGTTTATTTCGTTCGATATCATCACATCAAATCCTAAGTGTTTCTACTATGAGATTCTACTTTCTTTCTGTTCAATTTTTGGAGTTCCATCTTCATTCTTGGTTAGGTGTTTATACTGTTTTCTATCATCAAAATAGTTGGAATAGAGCAAAATAATTTATCAAATATTGTAATCCTCAGAATCTGCTGGAATTTGTAATGTTTTTTCTTCAGTGGCTAAATCCACTCGGTTTCTTATACCTCTTATTTCATCTGCGGGATGTATACTCCAACTATTACTCTATGTATTTACTCCCCCGCATAAGTCTAGCCATGACTTGCTGGATATATGGCTTTAAATGTTTTGTGTGGTTTTCTAATTTGATATTTCCTGATTGGTTTGATCTTTCCTTGGTGTCGGTTTGTATTTGCTATATGGGTGCAGTTTATCTTGTGACAGCTACCTTCCACTTCCATTGTATTGATTGCTTTGCTCATTTTAATTGCGCTCAGTTAAAATAAAATTCCAATTAACTTGGTTGGTCTTTACCATAGGTGGTGTTTTTACTCTATTTTCCCTAGCAATTTTGGGTTTTATGATGATAATTACAAACGTCTTAAGGTTTTTTCCCCCTCATTTGATTCATGCTTGCCACGTTTTCTGTCAAATTCCATATGTCGACGGTGTGGCGGGACAGATCCTGTTGTTTACTTATCTTCTTCTTATTCTCCCCTTTTACTTATGGGAATATGACCGTGTTCAGTGTCTTAATTTGGTTTCACAAGGTCTTAACTGGTGTTTTCAAACTAAAAATTCCATGTCTTCTTCTTACATGTCTGCTGTGGTTCATGGGAGTCCAACTGATATGGAGTTGGGTTTTGCCCCTCCTGGATTTCCCTGTTTAGTCACTCCCCTCAATTCTATTATAAACACTTCCAATCAGCCCCCTCTTCCAACAATGGACCAAATGTTTCCGACGCAGCCAAATATGGGTGATGACCTAGAAACTGATGAGGTTGAAATCATCAATGAGATCCAGATGCAGACTTCAGGACGCGGCGTTGGTGGGACGGTTTGTCAATAATCAGGTCGACTTCAAGCAACTTTTGACAAAGATGCGTGTGGATTTGAGATATCTTAAAGGTCAGTGAGTTATCGATCTTGTTGGTTATGACTGGTTTTTATTCATATTTGCAACTAGTGAGGATAGGGCAAGGGTCTGTGCAAATCTGCCTTTCCATGTGGTAGGAGCACTTCTTCTGGGATTTTTTGTGGTGTGGTTTTGTTTGGTTTTTATCCAAGTTACGTTCGAATTTTGGTTATGTAATAGGTTTAGATGTTTAGTGCCCTTTACCTTGGGGTGCCTTAGTGTTATAAGGGCTATGTGTTTGTGTTTTGTATGTACAAGTTGTCCTCGGAGCACCCATGTTTTTGTTGTCCTGATGGGTGTCTCCTTCTCGGAACGGTTAGGTTTATGTGTAGGGGCTTTCAGTTGGTTGTGTTTGTTTTCCTTGCTTCTGTATTATGTTTTGGTTGTCTTGTGAATTTAGCTTTCTTATTAGATTTTAGTCCTAAGATTTTGATTTCTCAAAACTATTGGTTTACATATGGCTTGGAAAGGCTTAACAGCAAATTCCCTGGGTTAGCACCCTTTATCATTTCTGTGACATATGGTGAGTTGTATCATTAGACAAAGATTTGGGAAGATATGCAAGATCCAAACAACTATGATATCTATAATTATTTTTTTCACAATTTTTGGCATATGATGGCTACAAGATTTACTTCTAACTTTTATCAATTTATTTTAGGATCCGATAATCTGGAGGATCTGATTATAATTCTCACAACCTATTTTAATTATCAATCTTCTTCTAATATTCGGTTTCTGAGTTTACACAATTTCTGCTTCAACAAGGTAGTAATTCTGATGATCAAGTTCCAATTTACTGTGGCAAAATATTTTATTAAATGACAAACATCGCATATTGAAATATAAGGAGTGTAAGAAAATCTAACATGTGGCAAGACTTAGCTTATATTCAAAAAAGAAATAAACTGGATATTTTAGTCCTTGCAGAAACCAAGTCAGTGAGCGGCCAACTCAATCCCCTTATATTAGAGCAGGTTTTAACAATGCTCATCATATTGCCTCAATAGGAACAAAATGAGGTTTATGGATTTTACTGAATCGTTTTAACAAATCTCAACGTCGAATAAGTACATTTTTATCGGGTTAAAATTGATAACTTTAGTTTTATTATTACTTTCATTTATGCTCCTTCGAATCAAATAGATAAAAATAGGTTCTGGAATGAGTTATTCATTGTCATCCATAAACAATCTCTCTCATGTTTGACAATGGGAGACTTTAATGAAATCGAATCAGGTTTTGACAAAATTGGAGGACTAACTCCGCAGGCTAATAGATTTCCGAGAATTCAAAAAATTATGGAAGAATTAGATGTTCATACGATCCCTTATACAAGTAGTCCAATTACGCAGAGGAAGAGTCAAAATCCTATTGATAACATTTATGAACGATTAGATAGAGTAATGGTTCATACATATATCTTAACATTGTTCCCTAATTTATCAGCACATAATCATCCTTTTACGATTTCTGATCATTCTTTAATGTCTATGTCTATAGGAACTACAATTAGGGTTGATTCACCGTTTAAATTTGAAATGTCTTGGACTAGTAATGATAACTATAACAGATTAGTTAAATAAACTTGGCAGAATAAGCTTTGTGGGTCGTTTATGTTTACACTATTACAAAAACAGAAACTTCTTAAAAAAATACAAAGATATGGTGTAAGTCTCACCAAAATAATAATTTCCGACAGTTAACAGATATTTAAAATCAGCCGTTGTTACTTCAAACACAACAAATTAGTGGAAATTCAAACGATACAATAAGCATTAAACGTAATAGATTGTTAAGTAAGCGTGAAGCTCTCATGGACTTTAATAATACTTTTTGGAAACAACGAGCTAAATCGAATTTTCTAAGGTTTGGAGACAGAAATACCAAATACTACCAATCAATATCTAAAATAAGAAATTCTAAAAATATCACTCGTAATTTTACAAATAAACGTGGTTTATGGATTGAGGATGAGGATCAAATTAGAGATGAAATTACAACTGAATTGGCTGAACGATTCATTTCTAATAATGCACCGATTAGTAGTAATCCATATTTCCTAAATATATAATTGATCAGACCATTACTGAATTTGAAAACAGAATTTTAACACAGGCTTTTTCAGATAAAGAAATTAAGGATATCCTATTCTCAATGACAAATAACAAGTCTCCAGGTCCTGATGGGTTTCCACCAGAGTTCTATAAAAAATACTGGGATATTGTCGGTAAATTAGTTTGCAAAGCTGTTCAATCGTTCTTTCATTTTGGTGTGCTACTCAATGAAGTAAATTCAATTTTCATTGCACTTATTACAAAAATTGACACATCTAGTAACATTAACCACTACCGTCCGATTAGTCTGTGTAATACTATTTCTAAGGTTATCTCGAAACTTTTGGCTAATCGTTTGAAGCCTATTTTACCACGTATTATTAATCCATTTCAGTGATCCTATTCCATTTCTTTCCATTGCAGATGACACTCTAATTTTTGGACGTGCTGATGATTTAAGTCTTCATACGATTAGAAATCTTCTGAATACTTTCTCCAATATGTCTAGATTAACTATAAATTATAATAAAAGTTCTCTACAAGTTTCTAAAAATATTCCTTTCAGTAAAGCCCGGTCTCTTGCTCAACAACTAAATATTCCAATTACAAAATCAATGGAAAAATACCTTGGTATACCACTTATTCGTGGTAGGGTTTGTAACATCTTGTTTGATGAGGCGATAAGTAGCCTTAAAAAGCAGTTGTCAAAGTGGAAATCTAATACTCTCTCTCAAGCTGGTAGATGGGTTCTAATTCAGGCAAACCTAAATTCTAAAACAAATTATTTAATGCATTCATTTATTCTTCCAAAAGGAGTTCTCTACAAAAGATTGATCAGATAAAAAAAAATGTATTTTGGAATAAAACTCAATCGGGTAATTATCATCCTCTAATCAGCTGGGAACATTTGTATACTCCTAAAAAAGATGGTGGGTTAGGTTTTAAATCATCTGAGCAAATTAATTGGTATGCAAATGAAACTTCTTTGGAAAATTATGGCTAATCCTGATAATATTTGGTCGAAGGTTATTACAGATAAATATCTCTCGAAAGAATCTCTAATGAAAAGAGGCAGTTTCAAAATTTCTTGGCAGTTTGGCAGACTTCTTAATGTAAGAGATCTTTTCTCTAAAGGTTTGCTCTGGCTAGTAGGTAATGGGAAAATCATAAATGTATGGTCTGACATTTGGGTAAATGCAAAATATCTTCAAAACTTTCGGAATGATAGTAATCCTAACTTAAAAGTTTGTAATTTATTTACAAATACCAACTCTTGGGATATTGATACATTAAATAGTATATTCCCCTCTCATATTGTTCAAGCTATTACTAATATCCATATTCCAATAATTGATATTCCAGACAAGTTAATTTGGATTTATAGTAGTAATGGAAAATTCTCTGTTAAATCCACATCTTCTATTTGTAATACAGGGAATACTAAGAAAATTCCAGCAGACTGGATTTGGAAACTTAATATTCCTTCGAATATTAAAAATTTTATCTGGAAAATTATTTTAGATATCTTACCTACTACGACCCGTCTAAATAGACATATAAATGGAGTTCCTAGTACTTGCTCTCTTTGTAATTCTGATACAGAAGATACAAATCATTTATTGTTTAATTGTCGGATCACAAGATCCCTTATTCAAAATCTAGGTGTTAAGTTGGGAAAATGTTATAATATTCCAAATTTAACAAGTAATGTTTCGGAAAATATTTTAAATACTAGGGCTCTTAATATAGATTTTACAGACTTATGTCATTTATGACACTCTGTTTGGGAGCTTAGAAATAGAATTATTTTTCGCAATACTTCGGATACAGGTATTATCTATGCTCTAACTCAAACTATAGACAAAATCTCATGTTGGAATAAACAGCAGGTAAAAACGAAGTTACCTAAATGTCTTAGACTTCGTAATAAATTGATTTTGAAATGCCCTCCAATAAATGTCATTAAGATCAATGTAGGTGCTTCGGTGAAAATTGATATTCAACCGAAGGTTGGTTGTATTGTTAGGAATAATGATAGTCTAGTTCTTCGGATTCATAAATGTAACGTTAGGATGAGTTCGGTTATTCTAGCAGAAGCTTTTGCAGTTTATACAAGTATAAGACTGGTAGCGGAGATGGGGATTCGAAGAGTAATAGTTGAAAGTGATTGTGATCATCATCAATGTCATCAATCAAGTGAACAGTATACAATGAGAGGTCGCTCAAATAATCCAAGGGATTCATTCGTTAAGCAAAGATTTTGAGAGCGTCACAATTCATCACTGTTACAGAGAGGCAAATGTTGCAGCTGATTTTCTTGCTAAATCTCAGTTGAATTGTAATTTTATTTTGAATTCCTATTGTTGTGAGTTTCGGAACATCATCTTGCGAGATGATCATAGATGTCATTAGTACATCAATTTATTACCTACTGTAAAAAAGGGGGGGGGGGGTTTAAATAGTTGTTTCCCTGAATAACATATGGTGAAATTACAAAACTACCCTTGCCAACTTATACATTTGTGAATATTAGAATATATATTCATATACATATACTCTAATAACTATCACATCTTAATAGACGTACCTAACCGGCCAACCCTAATAAAAAAAAACAAAACCTTAAATGATTCGTGTAAATGCTCGGATTTTTAAATCATCATTTTTTTTTCGGAAAGAGGAAAATCAAAATAAATTTTAAAGTGGGAATTAATGGAAAACTCACTAACTTGAATTTTTGAACTCTTAAAGAGAATTACGGCCTAATTTTAACTTTAAATATCAATTTCGTCTTTTCGTCTCGGGATGTGAAATAAAATTTGGGTTGCGATATCCTCTTGATTTTGAAAACGTTGTTTTGATCAAATCGCGATAAGGTCGAGAGAGCGGGTATCGAGATTTTCTTTCCGGAAATTTTAGGATTTCACTAAAATAGGTGGTTTGACCAAACCTTTGTCTTATTTCCCCTCCGCTTTTTATGCAAACAACCCTCTTCTAACTTCCCTCTCCCAATTTTAGCTAAACACCACATCTCCTATCTTGTTCCTCATCCCCATGCTCCCCCATTTTTAGCTACAATCCCAAGCAACCCCTTGCCATTTCCCCACGCCATTACAGCCGCCCCTATTGCAGATCAACCCACGTCACTGCACAATCTCCCTCCCTTTTGATTGACTGGTTCAGAAGGAGCATATCCTCACCTTCTCTTTTGTCTTCAAACCCCACACTTCCTCCCTCAATCCTCCTTCTTTAATTCTGTCAAGCAGTAGCAACAACAGCTACAAGATCAACTTCCGTTCCTCGTAGAGCAATAAGCAAACACCACACCTCCGTTCTCCTCCTTTCCGCCTCTCTAATCTGTCGGCAACCACCGCCAGTCGCGGCCTTCACTCCCTTCTTCTCTCGTGACGAGCAGCAGCCAACCATTGAGCCCTCACCGTCGCTTACCTGTTTTCTGACGATCTAGAGCACGCCTGAGCCACACCTGAGGACCACCAGAGCGCACCTGAGCATTCCCGAGCGCAGCCACCGCTTCTTCCCTTGCTCTGTTCTACCTTTCCGGTTCGGTAAGCTTCGTTACCCTTCGCTTCCCCTCCAAATCGAGCCAAGACTCCTTTTTTAGCTCCATTATGAAGAATCGAGTACTTAAGGTAAATAAAAAATGAGACAAATACTCTAGAAGGGGGGTTGAATAGAGTATGGAAGATTTTCGCAAAAGCCTTTTCCGCAGTGGCAACTTCAAGGCCTCTAAACTGGATCCAAAGGTCTTGAACTGGACTTCCAAGGTTTTGAAACAGAACTTTTCGTGTCTTCAATTTTCTGCAGCGATTAAAACGTTAAATAACTTAACAGAGAAATAAATAACACTTGACTTATTAACGAGGTTCGACTCTTAAACAGCCTACGTCCCCGCCTAGGGTTATCCAACCCGTAGGATTCAAACAACTATTATTTCACTTCTTATGGATCCTAGATACAACCGAGAAGATCTTTTCTTCTTCTAAACTCTCGAAGCCTTACCCACTCCTACCTAGTCAACTCAAATCCCTTAGAATCCTAGAGACAATTTAGAAGAACTACCCTTCTCGTAGCCTCACCCGCTACTATCTAGTCAACCCAAAACACTCGTGAAATAATAGCCCTAACCACACCAACGTGTGTATACGTTTGAGTATAGGGATACTCTTAGTATAACGAGAATGATTTACCCTATAACACTTAGATTTTTTTCTTCTCTCTCAACTAGAAATAAAAGAAATTACAACGAGGGAGAGAAAGAACATAAATAAGCTTGAAGATGATCGCTTTGGCTTTGAAGTGCTTGCTTGAATGTTGTGCTTGTGTTGTGTGTTTTCTTCACCACTTGCTCTCGTCTTTTATAGGCGCAGGGGCTGGTTTGTTGCTGCTGGAAATCCCAGATTTTACCTTGAATTTCAGCTGGTTTGAATTCGAAATAAATCCCACCTAATCTGATTTTGGTTGCACAAAAAATCAGCCCGTTTGAATTCGAATTCCCCACTTTCTCTTCCACAAAATCAGCCCACAAAATCACACGTAACCACTTAGATTTGCTCCTTGATATTTGGTGTCGGCTTGGGACTAAATTTGAATTCAAATTGAAGCTTCATTTGTACATGGAACAAAGATTTGAAGTCCCTGCACATGTTAGTCTTTATAGCAAAAATCAAATCTCATCCAATTCAAAACAAAATCTCAGCAACTTTATTTTCCAAATATTTTCTATAAAAATAAAGCAAATAAATAAGCATATATTAAAAACAAATAAAAAATCTCTTAAAATCATCTTTAATGAAATAAAATAAATCTTTTGAACCAAATATGATTTTAAGTAGATATACCCGCATAATAAATATATCCGCATAATATATAAATCAAATAAAACAACCATAAAATATAATTGATATTTGCATAAAATACTACCTTATTTGTCTTCCATCATCCCTACAAAAATATATCACATATTATCATCAAGGTGGAGTCAACAATCTCCCCCTTGATGGAAGACAAAACAAATATCAATTATGCAAATAAATATAGCACATGCGGAGCATCATATAACGTACAAGCATAAGCATAAGCACTATATAACATTTCTCCCCCTTTTTTTCTTCCAACAAGTAAGGGAAGAAATCGAGTTTACCAAAAAAAAATTTGTTACAGTCAAGACCTTGAAACTGATCGCAAGGCCTTGAGATGTCAGCAGACAGTATTATAAGAACTTAAATTCAGCAGCCATTGCTCCCCCTACGATAATGCTTCCCTGTTCAACACATCAAGCTCCAAAGAGAAATACTAAGCAAAGAGAATCATTTGTAGCATATGATAACTCCACTCCCTTGATGAAAATCGGAAATAGTTTCAAAGGCTTTGACACTCAGTTTGTGTCAAAGGTCTTGAAGCTACAGTTGTGTTGATGAAACACAAAACCTGTACTTTATGTTTATTATTTGCGGATATGATTATATGATATTATTATTAATATATTGTCAGATATTATGCACTAACTTTTCAGCAAGTTTTTCGAATAATATCTCCTTCCTTAAAGCTTGAAGTTGAGAAGAATCAAATCGGAAATCATGGCTTCCGAGTTTCCCTCAAATAGAAGATTGTGAAGATTACCTCTCAAGCCATGATTTGCTCTAGCCATTGGTGAAGATCCTTCTTTGAAAGAGGCGCCGATTTGTTCAATATAAAGAAAAGGAAGAAGGGAAGAAATACACACATTTGTGGAACACAAGCATTCATACACTCAAGCCTTCAAGTCAAATCTGTCTTCTTCGTGTGGTCTCTGCTAAGTTCTTAAGAGTCATTTATGTTGTTTACAAGCATTTGAGAGTTACACGGTGAGCTTATAGGATATATTTCGAGTGAGTGTTATACTCAAGAGTTTGTAACTCAGAAATTGGACACTAGGCGATTGATTCACTAAGTGTAAGAGGATTGTACTAGATAGCTGAGAGAGGTGGGGCTCTTCTAGATTGGTCTAGGACTCCAAGGGAACGTGAGTTGACTAGATTGCAATTGTATAGGAGAGAGGCTTCTCGGTGAGCTATTAGGATCCTAAGTCTTGTGAATCAATAAAAGCCGGTTGAATCCTAGGGTTGTGGAAGAACCCTAGGCGGGGACATAGGCCAAGTTCGTGCCGAACCTCGTAAACAATTCAATGCATCCTTTACTTACTGCTTTACCATATTTCCGCACTTGTTTCGAATTGTATAACTCTGTTGTGATTCAGGTTTGCGAGAAGAAAGAATTACGTCTAATCTCAAAGGGTTTTGCAAAAGCTTCAAAAGTCTTGAGATTATCTGCGAAAAACCGACATACTCTATTCAACCCCCCTTCTAGAGTATCTTTATATTACTCTGTTATACATTATCGAACCTTCAATTGGTATCAGAGCCTTACTCACTGCTTTTGATCTAACAATCTTGTGAGTTTTGATCATTCATGTCTGGTGAAGCAAGCGGAGGATTTGCACAAGGAAGGTCCACCAGTAGACCATTACTCTTTGTAGGAAACAACTTCGTCCACTAGAGATCCTTGATGAAAATATTCATTATAGATCAAGATCTATGGAACCAAAGTTGCGAAGACTGAGGCTGAATACATCCAAGCAGATCTTGAACTCGTCTCCATAAACTACAGGGCTATTAACTTACTATATTGTGGTCTTAGCACTGATGAGTTTAACCGTATTTCATCTTGTAGATCAGCTAAATAGATTTGGGACAAGATGGTTGTCACCTACGAAGGAACTAGCCAAGTGAAGGACACCAAGATCAGCATCTTCCTTCGAAAGTATGAACTTTTCAAAATGAAGCCTCATGACTCTATTAAGGCCATGTTCACATGGTTCACAAAGATCACCAACAACCTTGACTCTTTCGGCAAGAGCTTTAAGAACGTTGAGAAAGTGAGGAAGACATTGAGGTGTATCCCAAAAGACAAATGGGGCCCTAAAGTGACAGCCATAGAGGAAGCCCAAGATCTCACCACTCTGCCCCTTGATGAATTGCTTGGGAAGCTGATCACACATGAGATGATTCTCAATGAAGACGATGGAGAACTCCCAGCAAGCACTAAAAACTTGGTGCTCAAGTCTAAGAAGGATGAGCTCAAAGATGTGTCTGATTCTGAAGATGAGGATGGCGATGAGGATGATCCTTTTGCTCTCTGATGGACGGTTTTTAGTCGCGTTAACCGTATCAAAATAATTTCGAACCTACCTAACTAATGTAGTGTGGTAAGCACGAGTCGATCCCACAGAGAATCAAGTTATTCCTAAGTTAAGTTTATTTACCAATTAGTATGAAACGGGGGTTTTAAGTGGTGAAAATAAGAAAGAAAATAAAATAAACTATAAACAAATTAATGCAAAGCAATTTAGAGAAAATCGTTCTACCTACAACTATCCACTTTATTTGGTTGAATTGATATTGTAACTTCCTCTTGTCCTTTTATGATTCCTATGAATGCCCTTGTCCCGACCTAATATAGTTACTAGTCCAATCAGTCCTAGAAACCCTTATCAATCGAACAGCCCCTAAAGAAGGATTTAACCCAATTGATAGCTTTAAGACCAGAGATTAACCAAGATATTTACAGTCCCTAAAGAGGGATTTAACAACACATCCAACTTCCTACCCATCCAATTAGTTCAATCAGCCCTAAAGGGATAAGTTTGCCACTTGGGTTAGGTTTCACAATCAGGAATCTACAAAACCCTAGCAATTGAATTGATTATACCAAGTTGATCAGACAAGATAAAATAAAACAATTAATCATTCAAGCACAAAGAAGTCGAAACATTCAATATAGAAAATAAGGAACAAGAATTAGAAACTCACAATCAATCCAAAAAAGCTTCAAATTGTAGACAAAACGGGAGAGTTCAGGTCTCCATAAAAATAAGACAAAAGACAATTAGGGTAAAACAAAGCAAAGTCTCGGCCGGTTACTTCACGTTCGGCCTCCTCTTTATAGCCGTAAGAATGTATATATACAGTGAAAGTTCCTAAAGAATAATAATAATATAAAACTAATTTATCTATCTAATTAACCTAATTATAATAATGATAATAGAAATAGTAATATGGAGCGCTGAAGACCAACAACACTTGCAAGCCCAAAACCGAATCTCCTCCAATTCAAGTGTATTGCGCACTTATTAGCTCGGCCCATCCTCCTTCCAAATTGCAAAATACCTGAAATATATAAAAATATGTAAAATTGCCTGAAATATTTAAAAACACGAGTGTAGACTCCAAAAATCAAATAATACAAATTAAGCTATAAAATATGTAAAAATGCTCTAAATTAATATGCAAAACTATAATTAAAACATGACTAAAATAGATTCTATCAAACTACCCCATGCTTAGACTTTTGCTTGTCCTCAAGAAATGAAAAACACATATAGAATTAATTATCCCACAAATAAGATATCCATGCTATAATTTAGAAAAGCAACATCACGTAGTAGGAGCTATGAATAAGAAAACAAACATCCTAACAAGTATATGAGCTATCCAATAGTAAAGGCAAATTTAATCCAACCTCACCGGGATAATGTGTTTCACTCAAGCTCTCGTGTTTAGGCTTTAAATCCAACTCTCAACTCAATCCAAAATGCTCTATACACCGTGAAAGTTATCACTTGCAAACAACATCATGAGGACTTTTATAGGGTTGTAATGGGGCTTTGGTAGGAACATAAGGCATGAGAAATATTTAGGCTTATGGTGCTAAAAATCCAGGAAAAAGGAACAACAACCAACCAGAACAACACCTAAACTTCTATACTTCGCTAACCATTCCAATAACATAAACTCCAATACACATCAATAAGCACTTTTCGATTTCAATAACCATACAACTCATGCAATTTTTCCATTTGGGTCATGACTTCTTTTCTTTTCTTTTATGCTTACTTTTGCCCCTAGGTGAATTTTATCCTCCCTAGGTCCAAGCTTACTAGACTTTTACTCCTAAGTGAATTTTATCCTCCTTAGGCCCCTAGTAATAAGTCATCTCTATTATGCAAGAAGGGTTACCTTATTTTGGCTATGCCTTTCGCAATGCACAACCATACATATATCATCTCCACTCAAAGCAACTCCAACATAAAGATTTTTCACCAATTCTCCTCCTAATTCCCGGATAGGGTCAGGCTAATCATTGGCTATGATATATTTTTGTGGAGCTATAAAAAAAAAGGCTTTAAGGCTCAGATTGGCTTCAAGCAAAGGATAATGCAAAGGGTAGATAAGGTATAATATGGCTAAAGAAAACATGCCTCAATCATTTGAAATTCACAAGCAACAAACATGTGCAATACAGTACTGAAATAAGAAGCATATGGAGAGTATAATCACACAATAAAAGCAAAAGGGAATAATATGTAAAGTCCCTATAAGGCCAAAATCAAACTCACAAGGGTTATATTTCTTATTTCTTAGATTTTAATTTAACTTCAACTATGAACCATACTTGCTCAATTATATTCTCAAATCATGCTCCAAAAATCATTTTCAAGCAATTCAATTAAATCATGGGATTTATGCAATTAAGATCATAAAAATAAATTAGAGGACAAACTAAACCAAGATGGGTATCGTTAATAACACTTAAATGCAATGAAATGCATAACAAAGATTGAGAAAAACAAAAAAAAAAAAACTAACATAAATATATAAATACGGAGCTACACTAAAATTCCCCACCCCATGCTTAAAATCTTACTTTGTCCTCAAAGTAAAGAAAAATAATAAAAGAGAGGTAGAGGAAACTCACAATGAATTCAAGCTCAAATCTGAAGAGGTGGTGGTGTTGCTCTGAACCGACCATAAAATTTAGCATCCCTCAAAGTTATAAGACCCTTGGTGTTCCAGTAGCAACTTTCAGTAGCAACTTGGATGTAATTGACACTCGTGAAACGTCTTGGAGTCGGAAAAATATAGGCAGTCTCCTTTGCGATTAGTCCTGGCCAAAACAAAAGACAAAGAAAACACACCACAACCAAACACATTCCACATCCAAGAAAAATATATCATCCAAGAAGTAAGAACAACAAAGACCCCCCATACCCAAACCAGTCTCTGCAAGTCATGCTCATCCATATTTCGGAAATAAAATCATGAAAAATTTGATGGATACAGAGAGGCATGAGACAAGCAAGTGGACAAGAACCACTCATAAAAATCACTTGGGCCAACATAACTCAGCTGATGTTAAACATAACAAGAAGAAACCGATCAGCTCCAAAGAGATTACAAAAAGGAATTTTAAAATCATCATTAAGACATCTCAACAAAATCAATAGTAGACCGACACAAGAGCAAACCGACTCAATGTAAAAATCTCAAAGTACACTTAATCTAGTCCAGGAGAATGCTCAAAAGCATATAGCATGTCCAGAACTGAACTCCTTAGCTACTGCGCAACCAGAAAACACAACAAAATCAAACTATTAATTTAAGATCTCCATCAACCCAACATGAACAATAAATCTCAAACAATTGACAGTAGATTTCACTCAATCTTGACAATGAATGGAAAATTCAGATCCGCCCGTGAATATGAAGCAACAAGAATTGAAAATAAGATACGAACAATTTCAGCAAAATCAATTCATCCTCCGCTTCTATAAATCACGAGAATCAGCTTATCAATGAAAGGGTGAAAAAGGGTGACATACCTGCACCTACCTAAGTGAAATCACGGCCTGGATGAATGTGAATCGCAGGCAATTTGAGGCAACAATGGCAACTAGCAGTAGAAATTCCGAGAGGGGCTGGTGCTGCGCTGGGAGACTGGTGGCTGGCGGAAGTCCGGCGATCAGAAGGCGGCTGGAGATGGTGGATGATGGAAGGAGGATAGGCCGGTGCTGGTAGGGAAGGAGAGGCCAGCAGTATGAGTATGAAGGGCGGCGATGCTAGGTCGAGAAAGACGACGGCTTGGGAGAGACACGATGCTAGGCCAAGGGACGAAGAAGGACCGAGGGAGACGGGAAATCCGGTGGATCTGGTGGTGACTAGCAGCGGTAGGCGAGGGAAGGAGAGGAAGGCCGTCGGTTATGTGCCGACGATGATGGTGCTGCGCTGGTGGAGTGGTGGGGCGGATGTTGGCACGACGCAGGCGACGAGGGTGGCGCAGAAAAGCGATGCAGTAGTCCGGCGATCGCTGGGCTGCAGGACGGAGTGCGGGAGGAGGTGGTGAAGAAGGACGGAGGGCGGAGTGCAGGTGGTGGTCCGGTAGCAGCGGGACAGAGGAGGCGGTAGAAGGACAGGTGGGAGGGAGAAAGGGTAAAACGGAAAGGGCGAAGGAAATCGATGGTGCTGGCAGCCGGCGACCATCGGAGGATGAAGAGGCGGTGGACGGTTTAAAGAGACGGCGCAGTGAGGAGCGAAGGGCGGTGCTGAAGGGCGGCGCTGAGTGGGTTTGAGAAGGGGAAGAACTAGGGAGACGGGATATTTTTTATTTTTTTTTAAAAAACAAAAATAAAAATAAAACAGTAATCTATAACCTAAAAAAAAAATTAAATCTAAAACTAGGTGCTCTCGGCAATTTTAATTTTAATTTTTTTAACGAAAATAAAAAAATCTGAAAATTTAATCCTAACTAAAAATAAGAAGGGAAAAAGAAAAAAAAAATTACCTTGGTTGGCTCACAATCTCTCTAAGATCGATTCAGACATTGTTAAAGCCCTTAACAATTTATCAAACTCTCGAGCATGACTCTCTGCAGAGGATATGTAATACCAACGATTCAGTTCCATTGGTGGCTTCTCAAAATATGCGCTCCTCTTTTGCCATCTCTTAGCTTTTTGTCCGTTTGCACCCTCATTAAATTCAAACAATAGAATCCTCTTTGTCAAACTTTCCTCATCTTGCTCATCTAACCACCACCTCCGTCTGCCTAGGAAAAATCTCTGAAATAATTGGAATTGTAATTTGTTGAGCCACTTGGATCCGCTTCATCTCATTATTGAAATCAGTTTGGATCATTATAAGTTGGGACTCCATTGCAGCAAAGCACTCTTCCATACGGGGCAACATGGACGATTCTTGTGATGATTGTGGAGCCAGACATGGGGGCTCAAGTTGTCCGATTTGGAGCTCTAATTGTGCAATCTCATGTATAATATCCATCTCACGAGAAAGTTGAGTTTTGCACAAATGATATACTTCCTTAACCTTTCCAATCGGAACCCTAAACACCGGACAATCTTGAAATATATGATTAGAAACTCCGCAAAAATCACAAAATAAATCGTGAGTCATCTTTAGAGGGAACCACCTAGACACAAACAAAAATAGTTAGTAGCACGGGTGTTATGAACTGTAAGATAGGCTCACAACAAAGTTAATTATATACAATAATTGGCAAACACACAAACAAAGAAATAAACTTTGATTCCCCGGCAACGGCGCCAATTTGATGGACGGTTTTTAGTCGCGTTAACCGTATCAAAATAATTTCGAACCTACCTAACTAATGTAGTGTGGTAAGCACGAGTCGATCCCACAGAGAATCAAGTTATTCCTAAGTTAAGTTTATTTACCAATTAGTATGAAACGGGGGTTTTAAGTGGTGAAAATAAGAAAGAAAATAAAATAAACTATAAACAAATTAATGCAAAGCAATTTAGAGAAAATCGTTCTACCCACAACTATCCACTTTATTTGGTTGAATTGATATTGTAACTTCCTCTTGTCCTTTTATGATTCCTATGAATGCCCTTGTCCTGACCTAATATAGTTACTAGTCCAATCAGTCCTAGAAACCCTTATCAATCGAACAACCCCTAAAGAAGGATTTAACCCAATTGATAGCTTTAAGACCAGAGATTAACCAAGATATTTGCAGTCCCTAAAGAGGGATTTAACAACACATCCAACTTCCTACCCATCCAATTAGTTCAATCAGCCCTAAAGGGATAAGTTTGCCACTTGGGTTATGTTTCACAATCAGGAATCTATAAAACCCTAGAAATTGAATTGATTCTACCAAGTTGATCAGACAAGATAAAATAAAACAATCAATCATTCAAGCACAAAGAAATCGAAACATTCAATATAGGAAATAAGGAACAAGAATTAGAAACTCACAATCAATCCAAAAAAGCTTCAAATTGTAGACAAAACGTGAGAGTTCAGGTCTCCATAAAAATAAGACAAAAGACAATTAGGGTAAAACAAAGCAAAGTCTCGGCCGGTTACTTCACGTTCGGCCTCCTCTTTACAGCCGTAAGAATGTATATATATATAGTGAAAGTTCCTAAAGTATAATAATAATATAAAACTAATTTATCTATCTAATTAACCTAATTATAATAATGATAATAGAAATAGTAATATGGAGCGCTGAAGACCAACAACACTTGCAAGCCCAAAACCGAATCTCCTCCAATTCAAGTGTATTGCGCACTTATTAGCTCGGCCCATCCTCCTTCCAAATTGCAAAATACCTGAAATATATAAAAATATGTAAAATTGCCTGAAATATATAAAAACACGAGTGTAGACTCCAAAAACCAAATAATACAAATTAAGCTATAAAATATGTAAAAATGCTCTAAATTAATATGCAAAACTATAATTAAAACATGACTAAAATAGATTCTATCACTCTCATCATAAGAGACCTTTCTCGAAACCTCAAAATGAAGAAACAATTAAACAACAAGGATGGATCAGGGTCTTCTAAATTTCGAGGTAAGTCACAATACAACAAATATGACAAAAAGACTAAACCTTTGTCTTGTTTTGAATGTGGTGAAATAAACCATCTTGTGAAAGACTGCCCTCAAAAGACGAAGAGTCAGTCCAAGAAAGGTGATAGATGGAAAAAGAAAGTCATGGTGGCAACTTCGAGCGATTCTGACTCAGACTCCGATGATGAGAAGGCCAATGTCTGTCTTATGGCCTTAGGAGATGAATCCCACAATGAGAAGCTTGAGGTAACTGTAAGAGAACTTATGGCAAGTCCAAAAGAGGTATTATCGGAATTCCTTTCTAATATGATTGCCAATGAAGAGAAACTTATTGCCCAAACTAACACTCTTATTAAGAAAACTGTGGACCAGGAAAGAGCTATTGAGGATCTGTCTATAAGGGTCAGCAGTCTTGAAACTTCTTATTCAGGTCTTGACATTAAAGTCAAGACTCCTGACTCAGAGAAATCTGAACTCAAGCAAGATCTCTCCTCTCTAAGAAGTGAACATCATGACTTACAGAATGAGAAAATCTCCCTGAATAATAAGATTCAAGACCAACAGACAACCCTCAAAAGTTTGACCAAATCCAAAGGCACTCTTGATAGGATGTTGGGTGAGCAACAAAGTTCTGTAAAGAAAAGTGGTATTGGTTACAATCCAAGGTTTTTAAAGAAGCAGCACGTACATTACCACTTTTATAAAGGAAAAAGGAAGCAGAACCTCTCCTATATGTCACCATTGTGCGAGAAAGGGACATGTAAAAGAGACTTGCCCCTACAGAAGAAAGGATCCACATATCATTCGCAATACATTCCCTGTTCATTTGAGAAAAGAACGAATAACACAAGTTTGGGTCCCCAAAGGCACTATTTTACCAAATATGGTTTATCCCAATAATGGATCTAAATTTTCTTATTGGTCTAGCCACAAAGGTTGATGTTTGTCTTGCAGGAGATCACCAAGGTGAAAGAGCAAAAATGGATTATTAATAGTGGATGCTCGAGACATATGAGTGGGAAGAGTTCTCTCTTTCATGATCTAAAGAAGCAATCCACTGGAACAATCACTCTTGTTGACAAAGTAAAGTGTGACTTCGTTGGTATTGGTAGTGTTGGGAGTGATCCTAACCATAATATTAAAAATGTTTATCTTGTTAATGGTTTGAAGTATAATTTTCTTAGTGTTTCTCAACTATGTGATAGTGGTAATGATGTTGGATTTAACAAGAAAAGATGTCTAGTGCGCAGAGAAGATATAGGTGAAGTAGTTGTAACTGCATATCCTTATAACAACATCTATGCTGTGAATGCTGAGCAAGTGGCACAAGGTAGCTTAACCTGTCTAAAGGCTTTGACGGATGATCCAAAGCTCTAGCATAGGAGACTCAGTCATGTGAGCCCACATACACTACAGAAGCTTGTGTCCAAAGAGCTTGTAAGAGGTTTACTTTTACAAGCTCACGAGGTAAACAAACACGTAGCCCTTTCAAGCCTAAAAAGGTTGGAAGTTCTACTAGACCCCTTGAACTTTTCATATGGTTTTATGTGGTCCTATGCGAGTCAAATCTCCCAATGGTAAAAAGTACATGCTTGTTGTTGTTGATGATTTTTCTAGATATACTTGGGTTGCATTTTAAAAGAAAATTCAGAGGCCTTATTTGAGTTTTCAAAACTTTGTAAGGAGTTGCAAACTTTAAGAAACGAGCCCATAGTGTCGATTCGAAGTGATTATGGTAGGGAGTTTGATCAACTTCAAATTGATTTGTTTTGTGCTAAATATGGCATCTCCCATAATTTTTCTGCTCCTAGGAAACCTCAACAAAATGAAGTTGTGGAACGAATAAACCGCATCCTAGAGGACATGGCCAGGACTATGCTTTTAGAAAATGCATTACCAAAAACCTATTGGGCTGAAGCTGTTAACACAACTAACTATATTTTGAATCGTTGTCTTATTCGTTCCATCTTAAAGAAAACTCCTTATGAACTTTTCAATGGCCGCAAACCACTTATATCATATTTTAAACCCTTTGGTTGTACTTGTTTTGTTCATAAAAATGGAAAAGATAACCTTGGAAACCTTGATGCGCGTAGTGATGAAGGTATATTTCTTGGCTACTCCACAGGTAGCAAAGCATATATAATCTTCAACAAAAGGACCAAGTTAGTTGAGGAAAGTATACATGTTATATTTGATGAATGCAATGACGGTTCTTTGAGTGAAAGTGTTACAAATTTAGATCTTGACATACATACAGAGAACGAGGATGGTAATGATGCTGCTACCAAGAACACAAAGAAGAGGAACATGCAGGATCAGATTCTCAACACTGAAGAATTGGCCAAAGGTGTTGAAGCTTCGTCCAAAGCCCTTGGCGACCAATCCAAAAGTGTTGAGACTTCAAAAACTGCTGTAATTGAACATAAAAGATCCATGGAGTCAGATGTACCACAAATTAATCCTGCTGGTGTGACAAATCAAGGAGCTGAGACTAGCAAACGAAATTTCAAATACTCCTCATCACACTCATTAACGGATATCATCTCTGACCCTACATCTAGTGTTCAAACTCGGTCTAAACTTAAAGATCTTTGTGCTTTTTATGCGTTTGTTTCTCTTATAGAACCAAAGAAGGTAGCTGAGGCCCTTCAAGAGCCAGACTGGATCATTGCCATGCAAAGTGAGCTTAACAAATTTTAAAGGAACAAAGTCTGGACCTTGAAGCCTAGGCCAAAGCATCAATCAGTCATTGGCACACGTTGGGTATTTCTTCGGAACAAGCTAGATGAGAATGGTAAGATCATGAGGAACAAAGCAAGGCTTGTTTCTCAAGGATACAATCAAGAGGAAGGTATTGACTACGAGGAGACTTTTGCTCATTTAGCCAGGCTTGAAGCAATTCGCATATTTTTAGCATTTGCATCTTTTATGAGCATAAAGTTATATCAAATGGATGTCAAGTGTGCTTTTCTTAATGGTTTCTTAGAGGAAGAAGTCTATGTGCCTCAACCCCCAGGTTTTGAAAGTTTGGAATTTCCTAATCATGTTTACAAAATAAACAAAGCTCTATATGGTTTGAAACAAGCCCCAAGGGCTTGGTATAAGCGCTTGTTAAAATATCTTTTAGAAAATAATTTTAAATATACGTTGATGATATATTGTTTGGTGCTACTAACACATCTTTGTGCAAGGAATTTTCTGACATTATGTGCAGAGATTTTGAGATGAGCTTGATGGGTGAAAGGGTTACAAGTTCATTAATCTAAGAAAGGGTTATTTGTCAACCAAAGCAAGTACACTAAGGATCTCTTGAAGAAGTTCAAGATGGATCAATCCAAAGCCGCCAAGACACCCATGAGCTCAACCCTATCTCTAGATCAAGACAAGACTGGAAAGAGTGTCAATCAAAAGGTGTATCGAGGGATGATTGGATCTTTATTATATCTTACGGCTAGTAGACCTGACATCATATTTAGTGTTTGCATGTGTGCTAGGTTTCAAGCTAACCCTAAAGAATCTCACCTCGTGGATGGGAAGAGGATTTTTTGATATCTCAATGGCACTAAGGAGCTTGGCTTATGGTACCCAAAGCAAAGAGATTTTACACTAATCGGGTATTCTGATGCAGATTTTGCAGGCTATAAGGTGGATAGGAAGAGCACGTCGGGATGCTGCTAATTCTTAGGAGCATCCTTGATCGGTTGGCACTCAAAGAAACAAAACTCAGTTGCTCTATCCACTGCCGAAGCCGAATACATAGCAGTTGGAGCATGTTGCTCCCAAATCCTTTGGATAGCTCAACAAATGAGAGATCTTGGCATCAACCTCAAAGGCATTCCCATTAAGTGTGACATTACAAGTGCCATCTCCATTTTAAAGAATCATGTTCAGCATTCAAGGACCAAACATATTGATGTAAGAAATCATTTCATTAGAGACCATGTCGAAAAAGGTGATGTGTCCATATCTTTTATTTCAACTGATTATCAATGGGCTGACATCTTTACTAAGCCTTTGGCAGAGGACAGGTTCACCTTCATTAGACGTGAGATCGGAATGCTTAACAAGGATGCACTTTCGTAGGGGGGGCTTTCCCTTTACAAAAGATAAATTCTACTCAGTGTCAAGACCTTTGAAACTTATGTCAAAGATTGTGAGCTGAATGGTAGAGAACATATAACGGATCATATATTTGGTTAATATCTTATTAGATATTGGATCAAATATAGTTTTTATGTTTTTTAACCTTCTTTATACATTACACATCTTATTTTCCAAAAATTCTTATATCCGAGTATTTTTTATTTATGAAAAAATATATTTTCGGAATTATTCCCTCTTGAATTAAAGTGTGACAAGATTGTTTGCAATTTGAATTGTTTTGGAAATCAAATATTTTCAAAATGGCAGTGTGATGATTTCTAACCCTCTCACCCTTTTTAAACCACAAACTTTAACCTAATTTCTCACCTCTCCAAATTTACCTAAACCCTCTCTTAAACTCCTTACTCAACCTTTTTCTGAAAGCTTAGCCGAATTTCATCCATGACACCCAAATCCAAGAAGACATCCACACTCAAACGCCTTGGCGCTACCCCCAAGGGACGCCAGACCATTGTTACTTCCCCTCAACCCGAACCTACTCCTCAAGCCATTGTCCCAGCTACTGTCCCGAGTACCGTCCCTGAGAGCACTATTGCCGAAATCAAGCGGTCCCTAAAGCACCCGACGAAGAAATCACTCAGTGCCAAGCAAAAAGGGAAAAGGAAAATCATTACTGAGGAAGAGGAGGAAGAGGAAGATCTTGATGAGATTTTGGAACGAGATGCTACAAAGGAGGCTGAGAAAGCTAGAAAAGAGGCCGAGGAAGAGGCCCTAAGAGTTGTAGAGAAGAAGGTTCCCACTGAAGAGGAACCAGAGGAAGAGGAAGAGGAGGACGAAGAGACTGCAGACGACGAGGATGCTGAGGGAGACGATGTTGAAGGGTCCGCTGAGGACTCGGGGTCTGAGGATGAAGAGGATGAGGAGCCAGAACCTGTTCCCTCTCCTTCTCCTCCCCCACCTCCCCCGTCTCCAAAGAAGCGCAAAGCCCCTGCAGCAAAGCCTCCATCTCCCAAGCGCACAAGGAAAGGCACTATCAGAAGCCTTGACGCGCCTGTCAAGGGGACTGCTCCCACAAAGGCTCGCAGGAAGAACGCCGATCAGCCTGCACTTATCCAGGTAAACCAATCCTTGCCCTCCTCCTGGTTTGAAAATGCTGAGATGGCTGAAAAGTGGGTAGATGTGTTTAGATCTCGTGAGATATGTTGTTCTGATTTCATTGATCGTGAGATATGTTGTTATGTTTAGATCTCTGCTTGGACCCTTCTAAACCTTGAATCTGTTTACTATCCCCAACCCACCCATCCGTTTTACATAAACCTCAAAGCCAAACACAATGCTGATGGTTGGTCCTTGGAATCAGTTGTCAGGGGAGTTAGAATCACCTTCAACTCCATTGACTTCGCTGATCTCCTTGGCCTTCCTAGACCTTGTCTACCCTCTCCTGAAAACCCCACAAAAGAACAGTGTGTTGCTCTTGCCCGGTCCAAATACCTAATCCCCGAAGCATCCAACAGCACCACAAAACAGCTTACCCACTCGTCCCTTACACTTGAGGCAAAAATTATCTTCAACATCATTGTGAGATGCCTCTTACCCCGAATGAACTCTAGCTCCCTCCTAACTAATAACGCTATGGTCCTTCTATACCGAATTTTGAATGGCCATGATCATGATCTGGCCAACACAATCCTAGGATCCATGGCTCACACTCGCAAAACCAGAAAAGGAACTCCTCTCCCCTTTGCCAACCTTTTGACCCATATCTTCAAAGCTTCTGAAATCGATTTCAAAAATGAAGAACAACAGCATCATATGGGTAAATTCGACTCCAAGAGCTTTGAGAAGATTGGCATCACTCACTCCCCCAAGGGACTTAGAGTCTTGCCTCTCCCTCAAAAACTCTTCCCACTGCATCTGCCATTGATGAGCGCATGGAAAACCTGGAGTTGGTCTTGGAAGACGTTTGCTTGGACATCAAGGAGCTGCATAAAGAGTTTTCGCTAGAGATGAGCGGGGTGTCTAAGTTGTTGCACGAGCTGAGGGTGCTGTTCACAGGTGGTGCTCCTGATGATGAATCTTAAACCCTACCCTACCCTACCCTAACCCTCAATCTGAACACTGCTGGTTTTTTGGATATTGGTTTCAAACTTCTGGTTACTGTTTACCCTCCTCCATTTGTTGAAATACAAAAAGAGGGAGATGATCTGCTGATGGTTTAGACTTTAAACTTTACAACTGTTGTGAACCAAGGGTCTTTGAAGACCTTGATTTGTTTCTGGTTGGATATTTCTCGCTTTAAAATTATCATCCAACATTTGTCTAACACCATGCAAGTACTTAGTCCGATTTTGCTTATGATATATCTACTTGACTAAGTTGCAGGGATGCACAGGTTTTGTCTTTCATCAAGGGGGAGATTGATAACTCCACTCCCTTGATGAAAATCGGAAATAGTTTTAAATGCTTTGACACTCAGTTTGTGTCAATGGTCTTGAAGCTACAGTTGTGTTGATGAAACACAAAACCTGTACTTTATGTTTATTATTTGCAGATATGATTATATGATATTATTATTAATATATTGTCAGATATTATGCACTAACTTTTCAGCAAGTTTTTCGAATAATATCTCATTCCTTAAAGCTTGAAGTTGAGAAGAATCAAATCGGAAATCATGGCTTCCGAGTTTCCCTCAAATAGAAGATCGTGAAGATTACCTCTCAAGCCATGATCTGCTCTAGCCGTTGGTGAAGATCCTTCTTTGAAAGAGGCGCTGATTTATTCAATATAAAGAAAAGGAAGAAGGGAAGAAATACACACATTCGTGGAACACAAGCATTCATACACTCAAGCCTTCAAGTCAAATCTGTCTTCTTCGTGAGCTCTCTGCTAAGTTCTTAAGAGTCATTTATGTTGTTTAAAAGCATTTGAGAGTTACACAGTGAGCTTATATGATATATTTCGAGTGAGTGTTATACTCAAGAGTTTGTAACTCAGGAAGTGGACACTAGGCGATTGATTCACTAAGTGTAAGAGGATTGTACTAGATAGCTGAGAGAGGTGGGCTCTTCTAGATTGGTCTAGGACTCCAAGGGAACGTGAGTTGACTAGATTGCAATTGTATAGGAGAGAGGCTTCTCGGTGAGCTATTAGGATCCTAAGTCTTGTGAATCAATAAAAGCCGGTTGAATCCTAGGGTTGTGGAAGAACCCTAGGCGGGGACATAGGCCAAGTTCGTGTCGAACCTCGTAAACAATTCATTGCGTCCTTTACTTACTGCTTTACCATATTTCCGCACTTGTTTCGAATTGTATAACTCTGTTTTGATTCAGGTTTTCCAGAAGAAAGAATTATGTCTAATCTCAAAGGGTTTTGCAAAAGCTTCAAAAGTCTTGAGATTATCTGCGAAAAACCGGCATACTCTATTCAACCCCCCTTCTAGAGTATCTTTATATTACTCTGTTATACATTATCGAACCTTCAGCATATAACAAATATCATCTAAAAAATCATTTATCACCAAGAGCGATTGTTTCAATCCATTTATGCTCTTTGATCTTGGTGACATCCTGCAAAACAAGCAAACTTCAACCTTTTCGACTAGAACAAGTTACAAACTTAGATTCATAATCGGGATGGACCATGTTCGGTGGTCTAGTCCCTTTAGCAACCCAAATTTGCCTTACCTGTCCTTTTAAACATAATGGAAAAGTATTACGAATTATATAAGGATCATTTCTACGATAAGGACAAGTAGTATTGACATGACCCTTCTTACAACAAAAATAACAGGTGGGTGTGCGCCAATTCCCTTTAGCTTTTACAAAAGTGGTAGGGGCTTTCTTTGGAAAATTCTTGTTGTATCCAATGCCACTTTTGTTGAGGGATGATTTGTGCTCACCTAACATCCTATCGAGATTGGCCTTGGAATGGGTAAAACGAACAAGTGATGTATGCTGGTCTCTACACTTCTCAGCCAATGAGATCTTTTCTTTCTCTAATTCCTTGGTGTAAAGACTTAGAGAAGAAAGATCTTGCTTCAAGACAGAATTTTCTGTCTCCAAGGCCGTGACTTTAATGTCAAGGGCTAACCGAGAGGCTTTGAGATTTTTCATTTCCAGCGACAAATTACTCATGCGTTTCTCCTTTTCCAATAGCTTCTCTTTCATGGTGTTAGTCTCCAAAAAATAATCCTCTTCATTCATAATCATGTTTTGCAAAAATTCAGACAACACAGCAGTAGGACTAGATATTAAATTTCTCACTATTTCTCCAAGACGTTTCTTAGGAGTTTCTTCTTGATCTACCATCAAGCAAAGATTTGCTGGATCATTTTCCGGGTTTGATTCACTAAAGGAATCCGAATCATTCTTTTGGGGTTTTTTCTTCTTCTTTTGAGGACACTCGTTTGCAAAGTGATCTGTTTCACCACATTCAAAGCAAGTTAGAATCTTCGATTTCTTACGAGGGTTAGAACACTTACCTCGGTGCTTTGAAGATCCGGAATATTCTCGATTTGAGAATTGCTTCTTCATCTTGAGTATTTTTGCTAGCCCTCTTGTGATGAGTTCAAAGGGATCCTCCTCATCTTTACTCTCGTCGTCTGAGGATGCTTCTTCCTTCTTAGCTTTTAGGGCCAAAATTTTCACACTAGAGGCTACTTCCCCATCTTCCTCGTCAAGGATCATCTCATGGGTAATAAGCTTACCAAGGAGATCATCCAAAGGCAAAGTCCATAGGTTTTGAGCTTCCTCTATTGCGGCTACCTTTGGTCCCCATCTAGACTTGGGTAAGCTCCTCAAAATCTTCCTGACCTTCTCTTTATTGGTGAAGGTTTTGCCGAGAGAATCTAGGTTGTTCACAATCTGTGTAAATCTTGTAAACATTTCTTTTACTGTTTCCACGGGCAGCATCTTAAATAACTCATATTGGCGCAAGAAGATGTTGATTTTGGTTTCCTTAACTTGGCTAGTGCCTTCGTAGGTTACCACCAGTTTATCCCAAATCTCTTTAGCGCTCCTACAAGAAGAAACACGATTAAACTCATCATTATTCAAACCACAATACAGTACATGCATGGCCCGAAAGTTCTTGGCCATATTTTCATGGTAGGTTTGAGTGTATTCAGCTTCTGTTTTCTCCACTTGTTCTCCTCATGAAGTGCCAGGCTTCATTGGTATGGTTGGTCCTCTCTGTATGCGATCCCAGAGTTCCATATCTAGATCAATGATGAACATTTTCATCAATGACCTCCAATGCACGAAATTGTCTCCACAGAAGAGAGGTGGATGATTGGTGGATCGTCCTTGAGCGAAACCTCCATTACCTACAATGCCCATGATCGATCTCATAGATTGTCAAATCAATTAAATGTGAGTTAAGCTCTGGTACCAATTGAAGAATCGAGTACTTAAGGTAAATAAAAATGAGACAAATACTCTAGAAGGGGGGTTGAATAGGGTATGGAAGATTTTCGCAAAGCCTTTCTGCAGTGGCAACTTCAAGGCCTCTAAACTGGATCCCAAGGTCTTGAGCTGGACTTCCAAGGTCTTGAAAAAGAGCTTTTCGTGTCTTGAATTTTCTGCAGCGATTAAAACGTTAAATAACTTAACAGAGAAATAAATAACGCTTGACTTGTTAACAAGGTTCGGCTCTTAACCAACCTATGTCCCCGCCTAGGATTATCCAACTCCTAGGATTCAAACAACTATTATTTCAGTTCTTATGGATCCTAGATACAACCCAGAAGATCTTTTCTTCTTCTAAACTCTCGAAGCCTTACCCGCTCCTACCTAGTCAACTCAAATCCCTTAGAGTCCTAGATACAATTTAGAAGAACTACCCTTCTCGTAGCCTCACGCGCTACTATCTAGTCAACCCAAAACACTCGTGAAATAATTGCCCTAACCACACCAACGTGTGTATACGTTTGAGTAAAGGGATACGCTTACTATAACGAGAATGATTTATCCTATAACGCTCATATTTTTTTTCTTCTCTCTCAACTAGAAATAAAATCAATTACAACGAGGGAGAGAAAGTAAATAAATAAGCTTGAAGATGATCGCTTTGCCTTTGAAGTGCTTGCTTGAATGATGTGCTTGTGTTTTTTGTTTTCTTCACCACTTGCTCTCGTCTTTTATAGGCGCAGGGGCTGTTTTGTTCCTGCTGGAAATCCCAAATTTTACCTTGAATTTCAGCCGGTTTGAATTCGAAATAAATCCCACCAAATCTGATTTTTGGTTGCACGAAAAATCAGCCTGTTTGAATTTGAATTCCCCACTTGCTCTTCCACAAAATCAGCCGCCAAAATCACACGTAACCACTTAGATTTGCTCCTTGATATTTGGGGTCGGCTCGGGACTAAATTTGAATTCAAATTGAAGCTTCATTTGCGCGTGGAACAAAGAAAGCTTCATTTGTACGTGGAACAAAGTTTTGAAGTCCCTGCACATGTTAGTCTTTATAGCAAAAATCAAATCTTATCCAATTCAAAACAAAATCTCAGCAACTTTATTTTCCAAATATTTTCTATAAAAATAAAGAATATAAATAAGCATATATTCAAAACAAATAACAAATCTCTGAAAATCATCTTTACAGAAATAAAATAAATTTTTTGAACCAAAATCTGATTCTTAGGAGATATACCCGCATAATAAATATATCCTCATAATAAATAAATCAAATAAAACAACCACAAAATATAATTGGTATTTGCATAAAATACTACTTTATTTGTCTTCCATCATCCCTAGAAAAATATATCACATATTATCATCAGGGTGAAGTCAACAAATTCCACTCTCCCAAGGCCACCTCTGGCAAGAATCCATCTCCGTTGAAGCCAATCGAGTCTTTGGTGAGCCTCGAATCGACACCGACGACGTTTTCGGCGAGAGCGCCGGAGAGCGGGAGAGTGCCGGCGAGATCGAGTGGGGACGCGAGCGAGCGAGTGGAGAGAGAGCGAGAATGGGCAGTGAAGGAGTAGTGGGAAGGGCGAGACGAGTGCGATAAGGGACTATCGGGTATGAGGAGGGAAGCGAGCAATCGAGGGATGAGAAGCCGGCACTGGAAATCGCTGAAGAAGGGCTGAGGAGAAGACACCCAGGTAGGCAGAGGAAGAAGAAGAACGTGGTCGGGTCCCACAGCCACGTCAGCCCGGGCCCCATTGTCTTTTCCGAATTGCTGAGAGATGAGTTTTATTTGGGATTGGTTGGGCCTAATTCACTAGGCTGCTTGGATCCGAAAAATTTAAATGAATTGGGCCTAATTACTTTAAAGGGTATTCGATTTGGGTTAATAAAAGGGGTCGATTTGGTAATTTATTAAAGGGCTGATTTCATAATATAAAAATGGTTGAGATTTTTTTAAGGATTTGGAAATGTTTTATAAAAGTGTTTAATAAATGGCATTCAAAATATTATATAATATAATGTGAGATTGGAAATATAAGGGTGCGTTTGGTATCCATTACCAGGAATCAAAAAGTGGGAATGGGAATGACTAATTTCCAATTTTCTTGTTTGGTACGTCAAAAGTCGGAATGGAAATCATTACTGAGAATCCTCCCATCCCCAATTTTGGCCTAAAATCATCCCCTTAAAAAAGTAGAGGAATCCCTCCATCCCTAATTTGCCAACCCAAAACATCCCTTTCTCTTCCCAACCTCCATCCTGTTCACAACCTCCAGATTTGCGGACGCCACCACGGTCACCGCCTCACCGTCGGTCAGATTCGCCGAGGTTGCCACCGCCGGCCCGTATACATCCGGATCTACACCTCCACTGATGTCCACCATCGCCGGCGTCCTCATCCTCCATCCAGATCTGCCTCCCACGCGTCCTCCGTCGCTGTCCTCCATCGCAGGCCGGCGTCCTCATCCTCCGTCCAGATCTGCCTCCCACGCGTTCTCCGTCGTTGTCCTCCATCGCGGGATGCAGTCCCCCCCCCCCCCTCTCTCTCTCTCTCTCTCTCTCCGCGCGACCGCCCTCCTTCCTCGATGCAACAGTCAGCCACCGGCCTTCGCCCGTCTGGCATCACTACCGCGGCACCGCCTAGCCCTCCTCCAAGCTACAGTCGACCACCCCTTTTTTTATTCCAATTTCTGATTTTTGAATTTGGTGAGTTTAGGGCTGATTTGAGATATTGATTTTTAATCACTCATTCCGACATAATACCAAACAACATGCCTCGGTAATGGTTGGTTCCAATTTTTGATTCCCATTCCGATTTCCATGCCCATTCCGATTACTACTTTTGTACCAAACGGGGCCTAAAATATTATTTTTGAAATTAAAGATGTGATATTATGGTGATTTAAAACAAATACTCCCTCCGTTCAACAAAACTTGACGTTTTACTATTCATGCACGCTTTTTTAGGAACTAAAAACTATATAAAATATCGACTTTTTAAATAAATTTTTTTAACAATTTCGTAGTTATTATTAATAAGTACAAACTTGTTAAAAAAAATTTTAAAAAAATGAATATTTTATATAGTTTCTATCATTCTAAAAAAGCGTGCATGAATAGTAAACGACAAGTTTTGTTGAACGGAGGGAGTATAATATTACGAGACTTGGAGATTAAAAAGGAGATTGTCGAATTTAAATAGAAAAAGGAATTTGGTGAGCATTTTCAAAAGATTGAAATTTCTAACTAGTTGATTCGAATTTTGAAGCGGTTTCAGGATTAACTTGGGAATTGTGTGATCGATGATTAACTAGCATGTTAATATGATTAATCGACTAATAGGATGATTTGTGTTGATTAATGGTATGAATGAATGACTAATGACATGGTGAGATGTTAGAACTTCTTATCATTAACTTATGCTTTTAAGATACAATGATATGATGAACTCGAGTTATATGTTATGTTGATATATGATTATGATGAATGTGATGATCTCTTAATGTATGTGACATGCGGATTATTATGTATATATTGTTGAGAATACACGAATGTGACTGAATGGAATGATGAGAATGATATGGTCTCGTGGAATGTAACAAATATGATGAATTGGTTGAACTTGACGAAATGATGATTGTGATATGGTTGCTATTCTCGTTGAATGATGTATGCTTGCATGCTTAAATGATTGGACGTAGACTTATATATATATTCTCATATGTATCTAGGTAATACCTTGTGATTATGAATGATGTATGCTGGATCTTCTAATATGTTGTTCTGCATAGCCAGGTGAGTTCTTATATGAGCTAAATCTGTCATGTTTTACAGTAACTTTTATATCGTTTTCTGCATACATTGCATACATTTGGGGTTAGATAGTACAGAATCTATGTAGTTTATGTTTATTTGCCAAATTATGGAATCTACACCAGTTTCTGTTTAAATCGCAGAATTCGAGGCGTTTTACAGCAACTCTAAGGAAGGTCGGAAAAGCTCGGAAAAACACGACAGAAGTCCAAGGTCAAAGAAGCAGCGGAACCAGTCGAATCAAGTTGAGAGCCCAGGCTACTCGATCTCGAGTAAGCCTTACTCGATCTAGACGAACATGTCCGAGCACAGGCCATGTCGACTAGGAGCAGTGCCGAGAGCCAGACCAAGCCAGCTCCGGAGCCCTACTCGATCTCAAGGACCACTAGTTGAGATCGACGACACCTCAACGCCACACCCGGAATCGATAAGAAGAGAAGCTGATCGAGAAGCCGAGGACGAAGACGCCGAGCACAACCCTTGTCGATGTCGATGAGACCTTGTCGAGATCGATGAGCCACCATGCCCTAGTCCGAGTCCACGCCGAGGAGGAGTCCTCGACATCACCAGAGAACCATCCTCGAGTACAACTCTACTCGATCTCGAGGAACCCTAGTCGAGGTCGACGACGCCCAGACCCCAGATCTGAGCCATGTCGAGCAGAGTCACCCGAGGACACCAGTCGACGAGAATCCTTGTCGATGTCGACGAGCCCTTGTCGATGTCGAGTAGACCAAGTCCTGGAAACGCGTCGCCGTGAGCAGTCCGAGTAGATTTAGGAATCCTTGGGGCCGAAAAAATCTGAGATTGCCGAGATACATCATCATCTATCCATGAAAAAAAGATTTATCAACATGAAGAGATATTCTCTGGTTTAGATTTATCTTTTCCATTTTAGATTTAATTTCTTTATCGCTTTTATTTATCGTTAAGCCTTTTAGATATAATTTTAGATAGAGATAGAAGATTCTATTCTTGATTAGCAAGAGTTAGAAGGCTATAAATAAAGCCCTAGGGGCTGGTTTTTCATGAATTCCAATTCAGAGATACAATTTCAGAGGTAGAGAAGTAGTTCCACAGAGAAGTTTAGGAGTTCTAAGGTTTTTAGGGTTTTGGCATTCTGCGAAAGTTGATTGCCGGGATTGTAAAGGCTTTTGAATATAGTTTAATGCAAGATTCTTTTCATACAACAATGTATGCTATTGCGATGAGGAGCGAGTAGTCCACCCACTTCTGGGGCTGGGGTGAGCCCGTGTTTAAGGAGGAGGATGGTCAAGTATGAAATAAATATAAAATCAAGATCAGACTGACTTTGCTGTCTCAGCAAATAATTACAAGACTTCCTCCTGTTGTAGTAGAAGGTTGTCAGGATCGATCCACGAGGAAGCGTGTCAGCGGATCTTAGGTAGCGGAGAAATCTCACGAACGTCGACAACAGGGTCCTCGAACTCGACTAGGGTAGTCGATAGAAGATCGGACAGTCGAACAGTGTAGCAGTCGCAGGCAGAGGCTTGTCGATGTCGATGAGGCCTACTCGATGTCGAGTAGAGTCTTTGTCGACTTCGCTTCGTCTTGTCGAGTACCTGCACAGTTAAGCTACAGCGATGCTAGATCGAAGATCAGTAGTCGAGATCGACCAGGCTTGGTCGAGGTCGATGAAGGGCAGAAATTAAAACGAAATAAAGAAATAAAGTAAACACAAATGCTTTGGGACTTTCGAAATAAACTGTATGTAAAAGGCTTCCAGGATTGGGGTTCGCAACAACGATAACCAAGTATGCATAAGGCGGAACCAAACGAATTATCATGTAAATCGCATCAAAGGACTAAGCTTTCGCCTTTTCCAACAATTAGACAACTCTCTCAAGAAACCCTAATTGTCTCTACCGATTTTATGTTTATAATCCAATTTGTTAGCATGGATCTCCATTAGACGGGTAATAAACACATAAACAAGTAGGAAGATGCTTAAAACATGATAAAGGTCGGATCTTTACCTCAAACACGCATGGCTATCGCTAGGCTCACCTCAATCCTAGAAGTGGGTGGACTACTCACGCCTCATCGCAAACTCAGACATTTATTGATGAAAAGAAATAACTTGCATCAACTAAATTCAAAGCCTTTACAATCCTGGCGATCAACTCTCGTAAACTGCCAAAACCTTAAAACCCCTGAACTCCCTAAACCGTCTCTATGGAACTACTTCTCTAACTGAAATTGAATGCATAAAACTGAGCCCCATGGACTTTATTTATAGCCTTCTAAACCTTGCTAATCAAGGATAGAATATCTATATCTATATCTAAAACTATATCTAAAATGCTTAATGATAAATAAAAGCGATAAAGAAAATATATCTAAATGTTCCAAGTGGATAAAACTCTCTTCTTCATGATAGATGTAGATAGAATCGGATAGATTCTCGTCTTCTCGGCTTCCAAGGATTCCAACTCCGAGTAGGATTCGTCAAGCCACGTCAACAGCTTCTGGATGCGTCGTCGATGTCGAGTAGGGCTCGTCGACATCGAGTAGGAGTGTTGTCGACTGGCTCCTCGGGTTCATCGTCTCGGTTAGCTGGTGCTCGGTGTGGCTCGAACTTGGCTCACGGGTCTCGTCGACCTTGACAAGGGCTTGTCGACATCGAGTTGGGTCTTCCCTTCCGCTTCCGCGAGTTGCCCCTTCCGCTGCAGCGAGTCCGTCCGTCCGCAGGTGCGAGAACCCCCTTCCGCTGGAGCGAGTCGGCGAGCTCCCTCGTCTTGGTGCGTCTCGCTGGCAGCAAAGATTTCCGCAGCAGCGAGCGGTCCGCTGCAGCGAGTCGGGTCGTTGGCAGCGAGTGCTGCCAGGTCGTCTTCGTCATCGGCTTGTCAACTCTCCTCGTCGACTCCGAGTGTGCGCTGAGGCGTCGTCGATCTCGACTAGGGCTTGTCAAGATCGAGTAGAGCTCCGGAGCTAGGTTGGTCTGGCTCTCGACATTGGTCCTAGTCGACAAGGCCTGTGCTCGGACATGCTCGTCTAGATCGAGTAGGGCCTACTCGAGATCGAGTAGACTGGGTTCTCAGCTTGGTTTGCTTGGTTCCGCTGCTTCTTTGACCTTGGACTTCTGTAGTGGTTTTCCGAGCTTTTCTGACCTTCCTTAAGGTTGCTGTAAAACGTCACGAATTCTGCAAATTTAAACAGAAACTGATGTAGATTCCATAATTTGGCAAATGAACATAAACTACATAGATTCTGTACTAGCTAACCCCAAATGTATGCAAAGTATGCAGAAAACGACATTAAAGTTACTGTAAAATATGGCAGATTTAGCTCACAATAAACACCCCATACTTAAGCTTGCTTGTCCTCAAGCAATACTTTTATTTGTCATTCAGGGGAAGAAATCAAAACTCTCAACATCTTAGATTCATTCTTATATAACCCTGCAATCAGTTACCATCCTCGAAAAGGTACTAGTGTCACAGATTCATGCATGTGCAAATATGTCAAAGCAACATCTACTTACAAAAGGAGGGTTATGCAAAGACATTCATAAGTGACAAAGCATTGATAATCAAGAGGACTTCAATTTAAGCTCAAATAAGGAGTAGATTTGGTAAAAGGGTAAAAGGTGGGCAATTTCTGGCAATGTGGTGCTAATGATCCGGGGAAATGGAGTATTTCCAAATTGAATTTTCACATTCCTTTTTCATAATATTCATCACCTTTCGTAATGCTTTTATCAACAATAATGCTTTTACCTCTCTGACCTCAGCACTGCCTTCTCGCGAGTCGCAAACATGGGTGTCATGAATGGCCCCGGATACTTAGTGCTTTGGACTCCTCACAATGTGTCCCATCTCTCCAAACTATTATCTTAGAGAGCAGGGTCAATCTACCTTTATCTCCTGAGGTGATTGGATTTTCTTTCGCTCATTAAATTTTCCATATATTTCAAACAATTTCCTTCCAAACTCCAATAATGATAACAATTACAACACAAACACCATATGATAATCTCCATAATGTAACATCATTCTCAACATAATCCCCGGATAAGGTAAAGAATGGCAAATATTTAGGTCATGTGGAGCAATAATTGAAATAAGGCATATTATGGCTTTTGTGATGCATAAGCATAGGTAAGGCTAGGATTTGAAACAATGAGCATTATATGGAAATATAAAGTCCTCTATCATCTTATCATGCAACATGTCAAAAGCAACTTCAAATTTTACCTCCTTTTATGGTTTTTATGAAAATATGCACTTTATTATGACTTCCCTTTACTAGGCAATTTCATGTTATATCTCTAATGAATCCAATTTTGCATCGTCGAGTTCAATATAAGCTTCCATGACATTATTCAAAATTTTCAATTGGGGTCATTTTTCAAACTTTTGGAAATTATGCATATAAGCACGTAAATCAATAATGCATTCCCAAAATAAGCACAGCAGCAATTCAAAGAAATAATGCACATATATGTCAAATATAGCAAATAAGCACAAAGTAAGCCCTTCCCCCACCCCATACTTAAACATTACAGTGTCCTCACTGTATAAAATCAAATAAAAACAAGAGTAAAGGAAGGAACTCACAGGATAACATATCGAGGATGGCAGATCAGTGCATGTCGAGTAGAGATAGGGTTGTCGATCTCGAGTACAAGGTACTCGATCTCGAGGAGCTTCGTCTGCGTCTGGTGGAATCTGAAGTCGAGGAGCGTCTGGCTGGTCCATGTCGAGTACGTCTACTCGAGATCGAGTACTGTCTGGGCTGCTCCTTTTTGTCGTCGTCGACTTGGCCTTCGTCGATTTTGACTGTTTTTCAAGGACCTCTTATTCCACTTTTCGCGATCCTTTAATCCTTGCCGACCTAAAAGTGTTAGATTGCATACAAGACTATCCACATAAAACATTCTAAAAGACATAAAACCCCAAAACCAAAAACCAAAAACAAAACAAAACGTTCAAAAGTCCCAAAAATTCATAAAGTTTATATACATGCTCTAGATTTTAGAGTCGCTAGGTCGACTTCTCCTTTTGCGTTTAAGGACCATTATTGTGGGGCCCGCTCATGCTTGGCCCTTCTCCTGGATCATCTAGGTCCTATTGGTAGTATGCAAGCTCAGCAGACAGGTTGTTGCTTGCATCATCTCTTTTTTCTTTCTCCCTTTTCCTTCCAGCTCTCAGTTTTCGCAGATTCTCTTGCCACGACGTCTTATCTCCCCTTAAATCATTTAAAATTTTCTTTATGGACTGAGGGGGAGTAGGATTCATACCTGAACCTGCCTTTTCGGACCAAAAACAGGAATCTTTGGGCTTGGGGTTGGTCGACATCGATGAAGGTTTGTCGATTTCGAGTACAGGGACCCCATACTTAGGCTCCTGGCAAGTTTCTGGCTCTGCAGTGTTTGTCGACATCGACGAAGGCTTGTCGAAGTCGAGTAGGTCCCTTGTCGAGATCGAGTTGTGCTTGTCGATCTCGAGTACAGCGTCAGCACCTTCCCCTGCCGTTTCCTTGGTCCCGTGGTTGCTGATGCTTTTCACCTCCAGCCATGAAATTTCCTCTTTTGCAGGGCCAAAAGAGAAATCCAACACCTCATCGCCTATGGTGAAGGTGAGCGATCTATTCTTGACGCTTATTTTGGCATCGGCAGTAGCTAAGAATGGTCTACCAAGAATAATAGGGTTAGTAGGATTTTCAGCACAGTCAATGATAAGGAAATCAGCTGGAACAAAGAATTTACCAACCTGGACAGGGACGTTCTCAACTATACCTGTAGGGATGACCACTGTATTGTTTGCCATGTATAGCTTAGCATCCACAGGTTCTATGCATCCTATCTTTACTTTCCGCCAGATTGATAAAGGCATGATGCTCACACTTGCCCCTAAATCGCATAGAGAATCATATTTATATTGACCAAAACCCACAGTAACAGAAAACTTACCAGGGTCAGGTCTCTTTTCAGGGAAGTGGAGTACTTTGCATTCGCCTGCGATCTCTGAGATGGATCGCTTTTTGCTTAGGATTTCCTTGAGAAATTTGACATATCCAGGCATCTCTTGCAGGGCTTCTGTAAAAGGAATAGAAACATTCAGTTCTTGCAGCATATTAACAAATCTGGTAAACCTACCTGCACTGGGATCTTTCTGTGCCTTTGAAGGGAAAGGCAGTGGCTTTTTCAGTTTCGGAGCCTGATCAGCCGTCGGAGGTGCTGGAGAGTCGTCGACGTCGGCCAGAAGCTGCTCGTCGATCTCGACAACTGGCTCATCGACATCGAGTACAGTGGTCGACCAGGAGTTGCTGGTCTGCACAACGGAGTCCGAGCTCAGCTTCTGGTCCTTGTCGAGTGGAGTCTCGTCGATGTCGAGTACACCTTCCTCGAGATCGAGTTGTCCGTGCTCTACGTCGAGTTGCTGCTCTGCCTTGCTTTGCTGTTTTCCGGCCTCTGGCTCGTGTAATTTATGTCCACTCCTGAGTTTGATAGCTGCGACGTGTCCGGTTTTCCCTTTAGGATTTGGTTCAGTTTGCCCAGGGAGTTGTCCGGAGGGTCGTGGGATCTGTGTAGCGATTTGACCCATCTGCGTCTCTATTCCCCTTTTCCAGATGTCCAATTCCCCAAACTTTGTAGTGATATTCTGGAATTGGTTGTTGATGTTGCCTTGATTCCGACGCATCTCCTCTAGGATCAGCTGCAGATCATCCTTCTTTTGATCCCTTTCTGGATGTCCTGGAGCTTTGTAGGGTGGGGGATTCCTAGGAGGACCTTGGTTCCACTGTGGTTGGTAGGATCGTTGGTCTCCCATGTAGCGATTTGGACCCCCAGCGTAGGCTGCCTGCTCGTGTGTTTCTGCCATCCTGACCTGCTCGGTGTGTGGGCACTCAGTAGTGGTGTGCCTCTGTGATCCGCATTCAATGCAAGGCTGGTTGACAGAAAGATATTTGACTTGGTTGAGGAGCTTGCGATTCTGGTCTCTGTAGAACTGCTCCCTGACATCTGGGTCAATCTCCTTTGTTGGCTCATATAGTGGCATTGATGGTGCTGGCATTGCGTAAGAGTTCTCCTCATAGTTTGTAGGAGCCCCATATTTGTTGTCGTAGTTAGTGAGCTTTTCTAGCACACCCCATGCGTCGCTGGGTGGCATCGTCAGATACTCATAGCGAGTATAGTGATTGATCCTATCCTTAGTGATTTGATCCAAAGAGTTGAAGAAGATCTCCTGGATGACGTAGGGTGGCTGTCCATGAGTAGGGCAAGATCGCAGCAGTTCCTTGTAGCGTTCCTATGCCTTTGCTAGCGGTTCCCCTTGCTTCTGTTTGAAGGCGGTGATTTTCTGATGGAGAAGTGTTGTTTTGGTTGGTGGGAAGTATTTGTTCAGGAACTCTTGTTCTACTTGGGCCCATGTCATGAGTGATCTTGGTTTCAGCCCTTCAAGCCATTTTAGTGCAGGTCCAGCGAGCGACCAGCGAAAAGATTTCATCTTGACATATTCTAGAGTTGTACCTTCTGCAAGAGTACGACACATATCATGAAAGTTAGTAATATGTTCAAGAGGGCACTCATTAAATTTGCCATTAAAAGCATTATTTTTAAGCTCTATCAAAAATTGAGTGCGAATTTCAAAAGAGTTTTCAGGGATTAGAATCGCCGATTCAGGCACGACGAGAGTCGGATGCATATAATCCTCTGCTGTAGTTGGATATTGGGCAAGCTCAGCTTCTGCTTGCTCCCTTGCTGCCTTCTCAGCGGCGATAGCAGTATCTTTAGTGGCGATAGCAGTATCCTTCGCGGCTAGTTCCCTGGTAAGCCTGGCAATCAGCTGTTCTTGTGTTTCAGCGGCCGCCATTATCCTTTTGAGTTTAGAGTGGATGTGTAGGTAGCGCTCCGGTTCGTCTAAGGCGTCAAACTCAGGTGGTAGACCAGAACGACGCATACACCTGCGAAGTAACTCAAAAGAAACGTGAGACTTAACTACCTATGGCGCGAATGATAGCTTCCCCGGCAACGGCGCCAATTTGTTTAAGGAGGAGGATGGTCAAGTATGAAATAAATATAAAATCAAGATCAGACTGACTTCCCTGTCTCAGCAAATAATTACAAGACTTCCTCCCGTTGTAGTAGAAGGTTGTCAGGATCGATCCACGAGGAAGCGTGTCGGCGGATCTTAGGTAGCGGAGAAATCTCACGAACGTCGACAACAGGGTCCTCGATCTCGACTAGGGTAGTCGACAGAAGATCGGACAGTCGAACAGTGTAGCAGTCGCAGGCAGAGGCTTGTCGATGTCGATGAGGCCTACTCGATGTCGAGTAGAGTCTTTGTCGACTTCGATTCGTCTCGTCGAGTACCTACACAGTTAAGCTACAGCGATGCTAGATCGAAGATCAGTAGTCGAGATCGACCAGGCTTGGTCGAGGTCGACGAAGGGCAGAAATTAAAACGAAATAAAGAAATAAAGTAAAGACAAATTCTTTGGGACTTTCGAAATAAACTGTATGTAAAAGGCTTCCAGGATTGGGGTTCGCAACATCGATAACCAAGTATGCATAAGGCGGAACCAAACGAATTATCATGTAAATCGCATCAAAGGACTAAGCTTTCGCCTTTTCCAACAATTAGACAACTCTCTCAAGAAACCCTAATTGTCTCTACCGATTTTATGTTTATAATCCAAGTTGTTAGCATGGATCTCCATTAGACGGGTAATAAACACATAAACAAGTAGGAAGATGCTTAAAACATGATAAAGGTCGGATCTTTACCTCAAACACGCATGGCTATCGCTGGGCTCACCTCAATCCTAGAAGTGGGTGGACTACTCACGCCTCATCGCAAACTCAGACATTGATTGATGAAAAGAAATAACTTGCATCAACTAAATTCAAAGCCTTTACAATCCTGGCGATCAAATCTCGTAAACTGCCAAAACCTTAAAACCACTGAACTCCCTAAACCGTCTCTATGGAACTACTTCTCTAACTGAAATTGAATGCATAAAACTGAGCCCCATGGGCTTTATTTATAGCCTTCTAAACCTTGCTAATCAAGGATAGAATATCTATATCTATATCTAAAACTATATCTAAAATGCTTAATGACAAATAAAAGCGATAAAGAAAATATATCTAAATGTTCCAAGTGGATAAAACTCTCTTCTTCATGATAGATGTAGATAGAATCGGATAGATTCTCATCTTCTCGGCTTCCAAGGATTCCAACTCCGAGTAGGATTCATCAAGCCACGTCAACAGCTTCTGGATGCGTCGTCGATGTCGAGTAGGGCTCGTCGACATCGAGTAGGAGTGTTGTCGACTGGTTCCTCGGGTTCATCGTCTCGGTTAACTGGTGCTCGGTGTGGCTCGGACTTGGCTCACGGGTCTCGTCGACCTCGACAAGGGCTTGTCGACATCGAGTTGGGACTTCCCTTCCGCTTCCGCGAGTTGCCCCTTCCGCTGCAGCGAGTCCGCCCGTCCGCAGGTGCGAGAACCCCCTTCCGCTGGAGCGAGTCGACGAGCTCCCTCGTCTTGGTGCGTCTCGCTGGCAGCGAAGATTTCCGCGGCAGCGAGCGATCCGCTGCAGCGAGTCGGGTCGCTGGCAGCGAGTGCTGCCAGGTCGTCTTCGTCCTCGGCTTGTCGACTCTCCTCGTCGACTCCGGGTGTACGCTGAGGCGTCGTCGATCTCGACTAGGGCTTGTCGAGATCGAGTAGAGCTCCGGAGCTGGGTTGGTCTGGCTCTCGACATTGCTCCTAGTCGACAAGGACTGTGCTCGGACATGCTCGTCTAGATCGAGTAGGGCCTACTCGAGATCGAGTAGACTGGGTTCTCAGCTTGGTTCGCTTGGTTCCGCTGCTTCTTTGACCTTGGACTTCTGTAGTGGTTTTCCGAGCTTTTCTTACCTTCCCTAAGGTTGCTATAAAACGTCACGAATTCTGCAAATTTAAACAGAAACTGATGTAGATTCCATAATTTGGCAAATGAACATAAACTACATAGATTCTAACCCCAAATGTATGCAAAGTATGCAGAAAACGACATTAAAGTTACTGTAAAATATGGAAGATTTAGCTTACAACAGCCCGACGGTGGCCATGTGAGGTGATGCAGTAAAGGTCAGATTTTTTTATGCAATTCTTCTTCTATCCCTATGAGCATGATTCTTTTGCGAGAGTTGAAGGTGATCCTTGTTTGTATTATTGAAGCGAAAGTGATCTTAATGCAACTTGGGTTAATTATGTGAAAAGGGTTAGTAACAATTAGGGTTTATGCGAAAGCCTCTATATGCCTATTTGTTAACAATGAAAGTAGTTTGATGGAAAGCATGATCTTTTATGCCTTTATGTGTTACTTTGCATGGTTATCGTTGTGGTGTTGATACCCTGGCCTTGGAAGTCTTTTATTATATTGATTTATTTCTGGCGGAAATCTGAGTTTTGGTTCGAAATTTGCGATTTAAAGTTTCTGTCTTTCTTGTCGATAGAGAGGAGAGTCTCGTCGATATCGAGTAGGACCTTAGTCGATATCGAGTACGGTTTTGGTCTATGTCGAGTTGATTTTCTGCTTCTGTCGTCGATTTGCAGTTTCTGTCTTTTACTGTTCCTTGTCGATCTCGAGTACCAGCTTGTCGAGATCGATTAAGTTGCTGCCTTGCTTTGTTCTTTACTCTCGTTTGATTTTGTTCTTTACTTTCTTTCGTTATTTCCAGTCTTGCTTCTGTTTTTCTTTTATTTCTTTGTTTTTGTCTTTTCTGCTGCTTGTCTGTGAGAATCTGTTGCTACCTAAGAACTGCTGACGTGCTTCCTCGTGGAATCGATCCTGACAACCTTCTACTACACCGGGAGAAAGTCTTGTATTTATTTGCTGAGACAGAGAAGTCGGTCTGATCTTTATTTTATATTTATTTCATACTTGACCATCCTCCTGCAACAACAAAAATTGGCGTCGTTGCCGGGGAAGCTATCATTCGCGCCTTAGGTAGTTAAATCTCACGTCTACTTTGAGTTACTTTTCAGGTGTATGCGCCGTTCTGGTCTACCACCCGAGTTTGACAGCTTAGATGAACCAGAGTGTTACCTACACATCCACTCTAAACTCAAAAGGATCATGGCGGCCGCTGAAACACAAGAGCAGCTGATTGCCAGGCTTACAAGGGAGCTAGTCGCAAAGGATACCACTATAGCCAATGAAAGGGCAGCGAGGGAACAAGAAGTTGAGTGCGCAAGGCAAGCAGAAGCTGAGCTTGCCCAATATCCAACTACTGCTGAGGATTATATGCATCCAACCCTCGTCGTGCCTGAATCGGCGATTCTTATCCCTGAAAACTCTTTTGAAATTCGCACTTAATTTCTTATAGAGCTTAAAAATAATGCCTTTTTGGTAGATTTAATGAGTGTCCTCTTGAACATATTACGAACTTTTCTGACATGTGCCGTACTCTTGCTGAAGGTACAACTTTGGAATATGTCAAGATGAAGTCTTTCCGCTGGTCGCTGGCTGGACCTGCACTGAAGTGGCTTGAAGGGCTGAAACTAAGATCACTGACAACATGGGCCCAAGTAGAGCAAGAGTTTCTGAACAAATTCTTCCCACCTGCCAAAACAGCACATCTCCGCCAGAAAATCACCGCCTTCAAACAGAAGCAAGGGAAACCGCTGGCAAAGGCACGGGAGCGCTACAAAGAATTGCTGCGATCTTTCCCTACTCATGGACAGCCACCCTACGTCATTCAGGAGAGCTTCTTCAACTCTCTTGATCAAATCACTAAGGACAGAATCAACCATTATACTCGCTATGAGTATCTGACAATGCCGCCAAGTGACGCATGGGGTGTGCTAGAGAAGGTCACCAACTACGACAACAAGTATGGGTCTACTGCAACTTATGAAGAGAACCCGTACGCCAGGCCAGCACCATCCATGCCCCTCTATGAGCCTCCTAAGGAAATTGATCCGGATGTTAGGGAACAGTACTACAGAGATCAGAACAAGAAGCTCCTTAAGCAAGTAAAGTATCTTTCTGTCAACCAGCCTTGCATTGAATGCGGATCGCAGCGGCACACTACTCCTGAGTGCCCACATACAGAGCAAGTCAGGCTGGCAGAGCACAACTTCTCTGTGGAACTACTTCTCCACCTCTGAAATTGTATCTCTGAATTGGAATTCATGAAAAACCAGCCCCTAGGGCTTTATTTATAGCCTTCTAACTCTTGCTAATCAAGAATAGAATCTTCTATCTCTATCTAAAATTATATCTAAAAGGCTTAACGATAAATAAAAGCGATAAAGAAATTAAATCTAAAATGGAAAAGATAAATCTAAACCAGGGAATATCTCTTCATGTTGATAAATCTTCTTTTCATGGATAGATGATGATGTATCTCGGCAATCTCGGATTTCTTCGGCCCCAAGGATTCCCAACTCTACTCGGACTGCTCACGGCGACGCGTTTCCAGGACTTGGTCTACTCGACATCGACAAGGGCTCGTTGACATCGACAAGGATTCTCGTCGACTGGTGTCCTCGGGTGACTCTGCTCGACATGGCTCGGATCTGGGCTCTGGGCGTCGTCGACCTCGACTAGGGTTCCTCGAGATCGAGTAGAGTTATACTCGAGGGTGGTTCTCTGGTGATGTCGAGGACTCCTCCTCGGCGTGGACTCGGACTAGGGCATGGTGGCTCATCGATCTCGACAAGGTCTCATCGACATCGACAAGGGTTGTGCTCGGCGTTTTCGTCCTCGGCTTCTCGATCAGCTTCTCTTCTTATCGATTCTGGGTGTGGCGCTGAGGTGTCGTCGATCTCGACTAGTGGTCCTCGAGATCGAGTAGGGCTCCGGAGCTGGGTTGGTCTGGCTCTCGACACTGCTCCTAGTCGACAAGGCCTGTGCTCGGACATGTTCGTCTAGATCGAGTAAGGCTTACTCGAGATCGTAAAGGCTTTTGAATATAGTATAATGCAATAGCAGACATTGTTGTATGAAAAGAAACTTGCATTTAGGGTTTTGGCATTCTGCGAAAGTTGATTGCCAGGATTGTAAAGGCTTTTGAATATAGTATAATGCAAGTTTCTTTTCATACAACAATGTCTGCTATTGCGATGAGGAGCGAGTAGTCCACCCACTTCTGGGGCTGGGGTGAGCCCGACGGTCGCCATGTGAGGTGATGCAGTAAAGGTCCGATCTTTTTACGCAATTCGTCTTCTATCCCTATGAGCATGATTCTTTTGCGAGAGTTGAAGGTGATCCTTGTTTGTATTATTGAAGCGAAAGTGATCTTAATGCAACTTGGGTTAATTATGTGAAAAGGGTTAGTAACAATTAGGGTTTATGCGAAAGCCTCTATATGCATATTTGTTAACAATGAAAGTTGTTTGATGGAAAGCATGATCTTTTATGCCTTTATGTGTTACTTTGCATGGTTATCGTTGTGGTGTTGATACCCTGGCCTTTGAAGTCTTTTATTATATTGATTTATTTCTGTCGGAAATCTGAGTTTTGGTTCGAAATTTGCGATTTAAAGTTTCTGTCTTTCTTGTCGATAGAGAGGAGAGTCTCGTCGATATCGAGTAGGACCTTAGTCGATATCGAGTACGGTTTTGGTCTATGTCGAGTTAATTTTCTGCTTCTGTCGTCGATTTGCAGTTTCTGTCTTTTACTGTTCCTTGTCGATCTCGAGTACCAGCTTGTCGAGATCGAGTAAGTTGCTGCCTTGCTTTGTTCTTTACTCTCGTTTGCTTTTGTTCTTTACTTTATTTCGTTATTTCCTGTCTTGCTTCTGTTTTGCTTTTATTTCTTTGTTTCTGTCTTTTCTGCTGCTTGTCTGTGAGAATCTGTTGCTACCGAAGAACTGCTGACGTGCTTCCTCGTGGATTCAATCCTGACAACCTTCTACTACACCGGGAGGAAGTCTTGTATTTATTTGCTGAGACAGGGAAGTCAGTCTGATCTTTATTTTATATTTATTTCATACTTGACCATCCTCCTGCAACAACAAAAATTCCGGCAATCCAACTCTCGTTGAATGCCAAAACCCTAAAACCTTCGAACTCCTAAAACATCTCTGTGAACTACGTACCTCTCTACTTCTGAATTGAATTGGATGATAAACCAGCCCTATGGGCTTTATTTATAGCCTTCTACTCCTTGCTATTCAAGGATAGAATATCTCTATCTATATTTAAATCTATATCTAAAAGCTTTAAAGATAAATAAATGCCATAACATAATTAAATCTAAAAAGGAAATTATATCTAAAAGTCTTCAAGTGGGTAAAAATCTCTCTTCATTGGATAGATGTTGATAGATCGGATAGACGCGAAAATCTTCGGCTACAAGGATTCCCACACCGAGTAGGACTGCCCAACGCGTTACGCGACTTCTGGAAGCTTCCTCGAGCTCGAGTAATTCTACTCGATCTCGAGTAACTCAGACGTCGACTTCAGTGGCTCGGCGCCTCGGCTAGCCGGTGCTCGATGTGGCTCAGACATGGCTCCTAGGGTTCGTCGATCTCGAGGAATTCTTCTCGATCTCGAGTTGGGTGGCTCATCGACTAGGTTGCTTGGCAGTGTCGGGTAGCGTCTGCTCGATGTTGCCCGGACTGGTGCTTCGGCCTTTGTCGACATCGAGGAAGTTTCCTCGATCTAGAGTTGTGGTGTCCGGGTGCCTAGCCAAGTCGGGTAGCTCTTCCTCGGCTTCCTCGGGTGGGCTTCTCCTCGACTCCGGGCATGGGCGTTGGTACTTTGTCGATCTCGAGTTGATTACTCGATCTTGAGTAAGTTGCTGGAGTCGGGTTACTTCCTCTTCAGCTTCTCGACATAGGCTCCTCGATCAGTACTTCCTCTTTAGTGCTTTGTCGATCCCGAGTTGGTTACTTGTCCTCAAGAAATAACCAAACAATAACAAAGACCTACAACACATCCTTCAAGTCTTCGCCTTTGTCAAAAGCAACATCTTAAGTAGTAGCAATGTAAGACAAGTGAATTTAACGTCATCACACATATATGAACGATACATAGGCATAGGGAATATAAATCCAACCTCGCAGGGATAATGTGTTTACACTCAGCTCTCAATGTGTTTAGGCTATGAAGATCAACTCTCAACTCAATTCCATATACAATCTCATAAACATTGCAATTTAAATATAAATCCACTTCGCAACCAATTATGTAAATGCAACAAGAATTATCTGGAGGACTTCGCTCAATAGAAGTCTTCAAAGAAGATTCCATTCGGCGGGGTTGTAATGGGGCTTGGTAAGAAATATAAGGTAAAGAATTATTTGGCCATGTGGTGCTTAATAAAATTCGGGAATCAAGACTCCTAAATCTTCAACACAACTCAACCAAACCATAACTCTCAATCATATGCATCAACCAAACTCTCCAATTTATCTCATTGAAGTATGCAACCTTTCAAACTTCCTCAACCTCTCCAAAGTATGTATCTTGCGAATAATGAAAGAAATAAGGTAAATTTGGCTCATGCACTTTATTCTTAATTGCAAACTATTTTTTTTTCTTTTGCTTTTCTCTTTTTTTTGATTTGTTTTCTTTTTTCGAAACGAAAATAAAAACTAATGGTGCATTTATAGGGTGAGCCAAAAATCCTTTTACATAATATGTATAGCAAGATAAAAATATAAAACCAATCCATATCTCAATAAATTTTAACAATCCTTCCTACTTAAAATGAAACATAAGCTCATTTCTTCCACAAAACATTATTTCAACCAATTCTATGTCTTTAATTCCCAAATGGGGGTTAGGCTCCATTTGGCTAAGGATAATTTTGTGGAGTTCACAATAAAAGTCTCAGGCTAATGTTCTGGCTACAAGCAGAGATAATGCAGGGTAGGTAAAGAGAGGATAAAATTGGCTTAAAAGATGCCTCCATCATTTAATTCTCATTAATATAAACATATAAATACATTGGCTTTGAATAACTATCACAATATTTAGAGATGCATAGGAAGGGTACATACACTCAAGAAAGCAGAGGGATTTTTAATGTTCTCCCTATAAGGCAAAAATTCTCACTAGGACAATTTTTGTTGGATTTTAACCTTTAGCTTAGGATCATATGTGCTCAATTTTATCACAAGCTCACAATCCACATAAAAAAAAATTTCGAGGACTTAGGCTAAACCTTCCAAACATGCCATAGGATTTATATGATCAAGTCAATCATTATTCATCATCATAGGACATCTATGTTAGAGTATAAAAACTAAAACAATGCAAAAATTTAAACATGCATATTTTTTTCTTATTTTGTTCTTTTTTTTTTATTTTTTATTTGCAACTAAAAACAAAACTAAAGTATGGCAAAAGACTAAAATGCATAAAATTTAAACATGAATGCATAACATAAAATTTAAAATTTCACCATGTAAAAACAAAAAGCAAGACTAAAACATATAATAATGATAATCTGCTCTTCCCCCACCCCATACTTAAAAAATACAGTGTCCCCACTGTATAAAATAAAAAAAAAAGAGTAAAGGAAGGAACTCACAGAATAACACATCGATGATGGCAGATCAGGTATGTCGAGTAGAATCTTTCTCGATCTCGAGTACAGGGAACTCGATCTCGAGTTGGCTTGTCTGCGTCCAGTGGCTTCTGAAGTCGAGGAGCTTCTGGGTTTTGTCGATATCGAGTTGGCCTACTCGACATCGACGAGTTTCTGGGCTGCTCCTCCTTGTCGTTGTCGACTTGGCCTTCGTCGATTCTGACTGTTTTTCAGGGACTTCTTCTTTCCACCTTTCACGATCCTTTTTTGCTTGCCGACCTAAAAGTGTTAGATTGCACACAAAAACAAGACTATCCACATGAAATATTCTAAACAAAAAAAAAACAAAACAAAAAACCAAAAAAAAAAATCAAAAGTCCCAAAATTCATAAAGTTTTATATACATGCTCTAGATTTTAGAGTCGCTAGGCCGACTTCTCCGTTTGCGCTCAAGGACCATTAGTGTGGGGCCCGCTTAGGCTTGGCCCTTCTCCTGGATCATCTAGGTCCTGATGGTAGTATCCAAGCTCAGTTGACAGGTGGTTGCTTGCATATTCCTCCTTCTATTTCTTCTTCTTCCTTCCAGCTCTTAGTTTTCGTAGATTCTCTCGCCAATGGGCCTTACCTCCCCTTAAGTTATTGAAAATTTTCTTAATGGAGTGAGGGGAGTAGAATTCATATATAAACTTACCTTTTCGGACCTAAAACATAAATCTTCGGGCTGGGGGTTAGTCGATGACGAGTACGGCTGGTCGACATTGAGTACAGGGACCCCATACTTAGGTTCTTGGCAAGTAAGTGGCTCAATGGAGGAAGTCGATGTCGATAAAGGCTTGTCGAGATCGAGTAGCACCGTAGTCGAGATCGATAAATGTTGGTCGATCTCGAGTTGGCTTAGGGTGGTTTCCTCCGTTGATTTCTTGGTCCCGTGGTTGCTGATGCTTTTTACCTCTAGCCATGAAATTTCCTCCTTTGCAGGGCCAAACGAGAAATATAAAACCTCATCGCCTATGGTGAACGCGAGCGATCGATTCTTGACACTAATTCTGGCATCTGCAGTAGCTAAGAATGGTCTACAAAGAATAATAGGGCTAGTAGGATCTTCAGCACAATCTATAATAAGGAAATCTACTGGAACAAAGAATTTACCAACCTGGACGGGGACATCCTCAACTATACCTGTAGGGATGACCATTGTATTGTTTGCCATGTATAGTTTGGCATCAACAGGCTCTATGCATCCTATCTTTACCTTCTGCCAGATTGATAAAGGAATGATGCTCACACTTGCTCCTAAATCACACAGAGACTCATATTTATATTGTCCAAAACCCACAGTAACAGAAAACGTACCAGGGTCAGGTCTCTTTTCAGGGAAGTGGAGTACTTTGCATTCGCATGCGGTCTCTGAGATGGATCGCTTCTTGCTCAAGATTTCCTTTAGAAATCTGACATATCCAGGCATCATTTGCAGGGCTTCTGTAAAAGGAATAGAAACATTCAGTTCATGCAGCATATTAACAAATCTGTTAAACCTACCTGTAGTGGGATCTTTCTGTGCTTTAGAAGGGAAAGGCAGTGGTTGACCAGAACAGCATTTTAGTCTTTTGCCACACTCTAGATTTTGAGTACAGTTACTCGACAGAAGATCGGACAGTCGAACACAGCGCAACAGCTCTCGGCAATTCTGGTCGATCTCGAAAAAGGGCTACTCGAGATCGAGTAAAGTCTTCGTCGACGTCGGGTTGGCTTGGTTTATCACCTGCACACAGAAGCTACGACGATGCTGGATCGAAGATTAGTAACTCGATATCGAGTAGTGCAATTCGAGATCGAGTAAAGGCAGAAAATAAAGACAAGTGCTTTGGGACTCGAGCTTAACTGTATGTAAAAAACTTCCAAGATTGGGGTTTGCAACAACGATAACCAAGCATGCGTAAGGCAGAAATAAACAGATAATCATGTGAATCGCATTAAAGGACTAAGCTTTCGCCTTTTCCAACAATTAGACAACTCTTTCAAGAAACCCTAATTGTCTCCACTGATTTTATGTTTACAATCCAAGTTGTTAGCATGGACCTCCATTAGATGGGTAACAAACACATAACAAGTAGTAGATGCTCAAAACATAATAAAAGTCGGATCTTTACCTCAAACGCGCATGGCTATTGTCGGGCTCGCCCCAACCCTAGAAGTGGGTGGACTACTCGCGCTTCATCGCAACCACAGACATTGATTAAATGGAAATAACTTGCATTAAAACTAAACTCAAAGGCTTTACAATCCCGGCAATCCAACTCTCGTTGAATGCCAAAACCCTAAAACCTTCGAACTCCTAAAACATCTCTGTGAACTACATACCTCTCTACTTCTGAATTTTATTGGATGATAAAGCAGCCCTATGGGCTTTATTTATAGCCTTCTACTCCTTGCTATTCAAGGATAGAATATCTCTATCTATATTTAAATCTATATCTAAAAGCTTTAAAGATAAATAAATGCCATAACATAATTAAATCTAAAAAGGAAATTATATCTAAAAGTCTTCAAGTGGATAAATCTCTCTTCATTGGATAGATGTTGATAGATCGGATAGACGCGGAAATCTTCGGATACAAGGATTCCCACACCGAGTAGGACTGCCCAACGCGTTACGCGACTTCTGGAACCTTCCTCGAGCTCGAGTAATTCTACTCGATCTCGAGTAACTCAGACGTCGACTTCAGTGGCTCGGCGCCTCGGCTAGCTGGTGCTCGATGTGGCTCAGACATGGCTCCTGGGGTTCGTCGATCTCGAGGAATTCTTCTCGGTCTCGAGTTGGGTGGCTCATCGACTAGGTTGCTTGGCAATGTCGGGTAGCCTCTGCTCGATGTTTCCCGGACTGGTGCTTCGGCCTTTGTAGACATCGAGGAAGTTTCCTCGATCTAGAGTTGTGGTGTCCGGGTGCCTAGCCAAGTCGGGTAGCTCTTCCTCGACATCCTCGGGTGGGCTTCTCCTCGACTCCGGGCATGGGCGTTGGTGCTTTGTCGATCTCGAGTTGATTACTCGATCTTGAGTAAGTTGCTGGAGTCGGGTTACTTCCTCTTCAGCTTCTCGACATAGGCTCCTCGATCAGTACTTCCTCTTCAGTGCTTTGTCGATCCCGAGTTGGTTACTTGTCCTCAAGAAATAACCAAACAATAACAAAGACCTACAACACATCCTTCAAGTCTTCGCCTTTGTCAAAAGCAACATCTTAAGTAGTAGCAATGTAAGACAAGTGAATTTAACGTCATCACACATATATGAACGATCCATAGGCATAGGCAATATAAATCCAACCTCGCAGGGATAATGTGTTTACACTCAGCTCTCAATGTGTTTAGGCTATGAAGATCAACTCTCAACTCAATTCCATATACAATCTCATAAACATTGCAATTTAAATATAAATCCACTTCGCAACCAATTATGTAAATGCAACAAGAATTATCTGGAGGACTTCGCTCAATAGAAGTCTTCAAAGAAGATTCCATTCGGCGGGGTTGTAATGGGGCTCGGTAAGAAATATAAGGTAAAGAATTATTTGGCCATGTGGTGCTTAGTAAAATTCGGGAATCAAGACTCCTAAATCTTCAACACAACTCAACCAAACCATAACTCTCAATCATATGCATCAACCAAACTCTCCAATTTATCTCATTGAAGTATGCAACCTTTCAAACTTCCTCAACCTCTCCAAAGTATGTATCTTGCGAATAATGAAAGAAATAAGGTAAATTTGGCTCATGCACTTTATTCTTAATTGCAAACTATTTTTTTTTCTTTTGCTTTTCTCTTTTTTTTGATTTTTTTTCTTTTTTCGAAACGAAAATAAAAACTAATGGTGCATTTATAGGGTGAGCCAAAAATCCTTTTACATAATATGTATAGCAAGATAAAAATATAAAACCAATCCATATCTCAATAAATTTTAACAATCCTTCCTACTTAAAATGAAACATAAGCTCATTTCTTCCACAAAACATTATTTCAACCAATTCTATGTCTTTAATTCCCAAATGGGGGTTAGGCTCCATTTGGCTAAGGATAATTTTGTGGAGTTCACAATAAAAGTCTCAGGCTAATGTTCTGGCTACAAGCAGAGATAATGCAGGGTAGGTAAAGAGAGGATAAAATTGGCTTAAAAGATGCCTCCATCATTTAATTCTCATTAATATAAACATATAAATACATTGGCTTTGAATAACTATCACAATATTTAGAGATGCATAGGAAGGGTACATACACTCAAGAAAGCAGAGGGATTTTTAATGTTCTCCCTATAAGGCAAAAATTCTCACTAGGACAATTTTTGTTGGATTTTAACCTTTAGCTTAGGATCATATGTGCTCAATTTTATCACAAGCTCACAATCCACATAAAAAAAAATTTCGAGGACTTAGGCTAAACCTTCCAAACATGCCATAGGATTTATATGATCAAGTCAATCATTATTCATCATCATAGGACATCTATGTTAGACTATAAAAACTAAAACAATGCAAAAATTTAAACATGCATATTTTTTTCTTATTTTGTTCTTTTTTTTTTATTTTTTATTTGCAACTAAAAACAAAACTAAAGTATGGCAAAAGACTAAAATGCATAAAATTTAAACATGAATGCATAACATAAAATTTAAAATTTCACCATGTAAAAACCAAAAGCAAGACTAAAACATATAATAATGATAATATGCTCTTCCCCCACCCCATACTTCAAAAATACAGTGTCCCCACTGTATAAAATAAAAAAAAAAGAGTAAAGGAAGGAACTCACAGAATAACACATCGATGATGGCAGATCAGGTATGTCGAGTAGAATCTTTCTCGATCTCGAGTACAGGGAACTCGATCTCGAGTTGGCTTGTCTGCGTCCAGTGGCTTCTGAAGTCGAGGAGCTTCTGGGTTTTGTCGATATCGAGTTGGCCTACTCGACATCGATGAGTTTCTGGGCTGCTCCTCCTTGTCGTTGTCGACTTGGCCTTCGTCGATTCTGACTGTTTTTCAGGGACTTCTTCTTTCCACCTTTCACGATCCTTTTTTGCTTGCCGACCTAAAAGTATTAGATTGCACACAAAAATAAGACTATCCACATGAAATATTCTAAACAAAAAAAAACCAAAACCAAAAACCAAAAAAAAAAAATCAAAAGTCCCAAAATTCATAAAGTTTTATATACATGCTCAAGATTTTAGAGTCGCTAGGCCGACTTCTCCGTTTGCGCTCAAGGACCATTAGTGTGGGGCCCGCTTAGGCTTGGCCCTTCTCCTGGATCATCTAGGTCCTGATGGTAGTATCCAAGCTCAGTTGACAGGTGGTTGCTTGCATATTCCTCCTTCTATTTCTTCTTCTTCCTTCCAGCTCTTAGTTTTCGTAGATTCTCTCGCCAATGGGCCTTACCTCCCCTTAAGTTATTGAAAATTTTCTTAATGGAGTGAGGGGAGTAGAATTCATATATGAACTTACCTTTTCAGACCTAAAACATAAATCTTCGGGCTGGGGGTTAGTCGATGTCGAGTACGGATGGTCGACATTGAGTACAGGGACCCCATACTTAGGTTCTTGGCAAGTAAGTGGCTCAATGGAGGAAGTCGATGTCGATAAAGGCTTGTCGAGATCGAGTAGCACCGTAGTCGAGATCGATAAATGTTGGTCGATCTCGAGTTGGCTTAGGGTGGTTTCCTCCGTTGATTTCTTGGTCCCGTGGTTGCTGATGCTTTTTACCTCTAGCCATGAAATTTCCTCCTTTGCAGGGCCAAACGAGAAATATAAAACCTCATCGCCTATGGTGAACGTGAGCGATCGATTCTTGACACTAATTTTGGCATCTGCAGTAGCTAAGAATGGTCTACAAAGAATAATAGGGCTAGTAGGATCTTCAGCACAATCTATAATAAGGAAATCTGATGGAACAAAGAATTTACCAACCTGGACGGGGACATCCTCAACTATACTTGTAGGGATGACCATTGTATTGTTTGCCATGTATAGTTTGGCATCAACAGGCTCTATGCATCCTATCTTTACCTTCTGCCAGATTGATAAAGGCATGATGCTCACATTTGCTCCTAAATCACACAGAGACTCATATTTATATTGTCCAAAACCCACAGTAACAGAAAACGTACCAGGGTCAGGTCTCTTTTCAGGGAAGTGGAGTACTTTGCATTCGCATGCGGTCTCTGAGATGGATCGCTTCTTGCTCAAGATTTCCTTTAGAAATCTAACATATCCAGGCATCATTTGCAGGGCTTCTGTAAAAGGAATAGAAACATTCAGTTCATGCAGCATATTAACAAATTTGTTAAACCTACCTGTAGTGGGATCTTTCTGTGCTTTAGAAGGGAAAGGCAGTGGTTGACCAGAACAACATTTTAGTCTTTTGCCATACTCTAGATTTTGAGTACAGTTACTCGACAGAAGATCGGACAGTCGAACACAGCGCAGCAGCTCTCGGCAATTCTGGTCGATCTCGAAAAAGGGCTACTCGAGATCGAGTAAAGTCTTCGTCGACGTCGGGTTGGCTTGGTTTATCACCTGCACACAGAAGCTACGACGATGCTGGATCGAAGATTAGTAACTCGATATCGAGTAGTGCAATTCGAGATCGAGTAAAGGCAGAAAATAAAGACAAGTGCTTTGGGACTCGAACTTAACTGTATGTAAAAGACTTCCAAGATTGGGGTTTGCAACAACGATAACCAAGCATGCGTAAGGCAGAAATAAACCGATAATCATGTGAATCGCATCAAAGGACTAAGCTTTCGCCTTTTCCAACAATTAGACAACTCTTTCAAGAAACCCTAATTGTCTCCACTGATTTTATGTTTACAATCCAAGTTGTTAGCATGGACCTCCATTAGATGGGTAACAAACACATAACAAGTAGTAGATGCTCAAAACATAATAAAAGTCGGATCTTTACCTCAAACGCGCATGGCTATCGTCGGGCTCGCCCCAACCCTAGAAGTGGGTGGACTACTCGCGCTTCATCGCAACCACAGACATTGATTGAAAGGAAATAACTTGCATTAAAACTAAATTCAAAGCCTTTACAATCCCGGCAATCCAACTCTCGTTGAATGCCAAAACCCTAAAACCTTCGAACTCCTAAAACATCTCTGTGAACTACATACCTCTCTACTTCTGAATTTTATTGGATGATAAACCAGCCCTATGGGCTTTATTTATAGCCTTCTACTCCTTGCTATTCAAGGATAGAATATCTCTATCTATATTTAAATCTATATCTAAAAGCTTTAAAGATAAATAAATGCCATAACATAATTAAATCTAAAAAGGAAATTATATCTAAAAGTCTTCAAGTGGATAAATCTCTCTTCATTGGATAGATGTTGATAGATCGGATAGATGCGGAAATCTTCGGCTACAAGGATTCCCACACCGAGAAGGACTGCCCAACGCGTTACGCGACTTCAGGAAGCTTCCTCGATCTCGAGTAATTCTACTCGATCTCGAGTAACTCAGACGTCGACTTCAGTGGCTTGGCGCCTCGGCTAGCTGGTGCTTGATGTGGCACAGACATGGCTCCTGGGGTTCGTCGATCTCGAGGAATTCTTCTCGATCTCGAGTTAGGTGGCTCATCGACTAGGTTGCTTGGCAGTGTCGGGTAGCCTCTGCTCGATGTTGCCCGGATTGGTGCTTCGGCCTTTGTCGACATCGAGGAAGTTTCGTCGATCTAGAGTTGTGGTGTCCGGGTGCCTAGCCAGGTCGGGTAGCTCTTCCTCGGCATCCTCGGGTGGGCTTCTCCTCGACTCCGGGCATGGGCGTTGGTGCTTTGTCGATCTCGAATTGATTACTCGATCTCGAGTAAGTTGCTGGAGACGGGTTACTTCCCCTTCAACTTCTCGACATAGGCTCCTCGATCAGTGCAGGTGCTTAGGCATGGGTTGTCGAGATCGACTTACTTTGTCGATATCGAGTAGATTCGGGCCTTCGTCCTTGCTTCTTGGTTTTCTCCCGAAATGGCTCCATATTCTGCAATATTAAACAGAAACTTATGTAGATCTCTATTTTTGACAAATTAACATAAACTACATAAATTCGACATATTCCCAACCCGAAATATGCAAAGTGTATAGAATATGGAACTAAAATATGCATAAAGACATAGCTACTTTAGAGACATCACTTGGGATTTGAAGTAGATTGATCCTTAGATGGCTTAATGGCATAGGAGTGGGATGCTTGGTAGATGGGTTGGGTAATTGGCCTCGATTACGGATGGTTGTGAGGCTAGAAAGCCTGTATATGAGTGCAATGCAATGGTGTCTAGAACTAGTATTAGATTGAGTTGATAGATCTAGGTGATGTTGATCTTGATGTGAAACATGATGAGTAATGGTCATGTCGTATTGTGATTGGTGGTTATTGTTGTAGGAGGAAATCGAGTTCAAAATATTATAAAATAAATGAAACCAGATTATGCCCACGCAAATAATTACAAGACCTCTGTTGTGAGCTGAATTTACCATATTTTACAGTAACTTTAATATCGTTTTCTGCATACTTTACATACATTTGGGTTAGATAGTACAGAATCTATGTAGTTTATGTTTATTTGCCAAATTATGGAATCTACACCAGTTTCAGTTTAAATTCGCAGAATTCGAGAAATTTTACAGCAACTCTAAGGAAGGTCAGAAAAGCTCGGAAAACCACTATAGAAGTCCATGGTCAAATAAGCAGCGGAACCAGTCGAATCAAGCAGAGAGCCCAGGCTACTCGATCTCGAGTAGGCCTTACTCGATCTAGACGAGCATGTCCGAGCACAGACCTTGTCGACTAGGAGCCAGACCAACCCAGCTCCGGAGCCCTACTCGATCTCGACAAGCCCTAGTCGAGATCGACGACGCCTCAGCGCCACACCCGGAGTCGACGAGGAGAGGAGGCAAGCCGAGGACGAAGACGACCAGGCAGCACTCGCTGCCAGCGACCCAACTCGCTGCAGCGAGTCTCTTGCTGCCGCGGAAATCTTCGCTGCCAGCGGGATGCACCAAGACGAAGCTCGCCAACTCGCACCTGCGGAAGGGACGGACTCGCTGCAGCGGAGGAAGCCACGTCGAGGACCTGCTAGCCGAGACGACAAGCCAGCCCAGTCGACGACTTTCCTACTCGACATCGAGGACGCCGTACTCGACATCGACGACGAATCCAGAAGCCGTTGATGTGGCTTGACGAATCCTACTCAGAGTTGGGATCCTTGGAAGCCGAGAAGACGAGAATCTATCCGAATTATCAACATCTATCATGAAGAAGAGAGTTTTATCCACTTTAAGACAATTTAGATATATTTAGATATAATTTCTTTATCGCTTTTATTTATCATTAAGCATTTTAGATATAGTTTTAGATATAGATATAGATATTCTATCCTTGATTAGCAAGGGTTAGAAGGTTATAAATAAAGCCCTAGGGGCTGGTTTTTCAGGGAGGCCATAAAAATTCAATTTCAGTTAGAGGGGAGTTCCACAGAGACGGTTTAGGGAGTTCAGAGGTTTTAGGATTTTGGCAGTTTACGAGAGTTGATTGCCAGGATTGTAAAGGCTTTGAATTTTGTTAATGCAAGTTGTTATTTCTTTTCAATCAATGTTTGAGTTTGCGATGAAGCGCGAGTAGTCCACCCACTTCTAGGGTTGGGGTGAGCCCGATGATAGCCATGCGTGTTTGAGGTAAAGATCTGACCTTTATCATGTTTTGAGCATCTCCTACTTGTTTATGTGTTTATTACCCGTCTAATGGAGATCCATGTTAACAACTTGGATTGTAAACATAAAATCAGTAGAGACAATTAGGGTTTCTTGAAAGAGTTGTCTAATTGTTGGAAAAGGCGAAAGCTTGTCCTTGATGCAATTCACATGATTATCTGTTTTATCTCTGCCTTATGCATGCTTGGTCATCATTGTTGCAAACCCCAATCCTGGAAGTCTTTTACATTAAGTTTATTTCAAAAGTCCCAAAGCATTTGCCTTTACTTTATTTCTTTATTTCGTTTTAAATTTCTGTCTTACTCGAGATCGAATAGCACTCGTCGATCTCGACTACTGATCTTCGACCAAGGTCAATGTAGCTTCTGTGTGCAGGTACTCGACGAGACGAAGCGAAGTCGACGAGGACTGTACTCGACATCGAGTAGCCCCTCATCGACATCGACAAGCCTCTGCCTGTGCTAGCTGCTGCGCTGTGTTCGACTGTGCCTGACCCCTGTCGACTAACCCTTAGTCGAGGTCGAGTACCACTGTTGTCGACGTTCGTGAGATTCCATCGCTGCCTAGGATCCGCTGACATGCTTCCTCGTGGATCGATCCTGACTTCCTGCTGCTGCATTAGGAGGAGGTCTTGTAATTATTTGCAAGGGACGGAATCTAGTTTGCTGTGATTTATTTCTATTTTATTATTGCAAGTCTCGATTTCCTCCTATCAACAAATTGGCGCCGTTGCCGGGGAAGCAATCATTCGCGCCTTAGGTAGTTAAATCTCACATCTGCTTTGAGTTATTATACAGGTGTATGCGCCGTTCTGGTCTACCACCTGAGTTTGACGCCTTAGACGAACCAGAGCATTACCTACACATCCACTCTAAACTCAAAAGGATCATGGCGGCCACTGAAACACAAGAGCAACTGATCGAAAGGCTTACAAGGGAACTAGCCGCTAAAGATGCTGCTATCGCCACTGAGAAAACAACAAGGGAGCAAGCAGAAGCTGAGCTTGCCCAATATCCAACTACTGCAGAGGATTATATGCATCCAGCTCTCGTCGTGCCTGAATCGGCGATTCTAATCCCTGATAACTCTTTTCAAAATCGCACTCAATTCTTGATAGAGCTTAAAAATAATGCTTTTTATGGCAAATTTAATGAGTGCCCTCTTGAACATATTACTAACTTTCATGATATGTGTCGTACTCTTGCAGAAGCTACAACTCTGGAATATGTCAAGATGAAATCTTTTCGTTGGTCGCTGGCTGGACCTGCACTGAAATGGCTTGAAGGGCTGAAGCCGAGATCTCTCACCACCTGGGCCCAAGTAGAACAAGAGTTCCTGAACAAATACTTCCCACCCGCCAAAACAGCACTTCTCCGTCAGAAAATCATCGCCTTCAAACAGAAGCAAGGGGAGCCGCTAGCAAAGGCATGAGAACGCTACAAAGAACTACTGCGATCTTGCCCTACTCATGGACAGCCAACCTACGTCATCCAGGAGATCTTCTTCAACTCTCTGGATCAAATCACAAAGGATAGGATCAAGCATTATACTCGCTATGAGTATCTGACGATACCCCCAAGCGACGCATGGGGTGTGCTAGAAAAGCTCACTAACTACGACAACAAATATGGGGCTCCTACAAACTAAGAGGAGAACTCCTACGCCAGGCCAGCACCATCAATGCCACTCTATGAGCCAACAAAGGAGATTGACTCAGATGTCAGGGAGCAGTTCTACAGAGACCAGAATGGTAAGCTCCTCAAGCAAGTCAAATATCTATCTGTCAACCAGCCTTGCATTGAATGCGGATCACAGAGGCACACCACTACTGAGTGCCCACACACCGAGCAAGTCAGGATGGCAGAAACACATGAACAGGTAGCCTACGCTGGGGGTCCAAATCGCTACATGGGAGACCAACGATCCTACCAACCACAATGGAACCAAGGTACCCCTAGGAATCCCCCACCCTACAGAGCTCCAGGACATCCAGAAAGGGATCAAAAGAAGGATGATCTGCAACTGATCCTTGAAGAGATGCGTCGTAATCAGGGCACCGTCAACAACCAATTCCAGAATATCACTACAAAGTTTGAGGAATTGGACATCTGGAAAAGGGGAATAGAGACGCAGATGGGTCAAATCGCTGCACAGATCCCACGACCGTCCGGACAACTCCTTGGGCAAACTGAACCAAATCCTAAGGGGAAAATCGGACACATCGCAGCTATCAAACTCAGGAGTGGACATCAATTATACGAGCCAGAGGTCGAAAAACGGCAAAGCAAGGCAGAGCAGCAACTCGACGTAGAGCACAGCCAACTCGATCTCGAGGAAGGTGTACTCGACATCGACGAGACTCTACTCGACAAAGACCAGAAGTTGAGCTTGGACTCCGCTGCGCAGACCAGCAACTCCAGGTCGACCACCCTACTCGATGTCGACGAGCCCGTTGTCGAGATCGACGAGCAGCGTCAAGCCGACGTCGATGACGCTGCAGCACCTCCGACAGCTAATCAGGCTCTGAAACTGAAAAAGCCACTGCCTTTCCCTTCAAAGGCACAGAAAGATCCCACTGCAGGTAGGTTTACCAGATTTGTTAATATGCTGCAAGAACTGAATGTTTCTATTCCTTTTACAGAAGCCCTGCAAGAGATGCCTGGATATGTCAAATTTCTCAAGGAAATCCTAAGCAAGAAGCGATCCATCTCAGAGATCGCAGGCGAATGCAAAGTACTCCACTTCCCTGAAAAGAGACCTGACCCTGGTAAGTTTTCGGTTACTGTGGGTTTTGGTCAATATAAATATGATTCTCTATGCAATTTAGGGGCAAGTGTGAGCATCATGCCTTTATCAATCTGGCGGAAAGTAAAGATAGGATGCATAGAACCTGTGGATGCTAAGCTATACATGGCAAACAATACAGTAGTCATCCCTACAGGTATAGTTGAGAACGTCCCTGTCCAGGTTGGTAAATTCTTTGTTCCAGCTGATTTCCTTATCATTGACTGTGCTGAAGACCCTACTAGCCCTATTATTCTTGGTAGACCATTCTTAGCTACTGCAGATGCCAAAATAAGTGTCAAGAATAGATCGCTCACCTTCACCATAGGCAATGAGGTTTTGGATTTCTCTTTTGGCCCTGCAAAGGAGGAAATTGCATGGCTGGAGGTGAAAAGCATCAGCAACCACGGGACCAAGCAAACAGAGGAGGAAGGTGCTGACACTGTACTCGAGATCGACAAGACCAACTCGATCTCGACAAGGGACCTACTCGACTTCGACAAGCCTTCGTCAATGTCGAAAACTACTGCAGAGCCAGAAACTTGCCAGGAGCCTAAGTATGGGGTCCATGTACTCGAAGTCGACAAGCCTTCATCGATGTCGACTAGCCCCAAGCCCAAAGATTCCTGTTTGATGTCCGAAAAGGCAAGTTCAGGTATGAATCCTACTCCCCCTCAGTCCATAAAGAAAATTTTAAATAATTTAAGAGGAGATAAGACGCCGTGGCAAGAGAATCTGCGAAAACTGAGAGCTGGAAGGAAAAGGGAGATGGCAAGAGGAGATGATGCAAGCAAAAACCTATCAGCTGAGCTTGCATACTACCATCAGGACTTAGATGATCCAGGAGAAGGGCCAAGCATGAGCGGGCCCCACCATAATGGTCCTTGAGCGTAAAATGGAGAAGTCGGCCTAGCAACTCTAAAATCTAGAGCATGTATATAAAACTTTATGATTTTGGGACTTTTGAACTTTTTGTTTTGTTTTTGGTTTTTGTTTTAGGGTTTTATGTCTTTTAGAATGTTTTATGTGGATAATCTTGTTTTTTGTGTGCTATCTAACACTTTTAGGTCGGCGAAGCATAAAAGGATCGCGAAAAGTGGAATAAGAAGTCCCTGAAAACAGTCAGAATCGACGAAGGCCAAGTCGACGACGATAAGGAGGAGAAGCCCAGAAGTTACTCGACCTCGAGTAGACGTACTCGACATGGACCAGCCAGACGCTCCTCGACTTCAGATTCCACCAGACGCTGAGAGCCTACTCGATATCGGGTACTGTACTCGATATCGACAAGAACATTTACTCGACATGCACTAATCAGCCTTCCTCGATGTTTTATCCTGTGAGTTCCTTCCTTTACTCTTGTTTTTATTTGACTTTTATACAGTGGGGACACTGTAAATTTTAAGTATGGGGTGGGAGAAGGGCTTACTTTGTGCATATTTACTTTATTTAACATTATATGTGCATTATTTCTTTTGCTACTTGGCTATTTTGGAATGCATTATTAATTTATGTGCTTATATGCATGATTTCCAAAAGTTTGAAAAATGACCCCCATTGAAAGTTTTGGTTAATGTCATGGAAGCTTATATTGAAATCGACGATGCAAAATTGGATTCATTAGAGATATAGCATGAAATTGCCTAGTAAAGGAAAGTCATAATAAAGTGCATATTTTCATAAAAACCATAAAAGTAGGTAAAATTTGAAGTTGCTTTTGACATGTTGCATGATAAGATGATGGAGGACTTTAAATTTCCATATAATGCTCATTGTTTGAAATCCTAGCCTTACCTATGCTTATGCATCACAAAAGCCATAATATGCCTTATTTTAATTATTGCTCCACATGATGTAAATATTTGCCATTCTTTACCTTATCCGGGGATTATGTTGGGAATGATGTTACATTATAGAGATGTCATATGGTGTTTGTGTTGTGATTATTATCATTATTGGAGTTTGGAAGGAAATTGTTTGAAATATATGGAAAATTTAATGAGTGAAAGAAAATCCAATCACCTCAGGAGATAAAGGTAGATTGACCCTGCTCTCTAAGATAATAGTTTGGAGAGATGGGACACATTGTGAGGAGTCCAAAGCACTAAGTATCCGGGGCCATTCATGACACCCATGTTTGCAACTCGCGAGAAGGCAGTGCTGAGGTTAGAGAGGTAAAAGCATTATTGTTGATAAAAGCATTATGAAAGGTGACGAATGTTATGGAAAAAGAATGTGGAAATTCAATTTGGAAATACTCCATTTCCCCGGATCATTAGCACCACATTGCCAGAAATTGCCCACCTTTTAGCCTTTTACCAAATCTACTCCTTATTTGAGCTTAAATTGAAGTCCTCTTGATTATCAATGCTTTATCACTTATGAATGTTTTTTGCATAACCCTCCTTTTGTGAGTAGATGTTGCTCTTTAAATTGCACATGCATGGATTTGTGACACTAGTACCTTTTCGAGGATGGTAATTGACTGTTGGGTTATATAAGAATGAATCTGATATGTTGAAAGTTTTGATTTCTTCCCCTGAAAGACAGATAAAAGTATTGCTTGAGGACAAGCAAGCTTAAGTATGGGGTGTTTGTTGTGAGTTGAATTTACCATATTTTACAGTAACTTTAATATCGTTTTCTGCATACTTTACATACATTTGGGTTAGATAGTACAGAATCTATGTAGTTTATGTTTATTTGCCAAATTATGGAATCTACACCAGTTTCAGTTTAAATTCGCAGAATTCGAGACATTTTACAGCAACTCTAAGGAAGGTAAAAAAAGCTCGGAAAACCACTACAGAAGTCCAAGGTCAAATAAGAAGCGGAACCAGTCGAATCAAGCTGAGAGCCCAGGCTACTCGATCTCGAGTAGGCCTTACTCGATCTAGACGAGCATGTCCGAGCATAGGCCTTGTCGACTAGGAGCCAAACCAACCCAGCTCCGGAGCCCTACTCGATCTCGACAAGCCCTAGTCGAGATCGACGACGCCTCAATGCCACACCCGGAGTCGACGAGGAGAGGAGGCAAGCCGAGGACGAAGACGACCAGGCAGCACTCGCTGCCAGCGACTCGACTCGCTGCAGCGAGTCTCTCGCTGCCGCGGAAATCTTCGCTGCCAGCGGGATGCACCAACACGAAGCTCGCCAACTCGCACCTGCGGAAGGGACGGACTCGCTGCAGCGGAAGAAGCGACTCGCTGCAGCGGAGGAAGCCACGTCGAGGACCTGCTAGCCGAGACGACAAGCCAGCCCAGTCGACGACTTTCCTACTCGACATCGAGGACGCCGTACTCGATATCGACGACGAATCCAGAAGCCGTTGACGTGGCTTGACGAATCCTAGTCAGAGTTGGGATCCTTGGAAGCCGAGAAGACGAGAATCTATCCGAATTATCAACATCTATCATGAAGAAGAGAGTTTTATCCACTTTAAGACAATTTAGATATATTTAGATTTAATTTCTTTATCGCTTTTATTTATTATTAAGCATTTTAGATATAGTTTTAGATATAGATATAGATATTCTATCCTTGATTAGCAAGGGTTAGAAGGCTATAAATAAAGCCCTAGGGGCTGGTTTTTCAGGGAGGCCATAAAAATTCAATTTCAGTTAGAGGGGAGTTCCACAGAGACGGTTTAGGGAGTTCAGAGGTTTTAGGATTTTGGCAGTTTACGAGAGTTGATTGCCAGGATTGTAAAGGCTTTGAATTTTGTTAATGCAAGTTGTTATTTCTTTTCAATCAATGTTTGAGTTTGCAATGAAGCGCGAGTAGTCCACCCACTTCTAGGGTTGGGGTGAGCCCGACGATAGCCATGCGTGTTTGAGGTAAAGATCTGACCTTTATCATGTTTTGAGCATCTCCTACTTGTTTATGTGTTTATTACCCGTCTAATGGAGATCCATGTTAACAACTTGGATTGTAAACATAAAATCAGTAGAGACAATTAGGGTTTCTTGAAAGAGTTGTCTAATTGTTGGAAAAGGCGAAAGCTTGTCCTTGATGCAATTCACATGATTATTTGTTTTATCTCTGCCTTATGCATGCTTGGTCATCGTTGTTGCAAACCCCAATCCTGGAAGTCTTTTACATTAAGTTTATTTCGAAAGTCCTAAAGCATTTGCCTTTACTTTATTTCTTTATTTCGTTTTAAATTTCTGTCTTACTCGAGATCGAATAGCACTCGTCGATCTCGACTACTGATCTTCGACCAAGGTCGTTGTAGCTTCTGTGTGCAGGTACTCGACGAGACGAAGCGAAGTCGACGAGGACTGTACTCGACATCGAGTAGCCCCTCATCGACATCGACAAGCCTCTGCCTGTGCTAGCTGCTGCGGTGTGTTCGACTATGCCTGACCCCTGTCGACTAACCCTTAGTCGAGGTCAAGTACCACTGTTGTCGACGTTCGTGAGATTCCATCGCTGCCTAGGATCCGCTGACACGCTTCCTCGTGGATCGATCCTGACTTCCCGCTGCTGCATCAGGAGGAGGTCTTGTAATTATTTGCAAGGGACGGAATCTGGTTTGCTGTGATTTATTTCTATTTTATTATTGCAAGTCTCGATTTCCTCCTATCAACAACCTCCTCCTGATATAGCAGCGGGAAGTCAGGATCGATCCACGAGGAAGTGTGTCAGCGGATCCTAGGCAGCGATGGAATCTCACGTCAGAAGTCGACCACAGGTTGTCGATCTCGACTAGGGTTAGTCGACAGAAGATCGGACAAGTCGAACAACGCAGCTGATGCCGTTCAAATATCGATGACTCCTGGTGACATTGAGGACAACATGAAGGTTCCATTCGATGGTCCTATCACTCGTGCAAGGGCCAAGAAGATTCAAACTGCAACTAAAGCCTTTCTTGTCCGTTACCATGGAACTTTAGAGCATGGGTTCAGGCCACCCTGGATCACTTGGCTCAAGGTTACACCACCAGCATCGGAAGTGAGCTTGCGTCCACACTCAGAGCTCATGAAGATTCGTCTACAACCGCCTTGATCTAGACACACATGACATGGCCGAATGAGCTTGGCCGAGTGGGCTTGACCGAGTGAGCCTTGTGGGCCGAGTGAGCCTTGATCTAGAAAAGATGAAAAAATTGTCGCTGGAACCCAGAATCCGTCGCTGTAGAACCCAGGAGCCGTCGCTGGCAGCGGCCACCGCAGGCTTGCAGCGCCCACAGCATCCGTCGCCACCACTGTGCCGTCACTGCTGCTGTTTCCTTTATTGTCTTTTACTTAGTTTTTGTTTGTTTGTTTTCGTTTCTTCGCAATAGTTCGAACCCTTTTATTGTAACTACTTGTAAACATCAAGGATATCAAGAATATTGCAAGATTGGGCCATCAATAGTTTGGTGTTCTTGATCCTGAACCCACAGGCGAAGGATCGGGGATTCCAAATATTATGTGATGTTGCTCGAATGGATTGTAGTCATATATTATTAGGACGTCCTTGGTTATATGATCGTTCTGTTCTTCATGATGGTCGTGCAAATACATATGCTTTCACCTATGACGGGAGGAGAGTTACTCTCCTACCCCTTTCGCCACACACTATTCTGAAAGACCAGGTTCGCAAGAAGCAACAACAGGACGCCCAGAGAGAAGCTAAAAGGATGGAGAAGCTCAAACGGAGCTCGACACCACAGGCCGCCCCCGCGGCCCAGCCTGCCGCGCCCGCTGCCCCAGTAGCAGCGCCCGCGGCCACTCCAGCCGCACCTGCAGCCCCCTTGGCGCCTCCTCCTCCCCACTCGACGTCAACTCAGCCCTCTTCTGCATCACTTAAGAGCTCTGTAGAACGTCGATCATTGGTCTCTCAACCTCAGAAAGGAACCATCACATGGAATACTCATCGACCTCATATTCTTCTGGTAATGAAACAGGTAGTACATAATGTTGAATTGAGTCATATTCCTGCACCTATTGCTGCACTTCTGCAGGATTATTTAGATGTGCTTCCAGCTGAACTACCCCAAGGCTTGCCTCCAATTAGAGGTATTGAGCACCAGATTGACTTTGTGCCTGGGGCAGCCTTGCTTAATCGCGCCGCTTATAGAGGTAGTCCTGAGGAAACAAAGGAGCTGCAACGCCAAGTCACAGAATTGATGGATAAAGGCTTTGTTCGAGAGAGCCTATCTTCCTGTGCCGTGCCTGTCATTTTGGTTCCAAAGAAGGATGGCTCCTGGCGCATGTGTGTTGATTGCCGCGCAATTAACCAAATAACGGTTAAGTATCGCCACCCTATTCCTCGTTTAGATGATATGCTTGATGAACTTCATGGTGCTTCTATTTTTTCTAAAATTGACCTTAAAAGTGGATATCATCAAATTAGGATGAAACAAGGTGATGAATGGAAAACGGCTTTTAAAACTAAGTATGGCTTATATGAATGGTTAGTAATGCCTTTTGGTTTAACAAATGCACCTTCTACTTTTATGAGGCTTATGAACCATGTGCTTAGAAGACACTTAGGAAAATTGTCGTTGTCTATTTTGACGATATCTTAATCTATAGTAAGAATATGCATGATCACTTAAGTCACTTAAAATTGGTTTTTGATTGTCTTAGGAAAGAAAAATTATATGCCAATTTAAAGAAGTGTTCTTTTGCATCTGAGTCTACAATTTTTCTTGGTTTTGTAGTGACTGCATCTGGATTGAAGGTGGATGAGGAGAAGATTCGTGCTATTCAGGAGTGGGCCAGGCCGAACACACCCACTCATGTCCGCTCATTCTTGGGCCTTTCTTGTTTCTATCGACGCTTTGTCAAAGACTTCAGCCTGATTGCTGCCCCCCCTACATGAGCTGACAAAGAAAGATTTGACATTTCCCTGGACTGAATCACATCAAAAGGCCTTCGAGGAATCCCATCACCAAACCCTCACCTTGGTTCTCGTCGAGATCGAGGAATCCCAGTGCTCAACCCTACTCGACACAGCCAGCCCCACCGAGGATTTCTGCGCTTGGCGACACTCGCTTCCAGGATCGCTCCCAGCGAGCGCGGAGCCCAGGCGCCTTGCTCTCGCTCCCGCTCCCGCGTTCTCCCAGGCATCATCGTCTGCGTCTCCAGCGCCAGGCATCGCCAACACCCTCGCTCCCAGCGAGAGAAGTCCCGCGCCCTGCACTCGCACACCCTGAGGACGTCGTCCTGTGTGCCCGGAGTCCTCGCGCACCCCTGCTCGCTTCTCTCTCGTTGTTCTTTAAATTTCTGTCGCTAAAACTGAGTCTTGATTTGCTGGAATTTTTTAAGTTTAGAATCTGTTGCTATTTCAGAAATCTAATTACTTGTTTGAATTGTTCTAATCAGGAGATATCAAAAAGCATTGCAAGGTCTTAGTAAATATATGGCGTGGTTCTTGATCTTGAGCCCATAGGCGAAGGATCGGGTGTCCCAAATGTATCAGCAGCAGCAGTCATAGGCAGTTAGTCGATATCGACTAGGCTCTACACAATATTGAGTAAACAAGTCGATGTCGATTAAGTCCTTGTCGAGTACCTGCACAGGAGAAGCTACGACGATCTGGGATCGGGGATCAGTAACTCGATATCGACCAGAAGTTGTCGATATCGAGGAAGGCAAAAACTTAAAACGAAAGAAAGTAAAAACAAGGCTTTGTCGATATCGATGCAAATCGTGTATTGTGCATCGAAGGACTAAGCTTTCGCCTTTTTCGACAATTAGACAACTCTTTCAAGAAACCCTAATTGTATCTACCGATTTTATGTTTACAATCCAAGTTGTTAGCATGGACCTCCATTAGATGGGTAATAAACACATAACAAGTAGTAGATGCTCAAACATGATAAAAGTCGGATCTTTACCTCAAGCATGCAGGGCTATCGTCGGGCTCACCCCAACCCTAGAAGTGGGTGGACTACTCGCGCTTCATAGCAACCTCAGACATTGTTGATGAAAAATAAACTACTTGCATTAAACCAAACTGAAGAAAGTACAATCCGAATAAAGCCAACTTGCTCTCGCTCCTTTGCTCCACTCGGCCTCTCTTTCTCTCTCTACTACTACTTCTCCTACTGAAATTGAATGCTTAGAAATCAGCCCCATGGGCTGATTTCTATCGAATCCTTGCTAATCAAGGATAGAAATCTCTATCTATATCTAAATCTCTATATTTAAAAGCTTAAAGATAAATAAATGGAATAACATAAATAAATCCAAAAAGGAAATTATATCTAAAAGGCTAAAATATCTTCAAGTGGATAAATATTCTCTTCATTGGATGGATCTTGATAGACTCGGATAGAACTCGGATAGACTCGGACAACTTCGGCCCCAAGCAAACCAAAACCGTGTCGGACTGCTCAAACCGCATACGCGGCTCCGGATAGATCTCCTTGATATCGAGTAAATTACTCGATATCGAGTAAAGTTGGCGTCGACTTCAGCTTCAGCGGCATGCTCGACCAGCTGGTCCTCGACATGGCTCGGGTGCGCGCTTCTGGTGTTGTCGATATCGAGTAAGTAACTCGATATCGAGGAGAGTGGCTTCATTGATTTGCTGGCCCGTCCTTATCAAGTAGCTTCTTCTCGATGTTGCTCGGCCAGGTGCTCTGGGTTTGTCGATATCGAGGAGTTTCCTCGATATCGAAGAAAGTGTCGATCAGTGTCCGGTTATCTAGTCAAGTCGAGTCGCTCTCCTCGGCTCCTCGATCAGGCTCTCCTCCTCGACTCCGGCCTGGTCTTCAAAGCTTTGTCGATATCGAGTAACTAACTCGATATCGAGGAGTGTCTTGGAGTCGGGTAACTTCGTTCCTCAGCTTCTCGACATGGTAGTCCTCGATCATGGTGTGCCCGAACATTTGTTGTCGATATCGAGTAAGACTCGTCAATATCGAGTACCTTTCAGCTTCCGTCTTTGCTTCTTGGTTTCCTCCCGAAATGGCTCCACATTTTGCAATATTAAACAAAAACTTATGTAGACCTCTATTTCTTGCAAATAAGCACATATTACATAAATTCGACATATTTCCAACCCGAAATATGCAAAGTGTATAGAATATGGAGCTAAACTATGCATCTCAACATGGCTACTTTAGTAGATATGAAATCACCCCATACTTAAACTTGCTTGTCCTCAAGCAATAACCAAACAATAACCAAGACCTACAACACATCCTTCAAGTCTTAGCCTTTATCAAAAGCAACATCTCAAGTAGCAGCAATGTAAGACAAGTGAATTTAACGTCATCACACATATATGAGCGATCCATGGGCATAGGCAATATAAATCCAACCTCACCAGGGTAAAGTGTTTTCATTCAACTCTTAATGTGTTTAGGCTATGAAGATCAACTCTCAACTCAATTCCATATACAATCTCATAAACATTGCAATTTAAATATAAATCCACTTCGCAACCAATTATGTAAATGCAATAAGAATTATCAGGGGGACTTCGCTCAATAGAAGTCTTCAAAGAAGATTCCATTCGGCGAGGTCGTAATGGGAATCAAGACTCCTAAATTTCCAACACAGCTCAACCAACCCATAACTCTCAATCATATGCATCAACCAAACTCTCCAACTTATCGCAATGAAGTACGTAACCTTTCAAACTTAATTAACCTCTCCAAAGTATAAATCTTGTGAAAATGAAAGAAATAAGGTAAATTTGGCTCATGCACTTTATTCGTACAAACTTTTCTTTTTTTTTTCTTTTTTTGAAACGAAAATAAAATAAAATAAGACTACTGCATTTATAGGGTGAGCCAAAAAATCCTTTTACATAGTATGCATAGCAAGATAAAAATATAAAACCAACCCATATCTCAATAAATTCAAAAATCCTTCTCACTTGAAATGAAAAATAAGCTCATTCCTTCCACAAACCATTATTTCAACCAACTCTAAGTCTTAATTCCCAAATGGGGGTCAGGCTCAATTTGTCTAAGGATAATTTTGTGGAGTTTATAATAAAAGTCTCAGGCTAATGTTCTAGCTTCAAGCAGGAATAATGCAGGGTAGGTAAAGAGAGGATACAATTGGCTTAAAAGGTGCCTCTATCATTTAATTCTCATTCACATAAACATATAAGTGCATTGGCTTTGAATAACTATCACAACTATCACAAGAAAGCAGAGGGATTTTTAATGTTCTCCCTATAAGGCCAAAATTCTCACTAGGACAATTTTTGTTGGATTTCAACCTTTAGCTTAGGATCATATGTGCTCAATTTCATCACAAGTTCACAATCCACATAAAAACAATTTCGAGGACATAGGCTAAACCTTCCAAACATGCCATAGGATTTACATGATCAAGTCAGTCATTATTTAGGGTATAAAAACTAAGACAATGCAAAAAAATAAATATTAATTTTAATTTTTTTTTTGTTATTTTTATATTTTATGTAACTAAAAAAACAAAACTAAAGTATGACAAAAGACTTAAATGCATAAAACTTAAACATGAATGCATAACATAATAATAAAATTTCACCATGTCAAACCAAAAGCAAGACTGAAACATATAATAATGATATCGAGGAGGGCAAAACAGGGCATGTCGAGTATTGGTCTTGTCGATATCGAGTACTGTACTTGATATCGAGTAGGCTGTCTGCGTCGAGTGGAATCTGAAGTCGAGGAACTTCTTCTGGCTTGGTCGATATCGAGTTGGCCTACTCGATATCGAGTAACTCTAGGCTGCTCCTCTTTTGTCGTTGTCGAGTTGCCTAGTCGATTTCGACTGTTCTTCAGGGACTTCTTATTCCGCCTTTCGCAATCCTTTTATGCTTGACGACAAAAAAGTGTTAGATCGCACACAAAAACAAGACTTTCCACATGAAGTATTCTAAACTAAAAAAAAAACAAAAACAAAAACCAAAACCTAAATCAAAAGTTTCAAATGTCCCGAAATTCAAAAGTCTTATATACATGCTCTAGATTTTAGAGTCGCTAGACTGACTTCTCCGTTTGTGCTCAAGGACTTTTGATGTGGGACCCGCTTGTGCTTGGCCCTTCTCCTAGATCATCTAGGTCCTGATTGTAGTATGCAAGATCAGCTGACAGGTGGTTGCTTGCATATTCTTCTTTTTCTTTCTTCTTTTTCTTCCCAGCTCTCAGTTTCCACAGATTCTCTCACCATGGGGCCTTACCTCCCCTTGAATTATTTATTAATTTCTTAATGGATTGAGGATGAGTAGAACTCATACCTGAACTTACCTTTTCGGACCCAAAACAGAAATCTTCGAGCTTGGGGTTAGTCGATATCGGGCAGAACTGGTCGATATCGAGTACAAGGACCCCATACTTAGGCTTTTGGCAAGTCTAGTGCTCAGCAGAGGAAGTCGATGTCGACGAAGTTTGGTCGATATCGAGGACAGGTTTGGTCGATATCGAGAAGGGTTTGTCGATATCGAGTTGGCCTCTGGTGCTTTCCTCCGTTGTTTGCTTGATCCCGTGGTTGCTGATGTTCTTTACCTCCAGCTATGAAATTTCCTCTTTTGCAGGGACAAAAGAGAAGTCTAAGACCTCATTGCCTATGGTGAAGTTGAGCAATCGCTGTTTGACACTGATCTTGGCATCTGCAGTAGCTAAGAATGGTCTACCAAGAATAATTGGGCTAGTAGGATCTTCAGCACAGTCTATAATAAGGAAATCTGCTGGAACAAAGAATTTACCAACCTGGACAGGGACATTCTCAACTATACCTGTAAGGATGACTACTGTATTGTTTTCCATGTATAGCTTGGCATCCAAAGGCTCTATGCATCCTATCTTTACCTTCCGCCAGATTGATAAGGGCATGATGCTTACACTTGCTCCTAAATCACACAAGGACTCATATTTATATTGTCCAAATCTCACAGTAACAGAAAACTAGCCAGGGTCAGGTCTCTTTTCAAGGAAGTGGAGCACTTTGCACTCGCCGGCGATCTCTGAGATGGATCGCTTCTTGCTCAGGATTTCCTTTAAGAATTTGACATATCCAGGCATCTCTTGCAGAGCTTCTGTAAAAGGAATATAGACATTCAGTTCTTGCAGCATATTAACAAAACGTTTGAACCTACCTGCAGTGGGATCTTTCAATGCTTTGGAAGGGAAAGGCAATGTCTTTTTCTGCTTCGGAACCAGAACAAACGTCGGAGGTGTTGCAGAGTCGTCGACATCGGCCAGCTTTTCCTCAATATCGACCAAAGGTTCCTCGATATCGACAAGAGATGTCAATCTCGAGTTGCTGGTCTGTGCAATGGAGTCCGAGCCTGGCTTCTGGTCTATGTCGAGGAGGTTTTTGTCGATATCGACCAAGGGATCCTCGATATCGAGTTGCTGCTGCTCGTTGTCAAGTTGCTGCTCTACTTTGTCTTGGTGCTTTCCGACCTCTGGCTCGTGTAATTGGTGCCCACTTCTGAGTTTGTTAGCTGTGACGTGTCCGGTCTTCCCTTTAGGATTTGGTTTTGTTTTCCCAGAGAGTTGTCTAGATGGTCGTTGAATCTGCGCCACGAATTGACTCATTTGAGTCTCAATGCTTCTCTTCCAAATGTCCAGCTCTGCAAATTTTGTATTCATGTTCTGGAACTGGTTGTTGATGGTGCCTTGATTCCGGCGCATTTCTTCAAGGACGAGTTGTAAGTCATCCTTCTTTTGATCCCTGTCTGGATGTCCTGGAGCTCTATATGGTGGGGGGTTCCTAGGAGGACCTTGGTTCCACTGTGGTTGATAGAACCTTTGATCCCCCATATAGCGATTGGGACCCCCTGCGTAAGCTACCTCTTCGTGTGTCTCTACCATCCTGACTTGCTCTGTGTGTGGGCACTCAGTAGTGGTGTGCTGTTGTGATCCGCATTCGATGCAAGGCTGGTTGACATAGAGATACTTGATTTGCTTGAGGAGCTTGCGATTCTAGTCTCTGTAGAACAGCTCCCTGACATCTGGGTCAATCTCCTTAGAAGCTTCATAGAGGGGCATAGATGGTGCTGGCTTGGCATAGGAGTTCTCCTCATAATTTGTGGTAGACCCATACTTGTTGTCATAATTAGTGAGCTTGTCAAGTACACCCCATGCATCAACTGGTGGCATTCTCAGATACTCATATCTAGTATACTGATTGATCCTGTCCTTAGTGACTTGGTCAAGAGAATTGAAGAAGATCTCTTGAATGCCGTAGGGTGGCTGTCCATGAGTAGGGCAAGATCGCAACAGTTCTTTATATCGTTCCCATGTTTTTGCCAGTGGCTCCCTAGACTTCTGTTTGAAAGTTGTAATCTTTTGGCGGAGGAGTGTTGTCTTGGCAGGAGGGAAGAATTTGTTGAGAAACTCTTGCTCCACTTGGGCCCATGTTGTGAGGGATCTTGGTTTCAGTCCTTCTAGCCACTTTAATCCAGGTCCAGCGAGAGACCAACGGAAGGCCTTCATCTTGACATATTCCAGAGTGGTACCTTTAGCAAGAGTACGACACATATCAAAAAAATTTGTAATATGTTCAAGAGGGCATTCATTAAATTTTCCATAAAAAGCATTATTTTTGAGTTCTATAAGGAATTGAGTACGAATTTCAAAAGATTTTTCAGGGATTAGAATAGCTGATTCAGGCACGACGAGAGTCGGGTGCATATAATCCTCTGCAGTGGTTGGGTATTGGGCAAGCTCAACTTTTACTTGCCTTCCGCGCTCAGCTTCCTGTTCCCTTCATGCTCTCTCAGCGGTGAGAGCAGCATCCTTAGTGGATATTTCTCTCGTAAGCCTCTCAATCAGCTGTTCTTGTGTTTCTGCGGCCGCCATGGCTCTTTTCAGTTTAGCTTGGATGTGTATAAGGCGCTCCGGTTCGTCTAAGGCGTCAAATTCAGGTGTTTGACCAGAACGGCGCATATACTTGTAAAGTAACTCAAAGTAGATGTGAGATTTAACTACCTAAGGCGCGAATGATAGCTTCCCCGGCAACGGCGCCAATTTTTTGTAGGAGGAAATCGAGTTCAAAATATTATAAAATAAATCAAACCAGATTATGCCCACGCAAATAATTACAAGACTTCCTCCTGATGTAGCAGCGGGAAGTCAGGATCGATCCACGAGGAAGCATGTCAGCGGATCCTAGGCAGCGATGGAATCTCACGGTAGAAGTCGACCACAGGTTGTCGATCTCGACTAGGGTTAGTCGACAGAAGATCAGACAAGTCGAACAGCGCAACAGCAGTCACAGGCAGTTAGTCGATATCGACTAGGCTCTACTCGATATCGAGAAAACAAGTCGATGTCGATGAAGTCCTTGTCGAGTACCTGCACAGGAGAAGCTACGACAATCAGGGATCGGGGATCAGTAACTCGATATCGACCAGAAGTTGTCGATATCGAGGAAGGCAAAAACTTAAAACGAAAGAAACTAAAAACAAGGCTTTGTAGGACTTCGAAATAAACTTTATGTATAAGACTTCCAAGATTGGGGTTTGCGAAAACGATAACCAAGCATGCATAGGGCAGAAATAAAACAGATAATCATGTAATTTGCATCGAAGGACTAAGCTTCCGCCTTTTCCAACAATTAGACAACTCTTTCAAGAAACCCTAATTGTATCTACCGATTTTATGTTTACAATCCAAGTTGTTAGCATGGACCACCATTAGATGGGTAATAAACACATAACAAGTAGTAGATGCTCAAACATGATAAAAGTCGGATCTTAACTCAAGCATGCAGGGCTATCGTCGGGCTCGCCCCAACCCTAGAAGTGGGTGGACTACTCGCGCTTCATAGCAACCTCAGACATTGTTGATGAAAAATAAACTACTTGCATTAAACCAAACTGAAGAAAGTACAAACCGAACAAAGCCAACTTGCTCTCGCTCCTTTGCTCCACTCGGCCTCTCTTTCTCTCTCTAGTACTACTTCTCCTACTGAAATAGAATGCTTAGAAATTAGCCCCATGGACTTTATTTATAGGCTTCTAATCCTTCCTAATCAAGGATAGAAATCTCTATCAATATCTAAATCTCTATATCTAAAAGCTTAAAGATAAATAAATGGAATAACATAAATAAATCCAAAAAGGAAAATATATCTAAAAGGCAAAAATATCTTCAAGTGGATAAATATTCTCTTCATTGGATGGATCTTGATAGATTCGGATAGAACTCGGATAGACTCGGACAACTTCGGCCCCAAGCAAACCAAAACCGTGTCGGACTACTCAAACCGCGTACGCGGCTCCGGATAGATCTCCTCGATATCGAGTAAATTTGGCGTCGACTTCAGCTTCAGCGGCATGCTCGACCAGCTGGTCCTCGACATGGCTCGGGTGCGCGCTTCTGGTGTTGTCGATGTCGAGTAAGTAACTCGATATCGAGAAGAGTGGATTCATCGACTTGCTGGCCCGTCCTTATCGAGTAGCTTCTTCTCGATGTTGCTCGGCCAGGTGCTCTGGGTTTGTCGATATCGAGGAGTTTCCTCGATATCGAGGAAAGTGTCGCTCAGTGTCCGGTTGTCTGGTCAAGTCGAGTAGCTCTCCTCGGCTCCTCGATCAGGCTCTCCTCCTCGACTCCAGACTAGTCTTCAAAGCTTTGTCGATATCGAGTAACTAACTCGATATCGAGGAGTGTCTTGGAGTCGGGTAACTTCGTTCCTCAGCTTCTCGGCATGGTTGTCCTCGATCATGGTGTGCCCGGACATTTGTTGTCGATATCGAGTAAGACTCATCGATATCGAGTAGCTTTCAGCTTCCGTCTTTGCTTCTTGATTTTCTCCCGAAATGGCTCCACATTCTGCAATATTAAACCAAAACTTATGTAGAACTCTATTTCTTGAAAATAAGCACATATTACATAAATTCGACATATTCCCAACCCGAAATATGCAAAGTGTATAGAATATGGAGCTAAACTGTGCATCTCAACATGGCTACTTTTGTAGACATCAGTTATAGGTAGGTTATCTTGAGGAATGATATAGTGCATGCCTTATTTGGGGGTGAGTGTTGTGCGAATTCTATGCTAGACGATGTTGATTCCCTGAGGTATTGCCATAGACAATAGTGAACTATTAGTACTAACATAGTTACCCCCTCTGAACTTGATGAAATGATGGTGTGCGGAGGTACTTGCTGCCTCTGATGAGATAATGCTTGGTAGTTAGTATAAGTATGATGTGACTATCTGAGTGATATGAGGTGCAACTTCTTTGATGCGATGAACCCTACTATGTAAGATACTATGCTAGATGTGTTATGATATGTGACTATCCTTGACATGAGTATGACCTGGTTATGAATGTGTGATATGAATGCTATGATGCACGATTGCTATGTTATATGATGCTTTGAATTGGACTTGCTAAGATGATAGCACCGAATTGATGAAATTTATTCTGACTTAGAACCTAGGAAGGAAATATGGGATTAGTCTTAGAGGTGGGTGACTCCACCTCCTGAGATTTGAAATTTGCTTGACTGACGTCAAATTTGAGGGATCTAGAACGGTATTTGAAAATGAATAACTTGAATTTTGAGAGACCGAGCGCGATTGAGCATTTCAATGGTTTTGAGCTCAATCTTTTTCACACTGAGGACTCCTTTTGGACTTTTTCGAACCGAGCTTGCATTATGATGCCCACGAAGTGGATACAAATATTTTATATGTGCCCTTATAGACTGCTTGCTAAGACCTAGTGGAGCGGTCATAACGCTTTTCGAGTTATGATATAACCGAGAAGTCTGGATAAGAATGTGGTAAGGGCCCATATCACACTCTCGCCACGACCTATCGGGGATATTATGATCATGACGACGATATTGTGAGAATCTCATAGAGGCCTTTATGAGGCACTTACGGGATCGATGGCGTGATCCTTGGACTCACCTATTTCAAACTTCATCCCCTACCTTATTTTTTTTTTAGTCTCGAGGATGAGACTTGTTTTTAGAGGTAGATGATGTAAAGGCTCGGATTTGTAAATCCTCATTTTTTTCGGAAAGAGGAATATCAAAATAAATTTTAAAGTGGGAATTAATGGAAAACGGGTATCGAGATTTGATTTCCGGGTATTTTAGGTTTTGACTACAATAGGATGTTGGTTTTACTAAACCTTTGTCTTATTTCCCATCTGATTTCTATGCAAACAACCCTCTTCTAGCTTCCCTCTCCCAATTTTAGCTAAACACCACATCTCCTTTCTTGTTCCTCATCCCCACACTCCCCCATTTTTAGCAACAATCCCAAGCAACCCCTTGCCTTTTCCCCACGCCATTACAGCTGCCCCTATTGCAGATCAACCCACGCCACTGCACAATCTCTCTCCCTTTTGATTGACTGGTTCAGAAGGAGCATATCCTCACCTTCTCTTTTGTCTTCAAACCCCACACTTCATCCCTCAATCCTTCTTCTCTAATTTTTTCAAGCAGTAGCAACAGCAGCTACAAGATCGTCTTCCGCTCCCCGTAGAGCAACAAGCAAGCACCACACCTCTGTTCTTCTCATTTCCGCCTCTCTGTTCTGCCGGCAACCACAGCCACTCGCGGCCTTCACTCTCTTCTTCTCTCGGGACGAGCAGAAGCAGGCCATTGAGCCCTCACCGTCGCTTACCTATTTACTGACGATCCAGAGCACGCCTGAGCCACACCTGATGGCCACCAAAGCGCACCTGAGCATCCCCAAGCGTAGCCACTGCTTCTTCCCTTTCTCTGTTCTACCTTTCCGGTTCGGTAAGCTTCGTTCCCCTTTGCTTCACCTCTAAATCGGGCCAATACTCCTCTTTTAACCCCATCTCCGTTGAAGCAAATCGAGTCTCCGGCGAGCCTCGAATCGACACCGAAGACGTTTTCGGTGAGAGCGCCGGAGAGCGGGAGAGTGCCGGCGAGATCGAGTGGGGACGCGAGCGAGAGAGAGGAGAGAGAGCGAGAATGGGCAGTGAGGGAGTAGTGGGAAGGGCGAGACGAGTGCGAGAAGGGACGATCGGGTGTGAGGAGGGAAGCAAGCAATCGAGGGAGGAGAAGTCGGCACCGGAAATCGCTGAGTAAGGGCCGAGGAGAAGACACCCAGGGAGGCAGAGGAAGAAGAAGAATGTGGCCGTGTCCCATAGCCACGTCAGCCCAGGCCCTATTGTCTTTTCCGAATTGATGAGAGATGAGTTTTATTTGGGATAGGTTGGGCCTAATTCACTGGGTTGCTTGGATTCGAAAAATTTAAATGAATTGGGCTTAATTACTTTAAGGGGTATTCGATTTGGTAATTTGTTAAAGGGCTGATTTCATAATATAAAAATGGTCGGGATTTTTTTAAGGATTTGGAAATATTTTATAAAAGTGTTTAATAAATGGCATTCAAAATATTATATAATATAATGTGAGATTGGAAATATAAAATATTATTTTTGAAATTAAAAATATGATATTATGGTGATTTAAAACAAATATAATATTATGAGACATGGAGATTAAAAAGGAGATTGTCGAATTTAAATAGAAAAATGAATTTGGTGAGCATTTTAATAGATTGGAATTTCTAACTAGTTGATTCGAATTTTGAAGCGGTTTCGGGATTAACATGGGAATTGTGTGATCGATGATTAACTAGCATGATTTGTGTTATGTTGATTAACCAACTAATAGCATGATTTGTGTTGATTAATGGTAATAATGAATGACTAATGGCATGATTAGATGTTAGAATTTCTTATCATTAACTTATGCTTTTAAGATATGATGATATGATGAACTCGAGTTATATGTTATGTTGATATATGATTATGATGAATGTGATTATCTCTTGATATATGTGACATGCGGATTATTATGGATATATTGTGGCGAATACACGAATGTGGATGAATGGAATGATGAGAATGATATGGTCTCGTGGAATGTGACAATATGATGAATTGGTTGAACTTGATGAAATGATAATTGCGATATGGTTGCTATTCTCGTTGAATGACGTGTGCTTGAATTCTTGAATGATTGGACGTAGACTTATATATATGTTCTGATATGTATCTAGGTAATACCTTGTGATTATGAATGATGTATGTTGGATCTTCTATTATGTTGTTCTGCATAGCCAGATGAGTTCCTTTATGAGCTCACTCAGATTCAAAAAGAGATCTGGCTGCTTGTAGCCATGTGCATACTAGGTGCTTGCATTCATAATCAGCATGTCATGTAGTACCATGCTAGGTTGCATTGACCGTCGAGCATTCTACTTCTTTATGCGTATTTAAACAGAACGGTCGTTATTTGTGAAGGAACTAGAGTCTTTGCTAAGGTTATAGGACGACCGAGTCCCATCGGGTCCTGTCCTGAGTCAATCGAGTTATCGAACTTCCTTTACTTATATTATGAGTTGCCTGCGGGCTTTATTGTGGATACGGGTTGGGCATGCGTGCCGCCTGATTATTATGGAATGCATTCACGAGCTGGCTAGTCTCCACCCTATCGGAAGGAGGTGGAGGTAGAAGAGGGATATACCACTTGGTATTCGGTGCTAAGGCCTTATTATATTTATGCACTTGATCTTAGGAGCATGTTAGTGTGTTAATATTCCGGCTTGCATCTAGAAGCATCTTTATTAGGACTAGCGTGTGTATATGTCTGCTTGTTTGGGATTATATTGCATAGGGCTTCGATCTGACACTGCCCCGCACACATATTTTTTTAAGTTTGTTTTGCAGCATGATTGTTCCTTGCTTCCGTAACGTGGGAACTCTCTTGGGCGATTGCAAAGAAACAATTTAACCTCACTAACATCGCATATTAGATTTCGATAAATAACCTTATTGATTTGCTTTTGACTCGGCTCTGCCGTGACACCCTCTTGTATTACACCTTGATTCCGCTATTTTCATGACTTCTGGTTTTCCACGCTTAGACTTACGACAGGTACAGGGGACTTTCCCGGGGATTCCAACCATCCCTTCGAATTTTGGGTATGAAATCCCACTTGAAAATGTTAGGATAGAATTTCAAACCTTCAATATGTACTCGGGGCGCAAGATCCTAACGAGGGGTTTCATCCCTCGAAACGTAACCCAAGAATCATAATCTCGACCCATTACAATCTGAACATAATGTCAATAATAATCCAATTCGACTGATGACCCAAATTTCACCTCATGGTATGCATTCATAATTACCTTTAAAAGTAGGAAAACTAATTAAAATACCCCCACTTTTGGAGGTATGGTAAAAAAAATTTCTCAATTTTCAAATGTAATAAAAATACCCCGACTTTTGAGGGTACTAGCAATATATTACCACAGGTATTCTCACGAGCCAAAAATGCCGATAAGGCAGCCTACGTGGAAGTCTTTTTTACAAATTAGCATTAAAATTGAGGTTTTTTGAACGGTTTCCTAGCTTGGGAAAAAAATAAACCGACAACAAAATTAAACCCGAAAAATAAAATTGAGTCAACCAAACAACTAGTCATGTCAATAAAAGTAACATTAATGAATTTATTTATCGTAGTATAATATATTTACTAAATTATTTGTATTATATTTTTGTATTTGAAGTAAACTTTAAGTTATTAGCACATTTGTTTTAACTAGTTGTGGATACTAATTTTGGATAAATTATTTCTATCTTCTTTTTTACAAAAACGAGTTTTAGTTTTGAAAAATATAAATTAGACGCAATTTTGAATAATTATTGTGAAATTAAATATATGGGTGGAGAACTGAAGGGTGTTTTTGAAAAAAATTGCATAAAGTTTTGTCATATTTATGAAATACAGTATTAATCTAGGTGGTTCAATTTATTTCAAAATATTATATAAGATGGTTTTATAAAAGAAAACTTATAAAAGATGGTTGGTTAAATCTAAAAAGGATTTGAAAGGGTCAACTAACTTACTACATTTTCTAGCACCAAAAAAAAATTACATTGCCCAATTATCTCTTGTTAGCAAATTTATATTATTTTGGATAAATCATCTCTTGTTAGAAAATTTATATTAGTTTTATTAACATTTGATTAATTTACAACATTTTCTAGCACAAAAAAAAATTACTGGGAGAATTTACTATAGTTTTTTTTAACAATCATTAAAGTAGAAATGGAAAGGTTCAACTAACTACATTAATGAGTAATTATATTATCTAAAAGTTCAACATCACTCCTTCTCTTCGTCAGATCATTGCCCAATTACATTATCCTTAGGGACAAAAGAAGAAAAAAGAGGCTCTCCTTTCAGATTTGAAATGGCATGGTCTGCAAATCCTAGAGTTGAAGAAATTATAAAAAAAAGTTTGGTACAATAAATTTCATGGCTCTCAAGCCTACAAATTTATGAAAAAACAACAATTATTAAAGAAAAATATTAAAAATTGGTGTAAAAATCAAAATATTAATATTCCAAAACAACTCCAAAAACTAGAACCAGAAATTCTCAATCTACAAAAATTACTCCCATGGGGATCACTCATAGTAGCCCTAGAAGCAGAACTGGCAAATTTAGAGAACAAAAAGAGGAAAATTTTAGAATTTAATTACAAATTTTGGAAACAGCAAGCAAGAATTAAACATGTACATTTAATAGATAAATACAGAAAGTATTTCCAAATTAATGCAAAAATAAGGAATTTTAAAAGGACCACGAACTCCTTTACCACAAAGCAAGGACAAATCGTAACAAACCAAGAAGAAATAACAGAACAAATTACTAAGGAAATGTCTGAAAGATTTATTGGCATAAATCAAACAAAAATTATAATAGAAGAAATCAGAAATATCCAACCTCAAATAACGCCCGAAGAAAACGCACAGCTCATTAAAAACCCCACTAATTCAGAAATTAAGCAAATATTAAGTAACATGCCAGAAGACAAGTCCCCTGGTCCTGATGGTTTCCCACCAGAATTTTATCTAAAGTAATGGCATATTGTGGGACCATCCTTCTGCAAAACAGTCAAAGCTTTCTTCCATTCTGGTAATATTTTGAAACACATTAACCAAACATTTATAGCCCTTATTCCAAAAGTAGAAGATCCAAAAAAATATTAATAATTATAGACCTATTAGTCTTTGTAACACGATTTACAAAGTAATAGCAAAGATTTTAGCAAACAAGTTAAAACCGATTCTTCCGAAATTAATTAGCCCCTTTCAAGGTGCTTTTGTCGAAGGAAATCGATCCAAGATAACACCCTAATCGCACATGAAGTATTTCATACTTTTAATAAACAAAAACGTAAGAAATGATGGATGGCATTAAAATTAGACATGGAAAAAGCTTATGATAAAATTAATTGGTCATTCATAGAAGCTACTATAAAAAAAATGGGTTTCCATCCGATTTGGATTAATTGGACATGAAATGCATTACAACCACAACTTTCTCTATATTAGTTAACAATACAGCTGGCAAACAGTTAAATCCAAATAGAGGAATCAGACAACGAGACCCTTTAGCCCCTTATATCTTTGTAATAGTAATGGAAATTCTTGCCAGAGAGCTACATCAAGAAGCAATAAAAGATGATGCTCTTGTGGGAATTAAACTAACAAAAAATGGAACCCCTATACCCTTTTTAACCTTTGCAGATAACACCATAATCTTTGCAGAAGCCTCCCAATCGAGTCTTCATACTATACAAAATTTGCTAAATAACTTCTCTAACAATTCTTGGTTAACCATAAATTACGCTAAAAGCTCCATCCAATTCTCAAAAAATCTCAATCCAACAACAGCTGGATCCCTTGCCCTTCAAATGCGTATACCTATATCAAAAACAATTGAAAAATATCTCGGAATTCCAATGGTCAATGGTAGAGTTAAAAATTGCGTCTTTGACGAAACCATACAAAATCTGAAAAAACAACTATCTAAATGGAAATCCTCTTCTATTTCTCAAGTTGGAAGGGCTACTTTAATCCAATCAAACCTAAGCTCGAAAACAAATTACCTAATGCAGAATTTTTTACTACCAAAAGGGATTCTTCATCAAATAGATCAAATAAATAAAAATTTCTTCAGGAACAAACTACAATCTGAAAGATACACACCACTAATAAGCTAGAACACTATATGTCAACCTAAAAAGGAAGGATTTGTAATCAGAAAAACGGAATCCTTAAATGAAGGGCTACAGATGAAACTTCTTTGCAAAATCCATACTGATCAAATCAGCTTATGGGTTAAAATTATTAAAGAAAAATACCTACAGAATTCTAGTATGAATGAAAGGGATACACAAAACACATCACAAAAATTAGGGAGACTTCTATCTTTTAGAGAAAAATTCAATACAGGACTCCAATGGATAATTGGAAATGGAGAACAAATAAATGTATGGAAGGATCCATGGCTTGATAATGTAAAATTAAACCAATACCAGAATTTTCAAGATCCAAGTTTAAAAGTAGCTCAACTAATAAATAATCAAAGACAATGGAATTTGCCCCTACTTCAAATAATATTCCCAATTAACATTTTTAATTAAATAATGCAAATACAAATACCAACTTGGGATACTGTTGATAAACTGATTTGGAAATTTGAAAAAGATGGAAGATTCTCGACTAAGTCTACAAACCTCATAAACGATATAAAATGGATTTGGAAACTCAATCTGCCGCCTAGAATCAAGAACCTTATATGGAAAATATTGATTGATGGACTCCTTACTACTAAGAGATTAAACAAATATTACAATAGATGTAACGGCCCAGAATTATGATTTCCGGGTTACGTTTCAAGGGATGAAATCCCTTGTTCGGATCTTGCAATCCAGGTACGGGTCGAGGTTTCAAACTCATTTTTAAGGTCAGTAATGAAGAGGGATTTCGAACCCTAAAAGTATCGTAGGGCCGTTGGGTACCCTTAACATGTCCTGATAACTCCACTCCCTTGATGAAAATCGGAATAAGTTTCAAAGGCCTTGGCAGTCTATTTATTTGTCAAAGGTCATGAAGCTTTAGCAGTGTTGATGAAACACAAAACCTGTTCTCTATATTATATTACTCGAATATTATTATATGTTACTATATGCTTCCAATATATTATTATATATTCACTAACCTTTCAAGAAGCTATTTGAATTTTATATCCTTCCTTAAACGTTCAAAATTGAGAGAATTCAAATTGGAAGATCATGGCGTCCAAGTTTCCAAGAATAGAAGATCTCGAAGATTTCCATGATCAAGCCTTGTCGTTGAAGAGAAAGATTCATCTTTGGAGGCGCCGATTTGGTCTCTATAAAAAAGAAAAGGAAGATAAGAAGACACACACATCTGTTGAACACAAGCTTTCATACACACAAGCCTTCAAGCGAGATCTGTCTTCTTCGTGTGCTCTCTGCTAGTCCTTAAGAGTCTGTTATTTCATTTCAAAGAATTTGAGAGTTACAAAGTGAGCTTATAGGATATATTTTGTTATAGTGTTATACTCGAGAGTTTGTAACTCCGGAAGTGAACGCTAGGCGATTGATTCACTGAGTGTAAGAGGATTGTACTAGATAGCATAGAGAGGTGGGGCACTTCTAGATTGGTCTAGGACTCCAAGGGAACGTGAGTTGACAAGATTGAAATTGTATAGGAGAGAGGCTTCTCGGGGAGCTACTAGGATCCTAAGTCTTGTGAATCAATAAAAGCCGGTTGAATCCTAGGGTTGTGGAAGAACCCTAGGCGGGGACGTAGGCCAAGTTCGTGTTGAACATCGTAAACAATTCATCGAGTCCTTTATTTATTGCATTACCTTATTTCCGCACTTGGTTCGATCATTTAACTTTGTGATTCAGGTTTTCAGAGAAAAGACTAAGTCTAATCTCAAAGGGTTTTGCACGAGCTTTAAAAGTCTTGAGACTATCTGCGAAAAACCGGCATACTCTATTCAACCCCCCTTCCAGAGTATTTCTATTTTACTTTGTTTTACATTATCGAACCTTCAATTGGTATCAGAGCTTTGCTCACTGCTTTTGATCTAACAATCTTGTGAGTTTTCGATCATGTCTGGTTAAGCAAGCGGAGGATTTGCACAGGGAATGTGTACCAGCAGACCACCACTCTTTGTAGGAAACAAGTTTGTCCACTGGAGATCATTGATGAAGATGTTCATCATAGACCAAGATCTGGAACTTTGGAACATTATAGAGAATGGGCCAAAGATTCCAGAGAAAGACGGACCAAATGGAACCAAAGTCGCAAAGAAGGAGTCTGAATACATCCAAGTGGATCTTGAACTTGTCTCCAAAAACTACAGGGCTATTAACTTACTCTATTGTGGTCTTAACACTGATGAGTTTAACTATATTTCATCTTGTAGGTCAGCTAAAGAGATTTGGGACAAGCTGGTCGTCACCTATGAGGGAACCAGGCAAGAAAAGTGGGGTCCTAAAGTAACAGCTATAGAGGAAGCCCAAGACCTCACTACTCTGCCCCTTGATGACCTGCTTGGGAAACTGATCACGCATGAGATGATCCTTAATGAAGACGATGGAGAACTTCCAGCAAGCACTAAGAACTGGGCACTCAAGTCTAAGAAGGATGACAACAAAGATGGATCTGATTCCGAAGATGAGGATGACGATGAGGATGATCCTTTTGCTCTTATCACAAGAGGCCTTGCTCGAATCCTTAAAATGAAGAAACAATTCAACAACAAGGATGGATCAAAGTCTTCTAAATTCTGAGGTAAGTCTCAATACAACAAAAATGATAAGAAGACTAAATCATTGTCTTGTTTTGAATGTGGTGAAACAAATCATCTTGTGAAAGACTGCCCTCAAAAGACGAAGAGTTAGTCCAAGAAGGGTGATAGATGGAAAAAGAAAGACATGGTGGCAATTTGGAGCGATTCTGACTCTGATGATGACAAGGCCAATGTCTGTCTTATGGCCTCAGAAGAAGAATCCCACGATGAGAAGCTTGAGGGAACTGTAAGAGAACTTATGGCAAGTCCAAAAGAGGTATTATCGGAATTCCTTTCTAATATGATTGCCAATGAAGAGAAACTTATTGCCCAGACTAACACTCTTATTAAGAGAACTGTGGACGAGGAAAGAACTATTGAGGATCTGTCTATGAGGGTTAAAAGTCTTGAAGCTTCTTATTCAGGTCTTGACATTAAAGTCAAGACTCTTGACTTAGAGAGATCTGAACTCAAGCAAGATCTCTCGTCTCTGAGAAGTGAACATCATGACTTAGAGAACGAGAAGATCTCCCTGAATAATAAGATTCAAGACCAACAGACAGCCCTCATAAGTTTTACCAAATCCAAAGGCACTCTTAATAGGATGTTGGGTGAGCAACAATGTTCTCTAAACAAAAGTGGTATTGGTTACAATCCAAGGTTTTTAAAGAAACAGCACATTACCACCTTTGTAAAGGCAAAAGAAAGCAGAACATCTCCTGTATGTCACCACTGTGCAAGAAAGGGACATGTAAAAGAGACCTGCCCCTATAGAAGAAGGGATCCATATATCATTCGCAATATATTTCCTGTTCATTTGAGAAAAGAACGGATAACACAAGTTTGGGTCCCAAAAGACACTATTTTACCAAATATGGTTTATCCCAATAATGGATCCAAATTTGCTTATTGGTCTAGCCACAAAGGTTGATGTTTGTTTTGCAGGAGATCACCAAGGTGAAGGAGCACAAATGGATTATTGATAGTGGATGCTTGAGGCATATGAGTGGGAAGAGTTCTCTCTTTCATGATCTAAAGGAGCAATCCACAGGAACAATCACTCTTGGTGATAAAGGAAAATGTGACATCGTTCGTATTGGTAGCGTTGGGAGTGATTCCAACCGTAGTATTAAAAATGTATATCTTGTGAATGGTTTAAAGTGTAATTTGCTTAGTGTTTCTCAATTATGTGATAGTGGCTATAATGTCATATTTAACAAGAAAAGATGTCTAGTGTGCAGAGAAGATACAGGTGAAGTTATACTGACTACATATCGTTACAACAATATATACGCTGTAAATGCTGATCAAGTGGCACAAGGAAGCTTAACCTGTCTAAAGGCTTTGACGGACGATCCAAAGCTCTGGAACAGGAGACTCGGTCATGTGAGTCCACATACACTACAAAAGCTTGTGTCCAAAGGGCTTGTAAGAGGGCTACCTGAGATGGACTTCAAAGGTATTGATATGTGCAATGCATACACACGAGGTAAACAAACACGTAGCTCTTTCAAACCCAAAAAGGTTGTAAGTTCTTCTAGACCCCTTGAACTTTTACATATGGATTTATGTGGTCCTATGCGAGACAAATCTCCCAATGGAAAAAAGTACATGCTAGTCGTTGTTGATGATTTTTCTAGATATACTTGGGTTGCATTTTTAAAAGAAAAATCAGAGGCCTTATTTGAGTTTTCAAAACATTGTAAGGAGTTCCAAACTTTAAGAAATGAGCCCATAGTGTCAATTCGGAGTGATCATGGTAGGGAGTTTGATCAACTTCAGTTTGATTTATTTTGTGCTAAATATGGCATCTCCCATAACTTTTCTGCTCCTAGGACACCTCAACAAAACGGGGTTGTGGAACGAAAGAACCGCACCTTAGAGGATATGGCCAGGACTATGCTTTTAGAAAATGCATTACCTAAAACCTATTGGGCTGAAGCTGTTAACACAACTAACTATATTTTGAATCGTTGTCTTATTCGTTCCATCTTAAAGAAAACTCCTTATGAACTTTTCAAAGGCCGCAAACCACTTATATCTTATTTTAAACCATTTGGCTGTACTTGTTTTGTTCATAACAATGGAAAAGATAACCTTGGGAAATTTGATGCGCGTAGTGATGAAGGTATATTTCTTGGCTACTCCACAAGTAGCAAAGCTTATAGAATCTTCAATAAAAGGACCCAGTTAGTTGAAGAAAGTATACATGTTATATTTGATGAATGCAATGACGGTTCTTTGAGTGAAAGTGTTGCAGATATAGATCTTAACATCCATGCAGAGAACGAGGAAGGTGATGATGCTGCTACCAAGAACACAGAGAAGAGGAACATGCAGGAACAGATTCTCAATACTGAAGAATTGGCCCAAGGTGTTGAAGATTCATCCAAAACCCTTGGTGTGCAATCCAACAGTGTTAAAACATCAAAAACTGCTGAAACTGAACCTAACAGGACTATGGAGTCAGATATACCTCAAATCAATCCTGCTGGTGTGACGAATCAAGGAGCTGATACGAGCAAAAGAAAATCCAAATACTCCTCATCACACTCATTAAAGGATATCACTTCTGACCCTACATCTAGTGTTCAAACTCGTTCTAAACTTAAAGATCTGTGTGCTTTTCACGCGTTTGTTTCTCTTATTGAACCAAAGAAGGTAGATGAGGCCCTTCAAGAGCCAGATTGGATTATTTCTATGCAAAGTGAGCTTAGCGAATTTGAAAGGAACAAAGTCTTGACATTGAAGCCTAGGCCAAAGCATCAATCAGTCATTGGCACACGATGGGTATTTCAAAACAAGCTAGATAGGAATGGTAAGATCGTGAGGAACAAGGCAAGGGTTGTTGCTCAATCCTACAATCAAGAGGAAGGTATTGACTACGAGGAGACCTTTGCTCCCGTAGCCAGGCTTGAAGCTATTCGCATATTATTAGCATTTGCATCTTTCATGAGCATAAAGTTATATCAAATGGATGTCAAGTGTGCTTTTTTTAATGGTTTCTTAGAGGAATAAGTCTATGTGGTTCAACCCCCAGGTTTTGAAAGTTTGGAATTTCCTAATCATGTTTATAAACTTGACAAAGCGATTTATGGTTTGAAACAAGCCCCAAGAGCTTGGTATGAGCGCTTGTCAAAATATCTTTTAGAAAATGATTTTAAAAGGTGGTTGATCGACAAGACTCTTTTTATCAAGACCAAAGGAAAGGACATTTTGGCTATTCAAATTTATGTTGATGATATATTATTTGGTGCTACTAATACATCTTTGTGCAAGGAATTTTCTGACATTATGTGCATTGAATTTGAGATGAGCTTGATGGGTGAACTCAACTTCTTTTTGGGATTACAAGTTCATCAATCCAAGAAAGGGATATTTGTCAACCAAAGCAAGTACACTAAGGATCTCTTGAAGAAGTTCAAGATGGATCAATCCAAAGCAGCCAAGACTCTCATGAGCTCAACATTATCCCTAGATCAAGACTAGTCTGGGAAGAGTGTCAATCAAAATGAGTATCGAGGAATGATTGGATCTCTACTATATCTTACAGCTAGTAGACCTGACATCATGTTTAGTGTTAGCATGTGTGCTAGGTTTCAAGCTGATCCTAAAGAATCTCACCTCGTGGTTGTGAAGAGGATCTTTCGATATCTCAATGGCACTAAGGACCTTGGACTATGGTACCCAAAGCAAAAGGATTTCACATTAATCGGGTATTCTGATGTAGATTTTACAGGCTATAAGGTGGATAGGAAGAGCACATCAGGATGTTGCCAATTCTTAGGAGCATCTTTGATCAGTTGACATTCTAAGAAACAAAACTCAGTTGCCCTATCCACTGCAGAAGTCGAATACATAGCAGCTAGAGCATGCTGCTCCCAAATCCTTTGGATAACTCAACAAATGCGAGATCTTGGCATCAACCTCAAAGGCATTCCCATTAAGTGTGACAATACAAGTTCCATCTCCATTACAAAGATCATGTTCAGCATTCAAGGACCAAACATATTGATGTAAGGCATCATTTCATTAGAGACCGTGTTGAAAAAGGTGATATGTCCATTTCTTTTATTTCAACTGATTATCAATGGGCTGACATTTTTACTAAGTCATTTGCAGAGGACATGTTCACCTTCATTGGACGTGAGATTGGGATGCTTAACAAGGATGCACTTTCATAGGGGGAGCTTTCCCTTTACGAAAGATAAATTCTACTCAGTGTCAAGACCTTTGAGAATTATGTCAAGGTTTGTGAACTGAATGGTAGATTACATATATTTGGGTAATATCTTTTTAGATATTTGATCAAGTATATTTTTAACGGATTTTAAAATTTTATATGTCACATATTTTTATCCGTTGAGATATTTTTTTGGAACAAACTAATTTCGGATATTTCCCCCCTATTTTAAAATGGTTAAGAAAAAGATTTATCTTTTCAAATTGGCAATGTTATGATTACTTTCCTTGGAACTCTAAACCCGTCCAATCAACTCCATCATCTCACTCTACATAAACCCAAATCTGTACCCGACTTTCTCACCACTTCAAACCTATCTAAACCTTTCCAATTCTCTTTCTTCAACCTCTCAAACTTTCTGAAACCCTAGCCGAAAATCTCCATGGCTCCGAAATCAAAGAAAGCTTCCACACCCAAAAGACTTGGCGCCACCCCCAAGGGACGCCAGGTCACTGCCACTTCCCCTACACCTGAACCTACTCCTCAAGCTATCGTCCCTGCTGTTGTTCAGAGCACCATTGCCGAGAGCACGACTACAGTAACCAAGGGCTCTAAAAAATGCTCTGCAAAGAAGCCTCTCAGTGCAAAGCAGAAAGGGAAAAAGAAAGTCATCGCTGAGGAGGTGGATGATGAGGAGGAAGAGGAGGATCTCGACGCCATTCTGGAACCGGATGCCGCCAAGGAAGCTGAAGAAGAAGCTTTAAGGAAGAAGTAGGTCGAGGAAGAGGCTGAGCAGGCAAGAAAGCTAGTCGAGGAGGAGGCTGAGAGAATCAAGAAAGAGGCCGAGGCAGAGGTTCCCACTGAGGAGGAACCAGAGGAAGAAGAAGAGGAGGATGATGAGACCGGTGATGACGAGAATGCTGAAGGAGACAACAATGAGGGGTCCGCTGAGGACTCGGGGTCTGAGGACGAGGAGGAAGAGGAGCCAGAACCTGTTGCCTCTCCTTCTCCTTCTCCTCCTCCCCCGTCTCCAAAGAAGCGGAAAGCCCCAGCACCTGTCAAGCCTCCCTCTACAAAGTGTACCAGGAAGGGTACCCTCAGAGGCCTTGAGGCGCCTGCCAAGAGGACTGCTCCAACACAAGCTCGAAGGAAGAATGCTGATCCACCTGCCTACATCTAGGTAAACCAATCCTTACCTTATTCATGGTTTGAAAATGTTGAAACGGCTTGAAAGTGGGTAGATGAGTTTCGAACTCATAGGATCTGTTGTTCTGATTTTTTGGATATTGCGTTCTTTGAAGCCTTGAATTTACCTTGCATTGCTATCCTTAAAAAATCCCCAGCTTGGACCCTTCTCAATCTTGAAATCGTCTATTATCCCCAACTTACCCGCCTGTTCTACATAAAAGTCAAAGCCAAACACATTGACGATGGTTGGTTCTTGGAATCTGTCGTCAAGGGAGTTAGAATCTTCTTTAACTCCTTTGACTTCGCTGATTTCCTTGGCCTACCAAGCCCTTGTCCACCCTCTGAAGAAAACCCCTCTAAAGAAGACTGCATTACCCTTGCCCGATCCAAATACCTCTTACCTGAAGCATCCACCAGCACCTCAAAGCAGCTAACCCACTCATCCCTTACCCTAGAGGCAAAAATTATCTTTAACAGCATTGTTCGTTGCCTCTTACCCCGTCTTAACTCTGGCTCGCTCCTGACCGACAATGCCATGGTCCTACTTTACCGAATCCTCAATGGCCTTGATCTTGATCTGGCCAACACCATTTTAGGATCCATGGCTCACACAAGAAAAGCCAGAAAAGGAACTCCCCTCCCCTTTTCCACCCTTTTGACCCAAATCTTCAAAGCTTCTGGAATCGATTTCAAACATGAAGAACAGCAGCGTCATATGGGTAAGTTTGACTACAAGAGCCTTGAAAAGATAGGCATCACTCGGTCCCCCCAAGGGACTTTGAGTCTTGCCTCTCCTTCAAAAGCTCTTTCCACTGCCTCAGTTGTTGATGAACGCATGGACAACCTGGAGTTGGGCTTGGAGGAAGTTCGCCTAGATATCAAGGAGCTTCACAAGGAGTTCATGACGGGGATGAGCGGGGTAACCAAGCTGTTGCAAAGTCTGTGGTCGCTGCTCACGGATGATGCTCTAGAAAAAGAAGCTTAACCCTATCCTACCCTACCCTTACCCTAAAACTGAAACATTGCAGGTTTTTGGAAATTGTTTCAAAACTTTTGGTGATTGTTTTGCCTCCTCCCTTAGTTGAAAGACAAAGAGGGGGAGATGATTTGTGGTGTGTTAGACTTTGGAGGCGCCGATTTGTTCTCTATAAAAAGAAAAGGAAGAAAAGAAGACACACACATCTATTGAACACAAGCTTTCATATACTCAAGCCTTCAAGCGAGATCTGTCTTCTTCGTGTGCTCTCTGCTAGTCCTTAAGAGTCTGTTTTTTCATTTCAAAGAATTTGAGAGTTACACAGTGAGCTTATAGGATATATTTTGTTAGTGTTATACTCGAGTGTTTAAAACTCAGGAAGTGAACACTAGGCGATTGATTCACTAAGTGTAATAGGATTGTACTAGATAGCATAGAGAGGAGGGGCTCTTCTAGATTGGTCTAGGACTCCAAGGGAACGTGAGTTGACTAGATTGCAATTGTATAGGAGATAGGCTTCTCGGGGAGCTACTAGGATCCTAAGTCTTGTGAATCAATAAAAGCCGGTTGAATCCTAGGGTTTTGAAAGAACCCTAGGCGGGGACGTAGGCCAAGTTCGTGTTGAATCTCGTAAATAATTCATCGAGTCCTTTATTTACTGCTATACCTTATTTTCGCACTTGGTTCGATTGTTTAACTTTGTGATTCGGGTTTTCAGAGAAAAGACTAAGTCTAATCTCAAAGGGTTTTGCACAAGCTTCAAAAGTCTTGAGACTATCTGCGAAAAACCGGCATACTCTATTCAACCCCCCTTCTAGAGTATTTCTATATTACTTTGTTTTATATTATCGAACCTTCATGTCCTAAGGACTATGTCACAAAAATAAATTCAAACGGAAGTAAGGCGCAAACAAAATTAAGATACAAGGTGCCACGGCAGAGCCGGGACAAAACCAAATCTTAAGTGGGTGATTAGCATTTATAACGAGTTAGAGATTTAGCCAGGTTCTTCGATTCGTAAAAAGGGAACTGTTGTGAGCCGAATTCGCCATGTTTTATAGTTAGTTTTATATCGTTTTCTGCATACATTCCATACATTTGGGTTAGAATAGTACAAAATATATGCAATTTATGCTTATTTGCCAAATTATGGAATCTACACTAGTTTCTGTTTAAATTCGTAAAATTCGGGGCAATTTACAGCAATTATGAGAAAGGAAGAAAAGCTCGAAAGTCAACTACAGAAGTCCAAGGTCAAGGAGCAGCGGAACCAGGGCAAATCGAGCTGGAAACAAGGAAATCTTCCCGACAACACTTTGGTCGAAATTGAATACACCTTGTCGACATCGAGTAAATCCAAGTCGATTTCCAGCAAGGATTGACTAGAATCGACCAAGGCTAGGAGAGAAGGAGCACAGCTTACTCGATATCGAGGAAATTACTCGATATCGAGGAACCCCTAATTCAATTTCCATGTGTGAAGCCAAGATCGACGAAGCTAAGCTGAAACCGAGGAGGGACCAAGCCTCTGTCGATGTCGAGGAAATCTCTTCGATATCGAGGAAAGACCCAAAGTCGATTTTTACGCCCAGAAGCCGGAATCGAGTTACTGAGCGCAAGACGAGAAAAGTGTTACTCGATATTGAGGAATTCCACTCGATATCGAGGAAATCCCGGGAGCCGACGCCGAGCAGTCCGGGATTCCTGTTAAGTTTCTATCCCGAAGATAATGGTGATATTTTCGAGATGAAATTCTATCCACATCTATCAAGAACTATCAAGTCAAGGGAAAAGATATTTTATCCACATTAGATATAATCCTAGATTTATTTATTTCCATTATTTTCTTTAGATAAAAGATAGATAGAATTAGATATAGATATAGTTTTCTTTCCTAGATTAGCTTGGAATGAAGGCTATAAATAAAGCCTTAGGGGCTGATTTCTATTCATTCAATTCAAGACACAATTAGTTACATATAGAGAGAGTAGAGGAGAGAGCTTGTGGCGAGAGAAGTTGGAAAGGCGAAAGCGGATTTGGCTTCGATTGGTTGTAAGTTCTCTTTGGTTTATTTAATGCAAGTTAGTTCCTTTTATTATTAATCAGTTTCATGATGATGAAGAGCGAGTAGTCCACTCACTTATAGGGTCGGGGTGAGCTCGACGGTGGCCATGTGAGGTGATGTAGTAAAGGTTTGATCTTTTTATGCAATTCATCTTCTATCCCTATGAGCATGATTCTTTTGCGAAAGTTGAAGGTGATCCTTGTTTGTGTTATTGAAGCGAAAGTAATCTTAATACAACTTGGATTAATTATGTGAAAAGGGTTAGTAACAATTAGGGTTTATGCGAAAGCCTCTATCTTCCTATTTGTTAATAACGAAATTTATTTGATGGAAAACATGATCTTGTATGCCTTTATGTGTTATTTTGCATGATTATCGTTGTGGTGTTGAAACCCTGATCTTGGAAGTCTTTATTTTATTGATTTATTTCATCGAAATCCGTGTTTTGCGTTCGAAAGGTTGCAATTTTAAGTTTCTGTGTTTAGTCGATCTCAGGAAATCTTGTCGACATCGAGGAAAGTTGGTCGAGATCGAGTTGTGTTTGCTGAGTTTGCTTTTTGTTAGTCGAAGTCGAGTACATTTGGTCGATATTTCTAGTCGATATCGAGGAACTTTAGTCGATATCGACCAGTTTCTCTCTTTGCTTTCTTTTCCACTTTTCTTTGTTATTTCTGTCTTTTTGTTTAATTTTCTGTCTGTGAGATTTGCTGCTACCTGAGATCCGCTGACGTGCTTCCTCGAGGATCGATCCTGACTTCCCACTGCTACATCAGGAGGAGGTCTTGTAATTATTTTGCATGGGTACGAATCTGGTTTTATTTATTTCATTATATTTTAAACTTGATTTCCTCCTACAACAAATTGGCGCCGTTGCCGAGGAAGCAATCATTCACGCCTTAGGTAGTCAGATCTCACTTTTCTTTTGAGTTACTTCGCAGGTGTATGTGCCGTTCTGGTCAACCACCTGAGTTTGATGGATTAGACGATCTGTAACGCCTTATACACGTCCACGCTAAACTAAAAAGAGTCATGGTAGCCGCAGAAACACAGGAACAACTGATATAGAGGCTTCAAAGGGAACTAGCCACCAAAGATATTGCTCTCGCCACTGTGATAGCAGGCAGGGAGCAGGAAGCTGAGCGAAGGAAGCAAGCAGAAGCTGAGCTTGCCCAATACCCTACCACTGCAGAGGATTACATGCACCCGACTCTTGTCGCACTCACTTCCTTATTGAACTTAAAAATAATGCTTTTCATGGAAGATTTAATGAATGCCCTCTTGAACATATTACCAATTTTTATGACATGTGTCGTACTCTTGCTGAAGGTACTACTCTGGAATATGTCAAGATGAAGGCCTTTCGTTGGTCTCTCGTCGGTCCTGCATTGAAGTGGCTTGAAGGACTGAAACCACGATCCCTCACAACATGGGCTCAAGTAGAGCAGGAATTTCTCAACAAATTCTTTCCTTCTGCCAAGACAGCACTCCTCCGCCAGAAGATTACAACTTTCAAACAGAAGCCTGGGGAGCCGCTGGCAAAAGCATGGGAACGATATAAGGAACTACTGCGATCTTGCCCTACTCATGGACAGCCACCCTATGTCATCCAGGAGATCTTCTCTCTTTTCAGAGTTTCTCTTCACTTGGGTTTCTCTACTCGCTTTGGCCCTTCCTCCACCACCACATGCATTTCCCATATCTAATCGAGTTTATCATAAAGCTCTAATTATTGGGTGGTGATCATGAGAGTTTGGAGTAGTTTTCCGTGGGTCCTTTGCCTAGATCTGGACCGGTTTGAAGGCTTTTTCTCCAGATTTGGGTGGTTTCTCGGTGGTTGCGAGGGGTCTTGTTCGGGTTCAGTTCTGACGTTGCGATGGCTCGATTTGGGCTCTGTGTGGCTCGGATCTGGTGTCTCCATCGTCGGAGCTTCTCCCGTCATTAGATCTGGCTTCTAGGGGGCGTTCTCTTGGTGGATGGTGGCGTTGTTGTGCGCTTCGGGCCTGTGTAGTTGCTTTTGATGCCTTGGGCCTGGTTGGGAGAAGGTGTATCGGCGGTGTGTGTGGGCGGCCAGTAGGTGTGTCGGAGCTGCAACATCATGCTCCCCCTGGTTGCGAAGCTTACCGTCCTTGTCTCAACTGGTCCGGGTTCGTATCGGCGGCGTTTACCCAGGTTCTTTACGCTTCTCATCATACTGCTTGGGTTCCTTGTGTTGTCCTCTTTTTCTGGCTGGATTTGTTGTATCAACTAGGCTTTTTTGGAGTTGTTGTAACTATGGAGCTGCTCGGGTGTGGTGTTACTTGTATCTGTGTTTGAGGTGGACTGTTGTGGGTCGGACGTGGTCTTGTGGGCTGTTCTGAGGGTCGATTCTGCTGTTCTTTCCTCTCCCCTCGGTTGAGGGTTGCACGCTTGGTGTCTGTGGACTTGGCTTTGGGACTGCTCGGCATTTCTGGCTGCTCGGGAGATCCGGTTTGTGGCTCTCCGACTAGTCGTCGATGGTTCTTCAGATCATAAGTACGCTGTTGGGACCTTTGGTGGTTCGTGTTTGGTTCTACGGCTGGGTGAGCTCTGGGGTGTAGGTGCCTTCTTTGTTCATCGGCGGGGTCTGATTTTTTCGAGCCAGGGCTAAACGTGTGACCCATGTCGGTGTGGCTTGATGGCGCGTGTGTTTCCTGAGCTCGTTCTGGCATGTGTGGGTGGACACCTGTGGTAGTGTCACATGGGATGGCGTGTGCTTGCTTCCTTTGTTTGTTTCTTTTTTAATTAGCTCAGTGGTCTAGTTTGACCGAGATTTGTAAGTTAGGTGGGTAGTTTATTATTGTGGCGTAGTACCTTTTTGTGGGTGGGACCCTGTGGGTTGGACTTTGTGGAGAGCAACACTTTTGAGGGTTAGTAAGTTGCGGGTAGCATGTGGCGGGAAATTTGTGGGTGGTTATATGTGGCGGGATTTATGAGAAATCTATTTTACCGTGAGACCCTTCGTATGGTCTTGCATTATTGTTACTCTTCAATTCTCTTGACCAGACCACTAAGGACATGATCAACCAGTATACTCGCTATGAGTATCTGACGATACCACTAGCAGACGCATGGGGTGTACTCGACAAGCTCACCAACTACGATAATAAGTATAGGGCCTGATGTCCACTAAAATAGCCATGTTTTTATGCACATTTCAACTCCATGTTTTATATACTTTGCATATTTTGGGATGGTAATATGTTGAATCTATGTAGCATATGCTTATTTGCAAGAAATGGAGATCTACATAAGTTTTGGTTTAATATTTCAGAATATGGAGCCATTTCGGGACAAAACCAAGAAGTAAAGACGGAAGCTGACGGCTACTCGATATCGACGATTTTTACTCGTTATCGACAAAAATGATGCAGCATAGCATGGATCGAGGAGGAGCTGATCGAGGAACTGAAGACTAAAGCTACTCGAGCACAGGACTTTACTCGATATCGACAAAGGATGTAAGCCAGCACTTGCTCGAGGAAAAAGCTTCATCGAGGAGCCGAGGAGAGCAGCTTAATCGAGGAGCCGAGGAGAGCTGCTCGACCTGACCAGACAAGCCGATACGGAGCAACACCCTGCTCGATATCGAGGAAATTCCTCGATGTCGAGTAAACCCAGCGCACATGTCCGAGCAATGTCGAGAAGGAATTGCTCGACAACACCAGGCCAGCCAATGTTGATGACACCATGTACTCGATATCGAGTACTTTGCTCGATATCGACAAGATTTGAGGCACCTGTCCGAGCTAGATCGAGAACTAGCTACTCGACCAAGACCAGTGAAGAAGTCGTCGACACGGTTACTCGATATCGACTAACCGTGTCGACGACTTGGCCGCGTTACGCGGTGAGCTGTCCGACGCGGTTTTGGATTACTTGGGGCTGAAGCTGTCCGATTCTATCAAAGATCTATCAACATCTATCCATGGAGAGAAGATTTATCCACACATGAAGATATTTAGCCTTTAGATATATTTCCCTTTTAAGATAAATGTTCCTTTTATTAATGTTTTATCTTTAGATATAGATAGAGATTTCTATCCTTGATTAGCAAGGTTTAGAAGCCTATAAATAAAGCCCATGGGGCTGATTTCCATTCATTCAATTTCAGTAGGAGAAGTAGTAGTAGAGAGAGAAAGAGAGGCCGAGTGGAGCGAAGGAGCGAAAGTGATCTGGCTTTGTTCGGTTTGTACTTTCTTCAGTTTGGTTTAATGCAAGTTATTTCCTTTCAATTAATGTCTGCAATTGCGATGAAGAGCGAGTAGTCCACCTACTTTTAGGGTTGGGGTGAGCCCGACGATAGCCCTGCATGTTTGAGGTAAAGATCCGACTTTTATCATGTTTTAAGCATCTGCTACTTGTTATATGTTTATTACCCATCTAATAGGAGGTTCATGCTAACAACTTGGATTGTAAACATAAAATCGGTAGTTTGGACGATTGAAAAAAAATGAAAATGTGGAAATCTGTAGAATTGATTGAATTGAACAAAATGGAGCAAAAACTCCAACAAACAAGAACACTGAGTTTGTTACAGCAACTCAATCTAACAACTCCCGCCTAACACAACACCCTTATTTATATTTCTGTTACTCCTAACTGCTCTAGGGGAAATTATGATTTTGCCCCTGAAGTCGTAACCAATTGTCGAGAGAGAGTATAGAGCAATGTATACTCTCATATACCCCCCTCAAGCAGGACTTGCTCTAGGCAGGACAAGGCCTAGCTTCGACCGAAGGAAGCTATGTTGCTTGGCGCCTAAAGCCTTTGAAATTATATCAGCTATTTGCAAGGAAGAAGCCACATGATCAGTCTTGAGGAACCCCTGCTGTACCATTTCTCGAATAAAATGGCAGTCAATTCGAACATGTTTGGTTCTCTCGTGGAAAATAGGATTGAGAGCTAGGAGCTGAGCTAATTTATTATCACAGAACAAGGTAATTGGCAAGTAAATAGGAATAAAAAGATATGACAGTAAGCCTTGGATCCATACTAATTCACTAGCAGCAAGAGACATAGCACGGTATTCACTTTCAGTTGATGATTTAGAGACAACCTATTGCTTTTTAGTCTTCCAGGAAACCAAAGATGAGCCAAGGAAGACACAATATCCTGAGAGAGATCGACTAGTGTCCAAACAGTTGCCCCAATCTACATCTGTGTAACCATGAACTTTGAAAGAGGATGATGGTGAGTATGATAAAGCGAAATTGAAGCTGCCTTTAAGGTACCTAAGTAAGTACATCAAGGTATTCATGTGAGGTTACAAAGGGTGCTGAAGAAATTGGCTAAGCTATTGGACTGTGTAAGAAATGTCAGGCCTTGTTAGGGTCAAGTACATGAGGCGCCCAACTAGCCTTCTGTAATCTTCAGGATTTGTGATAGGATCTCCATCATGTGAGGATAACTTGACTCCATGCTGCATAATGAAATCAGAGGTTTTGTAAGTTTCCATGTGTGCATCTTTAAGTATGTCTAACACATACTTCCTTTGATTGAGCAAAATGCCAAAAGAAGATCTAGCAATTTCCATGCCTAAAAAGTATCTTGCTTTCCCTAGATCTTTAATGGTGAATTCTCTGTGTAAGGCATCCTTAGTGAGAGCAATTTTAGAGCTTGAGTCACCTAGAAGGAGCATGTCATCTACATAGACCAGTGCCACTGTCATGTGAGTACCAGACTTTTTGACAAAGAGAGAGTAATCGTGAGTTGATTGTTTGAACCCCAATCTAATCATGAATTAAGTAAGCTCATAATTCCATTGTCTACTCGCCTGCTTAAGGCCATAAAGAGATCTCTTCAGTCTGCAAACATGACCACTAGGAACCACTAGTCCTTGAGGAGGAGTCATGTAAACTTCCTCATCCAAGTAAACATGCAAGAATGCATTGTTGACATCAAGCTGATGAAGCACCCAACCTTTGGTAGCAGCTAATGCTAAAATGACTCTAACTGTTGCAAGTTTTGCCACCGGTAACAATGCTAAAATGACTCTAACTGGCCTTGTGTCTCTCAATGGATCCATCTGCCTTGTACTTCACTTTGAAGATCCATTTGTATCCTATTGCCTTTTTCCTTGTGGCAATGGGGTAGTAGTCCAAGTATGGTTATCTGATAATGCTTTCAATTCTAACTGCATAGCAGATTCCCACTCAGGAACTCCTTTTGCCTGAGAATTGGAATTTGGTTCAAAGGTGGAGCACATGTGTATATGTGATTGGATGAACTCAAGAGAAAGGTGGAAAAGGTTTTGAATTGAAAACACAACAAAGGATTCAGATTTAGAGGAATCAGAGATTTCTCTAGAGGGATGGTTGGAGCAAACATAGTCTTGTAAGTGAATAGGCCTGTGTATGTTTCTTTTGGGCAATACAGGAATGATGATAGGTAAACGAGAGGATGAAGTGTCAAGGATGATAAGACTACTGGATTGGGTGCTAGGAGTTGATTGAGAAGTAGATCCAATACCAAATCCATAAATAAAAGGAGGTGTGGTGTGTTCAACGGGATTAGAGGCAAGGGAATCAGAAGACAAGAATTGATTTCCATGACCTGTATCACATACAGGAAAATACTGAAAAATCATCCTCATTGTCAACTGGAGATGGTGATGATTGGGTAGTAGTCTGTGGTGAAGACACTTGTATGAAGGGAAAGTGCTTTCCTGGAATTGAACATGTCTGCTGATAATCACTTTCCTGAGTGTCAGATCATACAACTTGTAAGCTTTTTGGCCTGAAGGATACCCAAGAAACACACATCTCCTAGCAATGACACCAAGCTTGTCTCTGTGATCATTTGGTTGTAAGACATAGCACATACAACCTACCACTCTCAACTGATCATAAGAAGGAGGTTTATGAAACTAAACTTCAAAAGGTGACTTCCAATTTAGACTAGCAGAAGGCATTTTGTTGATGAGATGAGTGGCACTCAATACACAGTCCCCCCAAAACCTGATAGGCAGCCCAACATGTAATCTAATAGCCCTTGCAGTTTCTATCAAGTGCCTATGTTTTCTCTCAACTCTGCCATTTTGCTCATGAACACCTGGAGTTGTTCTTTGATGTAAGATGCCTCTAGATAAAAGCAGATTCACACAATCCTTCTGAGTGCATTATGTACCATTGTTTGTTCTAATAGACTTAACAGAAACCTGGAACTGGTTTTCCACCATGTTCAGAAAACCAGTTAGTATTCTTACCACCTGCAACTTGTCTTGCATTAAGGATGTCCAAGTAGTCCTTGATTTATCATCAAGGATGGTGAGGAAATATCTTGCACCACATAGGGAAGGGGTCCTATATGGGCCCCAAACATCAATATGTATCAACTGAAAAGGATAATCAACTAAACTACAAATCTGTGCATTTTTGTCATAGAACAAGTTTCACATGGAATAGTCTTTACATCAGACACCTCACAGTTGGGTAAGTGAGGAAACTTAGAAGCTGACATATGACCAAGTATTGCATGCAAAAGATGCAACTTATTACAGTTCAAACTGACATTATTCAAGGAAGAAAAATTCTGGATGGGAAAAAACTGACAACTGGAATCCTTCATCTTGTACAACCCTTTATCTTCATAGCCTCTGATAGTACCCTGCTGTCTAACTGTGATATAGTTGCCATCAGGTAAACCAAGATTAATCTCGGAACTTAAGTCAAAGATCTCAATAAATATAGATCTATCAAATGCAATGTGATCAGTTGCTCCAGAGTCAATGATCCATATATCAGTCCGAGACTTATCAACACCAATAAGAAATGATGTACTAAGGGTACCTACATAGTGAACCATAGCCTGATTGACTGAGCTATCAAAGCTTTCTGCAGGAGCCTTGCCTTTCATGAGCTTCAATACTTCTTGAAACACAGCATTGACCACTGCTTGATCTGGCTTGGCTTCAGAAAAATTTTCATCAAAAGGATTGTCTTGCTGTGTACTCCCAAAATGAGCATCAAATTTCCCAGCATGTTTTGGCTTATCATCATCCTTTGGTCCTTTGAACCACTCTGGATATCCTACTAACTTGAAATAGTAATCTTTGGTGTGGCCTCTCTCACCACAATAGTCACATTTCATTTCAAGCTTTTCTCTTTTGAAAGCCTGTTTAGCTTGTTCAAATCTAGACTGCTCTAACTGCTTATACTGATCCCCACTTCTATACATATTCACAACATTAGCTTCTATATCAAATTGACCAAACCTGGTGAGTGCTAGACCAGGAGCATCACCTTGCACACTACCAAACCTGGTGAGTGCTAGAGCAGAAGCATCCCCTTGTACATTACCAGTAACACCTCTGGACCTCTCAATCTGAGTGGCCATCTGAAAAGCTTTATTCAACCCAGGCATGGGGTCCTTAGACAGGACATTGCTTCTGAGTGGTTCATATACATCATTTAACCCCATCAAAAACTGCATAACTTTGGCTTTCTCATCCCTTTTAAGAATTCTCTTGATCAATCCACGGCTACATTGATTGAAACCACCACAATCACACTTAGGAGTGGCATCTAAAAACAACAATTCATCCCAAATCTTTTTCAGCCTTCCAAAATAGGCACCAACAGATAGGTTCTCCTGCTTGGTATTAGCTAGATCCCTACGCAACTGATACACAAGGGGATCATTTGATTCACAAAACCTCTCCCTAATATCATCCCACAATTCCTTAGCTGTTTCAATGTACATGAAACTCTCAGCAATTTCACCTGTCATCGAATTTATTAACCAACACCTAACCATGGAATCAGCCCTAAGCCATTTCTCATAGTCTTCACTATTCTCGTTTGGCATCACACAACTGCCAGTTATGAAGCCAAGCTTCACTTTATCACCAAGTGCCATTTTTACTCATCTACTCCAGCTCGTAAAATTCATTCCATTAAAATGAGTTGCAACTAGCACCATTCCCAGATGGTCTGAATTCGACAAAAAATACGGATTCACGTCTACAGGATTCATACCTTGCCACACATCTCCGAATTGAACTCCATGAGGTGCGAAATTCCAACCACGACCAGCTCCGTTTGCAGCTCCTGGTCCTGGAGGTGTAACAGACACAAAACCTCATCCTACACCTCTTTCAATTCCATGTCCATCAGCTCCAGTACCAGATCCTTGACCTGGCGATGGTGTACTTCCTCTTCCAGACATCTCGCTTCACGGAGACTGAACAATTTCAAGTGAAAAAGAAAATGATTGCGCGGAAGAACTTAGATGTGAGACTGGCGATTTCAGATCCAGCCACACCAGCTTTAGATCAATCAAATAGCGCGAAGATCGTCATGCTCTGATACCATTTGGACAATTGAAACAAAATGAAAATGTGGAAATCTGTAGAATTGATTGAATTGAACAAAATGGAGCAAAAACTCCAACAAAGAAGAACACAGAGTTTGTTACAACAACTCAATCTACGAACTCCCGCCTAACACAGCACCCTTATTTATATTTCTGTTACTCCTAACTACTCTAGGGGAAATTACGATTTTTCCCCTGAAGTTGTAACCAATTGTCGAGAGAGAGTATAGAGCAATGTATATTCTCATAGGTAGAGACAATTAGGGTTTCTTGAAAGAGTTGTCTAATTTTTGGAATAGGCGAAAGCTTGGTCCTTCGATGCGATTTACATGATTATCTATTTTATTTTTGCCTTATACATGTTTGGTTATTGTTGTTGCAAACCCCGATCTTGGAAGTTGTCTTTCATATATAGTTTATTTTGAACCCCTCAAGATTTGTTCTTTATTTATTTCGGTTTTAAGTTTCTGTCTCCTCGATATCGACTAACTTTGGTCGATATCGAGTACTGATATTCGATCGACGAAGATCATCGTAGCTTCTCCTATGCAGGTATTCGACAAAACTGTCCTCGACATCGACATCTTCACTCAATATCGAGTAGAGCCTGCTCGATATCGACCAAAACCAGGAGCTGATGCTGCTCTGTTCGACTTGCCTGATCTTCTGTCGACTAACCCTAGTCGAGATCGAGCAGTGTGGTCGACTTCTGTCCGTGAGATTTAACCGCTGCCTAGGATCCGCTGACACGCTTCCTCGTGGATTGATCCTTACTTCCCACTGCTACATCGGGAGGAAGTCTTGTAATCATTTGCAAGGGACGGAATCTGGTTTGCTTTACTTATTTCATATTTTGAATTGCAATTCTCGATTTCCTCCTACAACAAATTGGCGCCGTTGCCGGGGAAGCAATCATTCGCGCCTTAGGTAGTCAGATCTCACTTTTCTCTTAAGTTACTTCGTAGGTATATGCGCCGTTCTTCTCAACCACCTGAGTTTGACGGCTTAGACGAACCAGAACACCTTCTACAAATCCAAGCTAAACTGAAAAGAGACATGGCGGCCGCAGAAACACAAGAACAGCTCATTGAAAAGAGCCATGGCGCACTGAAACCACGATCCCTCACGACATGGGCTCAAGTAAAGCAGGAATTTCTCATTAAATTCTTTCCTCCTGCCAAGACAACACTCCTTCGCCAAAAGATTTCATCTTTCAAAAAACAGCCTTGAGAGCCGCTAGCAAAGGCATATGAACTCTATAAGGATCTACTGCGATCCTACCCTACACATGGACATCGTTCAGGAGATCTTCTTCAATTCTCTTGACCTGGCTGCTAAAGATAGGATCAACACATATACTCATTATGAGTATCTGACAATGCCGCCAGCAGACGCATGGGCTGCACTTGACAAGCTGACCAAATATGACAACAAGTATGGGAATCCAATCAACTATGAAGAGAACTCCTATGCCAGGCCAGCCCCATCCATGCCTCACTATGAGCCTTCCAAGGAGATTGACTCAGATGTCAGGGAGCAATTCTACAGAGACCAGAATCGCAAGCTCCTCAAGAAAGTCAAGTATCTCTTTGTCAACAAGCCTTGCATCGAATGTGGATCACAGCGGCACACCACTACTGAGTGCCAACACACAGAGCAAGTTAGGATGGCAGAGACACACGAAGAGGTAGCCTACGCAGGGGGTCCCAATCACTATATGGGGGATCAAATGTTCTATCAACCACAATGGAACCAAGGTCCTCCTAGGAACCCCCCACCATACAGAGCTCCAAAACATCCAGAAAGGGATCAAAAGAAGGATGATTTACAGCTCATCCTTGATGAGATGCACCGGAATCAAGGCACCATCAACAATAAGTTCCAGAACATCAATGCAAAATTTGGAGAGCTCGATATCTGGAAGAAGAACATTGAGACTCAAATGGGTCAATTCGCGTCACAGATTCCACGACCATCCGGACAACTCCCTAGGCAAACAGAACCAAATCCTAAGGGGAAGACCGGACACGCCGCAGTTGTAAAACTCAGGAGCGGGCACCAATTACACGAGCCAAAAGTCGGAAAGCACCAAGACAAAGTAGAACAACAACTCGACAATGAGCAGCAGCAACTCGATGTCGACCAACCCTTGGTCGATATCGACAAGAATCTCCTCGACACAGACCAGAAGCCATGCTCGGACTTCACTGCACAGCCCAACAACTCGAGATCGACAACCCTTGTCGATATCGAGGAACCCCTGGTCGATGTCAAGGAGAAGTTGGCCGATGTCGAGGACTCTACAACACCTCCGACGTCTGTTCTGGCTCCAAAGCAGAAAAATACACTGTCTTTCCCTTCTAAAGCACTGAAATATCCCACTGCAGGTAAGTTTTAAAGTTTTGTTAATATGCTGCAAGAACTGAATTTCTCTATTCCTTTTACAGAAGCTCTGCAAGAGATGCCTACATATGTCAAATTCCTAAAGGAAATCCTGAGCAAAAAGCGATCCATCTCGGAGATCGCCGGTGAATGCAAAGTGCTCCACTTCCCTGAAAAGAGACCTGACCCTGGTAAGTTTTTCTGTTACTGTGGGATTTGGACAATATAAATATGAGTCCTTGTGGGATTTTGGAGCAAGTGTGAGCATCATGCCCTTATCAATCTGGCGGAAGGTAAAGATAGGATGCATAGAACCTGTGGATGCCAAGCTATACATGGCAAACAATACAATAGTCATCCCTACAAGTATGGTTGAGAATGTCCCTGTCCAGGTTGGTAAATTCTTTATTCCAGCAGATTTCCTTATTATAGACTGTGATGAAGATCCTACTAGCCCTATTATTCTTGGTAGACCATTCCGAGCTAATGCAGATGCCAAGATTAGTGTCAAATAGCGATTGCTCACCTTCACTATAGGCGACGAGGTCTTAGATTTCTCCTTTGGCTCTGCAAAGGAGGAAATTTCATGGCTGGAAGTGAAAAGCATCAGCAACCACGGGACCAAGCAAACAACGGAGGAAGGCACCAGAAGTCAACTCGATATCGACAAGGGCTCCTCGATATCGACCAAGGCATTACTCGATGTCGACCAAGGCGTTACTCGATGTCGACCAAGCTTCCTCGACATCGACTTCCTCTGCTGAGCACCAGACTTTCCAAGAGCCTAAGTATGGGGTCCATGTACTCGATATCGACCAGTCTTGCTCGATGTCGACTAACCCTAAGCCCGAAGATTTCTGTTTTGGGCTCAAAAAGGTAAGTTCAAGTATGAATTCTACTCCTCCTCAGTCCATTAAGAAATTGATAAATAATTTAAGGGGAGGTAAGGCCCCGTGACGAGAAAATCTGCCGAAACTGAGAGCTGGAAAGAGAAAGAAGGAAGAAAAGAAATATTATGCAAGCAGCCACCTGTCAGCTGAGCTTACATACTACAATCAGGACCTAGATGATCCAGGAGAAGAGCCAAGCACAAGCGGGCCCCACATTAATGGTCCTTGAGAACAAATGGAGAAGTCAGCCTAGCGACTCTAAAATCTAGAGCTTGTATATAAAACTTTTTGAATTTTGGGACTTTGGAACTTTTGATTTTGGTTTTTTGTTTTTGTTTTTTTAGTGTAGAATACTTCATGTGGAAAGTCTTGTCTTTGTGTGCAATCTAACATTTTTAGGTCAGCAAGCATAAAAGGATTGCGGAAAGTGGAATAAGAAGTCCTTGAAAAACAGTCGACATCGACTAGGCCAGTCGACAACGACCAAGAGGAGCAGCCCAGAGTTACTCGGTATCGAGTAGGCCAACTCGATATCGACCAAGCCAGAAGAATCTCCTCAACTTCAGTATTCCACTAGACGCTGACAGTTACTCGATATCGAGTACAGTACTTGATATCGACCACCACACTTCCTCGACATGCCCTGCATTGCCTTCCTCGACGCATTATTCGGTGAGTTCCTTCCTTTACTCTTGTTTTTATTTTTATACAGTGGGGACACTATATATTTTAAGTATGGGGTAGGGGAAGAGCTCAATATCATTATTACATGTTTTATTCTTGTTTTGGGTTTTACATGGTGAAATTTTGAGTAAATTTTAAATTTTTTTGCATAAGGTAAAACTCAAAATTCTCTGAGACATCTCCCATTGCTTGTAAATTATTCAAAGAAATAGTGTCATGGAAGCTTTAATTGAACTCGACGATGCAAAATTGGATTCATTAGAGATATAGCATGAAATTGCCTAGTAAAGGGAAGTCACAATGAAGTGCATTATTTCTTGAAAACCATAAAAGGAGGTAAAATTTGATGTTGCTTTTGACATATTGCATGATAAGAGGATGGAGGACTTTATATTTCCATATAATGCTCATATTGTTATATCCTAGCCTTACCTATGTTTATGCATCACAAAAGCCATATTATGCCTTATTTCAATTATTGCTCCACATAATCTAAATATTTTCCATTCTTTACCTTATTTCCTATCCGGAGATTATGTTGAGAATGATGTCACATTATGGAGATATTATATGGTTTTTGTGTTGTTATTATCATTATTGGAGTTTGGTAGGAAATTGTTTGAAAAATATGAAAAATTAAATGAGTGAAAGAAAATCCGATCACCTCAGGAGATAAAGGTAGATCGACCCCGCTCAATGAGATAATAGTTTGGCGAGATGGGACACATTGTGAGGAGTCCAAAGCACTAAGTATCCGGGGCCATTCATGACACCCATGTTTGCGACTCGCGAGAAGGTAGTGCTGAGGTTAGAGAGGTAAAAGCATTATCATTGAAAAAAAAAGCATTATGAAAGGTGATGAATCTTATGAAGAAGGGATGTGGTATGAAAGTTTGGAAGTACTCTATTTCCCCGAATCATTAGCACCACATTGCCAAATATAGCCGATCTTTTAGCCTTTTACCAAATCTATTCCTTATTGAGCTTAAATTAAAGTCCTCTTGATTATTAATGCTTTGTCACATATGGATTGTTTTTTTTGCATAACCCTCCTTTTATGAGTAGATGTTGCTTTTTATTTGCACATGCATGGATTTGTGGCACAAGTACCTTTTTCGATGATGGTAATTAATTGCAGGGAGATATGAGAATAAATCTATGATGTTGGGAGTTTAAAATCTTCCCCTGAATGACCATCCATGTTATTGCTTGGGGACAAGCAAGCTTAAGTATGGGGTGATTTGATGTACACTAAAATAGCCATGTTTTTATGTACATTTTAGCTCCATGTTTTATATACTTTGCATATTTCGGGATGGGAATATGTTGAATCTATGTAGCATGTGCTTATTTGCAAGAAATGGAGATCTACATAAGTTTTGGTTTAATATTTCAGAATACGGAGCCATTTCGGGACAAAACCAAGAAGTAAAGACGCAAGCTGAAGGCTACTCGATATCGAAGAGTTTTACTCGATATCGACAAAAATGATGCAGCAAAGCATGGATCGAGGAGGAGCTGATCGAGGAACTGAAGACTAAAGCTACTCGAGTACAGGACTTTACTCGATATCGAGTAAAATACTCGATATCGAGAAAGGATGTAAGCCAGCACATGCTCGAGGAAAAAGCTTGATCGAGGAGCCGAGGAGAGCTGCTCGACCTAACCAGACAAGCCGATACGGAGCAACACCCTGCTCGATATCGAGGAAATTCCTCGATGTCGAGTAAACCCAGAGCACATGTCGAAAAGGAATTGCTCGACAACACCAGGCTATCAAAAGTCGACGACAACATGTACTCGATATCGAGTACTTTGCTTGATATCGACAAGATTTGAGGCACCTGTCCGAGCTAGATCGAGAACCAGCGACTCGACCAAGACCAGTGAAGAAGACATCGACACGGTTACTCGATATCGAGTACTTTACTCGATATCGAGGAGACCTATACTTGGCCGCGTTACGCGGTGAGCTGTCCGATGCGGTTTTAGATTACTTGGGGCCGAAGCTGTCCGATTCTATCCAAGATCTATCAACATCTATCCATGGAGAGAAGATTTATCCACACATGAAGATATTTAGCCTTTAGATATATTTCCCTTTTAAGATAAATGTTCCTTTTATTAATGTTTTATCCTTAGATATAGATAGAGATTTCTATCCTTGATTAGCAAGGATTAGAAGCCCATAAATAAAGCACATGGGGCTGATTTTCATTCATTCAATTTCAGTAGGAGAAGTAGTAGTAGAGAGAGAAAGAGAGGCCGAGTGGAGCGAATGAGCGAAAGTGATCTGGCTTTGTTCGGTTTGTACTTTTTTCAGTTTGGTTGAATGCAAGTTATTTCCTTTCAATCAATGTCTACAATTGCGATGAAGAGCGAGTATTCCACCTACTTCTAGGGTTGGGGTGAGCCCAACGATAGCCCTGCATGTTTGAGGTAAAGATCCGACTTTTATAATGTTTTAAGCATCTGCTACTTGTTATATGTTTATTACCCATCTAATAGGAGGTTCATACTAACAACTTGGATTGTAAATATAAAATCGGTAGAGATAATTAGGGTTTCTTGAAAGAGTTGTCTAATTGTTGGAAAAGGTGAAAGCTTGGTCCTTCGATGCGATTTACATGATTATCTGTTTTATTTTTGCCTTATACATGTTTGGTTAATGTTGTTGCAAACCCCGATCTTGGAAGTTGTCTTTCATATATAGTTTATTTCGAACCCTTAAGATTTGTTCTTTATTTATTTCGTTTTTAAGCTTCTGTCTCCTTGATAACGACTAACTTTGGTCGATATCGAGTACTGATATTCGATCGACGAAGATCGTCGTAGCTTCTCTTGTGCAGGTATTCGACAAAACCGTCCTCGACATTGAAACCTTTACTCCATATCGAGTAGAGCCTGCTCGATATCGACCAAAACTAGGAGTTGCTGCTCTGTTCGACTTGCCTGATCTTTTGTCGACTAACCCTAGTTGAGATCAAGCACTGCGGTCGACTTCTGTCCGTGAGATTCAACCGCTGCCTAGGATCCGCTGACATGCTTCCTCGTGGATCGATCCTGGCTTCCCACAACTATATCGGGAGGAAATCTTCTAATCATTTACAAGGGACGGAATCTAGTTTGCTTTACTTATTTCATATTTTGAATTGCAATTCTAACCCTAGTTGAGATTGAGCATTGTGGTCGACTTCTGTCCGTGAGATTCAACCGCTGCCTAGGATCCGCTGACACGCTTCCTCGTTGATCGATCCTGACTTCCCACTGCTACATCGGGAGGAAGTCTTGTAATCATTTGCAAGGGACGAAATCTAGTTTGCTTTACTTATTTCATATTTTGAATTGCAATTCTCGATTTCCTCCTATAACATGACCACTACAAACTATGATGAGAGCTCCTATGCCAGGCCAGCCCTATCTATGCCCCTCTATGAGCCCTCTAAGGAGACTGATCCGGATGTCAAGGAGCAGTACTACAGAGATCAGAATCGCAAGCTCCTTAAGTAAGTAAAGTATCTTTCTGTCAACCAGCCTTGCATTGAATGCGGATCACAGCGGCACACCACTACTAAGTGCCCAAACACAGAGCAAGTCAGGTTGGCAGAACACCACAAGGAGGTAGCTTATGCAGGGGGTCCAAATCGTTATATGAGGGACCAAAGGTTTCAACAACCACAATGGAATCAAGGTACCCCTAGGAACTCCCCGCCATACAGAGCTCCAGGACATCCGGAAAGGGACCAAAAAAGGGCTGATCTACATACCATCCTAGAGGAAATGCGGAGGAGTCATTCAGACACCAAGCAGTCTTTCAACTCAGTCTACACTCAGATACAAGGTGTCAACTCTAGGCTTGAGGAGATTGATATATGGCGGAAATCAATGGAGACGCAGATTGACTAGCTAGCAGCAGGCGTCCCCAGACAGTCTGGTACGCTCCCTGGATCTTTTGAACCAAATCCCAAGGGGAAGACCGGACACATCGCAGCCGTAAAACTCAGGAGCGGTCACCAATTACACGAGCCAGATATCGGAAAGCAGCAGGACAGAGGTCAACAACAACTCAATATCGACGAGCAGCAAGTCGATGTCGACCAGAATTTGATCAATATCGAGGAAGGCCAACTCGACGTCGAAGAAAAGCTGGACCACCATTCGTCTGCATAGCACAACAACTCGACATCGAGGAACATATTCGATATCGAGAAGAATCTTGTCGATGTCGAGGAGAATCAAGTCGACATCGAGAAAGCTGCAACACCTCCGACATCTGTTCTGGCTCCGAACTAGCAAAAGAAACTGTCCTTCCCAACAAAATCTCCAAAGGACCCAGCAGAGAAGAAATTCCAGCTCTTCATCAAGATGCTTCAGAGGCTCAATGTCACCATACCCTTCACAGAAGCTCATAATGAAATTCCATCATATGTCAAGTTCCTCAAAGAGATCCTAAGCAAAAAGCGATCGATGGCTGAGATCGCCGAGCAATGCAGCCATATGGACATACTTGAGAAAAGGCCGGATCCAGGTAAGTTGGCTATAACCATTGGATTTGGTCAATACAAATTAAATGCTTTATGTGATCTTGGAGCTAGTGTAAGTATAATGCCTCTATCAATATGGTCCAAGATTAAGATAGGTGCCCTAGAGCCTGCAGATGCTAAGCTTTATATGGCACACAACACGGTGGTCATCTCAACAGACATGGTGGACAATGTGCCAGTACAAGTAGGTAAGTTCTTTGTCCCTGCTGATTTTCTAGTTATTGATATGGCAGAAGACCCTGCTTGTCCATTTATTCTAGAAAGACCCTTCTTGGCGACGATGGATGCCAACATAAGCGTACGGAAGGGAGTGCTCACTTTCAACATCAGCGATGAGGTAATTGAGTATTCTTTGAATAAAACTGAAAGGCATAAGGTCTCATGGAAGAGGTAAAATCTATATCAGCTGATTACATTACTTGCAGGGAGCCGAAGGTAAGAAATATGACTCCCGAAGAGCTAGAAAAGAGGGATATAGAAGCCCAGGTGGAGAATATAATGGCCATCCTGAACGAAGAAGCTGAGAATCCACTCGATATAGATCAAGGTACGTCGATTTGGACTCACTACAACAAAAATGGCTATTAGCGGGGAAATTTTTCGTCGCTGAAAATTGATTTTTTGTCGCTAATGAAATTTGGCGAGGAAATGCATTTCGTCGTCAGTTCATCGCGAAAAGCTCGTCAAGGAAAGGTTAATCGAGGGAAAAAAAATCGACGTTAAAAATTTTAGCGACGAAATCATTTTGTCTCGCAAAAGCTTTTAGCGACTAATATTTTCCTCATAAAAAGTCAAATATTATGTCACAAAACGTGTTGAAGCATTCAAATATAATCATTGAACGTGTTTGACAACAAATACAATTTCATCGTTAAATTTTTTTTTCCTCTTTAATAGTGATGTCAAATTGTGTGGATTTTTATTGGCGACCAATATTTTTATCGTAAAAAAGACATATTTTGTTGTAAAAATAAATGAAAGATTTGAGAATAGTCGCTAAATATATCTAGTGATAAAAGTGATTTCCTCACAAAAATGTTTATTTTCTCATGGTAAATACTAATTATAATTTTTTTAAATATAAAAAATGATATAATAATTATTTTGCAACAAATTTAAATTTGTTGGTGTAGATAATTTTGACGAGGATATTGTTTTCATCACAATAATTACTATTTTAACGAGAAAATAACAGTCCATTCAATCAAAATTTGTACCTAGTAATTTTTATTTCAATTATTCAATTATTTCAAATCAAATTTAATTAGCAAAATAACAGCTCCATTCAAACAAAATCAACAATTAAAAATAAGAACATCTACAAGGAACAATTCATTCATTCATCAAGTTGCCTCAGAACAACAATCAAACAATCAATCCAATTTCATCAACTAAATCAACAAAAACTCAATTGAAACAAACTCCGTTCAATTAAAGTAAAAAAAAAAGACTCAATGCTCGGCAGACTAAGGACAGCAGAAGCTCTCGGTTGGCCTCAGAGGTACGAACTCGGTTGAGTTAATTGACCGATCTCCGCCACCCTCCCAAGTCCCAAATATCGCGATCTTCGAAATTACGTCCTTGGAAGCTTTAATGGAACACGCAAAAATCAAGAAAAAAGAGGTCAATTTTCACAAAACATAAAAGAAAAACAATCCGATTTTTTAACAAATTAAAAATTGGAACGAAAATTAATATACCTGGAACAAAGTCGGTGGCGACGAGCGAGGCCGTGGTTGAGATCGGCATAGGCAATGTTCTTGAGGGCATAGCTGACGCTTTGAAGAGGACATAGAGAGGTGGAGGACTAGTTCTCATATCTGAACGGATAAAGGCGGAGAGGTACAACAAATATCTTGATGATGCCGTTGCCGGTGAATACGTTTCTCAGGGCCATTAGATCCGAAGCAGAGAAGGTGCAAATGGGGCCGGTGATCGGGCCAAGGAACTCGGGAGCGGATTATTTGGGGAGTACTACAGAAGAAAAGAGGAGAGGGAGGTGAAGAAATATGAACTGAATGAGTTTTAAATATAAGAGTGGTATACCTGGGGCGCGGAGGGAGAACGAACAGGACGACGACCAAAGCCCCGCCGCCTGGACGGGATTGATTTAGGCGTCGGAGTAGGGGTGGGTCTGAGGGACCACTCTTCGTGGATTTGACGGATTTCGAAAGATCTAGAACACGCCATGGTCGTTGGGAGAGGGGGGAAATCGATCAATCTGTGGGAGGTAGAAGATTAGAGGGAAGGAGGGTGAATGGATGGATAGAGAGGGGGATGCGGCTGGGAAGAATGGATTAATAGTGAGGGAGGCCTAAATGAGCTTGTTTTCAAACCCTAAACACTTTCAATTTGATTTTCAATCCCCGCTTTAATTTGCCGCTTCAATTTTATTTTCAAGTTTTTCTTTTTTGCTTGGCGCTTCCATTCTACTTCTTTTTTTCATTTTTCATTTTTTAATTTTGAATTTTCATCGTTTTAAAAAAAAAACATTTTCCTTGTTCTTTAATCATAACATAAACTTTTGAGTTTTGAATTACTGTATTAGTTAAACTAGTACCTTTGTTGTTTCATGTGCAATTTTTTAAAAATAAAATCCTATTAATTTAATAATTTAATATTATAAATTCAAATAAAGGATATTAGAAATCTTTATTAAAATATAGAGTTGATAAAGTAAAAAACATATAAAATTTTGTCAATAAAGTATATTAGAAATCTTTATTAAAATCATAATATTATTAATAACAATCTTAGAGTAGTACGTGATATATATATTGATTAGCAAATAAATAGTATATTAAGAAAATACTTAACCATTGATTAAAAAACACTAATATAGATGTATATTTTGAATTAATCCAATTGGTTTCTCAAAAGAGAAAAAAAAATAATATCATTATAACTTTGTGTAAAATATGTAAATAAAAAATGATTGGATCGACATTTATAAATTAAAAGTGAAATAATAATTTAACAATCAGTTGAGATATTATAGATTTGGTTGCACGGTATATTTTATAAATATCTACCAGGTAATATTTAATTTATTTTTGTGATTTAATTAGTTAAATCTTATGAATAGATATTATATATTAAGATTTTTGGATGGTGGAAAAGGGAATAAAATTAAATGAGATAATAGTTAAATGGATAGAATTATAATTTATTTAGATGAACTGATAAAATTAAAAAGAGATAATGGATAAATTGATAGAACTAATTTATTTAGATAAATTAATAGAGTTTCATAGTAAGAATCAATGATTTAATAGAATATATATCTATATAACTTATAAAATATGTTTTTTGCCCATAAATACATATAGTCATTTGTACGATAAATATGAAGGAGTAAATTGAAGAATTGATGAAATTTATCTATTTATAATTATATGAGAAATATTGAAAGAGTAAGAATTTTTTTTAATCATTGTATATAACTTATAGAAGAGTCTTTTTTGCCCATAAATGCATCTAGTCATTTGTACAATAAATATGAAGGAGTAAATTGAAGAATTCATGAAATTTATTTATTTTTAATTATATGAGAAATATTGAAAGAGTGAGAATATATCAATATAACTTATAGAAGAGGCTTTTTTGCATAAAATAAAATTTAACTTAGTTTAATTAGATATGGATATTAGTCATATGAACCAGTTACAAAATTTTGAAATAATCAATATATGTATAAGATAAAATTTTATTCTAACTCTATACATCATTCTTAGCGTGTAAATTATATATATACACATACATACATACATACATACATACATACATACATACATACATACATACATATACATACATACATAATTTTTTTTTACAAAAAGTACATGTTCGGTGAATCATGAAATTTTTAGATATAATTTTGGATGTAATTCATTAGATGTGTATTAGATAAAGATACTTTGTATTTTTTTTAGATATAATTTTGGAATAGTTTAGTCACGATTTTTTTTTATGGAAGATCTATCGCTTTCGTGAAAAAATTTTAAAAAAAATTCTGTCTTGAATGTTTGAATAAAATTTAAAACTTTGTTTAATCAATAAATCTATAGATGCATAAGATAAACTTTGACTCAATTTCAATACATATAGATACTAGTCGTTTGAACCAATCACAGACTTTTGAAATAATCAATATATGCATAAGATAAAATTTTATTCTATCTTCGCATATAATTCTTAGCCATGTATATTAGATCTATATACATGGAATAATTTTTATATACTGACAAAAAATTTATCAACTAATGAAATTCTTGGATATAATTCATTAGATGTGTATTAGATAAAGATACTATGTACTTTTTTAGATATAATTTTGGAAGAGTTTAATCATTTTTTTATGAAAGATCTATCGCTTTTGCATATAAAGAAATAAAAATTTCCTATCTTGAAGGTATTGATATATTTATGAGATATATATTTGGATTTTATACCTATATCATTATGGATAGATTTTTTTTTATGTGTAGATTAATTTTAAATCGTAAGATTATATCTTTAATAAGATTTTGCATGTAAATACATTAGGGGTAATATTAAAAAAATACTATGCTAACTTGTAATTAATTAAAAATAGGTAAAATAATTTATATTTATATATCTAATATCTAATATAATACTAAATAAGGTCCATCCATCTAAATTGATCTATTTCTTTATACTTTTTTTGTAGAAAATATTTTTTTAATTCTTAATAAATATTTTTTTGAGTGATTTTCTATAAACAATAATGCATATAACACTTAGAACAAATTTTGATTCGAATTAAGTAGTATATTTTACCAATGTAATATATTTTACAAATCTTTTGACCAATGTAATATATTTTACAAATCTCGTGCGTAACGCACGGGGACTATGCTAGTACATATACTAAAACCGATGCATGGTTGCCTACGTGGCGGCGCGTGAGTGCATCTCGCAAAACTTTCTCCCGTCAAAAAAAGAAATCTAATAAAAATAATTATTTTAATTTACCATTAACTCATATAATTGGTAATTATTTTATTTTATTTTACCATTAACACATATAATTGAATAGATAGAATATCTCATAAAAGAGTAAACATTATATAAGGAAAATATTATATCAATATGATTAAACGTAGTAGTAATAATAAAACTAATTAATAAAACTAATTAAGATATAAACATAAATTAATTAAGCTATAATTAAACGTAGTAGTAGTAATAATTGGATAGATGTTTTTATTTATAACGGATGATGTTATATTTTGAAGAAAATTAATTTATATTTAGATTAACGTATTCTCTGTACACGGGACGAGATCTCCACTAGTGGAAAAATATATACTTTAATGTTTTTGATCCTCTATAGCTTTAAAATTAAAATTAAAATATTTATTAAATTTTAAAAAATTTATTCAGTAACTGCTATATGGCTATTTACAATGGGAAAAAAGAAGAAGAAAGAAAAATAAATGTCACAGTTATACGCCCAGTTTCCACTTTACAGGGTTATGGAGTAGAACTGGATCGAGGAGGAAGTCGAACAAGGAGGATGAGATAAACGACTCCACAATCACCTTTGAACCCTCCTTCCTCGATCCCAAACTGTTCCATTATAATGGCGTCCAGCTCTCCTATTGTCAAGATGGAGGATCCTTAACGGTAAGTTCAACATTCTTGTCAGTATTCCCCCTTTTGCAAATGGAGTTATTTAGGTTTAGTAATACCGAACTTGATGGAATTGAGAGGTCTACTTACTTGTGTTTGATGAGATGTGAAGATTTATGGAGTGGAAACTCTTCAAATTTCAGGTGAACACATGTAATGCTGTCATGCATGCTACCTGTTCGATGAAATGTCCAATATAGAAGTTGTAATTGGATGATTGGAAACTTTGAAATGATGTGTAATTGGTTCAAGGGCTTTTCACTATCTTATCTAGTTCTAATTTGAATTCTTGACATGGTCAAGGTAGATCTCTTGGACTGGGACAAGTTCTCATTTCAATTCTTGACATTCCTATTATATTTTGTTATACAAACTTTTTTGAACTGTGAGATTTATCTCTTTTCTGGTTTATTCTTTATTTTTTCTTTCTCTTTTGAACTTGATTATTGACCTTCACTGTGGTTTCAATTCTCAAATCAACTATGGCCAATATTCACACCCGTCGGTACACTTGTGGTTGCAATTGGCATATAACAAATGTTTTTAGCTTACTTGATAGGTTTTTTTCTTCCTATAACTACTAGAAGTTATAGCCTAGGTGATCTTCTTAGTTTACAAGTCTTTATCTTTGCTATTTGAATCACATGAGTAAGAGAGGCAATTTTGGAAATTGCCTGCTAGAAACCACTTGTAAGATCCTTGAACACCTGTTTTGGTTTTGTAGTTATCTTTGCTGATTTGATACTATATAATCGACAATTTAGCAAAATTGGTTGAATTGCTGTTACAATGATGGACTTTAATGATGAGATCTCAATTAATCCTACAGTCTAATGGGGAATAAGACTTGACATGAATGCAATGTATCGTTTATATTGCTAATACCTTTTGACATTCTAGTTTGATGAGATAAGTGGTGATTAGCTGAGAACATATTTTGATTTTTTTTAAAAACCCTCAGTCATTAACTTCAGTTCCATTAGACTGTGAAGTGGGATTGAGGCTAATAGAACAGCTATTAATTATAGGGTTTGAACTGACATTGGAATTTTATTGCAGATCAAATATGGCAGGCTTCAGTTTAAAAAACACATTTTGATGTCTATGGATTTTGATTTACCTTTGCTAAAATGATTCTCTTAATAAAGGAATGAATGAAATTTATATCAAGGAATATTCTAAGGTAAAGCTATAAGAGGTGAGATATACTCTATTGTACAAATAAGTACTTATGGATACAACTATAAGAGTTAAGATATACTCTATTGTAATCTTCCTTCCCCAATTCAAATGTCATAGTTTAACATTTTTAACTTAATATTTTATTCTAGGGTTCTCTTGCATTTCTAACTCATTTCTCTTGTCTCTATAGAACTAATTTGCAGGACATGGAATGGTTTCAAATTGAGAAAGGATCCTGAATATGCTCCTGAATGAAGGAAACCTGAAATAGATCTTACTCAAGAGAACTTTCAGAGGTATTTCATTACATTTTCACCGTTGCTTAGAAATTTGCCTTTGTCATTAGATTTTCTTGTGTGAAGTTGGGAATCGGGTGAAGTTGCCATTTTTCAATGTGTTGTGTTTCTCTCTTTTACATTTTTTCTTGCCTTCTTTGTTTTCTTATGACACTCTAATGTCTCAAGTAGGTTCTATGTCTCAAAATTTTGATCTAGGTTGGTGTGTTGGAATATAATATTTTCATAGTTAGTTGGTGATATTTGTTTCTCATCTTACGGGCTCTAATTTTGTGGCCAAAGGTTCAAGTTTTATTTTTGATTTCTTTATTTAGATGTTCTCCCTTTATACTATTTCTCACTGGTATATTTTTTATCTGTTTGAAGAGTTACATGATGTTTACCTATTTTCCATCTTAATCCTTTTATAGCTGACAGTACTTTTTCCAGAGTTGCTGTTGCTATAACTTTTTCTTAGCAGGACAATAGTGAACCAATAGATTCTCCTGCATTCAAGCAGGGGCAATGTGAAGCCTTAACGTTTCACTAATTGAGTGGTTTTGGAAGATAATTTTTTCCATCTTTTCTACATATGGATGTCAGAAGCCTTAAAATAAATGTTTTGACTAAAATGTGGCTTCTGAATATCAAAGTACTTGCATTTCACTTGAAGTTGCTAGAAGGGGTTCTTATAAAGATATGTGCAAAACACAACAAAGAAATGAGTAATAAAGAAAGTTGTAATATGAAGGTGGGTTTTAATTTCACCCCTTTCATTAAATATTACGCCTAAACATCCCTTTGCATTTTATGCATCAATCTTTTCTCTTTTTTTTTTAAGAAATACAATAATCCCTTCTGTAAGCATATAACGAGTGATAATGTCTTATATTCAAAGTGCAGCTGAAGTACGAACCTGTTCTTATCTTTCTATTTCAGATTGACTGAACTATGAACGCAAGAGTGCAAGAGATGTGGGATTTATCAGGGCTTCTTTATGTGCAATTATATCTTTGAAGAGTGGGATTATGCCCTTCTGATTTCGCTACTCCTGATGGAAATTGTACCGGATTCAAAGAGGATAAATTCAATGCAGTATTTGAGTATTTGAGTGTGAAGAATGCTCATAACAATTTAGATAAATTGTATTTTGTTTCTTTATTTATCACAATATTAAATTGTATTTTGTTTCCTTAATTTTCACAATATATATTGATCATATAGATAGTAATTACTATTATTTCAGGTTTGTGTGTTTATTCTTACCCAAATATGTTGCTTCTTAATTTCCTTCAATTTTTTAGAAAGAGCAAAATAAAAAGGAATGACTGCTACAAGAACAACTTTACCGGAAAGTTTGATTATTTAGTGAAGGCTGAAGGCACTCAAGGCAGCCAGCCCATAGTACGTGTGTGGTTTTGATGCAAATCTAAACGGAAAGGGATATTCATTAGCCTCAAAGAAACTCGCAACGTAAATCGTTTTTAAGTTAATTTGAAATTTAGTGCAATTAAATGACAATTGGTATCTCTTCACTAAATGTTTTTCAATAATTAAATCATTCCTCGTAAAACAAGAACATATGGTGAGGAATTTAAATTTTTCCTCAATAAATACATACTTTAACGAGAAATTATAATGTTTGTCAATAATAAATTTGGTGGAATTTGGCATAGTTTTTCCCATACAAGTAGCGGCAAAAAGTGATATTTCCTTGCTAAATAGTTGTTTCAACAAGGAATATATTCCTTGTAAACATGAATATATTGCGAGGAATTTCGAATTTTCTCATTAATGATTTGAGCTATTTTTTCTATTTTCACCCAAGCCAATAATGACGAAAATGAAATTTCTTCGTTCATTAATATGTTTAGCAAGAAAATCTTTCCTCAAGAAACACATACTTTTAGCAAGAAATTACAATATTTGTCGCTAATAAATTTGTCGAATTTTACACAATTCCTAACAAACATATAACGAAAAAATTGTAAATTCCTCGATAAATGTATTTTTAGCGATGAAAATATTTCTCAATAAAAGCTTCAAATTTATCGCTATTTTCCTTATGGTTTAGGTGACCAAATTAGGATAACAAATAGCGACGAACTCGAAAATTTGTCGTTGAATGTCACTTCTAGAGAGGAAGATATATTCCTCGCTAAAGTTCTCAAGCCCTTTTATGACGGGTGGATATGTTCGTCGCCAAAGACCACATTTACCGAAGAAAAATAATTCGTCGCCAAAAATTTGGTCGCTAAAAAGCATTTCTGTTTTAGTGACTAACTATTTTTCGGATGCCTTGCCAGGTCTTAAGTATGGGGTTAATATCGACCAGGAGAAATCGACTGAGCCACTAATCAACTCGATATCGAGTACCCCAGGTCGATATCGACCAGACCATGCCGAGACAACCCCACTAGTAGCTAAGCAGAGGAATATCGAGCAACCTAACTCGATATTGACCAAACCTCACCGAGTAAATTCCTCCTGTCAGGCCAGGGCCAGCCGATACTGAGCCGAGTAACTCGATATCGAGTACCTTTACTCGATATCGACCCACTCAAAACGAAAAACCCTCCTCCATATCGACACTGATTCCACCAGACGAGTTGAACTCTTCGATATCGACCAAATTGGTCGATCTCAACCAAGTACTGTCTTCCTCGACTTCGCCATCCTCGAGCAGCAGCCCACCAGAAGAAGAAACCAACTTGATATTTAGTAAATTTACTCGAGATTGACCAAAACAGGAGCTCCCGACATCTGGTTCTGCGAAGGTAAGCCAAGGTATGGATCTTTCTTCTCGTATTTCAATTAAAGATTTATCTATACATGGGAGAGGTTTGCCTTGGTATGTGCACTTATGTAGGATTTCCAATGATGAGATTAAAGAGTATGAAATTGGAGACAAGCTCTATGTTTCCAAATCAAATGATCATTGGTTTCCCAATAAATTCAACAAGAAAAAGATAGGGCCCTTCACGGTGAACAAGATCCAGTCAAGCGGACTGCAGCTGATGGACAAGAATGGAGTCCTATTTGAAGCCCAAGCTACATGGGCCCTGCAAATGCTACCTTTAGCTTAATGGAGAAAGTCAGCCTAGCGACTATAAATTCTAGAGCTTGTAAATAGACATTTAGTTTTTGGGACTTTTTGGACATTGTTGCTTTTGTTTGTTTTTGGTTTTGAACTTTTAGTTTTTCTATTGTGGGTATTTCTCTTCTACATTTTTCAGGTTCATGGGGATAGAAGCAAGCTAAATTCGGACTTGGCCCAACAGCATAGCACTCGATTCTGACAAATCTGCACGCCTGTCTAGTAAGTTTCTTTCTTTACCCTTATTATACAGTGAGGACACTGTAATGTTTAAGTATGGGGTGGGGGAAGAGCTTAGTTTATGCATATTTGGTTTTATTTGACATTATGTGTGCATATTTGAAGTTTATTTATGGAATTGCTTATACATGGCTATTTTGGAATTCATTATTGATTTATGGGCTTATATGCATGTTTTCCAAAGTTTGAAAAAATAACCCCCATTGAAAATTTTGATTAATGTCATGGAAGCTTTAATTGAACTCGACGATGCAAAATTGGATTAATTAGAGATATAGCATGAAATGGCCTAGTAAAGGGAAGTCACAATAAAGTGCATCATTTTCTTGAAAACCATGAAAGGAAGTAAAATTTGAAGTTGTTTTTGACATGTTGCATGATAAGAGGACGGAGGACTTTATATTTCCATATAATGCTCATATTGTAATATCCTAGCCTTACCTATGCTTATGCATCACAAAAGCCATATTATGCGTTATTTCAATTATTGCTCCACATGTTCCAAATATTGCCCATTATTTACCTTATTTCCTATCCGGGGATTATGTTGAGAATGAAAGCTACATTATGGAGATTATTATATGGTGTTTGTGTTGTTATCATTATTGGAGTTTGGTGGAATTGTTTGAAATATATGGAAAATTGAATGAGTAAAAGAAAATCCAATCACCTCAGGAGATAAAGGTAGATTGACCCTGCTCGCTGAGATAATAGTGTTGCGAGATGGGACACACAGGTGAGGAGTCCAAATCACTAAGTATCCGGGGCCATTCATGACACCCATGTTTGCGACTCGCGATAAGGCAGTGCTGAGGTTAGAGAGGTAAAAGCATAATATTGAAAAAAAAGCATTATGAAAGGTGATGAATCTTATGAAGAAGGGATGTGGTAAAGAAAGTTTGGAAATACTCCATTTCCCCAGATTATTAGCACCACATTGCCAAACATTGCCCACCTTTAGCCTTTTACCAATCTACTCCTTATTTGAGCTTAAATTAAATTCCTCTTGATTATTAATGCTTTGGCACTTATTAATTGTTTTGCATTACCCTCCTTTTGTGAGTAGATGTTGCTTTTAAATTGCAAATGCATGGATTTGTGACACTAGTACCTTTTCGAGGATGGTAATTGATTGCAGGGACATATGCGAATGAATCTGATATGTTGAGAGTTTTGATTTCTTCCCCTGAATGACAATTAAAAGTATTGCTTGAGGACAAGCAAGCTTAAGTATGGGGTGTTTGTTGTGAGCCGAATTCGTCATGTTTTATAGTTACTTTTACATTGTTTTCTGCATACATTCCATACATTTGGGTTAGAATAGTACATAATCTATGTAGTTTATGCTTATTTGCCAAATTATGGAATCTACACTAGTTTCTAATTAAATTCGCAGAATTCGAGGCAATTTATAGCAGTTCTGAGAAAGGGAGAAAAGCTCGAAAGTCAACTACAAAAGTCCAAGGTCAAGGAGCAGCGGAACCAGGACAAATCGAGTTGGAAACAAGGAAATCTACTCGAAAACACTTTGGTCGATATCGACTACACCTTGTCGATATCGAGTAAATCCAAGTCGATTTCCAGCAAGGATTGACCAGAATCGAGCAAGGCTATGAGAGAAGGAGCACATCTTACTCGATATCTAGGAAATTACTTGATATCGAGGAACCCCTATGTCGATTTCCATGTGTGAAGCCAAGATCGACGAAGCTGAGCTGAAACCGAGGAGGGACCAAGCCTTTGTCGATGTCGAGGAAATCTCCTCGATATCGAGGAAAAACCCAAAGTCAATTTTTCCAACAAGAAGCCGGAATCGAGTTACTAAGCGCAAGACGAGAAAAGTGCTACTCAATCTCGAGGAATTCTACTCGATATCGAGGAAATCCCGGGAGCCGACGCCGAGCAGTCTGGGTTTCTTGTTAAGTTTCTATCCCGAAGCCAATGGTGATATTTTCGAGATGAAATTCTATCCACATCTATCAAGATCTATCAAGTCAAGGGAGAAGATATTTTATCCACATTAGATATAATCCTAGATATATTTATTTCCATTATTTTCTTTAGATAAAAGATAGATAGAATTAGATATAGATATAATTTTCTTTCCTAGATTAGCTTGGAATGAAGGCTATAAATAAGGCCTTAGGGGCTGATTTCTATTTATTCAATTCAAGACACAATTAGTTACATATAGAGAGAGTAGAGGAGAGAGCTTGTGGCGAGAGAAGTTGGAAAGGCGAAAGCCGATTTGGCTTCGATTAGTTGTAAGTTCTCTTTGGTTTATTTAATGCAAGTTAGTTCCTTTTATTATTAATGAGTTTCTTGATGATGAAGAGCGAGTAGTCCACCCACTTCTAGGGTCGGGGTGAGCCCGACGGTGGCCATGTGAGGTGATGCGACAAAGGTTTGATCTTTTTATGCAATTCGTCTTCTATCCCTATGAGCATGATTCTTTTGCGAAAGTTGAAGGTGATCCTTGTTTGTGTTATTGAAGCGAAAGTAATCTTAATACAACTTGGATTAATTATGTGAAAAGAGTTTGTAACAATTAGGGTTTATGCGAAAGCCTCTATCTTCCTATTTGTTAATAACGAAAGTTATTTGATGGAAAGCATGATCTTTTATGCCTTTATGTGTTATTTTGCATGGTTATCGTTGTTGTGTTGAAACCCTGATCTTGGAAGTCTTTAGTTTATTGATTTATTTCATCGAAATCCGTGTTTTGCGTTCGAAAGGTTGCAATTTTAAGTTTATGTGTTTAGTCGATCTCAGGAAATCTTGTCGACATCGATGAAAGTTGGTCGAGATCGAGTTGGGTTTGCTGAGTTTGCTTTCTGTTAGTCGAAGTCGAGTACAGTTGGTCGATAATTCTAGTCGATATCGAGGAATTGTAGTTGATACCGACCAGTTTCTGTGTTTTCTTTCTTTTCCGCTTTTCGTTGTTATTTTTGTCTTTCTGTTTAATTTTATGTCTGTGAGATTTGCTGCTACCTGAGATCCGCTGACGTGCTTCCTCAAGGATCGATCCTGACTTCCCACTGCTACATTAGGAGGAGGTCTTGTAATTATTTTGCGTGGGCGCGAATCTGGTTTAATTTATTTCATTATATTTTAAACTTGATTTTCTCCTACAACAGGAACCCCTTCCTATAGGCATCGAGCACTCAAAATCTGTAGAAAATACATTTAAATGAAGAACGGGGAAAGAAGTCTGATTGAGCCACGCATGCGGGACCGGAAGTCCTCGCTGAGGCCACATAGTATGTGTTATACCTAATAAAGATGCTCTAATACAGTACAAAAGTCAAACACACTAGCATGCTCCTAGTTATTATAATGTGCAGAAATACTGTAAAGGGCCCAAGACAATGCCAAATGGCATATCCCTCTCCTGCCTTTGCACGCCTTCCCGTTAGTGCGGAGCCTGGCCAGCCGGTGCGATAGCATAGCAATTCCTCGTGGTGGTGCAAGAACCACGGAATACACATCACATAAAGTAACCAAGTTTGCCCGATGGTGTTGGGCTATAGTAACATGCTCATATTGACTCGATTGACTTAGAGTACCCGATGAGGCTAGGCTACCATATGACCCTAGCAAGGACTCTAGGACTATCGCAGATCGAGTTGTTTTACTCGATATCGAGTAACCCAGATCGAGTAAAGACCCTATAAATTGACAAGAGAAGTTAGGAGCTGGAGCAGGTTAGTCGATATCGACAAGAATTAGTCGATCTCGAAGAAACACTTGGTCGATTTCCATGTCTGAGCTAAGATCGACGAAGCTGAGCTGAAACCGAGCAGAAGTTAGTCGATATCGAGTAACTTTACTCGATATCGAGGACAACCCAAGTCGACATGTGTTTTGTTAGCCGATATAGAGTTGCTGAGCACAAGACGAAGGAAACGCTAGTCGATATCGAGGACTCCTACTCGATATTGAGTGCATCTCAGTGGCGGATTCCGAATTTCTTGTTAAATTTCTATCCCGAAGCCGATGGTGATATTTTCGAGATCAAATTCCATGAAATTCTATCAAAAGCTATCAAGAGGAGAATATATTTATCTACTTTAGATATAATTCCTAGTTGATTTATTTTTTTTATTTCCATGTTTTAATCTTTAGATAAAAGATAGATAGAATTAGATATAGATATAATTTTCTTTCCTAGATTAGCTTGGAATGAACGCTATAAATAAAGCCCTAGGGGGCTGATTTTCATTTATTGAAGCAAAGCCGTCTTCGGGCCCAATGAGAGAGAGAGAGGAGGAGGAGGATGAGAGAGAGAGAGAGAGAGAGAGAGAGAGAGAGAGAGAGGAACATTTGGAAGGTTTTGTAAGTTTTATTTTGAATGTTAAAGTTAATTTCTTTTATTATGTTTTGTTTCTAATTTCCTTCTTCTAAGGTTGGGGTAATCCCAACATAGATATGTGTGTTTGATTTATGAATTTATGAATTTGTATGTCTTTCTCATCATCTGCCAATGTGCTTAATCCTTTGCGAGAGTTGAGGAAATTCCTTATTCATGATATTGAAGCGAAAGTGATCTTATTATGAATTGGATAATAATTAGGGTTTTCTTGCGAAAGTTGGTTAATCCTAATTAAAGAAAAGATAGAAACAAATTAGGTTTTTATGCGAGAGCCTCTATCACCTAAATTGTTGGAATTTGCAAAAGTCGATTCTTTGATATAAAGCATGCATCTTTATGTGATTTACGATCTACACATATATTTATTGTTGTGGTGATCCCTAACCTTGGAAGCTTGCATCTTTATTTGTTTTATTTTATTATTTTTATTCGGCACATATTATACTCGATATCAAACCACCATTCTCTCTCCATCCCTCGACATCGACTCCTCTATTCTTTGTCGACAGCCACCCTCATCAACTTTTCCTGCTATCCCTGAACCCCAAAACACACTAAACCTAGAACCGCTGACTTCTCTCCTGAGGACGAACCTGACTCCACTATCCTATAGCGGGGTCTTGACTATAAATTTATTTGGTCGAGAAACCCTCTCGTCAAATTGGTGCCGTTGCCGGGGAGATATCAATCGCGCCTAGGTTAATTGTGTTTATGGTTCAGAAAAGCCCATCCCTTTTTCTTACCCTATCACATACCCTACCACCACCTACCTCACCGGTACCAACTGGGTGCCAACTTTTGTCACTAATTTGTGTTCTTGATTGTGATTTCAAAGCTTAGGTACAAAGATGGAAGACTTTGTCGAATGGAATCCTGCATAGGAAGAATAGTATGAAGATTTGAGACGGAGAAATAGGATCGCAGTGGAGAAGTCACGATTAAGAGAAATAGCTCGGCTAGAAGACGAAATCTGAAGGCTTGAGGCTTCCATTCAGTCTAAAGGACCATGCCCTCCTCTCGACAAGGCAATTGACCCATTCGATGTCGACAACCAGGTATGTCCTTCCTCGAATTTCATTCGAACTTTGCTACCTATTGTTGATGAATCATTTGAAGGACCCCAAGAAGAAGAAGCACTAGAAGAGAAGAAGTTGGACATTGTTTCCCAGGGCATTCGAAGATCGCTTTTACCTTACAAAGTGAAGGCTATCCGTGATGATTTTGAGCAACTGATGTTCATATTCAAGTATGGGGTCCTAGCAAAGTGGCATGAAGCTCCGCATGATGAGGTATAAATATCTCTTCCCACTCCACCGTTTTGCTGTGGTGGAGACGCGCAACCAAGTCAGTCTATGAAGCGGAAGAGGTATGATGATGAGGTATGTATATTTTCTTCATATCTTCCCTTATACATGCTATCTCGAGCCAGGGAAGATGAAGGGGTGGAGCCATGGAGCGTCCACTCGGGGAGGTTTAAACTTCTTCACAAGATGCCCCCGGATGACATCCCACGCTTCCCACCATCGGAGGAACTACCAGATCCACTTATACCTCCGGACAAAGATGATCCAGGCTAATGCTTAATGAAGAAGTCAGCCTAGCGACTATAAAATCTAGAGTTTGTAAATAGACATTTATTTTTTGGGACTTTTGGACATTGTTGCTTTTGTTTGTTTTGGGTTTTGAACTTTTAGTTTTTCTATTGTGGGTATTTCTCTTCTACATTTTTCAGGTCCATGGGGATAGAAGCAAGCTAAAAACGGACTCGGCCCAACAACATAGCACTCGATTAGCACACCTGTCTAGTGAGTTTCTTTCTCTACCCTTGTTTTTATACAATGAGGACACTGTAATGTTTAAGTATGGAGTGGGGGAAGGGCTAACTTTATGCATATTTGGCTTTATTTGACCATATTTGTGCATTTTTAAAATTTATTTCATGAATTGATTATACATGGCTATTTTGGAATTCGTTATTAATTTATGTGCTTATATGCATGTTTTCCAAAATTTTGAAAAAATGACCCCCATTGAAAATTTTGGTTAATGCCATGGAAGCTTTATATTGAACTCGATGATGCAAAATTAGATTCATTAGAGATATAGCATGAAATTACCTAGTAAAGGGAAATCACAACGAAGCGCATTATTTATTGAAAACCATGATATGAGGTAAAATTTGAAGTTGCTTTTGACATGTTGCATGATAAAAGGATGGAGGACTTTATATTTCCATATAATGCTCATATGTTTATATTCCCTAGCCATACCTATGCTTATGCATCACAAAAGCCATACTATGCCTTATTTCATATTTGCTCCACATGATCTAAATATTTTCCATTCTTTACCTTATTTCCATCCGTGGATTATGTTGAGAATGATGTTATATTATGGAGATTATCATATGGTGTTTGTGTTGTTGTTGTTATCATTATTAGAGTTTGGCGGGAAATTGTTTGAAAAATATATGGAAAACTTAATGAGTGAAAGAAAATCCGATCACCTCAGGAGATAAAGGTAGATCGACCCTGCTCACTGAGATAATAGTTCAGTGAGATGGGACATATGTGAGGAGTCCAAAGCACTAAGTATCCGGGGCCATTCATGACACTCATGTTTGCGACTCGCGAGAAGGCAATGTTGAGGTTAGAAAGGTAAAAGCATTATTATTGACAAAATCATTATGAAAAGTGATGAATCTTATGAAGAAGGAATGTGGTAAAGAAAGTTTGGAAATACTCCATTTCCCCTGATCATTAGCACCACATGGCCAAAAATTGCCCACCTTTAGCCTTTTACCAATCTACTCCTTATTTGAGCTTAAATTAAATTCCGCTTGATTATTAATGCTTTGTCATGAATGAATGTTTTTTACATAACCCTCATTTTGTGTGTAGATGTTGCTTTTTAAATTTGCACATGCATGGATTTGTGACACTAGTACCTTTTCGAGGATAGTAATTGATTGCAGGGTTATATGTTGAGAGTTTTGATTTCTTCCCATGAATGACAAATAAAAGTATTGCTTGAGGACAAGCATGCTTAAGTATGGGGTGTTTGTTGTGAGCCTAATTTGCCATGTTTTATAGTTACTTTTATATCGATTTCTGCATGCATTTCATGCATTTGGGTTAGAAAAATACATAATTTGCATATTTTATGTTTATTTGCAATATATGGAGGTCTACACAAGTTTTTGTTATATTTCGCAGAAATCGGCCATTTCGCAGAAATCGGCCATTTGGGTTAGAAAATACATATATGGAGCTTAAAGGAAACTCATGGAGAAGCTAAGAATGGTGCAGCTGAAGAAAAGGCCATTTTTCACCATTCTTCATTCTGAATCAAGCATTAATGTCTTCATAAGAGTTGTAGCCCTCGGAATGAGCTTTCCAACACATGGTCATATGCGTCAATCGGACGAACGAGGACTCAGGAATGTGCATTTCAAGAACAGAGCAGAAAGCTGAGAGACTTAGTCGATATGGAGTTGTTTTACTCGATATCGAGTAACCCAGATCGAGTAAAGACCCCAGAAATGGACAAGAGAAGCTAGGATCTGGAGCATGTTAGTCGATATCGACAAGAATTAGTCGATATCGAAGAAACACTTGGTCCATTTCCATGTCTGAGCCAAGATCGACGAAGCTGAGCTGAAACCGAGCAGAAGTTAGTCGATATCGAGTAACTTTACTCGATATGGAGGACAACCCAAGTCGACATGTGTTCTGTTAGCCGATATGGAGTTGTTGAGCACAAGACGAAGGAAACGCTAGTCGATATCGAGGACTTCTACTCGATATCGAGTACATCCCAGTGGCAGATTCCGAGCTATCCGGATATCTTGTTAAGTTTCTATCCCGAAGCCGATGGTGATATTTTCGAGATCAAATTCCATCAAATTCTATCAAGAGCTATCAAGAGGAGAAAATATTTATCTACTTTAGATATAATTCCTAGTTGATTTATTTCCTTTATTTCCATGTTTTAATCTTTAGATAAAAGATAGATAAAATAAGATATAAATATAGTTTTCTTTCCTAGATTAGCTTGGAATGAAGGCTATAAATAAAGCCCTAGGGGGCTGATTTTCATTCATTCAAGCAATGCCGTCTTCGGGCGCAAGGAGAGAGAGAGAGGAGGAGGAGGAGGAGGAGGAGGAGGAGAGAGAGAGAGAGAGAGAGAGAGAGGAGGCGAGAGGATGAATATTTGGAAGGTTTTGTAAGTTTAAGTTTCATTTTGAATGTTAAAGTTAATTTCTTTTATTATGTTTTGTTTCTAATTTCCTTCTTCTAGGGTTGGGGTGATCCCAACATAGATATGTGTGTTTGATTTATGAATTTGTATGTCTTTATCATCATCTGCCCATGTGCTTAATCCTTTGCGAGAGTTGAGGAAATTCCTAATTTATGATATTGAAGCGAAAGTGATCTTATTATGAATTGGATAGTAAGTAGGGTTTTCTTCTGAAAGTTGGTTAATCCTAATTAAAGAAAAGGTAGAAACAAATTAGGTTTTTATATGAGAGCCTCTATCACCTAAATTGTTGGAATTTTCGAAAGTTGATTCTTTGATATAAAGCATGCATCTTTATGTGATTTACGATCTACACATATGTTTATTGTTGTGGTGATCCCTAACCTTGAAAGTTTTCATCTTTATTTGTTTTATTTTATTATTTTTATACGGCACATATTATACTCGATATCAAACCACCATTCTCTCTCCATCCCTCGACATCGACCCCTCTATTCTTTTTCGACAACCACCCTCGTCACCTTTTCCTGCTATCACTGAACCCCAAAACGTACACACTAAACCTAGAACCGCTGACTTCTCTCCTGAGGATGAACCTGACTCCACTATCCTATAGCGGGGTCTTGACTATAAATTTATTTGGTCGAGAAACCCTCTCGGCATATATAAACGTATAACATATTCGAAATTACTCTACTAATATATTCCAGCATAATAACACGACAACAACACCAATTAACCCCCAACCCAGAAGGCCAAAAATCTGGTAAAGAGAAGCCTAACTCGGAAAGCCCATACCTTATTTGCCTGCTGAAGAGACACAACCCGGATGCTATGCTCTCTCTTATTGAAGACCCAACCCGCCCAACAGAAAGAAGGAAAGGAAAGACCCGGATCTAAAAGAAAAGAATGAATCCGAATGAGAAGGTGATCCGAATCCGGAAGCTAAATACCCAAGCCTACAACTGTCTTCTTCTTCCAAACAGAAGCACGGAATTTTTGGGACGTCGAACAAAAACGAAGAGGAAAGAACGGGAACTCGGCCCCTTCCGGCGGACTTCCGGCCCGAAAACCATCCCATTCCAACCGACAACCATTTCCGACAACAACCCAAGCAAAGAGACTCAACCGCGAGTGAAAGGGAGGGAGAATAGAGAAGTTACCGAGATCGCGCGATTCTTCGACGCCGAGGGTGCTCCGACTGCGACTCTGGCTGAAGTCAACGAGGAACACTTCGGCTTCAGTCTAGGGAGGGATATCGAATGAGCAAAAACGGATTGAAGGTCACTGGAATCGAAATCGATATGAAAGCGAAGCTAAACCTTGACGGAAGAACAGAGGTGCAGGACGGCTCACTGGCGGTGTTATGGTGATGCTCCTGGGCTCGCCTGGGTTTAGAGAGGTGGTGCTCGGAATTTCGGGTACTGCTGCTCACAGACACAAGAGGAAGAGGAGAGGAAGAAGCGGCTCGACCTTGGCTCTGGCGAGATTCCGTCTGCTTCTTCTAACGACGTTAGAGGCAGGAGGAACTGCTGGGCGCGGCTCGTAAAAGAAGGAGGAGAAATGGAGCTTTGGTGAGGCTCGGCTCGGCTCCCTCCTTCTCGACAAAACAAGGGATGCTCGTGGTGCTCATAAAGATGGCGCAGCGATGGCAAGGACGGACGAGAAGGAGAGAGGCTGGTGGACGAAGTAACTGTAATGTTGGTAATTCATCTCAACATACAAGAGGCGAAGAAAAAAGATCCGAGATGGCTGATGGTGGAGGTGTATTGCTTGGCCTCGTTTGCTGCTCAGTGGCCAACGAAGGGAAATGAGAGGGTGGTGGAGAGGTGGCTGAGCAATGGTGGCGGTGGTGGAATGGTTTATGGGCTCTAAAGAGCAAAATGGGAGAAAGGGGACAACTTTCCTCTTGGTTTTTCTGTTGGGGAGAGGGAGGGAGTGGCCTCTTTTGTGGGTTTTACAAGTGAATGGTGTTTCTGGTAATTGCAGACAATAGGGAGAGGGAAGAGGGTGGATTGTATAATGAATTGGCACAAAACAATAAATCTTGCAGGCTGTGAATTACGATTTTCTGTCTGAGAGAGAGCTGAGAAAGGGAGAGAGAAAATAAAAGAAAAGGGATAAGAAATAGAATATAAAATGGTCCCCAAAAGATATTTGAATACACGAACAAAATATCCACAAACCCGCTCTCTCGACCTTATCCGACCCAACTCAAAAGGATTATCAAATTTCCAATTTTGAATTTAATAAAAAAAATCCAAATATTATTTTAAATTTTTGCATATGGAAGCGGGATAAAGCATATTTTAAATCTTCTACTAAATAATGTCGAAACTTGTTTCGAAGGATTTAGAGTAAACCAATAGCTTGAGGACGGAAATTTTAAACCTCCCGAGTCTTAGAAATCGAGATGAGTATAAATCATTATTTTAATTATTTAATATTATAAATTTTTCCGGTCTTTACAACAGAGTCTCAAATCATTGTTCACTATGCAATTGTGAAGTTGAGGATACTACACATCTACTAATAAGTTGTAATTTTGCTAGGAAACTTATACAGAACTATAAGACTACTTGTGGTAAAATTCTCCTCCACCGTGAAGATTATAATAAAAATATCATTGACATCCTTCTTTTAAATAAAAATATAATGCAAGACTTAGGCTTCATCTGGCAAACAATTTGGGAAACTAGAAATAATGCAATTTTTTTTATAAAAACAGACCCTAATTCCCCGATTAACTTGGCTTTTGAAGTAGCTTCAAACATAAGGAATTGGAATGCCGAAGTAGAGCCGGAAAAAAAAGCAAGTATACCGAGCCCCAAAACAATGAAAGCTAAGTGGACTAAACCCCCGAGCAATATCAATAAGATTAATATAGATGGATCGGTCAAACCCACGGGCAAATGCCAGGTGGGAGGAGTTATTCGTGACTCCGAGAGCGTCTCATTGGGCCTGTATGATATCCTTACAGTACACTCGACATGATCATAATATTCCCAATTGGTCGTAGAAAGTGTGCGATATGGGCCCCTATCACATCCTTACCCTGACTTTTCGGTTATATCATAACTCGAAAATCAATCATAGCGTCTCTACTAAGTCTTAGCAAGCATTCGATATGCGCCCCTATAAAATGCTTTTATCCACTTCGTGAGGCGTTATAATATAAAACCGGGTTTGAAAAGATTTAAAAGTGATTCCGCAATTGGAAAAGATTAGCCTCCAAAATCGTTGAAATTCTCGATAATGTTTATTCTTTTAAAATCAAAGTTAGCCATTTTCAAAACCGTTCGAACTCTTCAAATCTGACGTTTAACCAAGCAAATTTACACCAAATCAAGTCAAATCCTATCAATCAAAATTTCGTCAAAATCCTCCAAAACCAAATCAGTTTCCCGCATGACAATCAATCAAATTCAGAAGCTCGGAGGTGGAATCATCCACCTCTAAGGGCTAATCCCATATTCTCTTCCTAGTTTCCAGATCATGCAACATCATTCACAACTCAACAAGTACCATAACCATAATATCATAAGCCATTGATCATGCACATTTAGGTAGTGTTAATATAGGCATTTAGATGGGTTTAGTTAGGGTAAAATGCATGAGTTTAGAGTAGTTTTCATGTTTTCATTATATTTCAATTAGAGTCGGAATCTACAAGTTTTGTGCATGATTTCAGGTGATTGTGGAAAGGTGGAGCTGAGCGCGTGTAACTGATAGAAGATGGGACGGAAATCGAAGCCTTGAGCAAGAGAGCTGAAGAGAGGAGTCAAGCATATGCACGTGAGGAAACTGCAAGGAAACTCGGGCCAAGATAACATGAAACTCAGCCGAGTAATTTGAAGAAGACCGAGCTTGGAATTCAAGAAACTCGGGTGGGTCACAAAAAGAACTCGGCCGAGTTTCTTTTGTTGCACCCGAGTTTTGTGCCAGGAACAGCTGTTACGCTGTATTAGTTTATTTTTATTCTAAATTTGAATGAAGTAGGACATGAAACGTTAGAGTACTTGGGGGGGAGTTTTTGTTTTCAATCGAAGAGAAGAACCACGAACAAGTTGGTACGTAGGTTTTGATTTTCTTATGCTTTTGCTAATTTATCGATTATGAACAACTAATCCTCTTTGCTCGGGGAAATTAATCGAACCTTCAGGTTTTCTATTTCATTGTGAGATTTCCGTTCTTAATACTCTTCTTTGAATATTATCAATTCTTTGCTTAGATTGTTTAGGATTTTCGTGAATTTCCGTTAGTCTGATCAACTGATGTCTTTTCATGATAATCTATAGCTAGATATAGGTAATTTCTGGTTGAATTATCTATATTATTGTGTAGCAAAGTATAAATCTCTGAAACTGGTTGATTTAGGGATTTGTATAGAGAATTGATTTGCAATTGATGCAATAACTGGTTGTGCGTGTCGATTGCCTTTGTTGATTTCCTTTAAGCTTAAGCGATTATTGAATTGAATCTTGATAGTTTCAAGGCTGTTTGATAATTAGGGTTTTCAGGGTCTGGTTGTCCTGTTAACTAGATTCGATAAGGAAGTGGATTCAAAAGACCTAGTCTTTCCACAACAAAGTATTCAAGAGGAAGTTATCTTTTCGATATCAATGATCAATGAACAAACCTGATTGCTGAGATTGATTGACCTGAGCTATTCTCTCATATTCATTCACTTAATCTATTTTACTTATTGTTTTGCTTACTATTGTTGCTTAGTTAGTTCAAACCATCAAAATGCCCCCCTTTATTCCTTGTTCTTGTTGACGCATTCTGACTTGCATACGAATCATTGACTCTCTGTGGGATCGACCCGTACTTGCCAAACTACATTAATTAGATTAGTCGGATATATTTGATAGGATTTAAGGCGACTGAAAATCCTCTGTCAAATTTGGCGCCGTTGTCGGGGAGTCAAATTGTTATTTGTGTGCTTGTTTTTGTGTGTTAATTGGGTTGAGAACCTCGCTTATGGTTCGCACCCGTGCTACTAATACATCTGATTCGCATTTTGATCCAGAGATCGAGAGAACACTTTCCAGGCTTCGTAGAGAATCTCGTGGAGATCAGGATAGGTCAGAAAGAGTTGAGATGGCTAATCCGAATCAGACTTTGAGGCAGCTGACTACCCCGAATCTGACACAACAACCGCTTGCTATAGAGTTTCCAGAGCTTGCTGACGGTGTGAGTTTTGAGTTGAAATCTAGATTGATACATTTGCTGCCGAAGTTTCATGGTCTTAGTGGAGAAGACCCTAATAAGCACCTAGCAGAGTTTCATGCTGTCTGCACATGCATGAAGCCGAGGAACGTAACAGATGATCAAATCAACTTAAGATCCTTTCCTTTCTCTTTGAGGGATTCGGCTAGTGACTGGCTCTATTACCTCACTCCAGGGAGCATAAATACATGGGCTCAGATGCAGAAAGCCTTCTTGGAGAAATACTTTCCAGCAACAAAAATGAACAGTCTCAAGAAGAGCATCAGCAACATCGAGCAACATGCTACAGAGAACTTGTATCATTACTATGAGAGGTATAAGAAGCTAGTGGCCAGGTGCCCTTATCATGGCTATTCGAATCAGGACATCGTTCTCTACTTACATGGAGGTCTATTAGATGATGAGAGAAGAATGGTTAATGCTGCATATGGTGGTAACATCCTGAAAAAGACTCCTGCTGGAGCATTTGAGATGTTTTCTGAGCTTGCAGAGGGGGCAAGACAATTCAGGAAGACATCCTCTAAAACTGTGAGCTTGGCAGAAGCAGACTCATCACTCCAGACAGATGTGAATGAGTTGAAAGAGATGATGCAAAAATTCATGCTCAATGGGAATCAGCATCAGGTTAAAGCATGCGGAATCTGTCAAGATTTTCAGCATCCTACCGATGCATGCCCCATCCTTCAGGAGCCGAATGTTGAATTGAATGCAGTGGGGGGATTTGTACCACAAAGGCCGAGGCATGACCCTTACTCTAATAGCTATAACCCTGGCTGGAGAGATCATCCGAACTTTAGGTATGGGAATCCTCAACAGCAGCAGTTTAATCAGCAAGGAGCTCCACCATTCAGACAACAGTATGGACCTAGGCCTCAAGGGCAGAGTTTGAGCTCATCCATGTCAGTTGAGGACATGATCAAAGCTCTGACACAGAATGTGACTACAATGCAGAACAACATGGTGCAATTCCAACAGGAAACAAAGTCCAGCATTCAGAACTTGGAGAATCAGGTTGGACAGATTGCTGGTGCTTTGGGCAAACTGGAGGCTAAGAATTCTGGTAACTTTCCATCTCAGAATGAGTTGAATCCAAAACAGAATGTGAGTGCTATGACTCTAAGGAGTGGTAAGAACTTAGAGAGTCGGGATGAGAACACAATCCTCATAGATGATGAGGAGGAAGAGATTGTGGTAGATGACTCTCAAGCTGCAGAGAGCCCTAAAGAATCTCAAGAGAAGGACGAAGAGACCACGAAGGTGGTGAGCAAGCCGGACATGCCACCACAGAGTTCATACAAACCAAGCCCTCCCTTTCCTGATGCATTGAGAGATACCCGCCGGCCAGAGAGTGAAAAGGAAATCTTTGAAACATTCAGCAAATGTGAGGTAAACATCCCTTTACTTAATCTGATTAAGAGTATTCCTCGCTATGCAAAATTTCTAAAAGAATTGTGTACAATTAAGAGGAATCAAAAATCTAAGGGAAAGCAAAAGATTAGGGTTAGTGAACATGTGTCTGCTGTATTTCAGAAGCGTCTTCTTAAGAAATGTAGCGACCCTGGCATATTTACTATACCTTGTGTGATAGGTGAAACTCGAATCGAAAGGGCAATGTTAGATTTGGGTGCATCTATCAATGTGTTACCTTATTCTTTGTATGAATCTTTAGGACTTGGTCCTTTGCTTGAAACTAGGGTAGTGATTCAATTGGCTGATCGCTCTAATGTGTACCCTAAAGGAGTGATAGAGGATGTTCTTGTGATGGTGGATAAGATGGTCTTTCCCGCTGATTTTTTTGTCTTGGATATGGGACAAGGTAATCATGAAGCTCCTATTCTTTTAGGAAGACCATTTTTAAGGACCACGAAAACAAAAATTGATGTATATTTGGGGTCATTAACAATGGAATTTGATGGTGAGAGGGTCGAGTATAACATTTATGATGCTATGAAATACCCCTCTGATGATCATTCTTTGTGCTTCGTTGATGTTCTTGAGCCACTAGTGCAAGATATCTTTGAATTGAATTATGTGGATGATGTTCAAGTTGCTTTAGAAACTCCTCTAGAGGACATTTCTATGGATTATGGTTTGTGCACTAACCTGCAGGAAGTTGTGATGGAGTTAGATGCTTATTCTAAGCTACCTCTCTCTCCATTGTGCTTAGAACCCATGCTACTAACCTCGCCTAGCGAGAAGCTTTTGCCATCTATTGTTCAGGCACCGGAGGTAGAGCTAAAGCAACTTCTGAGTCATCTCAAGTATGTCTTTCTAGGAAAAGGAGAAACACTACCAATCATCATCTCAAGCAAACTTTCTAAGGAGCAAGAAAGGGAGCTAGTAGCGGTCCTCAAGGAACACAAAGCGGTGATAGGATGGACTATTGCAGACATTAAGGGGATTAGTCCCTCGACATGTATGCAAGGATCTTATTGGAGGACGAAGCAAAGCCATCTTGACAACCTCAAAGGAGGCTCAACCCACCTATGATGGAGGTGGTGAAGAAGAAAGTCCTGAAACTTCTCCAAGCAGGTATGATATACCCTATCTCTGATAGTGCATGGGTGAGTCCCACCCAAGTTGTTCCTAAAAAGGGTGGGATTACCGTCGTTGAGAACAAACAGGGTGAACTAGTTCCCACTAGGACACAAACTGGATGGCGTGTTTGTATAGACTACCGCAAATTGAATGCGGTAACTAGGAAAGATCACTTCCCTTTGCCATTCATTGACCAAATGCTTGAGCGACTTGCTGGTCGTGCTTTCTATTGTTTCCTAGATGGGTATTCAGGTTACTTTCAGGTGGCTATTGTACCGGAAGATCAGGAGAACACGACGTTTACATGTCCGTTTGGGACATTCGCTTATCGCCGAATGCCATTCGGGTTGTGTAATGCGCCGACAACATTTCAAAGGTGCATGGTATGTATTTTCTCTGACTATGTTGAAAACTTCATAGAAGTCTTTATGGACGACTTTACAGTCCATGGAGACAATTTTGAGTCATGCTTAGAACACCTAACACTTGTGCTAAAAAAGTGTGTGGATACCAACCTAGTATTAAACTCTGAAAACTGCCATTTTATGGTCGAACAGGGTATAGTACTGGGTCATATAGTGTCCGCAAGAGGAATTGAGGTCGATAGGGCCAAGGTTGATGTCATTCAGTCCCTACCCTATCCAACTAACGTGCGCGAAGTCCGCTCTTTTCTAGGCCATGCAGGTTTTTATCGCAGGTTTATTAAAGATTTCTCCAAGATTTCCTCTCCTCTCTGCGAGCTGCTGAAAAAGGATGTGGTGTTTGATTTTAATGGAGAGTGCAAGAAGGCGTTTGATGAGCTGAAGAAGCATCTGGTTAGTGCCCCGATCATCCAGGCACCAGATTGGTCTCTACCATTTGAGATCATGTGCGATGCGAGTGACTACGTTATTGGGGCTGTTCTGGGGCAAAAGAATGGGAGAGCATCTCTTGTGATACATTATACGTCCATGACTCTGAATGGTGCGCAGAGGAACTACTCCACAACAGAAAAAGAGCTCCTAGTAGTGGTTTTCTCATTAGAGAAGTTCAGTTCCTATTTACTTGGCACAAAGGTGATAGTATATACAGATCATGCAGCTCTTCGTTATCTATTGACGAAGAAGGAGGCGAAGCCAAGATTGATCAGGTGGATCTTGCTATTGCGTGAGTTCAACATCGAGATCAAGGACAAGAAAGGCGCCGAAAACTTGGTAGCAGATCATCTCAGTAGGCTCATCCAGGAGGATGACAATTGCCAACGGCAAGAACTTATCAAGGAACATTTCCCGACGATACACTGTTCGTCGTCCAAGCTCTGAAATCATGGTATGCCCACATTGTGAACTTTCTTGCAACAGGTGAGACTCCTCCTGCTTTCTCCAAGGCTCAAAAGGATAGGCTACGCAGTGAATCGAGGTATTATGTATGGGATGACCCATATCTGTGGAAGCACTGCTCTGATAAAGTCGTTCGTCGTTGCCTTCCTGATATTTGAGGTAACATCTGTCTTAGACTTCTGTCATTCTTATGCATGTAGGGGACACTTTGGACCCAAAAAGACAACGAGAAAGGTATTAGCTAGACTCTGGATTATATTGGCCTACTCTTTTTAGAGATGCATATGGTTTTTGTAAGTCTTGTGACAGATGCCAAAGAGTTGGAAACATATCCCGGAGGAATGAGATGCCTCAAGCTCCCATGATTTTTTGTGAAATATTTGACGTCTAGGGCATTGACTTCATGGGACCGTTTCCAAACTCATTTGGTAATCTTTACATCTTGTTAGCGGTGGACTACGTTTCCAAATGGGTGGAATCGAAGCCCACCAAAACTGATGATTCTAAGGTGGTGGCAGATTTCTTGAAGAAGAACATTTTTGCAAGGTTTGGGATCCCAAGAGCTTTGATTAGTGATCGGGGAACGCATTTCTGTAACCGAACTGTGAGTGCTTTGTTGAAAAAGTATCATGTCACACACCGGGTGTCCACGGCTTACCATCCACAAACAAATGGCCAAGCGGAAGTGTCTTACAGAGAGGTCAAATCCATCCTTGAGAAGACAATTTCTCCGAATAGAATAGATTGGAGTATGAGGTTAGATGATGCATTATGGGCGTACAGAACAACCTATAAAACACCGATTGGTATGTCACCATATTGGTTGGTGTTTGGGAAGGCATGTCATCTCCCCGTGGAGCTAGAACACCGAGCATATTGGGCAGTAAAGAGCTTCAACATGGATTTTGACGAAGCTGGCAAGGGCCGGAAGCTACAACTACAAGAGTTAGAGGAGCTCCGTCTTGAGGCTTATGATAATGCATCAATTTACAAGGAAAAGACAAGAGCTTGGCATGATAGGAACATTTTGAGAAAGGATTTCAAGGTGGGGGATAAGGTCCTCCTATTTCAATCACGTCTGCGCCTCTTTCCTGGTAAGCTCCACTCCCGTTGGTCTGGTCCTTATGTGGTTGCTCAAGTGTTTTCGTATGGAGTTGTAGAGATTTATGAGGTTGCCACACACAAAACTTTCAATGTCAATGGACAACCCTTGAAATTGTACCATGAGGGAGCTAGTGAAGAAGTCATTGAAGAGTTGGCTCTTAGGGAGCCGGAATCAAAAGAGTTGCTGGGCTGCGCTGTGGCGTCCGAGCTCAGCTTCTGGTCTTGGTCGAGTAGCTTCTTGTCGAGGTCGAGTACGGGCTCCTCGAGATCAAGTAGAATTTGCTCTGTCTCGAGTTGCTGCTCTGCCTTGCCTTGCTGTTTCACGACCTCTGGCTCGTGTAATTGATGCCCACTTCTGAGTTTGATACCTGCGACGTGTCCGGTCTTCCTTTTAGGATTTAGTTTTGTTTGCCTAGGGAGCTGTCCGGACGGTCGTGGGATCTGTGCAGCGATTTGACCCATCTGGGTTTCTATTCCTCTTTTCCAGATATCCAGTTCTCCAAATTTTGTGGTAATGTTCTGGAACTGGTTGTTGATGGTGCCTTGATTCCGACGCATCTCCTCAACGATCAGCTGCAGATCATCCTTCTTTTGATCCCTTTCTGGATGTCCTGGAGCTCTGTAGGGTGGGGGGTTCCTAGGAGGACCTTGGTTCCACTGTGGTTGATAGAACCTTTGATCTCCCATGTAGCGATTTGGACCCCCAGCGTAGGCTACCTCTTCATGTGTTTCTGCCATTCTGACTTGCTCAGTGTGTGGGCACTCAGTAGTGGTGTGCCTCTGTGATCCGCATTCTATGCAAGGCTGGTTGACAGATAAGTATTTGACTTGCTTGAGGAGCTTGCGATTTTGATCTCTGTAGAATTGCTCCCTGACATCTGGGTCAATCTCCTTTGCCGGTTCATAGAGTGGCATAGATGGTGCTGGCCTGGCATAGGAGTTCTCCTCATAGTTTGCAGTAGACCCATATTTGTTGTCATAATTGGTGAGCTTGTCTAACACACCCTAGGCGTCGATTGGCGGCATCATTAGATACTCATAACGAGTATAATGGTTGATTCTGTCCTTAGTGACTTGATCAAGAGAGTTGAAGAAGATCTCCTGAATGACGTAGGGTGGCTATCCATGAGTAGGGCAAGATCGCAACAGTTCTTTGTAGCGTTCCCATGCCTTTGCTAGCGGTTCCCCAGACTTTTGTTTGAAGGCAGTGATTTTCTGGCGGAGGAGTGCTGTTTTGGCGGGTGGAAAGAATTTATTCAGAAACTCTTGCTCTACTTGGGCCCATGTAGTGAGTGATCTTGGTTTTAGCCCTTCAAGCCACTTCAGTGCAGGCCCAGCGAGAGACCAGCGAAAAGTTTTCATCTTGACATATTCCAGCGTAGTACCTTCAGCAAGAGTACGGCACATGTCAGAAAAATTGGTAATATGTTCAAGAGGACACTCATTAAATTTCCCATAAAAAGCATTATTTTTAACCTCTATAAGAAATTGAGTGCGAATTTCAAAAGAGTTATCAGGGATTAGAATCGCCGATTCAGGCACGACGAGCGTTGGATGCATATAATCCTTTGTAGTGGTTGGATATTGGGCAAGCTCAGCTTCTGCTTGCTCCCTTGCTGCTTTCTCAGCGGTGATAGCAGCATCTTTTGTTGCCAGTTCCCTTGTAAGCCTTTGTATCAGCTGTTCCTGAGTTTCTGCGGCAGGCATGGTCATTTTCAGTCTAGTGTGGGCTTGTATAAGACGTTCTTGGTTGTCTAAGCCGTCAAACTCAGGTGGTTGACCAGAACGGCGCATACACCTGTAAAGTAACTCAAAGCAGACGTGAGAACTAACTACCTAAGGCACGAATGATAGCTTCCCCGACAACGGCGCCAATTTGTTGTAGGAGGAAATCGAGTATGCAAAATAGAATGTAAATAAAATAAGGCAAACCAGATTCCGTCCCTTGCAAATAATTACAAGACCTCCTCCTGATGTAGAAGTGGGAAGTCAGGATCGATCCACGAGGAAGCGTGTCAGCGGATCATAGGCAGCGGTGAAGTCTCACGGTCAGAAGTCGACAACAGGGGTCCTAGATCTCGACTAAGGTAAGTCGATAGGAGATCGGACAGTCGAACAACGTAGCAGTCACAGGCACAGGGCTAGTCGATCTCGACAAGGCCTACTCGAGATCGAGTAGAGTCTTGGTCGACGTCGGCTTGGTTCTTGTCGAGCACCTGCATACAGAAGCTACAACGACCTTGGTCGAATATCAGTAGTCGAGATCGAGTACTGCTAGTCGATCTCGAAGAAGACAGAGAATAAAACGAATAACAGTAAATGCAAAGGTCTTGGGATTTCGAATTAAACTGTATGAAAAGGACTTCCAAGATTGGGGTTCGCAACAACGATAACCAGGCATGCATAAGGCAGAGAAAAAACAGATAATCATGTGAATTGCATCAAAGGACTAAGCTTTCGCCTTTTCCAACAATTAGACAACTCTTTCAAGAAACCCTAATTGTCTCTACTGATTTTATGTTTATAATCCAACTTGTTAGCATGGACCTCCATTAGATGGGTAATAAACACATAACAAGTAGTAGATGCTTAAAACATGATAAAAGTCGGATCTTTACCTCAAACACGCAAGGCTATCGTCGGGGTCGCCCCAACCCTAGAAGTGGGTGGACTACTCGCGCTTCATCGCCATCTCAGACATTGATTGATGAAAAGAAACTTGCATTAAACTAAATTCAAAGACTTTACAATCCCGGCGATCCAACTCTCGTTGAACGCCAAAACCCTAAAACCTTCGAACTCCTAAACCGTCTCTGTGAACTACTTCTCTAGCTTGAAATTTCATTCTTAGAAATCAGCCCCATGGGCTTTATTTATAGGCCTCTTAACCTTGCTATTCAAGGATAGAAATATCTATCTCTATCTAAAACTATATCTAAAAGCATTAAAGATAAATAAAAGTAACAACATAATTAAATCTAAATAAGGGAAATATATCTAAAGTGTCTTCAAGTGGATAGATCTTTTTCTTCATGATGTATCTTGATAAAATCGGATAGAATCGACAACCTTCGGCTCCAAGGAATTCCAATCCGAGTAGGATAGATCAAAACGCGTTACGCGGCTTCTGGAAGCTTCCTCGATCTCGAGTAAGGCTACTCGATCTCGAGTAGAATTGTAGTCGACCGGGCTTGGCTCGGCGTCTCGGGTTGCTGGTGCTCGACAGGCTTGGACATGGCTCCTGGGCGTCGTCGATCTCGAGTACCCTTACTCGATCTCGAGTAAAGGTGGCTCCTCGACTAGGTCTTCTCAGCAGCGTCGGGTAGATCTTCTCGACATCGCTCGGGTGCCGGCTTCCGGGTTCCTCGATCTCGAGTAGGTCTACTCGATGTCGAGTAGAGTACTCGATCTCGAGTAGAGTACTCGATCTCGAGTAGAGAGTAACCCGGCATGTCTTCGTCTTCGGCTTCTCGATCAGCTCCTCCTCGACCAGGCACTCCTTGGACATTTTTGGTCGATCTCGAGTACAACTACTCGATATCGAGTAAATCTCTCAGCTTTATGCTCTGTTCTTAAAACACACTTTCCCGAGTCCTCGTTCGTCGGATTGACGCATATCACCATGCGATGGAATGCTCTTTCCGAGGGCTACAATTCTCATGAAGACATCAAAGTTTGATTCAGAACGAAAAATGGTGAAAAATGGTATTTTCTCCAGCTGCACCATTCTTAGCTTTTCTCCAGCTGCACCATTGCAGAGATCAGTCAATACACATTTAATTGTTAGGCATACCAATCAGGCTTTAGCATATCAAGCACTCAACATAGAATCAGTCAATGACAATTATAATGACATCCTTCAAGGGGGTCAGGCTCAATATATAAAGCACATCAAGCTATCTAATGTCGCTCTTCGAGGAGCGACTGACCTGAGGGGCAAAAACCTCGCAATCCTACCTAACTCGCCACTCCAACCACCTTGGTACAATCTCCTTTGAGTCTTCCGGACCCTCTGTAAAGAGCAAGCAAGTATTTTGCCTACCGTTCCCAACTACACCCAATAGGGGAGGTCTAGCGCCTTTACTACCAACTCGTGTCCCCGTTTGGTCGGTTTTCATCTTGTATTACAAGTCGAGTTCATTACTTAGTCCAATTTTTGTTAGGCATCTTAAGTTCATTTTGCCCTTTTTAAAATCCTTTCAAATCCTTTGAAATTTATGGACGGTTTTCTAAAACATACACTCGACCCTTGCGTACCCAAATTACACAATCTCGCTCTGATACCAACTTTGTAACGGCTCAGAATTATGATTTCCGGTTTGCGTTTCAAGGGATGAAACCCCTTGTTCAGATCTTGCAATCCAGATACGAGTCAAGGTTTCAAACTCATTTTTAAGGTCAGCAATACAGAGGGATTTCGAACCCTAAAAGTATCGTAGGACCGTTGGGTACCCTTAACATGTTCAATGGACTATGTCGCGAAAATAAATTCAAACGGAAGTAAGGCGGAAACAAAATTAAGATAAAGGTGCCAGGGCAGTGCTGGGTCAAAACCAAATCATAAGTGGGTGATTACCATTTATAATGAGTTAGAGAATTAGCCAAGTTCTTCGATTCGTAAAAAAAAAACCCGTCCTATACACATGGAGCACTCAAAATCCGCAGAAAATACCTTTAAATGAAGAACGGGGAAAGGAGTCAGATCGAGTCACGCATGCGGGACCGGAAGTCCTCGCTGAGGCCACATAGTATGTGCTATACCTAATAAAGATGTTCTAATGCAGTACAAAATTCAAACACACTAGCATGCTCCTAGTTATAATAATGTGCAGAAATATTGTAAAGGGCCCAAGACAATGCCAAATGGCATATCCCTCTCCTACCTCTACACCCCTTCCCGTTAGTGCAGAGCCTGGCACGCCGGTGCTATATCATAGCAATTCCTCGTGGTGGTGCACGGACCACGGTATAGACGTCACATAAAGTAACCAAGTTTGCCCGATGGTGTTGGGCTATAGTAACATGCTCATATTGACTCGATTGACTCAGAGTACCCGATGAGGCTAGGCTACCCTATGACCCTAGTAAGGACTCTAGGACTATCACAGATAACAACCGTTCTGTTTCAAACACACATAGTAACCACATGCTCAGTTCAATGCAATCTCAGGATGATACTACATAGCATGCTTTTATGCATATGCAACACCTAACATAAAATGCAACAAAAGACATCAGAGTCCAACCTGAGTAAGCCCCCTAGGGAACTTACCTGAAAATGAAGAACAACAAGATAACACAAGCAGGGCCCAAATGTAAGTCCAAAGCAATCCAAAAGCAATACATCTCTATCATCAAGCCATTGTCATAAGCTACTAGACCAACATTCATACACACGAACCCAAGTTCTCAACATACTCAAAACCAACCGATAGTAAAACCGTTTTCCAAAACCTTTCCGATATGATCAACATCACCCAACAATCATTTACCTCCGATCAAACCTATTGATAAAATCGTACCAACCATATCTTCCAAATTCTTAAATCCCAAATTACGTCAACTCATATTTAAAATAATTTCTCAAATCATACTTGGCCAAATTCCAACATTTATCATTTAAATCCTTAAAAAAATTCCCAAAATCATATTATAGAAATAATTTCGGCATTTTGGCTTTCAACACATCACTTTTATAAAATAACATCACTACTTTATTAGGAACTTACGTGATATTCATCTTTGTGGTGAGGCAGTACCGGGTTTTAAAATGCTCATCGGGTCCAACCTTGATATCTTTTGCATGTTTGAGTCAGTTCTCAAGCAGCTTGGTCTTTGGTTTTACGGACATTGCTGTGTCACTCACACGGTGACAAAGAATTGCTTTCACGATAGAGACGTTGTCGAAGCTCCCTTGTCTAAGGATAGGACAATTGCCTTCTTTGTCCATGGTTTACCTCGCCTTAGTATTGATATAGGTGGACCTTCGGTTGATATTTCCCTTTTGGATGTCGAGGGTGGCCCATATGATGCCGCTTTGCTAGAAAGGGTGTTTAATGTTAAAGTTCACACGGTTAAGAGTATCCCCTGGAAGTGTATATTGGCATTTGCTAGAGTTTTCAAGGATGCCCTTGATAGTGTTGCATCTGATCCAACCAACATTTCAGTGTGGGCGTGTCTATTTATTCTGCCACTTTGTATCCTTCATAAGTACAAGACCAGAACTAGTGCTGAAAATCGGTCAGGGCGAAAGAGAAGTTTACAAGTTGATAATATTTCAAAGGCTGTCCGGGTGTGGAAGGAGCCTGAACGTATTCATCGTCTAGTGTCCGATTTGTTGTCCACTAATTTTGATCTCTCTTCTAGTGGTATTGAGAGGAGTCATGAGGAGCAATCCACTAGGCTATGCAAGAGAAAGGTTAGTGATGGTCATTTCTCTGCAGCTATTCGTATTCTCATGTGTTCGGGTGTTGCTCCTCAAACTGATGAAACCCTAAAAGAGCTTGCTGCTAAACATCCGGTCTTTTCGGCGCCTTGTTTGCCTCTTGAGCCTATTGACTGTGATGCCTTACATGTTTCCAGGAATTTGGTTTTAGACATAATTAGAAGTTTCCCGAAGGGTACTTCATGTGGGAAAGATGGGCTTCGCGCTCAACATTTGTTGAACGCTCTTAGCGGTGCGGTAGTGGCCATCGCTGAAGAGGTAGTTGACTCTATTACGAGTGTGGTTAGCTTATTTCTTAGTGGATGGTGTCCTGCCTCTTTGAGTGAATTTATCGCGAGTGCTCATCTCACGCCTCTTCTTAAGGCGGGAGGGGGGTTCGTCCAATAGCTGTTGGTTCGATTTGGAGGCGCTTGGTGTCCAATAGCTGCCTCTTCAAGTTGGTAAAACTCTGGGGCCGTATTTGAAGGATATGCAATTTGGGGTGGGTGTTTCGTGAGGCGGAGAAGCGGTGTTGCATGCGGTCAACGGGTTAGTAGAAGCTCAAGGGTCTGATAATAACATGTTTATGCTTCTCGTTGATTTCAAAAATGCATTTAATCTCATTGATCGTAGAGCCATGATTAAAGAGGTTCGTTGTATGTGCCCTATCATATCTTATTGGGTCGAATTTTGCTATGCACGTCCCGCTCGCTTATATTACAGGGATCAGGTTCTATATTCGTGTCAGTGATTTCAGCAAGGTGACCCTCTTCGACCTCTATTATTCTCGCTTACACACTACACCCGTTGATTCGTAACATTAAGGATAATTATGAGCTGAAGCTTAATGCTTGGTACCTCGATGATGGGACTCTGATTGGTGACACTTTAATGGTTAGCAAGGCACTTGCTATTGTCCAGGAGGATGGTCACACCCTAGGACTTCGTCTCAATGTTGATAAAACCGAAATATTCTGGTCGAGTGAGGATCCACGGTGTAGGGAAGCCGGATTGTTCCCTAAGCATATTTCACGCCCGATGGGCGGGGTTAAGCTCCTTGGTGGAGCTGTTAGCTTGGATCTTTCCTTCTGCAACGAGGTGATGATGAGGAGAGTTTTGAAAACTAATGCTCTGATGGAAGCCATCAAGAAGTTGGAAGATCCTCAATGTGAGTTATTGCTCCTGCGAGCCTGCTCAGGGGTCTCTCGTCTTTACTTTGCGATGCGGATAACCCCACCCCTATGTTTTATAGATGACCACCGTGTTTTTGATGATTCTTTGAGGTCTTCAGTGGAACAGATTGTTACCCTTGGAGGAGCAGGTTTCGGCCCATTATAGTGGTGTCTATCTACTATGCCCCTCGATTATGGTGGTCTTGGGGTCTACACCGCTGCGGACACACTGCATTATGCTTTTCTTGCTTCGAGGATCCAATCTCGTGGTTTACAGGACCATATTTTGAGGAGTGCTGGAGTGATTGGTGACGGGACCTCCTACAGGTTAGCGGCCTCTAGTTGGGTTAGTGCTATCGATAAAGATGATTTGGACATGTGTGAATTATAGCCAACCCCCTACCTAATGAAGAAAATGGCTAGCTGCTACTATAGAAATGTGGACAAGAATCTCAAGGTGGACTTTGCTCATACTAGGAGGGAAGAAGCTCTTATTGCGAATCTGAAGCTCCCTATGGCACAACAGTGGCTGAAAGCTGATCCTATTCCCGGTCTTGGCCAGGTTATGAATCTCATTACCTTTCGCTCAGTTATTAAATACCGTATGGGAATTGAATTATTTAGTGTGGGATCCAAGTGCCTTGCGTGTGAGAAAGGCATTTTGGATGTGTGGGGTGATCACGCACTTGCTTCTGCTGCTGATATTGGTGTTAAGCATCGACATAATGTGGTGGGTGATACTTTGTTCGATGAGTGCTTGAAGGCCAGAATCTCTGTTCGCAAAGAGGCATCTACTACAATGGTTGATGACAAGGGAGGGGAGCTTCGACCGGCTGATATCCTGTTCTACAACTGGTTCCAGGGCAAAGATACTTATGTGGACATTACAAGAACTTCTATCTTTAGTTCGGCTGGTCTTTCAAGTTTCATGTCGGGTAAAGCGGCTAGAGTGGCGGCTGATAACAAGAGGAAGAAGTACAAAGATGTTTGCAGGGCCAAAGGTTATCACTTTATGCCATTTTCTTTTTCTACTATTAGTGACTTAGAGGATGATGCTATAGGGCTCCTTAAGCGGGTGTGTGGGTCGCTAAAGGGGTACCTGGGTATAGTAGGGGGTTTTGCCACACATTGACTAGGATTGCGTTTAGTATTCAAAAGGGATACAGAGCCCAACTTGTTAGCCGACTTCGATCTAATGCCATGTAAGATCTTTATAATAATAATATTATTATAATAATAATATAAAATCATAGCATATATAAACGTATAACATATTCGAAATTACTCTACTAATATATTCCAACATAATAACACGACAACAACACCAATTAACCCACAACCCAGAAGCCCAAAAATCTGGAAAAGAGAAGCCCAACCCGGAAAGCCCATACCCGATTTGCCTGCTGAAGAGACCCAACCCTGATGCTCTGCCCTCTCTTACTGAAGACCCTACCCGCCCAACAGTAAGAAGGAAAAGAAAGACCCGGATCTGAAAGAAAAGAGTGAATCCGAATGGGAAGGTGATCCGGATCCGGAAGCTAAATACCCAAGCCCACAACTGTCTTCTACCTCCAAACAGAAGAACAGAATTCTGGAGACGCCGAACGAAAGAAAAGAGGAAAGAAAGGGAACCCAGCCCCTGCCGGCGGACTTCCGACCTGAAAACCATCCCATTCCAACCGACAACCATTTCCGATAACAACCCAAGAAAAGAGACTCAACCGCGAGTGAAGGATTATCAAATTTCCAATTCCGAATTTAATAAAAACTCCAAATATTATTTTAAATTTTTGCATATGGAAGCGGGATAAAACATATTTTAAATCTTCAACTAAATAATGTCAAAACTCGTTTCGAAGGATTTAGAGTAAACCAATAGCTCGAGGACAGAAATTTCAAACCTCCCGAGTCTTAGAAATCGAGATGAGTATAAATCATTATTTTAATTATTTAATATTATAAAATTTTCCGGTCTTTACAACAGAGTCTCACACCAATGTTCACTATGCAATTGTGAAGTTGAGGATACTACACATCTACTAATAAGCTGTAATTTTGCTAGGAAACATATGCAGAACTATGAGAGTACTTGTGGTAAAATTCTCCTCCACCGGGAAGATTATAATAAAAATATCATTGACATCCTTCTTTTAAATAAAAATACAATGCAAGACTCAAGCTTCATCTGGCAAACAATTTGGGAAACTATAAATAATGCAATTTTTTAAAAAACAGACCCTAATTCCTCGATTAACTTGACTTTTGAAGTAGCTTCAAACATTAAGAATTGGAATGCCGAAGTAGAGCCGGAAAAAAAGCAAGTATACGGAGCCCCAAAAGAATGAAAGCTAAGTGGACTAAACCCCCGAGCAATATCTATAAGATTAATATAGATGGCTCGGTCAAACCCACGGGCACATGCCAAGTGGGAGGAGTTATTCGTGACTCCGAGAGCAGTTTATTAGATGTATTCTTCCAAAAATACATCTAAATATTCAATTCTACAGACGGAAGCAGAGGCAATCATTGTAGGAATGCAACATGCAATCAGAAAAAGAATTCGGAAGGCTATAGTTGAAAGCGACAATTAGACGATTATCAAGGCAATAAAAAGAGAACTCAACACTCCGTGGGAAGTTATCCATCAAGTTGAGAAGATTATACTTATGGCTAGAGATTTTGATTATATTCAATTTAGTCATTGCTTTAGAGAATCTAACAAGGTAGCAGACTATATAGCAAGAAAAGGTATCGATTGTATTAGGTCTACATCCCCTCTTAATAGGGATCTATACTCCATAATCCTTAAGGATGATCCTGGTAGTTCGCTACGTTTCTCGTAGCAAACTCCAAATGTTTGCATACTGTTAAAAAAAAAGTAATACTCGGTAATGTATATAATGAGTAAATGCCTTGGGGATATAACTATACAATTGAAAAAGAAAAAAAAAAGAAAGGGTGAAAATAAGTAGCATTTGGGATTCGAATTCTTGACGAAAGAAAATGAAAGCGCTCCTATACTCCCAGCCAACCAACATGGCAAAGAAGTTAATTTGTTACTTTGTAAACATTTTATAATATATATTAACATTAATAAAATCAGGCCCTATAAAATTGGAGACCTTGGGCAAGCGCCCAGGGCCGAGCCTGTATATATCAACTTTTTATTATTTGCATATGTTAAGAATATGATATCGTATAGTATCCCACGTAGAAAATATAGTGAATCCAAGTCTAGCTTGTACATAAGTGGGTGGGCTACTCCTCATAATATCAATTTGTTTTAGACTGGAATCCCATTTGCCTTGTATGCTCGGCTTGGTTAGTGTATGTGCACTTGGGCGTGTGTGACCCCCCACGTCATTCGTGAGCTCGATTCTCGAGCCCTTAATGTTACTTTTTACTATTTATCTTTTTCAATTACTCAAATATTATTGTTGTAGTTGTTGGTGAAATGAGTGGAAAAAATAGCTTTTGATATGTAAAAAAACATAGTATATGAGTATTATTGATATAATTAAAAAAAACATATGCAAAATTGGTGTACAGAAAATGCATAAAAGCCATTTTAAAGGGTTGAAATTTCAGGCGCTGCCTCGTGGCACCTAGAGAGTGTGCCACGTGTCAACACCTGAATTTTTATTTTTTGCGCTGGCTCCATCTTCCACTCAACGTTTTGTCCAATTTTCGTCCGAAACAACGTCGTTTTGGGGCCAGCATATGCGTCACGTTCTCGTCACCTTCCCTCGTTTTTGGCACTTTGAGCCCATTTTTCCATACTCGCTTTCCATAATCCCTTAGACAGGGCTTATGCCTTTTCTCTCTCTTTTTTTTTGGACAATTTGCATAAATATACCAAAAAGATATCACTTTTGCAAAAGTAGCACTGCTACTGTGTAATTTGCAAGGGGGAGGGGATATGTCAGTTTCGCAATTTTTTTTTAACCAACTTGTCCGGTGGAAGGTTAGAGAGAGAGAGAGAGAGGTGCCACTTAAAAGGACCAAATGGGAGGGCGCCAAATGGCAAGTCTTAACTTTTAATTGTTATAAACTAATTTTTAGCTATTTTCATTTGTTAAAATTAAAAATAAATTTATTTTTGAACTTAATTTAATTTTATCTATTTATAGACACCCACTTTATATATGTTTATGGAAAAAAAAATTTCAAATTGAGATTATTTTCTGGAGAGAGAGTCTAAATCCAAACATACGTGCCAGATAAAATTTATGTGTCAATTATTATGGTTTACGTGCCACCAACATCTAAACTTGTGCCATACAAATAAAATTCCATGCCAGTGATATTTCGATGACTATGAATTATTAACAAATCCATGATGTCCACGAATTATACCATGGAAAATCTTAAGTTGCTGGCACGGTTTAGCGTTCGGTCGACACACAATATTAAGTACAATGCTGGCATGTATTTCGTATTGGTTGACATGCAACTGATTACTGAGTTTGTCTTTGTTTCCGATCCTTCTTCAATTACACCAATTTCACTTTCCCTCTCTTCTCTATCTCTTTCCTCTTCGAAAAGCTGATCTCCTCTCTCTTCTCCCTCTCTCATTTGCATTTAATGATCTTCTCTCTCCTTTTTCATTCAATATTTCCCCCTTCTCTCTCTCTCTCCCCCTCCATCTCTCTCCTCTACCACCACTTGCAGGTCTCTTATCACTTCCCCCCCCCCCCTCTGTCATCATTAGTTTACCTTCAATAAACAATTGAAGAACCGGTTAGTTTTGCAAATTTTTAACGCGTCCTCTAACTCCATCACAAAATATTTTGGTTGGGCACCAAAAAAGGTGTTAGACTTTCGTGCCCTAAAAACGGAAGTGTAATTGAAAGATAAATTTATAACTTCCGTTTTTTAAACACGTGAGCTGTAAATATTAGTTGTACATCCGTTTTTGAAAAACGAGAATATAACCTTTATTTTTGCCTTCCGTTTTTAAAAAACGAGAGTTATAAAACTGGGTTGTATTTTCGTATTTAAAAAACGGAAGTACAATTTTAATTACACCTCCCCTATTCCAAACACGGGAGTACAATTTTAAAGCCCCTTTAAAAAAGTTGTGGAGATTTAGTTATAACTTCCGTTATTTAAAAACGAGAGTATAAAAGTAGGTATAACTCTCGTGTTTAAAAAACGAGAGTACAACTATTTTATGTCTCCCGTTGTTTAAAAACGGGAGTACATTTTTGAAAGTATTTTGACAAAACAAACAAGAGTTTGATTTTAACTTGTTTTTTTAAAAAAAATTGGAAACACATGTATGTTTAATGAATAAATTGTAATGGTTAACCCCTTGCGCATTTTGTTAATAAATTATATTTTAGTATATCATATAATAGTAAGTACCCTTTTTTACATACTGCTTATTACATAAGTTACATTATTTGTACTTATTTATCCAATAAAGAGTAAATAACCAAATTTATTGTATAAGTTACATTTTGATATCCTTTAAGATAAGGTTTTATAAATATTAGATTTTTTTTATAAAACTTGGTTAATATAATTAATAAAAAATCAAATAATAATAGAAAATAAATAATAACTAAAATAAAATAAAATCCTTAAATTTCAATTAGTTAAATTTTGATAATGATTTGTGATACTTTACAATAACATATATATTGATCCAAACAAACTCAATCAAAATTCTGTTAAACTAAACTTTTTTTTTATAAGGTAAGCATTTGAGGGTCAGACATGTTTAACTCATCGAGTGGCCAACAAGTCGGCAGACGGCGAACCGTCACACATACAACAAACTAAATAACACAAATTACCATAGATAAAAGAAAAACCCAATCAACCCATAAAGTTAAACTAAACTTATTTTAAACTTTTATAAAAGTATATGTGAGCTTAGTCAATATATTCTCAAACAATTAAGTTAAATAGAACATAAAAACTGAATATTTTTTAGGTTGTATAAAATAATGGGGATTTAATTTTTTTCACCGACTTAAAGTCATGGTAAAGAGGAAGAAAAATAAATAAAATATAAATCCGATCAAAATTTTAATTTTAAATGAAATTCAAAACTTATCTTTGAATGTAAAAGAAAGGTTTATTGATTTTGCGAACCAACATTCAAAGCTTTTGATTTCTTGTAGATTTTTTTACATCATGAGTTTAGAATAAATTAAACTCATCGGTTGCCAATACTAAACCATATATATCATTTCATCGATATAACAAACATACTTACAAACTAAAGAGACAAAATAAAATTTTCATAGAGAGTTGCAATTTTAAAATATTCTAATAAGGACGTTGAACAAAAGGAATTCCAAAACAGATAACGTCGACCAACTGATATGTCTACATACTAAACTATGAATTTAGAGTAATCAACATAATAAACTACTCATGGGTATAGTAACGATGCTGGCTGGGTCCTACTTGCTGATGTTGGGATGGCATCCACTCTGGGGCGAGACGTGGCACTGGATCATCCCCCATCAAGACACGATGCAATAAAGCTATCTCATCTGCGGACACACCTTGACCACGCCCGTGTAGCTCAAGCACCATGATTACAGCATGTTGACGATGCTGCATCAACATTCATTTGAATGACAAATAAAATTAATCTATGTGTTTATATAATATTACAGATATGATATTCATTGGCGAATGAATGTAAAGTTTACCTCCTCAAGGTCTATCATCAGGGGGGATGGGACGCGTAGGGGGATCTGATGTGTATGAGCTCTGTAGAAGAAATGGTTTACCATGTCAAATGTGGTAATCAAAGTAATCATCAGAAACCTCCCATGGAGCCGAAGACAATGGGCACATATCTGTTATAAACCGACACTCATGGCGATCCCGATCGTCCCATAAATCATATTGGTCACTATAGGCAGCAATGTACTCATGTGGGTTGTTTGGCCTGTAAACCTCATAAGGCTTGAATGATGGAAGGGGTATATGCTTGACCCGTCCAAACTGGTGAACAACACGGTCAGGATAGTAAGGCTCATACATTCCCATATTGCCGATGAACTCTCTGTAGAATGACACTGATTCTGGCCCTTCTAAATTCTAAACAGGTTTCTTGTATGGCCACCAGCACACATTATCCACTTTTAGTGTGTCAAACCACTTCCTATATATCACCCGTTTCCTAAGGTCCTTCTTCAGCTTTGTCCGATCAATGTCGGGTGCAACCCCAAATGGCAACACATTACCATCATCATCCTCCACATTAAGCTTGACAGATGTACGCGTGAATGGAAAATAATGCCATATCCACATCTACAGAGAAAGTATAAATAAATTAATGAAAAATAAATTAGCTCATACTGTGTCATCATTATCATAGCTAGATCTAGAATTATAAAGGCTAACTGTAGCTAAATCTGTGACTGAAAGAATCAATAATTGGTCACTGTAGGCAACAATGTACTCATGTGGGTTGTTTGGCATGTATACCTCATAAGGCTTGAATGGTGGAAGGGGTATATGCTGGACCCGTCCAAACTGGCGAACAACACGGTCTGGATAGTAAGGCTCATACATTCTCATATTGCTGATGAGCCCTCTGTAGAATGACACTTATTTTGACCCTTCTAAATTCTGAACAGGTTTCTTGTCTGGCCACCAGCACACATTATCTACTTTTAGTGTGTCAAACCACTTCCTATATATCACCAGTTTGCTAAGGCCCTTCTTCAGCTTTGTCCGATCAATGTCGGGTGCAACCCCAAATGGCAACACATTACCATCATCATCCTCCACATTATGCTTGACATATTTACGCGTGAATGGAAAATAATGCCATATCCACGTCTACAGAGAAAGTATAAATAAATTAAGGAAAAATAAATATGCTCATACTTTGTCATCATTATCATAGCTAGATCTAGAATTACAAAGGCTAACTGAAGCTAAATCTGTGACTGAAAGAATCAATAATTAGTCTTTAAGGCTTTACCACTAACTATAATTCATATATATTTAACTTCCTATCAAAATTAACCTACCTAGTTCAAATCAAAATTGAAATATATGAACTAAATAGTTGAGTGAATTACATACATGGAGGAGAGCCCCGAAACCGTATATTTGCTTTGTCTCTGCCCTGGAAGCCTCGCCCAATTGACGATATAGGAGCGCAAGAGCACATGTACCCCAAGCAATGGTATCGAGCTCCTCAATGTATTCCAGAACGAATCTTGCATATTTGAGCTTGATTCTATCACTGGATTTATCTAAGAACAGAGTTACACCTATAAATATAAAAATCCACAGTGATTCTATTGCCGTTGGGTTTTGATTGTTTGCAAAAAATTCTTGTAGTTGCTCCATCAATTTCTTCGTCAACAAATCGGACTTGCTAAACCACTCTTTGATGTCCTCCTTTGAGAACCCCCAAGCACGATGTATGTCAAGCTGAAGCTTCTTCTCCAACCCTCCAGAATCTCTCAATAACTCTCCATCCACTTTCAGTCCGGTGAGATAGGACACATCATGGAGAGTTATGGTCATCTTCCCGAATGGGACATGAAATGTATTCGTCTCAAGATGCCAATGTTCAACGAACGAAGACACCAATAAATGGTCAACACATTGAATCTGGCACCGAAGCAAAGACGTCAGCCCAGATGGCTCCACCAAAGTCTTCCAAGCAGATCCGTCCGGATCATCATTAAAATACCGCTTCAACTTTGTTATAGCCCTGTCCTGCCTATGGACGGTCAAAAGCTTTTTCTACAAAAAGGGAAACATAATTTGATAAGCGACGTTGCTCTACATGTTAACTATTACCTATCCTAAAGTAAAGCAGAAATCCTAATTGATAAGCTAAAGAAAGCAGAAGTTTCTGATATACATAACATTCAGAGCAGCGGCTGCATACACGACATTCATTTATGGAAAAAAATCAGTACAGTAAAACCCCGGAAGATAAAATAGTCTTATCTACGGGGCAAGGAAAGGCAACAATGTCCTGTAAGGACCTTCAAACTCTCATCTTTGACCAAAATTCTCATACCAATGTTCTACCATCAGTTGCAATAAAAAATAAAGAACTCCAGCTAGACATCAAAGGCAAAAGGAGAGTAGTCACTTACGATAGAAACAAATGACGAACTGATTAACATGAGCATGAAAGGCGAAACCCCACAAACCAGAAATTGAAAATCGAAAGAAAGAAAGAAAGAAAAAAAGAAGAAAAAAGAGGAATTCAAGGGAAGGAGAGTAGTCTATTAGGTGTTCTAGATCACTCCATATGACTCTGGCATAGTGTGTATCATAATCAGTTAGTACATCCCCGATTATAGGTGCCTTGTTATCCATATTAACCACTTCATCAAGTTGTTGCTGATAGGTGTCCGAAGGAGAATGGTTTGGCAAGTGTTGTGGAGCCACGACAAGCGGAGGTTGGGCAGAAGGGTGCTCGGTAGATGAACCCCATGGCTGCGAAGGTGTAGGAGGACTAGGGGTAGGAGAGTACCCGGGAGATAAGACCCATGTACATGAAGGAACGACGGAAGGAGCAGGGGTAGGATTCTGGGCATGAGATGAACCCCAATTCTGTTGCACATAAGGACTTGGCGTTAATGTTGCCATATTCTACTAGATAAAAGGTATCGGTTGGCTCCATACAGCTTGGGGTTGCCATAGATGTTGGCCATACATAGGGACCCCGCTTCCTAGCTCTGGTGTGGAGTAGTATAGGCCTTGCTGCTAGGTAGGAGTTTGATTATGCCCCCAATTTGCCGAAGCGATCCCATCAAGATTCAACCTTGATGCATTAAAACCAAATGGACGAGGGGGTTGAGCTTGGTTCAAGCTGAGTGTGGTTTCGGGAAGACCATATGAATGAGGGGGGGTATTCATCTTGTACACCAAATCCCCCTCGGGCCTCCACAGCTCTACGACGACCCGACGGTAACACACCGCGCTCGCTTGCTTTTCTACGGTCCTGGCACATTATAAACGAACTAGTTATAACAATATACATTCAGTTGCCATTTCAACATCAAGGTTTGAATAATATAATTAAAAAAAGTAACAAAGCTAGTCAAATATTTGTGCACGGACATTAAACTGATCTATTGGTTTGAGCTGCAAACTAAGGTTTTTGGGCAACTAATGATGGATCTAGATGGTTAATCTTGTTTGATTCTCATAGATAGTTAAGTTGAACATGTGATTATTTAGTACATTAGTACATTAAGAGATGAATCACACCAATATCTACTGTCAAATCTAGTGAATTAAGAGAAGAACAATTCTTTGCCAATTTTCGCAACCACCAATATCTAAGCTGACAGAATTCCGGTTACAAGGATATAAGAAAAAGAGTAAGTTTAGTGCATGTATCTCAAGACAGCTCGATAGATCAAGTTTCTGCATAAAGATCGAGTTCAACCAATCATAAAAGAGAAAAGTTATTTTTAAAAAAGGTAGCTCACAGAAGTTCTCTATTAAAGGAATAATCTTGTTTGTTTCTCGTAGACAGTTAAGTTGAACGTTTGATTATTTAGTTTGTTTAAGCTTAAAAGAATAATCTTGTGCAAAAATGGTCAACACTCAAAAGATCCTGTGAAATTTGAAGAAAAGATTTCATCTGAATCTATGGTTTCTTCTGATAGAAAAGTAATCCATCCATCAAGTTCTATGAATTCACTGCTCTTTGTTGGTGGATTTTGCCATACTTGGAAACTAACAGATGTGAGCGTTATGCAATTAACTTTAGATGCTTAATATTTAGCCGTATGTAACTGCATTATAAACTCATAAGTATTTCCATGTAAAGTCACCTGATGCTTATTCAAGCTCACGGATTTCACATGCCAATGTACAACAAAATCAAATCAAACACTACATTTCTCGAATTTGAAAGAATAGCAAATAAAAATAACCATATGTTTCGCTCACCATATCCACCGCTTCATGGGAACAACTTCCCTTCTTAATCCAAAATATTTTGCTCACCATATCCACCTTTTCTTTGCCTTTACGAGCATCTTTCTTAGTCATCTTCAAAACTAACAACCAAGAGGCAATGACAGGAATCATGAGAAAACTACCATGAATGCACTACATTCAATTTAAATCAGTATTTCAAATAGGGATATCCTACAAATCCTAAATTCAAATTCATTATACTTAGAATTCAATTTAAATCAGTATTACTGAGTTCCTACATCTAAATTGAATCTCACATGCATAATTTAGAGCACAAAATGACAAAGCTATAAGGTACAACAAAACCTAACTTTCTCAATTCAAGTACGAATCCGAATTGGGAATCCTGATTTTCTGAGTGCCGAGGGCCGATGAGGAAGCAGCAGCCGCCAACAGTGGAGGAGGAGCCGAGCGGGGTCCCAATGAAAGCTACGTCGGAAGGGATCCGACAGGCTTCGATTGGGGTACGGTGAGGGGCCTTCTCTTGGGTTCGCCAATCCCTCGCCTTCTTGCTCTCCCGTGAACTGTCGGGCTGGGGCTGGGTTAGCAAAAGAAAAGAAAAAAAAACAAAGAGGGGAAAATAAATAAATAGGGGTCGGGTCTGATATGAATCGAACCCGAGTCTGCTCCCATACCTTCCTCCCTGAGTACTAATTGAGCTAGGTAGAATTACTGATGTTGTTTTCATTGCATGAATACTTAATACAAAACAATCTCATATATTTTAACACAAAATATATAATTTTGATTGATCTGTTATTTACGCTTTCCAGATACAGATATCACCTCAGATGTTTGATGACTCTAAGTATTTAGGAGAGTTAGAGCTAAAACAATAACAAACAAGTAGGGAAACTAAATATTCATACGTTGGTGATGAAAAAAAACTAAATATTCATCATCAAAGATTAAGAAATCCAATCCATTGAAACAAACAACAAACACTTCGAAAAAATCAATGACATCTAATATGAACGTTATAATAATCAAATAATTAATAGTATAATGATTCTATGCTCTTGTGCGACCGTAAGCCAATTGAAATTGTTGAAAAATTTGGATGCGATCTCGATATTCCAAATCAAATCCGGCCACACTTTGATCGCGTATCTGGTACCAACCAGCAAGGATAGGTGGCAATGGGCTAGTATTCTGCAACGATATATGCATAAACAGCATACATATAATATGTTTAGTTGCTTGAAAAAAAATTGTCATGAATGTGTCAAATTGTGCAGTAAATGTTATTACCGCTAGGAAATGAGCTTTGAATCCATCTCTACATACAGTGAGTACCGTGCCAGTCGGGGGGCTTATTGTGAGCCTAATGTGCCATGTTTTACATACATTTGGGTTAGAATAGTACATAATCTATGTAGTTTATGCTTATGTGCCAAATTATGGAGTCTGCACTAGTTTCTTTTTAATTTTGCAAAAATCAAGGCATTTTACAGCAATTCAGAGACTGGAGGAAAAGCTCGAAGTAAACTATAGAAAGTCAAAGGTCAAGGAGCAGCAGAACCAGGACAAATCGAGCAAAGAACGAGAAAAATTGACTCAACACGATCTGGTCGATTTCGACCAACCTTGGTCGATATCGAGGAAGCTGGTCGATTTTTCACCAGAAAGCCAAGATCGAGTGAAGAATACAAAAGAGGTTGATTTCGACCTTACTGGTCGATATCGATCAAAACCCATTCGGAATTCCTCCTAGGAGCCGAAATCGAGTGTCAGACGCCGAATTCGAGAAGATAGCTCGATATCGACCAAACTTGGTCGATATCGGCCAACCTATAGAGGCCGATTTCGAGCGAGTCTGAGTCCGAGTGCTGAGCTGGCTTTCTTCCACATTAAGCAAGAGATATTCTATCAACTCAAGAGGAGATTTATCAAGTTCTATCAAGAGAAGAAGGATCTATCCACACTAATCCTAGTTTCCTTCTAGATATATTTCTTTTATTTCCAAATTTAATCTTTAAGTCTTTAGATAGATAAATTTAGATATAGATAGATGTTTTTTTCCTAGATTAGCTAGAGAATGAAGCCTATAAATAAATCCTTAGGGTCTGAGTTTTATTCATTCAATTCTAGTTACAATTAGTTACATAGATAGATAGATAGATAGAGAGAGAGAGAGAGGGAGAGAGAGGGAGGGAGAGAGAGAGAGAGAGAGAGAGAGAGGGAGAGAGAGAGATAGCTTGTGGTGAGTGGAGCAAGAGAGTTGAGAGACGATTTGACTTCTATAGGTTGTAAGCTTTCTTTTATTTTATTAATGCAATTTAGTTCCCTTTTATTATTAATGTCTTTCTTGATTATGAAGAGCGAGTAGTCACCCAACTTCTAGGGTCGGGGTGAGCCCGACGGTAGCTGTTTGTTGCAGGAGGATGGTCAAGTATGAAATATAAATAAACTATAAAGCAAACTGACTCCCTGTGTCAGCAAATAAATACAAGACTTCCTCCCGTTGTAGTAGAAGCTAGTCAGGATCATATCCACGAGGAAGCGTGTCAGCACGAAATCGACCAGGAGAGCACTCGATATCGACCTTACCATTCGATATCGACCACTACATCGAAAAACTGTAAAACAGAAATAACAGAAGCAAATGAAAGAAACAGTCTAGTCGATATCGACCTCACCTTACTCGATATCGACCTATAACCTGAAATCTACATGCGCACAGTAACTCGAAAATTGCAGAAAAATAACGTCGGAAAAGGAATTTAACTCAATAGACTAAAAGACTTCCAAGATCGGGGTTTCAACACTACAATGATAACCATGCAAAGTAACACATAAAGGCATAAAAGATCATGCTTTTCATCAAATAACTCTCGTTATTAACAAATAAGAATATAGAGGCTTTCCCATAAACCCTAATTGTTACTTACCCTTTTTTCACATAATTAATCCAAGTTGCATTAAGATCACTTTCGCTTCAATAACACAAACAAGGATCACCTTCAACTTTCGAAAAAGAATCATGCTCGTAGGGATAGAAGATGAATTGCATCAAAAGATTGTACCTTTACCGCATCACCTTACATGGCTATCGTCGGGCTCACCCCGACCCTAGATGTTGGGTGACTACTCACTCTTCATCATCAAGAAAGACATCAATAATAAAAAGGAACTAAATTGCATTAATAAAATAAAAGAAAGCTTACAACCAATCAAAGCCAAATCGTCTCTCAACTCTCTTGCTCCTACTCGCCACAAGCTCTCTCTCTCTCTCTCTATGTAACTAATTGTAACTAGAATTGAATGATTAAAACTCAGCCCCTAGGGCATTATTTATAAGCTTCATTCCCTAGCTAATCTAGGAAAGAAACACCTATCTACGTCTAAATTTATGTATCTAAAGACATAAGATAAAATTTGGAAATAAAACAATTATATATAAAAGAAAATTAGGACTAGTGTAGATAAATCCTTCTTCTCTTGATAGAAATTGATAAATCTCCTCTTGAGTTGATAGAATATCTCTTGCTTAATGTGGAAGAAAGCCAACTCAGCACTCGGACTCGAAATCGCTTGAAATCGGCCTCTGTGTACCGGTCGATATTGACCCAATATGGTCGATATTGAGATATCTTCTCAGATTCGGATTCTGGCACTCGATATTGCGCTCCAGGAGGAAAATCGACCAAAATCAGGTCGATATCGACCAAGTCTAGTCGATATCGACCACTTCTTCAGTTCTCAGCATTCTACTTCATCTTGAATCGCACTTTCCCGAGTCCTCATTCGTTCGATTGACGCATATGAATATGTGTTGGAAAGCGTTTTTCGAGGGCTACAACTCTCATGAAGACATCAAAGCTTGATTCAGAATGATGAAAGGCAAAAAGTGGGCTTTCCTCCAGCTGCACCATCCTTAACTTCTTCATGACTTTCCTTTAAGCTCCAAAGTGCGTCCGATTTCTGCAAAATATAACAAAAACTTGTGTAGACCTCCATAATTGGAAAATAAACATAACTACACAAATTCTGTATTATTTTAACCCAAATATATGAAATGCATGCAGAAATGGATATAAACGTAAGTGTAAAACATGGAAAATTAGGCTCACAACAAACATCACATACTTAAGCTTGCTTGTCCTCAAGCAATACTTTTAATTGTAATTCAGGGGAAGAATTCAAACTCTCAACATCTAAGATTCATTGTCATATAACCCTGCAATCAATTACCATCCTTGAAAATGTACTAATGCCACAAATTCATGCATGTGCAATAAAAAGCAACATCTACTCACAAAAGAAGGGTTATGCAAAACAATTCATAAGTGATAAAACATTAATAATCAAGAGGATTTCAATTAAGCTCATAGTGAAGAAAAGGTAAAAGGTATAGTGGTGGGCTATTTTTGGGCAATATGGTGCTAATAATCCGGGGAAATGGAGTATTTTCCAAACTTTCATACCACATTCCTTATTCCTTTGATTTCTCACCTTTCTCTCATCGCTCGTTGCTTTTTTCAATATTATGCTTTTACCTCTCTAACCTCAGCACTGCCTTCTCGCGAGTTGCAAACATGGGTGTCATTCTTGGCCCCGGATACTTAGCAAGAAGAGATGGAAAATTATAGAATTTTGGGGGTTTGTGGGCTACAAACCATCATTCCAACCAACTCTAAGTATTAATTCCAAAATGGGGGTCAGACTCAATTCGGCTAAGGACAATTTTGTGGAGCTTAAAAATAAGGGCTCAGGCTAATGTTCTGGCTTCAAGCAGAGATAATGCAAGGTAGGTAAAGAGAGGATAAAATTGGCTTAACAGTTGCCTCCATCATTTAATTCTCATTCACATAAACATATAAATGCATTGGCTTTGAATGACTATCACAACATTTAGAGATGCATAGGAAGAGTAAATACACTCAAGAAAGCAAAGGGATTTTTATTGTTCTCCCTATAAGGCCAAAATTCTCACTAGGACAAATTTAGTTGGATTTAAACCTTTAGCTTGGGATCATATGTGCTCAATTTCATCACAAGTTCATGTTGTGAGCCTAATTTGCCATGTTTGACAGTAACTTTTATATCGATTTCTGCATACATTGCATACATTTGGGTTAGAATAATACAGAATCTATGTAGTTTACACTTATTTGCAATATATGGAGGTCTACACAAGTTTTTGTTATATTTGGCAGAAATCGGACGCACTTTGGAGCTTAAAGGAAACTCATGGAGAGGCTAAGAATGGTGCAGCTGGAGAAAAGGCCATTTTTCATCATTCTTTATTCTGAATCAAGCTTTGATGTCTTCATGAGAGTTGTAGCCCTCGGAAAGAGCTTTCCAACGCATGGTCATATGCGTCAATCCGACGAACGAGGACTCGGGAAAGTGCGTTTTAAGAACATAGCAGAAAGCTGAGAAATCTTTACTCGAGATCGAGTACGCTCTACTCGAGATCGAAGAGAGCCTGGTCGAGAAAGAGTTGATCGAGAAGCCGAGGACGAAGACGCAGGCCACCTCTACTCGATCTCGAGGAGGCTTAGTCGAGATCGAGGAGCCCAGAGCCAAGGTCCGAGCATGTCGAGTAGATCCACCCGACCAAGCCAGCCAGACGACGAATCCTACTCGATACAGAGTAGGGCTACTCGATATCGACGACGCCCAGGAGCCCAGATCTGAGCTTGTTGAGCAGAGTCACCCGAGAAGATCAGTCGACGACGAATTCTAGCCAATGTCGACGAGCCCTTGTCGATGTCGAGTAGACCAGGTTCTGGAAACGCATCGCCGTGAGCAGTCCGAGTCGAGCTGGGATTCCTTGGGCACGAAGGAAGTCGAGAAGGCCGAGATCTATCAACATCTAATAAGTTCTATCTATGGAGAAGACATGGAAGACATCTTACCTATTTTAGATTTATTTTCCTTTTAGATTTAATTCCTTTGTTGCTTTTATTTATCCTTAAGCATTTTAGATATAGTTTTAGATATAGATATAGATATTCTATCCTTGAGTAGCAAGGATTAGAAGGATATAAATAAAGCCCATGGGGCTCAGTTTTATTCAATTCAAATTCAGAGAGAAGTAAGTAGGAAGTAGAGGGAGAAAGTGAGGCCGAGTGGAGCAAAGGAGCGAGAGCAAGTTGGCTTTGTTCGGTTGTACTTTCTTAAGTTTAGTTAATGCAAGTTATTTCTTTCAATCAATGTCTGAGTTTGCGATGAGGCGTGAGTAGTCCACCCACTTCTAGGGTTGGGGCGAGCCCAACGATAGCCATGCGCGTTTGAGGTAAAAATCCGACCTTTATCATGTTTTGAGCATTTTCCTACTTGTTTATGTGTTTATTACCCATCTAATGGAGATCCATGCTAACAACTTGGATTATAAACATAAAATCGGTAGAGACAATTAGGGTTTCTTGAAAGAGTTGTCTAATTGTTGGAAAAGGCGAAAGCTTAGTCCTTTGATGCGATTTACATGATAATTTGTTTGGTTCTGCCTTATGCATGCTTGGTTATCGTTGTTGCAAACCCCAATCTTGGAAGTCCTTTTTACAGGTAAGTTTAGTCGAAACCCTAAAGCCTTTGCATTTATTTTCATTCGTTTTAATCTCTGTCTTACTCGAGATCGAATAGCACTCGTTGATCTCGAGTACTGATCTTCGACCCAAAGTCGTTGTAGCTTACTTGTGCAGGTACTCGACGAGACGAAGCGAAGTCGACTAAGACCTCTACTCGACATCGAGTAGGCCTTGTCGACATCGACGAGCCCCTGTAACTGCTGCTGCGCTGTGTTCGACTGTACCTGACCCCTGTCGACTAACCCTTAGTCGAGGTCGAGTACCACTTTGTCGACTTCTGTCCGTGAGATTTTTCCGCTGCCTAGGATCCGCCGACATGCTTCCTCGTGGATCGATCCTGACTTCCCGCTGCTGCATCAGGAGGAGGTCTTGTAATTATTTGTAAGGGACGAAATCTGGTTTGCTGTGATTTATTTCTATTTTATTATTGCATACTCGATTTCCTCCTATCAACAAATTGGCGACGTTGCCGGAGAAGCTATCATTCGCACCTTAAGTAGTTAAATCTCACATCTGCTTTGAGTTATTATACAGGTGTATGCGCCGTTCCGGTCAACCACCTGAGTTTGACACCTTAGATGATCCGGAACATGTCCTACACATCCATTCTGAACTGAAAAGAGCCATGGAGGCCGCAGAAACACCGGAACAGCTGATACAAAGGCTTACAAGGGAACTGGCCGCAAAAGATGCTGCTATCGCCGCTGAGAAAGCAGCAAGGGAATGGGCAGAAGCTAAGCTTGTGTTGCTTAGATGGGAACATTACGGTAAATCGCCCAAATCAACAATGACAAGTTAGTTCGACAATGTCCCCTTCTATGAGCTAGTCAACATCGACTACCTGGACTCGACATATACACATTCTGGAGGAATTGATCCAGAAACACTAGCCCAAATCGTTTGTACTATAGAAACCCAGGTATGTCCTCCCTCTATTTCAATTTCGCTATCTATCTTTGAAGAATCTTTGGAAGGATCCCAAGAAGAAGAAGAGACACGAATGCAAAATCCGGACGTCGTTGCCCATGGTGCTTCAAGGTCGCTTTTACCCTATAAGGTGAAGGCCATTCCTGACAATTTTGAGCAACCGATGTTCATATTCAAGTATGGGGTCCTCGCAAAGTGGCATCAAGTTCCGCATGATGAGGTGGAAATATCTCTTCCCACTCCACCGTTTTGCAATGGTGGAGACACGCAAACAAATCAACCAGTGGAGCGGAAGAGGTATGATGATGAGGTATGCAAATTTCCTTTATATATTCCTTTATGCATGCCAGCTGGAGCCCAGGAAGATGGATGGAAGGAGCCATGGAGCATCCACTCAGGGAGGTTCAAGCTTCTTCACACGATGCCTCCGGATGACATCCCATGCTTCCCACCACCAGATTCACCTATACCTCCGGACAAAGATGAGCCAGGCTAATGCTAAATGGAGAAAGTCGGCCTAGCGACTATAAAATCTAGAGCTTGTAAATAGACATTTATTTTTGGGACTTTTGGACATTGTTGCTTTTGTTTGTTTTTGATTTTGAACTTTTAGTCTTTCTATTATGGGTATATGTCTTCTGCACTTTTCAGGTCCATGAATAGAACCAATCAATATTCATACTCGCCCCAGGAGGTGCTTCCATTCGAAATTTAGAGGCCCTGCACACCAGTCTAGTGAGTTTCTTTCTCTACCCTTGTTTTTATACAATGAGGACACTGTAATGTTTAAGTATGGGGTGGGGGAAGGGCTTACATTATGCATATTTACTTTATTTGACATTATGTGTGCATGTTTAAAGTTTAGTTCTTTGAATTGCTACATGGCTATTTTGGAATTCATTATTGATTTATATGCTTATATATGCATGTTTTCCAAAATTTGAGAAAAATGACCCCCATTGAATTTGTTTGAATAATGTCATGGAAGCTTATATTGGGCTCGACGATGCAAAATTGGATTCATTAGAGATATAGCATGAAATTGCCTAGTAAAGGGAAGTCACAATGAAGTGCATTATTTATCAAAAACCATAGAAGGAGGTAAAATTTGAAATTGCTTTTGACATGTTGCATGATAAGATGATGGAGGACTTTATATTTCCATATAATGCTCATTGTTTATATTCCTAGCCTTACCTATACTTATGCATCACAAAAGCCATATTATGCCTTATTTCAAATATTGCTCCACATGATCTAAATATTTGCCATTCTTTACCTTATCCGGGGATTATGTTGAGAATGATGTTACATTATGGAGATGTTATATGGTTGTTGTGTTATATGGAGCTGGGTTGGAAATTGTTTGAAATATATGGAAAATATAATGAGTGAAAGAAAATCCAATCACCTTAGGAGATAAAGGTAGATTGACCCTGCTCTCTGAGATAATAGTTTGGAGAGATGGGACACATTGTGAGGAGTCCAAAGCACTAAGTATCCGGGGCCATTCATTACACCCATGTTTGCGACTCGCGAGAAGGCAGTACTGAGGTCAGAGAGGTAAAAGCATTATTGTTGATAAAAGCATTATGAAAGGTGATGAAACTTATGAAAAGGAATGTGAGTTTGGAAATACTCCATTTCCCCGGATCATTAGCACCACATTACCAGAAACTGCCCACCTTTTAGCCTTTTACCAAATCTACTCCTTATTTGAGCTTAAATTGAAGTCCTCTTTATTATCAATGCTTTGTCACATATGAATGTTTTTTCATAACCCTCCTTTTGTGAGTAGATGTTGCTCTTTAAATTGCACATGCATGGATTTGTGACACTAGTACCTTTTCGAGGATGGTAATTGACTGATGGGTTATATAAGAATGAATCTGATATGTTGAGAGTTTTGATTTCTTCCCCTGAATGACAAATAAAGGTATTGCTTGAGGACAAGCAAGCTTAAGTATTGGGTGTTTGTTGTGAGCCTAATTTGCCATGTTTGACAGTAACTTTTATATCGATTTCTACATACATTTCATACGTTTGGGTTAGAATAATACAGAATCTGTGTAGTTTACACTTATTTGCAATATATGGAGGTCTACACAAGTTTTTGTTATATTTGGCAGAAAATCGGACGCACTTTGGAGCTTAAAGGAAACTCATGGAGAGGCTAAGAATGGTGCAGCTGTAGAAAAGGCCATTTTTCACCATTCTTTATTCTGAATCAAGCTTTGATGTCTTTATGAGAGTTGTAGCCCTCGGAAAGAGCTTTCCAACGCATGGTCATATGCGTCAATCCGACGAACGAGGACTCAGGAAAGTGCGTTTTACGAACAGAGCAGAAAGCTGAGAAATCTTTACTCGAGATCGAGTACGCTCTACTCGAGATCGAGAAGAGCCTGGTCGAGAAAGAGCTGATCGAGAAGCCGAGGATGAAGACGCAGGCCACCTCTACTCGATCTCGAGAAGGCTTAGTCGAGATCGAGGAGCCCGGAGCCAAGGTCCGAGCATGTCGAGTAGATCCACCCGACCAAGCCAGCCAGACGACGAATCCTACTCGATACAGAGTAGGGCTACTCGATATCGACGACGCCTAGGAGCCCAGATCCGAGCTTGTCAAGCAGAGTCACCCGAGAAGATCAGTCGACGACGAATCCTAGTCGATGTCGACGAGCCCTTGTCGATGTCGAGTAGACCAGGTTCTGGAAACGCATCGCCGTGAGCAGTCCGAGTCGAGCTGGGATTCCTTGGGCATGAAGGAAGTCGAGAAGGCCAAGATCTATCAACATCTATCAAGTTCTATCTATGGAGAAGACATGGAAGACATCTTACCTATTTTAGATTTATTTTCCTTTTAGATTTAATTCCTTTGTTGCTTTTATTTATCCTTAAGCATTTTAGATATAGTTTTAGATATAGATATAGATATTCTATCCTTGAGTAGCAAGGATTAGAAGGCTATAAATAAAGCCCATGGGGCTCAGTTTTATTCAATTCAAATTCAGAGAGAAGTAAGTAGGAAGTAGAGGGAGAAAGTGAGGCCGAGTGGAGCAAAGGAGCGAGAGCAAGTTGGCTTTCTTAAGTTTAGTTAATGCAAGTTATTTCTTTCAATCAATGTCTGAGTTTGCGATGAGGCGTGAGTAGTGCACCTACTTCTAGGGTTGGGGTGAGCCCAACGATAGCCATGCGCGTTTGAGGTAAAAATCCGACCTTTATCATGTTTTGAGCATTTTCCTACTTGTTTATGTGTTTATTACCCGTCTAATGGAGATCCATGCCAATAACTTGGATTATAAACATAAAATCGGTAGAGACAATTAGGGTTTCTTGAAAGAGTTGTCTAATTGTTGGAAAAGGAGAAAGCTTAGTCCTTTGATGCGATTTACATGATAATTTGTTTGGTTCTGCCTTATGCATGCTTGGTTACCGTTGTTGCAAACCCCAATCTTGGAAGTCCTTTTTACATTAAGTTTAGTCGAAACCCTAAAGCCTTTGCATTTATTTTCTTTCGTTTTAATCTCTGTCTTACTCGAGATCGAATAGCACTCGTCGATCTCGAGTACTAATCTTCGACCCAAAGTCGTTGTAGCTTACTTGTGCAGGTACTCGACGAGACGAAGCGAAGTCGACTAAGACCTCTACTCGACATCGAGTAGGCCTTGTCGACATCGACGAGCCCCTGTAACTGCTGCTGCGCTGTGTTCGACTGTACTTGACCCCTGTCGACTAACCCTTAGTCGAGGTCGAGTACCACTTTGTCGACTTCTGTCCGTGAGATTTTTCCGCTGCCTAGGATCCGCCGACATGCTTCCTCGTGGATCGATCCTGACTTCCCGCTGCTGCATCAGGAGGAGGTCTTGTAATTATTTGCAAGGGATGGAATCTGGTTTGCTGTGATTTATTTCTATTTTATTATTGCATACTCGATTTCCTCCTATCAACAAATTGGCGCCGCTGCCGGGGAAGCTATCATTCGCACCTTAAGTAGTTAAATCTCACATCTTCTTTGAGTTATTATACAGGTGTATGCGCCGTTCCTGTCAACCACCTGAGTTTGACACCTTAGATGATCCGGAACATGTCCTACACATCCATTCTGAACTGAAAAGAGCCATGGAGGCCGCAGAAACACCGGCAAATCAACAATGACAAGTTGGCTCGACAATGTCCCCTTCTTTGAGCCAGTCAACATCGACTACCTGGACTCGACATATACACATTCTGGAGGAACTGATCCAGAAACACTAGCCGAAATCGTTTGTACTATAGAAATCCAGGTATGTCCTCCCTCTATTTCAATTTCGCTATCTATCTTTGCAGAATCTTTGGAAGGATCCCAAGAAGAAGAAGAGACACCAACGCAAAATCCGGACGTCGTTGCCCATGGTGCTTCAAGGTCGCTTTTACCCTATAAGGTGAAGGCCATTCCTGACAATTTTGAGCAACCGATGTTCATATTCAAGTATGGGGTCCTCGCAAAGTGGCATGAAGTTCCGCATGATGAGGTGGAAATATCTCTTCCCACTCCACCGTTTTGCTGTGGTGGAGACGCGCAAACAAATCAACCAGTGGAGCGGAAGAGGTATGATGATGAGGTATGCAAATTTCCTTTATATATTCCTTTATGCATGCCAGCTGGAGCCCAGGAAGATGGATGGAAGGAGCCATGGAGCATCCACTAAGGGAGGTTCAAGCTTCTTCACACGATGCCTCCGGATGACATCCCATGCTTCCCACCACCAGATTCACCTATACCTCCGGACAAAGATGAGCCAGGCTAATGCTAAATGGAGAAAGTCGGCCTAGCGACTATAAAATCTAGAGCTTGTAAATAGACATTTATTTTTGGGACTTTTGGACATTGTTGCTTTTGTTTGTTTTTTATTTTGAACTTTTAGTCTTTCTATTATGGGTATATGTCTTCTGCACTTTTCAGGTCCATGCATAGAACCAATCAATATTCATACTCGCCCCAGGAGGTGCTTCCATTCGAAATTTAGAGGCCCTGCACACCAGTCTAGTGAGTTTCTTTCTCTACCCTTGTTTTTATACAATGAGGACACTGTAATGTTTAAGTATGGGGTGGGGGAAGGGCTTACATTATGCATATTTACTTTATTTGACATTATGTGTGCATGTTTAAAGATTAGTTCTTTGAATTGCTACATGGCTATTTTTGAATTCATTATTGATTTATGTGCTTATATATGCATGTTTTCCAAAATTTGAGAAAAATGACCCCCATTGAATTTGTTTGAATAATGTCATGGAAGCTTATATTGGGCTCGACGATGCAAAATTGGATTCATTAGAGATATAGCATGAAATTGCCTAGTAAAGGGAAGTCACAATGAAGTGCATTATTTATCAAAAACCATAGAAGGAGGTAAAATTTGAAATTGCTTTTGACATGTTGCATGATAAGATGATGGAGGACTTTATATTTCCATATAATGCTCATTGTTTATATTCCTAGCCTTACCTATACTTATGCATCACAAAAGCCATATTATGCCTTATTTCAAATAATTCTCCACATGATCTAAATATTTGCCATTCTTTACCTTATCCGGGGATTATGTTGAGAATGATGTTACATTATGGATATGTTATATGATTGTTGTGTTATATGGAGCTGGGTTGGAAATTGTTTGAAATATATGGAAAATATAATGAGTGAAAGAAAATCCAATCACCTCAGGAGATAAAAGTTGATTGACCCTGCTCTCTGAGATAATAGTTTGGAGAGATGGGACACATTGTGAGGAGTCCAAAGAACTAAGTATCCGGGGCCATTCATTACACCCATGTTTGCGACTCGCGAGAAGGCAGTGCTGAGATCAGAGAGGTAAAAGCATTATTGTTGATAAAAGCATTATGAAAAGTGATGAAACTTATGAAAAGGAATGTGAGTTTGGAAATACTCCATTTCCCCGGATCATTAGCACCACATTACCAGAAACTGCCCACCTTTTAGCCTTTTACCAAATCTACTCCTTATTTGAGCTTAAATTGAAGTCCTCTTGATTATCAATGCTTTTCCACTTATGAATGTTTTTGCATAACCCTCCTTTTGTGAGTAGATGTTGCTCTTTAAATTGCACATGCATGGATTTGTGACACTAGTACCTTTTCGAGGATGGTAATTGACTGCTGGGTTATATAAGAATGAATCTGATATGTTGAGAGTTTTGATTTCTTCCCCTGAATGACAAATAAAGGTATTGCTTGAGGACAAGCAAGCTTAAGTATGGGGTATTTGTTGTGAGCCTAATTTGCCATGTTTGACAATAACTTTTATATCGATTTCTGCATACATTGCATACATTTGGTTTAGAATAATACAGAATCTGTGTATTTTTCACTTATTTGCAATATATGGAGGTCTACACGAGTTTTTGTTATATTTGGCAGAAATCGGACGCACTTTGGAGCTTAAAGGAAACTCATGGAGAGGCTAAGAATGGTGCAGCTGGAGAAAAGGCCATTTTTCACCATTATTTATTCTTAATCAAGCTTTGATGTCTATATGGGAGTTGTAGCCCTTGGAAAGAGCTTTCCAACGCATGGTCATATGCGTCAATCCGACGAACGAAGACTCGGGAAAGTGCGTTTTACGAACAGAGCAGAAAGCTGAGAAATCTTTACTCGAGATCGAGTACGCTCTACTCGAGATCGAGGAGAGCCTGGTCGAGAAAGAGCTGATCGAGAAGCCGAGGACGAAGACGCAGACCACCTCTACTCGATCTCGAGAAGGCTTAGTCGAGATCGAGGAGCCCGGAGCCAAGGTCCGAGCATGTCGAGTAGATCCACCCGACCAAGCCAGCCAGACGACGAATCCTACTCGATACAGAGTAGGGCTACTCGATATCAACGTCGCCCAGGAGCCCAGATCCGAGCTTGTCGAGCAGAGTCACCCGAGAAGATCAGTCGACGATGAATCCTAGTCGATGTCGACGAGCCCTTGTCGATGTCGAGTAGACAGGGTTCTGGAAACGCATCGCCGTGAGCAGTCCGAGTCGAGCTGGGATTCCTTGGGCACAAAGGAAGTCGAGAAGGCCGAGATCTATCAACATCTATCAAGTTCTATCTATGGAGAAGACATGGAAGACATCTTACCTATTTTAGATTTATTTTCCTTTTAGATTTAATTCCTTTGTTGCTTTTATTTATCCTTAAGCATTTTAGATATAGTTTTAGATATAGATATAGATATTCTATCCTTGATTAGCAAGAATTAGAAGGCTATAAATAAAGCCCATGGGGCTCAGTTTTATTCAATTCAAATTCAGAGAGAAGTAAGTAGGAAGTAGAGGAAGAAAGTGAGGCCGAGTGGAGCAAAGGAGCGAGAGCAAGTTGGCTTTGTTCGGTTGTACTTTCTTAAGTTTAGTTAATGCAAGTTATTTCTTTCAATCAATGTCTGAGTTTGCGATGAGGCGTGAGTAGTCCACCCACTTGTAAGGTTGGGGCGAAGAAACGATAGCCATGCGCGTTTGAGGTAAAAATCCGACCTTTATCATGTTTTGAGCATTTTCCTACTTGTTTATGTGTTTATTACCCGTCTAATGGAGATCCATGCTAACAACTTGGATTATAAACATAAAATCGGTAGAGACAATTAGGGTTTCTTGAAAGAGTTGTCTAATTGTTGGAAAAGGCGAAAGCTTAGTCCTTTGATGCGATTTACATGATAATTTGTTTGGTTCTGCCTTATGCATGCTTGGTTATCGTTGTTGCAAACCCCAATCTTGGATGTCCTTTTTACATTAAGTTTAGTCGAAACCCTAAAGCCTTTGCATTTATTTTCTTTCGTTTTAATCTCTGTCTTACTCGAGATCGAATAGCACTCGTCGATCTCGATTACTGATCTTCGACCCAAAGTCGATGTAGCTTACTTGTGCAGGTACTCGACGAGAAGAAGCGAAGTCGACTAAGACCTCTACTCGACATCGAGTAGGCCTTGTCGACATCGACGAGCCCCTGTAACTGCTGCTGCGCTATGTTCGACTGTACCTGACCCTTGTCGACTAACCCTTAGTCGAGGTCGAGTACCACTGTTGTCGACTTCTGTCCGTGAGATTTTTCCGCTGCCTTGGATCCGCTGACACGCTTCCTCGTGGATCGATCCTGACTTCCCGCTGCTGCATCAGGAGGAGGTCTTGTAATTATTTGCAAGGGACGGAATCTGGTTTGCTGTGATTTATTTCTATTTTATTATTGCATACTCGATTTCCTCCTATCAACAGTTCACAATCCACATAAAAACATTTTCGAGGACTTAGGCTAAACCTTCCAAACATGCCATAGGATTTACATGATCAAGTCAGTCATTAAATATCATCATAGGACATGTAAGTTAGGTTATAAAAACCAAGACAAACCTCAAATAAACATGCATTTTTTCTTTTACTTTTTTGACATTTTTTTATTTTGTTTTATTTTGTTTTTTTTATGAAACTAAAAGCAAGACTAAAGTGTCTAAAACATAAAATGCATAAAACTTAAACATGAATGCATAACATAATCCATAAAATAAGGTGCAACACATAAAACATGATCCAAAACACATAAAAATGACTCAAATAAGTTTTCTGAATCCCCCACCCCATACTTAAAAATAGATAGTGTCCCCACTGTCAAAAGAAAAATCAAAGTAAAAGGGAAAGATTCAGAAACTCACAAAATCAAGATTAAGAAGTTGTTGAAGATCAATAAGCTCTCTATGGAAAGGGGGGCGGCGAATCAAACCAATATATGCTCAGGCCACACCTAATAACCATGTAAACCAAGCAAAATAACAAGAATAGCATGCACTAAATAAATCATATAAGCATATAAAGCAAGTACAATAATATAAGCTCAAAATAAACTCCATAAATAAACAAGTGCATTCTTAAACAAGTTAAATAAGCTCAAATGCACAATAACTCACCACAATATAAAATATAATGCATCACATATAAAAATATTCTCAATATAAACCATATAAGTAATGTAAATCAATATGAACAAGTCAACCAACATAACCCCATACTTATGTTCAAAACAAGTAGAAAAATAAATATGAAATATATACAACTTGTTTGCATATGCCAAATCATGCAAGAATATAATTTTCATGCTAAAATAGAAGAAACTACTCAACCTAAAGCATCAAAATCAATTCACAATCAAAGCCTGAAATGGATCGCAATGAAATCCTAAAATTCTAATTAGCACACAATCCATAGAGAATTTGACAATGCCATGAACATGAAAATAGCTCCAATTCAACCCAACAACACAATCATGTCATCAATTTCGATCAATTTGACTTTTGGCAAAAAGCCCCAAATTCCGCTCATAAATCAAACTCTAGGTCTCAATCTCAACCTAAATCATCAAATCAAACAAAATATTTTAAATAGACAAGTTTAGGGTTAGAAATCATACCAAAACTGAGTTAAATGAAGAAGAAAAACCGGGATTTCGAAGGTGTAATGAACCGAAAGGATGAACAGCGTTGTTGGGATAAAACGGTTCAGTTAGGGCTCGGCTTGATCTGAACCGAGTCAGGTCTGGGCTCAGGAGGTGCGTCAGGGGGTGGGGGTTCGAGTGTGGGGGGTGCGGTAGGTCAAAGGTGGCTCGAGGGTGGTTGGGGAATCAGAAAACCGAACAGCAGCTGACGAGAGGGTTTCTCGACCAAATAAATTTGTAGTCAAGACCCCGCCATAGGATAGTGGAGTCAGGTTCGTCCTCAGGAGAGAATACATCGGTTCTACGTTTAGTGTGTTTTGGGGTTCAGGGATAGCAAAAAAACGTGATGAGGGTGGCTGTCGATAAAGAATAGAGGGGTCGATGTCGAGGGATGGAGAGAGAATGGTGGTTTGATATCGAGTAGAATATGTGCCAAAAAAATAATAAAATAAAACAAATAAAGATGCAAACTTCCAAGGTTAGGGATCACCAAAACAATAAACATATGTGCAGATCATAAATCACATAAAGATGCATGCTTTATATCAAATAACTTTCGTTATTAACAAATAGGAATATAGAGGCGTTCGCATAAACCCTAAGTGTTACTACCTTTTCTTAATTAGGATCAACCGACTTTCGCAAGCAAAGCCTAATTACTATCCAAATTCATAATTAATTCACTTCCGCTTCATAATTGCAAATAAGGAATCGTCCTCGGTTGTCGCAAAGGATTAAGCACATAGGTAGATGATAATAAAGACATACAAAATCATGAATTCATAAATCAAACAAACATATCTATGTTGGGATTACCCCAACCCTTGAAGAAGGAAAATTAGAAAGTAAACATGATGAAAGAAATTAACTTTAACATAAAATAAACTAAAACTTACAAAACCTTCCAAACGTTCCTCCTCTCTCTCTTCTCTCGCCTTCTCTCTCCTTGCGTCCTAAGACGACTTGACTAGAATGAATAACAACCAGCCCCCTAAGGCTTTATTTATAGGCTTCCAATCCTTGCTAATCATGGAAAGAAACTATATCTATATCTAATTCTATCTATCTACTTACTTAAGATAAAAACTTGATAAATAAAGGAAATAAATCTAATAATTAAATAAGGAAAATATCTAATGTGGATAAATCTTCCTTGAACTTGATAGATCTTGATAGAATTTCATCTCGAAAATATCTCCATCGGCTTCGGGATAGAAACTTAACAAGACTCCCGGACTGCTCGACGTCGGCCACTTGGGATTTCCTCGATATCGAGTAGAATTCCTCGATATCGAGTAGCATTTTCTTCGTCTTCCACTCAGAAACTTGATTCCAGCTTCCAGGAGCAAAGTCGACTTGATTTTTCCTCGATATCGAGTAGCTTTCCTCGATATCGACCAAGGATTGGTCCGTCTTCAACTTCTTCGTCGATCTCGGCTCCAGGATGCATGTCGACTTGGATTTTTCTTCGATATCGAGAAAATTTCCTCGACATCGACTTGAATGTTCTCTTGCTCAGCTTCTTGGTCAATTCCGGGTGCTCAACTCAATTTGGGTTTACTCGATATCGAGTAAAACAACTCGATATCGACTAAGTCTCTCAACTTTCTGCTCCGTTCTTGAAACGCACTTTCCCGAGTCCTCGTTTCTCGGATTGAAGCATATGACCATGCGTTGGAAAGTTCTTTTCGAGGGCTACAACTTTCATGAAGACATCAAAGCTTGATTCAGAATGATAAATACCGAAAAATGACCTTTTCTCCAGCTGCACCATCCTTAGCTTCTTCATTAGTTATCCTTTAAGCTCCAAAGTGCGTCCGATTTCTGCGAAATATAACAAAAAATTGTGTAGACCATACATATTTCCCCAAGATGGCTGGCAAGGCCAATACGGGTCCCTGTGATCGTATTAAACATAATACCCCGCCTCTGGTTGATAGGACTCATATGGCTCTTGGGCTTTGGTTGAATCCTCGGAGGACTTCTTTGCTTTCCAAGTATTAAAATCAATGAAATCTTCATCCTCCTCATCAACCTCGTCTACATAGCTTGCATACTCCTTTTTCCTTGCTTGACGTTTTCCTTGTTCAGCCCTTGTTTCAAAATAATTATATGCGTACTGCGTCTCGTACCTAATCTTGAAAACTCAAACAAGTGCACATTTCAAATAGCAAGGGCTTGGAACCAAGTCGATACCGATGGGGCGGGTGGTGGGAGGTGGGAGGTGTGATGTTCGAAAAATAAAAACTAACTAAAATAGAAGAAAAGAAAAGAAAAGAAAATTATATATACACAAGAAAAGAGATGGGCTATTCCCTAATCCTAATAGTAACTAAAACTTTGGCACAATTGAAATCTCCCCACCAACGACGCTGTTGTAGGAGGAAATCGAGAATGTAAATTAAAATATGACTAAAGCAAAGCAAACCAGATTCCGTCCCTTACAAATAATTACAAGATCTCCTCCTGATGTAGTAGCGGAAAGTCAGGATCGATCCACGAGGAAGCGTGTCAGCGGATCCTAGGCAGCGGAAAATCTCACAAGTGGTCGACTACAAATGCTCGATCTCGACTAGGATTTAGTCAACAGAAGATCGGACAAGTCGAAGCAAGCAACAACATTCATTGGATGTTGGTCGATATCAAGGAGCTCTTACTCGATATCGAGTAAAGCTTTCGTTGATCTCGGGTACCTGCACAGAAGAAACTACAACGATCTCGTCGATCGAAAATCAGAAGTCGATGTCGACCAGTTTTGGTCGATATCGAGTAGAGCAGAAACTAAAACGAATGCAAGAAACTTTGAATCGGAATTAACTCAATAAACTAAAAGACTTCCAAGGCCAGGGTATCAACACCACAACGATAACCATGCAAAATAACATATAAGGGCATAAAAGATCATGCTTTCCATCAAATAACCTTCGTTATTAACAAATAGGAATATAGAGGCTTTCGCATAAACCCTAATTGTTACTAACCCTTTTCACATAATTAACCCAAGTTGCATTAAGATCACTTTCGCTTCAATAATACAAACAAGGATCACCTTCAACTTTCGCAAAAGAATTATGCTCGTAGGGATAGAAGACGAATTACATAAAAAGATCGTACCTTTACCGCATCATTTCACATGGCTATCGTCGGGCTCACCCCGACCCTAGAAGTGGGTGGACTACTCGCTTTTCATCGCAATCACAAACATCATCGATGAAAAAGAACTAACTTGCATTAATAAACTCAACCAAACTTACAACTCTTCTCCTTCTCTCTCTATGTGACTAATTGTCTCTGAAATTGAATTGAATGCTTAGAAATCAGCCCCTAAGGCTTTATTTATAGGCTTCCATCCCTCTCTAATTAGGAAAAAATATCCTATCTATATCTATATCTATCTATCTAATTACTTAAGATAAAAATAATGGAAACATAACAAGATAGAAACTTAACAAGATAGATCTTGATGGCACTTGATAAAATATCTCGAAAATATCACCATTGACTTCGGGATAGAAACTTAACAAGATATTCGGACTGCTCGGCGTCGGCTCCTGGGATTTACTCGATATCGACTAGGACTCCTCGATATCGAGTAGCAATTTCTCGTCTTCTGCTCAGCAACTCGATTCTGGCCTCCATAACACATGTCGACTTGACTTTTACTCGACATCGATTAAATTCCTCGATGTCGAGCAAGGCCTGGTCCGTCTTCAGCGTCTTTGTTGATCTAGGCTCCTGGACGTGAAAATGGACCAAGTGTTTACTCGATATCGACCAAATCATGTTGATATCGACTAACCTGCTTCAGCTCCCAGCTTCACTTGTCGATGTCTGGTGCTCCAGCTCGATATGGGTTACTCGATATCGAGTAAAACAACTCGATATCGACTAAGTCTCTCAGCTTTCTGATCTGTTCTTGAAACGTACCTTCCCGAGTCCTCGTTCGTCGGATTGACACATATGACCATGCGTTAGAAAGCTCTTTCCAAGGGCTACAACTCTCATGAAAACATCAAAGCTTGATTCAGAATGATGTATACCAAAAAATGGCTTTTTCTCCAGCTGCACCATCCTTAGCTTCTTCATGAGTTTTCCTTTAAGCTCCAATGTGCGTCCGATTTCTACGAAATATAATAAAAACTTGTGTAGACCTCCATATATTGAAAACAAACATAAACTACACAAATTATGTGTTATTGTAACCCAAATGCATGAAATGCATGCAGAAATCGATATAAAAGTAAGTGTAAAACATGGCAGATTCGGCTTACATCAAACACATCATACTTAAGCTTGCTTGTCCTCAAGAAATACTTTTATTTGTCATTCAGGGGAAGAAATCAAAACTCTCAACATATCAGATTCATTGTCATATGTCCCTGCAATCAATTACCATCCTCGAAAAGGTACTAGTGCAACAAATCCATGCATGGGCAATTAAAAACAACATCTATTCACAAAAGGAGGGTTATGCAAAACATTCATAAGTGACAAAGCATTAATAATCAAAAGGACTTTTAATTTAAGCTCAATAAGGAGTAGATTGGTAAAAGGCTAAAGGTGGGCAAATTTTTGGCAATGTGGTGTTAATAATCCGGGGAAATGGAGTACTTTTCCAAACTGAATTTCCACATTCCTTCTCGATAAGATTCATCACCTTCCATAATGCTTTTTTCAATAATAATGCTTTTACCTCTCTAACCTCAGCACTGCCTTCTCGCGAGTTGCAAACATGGGTGTCATGAATGGCCCCGTATACTTAGTGCTTTGGACTCCGCAAGCAGGGTCGATCTACCTTTATCTCCTGAGGTCATCGGATTTTCTTTCACTCATTAAATTTTCCATATTTTTCAAACAATTCCGCCAAACTCTAATAATGATAATAACACAAACACCATATAATAATCTCCATAATGTAACATCATTCTCAACATATTCCCCGGATAAGGTACAGAATGGAAATAGTTAGAGCATGTGGAGCATAACATGAAATAAGGCATAATATGGCTTTTGTGATGCATAAGCATAGGTAAGGCTGGGATATAACAACATATGAGCATATATGGAACTGTAAAGTCCTCCATCCTCTCATTATGCAACATGTCAAAAGAAACTTCAAATTTTACCTACTTTCATGGTTTTCAAGAAAATATGCATTTCATTGTGACTTCCCTTTACTAGGTAATTTCATGCTATATCTCTAATGAATCCAATTTTGCATCGTCGAGTTTAATTAAAGCTTCCATGACATTTATCAAAATTTTCAATGGGGGTCAGTTTTCTTTTTCGAAAACATGCATATAAGCCTATAAATCAAATATGAAATCCAAAGTAGCCATGTGTAAGCAATTCAAGAAATAAATTTTAAATATGTAAAATGTCAAATATGATCAAATATGCAGAAAGTAAGACCTTCCCCCACCGCATACTTAAATATTACAGTTTCCTCACTTTAGTTGTAGGAGGAAATCAAGTATGAAATATAACGAAATAAATCAAACCAGATTCTGCCCACGCAAATAATTACAAGACCTCCTCCTGATGCAGCAGCGGGAAGTCAAGATCGATCCATGAGGAAGCGTGTCAACGGATCCTAGGCAGTGATGGAATCTCACGGTCAGAAGTCGACAACAGGAGCTAGATTTCGACTAGGGTTAGTCGACAGGAGATCAGGCTAGTCGAACAGCGTAGCAGTCGCAGGCAGAGGCTACTCGATATGAACGAGGAGCTACTCGATGTCGAGTACAGTCTTTATCGACTTCGGGTTGGGCTCGTCGAGTTCCTGCACAAGTAAGCTACATCGACCTTGGTCGAAGATCAGTAGTCGAGATCGACGAGTGCTATTCGATCTCGAGTAAGACAGAGACTAAAACGAAAGAAAATTAATGCAAAGGCTTTAGGGTTTCGACTAAACTTAATGTAAAAAGGACTTCCAAGATTGGGGTTTCCAACAACGATAACCAAGCATGCATAAGGCAGAGATAAACAGATAATCATGTGAATTGCATCAAAGGACAAGCTTTCGCCTTTTCTAACAATTAGACAACTCTTTCAAGAAACCCTAATTGTCTCTACTAATTTTATGTTTATAATCCAAGTTGTTAGCATGGATCTCCATTAGACGGGTAATAAACACATAAACAAGTAGGAAAATGCTCAAAACATGATAAAGGTCGGATCTTTACCTCAGACACGCATGGCTATCGCCGGGCTCGCCCCAACCCTAGAAGTGGGTGGACTACTCGCGCTTCATCACAAACTCAGACATTGATTGAAAGAAAATAACAACTTGCATTAACTAAAATCAAAGCCTTTACAATCCCGGCAGTCAACTTTCGTAAACTGCCAAAACCTTAAAACCTCTGAACTCCCTAAACCGTCTCTGTAGAACTACTTCTCTCCTTCTAAAATTCAATGAATAAAACTGAGCCCCATGGGCTTTATTTATAGCCTTCTAATCTTTGCTAATCAAGGATAGAATCTCCTATCTATATCTAAAATTATATCTAAAAGGCTTAATGATAAATAAAAGCAATAAAGGAAATAAATCTAAAAGGAAAAGATAAATCTAAACTAGGTGATATGTCTTCATGATGATAGATCTTCCTTCCATGGATAGATGATGATAGATTTGGATAGAATCTCGGCCTTCTCGACTTTCTTCGTGCCCAAGGAATCCCAACTCTACTCGGACTGCGCACGTCGATGCGTTTCCAGAAAGTGGTCTACTCAACCTCGACAAGGACTCATCGACATCGACTAGGATTCATCGTCGACTGATCTTCTCTGGTGACTCCGCTCGACAAGCTCGAATCTGGGCTCCTGGGCGTCGTCGATCTCGACTAGGGCTCATCGAGATCGACTAGGGTTGTGGTCGAGGATGGCTCTCTGGTGATGTCGAGGACTCCTCCTCGGCATGGACCCGAACATGCGCTAGGTGGCTCGTCGATCTCGACTAGGTCTTGTCGAGATCGAGTAGAGATGTGCTCGGCGTCTTCGTCCACGGCTTCTCGATCAACTCCTCTTCTCACCGACTCCGGGTGTGGCGCTGAGGTGTCGTCGATCTCGACTAGGTCTTGTCGAGATCGAGTTGTGTTCCGGGAGTCGGGTTAGTCTGGCTCAGCTTTCTCGACCAGGCTTTGTCGACCAACTCTGCTTGGGCTCTCTACTCGAGATCGAGTAAGGTGTACTCGACATAGAGTAGCCCTGGCTTTAGCTCAGTTTGTCCTGGTTTTGTACTCTCGGATTCTGGACTTCTGTAGTTGTTTTCCGAGCTTTTCTAACCTTCCTTAAAATTGCTGTAAAGCGTCTCGAATTCTGCGAATTTAAACAGAAACTGGTGTAGATTCCATAATTTGGCAAATAAACATAAACTACATAGATTTTGTACTATCTAACCCAAATGTATGCAATGTATGCAGAAAATGATATTAAAGTTACTATAAAATATGACAGATTCAGCTCACAACAAACACCCCATACTTAAGCTTGCTTGTCCTCAAGTAATACTTTTATTTGTCATTCAGGGGAAGAAATCAAAACTCTCAACATATCAGATTCATTCTTATATAACCCATCAGTCAATTACCATCCTCGAAAAGGTACTAGTGTCACAAATCCATGCATGTGCAATTTTAAAGAGCAACATCTACTCACAAAAGGAGGGTTATGCAAAACATTCATAAGTGACAAAGCATTGATAATCAAGAGGACTTTTAATTTTAAGCTCAAATAAGGAGTCGATTTGGTAAAAGGCTAAAAGGTGGGCAGTTTCTGACAATGTGGTGCTGATGATCCGGGGAAATGGAGTATTTCCAATCTTGAATTTCCACATTCCTTTTCATAAGTTTCATCACCTTTCATAATGCTTTTATCAACAATAATGTTTTTACCTCTCTGACCTCAGCACTGCCTTCTCGCGAGTCGCAAACATGGGTGTCATGAATGGCCCCGGATACTTAGTGCTTTGGACTCCTCACAATGTGTCCCATCTCTCCAAACTATTATCTCCGAGAGCAGGGTCAATCTACCTTTATCTCCTGAGGTGATTGGATTTTCTTTCACTCATTAAATTTTCCATATATTTCAAACAATTTCCTTCCAAACTCCAATAAATGACAATAATCACAACACAAACACCATATGATAATCTCTATAATGTAACATCATTCTCAACATAATCCCCGGATAAGATAAAGAATGGCAAATATTTAGATCATGTGGAGCAATATTTGAAATAAGGCATAATATGGCTTTTGTGATGCATAAGCATAGGTATGGCTAGGATATAAAAAATGAGCATTATATGGAAATATAAAGTCCTCCATCATCTTATCATGCAACATGTCAAAAGCAGCTTCAAATTTTACCTCCTTTCATGGTTTTCACAAAATATGCACTTCATTGTGACTTCCCTTTACTAGGCAATTTCATGCTATATCTCTAACGAATCCAATTTTGCATCGTCGAGTTCAATTAAAGCTTCCATGACATTATTCAAAAATTTCAATGGGGGTCATTTTTCAAACTTTTGGAAAACATGCATATAAGCACAAATTTCAATGGGGGTCATTTTTCAAACTTTTGGAAAACATGCATATAAGCACATAAATCAATAATGTATTCCAAAATAGCCATATAGCAATTCAAAGAACTAAACTTTAAACATGCACACATAATGTCACAATATAGCAAATATGCATGAAGTAAGCCCTTCCCCCACCCCATACTTAAATATTACAGTGTCCCCACTGTATAAAAACAAGAGTAAATGAAGGAACTCACAAGATAACACATCGAGGAGGCAAATCAGTCTAGGTCGAGTAGATTCCTTGTCGATCTCGAGTAGAGTGTACTCGATCTCGAGGAGCTTCGCTTTGCGCCCAGTGGTTTTCTGAAGTCGAGGAGCGTCTGGGCTTGTCGATGTCCAATTGGCCTACTCGAGATCGAGTAGTGTCTGGGCTGCACCTCCTTGTCGCCGTCGACTTGGCCTTCGTCGATTCTGACTGTTTTTCAGGGACTTCTTATTCCACTTTTCGCGATCCTTTTATGCTTGCCCACCTAAAAGTGGTAGATTGCACACAAAAACAAGACTATCCACATAAAGTATTTTAAAAGACATAAAACCAAAACCAAAAACCAAAAACCAAAAAAAGTTCAAGAGTCCCAAAATTCATAAAGTTCTATATACATGCTCTAGATTTTAGAGTCGCTAGGCCGACTTCTCCGTTTGCGCTCAAGGACCCTTATTGTGGGGCCCACTCATGCTTGGCCCTTCTCCTGGATCATCTAGGTCCTGATGGTAGTATGCAAGCTCAACTGACCGGTTGTTGCTTGCATCATCTCCCTTCTCTTTCTTCTTTTTCCTTCCAACTCTCAGTTTTCGCAGATTCTCTTGTCACGGTGTCTTATCTCCCCTTAAATCATTGATAATTTTCTTTATGGACTGAGGGGGAGTAGGATTCATACCTGAACTTGCCTTTTCGGACCCAAAACAAGAATCTTTGGGCTTGGGCTAGTCGAGATCGAGTACAGCTGGTCGACCTCGAGTACAGGGACCCCATACTTAGGCTCTTGGCAAGTTTCTGGCTCTGAAGTGGTTGTCGAGATCGACAAAGTCTTGTCGAGATCGAGTAGGTCCCTTGTCAAGATCGAGTAGCCCTTGTCGACCTCGTGTACAGTGTTGGCTCCTTCCTCCGTTGTTTGCTTGGTCCCGTGGTTGCTGATGCTTTTCACCTCCAACCATGAAATTTCCTCTTTTGCAAGGCCAAAAGAGAAATCCAAAACCTCATCACCTATGGTGAAGGTGAGCGATCTATTCTTGACACTTATTTTGGCATCTGCAGTAGCTAAGGAAATCAGCTGGAACAAAGAATTTACCAACCTGGACAGGGACGTTCTCAACTATACCTGTAGGGATGACTACTGTATTGTTTTCCATGTATATCTTGGCATCCACAGGATCTATGCATCCTATCTTTACTTTCTGCCAGATTGATAAAGGCATGATGCTCACACTTGCTCCTAAATCGCACAGAGAATCATATTTATATTGTCCAAAACCCACAGTAACAGAAAACTTACCAGGGTCAGGTCTCTTTTCAGGGAAGTGGAGTACTTTGCATTCGCCTGCGATCTCTGAGATGGATCGCTTCTTGCTTAGGATTTCCTTCAGAAATTTGACATATCCAGGCATCTCTTGCAGGGCTTCTGTAAAAGGAATAGAAACATTCAGTTCTTGCAGCATATTAACAAATCTGGTAAACCTACCTGCAGTGGGATCTTTCTGTGCTTTTGAAGGGAAAGGCAGTGGCTTTTTCAGTTTCGGAGCCTGATCAGCTGTCGGAGGTGCTGCAGAGTCGTCGACGTCGGCCAGATGCTGCTCCTCGATCTCGACCACAGGCTCCTCGACATCGAGTAGGGTGGTCGACCTGGAGTTGTTGGTCTGCGCAGCGGAGTCCGAGCTCAGCTTCTGGTCTGTGTCGAGTAGCGGCTTGTCGATATCGAGTACACCCTCCTCGAGATCGAGTTGGCTGTGCTCTGTTTCGAGTTGCTGCTCTGCCTTGCTTTGCTATTTTCCGACCTCTGGCTTGTGTAATTGATGTCCACTCCTGAGTTTGATAGCTACGACGTGTCCAGTCTTCCCCTTAGGATTTGGTTCTGTTTGCCCAAGGAGTTGTCCGGACAGTCGTGGGATCTGTGCAGCGATTTGACCCATCTGCGTCTCTATTCCCCTTTTTCAGATGTCCAATTCTCCAAATTTTGTAGTGATGTTCTGGAATTGGTTGTTGATGGTACCCTAGGTAGCGATGGAATCTCATGGTCAGAAGTCGACAACAGGAGCTAGATCTCGACTAGGGTTAGTCGACAGGAGATCAGGCTAGTCGAACAGCGTAGCAGTCGCAGGCAGAGGCTACTCGATATCGACGAGGAGCTACTCGATGTCGAGTACAGTCTTTGTCGACTTCGGGTTGGGCTCGTCGAGTTCCTGCACAAGTAAACTACATCGACCTTGGTCGAAGATCTGTAGTCGAGATCGACGAGTGCTATTCGATCTCGAGTAAGACAGAGACTAAATCGAAAGAAAATAAATGCAAAGGCTTTAGGGTTTCGACTAAACTTGTCCTTTGATGTGAATTGCATCAAAGGACAAGCTTTCGCCTTTTCCAACAATTAGATAACTCTTTCAAGAAACCCTAATTGTCTCTACTAATTTTATGTTTATAATCCAAGTTGTTAGCATGGATCTCCATTAGAAGGGTAATAAACACATAAACAAGTAGGAAAATGCTCAAAACATGATAAAGGTCGGATCTTTACCTCAGACACGCATGGCTATCGCCGGGCTCGCCCCAACCCTAGAAGTGGGTGGACTACTCGCGCTTCATCGCAAACTCAGACATTGATTGAAAGAAAATAACAACTTGCATTAACTAAATTCAAAGCCTTTACAATCCCGGCAGTCAACTTTCGTAAACTGCCAAAACCTTAAAACCTCTGAACTCCCTAAACCGTCTCTGTGGAACTACTTCTCTCCTTCTGAAATTCAATGAATAAAACTGAGCCCCATGGGCTTTATTTATAGCCTTCTAATCCTTGCTAATCAAGGATAGAATCTCCTATCTATATCTAAAATTATATCTAAAAGGCTTAATGATAAATAAAAGCAATAAAGGAAATAAATCTAAAAGGAAAAGATAAATCTAAACTCGGTGATATGTCTTCATGATGATAGATCTTCCTTCCATGGATAGATGATGATAGATTTGGATAGAATCTCGGCCTTCTCGACTTTCTTCGTGCCCAAGGAATCCCAACTCTACTCGGACTGCTCACGTCGATGCGTTTCCAGAAACTGGTCTACTCGACCTCGACAAGGACTCATCGACATCGACTAGGATTCGTCGTCGACTGATCTTCTCTGGTGACTCCGCTCGACAAGCTCGGATCTGGGCTCCTGGGCGTCGTCGATCTCGACTAGGGCTCATCGAGATCAACTAGGGTTGTGGCCGAGGATGGCTCTCTGGTGATGTCGAGGACTCCTCCTCGGCATGGACCTGGATAGGCGCTAGGTGGCTCGTCGATCTCGACTAGGTCTTGTCGAGATCGAGTAGAGATGTGATCGGCGTCTTTGTCCATGGCTTCTCGATCAGCTCCTCTTCTCATCGACTCCGGGTGTGGCGCTGAGGTGTCGTCGATCTCGACTAGGTCTTGTCGAGATCGAGTTGTGTTCCGGGAGTCGGGTTGGTCTGGCTCAGCTTTCTCGACCAGGCTTTGTCGACCAAGTCTGCTTGGGCTCTCTACTTCGAGATCGACTAAGGTGTACTCGACATAGAGTAGCCCTGGCTTTAGCTCGGTTTGTCCTGGTTTTGTACTCTCGGATTCTGGACTTCTGTAGTTGTTTTCCGAGGTTTTCTGACCTTCCTTAAAATTGTTGTAAAGCGTCTCGAATTCTGCGAATTTAAACAGAAACTGGTGTAGATTCCATAATTTGGCAAATAAACATAAACTACATACATTCTGTACTATCTAACCCAAATGTAAGCAATGTATGCAGAAAATGATATTAAAGTTACTGTAAAATATGACAGATTCAGCTCACAACACCTCACTTTATAAAAAATAAGGGTAAAGAAATAAACTCACTAGACTGATGTGCAGGGCTTCATAATATCGAGTGAACATGCCTGGGCCGAGTCCGATTTAGCTTGCTTCTATCCCCATGGACCTAAAAAAATGTAGAAGAGAAATACCCATAATAGAAAAACTAAAAGTTCAAAACCAAAAACAAACAAAACCAACAATGTCCAAAAGTCCTAAAAATAAATGTCTATTTACAAGCTCTAGATTTTATTGTCGCTAGGCCCACTTTCTCCATTAAGCTCAAGGTGGCATTTTCAGGGCCCATGTAACTTGGACTTCAAATAGGACTCTCTCTCTCTCTATGTAACTACTTACTTGTTCTCTCTTAAATTTAATGCTTAGAAATCAGCCCCGAAGGCCTTATTTATAGGCTTCCAACCCTTGCTAATCAAGGAAAGAAAGTCTATGGATATCTATATCTAAATATCTACTTACTTAAAGATAAATAAATTGAATAAAATAAATAAATCCAAAAAGATAAATCTTCCATGTGTGGGTAAATCTCTTCTCCATGGATAGAACTTGATAGATCTCGGATAGAATCGGACTCCTTCTGCTCCAAGAAATCCCAGCTCGACACAGACAGTTCACCATGTAACGCGGTTCAGGATAGCGCTCCTCGATATCGAGTAAAGTAATCGATATCGAGTAACTTGTGTCGTCAACTACAACTTGCTAGGCATCTCGGGTAGCTAGTGCTCGATCTAGCTCGGACATGCACCTCCGATCTGGTCAATATCGAGCAAAGTACTCGATATCGAGTATATATGTCATCGACTTGCTGGCCTGGTGTTTGTCGAGCAACTTCTTCCCGACACTGGCTCGGACATGCGGTGCTGAAGTTGTCGATATCGAGTAAGGTACTCCATATCGAGTAGATGCTGCTCGGTATGTCTTATCCTCGGCCTCGGCTTCTCGATCAGGATTCCTCGATCAAAGGTGCTGCTTCAAGTTTATCGATATCGAGTAGAGCTCCAGAGTCGGGTTGGCTTCGTCTTCAGCTTCCTCGACCAGCTCCTACTCGACCAGGCATTGCTCGGATGTTTTGGTCGATATCGAGTAAAAGTACTCGATATCGAGTAACTCTTGGCTCCAGCTTGATTCGTCCTGGTTCCGCTGCTTCTTGACCTTGGACTTCTGTAGTTGATTTCTGAGCTTTTTCGTCCTTTCTCAGAACTGCTGTGAATTGCCTCGAATTCTGCAGATTTAAACAGAAACTGGTGTAGATTCCATAATTTGGCAAATAAACATAAACTACATAGATTCTATATTATTCTAACCCAAATGCATGAAATGTATGCAGAAAACGATATAAAAGTTACTGTAAAACAAGGCAGATTCAGCTCACAACAAACACCCCATACTTAAGCTTGTTTGTCCTCAAGCAATACTTTTATTTGTCATTCAGGGGGAAGGAATCAAAACTCTCAACATCTTAGATTCATTGTCATATGTCCCTGCAATCAATCACCATCCTCAAAAAGGTACTAGTGTCACAAATCCATGCATGGGCAATTAAAAAGCAACATCTACTCACAAAAGGAGGGTTATGCAAAAACAATTCACGTGACAAAATATTAATAATCAAGAGGACTTTAATTTAAGCTCCAAAAGGAGTAGATCGGTAAAAGGCTAAAGGTGGGCAATTTTTGGAAATGTGGTGCTAATGATCCGGGGAAATGGAGTATTTCCAAACATTCTCAACCACATTCCTTTTTCATACGATTCATCACCTTTCATAATGCTTTTTTCAATAATAATGCTTTTAGCTCTCTAACCTCAGCACTGCCTTCTCGTGAGTCACAAACATGGGTGTCATGAATGGCCCCGGATACTTAGTGCTTTGGACTCCTCACATATGTGCCATCTCACTGAACTATTATCTCAGCGAGCAAGGTCGATCTACCTTTATCTCCTGAGGTGACCAGATTTTCTTCCACTCATTAAATTTTCCATATATTATTTTCAAACATTCCTGCCAAACTCGATATAATGACATAACAACACAACAACCATATAATAATCTCCATAATATAACATCATTCTCAACATAATCCCCGGATAGGAAATAAGGTAAAGAATGGCAATTATTTAGATCATGTGGAGCAATAATTGAAATAAGGCATAAATATGGCTTTGTGATGCATAAGCATAGGTAAGGCTAGGATTATAACAATATGAGCATTATATGGAAATATAAAGTCCTCCATCCTCTTATCATGCAACATGTCAAAAGAAATATCAAATTTTACCTCCTTTCATGGTTTTCAATAAAATAATGCACTTCATTGTGACATCCCTTTACTAGGCAATTTCATGCTATATCTTTAATGAATCTAACTTTGGATCGTCGAGTTCAATATTAAGCATCCATGACACTTATGATTTTTTTTCAATGGGGTCATTTTTCAAACTTTGGAAAACATGCATATAGGCACATAAATCAATAATGAATTCCAAAATAGCCATGTATAAGCAATTCGCGAAATAAACTCTAAATATGCACATAAAATGTCAAATAAATCAAATATGCATAAAGTAAGCCCTTCCCCCACCCCATACTTAAACATTACAGTGTCCTCACTGTATAAAAACAAGGGTAAAGAAAGAAACTCACTAGACAGGTGTGCAGGATGTCAGAATCGAGTGCTATGTTGCTGGGCCGAGTCTGAATTTAGCTTGCTTCTATCCCCACGAACCTGAAAAATCTAGAAGAGAAATACCCACAATAGAAAAACTAAAAGTTCAAAACCAATAAAAACCAACAATGTCCCAAAGTCCCAAAAATAAATGTCTATTTACAAGCTCTAGATTTTATAGTCGCTAGGCTGACTTTCTCCATTAAGCTCAAGGTGGCATTTGCAAGACCCATGTAGCTTGGGCTTCAAATAGGACTCCATTCTTGTCCATCAGTTGTAATCCTCCAGAATGGATCTTGTTCACCACAAAAGGTCCCATCCTCTTCTTGTTGAATTTGTTTGGAAACCAATGATCTTTTGACTTGTAAACATAGAGTTTGTCTCCAACTTCATACTCTTTGGGCTCATCATTGGAAATCCTACATAAGCGCACATACCAAGGCAAACCTCTCCCATGCATAGATAGATCTTTAAATGAAATAGGAGAAGAAAGATCCATACCTTGGCTTACCTTCGCAGAAACAGATTCGGGGGCTACTGTATTTGGTCGATCTCGAGGAACAGTACTCGATATCGAGTTGCTTTCTCCTTCTGGTGGCCTGCTGCTCGAGGATGCTGGAATCGAGGAACCCAGATGTTGGTCGATATCGAGTAACTTACTCGATATCTAGGAGTTCAGCTTTTCTGGTGGAGTCAGCGTCGAGGATGGTGAAGTCGATGCAGGCAGTATTTGGTCGATATTGACCAATTTAGTCGATATCGAGGAGTCCGTGGCTTCAGGTTGGCTGCTCGACGACGCTGCTGCTGGTGGAGGGTTTTGAGTTTGGTCGATATCAACCTATTTCCTCGATGTCGAGGAGTTCTGGTCGACTTCGACCCCATACTTGCATCCTGTCAAGGTATCCCAAAAATAGTTAGTCCAAATCGACGTACCTTGGTCAGTGTCAAGTGGATTCTTTGTTTTTTCGTTCAGGATGGCCATGATCTTCTCCACCTGGGCCTTCATATCCCTCTTTTCCAGTTTTTCTGGAGTCATATTTCTTACCTTAGGCTCCCCACAAGTAATTTAGCCAGTTGATATAGACTTTACTTCTTCCATGGGACTTGTATGCCTTTCAGTTTTATTAAAGGAATACTCCATTACCTCATCGTTGATGTTGAAAGTGAGCACTCTCTTCCTCACGCTTATGTTGGCATCCACCGTCGCCAAGAAGGGCTTTCCTAGAATAATTGGAGAAGCAGGGTCCTCCGCCATATCAATAACTAAGAAATCAGGAGGGACAAAGAACTTACCTACTTGCACTGGTACATTATCCACCATGCCTGTTGGAATGACCACCATGTTGTTGGCCATATAAAGCCTAGCATCTACAGGCTCTAGGGCACCTATCTTAATCTTGGACCATACCGTTAAAGGCATTATACTCACACTAGCTCCAAGATCACATAAAGCATTAATTTTATATGGACCAAATACAATGGTTATAGCAAACTTACCTGGATCTGGCCTCTTCTCAAGTATATCCATATGGTTGCACTCCTCCGTAATCTCAGCCATTGATCTCTTCTTGCTTAGAATCTCTTTATGGAACTTGACATAGGATGGCATTTCATTGAGAGCTTCTGTGAAGGGTATGGTGACATTGAGCTTCTGAAGCATCTTGATGAAGCGCTGAAATTTCTTCTCTGCTGGGTCCTTTGGAGATTTTGTTGGGAATGGCAGCTTCTTTTTCTGGTTTGGAGCCAGAACAGATGCCGGAGGTATTGCAGCTTTCTTGACGTCGACTTGATCTTCCTCGACATCGACCACAGTCTTCTCGATATCGACCAGATTCTTCAATGTCAAGTTATTGTGCTCTGCAGAAGAAGGATGGTCCACTCTGTCGTCAATATCGAGTTGTCCTTCCTCGATATCGAGTTGCCTCTTCTCGATATCGATCAAGGTCTGGTCGATATCGAGTTGCCGTTCTCTTTCGTTTTTCTGCTTTCCGACCTCTGGCTCTTGTAGTTGATGGCCGCTTCTGAGTTTTACAACAGCGATGTTTCCAGTCCTCCCCTTAGGATTTGGTTATGAAGATCCAGGGAGTGAACCTGACTGTCTGGGGACTCCTGCTGCTAGCTGGCCAATCAGGTTCTCCATTAACTTCCGCCATATATCAATCTCCCCAAGCCTAGAGTTGACATCTTGTATCTGAGTGTAGATTGAGTTGAAGGACTGCTTGGTGTCGGAATGGTTCCTCCGTATTTTCTCTAGGATGTTTTGTAGATCATCCCTCTTCTGGTCTATTTCTGGATGTCCTTGAGCTTTGTAAGGCGGGGGTTCCTAGGGGCACATTGGTTCCATTGTGGTTGCTGGAACCTTTGGTCCGCCATATAGCGATTGGGACCCCCTGCGTAAGCTGCCTCTTCGTGGTATTCTGCCAGCCTAACTTGCTCTGTGTGGGCACTCAGTAGTGGTGTGCCTCTGTGATCCGCATTTGATGCAGGCCTGGTTGACAGAAAGGTATTTGACTTGCTTGAGGAGCTTGCGATTTGGATCTCTGTAGTATTGCTCCTTGACATCTGGGTCAATCTCTTTAGAGGGCTCATAGAGGGGCATGGATGGGTCTGGCCTGGCGTAGGCATTCTCCTTATAGTTGTATGGATTCCCATATTTGTTCTCATAGTTAGTAAGCTTGTCAAGGGCAGCCCATGCATCAGCAGGTAGCATTGTCAGATACTCATAGTGAATATATGTGTTGATCCTATCCTTTGTAGCCAAGTTGAGAGAATTGAAGAAGATCTCTTGAACTACGCAGGGTTGCTGTCCATGTGTAGGGCAAGATCGCAGCAGATCCTTATATCTTTCCCGGGCCTTTGTCAGTGACTCCCCATGTTTTTGTTTAAAAGTTGTAATCTTCTGGCGAAGAAGTGCTGTCTTGGTAGGAGGAAATAACTTGTTGAGGAATTCCTGCTTTACTTCAGCCCATGTCATGAGGGATCGGGGTTTAAGCCCTTCAAGCCACTTCAATGCTGGAGCTAGGGACAAACGAAACGCCTTCATCAAGATGTACTCCAAGGTCGTTCCTTCAGCAAGAGTACGACACATATCAGTAAAGTTGGTAATATGTTGGAGAGGGCACTTATTAAATCTACCAAAGAAAGCATTATTTTTAATTTCAATAAGGAAAGGAGTGCGAATTTCATAGTTATTTTCATGGATTAGAATGGCCGATTCAGGCACGATGAGAGTCGGGTGCTTATCTTCCAATTGCCTCCTTCGCGCAACCTCCTGTGTAATGCGTGCTCTCTCAGTGGTGAGAGTAGTATCTTTAGCAGCTAGTTCCCTCTAAAGCCTCTCAATCGGCTGTTCTTGTTTCTCTAAGGCCGCCATGGCTCTTTTTAGTTTAGCTTGGATGTGTATAAGGCTCTCCGGTTCGTCTAGGGCGTCAAACTCAGGTGTTTGACCAGAACGACGCATATACCTGCGAAGTAACTCAAAAGAAAAGTGAGATCTGACTACCTAAGGCGCGAATGATTGGTTCCCCGGCAACGACGCCAATTTGTGGTAGGAGGAAATCGAGTTCAAAATATAAAATATAGATCAAACCAGATTCGTGCCCATGCAAATAATTACAAGACTCTCTCCCTATGCAGTAGTGGGAAGTCAGGATCGATCCACGAGAAAGCGTGTCAGCGGATCTCAGGTAGCTGTAAATCTCACAAACAGAAAAGACAGAAAGACAGAAATAACAAACAAAAGCAGAAAATAAAGCAAGGACACAGAAGCTACTCGATATCGAGCAACAGTCCTCGATATCGACTACAGCAAGTCGACAAAAGACAGCATAAATCGACCAATAGACAGAAGACTCAGCAAAGACCAGTATCGAGTAAAACCCTCCTCGATATCAAGTTAATATCAAGTAAGACAAACTCGATATCGACAAGAAGTTCCCGAGATCGAGTAAAACATAGAAACTGTAATTGCAACTTTCGAACACAGAATCGAAGATTTTGGTGAATAAAATCAATAAACTAAAAGACTTCCAAAGCCAGGGTATCAACGCCACAACGATAACCATGCAAAATAACACATAAGGCATAAAAGATCATGCTTTCCATCAAATAACTTTCGTTATTAACAAATAGAAAGATAGAGGCTTTCGCATAAACCCTAATTGTTACTAACCCTTTTTCACATAATTAACCTAAGTTGCATTAAGATCACTTTCGCTTCAATAATACAAACAAGGATCACCTTCAACTCTCGCAAAAGAATCATGCTCATAGGGATAGAAGACGAATTGCATAAAAAGATTGTACATTTATCGCATCACCTTACATGGCCACCGTCGGGCTCACCCCGCCCCTAGAAGTGGGTGAACTACTCGCTCTTCATTATCAAGAAACTCATCAATAAACAAAAGAAACTAACTTGTATTAAAATAAACCAAAGAAAGCTTACAACCGAACAAGCTAAATCCGCTTTCGCCTTTCCACCTTGCTCGCCACACACTCTCTCTCTCTCTCTCTATGTAACTACTTACTTGTTCTCTCTAAAATTGAATGCTTAGAAATCAGCCCCTAAGGCCTTATTTATAGGCTTCCAACCCTTGCTAATCAAGGTAAGAAAGTCTATCTATATCTATATCTAAATATCTACTTACTTAAAGATAAATAAATGGAATAAAATAAATAAATCCAAAAAGGTAAATCTCCCATGTGTGGGTAAATCTCTTCTTCATAGATAGAACTTGATAGATCTCGGATAAAATCGGACTTCTTCGGCTCCGAGAAATCCCAGCTCGACACGGACATCTCACTGCGTAACGCGGTTCAGGATAGCGCTCCTCGATATCGAGTAAAGTACTCGATATCGAGTAACTTGTGTCGTCGACTACAGCTTGCTAGGCATCTCGGGTAGCTGGTGCTCTATCTAGCTCGGACAGGCGCCTCCGATCTGGTCGATATCGAGAAAAGTACTCGATATCGGGTAGCTGGTGCTCGATCTAGTTGGCCTGGTGTTTGTCGAGCAACTTTTCCCCGACACTGGCTCGGACATGCGGTGCTGAGGTTGTCGATATCGAGTAAGGTACTCAATATCGAGTAGATGCTGCTCCGTATGTCTTGTCCTCGGCCTCAGCTTCTCGATCAGGCTTCCTCGATCAAAGGTGTGACCTCAAGTTTGTCGATATCGAGTAGAGCTCCAGAGTCGGGTTGGCTTCGTCTTCAGCTTCCTCGATCAGCTCCTACTCGACCAGGCACTGCGCGGATGTTTTGGTCGATATCGAGTAAAAGTACTCGATATCGAGTAACTCTTGGCTCCAGCTTGATTCGTCCTAGTTCCACTGCTTCTTAACCTTGGACTTCTGTAGTTGATTTCCGAGCTTTTTCCTCCTTTCTCAGAACTGCTGTGAATTGCCTCGAATTCTGCAGATTTAAACAAAAACTAGTGTAGATTCCATAATTTGGCAAATAAACATAAACTACATAGATTCTGTATTATTCTAGCCCAAATGCATGAAATGTATGCAGAAAACGATATAAAAGTTACCGTAAAACATGGCAGATTTAGCTCACAACAATAACCAGCTGATATAGCTTTTACCTCTTCCATGGGATCTGTTTGCCTTTCAGTTTTATTAAAAGAATACTCAATTACCTCATCGTTGATGTTGAAAGTGAGTACTCCCTTCCTTACGCTTATGTTGGCATCCACCGTCGCCAAGAAGGGCCTTCCTAGAATAATTGGACAAGAAGGGTCCTCCGCCATATCAATAACTAGAAAATCAGCAGGGACAAAGAACTTACATACTTGCACTGGCACATTGTCTACCACGCCTGTTGGGATGACCACATGTTATTGGCCATGTAAGCTTAGCATCCACATGCTCTATGGCACCTATCTTAATCTTGGACCATATTTTTAAAGGCATTATACTCACACTAGCTCCAATATCACATAAAGCATTAAATTTATACTGACCAAATCCAATGGTTATAGCAAACTTACCTGGATCTGGCCTTTTCTCAAGTATGTCCTTATGGTTGCACTCCTCTGTAATCTCAGCCATTGACCGCTTCTTGCTTAGAATCACCTTGAGGAATTTGACGTAGGATGGCATTTCATTGACAGCTTCTGTGAAGGGTATGGTGACATTGAGCTTCTGAAGCATCTTGATGAAGCGCTTAAATTTCTTCTCTGTTAGGTCCTTTGGAGATTTTGTTGGGAAGGGCAGCTTCTTTTTCTGAGCCAGAACAGATGTCGGAGGTGTTGTAGCTTTCTCGACGTTGACTTGGTTCTCCTCGACATTGACAAGATTCTTCTCGATATTGGCCAAATTTATCGACGTCGAGTTGTTGTGTTGTGCAGACGAAGGTTGATCCAGTTTGTCCTCGATATCGAGTAGTCCATCCTCAATATCGAGTTGCCTCTCCCCGACATCGACCAAGGTCTGGTCGATATCGACTTGCTGTTCAGCTCTTTCGTCCTGCTGTTTTCCGACCTCTGGCTCGCGTAGTTGATGCCCGCTCCTGAGTTTTACAGCAGCTATGTGTCCGGTTTTCCCTTTGGGATTGGGTTCTGAAGATCCAGGGAGGGTTCATGACTGTCTGGGGACGCCTGCTGCTAGCTGGCCAATCTGTGTATCAATTGATTTCCTCAAGACATCGATTTCTCCAAATTTCATATTGATGTTCTGGAACTTACTGTTGATGGTGCCCTGATTCTGGCGCATTTCGTCAAGGACAAGCTGTAGGTCATCCTTCCGTTGGTCCCTTTTTGGATGTCCTTGAGCTCTGTATGGCAGGGGGGTCCTAGGGGCACCTTGGTTCCATTGTGGTTGCTGAAACCTTTGGTCCCCCATATAGCGATTAGGACCCCCTACGTAAGCTGTCTCTTCGTGGTATTCTGCCAGCCTGACTTGCTCTGTGTGTGGGCACTCAGTAGTGGTGTGCCGCTGTGATCCGCATTCGATGCAGGGTTTTTTGACAGAAAGATACTGGACTTGCTTGAGGAGCTTGCGATTTTGATCTATGTAGTATTGCTCCTTGACATCTGGATCAATTTCTTTAGAGGGCTCGTAGAGAGGTATGGATGGGGCTGGCATGGCGTAGGCATTCTCCTCATAGTTGATTGGAGTCCCATACTTGTTGTCGTAGTTGGTCAGCTTGTCAAGGGCAGCCCATGCGTCAGCTGGCGGCATTGTCAGATACTCATAATGAGTATACGTGTTGATCCTATCCTTAGCAGTCAAGTCAAGAGAATTGAAGAAGATTTCCTGAACGACGCAAGGTTGTTGTCCATGTGCAGGGCAGGATCACAGTAGATCCTTATATCGTTCCCATGCCTTTGCTAGCGGCTCTCCAAGCTACTGTTTGAAAGATGTAATCTTCTGGCGGAGGAGCGCTGTCTTGGCAGGAGGAAAGAATTTATTGAGAAATTCCTGCTTTACTTGAGCCCATATAGTGAGAGATCGTGGACGGAGACCCTCAAGCCACTTTAATGTTGGACCAGCCAGAGACCAACGAAAAGCCTTCATCAAGATATATTCCAAGGTGGTACCTTCACTAAGAGTACGACACATATCATTAAAGTTGGTAATATGTTGAAGAGGGCATTCATTAAATCTACCATGAAAAGCATTATGTTTAATTTCAATTAGGAAAGGAGTGCGAATTTTATAGTTATTTTCAGGGATTAGAATAGCCGATTCAGGAACGACGAGAGTCGGGTGCATGTAATCCTCTACAGTGGTAGGATATTGGGCAAGCTCATCTTCTAATTGCCTCCTTTGCGCAGCTTCCTGTTGCCTGTCTGTTCTCTCAGTGGTGAGGGCAGTATCTTTGACGACTACTTCTCTCCTAAGCCTCTCAATTAGCTTTTCTTGAGTTTCTGCGGCCGCCATGGCTCTTTTTAGTTTAGCGTGGATGTGTAGAAGGCGTTCCGGTTCGTCTAAGTCGTCAAACTCAGGTGGTTGACTAGAACGGCGCATACACCTGTGAAGTAACTCAAAGAAAAAGTGAGATTTAACTACCTAAGGCGCGAATGATTGCTTCCCCGGCAACGACGCCAATTTGTTGAAGGAGGAAATCGAGAATGTAAATTAAAATATGACTAAAGCAAAGCAAACCAGATTCCGTCCCTTGCAAATAATTACAAGACCTCCTCCTGATGTAGCAGCGGGAAGTCAGGATCGATCAACGAGGAAGCGTGTCAGCGGATCCTAGGCAGCGGAAAATCTCACAAGTGGTCGACTACAGATGCTCGATCTCGACTAGGATTTATTCGACAGAAGATCGAACAAGTCGAAGCAAGCAGCAGTAGTCACTGGATGTTGATCGATATCGAGGAGCTCTTACTCAATATTGAGTAAAGCTTTCGTCGATCTCGGGTACCTGCACACCAGAAATTACAGCGATCTCGTCGATCGAAAATCAGAAGTCGATGTCGACCAGTTTTGGTCGATATCAAGTAGAGCAAAAACTAAAACGAATGCAAGAAACTTTGTATCGGAATTAACTCAATAAACTAAAAGACTTCCAAGGCCAGGGTATCAACACCACAATGATAACCATGCAAAATTACATATAAAGGCATAAAAGATCATGTTTTCCATCAAATAACCTTCGTTATTAACAAATAGGAATATAGAGACTTTTGCATAAACCCTAATTGTTACTAACCATTTTCACATAACTAACCCAAGTTTCATTAAGATCACTTTCGCTTCAATAATACAAACAAGGATCACCTTCAACTTTCGCAAAAGAATTATGCTCGTAGGGATAGAAGACGAATTGCATAAAAAGATCGTACTTTTACCGCATCATTTCACATGGTTATTGTCGGGCTCACCCCAACCCTAGAAGTTGGTGGACTACTCGCTTTTCATCGCAATCGCAGACATCTTCGATGAAAAAGAACTATCTTTCATTAATACCGAAACGCACTTTCCCGAGTCCTCATTCTTGAATCGCAGACATCTTCGATGAAAACGCACTTGATATTGACTAAGTCCCTCAGCTTTCTGCTTTGTTCTTGAAACGCACTTTCCCGAGTCCTCGTTTGTCGGATTGACGCATATGACCATGCGTTGGAAAGCTTTTTCTGAGGGCTACAACTCTCATGAAGACATCAAGGCTTGATTAAGAATGATGAATACCGAAATTTGGCCTTTTCTCCAGCTGCACCATCCTTAGCTTCTTCGTGAGTTTTCCTTTAAGCTCCAAAGTGCGTCCGATTTCTACGAAATATAACAAAAACTTGTGTAGACCTCCATATATTGCAAACAAACATAAACTACACAAACTATGTATTATTCTAACCCAAATGCATGAAATGCATGCAGAAATCGATATAAAAGTAAGTGTAAAACATGGCAGATTCGGCTTACATCAGGCGCCAATTTGATGAAGGGTTTATTTCAAACAAATAAATTTAGAAGATCGAAACCCCGCTATAGTATAGTAGTGTCAAGTTCGTCCGCATGGAGAAAGTAGTGACACAATTCTAGTTACCAAAGAGCAAGAAATAGCAAGAAGAGATGGAAAATTATAGAATTTTGGGGGTTTGTGGGCTGCTAGAATTTTTAGGAAAAATCAATAATAATAAAAGTCTAGGGCATAGGGATCACCACAATGATAATCATACAAGCATTGCAATGAATCAAGTAAAAATCATGTTTTTATCTATTAAATAGGTCAACTTGCATCAACCCTAGCAAAGCAATCAATTTATTTTCACAAATTAATAAACTTTACTAACAATCTCAATTAGGTTATCAAACTTGCGTTCAAAATCCTAATTATTGTCCAATTCACAATTCAATCTTTCAATTTAATTGCAAAAAGGAATTTCCCCAATTTTCATTGAGTACTTAAACACATAAAATAGATAAAAACCAATCAGTTCATCAATTCATAGCAAAATTGCAAGCATAACTATCGTTGGGATCCCCCAACCCTATAAAAGGCGACTACTCACGCATAAACATGGTAGACAATGAAAAATTCATGAAATAAATAAAAATCAGAAATTCAAATTGCATAAAAACCTGAGAATAATGTCAACAAAGCGTCCCAAAAGCATCACAAAACGTTCTCCAACTTTCACCGAAGAAATCGCTTCAAAAAGCTCCCAAATCCGCTCACAAACTCTCTCTAAACGTGTGCTGAGAATTCTAAAAGTGTGCTGAAAAAGAGGTGGGAAGAAGAGAGAGCCTCCTCCAAACTCTAAAAATCCTATTTATACTTCATATCCCATAAACCTAATAGGGAAATAATAAATATATGGATTTTATCTAAAGTCTATCTAAGAAAAGGGGTAAAAATAATTAAATCCGGGAAAATCAGGTTCGCTGGGGTCCATACCGAAGCGGATGACCTCGGTACCGACCCCCCTTAGGGTCGGTATGACCACTGTTGCTTGATCTCGCTTCGCTTGTCCAGATTGAGCCTCGGTACCGACCCAGGTTGGGTCGTTACAAGGTCGGTATGACGATGATCCATCTTGGACTTAGGAAAACGCTCGTATCTCCTTCGTTATAATTCCGATTGCTTCCGTTTTTTTTCCTCCGTGCTCCTTATTCTTTTCCGCATCTTTTCTCTCTTGAAAGTTTCTTCAAAAACAGCTCCCAAAATCCTGTAAAACATACTAAAGCTAGTGTAGACAACTATTTCCCATGAAATATGAAAACTTATACAAAAGACACTAAACCCAATGCAAAACTTATGAAAATGACTCAAATTAATGATAAAACATATGGAAAAATATGACTAAAAATATGCACATCAGGTGACCGGATTTTCTTTCACTCATTAAGTTTTCCATATATTTTTTAAATTTCCTACCAAACTCCAATATATGATATATAACAACAGAAACACCATATAACAATCTCCATAATGTAACATCATTCTCAACATAATCCCCGGATAGGAATAATGTAAAGAATGGGCAATATTTAGATCATGTGGAGCATAATATGAAATAAGGCTCAATATGGCTTTTGTGATGCATAAGCATATGTAAAGGCTAAGATATAACAATATGAGCATTATATAGAAATATAAAGTCCTCCATCCTCTTATCATGCAACATGTCAAAGGCAACCTCAAATTTTACCTCCTGTCATGGTTTTCATAAAAATATGCACTTCATTTTGACTTCCCTTTACTAGGAAATTTCATGCTATATCTCTAATGAATCCAATTTTACATCGTCAATTTCAATTTAAGCTTCCATGACACTAATCAAAAATTTTAATGGGGATGATTGATAACTCCACTCCCTTGATGAAAATCGGATATGGTTTCAAAGGCTTTGACACATGGCTTGTGACAAAGGTCTTGAAGCTACAACTGTGTTGATGAAACACAAAACCTGTATTATGTGCATATTATTTTCGGATGTTATTATATTTTATTGTTATTAAATATATTTCCTGATATTATTATATATTATGCACTAACATATGCAGCAAGATTTTCGAATGAAATCTCCTTCCTTAAGCTTGAAATCGAGAAGAATCAAATCGGAGATCATGGCTTCCGAGTTTCCCCAAATAGAAGATTGTATAGATAGCCATGATCTGTTCTAGCCGTTGAAGAGAGATCCTTCTTTGAAAGAGGCGTCGATTTGATTTAATATAAGATGGAGATCAAGAGAAGACAGAAATACAGTTGTTGAACACAAGCACTCATTCGCACTCAAGCCTTCAAGTCAATCTGTCTTCTTCGTGTGCTCTCTGCTAGTTGTTAAGAGTCGTATCTTTTGTTTCAAAGCATTTGAGAGTTACACAGTGAGCTTATAGGATATATTTCGAGAGAGTGTTATACTCGAGAGTTTGTAACTCAGGAAGTGGACACTAGGCGATTGATTCACGAAGTGTAAGAGGATTGTACTAGATAGCTGAGAGAGGTGGGGCTCTTCTAGATTGGCCTAGGAATCCAAGGGAACGTGAGTTGACTAGATTGCAATTGTATAGGAACGAGGCTTCTCGGTGAGCTATTAGGATCCTAAGTCTTGTGAATCAATAAAGCCAGTTGTATCCTAGGGTTGTGGAAGAACCCTAGGCGGGGACGTAGGCCAAGTTCGTGTCGAACCTCGTTAACAATTCGTTGTGTCCTTTACTTATTGCTTTACCTTATTTCCACACTTGTTTCGAATTGTATAACTCCTTTGTGATTCAGGTTTTCCAGAGGAAAGAATTAAGTATAATCTCAAAGGGTTTTGCAAGCGTTTCAAAAGTCTTCAGAATATCAGCGAAAAATTGGCATACTCTATTCAACCACCCTTCTAGAGTATCTTTATATTACTTTGTTATACATTATCGAACCTTCAATTGGTATCAAAGCCTTACTCACTGCTTTTGATCTAACAATCTTGTGAGTTTTGATCATGTCTGGTGAAGCAAGCGGAGGATTTGCACAAGGGAGGTCTACTAGTAAACCACCACTCTTTGTAGGAAATAATTTCGTCCACTGGAGGTCCTTGATGAAAATGTTCATTATAGATCAAGATCTGGAACTTTGGAACATTATAGAGAATGGTCCGAAGGTTCTAGTGAAAGACGGATCAAATGGAACCAAAGTGGCGAAGACCGAGGTTGAATTCATCCAAGCGGATCTTGAACTCATCTCCAACAATTACAAGGCCATTAACTTACGATACTGTGGTCTTAGCACTGATGAGTTTAACCGTATTTCATCTTGTAGGTCGGCTAAAGAGATTTGGGACAAGCTGGTTGTCACCTACGAAGGAACCAGTCAAGTGAAGGACATCGAGATCAGCATTTTCCTTCGAAAGTATGAACTTTTCAAAATTAAGCCAGACGAGTCTATCAAGGCCATGTTCACACGGTTCACGGAAATCACAACCAACCTTGACTCTCTCGGCAAGACCTTTGAGAATGTTGAGAAAGTAAGGAAGATGTTGAGGTGTCTCCCAAAAGACAAATGGGGTCCGAAAGTGACAGCTATAGAAGAAGCCCAGAATCTCACCACTCTACCCCTTGATGACTTGCTTGGGAAGTTGATCACACATGAGATGATTCTCAATGAAGACGATTGAGAACTTCCAACAAGCACTAAGAACTTGGCACTTAAGTCTAAGAAGGATGAACCCAAAGATGCATCTGATTCTAAAGATGAGGATGATGATGAGGATGATCCCTTTGCTCTCATTACAAGGGGTCTTTCTCGAATCCTCAAAATGAAGAAGCAATTCAACAACAAGGATGGATCAGAGTCTTCTAAATTTCGAGGTAAGTCTCAATACAACAAATATGACAAGAAGACTTTGTTTTGAAGGTGGTGAAACAGATCATCCTGTGAAAGATTGCCCTCAAAAGACAAAAAGCCAGTTCAAGAAAGGTGATAGACAGAAAAAGAAAGCCATGGTGGCAACTTGGAGTGATTCGGACACATACTCCGATGATGAGAAGACCAATGTCTGTCTTATGGCCTCAAGAGATGAATCCCACGATGAGCAACTTGAGGTAACTGTAAGAGAGCTTATGGCAAGTCCAAAAGAGATATTATGGAAATTCCTTTCTAATATGATTGCCAATGAAGAGAAACTTATTGCCCAAACCAACACTCTTATTAATAAAATTGTGGACCAGGAAAGAACTATTGAGGATCTGTCTATTAGGGTCAAAAGTCTTAAAACTTCTTATTCAGGTCTTGGCATTAAAGTCAAGACTCTTGACTCACAAAAATATGAACTCAAGCAAGATTTCTCCTCTCTAAGAAATGGACATCATGACTTAGAGAACGAGAAGATCACCCTGAATAAGAAGATTCAAGACCAACAGACAGCCCTCATAAGTTTCACCAAATTCAAAGGCACTCTTGATAGGATGTTGGGTGAGCAACAAAGTTCTCTAAACAAAAATGGTATTGGTTAAAATCCAAGGTTTTTAAAGATGCAGCACATTACCACTTTTGTAAAGGGAAAAGGAAGAAGAACCTCTCCTATATGTCACCACTGTGCGAGAAAGGGACATGTAAAAGAGACCTGCCCCTATAGAAGAAAGGATCTACATATCATTCGCAATACATTTCATGTTCACTTGAGAAAAGAACGGATAACGCAAGTTTGGGTCCCCAAATGCACTATTTTACCAAATATGGTTTATCCCAATAATGGATCTAAATTTGCTTATTGGTCTAGCCACAAAGGTTGATGTTTGTCTTGTAGGAGATCACCAAGGTGAAAGAGCAAAAATGGATTATTGATAGTGGATGCTCGAGACATATGAGTGGGAAGAGGTCTCTCTTCCATGATCTAAAGAAGCAATCCACTGGAACAATCACTCTTGGTGACAAAGGAAAGTGTGACATCGTTGGTATTGGTAGTGTTGGTAGTGATCCTAACCATAGCATTAAAAATGTTTATCTTGTTAGTGGTTTGAAATATAATCTACTTAGTGTTTCTCAACTATGTGATAGTGGTAATAATGTTAGATTTAACAAGAAAAGATGTCTAGTGCGCAGAGAAGATACATGTGAAGTAGTTCTAACTGCCTATCGTTATGCTGTGAATGCTGAAAAAGTGGCACAAGGAAGCTTATCCTGTCTAAAGACTTTGACGGACGATCCAAAGCTCTGGCACAGGAGACTCGGTCATGTAAGCCCACATACACTACAGAATCTTGTGTCCAAAGGACTTGTAAGAGGACTACCTGAGATGGACTTCAAAGGTATTGATATGTGCAAAGCATGCACACGAGGTAAACAAACACGTAGCTCTTTCAAACCCAAAAAGGTTGTAAGTACTTCTAGACCCCTTGAACATTTACATATGGATTTATGTGGTCCTATGCGAGTCAAATCTCCCAATGGTAAAAAGTACATGCTTGTTGTTGTTGATGATTTTTCGAGATATACTTGGGTTGCTTTTTTAAAAGAAAAATCAGAGACCTTATTTGAGTTTTCAAAACTTTGTAAAGAGTTGCAAACTTTAAGAAACGGGCCCATAGTGTCAATTCGAAGTGATCATGGTAGGAAGTTTGATCAACTTCAGTTTGATTTGTTTTGTGCTAAATATGGCATCTCTCATAATTTTTCTTCTCCTAGGACACCTCAACAAAATGGGGTTGTGGAACGAAAGAACCGCACCCTAGAGGACATGGCCAGGACTATGCTTTTAGAAAATGCATTACCTAAAACCTATTGGGCTGAAGCTGTTAACACAGCTAACTATATTTTGAATCGTTGTCTTATTCGTTCCATCTTAAAGAAAACGCCTTATGAACTTTTCAAATGCCGCAAACCCCTTATATAATATTTTAAACCCTTTTCCTGTACTTGTTTTGTTCATAACAATGGAAAAGATAACCTTGGAAAATTTGATGCGCGTAGTGATGAAGGTATATTTCTTGGCTACTCCACAAGTAGCAAAGCATATAGAATCTTCAAGAAAAGGACCAAGTTGGTTGAGGAAAGTATACATGGTAAGTGAAAGTATTGCAGATTTAGATCTTAACATCCATATAGAGAATGAGGATGGTGATGATTTTGCTATCAAGAACACAAAGAAGAGGAACATGCATGATCAGATTCTTAACACTGAAGAATTAGCCTAAGGTGTTGAAGCTCAGTCCAAAGCCCTTACCGACCAATCCAAAAGTGTTGGGACTTTAGAAACTGTTGTAACTGAGCCTAACAGATCCACGGAGTCGGATGTACCACAAATCAATCATGTTGGTGTGACGAATCAAGGAGCTGATACTAGCAAAAGAAAATTCAAATACTCCTCATCACACTCATTAAAGGATATCATCTCCGACCCTACATCTAGTGTTCAAACTCGTTCTAAACTTAAAGATCTTTGTGCTTTTCACGCGTTTGTCTCTCTTATAGAACCAAAGAAGGTAGATGAGGCCCTTCAAGAGCCAGACTGGATCATTGCTATGCAAAGTGAGCTTAACGAATTTGAAAGGAACAAAGTCTGGACCTTGAAGCCTAGGCCAAAGCATCAATCAGTCATTGGCACACGTTGGGTATTTCGGAACAAGCTAGATGAGAATGGTAAGATCGTCAGGAACAAAGCAAGGCTTGTTTCTCAAGGCTACAATCAAGAGGAAGATATTGACTACGAGGAGACTTTTGCTCCCGTAGCCAGGCTTGAAGCCATTCGCATATTATTAGCATTTTCATCTTTTATGGGTATAAAGTTGTATCAAATGGATGTCAAGTGTGTTTTTCTTAATGGTTTCTTAGAGGAAGAAGTCTATGTGGCTCAACCCCCAGGTTTTGAAACTATACGGTTTGAAACAAGCCCCAAGAGCTTGGTATGAGCACTTGTCAAAATATCTTTTAGAAAATGATTTTAAAAGGGGGTTGATCGACAAGACTCTTTTTATCAAGACCAAAGGATAGGACATTTTGGTTATTCAAATATATGTTGATGATATATTGTTTGGAGCTACTAACACATCTTTGTGCAAGGAATTTTCTGACATCATGTGCAGTGAATTTGAGATGAGCTTGATGGGTGAACTCAACTTCTTTTTGGGATTACAAGTTCATCAATCTAAGAAATGGATCCTTGTAAACCAAAGCAAGTACACTAAGGATCTCTTGAAGAAGTTCAAGATGGATAAATCCAAAGCAGCCAAGATCTTTGTAAATAGACATTTAGTTTTTGGGATTTTTTGACATTTGTTGCTTTTGTTTTGGGTTTTTGGACATTATTTTTAAGTTTTTCTATTGTGGGTATTTCTTTTCTAACACTTTTTGGAGGCACAAAGAGGAAAGAAGCAACTCGATTTCGAGCAGACTAGGTCGATATTGACCATAGCACTCGAAATCGACCAAGGCCTACAACAGCATTTGCACTCGATTTTCTGACGATCAGCACGTCTGTCTAGTGAGTTTCTTTCTTTACCCTTATTTTTTATACAGTGAGGACACTGTAATGTTTAAGTATGGGGTGGGGGAAGGGCTTACTTTGTGCATATTTGATTATATTTGGCAATATGTGTGCATATTTTAAGTTTATTTCTTGAATTGCTTATACATTGCTACTTTGGATTTCATATTCTATTTATGTGCTTATATGCATGTTTTCCAAAGTTTGAAAAATCACCCCCACCAAAAATTTTGAATTATTGTCATGGAAGCTTTAATTGAACTCGACGATGCAAAATGGGATTCATTAGAGATATAGCATGAAATTGCCTAGTAAAGGAAAGTCACAATGAAGTGCATATTTTTCTTGAAAACCTTGAAATGAGGTAAAATTTGATGTTGCTTTTGACATGTTGCATGATAAGAGGATGGAGGACTTTATATTTTCCATATAATGCTCATATGTGTATATCCTAGCCTTTACCTATGCTTATGCATCACAAAAGCCAGATTATGCCTTATTTCAATTATTGCTCCACATGTTCTAAATATTGCCCATTCTTTACCTTATTTCCTTATCCGGGGCTTATGTTAAGAATGAAAGCTACATTATGGATATTATTATATGGTGTTTGTGTTGTTATTATCATTATTGGAGTTTGGTAGGAAATTGAAAAATATATGGAAAATTTAATGAGTGAAAGAAAATCCTATCACCTCAGGAGATAAAGGTAGATCGACCGTGCTTGCTGAGATAATAGTTTGGCGAGATGGGACACACAAGTAAGGAGTCCGAAGTACTAAGTATCCGGGGCCATTCATGACACCCATGTTTGCGACTCACGAGAAGGCAGTGATGAGGTCAGAGAGGTAAAAGCATAATATTGAAAAAAAAAAGCAATGAGCGATGAGAGAAAGGTGAGAAATCAAAGGAAGAAGGAATGTGGTAAGAAAATTTGGAAATTACTCCATTTCCCCGGATCATTAGCACCACATGGCCAAATTGCCCACCTTTAGCCTTTTACCAATCTACTCCTTGTTGAGCTTAAATTAAAGTCCTCTTGATTATTAATGTTTTGTCACTTATGAGTTGTTTTTGCATAACCCTCCTTTTGTGAGTAGATGTTGCTTTTATTCACAGGCACGAATTTGTGAAAGAAGTACCTTTTCAAGGATGGTAATTGATTGCAGGGACATATGAGAATGGATCTAATATGTTGAGAGTTTTGATTTCTTCCCCTGTATGACCAGTAAAATTATTGTTTGAGGATAAGCAAGCTTAAGTATGGGGTGTTTGTTGTGAGCCTAATGTGCCATGTTTTACACTTACTTTTATATCGATTTTTGCATGCATTTCATACATTTGGGTTAGAATAGTACATAATCTATGTAGTTTATGCTTATTTGCCAAATAATGGAGTCTACACTAGTTTTTGTTTAATTTTGCAGAAATCAAGGCATTTTAGAGCCATTCATAGAAAGGAGGAAAAGCTCGAAGTCAACTACAGAAAGTCCAAGGTCAAGGAGCAGCGGAACCATGACAAATCAAGCAAAGAACGAGAAAAATCGACTCGACATGATCTGGTCGATTTCGACCAACCTTGGTCGATATCGAGGAAGCTGGTCGATGTTCCACCAGAAAGCCAAGATCGGGTGAAGAATACAGAAGAGGTCGATTTCGACCATACTGGTCTATATCGACCAAAGCCCAGTCGAAATTCCTCTTGGGAGCCGAAATCAAGTGTCTAACGCCGAATCCGAGAAGATAGCTCGATATCGACAAAACCTGGTCGATATCGATCAACCTACAGAGGCCGATTTCGAGCGAGTCCGAGTCCGAGTGCTGAGCTGGCTTTCTTCCATATTAAGCAAGAGATATTCTATCAACTCAAGAGGAGATTTATCAAGTTCTATCAAGAGAAGAAGGATCTATCCACACTAATCCTAGTTTCCTTTTAGATATATTTCTTTTATTTCCAAATTTAATCTTTAAGTATTTAGATAGATAAATTTAGATATAGATAAATGTTTCTTTCCTAGATTAGCTAGAGAATGAAGCCTATAAATAAAGCCTTAGGGCTGAGTTTTATTCATTCAATTCTAGTTACAATTAGTTACATAGATAGATAGATAGATAGATAGATAGATAGATAGATAGATAGATAGATAGATAGATAGATAGATAGATAGAGAGAGAGAGAGAGAGAGAGAGAGAACTTGTGGCGAGTGGAGCAAGAGAGTTGAGAGACGATTTGGTTTCAATTGGTTGTAAGCTTTCTTTTATTTTATTAATGCAATTTAGTTCCCTTTTATTATTAATGTCTTTCTTGATGATGAAGAGCGAGTAGTCACCCAACTTCTAGGGTCGGGGTGAGCCCGACAGTAATGTAAGGTTATGCGGTAAAGGTACAATCTTTTTATGCGAATTCGTCTTCTATCCCTATGATCATGATTCTTTTGCGAAAGTTGAAGGTGATCCTTGTTGGTGTTATTGAAGCGAAAGTGATCTTAATACAACTTGGATTAATTATGTGAAAAAAGGTTAGTAACAATTATGGTTTATGCGAAAGCCTATATATTCCTATTTGTTAATAACGAGAGTTATTTGATGAAAAGCATGATCTTTTATACCTTTATGTGTTATTTTACAATGTTATCATTGTGGTGTTGAAACCCTGATCTTGGAAGTCTTTAGTTTATTGATTTATTTCATCAGTTTTGAGTTCTGTTCTGCGAAAAGTTTCGAATTTTAAGTTTCTGTGATTACTCGAAATCGAGCTACTGTTGGTCGAAGTTTTAGGTTGAGCGCCCTTCTGGTCGATTTTCTGCTGAGTTTTGGAACTGAAAAGGCGGGCGCTGACACGCTTCCTCGTGAATACGATCCTGACTACCTTCTACTACAACGGGAGGAAGTCTTGTATTTATTTCCTGAGACAGGGAGTCAGTTTGCTTTATATTTTATTTATATTTCATAATTGACCATCCTCTTGCAAAAACAGGGCTGCCTGGGGCCGAAGGTCGTCGCACAATGGGAAGGCTAGTGTGGGAAGTAAACCAGTCAAGGTAGACAAGTGTGCACTAGTAAATCATGGCAAATAAAATACAACATAAAGGCATATCCATCCAGTTATCCTCCGGAGCTATAACCCCTTCATGGAACCAGTTAAGTCGAGCTTCGAAGCTATCCATGGTTTGGTAAAATAAAAGTGCCTCGTACCTCTCGGGGTGAACCTTAAACTTCGATAACATGCTGAATCGAATATGTAGCCAGGCCGCCTCATCCATGCCTAAAAAATATGCGAGTGCTCAGAATCCACAATTCCCATCATCTGCAACATTATGTAGCCCCGCTACATAAGGAACCATCAAATTCTCGAAATTATCCCGTCCAAAGTCATATCCACCTATTGTATCTGGTGGAAACTGTGGGTCACCCTGTCGGGTCCCTCTTCCTCGGCCTCTACCGCGTCCCCTGCCCTCTGTTTGGCCTCTCTCTGCCCTTTGCCTCCTCTCCTCCCATGCTTTAACCATGTTTCTCGAGCAAACTCAAAACCCATCGTTTGGCGGGTTGTAGATGTATCTGTCCTCCCCCTCAGCCTCCTCTTCGGGTTAACTGGGTTTGGAACACCGATAGCCACACATTCAGGAGCAATCATCGTCCTCCAGTGGGTTGCGACTATCTGAGTTTCCTGCTCGGTTAGATTACCTTCTGTAATTATTTTTCTCAATTCTCTAATAGACACTGCATTTAAGTCAATCTCAACTGGTGCATCTACACTTGCCAACCTAGGACCCCACCACTCTAGTTGTCACCAAAATATATGTATATCGTCTTCAACGAACACTCGGCGTTCGACGTCTTTAATCCGCTTCACTTCATGCACGCATGGCAGGCCCATCGAAGACCTAACATAGCAATCTAGACACTCTAGAGGATACCCTCCTCTACATGTGAGCAAGTATATGTTATATAAATGTTTCATACCGTTCTCAGACACCCCAGTCCACAATAAATTGAACATATCAATTTTCTTAATCTTCGTCAATGTCTTGTCTCGAGACATCTCTAAAGATACGTCAAGTTGGAGACGTTGATCCATCAACATCCTGTGGATGTGCTCAACAATAGTGTCAAGTTTTCCAGTGCTCACACCTAACTATTTCTTCAATACCGTGTATGCAAATTCCGCTCTGCATATAAATTTAATGAGATATAAATAATTGGATATTTAATGGACAAATTAGCTGTCTTAGTCATTCAATTGCTTTCTTCCTTTACTGAACTTGAATTTGGCTCTCAATTCATAAATCCATACATGTATTTGACTTGGATCGTTATATTTTTGAGCCGTTGGTTCATAAATCATAATCCAAACAAGGAACGTTACCTACAAACTAGATCCTAACATACTAGAGTAATTACTAATTAGCATGTATGATAGTGTTAACCAAATTCAGAAGAGATAACTAATGAATTAAAATAAAAACTTAAAACTAGTCACGATATGGTATAAATTGAGCAATTTGTAGGAATGAAACAAGTAACATTTATGTACCAGCTTGTTGTTCGGTTGTCGAGGTGAAAATATCGGTCGGTCAAGTGCCAAGTCAACTTCTCCTTATGACTAACCCATACAAGGTCTAAATACTCCATCAAACCTCACCGTGTCCCCCAACGACCCTTCATCTCTTCGTGACGTCGGGCGAATGATTGGCTAGACATAGATCTGAACTGCATAACAGTCTCTAGAAAATTCTTTCTGTATAGACTCCTGGTTATGGGTCTTGCTGTAAGCTTTTTCTTCAATGTTACGATGCATGTGAACCTCGCACAATATGTGATTTGCATCCCCAAATACAGTAGCAACGACATTGATAAGAGCACCATCCTTATCAGTCACTATCACCCCTGGACGGTTTTGACACCATCCTTCCACTTGTCGCAGCACCCAATTGTATGTATTTTCAGTTTCATCACCCAAGAATGCAAATCCCACATTAAACTTCATCTCAGTGCTTGTTAGCCCAACTATCTCAAACAACGGCAAATCATACCTAGATCAAAGTCATTTTCTAAATTATATGATTAAATTACAAACAATAAAATTAGAATATTGACTACATTATCAAAACTTAAGCTTACCTGTTAGTCTTATAGGTTGCGTCCATAATCATGACGTATGAGAATTTCTTCCACAACTCTAGTGAATCCTTATGAGCAAATGCTAAGTCTTGCAAAGACCCATCGGGAGGAAGCCTGTGACTGAAAGTGAATTTTCGATACGCGAGCATATTGTGGATATGTTGCATTGGGGTCATATTTTGCATCTCATTCTTTCTTGATTCTCGCCCTTGCATTATAAATTTGTTGTCTCGTGCTCAAATTCTCGTTGAAAGTATTTTTCAATGTCGCAAGAAGCGGAATTGGCTTTACTCCTCCAAATGTCAAATCTTTCACTAGTTGTATCTCCTCATTCGTCAATCGTCCTACCATTTGACGACCTTGCAGTCTAGGAGGCAGTTTATGGTTATGCATACCACACTCAACTTTCAGCCGCCATACATTTCTTTCGGCTTCCTAACCATACAACAAAAATTGACAATTATTTTTTTTAGACCTTCCATCCCGCGGGACTATTACTAGTACATCAACACCTCTAATTTTCTTCTTACGATTTCTATTTTCTCCATATTTTTCACATCCAAGATATACTGAGCCGTATCAGGTTTCCGAGCTATTCCAAGATTTTTCAATTGTGAGAACAAAGTTGTTCACAAAATCAATCTGCCGAGCCCATTCTAACATCGATTTTCTATCCCTCCATTAATAATTATTCGCAAAACAAGGCGAATAATCAAATCCAACAATGTTCATTCTATCAAACTGAAAACAATTGAAATAGAGTTGAAAATAATCAAATTTCACGAATTGAATCAATATTATCATTAAATTCTACTATAAAAGTTCATAAATACCTGAATATTATTGTTGATTCCTTCGTTACCATTGGATGCGTGGTTTGACATTCTTTTATGGAGTTCGGCGCAACTAGGGCAAAACTAAAAGCATACCCTTCCGTTTTCTAAACACGGAAGGCAAACTATTTTGAACTTCCGTATTTTAAAAACGGAAGGCAAAAAGTAGTTTGTCCTTTCGATTTTTAAAAACGGAATGCAAAAAGTAGATTTGTCCTTTCAGTTTTTAAAAACGGAAAACAAAAAGTAGCTTTCTTCTCTCGTGTTTTAAAAACGGAAGGTATAAAGTTGATTTGACCTTCCGTTTTTTAAACACGGAAGTTATGTATTATATTTTCCAAAAAATAAAAACAAAGAAATAATAAATATAGCACAACTCCCATTTTTAAAACACGGAAGTGTTTTTTTTTTTGGTTCCCCACCAAACTTTTTGTGGTGCGGTTAACAACACCCTTAATCCCCCATTGCTAGATTTGCAAATTTTGTAAGAGCATATTTATGAGTTAGCCTCGTCCCGGGCTCATAACTTACTTTTTAACTGTCACATCAGCTTATGAGCCCCAACCCAACTTTTTACCTTTTCAGCAAATTGTTAGTGAGCCCCGATCCGGGCTCGTAACTTACCTTTTTTTTGTTATCTATTTCCTCTTTTCCTTCAAATAAAGAAAGCTATTATTATTATTATTATTATTATTATTATTATTATTATTATTATTATGCAAAATGTGATAAACAATTAATTCATAGGGAAAAAATGGCATAAAAATGATTTTTTTATTGGGTAAGAAGTGAAAAATGGGTGTTGATATATTTGAATTATTTTTTAAAAAAAACATATGTAAAATGGGTGTTTATGAATAGATAAAAATAAATTACATTCAAAAATAGTATTTATTTTATTTTTTATATTGAAAATAAGGCGCAAAATTAGTTTTTTTTTTTAAAAAAATACAAAGTTCGCACACGTGGCAATGCTGGCTACCTTGTACAGGAAGATGGGAAAGAGAAAAACTCAGCTTTTGGGCACATCTAGCCCTCAAACGATGCCGTATTGGGAAGGGGAATTTGAAAAAAAATTAAAACGTGGGCCATGGCCCACCATCTGATCCCATGAGCTGGCTCATCTGCAAGTGTAATTTCTACGGGGCTCATTACCAGCTCAATTAAAATCTTTTTTTCCTTTTTTTTCTAATGTTGTTTATTGGTGAGTCATTGACCTCGCCAATAAACATGGTCTAAGGGGAGTGTTATTTTTGCAAACGGATATTTCGCCAGGTGCCCTCGAGGTATTGCGTTTTTCGCGAGGTATACAACTCTTTTGCATATTTCGTATGGTACCCCTGACGTTTGTATATATTTCGTCTCGCGCCCTTCCTCGGTTAAATTTAACTGAAGCTCTAACCTCCGTCTGTTTTTAATTAAAAAAAATAAAAAAGAAAGAAAGAAAGAAAGTACGATTGAAGCGATGAAGGCGACACAGAGAAAGAGAAGGAGAAGGCAACGTGATAAGCGAGAGAGAGGCCGGTGATTTTCGCGTGGTACTGGACGCCGCTAGCGCCGGAGGGATAGACTAGAGGAGGGACGACGACGGCGACTGTGAGCTCTTGATTGCCTTGGTAACAAAGACGATTCTTTCACATGAGAGAGAGGGAGTCAATTCGATCGGAGACCGACGACACAAGGAAGGAGAGGAATTTAGATAGACTAGAGGAGGGACGACGACGGCGATTGTGAGCTCTTGATTGCCTTGGTAAGTCATTTTTGAAAATTCCTGAAATTTTGTGTTTCGAATTAGGATTTTCAGTTTGAGTTTATGAATTTGAGTGTGGAATTTAGATAGATGTGGACTGAAATCTAGATAGATTTGAATTCGAGTTTGAGTTTGTAAATTTGGGCATTAGGGCTTCAGTTACAGTGAATTCGAGTTTGGAATTCTTTGAGTTACTAGTGTTTGAGTTGATGGAATCTGACCTTCACCGAGTAATAAAAGATAATGATGATCTCACTCCGGAACATCATCAATTTTTCCTGTACCTACTTCTTCATGGTCTAAAATATATACTTGCTAATGCTGATTGCAAGGTGGAACATCATCAATTCAAGAACGGGTACTACTAAACCTGATTCTTTATTGCTATTAGAGTTTGAATCAATAACAAGTACCAAACTTAATTCTCAAATTCCAAATCCTCCACAGATGCTTAGAAAATTAGGGATAAAAAATCTCAAAGAGAGAAAAATAAAGATCAGTACGTGCAGTATAATTCCAATTGCACACAGTCATCACTCTCACTTCACGGATTCGGGGCTTTTGTGGATTAATCATCATTCAATCAAATTCATCCAAGTGAATCAGATTGGGGAAGATTTGTGGACGGTGAATTAGATTGGGGACGATTTATGGAAGGTTCGGCACCAAATACTCACATGCCTCACCCCTAACCCCCAAATTCCCAAACCCTAGAATAGGGTTCTGCACCAAAGACTCACCTGCCTCTCCTTCGAGCAGCAGCGGTGACGTTCTTCTTCGAGCCGCGGATCCGACCTGGCTTGGCGACCTTCTTCGAGCAACAGCTTGTCTCCTTCGCGTTCTTGCTCTCTTCGCTCTCTTGTCTCCGTCCTTTCCTTCTTTTCTTTTTTTTTAATGGAGAACTAACGGAAAATCACAAGGTCCGTTAAATTTAACAAGAAGGGGCGCGAGACAAAAATTTTAAAAACCTCAGGGGTACCACGCAAAATATGCAAAAGAGTTGTATACCTCGCGAAAATTGCAATACCTCAGGGGCACCTCACGAAATTTCCGTTTTGCAAAAGTTGTCATCTTTTGGTATATTCAATACCATTAACTTTTTTTTTTTAATTCTACAGGGCATCCGGATGAGCCTTCTGGCTCACGGATATGGATGATATTGAAGCTGACTACTGACTAAAACCATTAATGGATACAGTTGGGGGAAGATGGGCCCCATGACTAAAACCATTAGTGGATACAGTTGGGGGAAGATGGAACAGTGGTCATTACTAAATTCTATGTCTACCATGTGTTGAAGAAATAACAATTTCCTATTTATAGTTTTAATGAAAGAAAGTAATCAAACAATAACCATTCTTTTAATTAGATTATGTAAAAGGGGCAATTACAATGAGAGGTGTTTGAGAGTTCCACCATCCATTTCAAATCTCGTAAACCTATATAAACTCATAGGATTTCATTTGTTAGATATCCAATCCAAAAATACAGAGAGAGAAAAGCTTAGTTTAAAGCATTAAATAGAGAGAAGCTTTCGAGAGAATTTTCTGAGTAAAATTCCAAAGTGTAGATTTGGGTGTGGGTGTTAAGCAATTTAATTGTAATCACATTATTATCAAAGTTTTGCGGCAGATTATAAACATCTTGTGTATGTGTGTTTTCTATCATTGCCATTCTCATTATTCTGATTTTTGGGAAAGCAGAGCGTATTTTTTCCCAACGATTGGTATCAGAGCGTTGGTTATAAACAATCCACATAAAGTCATATTTGAGTGGGAGCAATGGCCGCAGAAGATAGAAAGGTGAAACTAGACAAGTTCGATGGTGCAGATTTCGGATTTTGGAAGATGCAAATCGAAGATTATTTGTACCAGAAAAAACATTATCAACCTTTGTCAGAAAAGAAGCCAGAGGGCATGAAAGATGAAGATTGGAATCTCCTGGATAGACAAGCCCTTGGAGTTATCCGACTTACGTTATAACGCAATGTTGCCTTCAACATAACAAAGGAAACTACCACGGCAGGTCTTATGTCAGCCCTTTCTAATATGTACGAGAAGTCATCTGCCTCTAACAAAGTTCATTTGATGAGGCGATTATTCAATTTGCGGATGAGAGAAGGCGCATCGGTAGCTCAACATCTCAATGAACTCAATACAGTCACAACCCAGTTGAATTCAGTTGGGATTGAATTTGATGAGGAAGTACGAGCCTTGATACTTTTGTCTTCTCTTCCAGATAGTTGGAATGCTACCGTCACGGCTGTGAGTAGCTCAACGGGAAGCAATAAGTTAAAATTTGATGATGTTCGTGATCTAGTGCTCAATGAAGAGATCCGACGGAGAGGGTCGGGTGAATCATCAACCTCTTCAGTTTTACGTACATACTCAAGAGGGAGAAATTCAACCAAAGGAAATGGACACGGAAGATCAAACAATCAAGCAAAACAAAAGGACAAGAGGTCGAGGTCAAGGAATCCCAATAGTTCCTCTAGCTCGAAGACCATCGAGTGTTGGAATTGTGAGAATACCGAGCACTATAAAAATCAATGCAAAAGCGCTCCACAGAAACAAGAGACGAAGGTGGAGGCAAATGTTAGCTTTAGTTCTAGAGGAGATGATGCATTGATATGTTTCTTGGAGAGAAAGGACGAATCTTGGGTGTTAGATTCTAGAGCATCATTTCATGCTACTTCGAAGAAAGAGCTCTTTGAGAGCTATGTCCCGGGGAACTTTGGAAATGTATATCTTGGTGATGATTAACCTTGTGCAATTATCGGTAAAGGTCAAGTGAAGATTAAGTTGAATGGCTTTGTCTGGGAGTTAAAAGACGTTCGACACATTCCTGATCTAAGAAAGAACTTGATATTAGTAGGGCAGTTGGCAAATAAAGGCTACGATACAATTTTCAATGGTGATAAATGGAAGATTTTGAAGGGTGCAATGACATTAGTTCATGGAAAGAAGAGCGGTACTCTTTACATGACAGCAGGGGCACGTTGCTCAATTGCAGTTGCATCAGGAAATGAAGATTCCAAAATGTGGCACCAGAGACTTGGTCACATGAGTGAGAAAGGGATGAAACTCATGCATTCAAAGGGAAAGCTTCCAGGTTTACGCTCAGTCGAAATGGGCATGTGTGAAGATTGCATACTTGGAAAGCAGAAGAGGGTAAGCTTTCAAACAAATGGCAGATCTCCAAAGAAGAATCGGCTAGAGCTTGTCCACTCGGATGTTTGGGGGCCAACCACTACTTCATCCATTGGTGGAAAACACTATTTTGTGACATTCATCGATGATTACTCTCGGAAAGTCTGGGTGTACTTTCTTAAACACAAGTCTGAAGTTTTTGAGGCTTTTAAAAGATGGAAAGCTATGATTGAAAATAAGACAAATGTGAAAGTTAAAAGGCTTAAAACCGACAATGGTGGCGAGTATGTAGACACCATGTTCAAAAGCTTTTGTTATGAGAATGGGATCCGGATGGAGAGAACGGTTCCAAGTACACCTCAACAAAACGGTGTAGCTGACCGTATGAACCGAACATTAACAGAAAGAGCCAGAAGCATTCGTATACAGTCAAGTCTACCGAAGCATTTCTGGGCAGAAGCAGTCAATATGGCATGTTACTTGATCAATCGAGGTCCCTCGGTTCCATTAGATTACCAAATACCAAAAGAGGTATGGAGCAGTAAAGAGATAACACTTTTGCACTTGAAAGTTTTTGGTTGCATAGCATATGTGCATATTAGTGATCATGGCAGGAATAAGCTTGATCCGAAATCTAAGAAATGCACTTTCATCGGCTATGGCGAGGATGAGTTTGGCTATCGCATTTAGGATGATGAAAAGAAGAAGGTGATTCGTAGCAGAGATGTGATTTTCAATGAGTCAGCCATGTATAAGGACTTGACAAAACGTGACGCCATTAATTCAGAGCAGAGTGGCCCAGTATTTGCATATGCAGATTATATTCCAGATTGTTCTATGTCAGAACCGATCCCAATAAATCCTCTGTCAGAGGAGCACGTTGGAGAAAGTAGTGCACAACAGCCTAACACGACACTACCTTCTACTCCAACTCATATTTTGAGAAGGTCTTCACGGCCTCGTGTTCCTAACAGGAGATGTATGAATTATTTATTGTTGACTGATGGAGGAGAGCCCAAATGCTATGATGAAGCTTGCAGAGCGGTGAAGCAAGCCAGTGAGAGCTTGCAATGAAAGATGAGATGCAGTCTTTGATTTCTAACCAAACGTGGGAACTTGCTGAGTTGCCCATAGGGAAGAAGGCACTTCACAATAGATGGTTGTATTGGGTGAAAGATGAGCATGATGGCTCTAAGAGGTACAAAGCTCGACTAGTAGTCAAAGACTTTCAGCAAAATGAAGGTGTTGACTACACATATATTTTTGCCCCCATTGTGAAGCACACTACTATTAGATCAGTGTTGAGTATTGTTGCAGCTGAAGATCTCCATCTTGAACAATTAGATGTGAAGACTGCATTTCTTCACAGAGACTTAGACGAGGAGATATACATGCATCAACCAGAAGGTTTCTCAGAAAAGGGAAAAGAGAAGATGGTGTGCAGACTCAAGAAGAGCTTTTATGGCCTAAAGCAAGCTCCGAGACAGTGGTACAAAAAGTTTGATGGCTTCATGTACAAAGAAGGTTTCCAGAAGTGTAACGCCGACCACTGTTGCTATGTCAAAAGATATCAGTCCAGCTATATCATTTTACTCTTATACGTTGATGATATGTTGGTAGCAGGTTCTGATATGAATGATATCAGAAGGTTGAAGAACCTGTTATCAAAAGAGTTTGACATGAAGGACTTGGGTCCAGCAAAGAAGATTTTTGGAATGCAAATTACAAGAGATAGGCAGAAAGGGACATTGCAGTTATCTCAGTCAGAGTACATCAAACGTGTCTTGCAAAGGTTCAACATGGGCAATGCAAAACCAGTTGGGACACCCTTGGCTAACCATTTTCGCTTATCCAAGGACCAATCTCCTAAAACAGAAGAAGAAATAGCTCTCATGGCTAAGATTCCTTATGCCTCGGCCATCGGGAGTTTGATGTATGCAATGGTCTATACAAGACCAGATATTGGACAAGCAGTGGGAGCTGTAAGTAGGTTTATGTCCAATCCCGGGAAAATTCACTGGGAAGCAGTGAAATGGATTTTAAGGTACCTACAAGGAACGACAGAAAAATGCTTGTACTTTGGTGATGGTGAATTAAAAGTACAAGGATATGTAGATGCTGACTTTGGAGGTGAAGTCGATCATCGGAAGAGCACAACCGATTACATATTCACTGTCGGAAATATAGTTGTTAGTTGGATGTCATAATTGCAAAAGCTTGTTGCTCTATCGACTATATGGGCTGAGTATGTAGCAGTGACTGAAGCTAGTAAAGAGATGATATGACTTCAAGGTTTGTTAACTGAGCTGGGATTCATACAAGAGAATAATGTGTTGTACATTGATAGTCAGAGTGCAATATATTTGGCAAAAAATTCGGCATTTCATTCAAGAACCAAGCACATTGGACTTCGATACCATTTCATCAGATCATTGTTGGAAGATGAAGTATTGAAACTGGAGAAGATCCAAGGCAGTAAGAATCCAGCAGACATGTTAACAAAGACGGTGACTATTGACAAATTCAAGTTGTTTTCAACTTCAGTTGGCCTGCATGAGTGACAAGACCATGTGTGTGAAGATAGATTGAAATCAGTCTTCTAGTGGGAGATTGTTGAAGAAATAGCAATTTCCTATTTTTAGTTTTAATGAAAGAAAGTAATCAAACAACAACCATTCTTTTAATTAGATTGTGTAAAAGGGGCAATTACAATGAGAGATGTTTGAGAGTTACACCATCCATTTCAAATCTCGTAAACCTATATAAACTCATAGGATTTCATTTGTTAGATATCCAATCCAAAAACACAGAGAGAGAAAAGCTTAGTTTAAAGCATTAAACATAGAGAAGCTTTCGAGATAATTTTCGGCGTAAAATTCCAGAGTGTAGATTTCGGTGTGGGTGTTAAGCAATTTAGTTGTAATCACATTATTATCAAAGTTTTGCGGCAGATTAGAAACATCTTGTGTGTGTGTTTTCTATCATTGTCATTCTCATTATTCTGATTTTCGGGAAAGCAAAGCGTATTTTTTCCCAACACCATGCACCCTATATAATTGTACAAACTCCCTTTTAAAAATCTCCTGGTCGGCCCCACCATTGATTATCATATCTCACCTTCAATCTATATATTCTAACTTTTGAGGATGTGATAATCATTTTCTGCAAGGGCTCTTGTATTTGGTTTAATCATTTTCTGCAAGGGCTCATCGATCTTATGGATTGATCTTCTCTAATTTATAGCCAGAATCTAATTTAAAAAAAAACCCAATTTAAAAACCATTTTTAAAACAGTTTCTATAGTAATAGTGTTTAAAAAATCGGTTTTAGATATGATTCTATATACTTTTCGATACTAATTTTCACATAGTATTCAAAAGCTAAAAGATGAATCATTTATTAAGAATAAATAGGTGAATCAAAACAGGGCCATATTAGGATCTGTGTAATTTGTTTTTCACCTACACAATATATATAAGAACCATTGTAGCATCATGATGTTGGAATGTTGGATCGATTAAGAGAGAAACGACATCAACTCTTTGTCTCTTCGGAAACTCAACATTGTATCAATCGAGAGACAAATCTCAACACTTAAACTTCCTTTTTCCTTAACTCCAGGGCGTAACATTACCCTCCCTTCATACTTATTCGAACCGGTTCTAAGTGCCACTGCTTCCCCTAATCCAAACTCAATCTCATTCACATTCACTCTCGGAACCCCACCAATGAGTATGAGATTTGTCGATCTCATCCTGTCTCTTGGTTTGAAAAAAACCGGAGATTTTCTCCAATTGACGAATCCATCGCGGAACCGCTCGTCGGTAAGCTGATTGTCAACTCCTTGGTTCAACAACAACGCCACTTGCCCTAGACTCTTCTCGAGCAACTCACCAACTCGAATAGGCAATACGACACCCCAAATGAGGCTTCCGAAGTAGTCTTGCGATAGAGGCGGGCACACTCTTGGCCTCATGTTGCCTAAAAGAGCGCAAGTGCTACTTTCTTCATCGCGTTTCTCACTATGAGAACGCGACAATGCTCTCCATAGAAGAGCAGATAATGCTTGGATGGACGAAATCTTGTCGATCAAGCCGCAATCTGCGTTCGCCTTTTCCTTGAGGGCTGCTATTGACTCGGACGAGAAGTAGAAAACCGCCTCCCTTATAGTGTCGTCGGGTTCCATATTGGTTCTTGTTATAAACTCATCGGGATGGATGTAGGGGAACTTGTTGATCGGCCCATAACCTTCCGGAAACCATCGTTCGTGATTAGGTGGTCTCGAGATCTTTGTATCGTTTGATCGGAAGATCTCGGACCACGAAGAGAGGAAGTGCCAAAAGGATGTCCCGTCGACAAGAGCATGGTTCACGGAAACCCCAAGGAAGATGCCATCAACCAATTCGGTTACTTGAATCACTAAGATGGGTTCGTCATGAGCGTCGTAGTTTATTGGTATTCGACCTAGGGCGAATAGTGATCGAACTATGCCCGGTACATTGGTGGGAGAAACGATGTCGTTTACGGTCACATTGTCTAAAGCGGCATGAATAAGCTTAGCTCCATCACCTTTGTTGTTGTCAATGAACATGAATGAATTGTGTCGTGCCTCATCTACTTCGGTGACAAGCTGGCCTGCACAATTTGGATATAAGATGTAAAACATAGGACTTTGTATGATGTACACATAGAAAGTTCACATAGTCCAAATCCGGGAAGCTCGAGTTGGCTGAAACCCCCTAGCTTGGAGAAAAAACAAACAAAAAATTATATGTTTTTATATATATAATTTTTTGTTAATTTTAAGAGTAGAAAGACTAAACAAGAGTAATTGATTTCAAAGATATATAGGTTAGCTATAGGAAGTAAGTATTTAACCCGGTCTTGGATTCAACCCTCTTTAGCTTCATTTTTTTGATATTTTTTGTATCTTTTATTTTTTCCCCCCTTAAAATGACCATGACGTAGATCACAAAATATATATATATATATATATATATATATATATATATATATATATATATATATATATATATATATATATATATATATATATATATATATATATATATAATTCTTCATTGATATAAAAAAATAAAAATTAGACCCTCATAAATAAAATCATGGATCCGTCATAGTATAAGACGTACATGTTAATTAGGTAAATTCGAAATACCTGCTAATGGATAGAAGTGAGTGAGCGTGGAAGACAACGAATGCTTAAGCTTCTCTAAGAAGAAACTCATACCGCCTTCTTCCTTTGATGGAAGTTTGTTGAACATAAGGCCAATTTGAAGATGGCATTGCGCAATTTGTATTAGCTCGCAGAATCCCAAGTAGAAAGGCTTGTTTGATTTTTGGAGGATATGGCTTGGTTTGATGAAACATTCTGAAACTGTTCTAATGGAACCGACTTCCATCTTAATTTGTTGATCTCTAAAGATAAAGGCATGTTACCAGATATGAAATGCAAAGCAGGGAAGAGTTCATTTAATTATAACATTAATTGCATCTATAACATATATATTAATTTGTTCTTAGCTAGGTTAACATACATATAAAAAATTAAGGCATAAGTATATACTCCCTCCGATTCAAAAAGAATGACGTTTGACTTTTTAGCACGTATTTTAAGGAGCTAAAAACTATATAAAATATCAACTTTTTTTAAATTATTTTTTTACAACTTATTATTTGTTGGTAATAAGTATTATATTATAAAAAAATAATAATAAAAAAGTTAATATATTATATAGTTTTTAGCTCCTTTAAATACGTGTTACAAAGTCAAATGAAAACTTTTTTAATCGGATGTAATAATAAATATTGCTATTTGGACTTGTAAATAATTAAGGGGTCCTTATAAAAGCTTTGTGGGCATAAAAAGTCTTCTCACATCAGGTTAGAGGTAAAATCAAATACCAGAATATAAATAGAATAAGTTTTTGTATTAGAAAGTAGACCATTTTTAGCACCCAAAAAATAGATTCTTTGCATTTTGGTCCTAATAGATTATTTGGTTCCTTTATTTTCCACTTTCTCATCTAATTTAATTACCATGTGAAAAATTAAATTAAAATTAAGATAAATAGCATTTATAATATAAATACCGCTTTTTTTGGTGGAGATAATATAAACACCTCTTACATAGACACAAAATCATTCTTCAAAAACTAAAACTAAAAAAAATTTGGTACTGATTTATAAACAAAATATTAATAATACTGTAGTTTATTAACTAAATAAAATTTACTGCTCCGTAAAGAATTTACATACACTATCAAATAAAATTTACTGTAGTTTATTCCATGTCTTAGGGAGATTCCATGTGTAATTGTGTATGACTAAAAAAAATTTGGTACGGATATTTTAATTTTTAAGTGGTTGGTTGGGCGACAAGACAACAGTAGTGCCGTGCCGACAACAGTAGTGACCAAATGCCTCAATTGCAGAAGTAGCGTAATTTGTTGATCTCTAAAGATAAAGACATGTTATTAGCTAGATTAGAAATTCAAAGCAAGGAAGATTGAGGAGGAGATAGTATAAGAGAGTGGGAGACTCACAGATTTTATCGGCTGATACACAAATGGCAAGATACAGACCAGGCACCCCTGGATGGATCTATTTATACTGTGCTAAGGAGTACTTAAATGAGTAAATTACATTCATGCCCCTCCCACATTTACCCATCAATTTATGTAGTACTACTACCTCCGTCCAAGAATACATGGGCTTTACTATTCATACACGCTTTTTTAAAAAGGTAAAAAATATTAACTTTTTTATTAATTTTTTTTAATAATTACAAACTTATTATCAATAAGTTTGTAATTATTAAAAAAAATTAATAAAAAAGTTAATATTTTACATAGTTTTTAGCTCCTAAAGTATTATGCATGTACATAGTAGTGCCAAACAAGTGGAGTTCAGCCTAGGCCTTAACAAGAGTCACAAGACACCTGGTAGGTATTACAACTAAGGGTGTGTTTGGATTCCAAATGCATTATGTTTATAATGCAAAATAATAAGACGGTGTTTGGTTAACAAAAATTTTAAGGCGTTTAAATTATGATATTTTTGGATTCCACGATATATTAATTAAAATACAATTAGTTTATCTCGATTTATATGATTATTTGATTAAATTACAGTTTTACCTCAATTTTTACGAGATTTTTATTCTTACAACCAAACAGACACATAAAACGAGGTAAAATAATTATATTATAATGAAAATGCAATGGAATCCAAACACACCCTAATTTCTATATTGTTAGAACTTCGGTTACAATGGCAATAAAAGATTTTTTTATTTTTATTTTTATTTTTATTTTTATTTTTATTTTTTGCTTCTGGCCACTTTAACAAATTAGAGAAAATAGTAGGGCCGGAGAAAATTTGCCACGAAAACCATACCAACATGTGCCAGCCGAACCAATTAAATTGGTAACCAACTATATTGGTAACCAATTGTCAAAAGTCGGTACGGTAATAGTAATCAATACGGAAAAATTGGGATTATCATTACCAACCGATTTGCAATTGGTTGGCACGGTAATTACCAACCAACTACTACCAATATACATTTAGGTTTTTTTAGTTATATTTTAATTGTTTGAAGATTACATTAAGTTGGAGTATTTTTTTTTTTGGTTCTAAGACTTGCTGTTTGTTATTGTTGTTTGTTATTCAAGTTAATAAGTATTCCATATTACCTATTTCTTTTTTATTTGTTTTTTTAATACTAGTATTACCTATTAACTTGATTTCTTTTTAGATTTGTTATTTTTATAAATTGTTTTTAATCAAGGGAGGAATATTAGTTCGGCTTCGGTTCAGACTAAAACCTAAATTTTATTCGGAAACTAGTGGACATGTTATTTTGAATATTATCGGGACTATTTAAGTCTTTATATTGCTTTTGTGCTTAAATGTATGAACAATTTAAGTATTTATGTTGTTGCTACTTATAAATTTTAAACTTTATTTAAGTTGTATGGTCTTTGATTATTTGTATGCTTTTTTCATCAACACCCAAAATATGGTAAAATACCATTACTAACACATACCAACCAACTTAATTGGTAACCAATTAAGTTGGTGCAACCCCTTCGATGGTTGGTAATGATTTGGATTTTAGAATTACCAATTATAATTGGTTGGTACGTGGTAACGACAAAAACTAATTGGTATTGTACCAATTCCACCCCTAGAAAATAGGATTGGATATACAAAAAAAATGGAAGGCTTTGCAAAAGTAACCTCCTAAAAAAAATTACAAAAGTAGTCATGGGTCCCCAAAAATTACAAGAATAGCGGGTTCACATGACTGCCTCACATAGGTAATCGTAATGATGAGGATTATTAATTAATCTCATCAAATCAACTGTAAGGAAAAAGCAAACCCCCTTGGAAAGTTGAGTCGGTTTCACAACGATAGAGAGAAAGGGAAAGCCAGTGAGAAAGAAGAATAAAGAAGCACCATTTTTTTACTATCATATATTTTTTCTTTATTGACACAGATTTTGTAATTATTGGCACTTGTTTTAGCGACATGTAACCTTTAGTATACATACTTGCATCTCAGGTATAAAAACAAGCTAGCCATAGTTAGAGCTAAAGGAGGGAAGGTCATGCCCAGGCCGTCAAGCAAGATTCGAAGGGTTAACCGTTTCTCCAAGATTAGGAGGGGCAACCCTTTTTATAAGATGGGGCTCTTTCGCCGTATGGACGACGCCCTTTCCGCTGCAGATTGGAAGGGGCTACTGGATAGCCCCCTTGGGGGAATGTGAAAAGGATGGGGAGTAGTCATGGGCCTGATGGCCATAAAACGAATACCGCAAGCTTACTTACCCATTTTCGTTAATATATACCATCTGATTTTGGCACATGTCACCCTTCGTCTAGCACGTAATTATCACTTGTTGTCCCGTGCTTCCTATTGTCTAGCATATGACTGGTAACTGGATCCAACTTTAATTTGCTTCCCGATCGCCTTCAATGGCGTTTCTTTTACTTTCCGTCCCAACCTTTTACTTTGGGTGCATATGCCCATGAAATCACCCCTCTCTCCTCTGCTTTTCCATAAAGCTTTTGCCCCCCACCTTTTTTTTGTGCTTTGGGTGCATTTAATGCCCTTGAAATCCCCCCATCTCTCCTCTACAACTTTACTCTCTCTCTCTCTCTCTCTCTCTCTCTCTCTCTCTCTCGTGTTAACCTTAAACCGGTTAAAAGGGTCAATTTTTTTTTTTTCAAAAGTAACATTTCTTTCTCCCTTTGCAAATTCCGCACTAGCAGAGCTAGATTTGCAAACGCTCCATCTTTATGGTATACTTATGCAAATTTGCCAACAAATTAACCATACATTTATCATGCAACTGCCAAAATGTAACAACCCATCTACAACATCTCATTGTATACAGATTAGCTTATGTTCTACATTATATAAATCATCTCAAAAATGTTAATAGAAAGATTAAAACGTGTTGTTGGGAAACTAATTCACCTGCTTTAGGGAATTTTGTATCTGATAGGGCGATAAAGGACAATGTGCTAATTGCACATGAAATTTTCCATTCTTTTAAATCCCATAAGGGACGGGAAAGATGGATTGTAGTTAAATTAGATATGGAGAAGGCCTATGACAAAGTTGACTGGTTGCAGTCCTAGAAAATTTGGAAGCTCATTCAGTTGTTTGACAAGAACTGGATCCATGCCACCAACAACTTCAAACTGGAAGTCATTCAGTTGTTTGACAATGTACTTTCCTGATTCACTGCATCTTATCTACATTGTATCACTTATGTTTTTTGGAAGCTCAGAGCTATTCTTTTTAGAATCTTTTATGCGGTCATTGAACCATTTGTTAGCTTCTCTCTCTTTGCGTTCAGTAATTCTATAATTGGGAATGATCTATCTTCACCGAATACGTTATTGATCGTCTCTGCATTATTTGAAGTCAACATATTGTACATGTCAGCTTTTGAATAATTTGTTGCCCATTTCTCAAACTTTAAATCTTCAAGAAATTTCTTCATCTTGTTGTTGGCATTAGTAATGCATTCAAAGTAGGTGGTGAATTTTGCTACTGTCTCACTGTTTGCAGCATTTTCAAACCAATCACAAACACTCTTCTTCTTGAATTTCGATATTATATTATGCTTCAAGTGCCATCTGCAGTAATAATGCTTAGCATTTGGGTAAACAAACTCTAAAGCTCTTGCGATGCTTTGATGATGGTCGGAAACAAAAACCAACCCTCCACTTGATGGGATGACTTAGACATGGCCACGAGTCCAACCTGCCGGGTCGGGAATCCGGGGGGCATGACCCGAACCCTAACTCGGGATTCCAACGGGTCGAGAGGTTCGGGTCACCCGGCGGGTTGACGGGTCGGACCACCGGGTTGGTCACGTGGCAAGGAACCGGGTACCCGACGGGTTTTGCGGGTCAAGTTGTCGGGTCAACCATTTAAAAAAAAATTGATTTTAAACCCAAAATAAAATTCAACCCATCAATCAAGTAAATTACTTTAAAGTTTCACCACACTTTCGAAATGTCGAAAGATTTAAGCTTGACAAAATATGATATGTGGGAATATATATATATATATATATATATATATATATATATATATATATATATATATATATATATATATATATATATATATATATATATATATATATATAGGGTTGGGTTCGGGTACACACAAACCCAAAAGCGAGAAGGAAAGAAGTGATTTAATTGGTCTAGATGAATAAAAAGAATCCAAAATAAAGTGAATCCGGCGGCATCCTACGCGCCTGAAATTTCTTGAATTTTTTCACCCAGTCGTCCCCCACTCGCAAGCGCCCAAAAAAATGCCGCTCCCGAGTATTGAACAAAGAACCTTCAAAGACCGTTTAGGATTGTATACCACTATGCCAACTGCTATTTGCTTTTCAATGTCACTATTTAATAGGTTTTAATCCTTTTTTCGTTTTATTTAAAAAATTAATAGTTTTCCATTTTTAATAAATGATTTAATTATGTTTTTTTCTTCACCAACGGGCTTTATACATTAATATAGTTATTTTTAAAAATTACTAGTAAATTATTTTTGTTAAACCACTACTATTTATTTCATTAAGTACAATTACTTCTTATTTCTTGACAATTAAGTACAATTAGTAAATTATTTTCTTTTAATGTTTAATTTTAAAAAAAATGGTTCAAAATATGAGCCAATACTATTTATTTCAACCAATATTATTTCTTTCATGAACCACTACTATTTATTTCATGAATCACAACTATTTATTTAATTATTTCATTCTTCTTTTATTTTATTTTAATATTTATTTTTTAATTATTTATTTATTTTTTTTAAAATAAAAATGGTTTATGAATCAATACTATTTATTTCATGAACCAATATTATTTAGTTGATGAACTACTACTCTTTATTTCATTAACCACTAATATTTAATTAATGTAAAATTTTCATTCTTCTTTTATTTTCTTTTAATGAATATTTTTTAATTATAATTTTTATGTGTTGAACCACTTGGTATTAAAACCCTGAACCACTTGGTATTAAAACCATGAACCACTTGGTTTAAAACTCTGAACCACATGGTTAAAATCCTGAACCACTTGGTTTAAAACCCTGAACCCCTTGGTATAAAAACTCTGAACCACTTGATATAAAACCCCAAACCATTTGGTATAAAAACCCTAATTATTCCAAATTTCTCATAAACCACTACTATTTAATATTTAAAAAAAAATATTCTTCTTTTATTTTCTTTTATTGTTTATTTTTAATTAATTATTAATTTGCTTTTAAAATAAAATAGTACGTTAATGAACCAATACTAATTATTCGATGAACCAATACTATTTATTTGATGAACCACTACTATTTATTTTCATGAACCATTATCATTTATTTCATGAACCACATAATACTTTTTTATAATTGTAAAATTTTTATTCCTCTTTTATTTTATTTTAATGTTTATTTATAATTAATTGTTTTTTTTAATAAAATGGTCATGAACCAATACTATTTATTAGATGAACCACTACTTTTTATTTCATGAACCACTAGAATTTATTTGATAAACCACTATTATTTAATAATTATAAAATTTTCATTCTTCTTTTATTTTCTTTTAATGTTTATTTTGTTAATTAACTAGTTATAAATATTCTTAAATTTTTTTATGAACCGATACTATTTATTTCATGAACCAATACTATTTATTTGATGAACCACTACTCTTTATTTGATGAACCACTACTATTTAATAATTGTAAAATTTTCATTCTTCTTTTATTTTCTTGTAATGTTTGTTTTTATTTATTTATTTATTTATTTTTAAAATAAAATTGTTCATGAACCAATACTATTTATTTCACGAACCAATACTATTTATTTGACGAACCACTACTCTCTATTTATTTGATGAACCACTTGGTATTAAAACCCTGAACCACTTGGTATAAAACCCCTGAACCACAGGGTATTAAAACCCTGAGCCATTTGGTATAAACCCCTGAACCACATCTGGATGAAGGCTTCGAAGACCTCGGCGAGACCCAACGGACATACAAGTTGAAAGAAACAAAGAATCTTCAACGTAAATTCCAAACGTATCTCTAGAAAATTAAAACAGTCTTCCATTCTAGACGTACGGATGAAATCCAAAACCTAGCTTCCATGGATGATCAAGCTATAAAAAAAAGTACAGAAACGGAAAAAATTGAAGCAACAAATGAAAACAAGACTCGGAATCGCATCACACAAACAACATCGTTTGAAGATTCAGTTCAAGTAGAGAGAGAGGGGGACGATTGGAGGAGCTTACCAGTTAGTAGGATACTTGCGGGAAGAAGGAAGCAAAAATGGGGACTCTGAGGACATCTATGAGAGTGGGCATCCCAATTCGTGGCTAAACTGGCCAAAAGCAGAGCCGAAATCAGGGCTCCGATTGAAGGAGATCGCAAGAAACCCTTCCAGGCGCTCGTGAGGATCCAATTCGAGCTGCGTCTAATCGACTCCAAAGGAAGAAATCGATACTTACGGCACCCAAAGAGGGTAGAGATTAACAAATCGACTCCAGAAAGGAAGAAATCGAGGACGAAGAGTGACAAGATGAAAACATGTCGTTGTTCTTGCCAAAGAATACTCGAACTCACAGCTAATATAGTGTATAAGTAAGAGATCGATCCACAGGGAAATATATTAAATTCAAGTCTAATTCTAATCGCTAAGAGAGGAAAAGGGGGGGTTTTTAGTTTGTAAAAGGTCCTCCTTTTATCAAAGCGGAAGCAAACAAACAAAGAAAATTGATTGTAGAATTCAGTGGAGAGAAATAGGTTCACCTACAATTTATCACTTCGATTGATGAATTCGATCCTTGTTTCAGCCTCTAGTTCTTGTCTTTTTCTATCAATGTCCTTGTCCAGATCTTAGGTAAATTACTAGTCCTACGAGTCCTAGCAACCCTTATCTCTAAATAACCCTAATACGGTTAAGATTCAACATAGAGATAACATTAAGATTATGAATTAACCAAGGTACACATAATATCAAGCTACGAGTCGATATTCAACATGTATTCAACTTCCTACACATCCAATGACTCCTACGAGTCCTAAAGGGATATGATTGCCACTTGGGTTAAGGTTCGCTACGAGGAATCTGCAAAACCCTAGCAATTGAATGAATCTACTCTAACTAGTTGATCAGGCCAGAGAGAATAAAACACATTCAAGCAATTAAGCACAAAGAAGTCAAAACATTGGAATAGGAATAAGAACTAGATTAAGAAACTCACAATTCAACAATCAAAGATCCAAACTGTAGGCGAAACCTTGAGAGTTTAGTTGCTCATGCTCAACGGCGCCCTCAACAATGGAATAAAGTGCATAAGGTTAATGAAATAATAAACTAGAAAAGTCTTATAAAGCTTCTAACAATTCGGTCAAAGAATAAAACAAAAACCCTAATTAAAGTCCAATTCTGAGCGGCGTGTTTCTACGAGGGCCGCGGGGCAACCAACCTAGGCCGCGGGGCGGCCGGCGATCAGCGAAATCACTCGTCAAAGGTTCGGGCCGCGGGGTGGCTAGCTTGGCCACGGTGCCGCTTTTACTGTTCACAGCGATTTTTCCGTTTCGAATTTGGTCTCGAAGAGAGCTTTCCAACGCATGGTTATAATAGTCAATCGGACCACCGAGGCCTCTAGAAAGTGCGAAACAAGTTCAGCATGTCGGGCGACAACTTTTGAGGACTTGTTATTCACTTAGGCTCTTGAAATTTGACTCCTCTCCCGTGCTCTTCACTTTTCTTCCTCAACTTGAATCTTCCTTCATCCAAGAGTCTCCTAATTCCTTGTCGGATCCACATTTACCTGAAACTAACCATAAAATTGCATAGATTCCGACTCTTCCAACACCATAGGTAAACATGTAATTGTAACTAAAATATGCACTATTCACAACTAAATTATGCTAAATGCATTCTATAATGCAACACTAATCATGCTCTATCAAATTCTCCCACACTTGAACCTTTGCTTGTCCTCAAGCAATAGAAAACTCAACTTTGCAGCCCCACAGAATAACAATTCATGTATTCACACCTCAATACTCTTTTAAGTCCATGAAAACTAGCAAACATTATAGATTAACAACATCATAGCACATAATTGCAATAATCAATGAAACTAGGCAACCATATCCATTCTAGACCTCACAGGGAATATGTGTTTCACTCTCACTCAAGTGTTTAAGGTTAAATGTTTACGCTCAAAACTCATTCTTCAAAAACTTAGCTACAATAGTCTTGCACCAGTGTTCTAATTCTCCACCGCTGGTGACTCTACACACAACAAAAATCGTGAGGTCTTTCAATTGGGTTGTAATGGGGCCAAGGTAGAACATATAAGGTATGGAACAATTTAGGCCATGTGATGCTCATAATCCGGGAACTAAGGAAGCAACCAAATCATAAAACCACTCATAAACTCCTCAGACCATATCTCTATAATACCAAACAACACCAATCTCAAACATAAAACTTTACAAACCATACTCAACTCATTCCTTTATTCTTTTTTTTTTCTTTTTTTTTTCTTTTTCTTTTTCTTTTTCTTTTTCTTTTCATGCTATATCAAATGATTTTCCTTGACTTTTTCCCCTAAGTGAATTTTATCCTCCTTAGGTCCCAAGTAATGAATGTACTAGCAAGAATCAAATCTCATAAATGCACCTCAAACATACAATCCACCACTAAAAACCATCATCCACAATAGAGATATTCACCAACTATTCCTAAATTCCCGGATGGGGTCAGGCTATCATTGGATATGGAAACATTTTTTGGATCTACAAAAGAATAGGCAATTAGGCTCAAATTGGCTTCAAGCAGAGGATAATATGTAAGGTGGGAATAGAGTCAAATATGGTTAATAAAGATGCCTCAATCATGTTTAAGTCATGTGCAGAAATCATAATATGCAGCCTTGAAAAAGATATCTAAATGCAAGCCAAAGAAGAAGCAATTGAAGAGAGTACACTCAACAAGCAAGAGGACTCAATAAAGTGCAGTCCTGAATAGGCTAAAATAAGCTCACCAGGCCATGTCTAGAACTTCAAGATCACCCATAGTTTAAAGATCTTATGTGCTCAATCATTAACCAATCATGTTCACCAAATAGTATAGAAAATATATATCGAATGTTTCAACAATCTAAGCACATCATGGGGCATAAGTCTCAATTGATAGAATAGAGGAAAACAGTATCCATATGGGGAAATAAGACCTAATCCTAACAATCTAATATATAAATAACTGATTTTTTTTTTGGGATTTTCTTTTTAAAAACTAACATGCTGATATGCAATATAAACTAAAAACAAAAATAAAAGTGCAGACTAAAAATAAACATGCAATCCTATCATACCATACGATTCTTCCCCCCACACTTAAATCATGCATTGTCCTCAGTGACATAAAAGACAACAAAAGATAAAAATATGAAGGAAAGAAAGAAAAACTGACTTGTTCACTGCGATGGTGGAAAGTGAGGAAATGGAATATTTCAGTCCTATCAAAGGCCGCGGGGCGGCCTGCGAAATTTAGCTCTTCAACACCTTTTCTCCCTGCGGTGTTAGCTTCCAACAACCGAACATAACCAAAACTAGTTTGAGAAAACAGAAGACACAGAGAAAAATAGAAAACTTACCTTGGGTTGCCTCCCAAGTAGCGCCTTTGTTTACTGTCATTGGCTCGACAATTTCTTTAAGCTTAAAACATTAATTAATCAGACATAGTCAAAGCCCTTAGTAACCTATCAAACTCTTGTGCACAACTACCAAACAAGCATGCACTACATACAAATAAATTGAAACGAAATAATAAAGAATGTAAGAGTTGTTTCGACTTATCGTATGCCTGAGCTTGACTACCCACAAAGGGTATATAATACCACCAATTCAGTTTTATTGGTGGCTTGTCAAAGTAGCAGCCAAATGGATCAACATATTCATCAATATTCTCTCCAGTGCAGAAGGTAACTTTTACTGGCTTTGTAGCCTCAGCAATAGGCTCTAGATCTGATTCATCAATGGGCGAGATAGGGATGATCTCGTCAGATGGATTGTTTTCTATCTTCTCAGTGAGATTTTCCACAATGACCTCAAGAGGTGCAACAGAGGTCTCAACAATTTGAGATACAGGAGGAAGTGACTCATTCTCCGCACATTGATAATTCATGTAGTAGAAAAAATCCCACATCTCCAAGAGTCTCATATCTAATAAACCTCCATCACTCATTTGCTCAGCAAGGCTCCTTGTGTCAGCAGTCATACCATCAAGGATGCATAGAAGCACTTCCCTTCTACTAGCTTGATAACCCCATGAACAAAGATCGTTAATGTACTCATGCAGTCCGATGAAGTATTGATGAAAACTCTCTCCATGTAACTACAATAACCTCACCTTCAACATATGTTAGTAGCAAGAGAGCAGACCATGTATGTGGTCCACACTAAGCTTAGCGATTAAACAACACAAGAATTTAATAAGATTTCCCCGGCAACGGCGCCAAATTTGACAAGAGGAAAACATGTCGTTGTTCTTGCCAAAGAATACTCGAACTCACAACTAATATAGTGTATAAGTAAGAGATCGATCCACAGGGAAATCTATTAAATTCAAGTCTAATTCCAATCGCTAAGAGAGGAAAAGGGGGGGTTTTTAGTGTGTAAAAGGTCCGCCTTTTATCAAAGCGGAAGCAAACAAACAAAGGAAATTGATTGTAGAATTCAGTGGAGAGAAATAGGTTCACCTACAATTTATCACTTCGATTGATGAATTCGATCCTTGTTTCAGCCTCTAGTTCTTGTCTTTTTCTATCAATGTCCTTGTCCAGATCTTAGGTAAATTACTAGTCCTACGAGTCCTAGCAACCCTTATCTCTAAATAACCCTAACACGGTTAAGATTCAACCTAGAGATAGCATTAAGATTATGAATTAACCAAGGTACACATAATATCAAGCTACGAGTCGATATTCAACATGTATTCAACTTCCTACACATCCAATGAGTCCTACGAGTCCTAAAGGGATATGATTGCCACTTGGGTTAAGGTTCGCTACGAGGAATCTGCAAAACCCTAGCAATTGAATGAATCTACTCTAACTAGTTGATCAGGCCAGAGTGAATAAAACACATTCAAGCAATTAAGCACAAAGAAGTCAAAAAATTGGAATAGGAATAAGAACTAGATTAAGAAACTCACAATTCAACAATCAAAGATCCAAACTGTAGGCGAAACCTTGAGAGTTTAGTTGCTCATGCTCAACGGCGCTCTCAACAATGGAATAAAGTGCATAAGGTTAATGAAATAATAAACTAGAAAAGTCTTATAAAGCCTCTAACAAGTCGGTCAAAGAATAAAACAAAAACCCTAATTAAAGCCCAATTTTGAGTGGCGTGTTTCTACGAGGGCCGCGGGGCAGACAACCTAGGGCGCAGGGCGGCCGGCGATCAGTGAAATCGCTCGTCAGAGGTTCGGGCCGCGGGGCGGCCGGCTTTTACTGTTCACAGCGATATTTCTGTTTTGAATTTGGTCTCGATGTCAACACGAAAGTTGTAGATCTCGAAGAGAGCTTTCCAACGCATGGTTATAATAGTCAATCGGACCACGGAGGCCTCTAGAAAGTGCGTAACAAGTTCAGCATGTCTGGCGACAACTTTTGATGACTTGTTATTCACTTAGGCTCTCGAAATTTGACTCCGCTCCCGTGCTCTTCACTTTTCTTCCTCAACTTGAATCTTCCTTCATCCAAGAGTCTCCTAATTCCTTGTCGGATCCACATTTACCTGAAATTAACCATAAAATTGCATAGATTCCGACTCTTCCAACACCATAGGTAAACATGTAATTGTAACTAAAATATGCACTATTCACAACTAAATTATGCTAAATGCATTCTATAATGCAACACTAATCATGCTCTATCAAAGAGCAAGCCTCGGTTGATTTGGCTTTTCAAATCGCCATTGACGAGAGCTGAGGGGGAGACCGATGTGATTGAATAACAAGCCGAAGACGCCGATTGTGGTCACCAAGGACGACACAAACTCCCTGTGGAGCCACGTGATGGCCAGAGACTAGCAGTGGGAGCGACATGGCGGAGTCGCTGGCGCCCACACCCGTGGAGATTCCGGAGAATGAAGAGATGGAAAAAAATGGAGAAAGCAAGCGCCTGAGCATATTTTTTTTTATTTCTAATTTTTTAATAAATTTTACCAATTAGCTTACTTCTTTCTTTCTCACCGGACTTGATTTTTCTCACTTGAACCCTCCCCTATATATATAGAGAGGTTGAGTCCTGTGTTAACCTCCCTTATGGTGTTAAATGTTAACAGATCTGGGCCTTTGATTGATTAGAAATGCATGAGTGAAATTAATTGAGATTTTTTCTTTTTATTAAAATGAAAAAGATTAGGCCCCATCACATTTATAGCCAACTTGCTGTAGAGGAAGCGCGTGCGTTGATTTTTTTTAGGTAACATTTTTTTTTGTGGGGATGAGGAGATTTTGCTTCCACTGTGTTCGATGAAAAGAGTCACTTGGATAATAGTAATTATTCGCTAAATTGATTGTTATTATTCGTCTATAAATAGGAGTTATCAATAATAGCAAAATGGTTGGTCAATTTTTCAACTATTCGCTAGGCTGATAGTAATTATTCGCCAAGTTGACAGTAATTATTCGCTAGGTCAAAAGAATATATAAATGTAATTCTTGATTTCCACCTCTAATTAACCACATACATATGAATAATTCCCTACTATCACCGAATAATTCCTTATTATTACCGAATAGAAAATAATGAACTTGTCGAATAGTGACTCTGAACATGAAATTAATAGAACAATCATATGAATTCCACCAAATAATTTCTTATTATCACCGAACAGAAACTATGAAGTTGTGGAATACAAAGACGACACGAACTCCCTGTGGAGCCACGTGATGGCCGGAGACCGGCAGTGGGAGCAACATGGCGAAGTCGCTGGCGCCCACACCCGTGGAGATTCCGGAGAATGAAGAGATGGAAAAAAAAGGAGAAAGAAAGCGCCTGAGCATATTTTTTTTGATTTCTTATTTTAATAAATTGATTGTTATTATTCGCTAAATTGATTGTTATTATTCGTCTATAAATAGGCGTTATCAATAATAGCAAAATGGTTGGTCAATTTTTCAACTATTCGCTAGGCTGATAGTAATTATTCGCCAAGTTTACAGTAATTATTCGCTAGGTCAAAAGAATATATAAATGTAATTCTTGATTTCCACCTCTAATTAACCTCATACATATGAATAATTCCTTACTATCACCGAATAATTCTTTATTATTACCGAATAGAAATTATGAACTTGTCGAATACTAACTCTGAACATGAAATTAATAAAACAATCATATGAATTCCACCAAATAATTTCTTATTATCACCGAATAGAAACTATGAAGTTGTGGAATACAAAGACGACACGAACTCCCTGTGGAGCCACGTGATGGCCGGAGACCGGCAGTGGCAGCGACATGGCGGAGTCGCTGGCACCCAAACTCGTGGAGATTTCGGAGAATGAAGAGATGGAAAAAAAAAAAAAAGCAAGCGCCTGCACATATTTTTTTTTTATTTCTTATTTTAATAAACTTGACCAATCAGCTTACTTCTTTCCTTCTCACCGGACTTGATTTTTCTCACTTGAACCCTCCCCTATATATAGAGAGAGGTTGAGTCCTGTGTTAACCTCCCTTATGGTGTTAAATGTTAACAGATCTGGGACTTTGATTGATTAGAAATGCATGAGTGATATTAATTGAGATTTTTTCTTTTTATTAAAATGAAAAAGATTAGGCCCCGTCACATTTATAGCCAACTTGCTGTAGAGGAAGCGCGTGCGTTGATTTTTTTTAGGTAACGTTTTTTTTTGTGGGGATGAGGAGATTTTGCTTCCACTGTGTTCGATGAAAAGAGTCGATTGGATAATAGTAATTATTCGCTAAATTGATTGTTATTATTCGTCTATAAATAGGAGTTATCAATAATAGCAAAATGGTTGGTCAATTTTTCAACTATTCGCTAGGCTGATAGTAATTATTCGCCATGTTGACAGTAATTATTCGCTAGGTCAAAAGAATATATAAATGTAATTCTTGATTTCCACCTCTAATTAACCAAATACATATGAATAATTCCCTACTATCAACGAATAATTCCTTATTATTACCGAATAGTAATTATGAACTTGTCGAATACTGACTCTGAACATGAAATTAATAGAACAATCATATGAATTCCACCAAATAATTTCTTATTATCACCGAATAGAAACTATGAAGTTGTGGAATACAAAGACGACACGAACTCCCTGTGGAGCCACGTGATGGCCGGAGACCGGCAGTGGGAGCGACATGGCGGAGTCGCTGGCGCCCACACCCGTGGAAATTCCGGAGAATGAAGAGATGGAAAAAAAAAAGGAGAAAGCAAGCGCCTGAGCATATTTTTTTTGATTTCTTATTTTAATAAATTGATTGTTATTATTCGCTAAATTGATTATTATTATTCGTCTATAAATCGGCGTTATCAATAATAGCAAAATGGTTTGTCAATTTTTCAACTATTCGCTAGGCTCATAGTAATTATTCGCCAAGTTGACAGTAATTATTCGCTAGGTCAAAAGAATATATAAATGTAATTCTTGATTTCCACCTCTAATTAACCACATACATATGAATAATTCCTTACGATCACTGAATAATTCCTTATTATTACCGAATAGAAATTATGAACTTGTCGAATACTGACTCTGAACATGAAATTAATAGAACAATCATATGAATTCCACCAAATAATTTCTTATTATCACCGAATAGAAACTATGAAGTTGTGGAATACAAAGAAGACACGAACTCCCTGTGGAGCCACGTGATGGCCGGAGACCGGCAGTGGCAGCGACATGGCAGAGTCGCTGGCGCCCACACTCGTGGAGATTCCGGAGAATGAAGAGATGGAAAAAAAAAAAAAAAGCAAGCGCCTGCACATATTTTTTTTTGATTTCTTATTTTAATAAATTTGACCAATCAGCTTAGTTCTTTCCTTCTCACCGGACTTGATTTTTCTCACTTGAACCCTCCCCTATATATATAGAGAGGTTGAGTCCTGTGTTAACCTCTCTTATGGTGTTAAATGTTAACAGATCTGGGCCTTTGATTGATTAGAAATGCATGAGTGAGATTAATTGAGATTTTTTCTTTTTATTAAAATGAAAAAGATTATGCCCCATCACATTTATAGCCAACTTGCTGTAGAGGAAGCGCGTGCGTTGATTTTTTTTAGGTAACGTTTTTTTTTTGTGGGGATGAGGAGATTTTGCTTCCACTATGTTCGATGAAAAGAGTCGCTTGGATAATAGTAATTATTCGCTAAATTGATTGTTATTATTCGTCTATAAATAGGAGTTATCAATAATAGCAAAATGGTTGGTCAATTTTTCAACTATTCGCTAGGCTGATAGTAATTATTCGCCAAGTTGACAGTAATTATTTGCTAGGTCAAAAGAATATATAAATGTAATTCTTGATTTCCACCTCTAATTAACCACATACATATGAATAATTCCCTACTATCACCGAATAATTCCTTATTATTACCGAATAGAAATTATGAACTTGTCGAATAGTGACTCTGAACATGAAATTAATAGAACAATCATATGAATTCCACCAAATAATTTCTTATTATCACCGAATAGAAACTATGAAGTTGTGGAATACAAAGACGACACGAACTCCCTGTGGAGCCACGTGATGGCCGGAGACCGGCAGTGGGAGCGACATGGCGGAGTCGCTGGCGCCCACACCCGTGGAGATTCCGGAGAATGAAGAGATGGAAAAAAAAAGGAGAAACAAGCGCCTGAGCATATTTTTTTTGATTTCCTATTTTAATAAATTGATTGTTATTATTCGCTAAATTGATTGTTATTATTCGTCTATAAATAGGCGTTATCAATAATAGCAAAATGGTTGGTCAATTTTTCAACTATTCGCTAGGCTGATAGTAATTATTCGCCAAATTGACATTAATTATTCACTAGGTCAAAAGAATATATAAATGTAATTCTTGATTTCCACCTCTAATTAACCACATACATATGAATAATTCCTTACTATCACCGAATAATTCCTTATTATTACCGAATAGAAATTATGAACTTGTCGAATACTGACTCTGAACATGAAATTAATAGAACAATCATATGAATTCCACCAAATAATTTCTTATTATCACCGAATAGAAACTATGAAGTTGTGGAATACAAAGACGACACGAACTCCCTGTGGAGCCACGTGATGGCCGGAGACCGGCAGTGGCAGCGACATGGCGGAGTCGCTGGCGCCCACACTCGTGGAGATTCCGGAGAATGAAGAGATGGAAAAAAAAAAAGAAAGCAAGCGCCTGCACATATTTTTTTTTTATTTCTTATTTTAATAAATTTGACCAATCAGCTTACTTCTTTCCATCTCACCGGACTTGATTTTTCTCACTTGAACCCTCCCCTATATATATAGAGAGGTTGAGTCCTGTGTTAACCTCCCTTATGGTGTTAAATGTTAACAGATCTGGGCCTTTGATTTATTAGAAATGAATGAGTGAGATTAATTGAGATTTTTTTTTTATTAAAATGAAAAAGATTAGGCCCCATCACATTTATAGCCAACTTGCTGTAGAGGAAGCGCGTGCGTTGATTTTTTTTAGGTAACGTTTTTTTTTTGTGGGGATGAGGAGATTTTGCTTCCACTGTGTTCGATGAAAAGAGTCGCTTGGATAATAGTAATTATTCGCTAAATTGATTGTTATTATTCGTCTATAAATAGGAGTTATCAATAATAGCAAAATGGTTGGTCAATTTTTCAACTATTCGCTAGGCTGATAGTAATTATTCGCCAAGTTGACAGTAATTATTTGCTAGGTCAAAAGAATATATAAATGTAATTCTTGATTTCCACCTCTAATTAACCACATACATATGAATAATTCCCTACTATCACCGAATAATTACTTATTATTACCGAATAGAAATTATGAACTTGTCGAATAGTGACTCTGAACATGAAATTAATAGAACAATCATATGAATTCCACCAAATAATTTCTTATTATCACCGAATAGAAACTATGAAGTTGTGGAATACAAAGACGACACGAACTCCCTGTGGAGCCACGTGATGGCCGGAGACCGGCAGTGGGAGCGACATGGCGGAGTCGCTGGCGCCCACACCCGTGGAGATTCCGGAGAATGAAGAGATGGAAAAAAAAAGGAGAAACAAGCGCCTGAGAATATTTTTTTTGATTTCCTATTTTAATAAATTGATTGTTATTATTCGCTAAATTGATTGTTATTATTCGTCTATAAATAGGCGTTATCAATAATAGCAAAATGGTTGGTCAAATTTTCAACTATTCGCTAGGCTGATAGTAATTATTCGCCAAATTGACATTAATTATTCGCTAGGTCAAAAGAATATATAAATGTAATTCTTGATTTCCACCTCTAATTAACCACATACATATGAATAATTCCTTACTATCACCGAATAATTCCTTATTATTACCGAATAGAAATTATGAACTTGTCGAATACTGACTCTGAACATGAAATTAATAGAACAATCATATGAATTCCACCAAATAATTTCTTATTATCACCGAATAGAAACTATGAAGTTGTGGAATACAAAGACGACACGAACTCCCTGTGGAGCCACGTGATGGCCGGAGACCGGCAGTGGCAGCGACATGGCGGAGTCGCTGGCGCCCACACTCGTGGAGATTCCGGAGAATGAAGAGATGGAAAAAAAAAAAAAAGCAAGCGCCTGCACATATTTTTTTTTGATTTCTTATTTTAATAAATTTGACCAATCAGCTTACTTCTTTCCATCTCACCGGACTTGATTTTTCTCACTTGAACCCTCCCCTATATATATAGAGAGGTTGAGTCCTGTGTTAACCTCCCTTATGGTGTTAAATGTTAACAGATCTGGGCCTTTGATTTATTAGAAATGAATGAGTGAGATTAATTGAGATTTTTTTTTTATTAAAATGAAAAAGATTAGGCCCCATCACATTTATAGCCAACTTGCTGTAGAGGAAGCGCGTGCGTTGATTTTTTTTAGGTAACGTTTTTTTTTGTGGGGATGAGGAGATTTTGCTTCCACTGTGTTCGATGAAAAGAGTCGATTGGATAATAGTAATTATTCGCTAAATTGATTGTTATTATTCGTCTATAAATAGGAGTTATCAATAATAGCAAAATGGTTGGTAAATGTTTCAACTATTCGCTAGGCTAATAGTAATTATTCGCCAAGTTGACAGTAATTATTCGCTAGGTCAAAAGAATATATAAATGTAATTCTTGATTTCCACCTCTAATTAACCACATACATATGAATAATTCCATACTATCGCCGAATAATTCCTTATTATTACCGAATAGAAATTATGAACTTGTCGAATAGTGACTCTGAACATGAAATTAATAGAACAATCATATGAATTCCACCAAATAATTTCTTATTATCACCGAATAGAAACTATGAAGTTGTGGAATACAAAGACGACACGAACTCCCTGTGGAGCCACGTGATGGCCGGAGACCGGCAGTGGGAGCGACATGGCGGAGTCGCTGGCGCCCACACCCGTGGAGATTCCGGAGAATGAAGAGATGGAAAAAAAAAGGAGAAAGCAAGCGCCTGAGAATATTTTTTTTGATTTCTTATTTTAATAAATTGATTGTTATTATTCGCTAAATTGATTGTTATTATTCGTCTATAAATAGGCGTTATCAATAATAGCAAAATGATTGGTCAATTTTTCAACTATTCGCTAGGCTGATAGTAATTATTCGCCAAGTTGACAGTAATTATTCGCTAGGTCAAAAGAATATATAAATGTAATTCTTGATTTCCACCTCTAATTGACCACATACATATGAATAATTCCCTACTATCACCGAATAATTCCTTATTATTACCGAATAGAAATTATGAACTTGTCGAATAGTGACTCTGAACATGAAATTAATAGAACAATCATATGAATTCCACCAAATAATTTCTTATTATCACCGAATAGAAACTATGAAGTTGTGGAATACAAAGACGACACGAACTCCCTGTGTAGCCACGTGATGGCCGGAGACCGGCAGTGGGAGCGACATGGCGGAGTCGTTGGCGCCCACACCCGTGGAGATTCCGGAGAATGAAGAGATGGAAAAAAAAAAGGAGAAAGCAAGTGCCTGAGCATATTTTTTTTGATTTCTTATTTTAATAAATTGATTGTTATTATTCGCTAAATTCATTGTTTTTATTCGTCTATAAATAGGCGTTATCAATAATAGCAAAATGGTTGGTCAATTTTTCAACTATTCGCTAGGCTGATAGTAATTATTCGCCAAGTTGACAGTAATTATTCGCTAGGTCAAAAGAATATATAAATGTAATTCTTGATTTCCACCTCTAATTAACCACATACATATGAATAATTCCTTACTATCACCGAATAATTCCTTATTATTACCGAATAGAAATTATGAACTTGTCGAATACTGACTCTGAACATGAAATTAATAAAACAATCATATGAATTCCACCAAATAATTTCTTATGATCACCGAATAGAAACTATGAAGTTTTGGAATACAAAGACGACACGAACTCCCTGTGGAGCCACGTGATGGCCGGAGACCGGCAGTGGCAGCGACATGGCGGAGTCGCTGGCGCCCACACTCGTGGAGATTCCGGAGAATGAAGAGATGGAAAAAAAAAAAAGAAAGCAAGCGCCTGCACATATTTTTTTTTGATTTCTTATTTTAATAAATTTGACCAATCAACGTACTTCTTTCCTTCTCACCGGACTTGATTTTTCTCACTTGAACCCTCCCCTATATATATAGAGAGGTTGAGTCCTGTGTTAACCTCCCTTATGGTGTTAAATGTTAACAGATCTGGGCCTTTGATTGATTAGAAATGCATGAGTGTGATTAATTGAGATTTTTTTGTTTTTATTAAAATGAAAAAGATTAGGCCCCATCACATTTATAGCCAACTTGCTGTAGAGGAAGCGCGTTCGTTGATTTTTTTTAGGTAACGTTTTTTTTTGTGGGGATGAGGAGATTTTGCTTCCACTGTGTTCGATATAAAGAGTCGATTGGATAATAGTAATTATTCGCTAAATTGATTGTTATTATTCGTCTATAAATAGGAGTTATCAATAATAGCAAAATGGTTGGTAAATTTTTCAACTATTCGCTAGGCTGATAGTAATTATTCGCCAAGTTGACAGTAATTATTCGCTAGGTCAAAAGAATATATAAATGTAATTCTTGATTTCCACCTCTAATTAACCAGATACATATGAATAATTCCCTACTATCACCAAATAATTCCTTATTATTACCGAATAGAAATTATGAACTTGTCGAATAGTGACTCTGAACATGAAATTAATAGAACAATCATATGAATTCCACCAAATAATTTCTTATTATCACCGAATAGAAACTATGAAGTTGTGGAATACAAAGACGACACGAACTCCCTGTGGAGCCACGTGATGGCCGGAGACCGGCAGTGGGAGCGACATGGCGGAGTCGCTGGCGCCCACACCCGTGGAAATTCCGGAGAATGAAGAGATGGAAAAAAAAAAGGAGAAAGCAAGCGCCTGAGCATATTTTTTTTGATTTCTTATTTTAATAAATTGATTGTTATTATTCTTTAAATTGATTATTATTATTCGTCTATAAATCGGCGTTATCAATAATAGCAAAATGGTTAGTCAATTTTTCAACTATTCGCTAGGCTGATAGTAATTATTCGCCAAGTTGACAGTAATTATTCGCTAGGTCAAAAGAATATATAAATGTAATTCTTGATTTCCACCTCTAATTAACCACATACATATGAATAATTCCTTACTATCACTGAATAATTCCTTATTATTACCGAATAGAAATTATGAACTTGCCGAATACTGACTCTGAACATGAAATTAATAGAACAATCATATGAATTCCACCAAATAATTTCTTATTATCACCGAATAGAAACTATGAAGTTGTGGAATACAAAGAAGACACGAACTCCCTGTGGAGCCACGTGATGGCCGGAGACCGGCAGTGGCAGCGACATGGCAGAGTCGCTGGCGCCCACACTCGTGGAGATTCCGGAGAATGAAGAGATGGAAAAAAAAAAAAAAGCAAGCGCCTGCACATTTTTTTTTTTGATTTCTTATTTTAATAAATTTGACCAATTAGCTTAGTTCTTTCCTTCTCACCGGACTTGATTTTTCTCACTTGAACCCTCCCCTATATATATAGAGAGGTTGAGTCCTGTGTTAACCTCCCTTATGGTGTTAAATGTTAACAGATCTGGGCCTTTGATTGATTAGAAATGCATGAGTGAGATTAATTGAGATTTTTTCTTTTTATTAAAATGAAAAAGATTATGCCCCATCACATTTATAGCCAACTTGCTGTAGAGGAAGCGCGTGCGTTGATTTTTTTTAGGTAACGTTTTTTTTTTGTGGGGATGAGGAGATTTTGCTTCCACTGTGTTCGATGAAAAGAGTCGCTTGGATAATAGTAATTATTCGCTAAATTGATTGTTATTATTCGTCTATAAATAGGAGTTATCAATAATAGCAAAATGGTTGGTCAATTTTTCAACTATTCGCTAGGCTGATAGTAATTATTCGCCAAGTTGACAGTAATTATTTGCTAGGTCAAAAGAATATATAAATGTAATTCTTGATTTCCACCTCTAATTAACCACATACATATGAATAATTCCCTACTATCACCGAATAATTCCTTATTATTACCGAATAGAAATTATGAACTTGTCGAATAGTGACTCTGAACATGAAATTAATAGAACAATCATATGAATTCCACCAAATAATTTCTTATTATCACCGAATAGAAACTATGAAGTTGTGGAATACAAAGACGACACGAACTCCCTGTGGAGCCACGTGATGGCCGGAGACCGGCAGTGGGAGCGACATGGCGGAGTCGCTGGCGCCCACACCCGTGGAGATTCCGGAGAATGAAGAGATGGAAAAAAAAAAGGAGAAACAAGCGCCTGAGCATATTTTTTTTGATTTCCTATTTTAATAAATTGATTGTTTTTATTCGCTAAATTGATTGTTATTATTCGTCTATAAATAGGCGTTATCAATAATAGCAAAATGGTTGGTCAATTTTTCAACTATTCGCTAGGCTGATAGTAATTATTCGCCAAATTGACATTAATTATTCGCTAGGTCAAAAGAATATATAAATGTAATTCTTGATTTCCACCTCTAATTAACCACATACATATGAATAATTCCTTACTATCACCGAATAATTCCTTATTATTACCGAATAGAAATTATGAACTTGTCGAATACTGACTCTGAACATGAAATTAATAGAACAATCATATGAATTCCACCAAATAATTTCTTATTATCACCGAATAGAAACTATGAAGTTGTGGAATACAAAGACGACACGAACTCCCTGTGGAGCCACGTGATGGCCGGAGACCGGCAGTGGCAGCGACATGGCGGAGTCGCTGGCGCCCACACTCGTGGAGATTCCGGAGAATGAAGAGATGGAAAAAAAAAAAGAAAGCAAGCGCCTGCACATATTTTTTTTTGATTTCTTATTTTAATAAATTTGACCAATCAGCTTACTTCTTTCCTTCTCACCGGACCAGATTTTTCTCACTTGAACCCTCCCCTATATATATAGAGAGGTTGAGTCCTGTGTTAACCTCCCTTATGGTGTTAAATGTTAACAGATCTAGGCCTTTGATTGATTAGAAATGCATGAGTGAGATTAATTGAGATTTTTTCTTTTTATTTAAATAAAAAAGACTAGGCCTCACCACTTTTATAGCCAACTTGCTGTAGAAGAAGCGCATGCGTTGATTTTTTTTAGGTAACGTTTTTTTTTGTGGGGATGAGGAGATTTTGCTTCCACTGTGTGTTCGATGAAAATATTCGCTAGGATAATAGTAATTATTCGCTAAATTGATTGTTATTATTCGTCCATAAATAGGAGTTAGCAATAATAGCAAAAAGGTTGGTCAATTTTTCAACTATTCGCTAGGCTGATAGTAATTATTCGCCAAGTTGACAGTAGTTATTCGCTAGGTCAAAAGAATATATAAATTTAATTCTTGATTTCCACCTCTGATTGACCACATACATATGAATAATTCCTTAGTATCACCGAATAATTTCTTATTATTACCGAATAGAAACTATGAACTTGTCGAATAGTGACTCTGAACATGAAATTAATAGAACAATCATATGAATTCCACTAAATAGTTTCTTTTTTATCACCGAATAGAAACTATGAAGTTGTGGAATACAAAGACAAAAATGTTGATTCAATAAAAAAAAAGGAAAAAAAAAAAGAAAAGAAGATAGAGATCACTTGAAGATAGAGTATGATATCAACCATTGCAGCGGAGCCGAAGATGGATCCATTGCAGGGTGAACAAAGCTTGAAGAAAGAGGAGAATGGAGAAGGAGACGGGCACGACAAGGCAAGGAGAGGGATGCAAGGCAAGGCGAGACGGGGGTCCATTGCAGCGGAGGGACCGTCGAGGCATGGAGCGGCGTGAAGAGCCAGATTGATGGGTTAACTCACCGACGGTAGCCTGCAATGGTGCAATTAGTGAGATACGAGCTGTGTTTGTTATTCCGATGAAGAATTGGCAATCGCCACTAGCAGGAGGCGACTAAGAAGTGCGGCCGCAGGTGATATTGACGGCGAGCATCATGTTGGTGGTGCGACAGAGGCAGCGCTTGCAATTGGTCCTCAACGAAGGCGGTGCGACAGAGGCGGAGCAATTGATATCACCTTCTGGCGGCGCTTGCAATTGGTCCTCAACATCGACCAATCGACGCCGCCTCCGATCTCTCCTTCAAACGCCTCTGTCGCTCGCTTCACCATCTCCGTTCGTGTTGCCTTCACTTGCCGAAACTCGGTGGTGCTGGACATCAACCACCAGTGTAGAGGCAGCACCATGGGATTCATCGCCCTTCTGCAGCGATATGTAACTGTAATTTATGGAGATAGGGGGCTTGGTTACACGCGCATGTTAAGGGTTGGATTTGGGGTTTTCTTTTTTAAATTAATCTAATTTATCAATTAATCTCAGCCATTCAATTACACTAAATCAACGATTAAGATTTGTTAACATTTAACACCGTAATACTTGTTAACTTTTGAACCATATTTTATATATATATATATATATATATATATATATATATATATATATATATATATATATATGGTATATCTTGTGCACAACTTCTGACCATTGATTTGAAAAAATAAACGCATAGGATTGCGCCACGTAATAGTTGATTTTTGTAAAAAAAAAAAGGAAAAAAAGGCCCATCCCCCCATATCAAGCGTGTGTACAATTAACCTATCCACGTCTTTTTAATCATTTCAAGGCTTCCCCTCTTCCCATGGATTGAAGCGGCTTCCCCTCTTCCCGTGGATTAAAGCGGCGATTGGACACGACCGTGAATGACGAAGGCTGACGAGCGACGCGGTGGTGATGGAGGTGAGAGATTGTGGTTGTGGGTGGCCGACTCTCTCTTGAGGAGCCCAGGTGATATGGAGTTGAAGACGCGAGACGGTGGCGATGGAGGAAGCGAGTTGCAGACGGTGGTGATGGAGGAGGCGAATTGGAAACGGATTCAAGGAGCACATGCAAGTTGCAGGAGGAAGCGAGTTCGAATCAGGGATGCACAAGGTATCGAATTTATTCTTTTATCTCCTTCTTCCCGATTCTAGGCAACCTATGCATATGAATTTGAAGCAATTGGAGACGAAGACGAGGTGGAGGTGGATGACTTGGAGCCGGATTTAGAGGCAGTAGTGGTGGAGGTGGATCTGTGAATGAAGATGATGATGGGGAGGTCCAGCGACAACACCTGGAGATGAAGATGAGGAGGTTGGAGAAGACAAATCCGACGACACCTACGAGCCCCATCACTCTCTCTCTTCTTTCCCTCACGTCTCTTATTGTGATTCCTTGGTTTCTTGTCCTGTGTAGTTTACTGGTATTGTGTCGAGCCTTCTTCCTCCGATTGCGAAAGTGAAGATGAAGGTCAAGCTTCCTGTGAAATCAAGAGATTGTTCGGCCAATACATCATCGGTGAATTATTTGGTGGAATACTAATATTATTCGGTGAATAGCTAATAATTATTCAATAGAATATACGGATTTTGTTATTGATATATTAGATTTTCGATAATATTCATTGAATTCTGAATAATTATTCAATGGAATGTGTATATTTTGTAATTTGAAATAAACGTGTGATTGGGATATGAGATCGTCGATCTATATTATTCGTTGAAATGAGAATACTTATTCCATGGAATGAGTATATTTTATAATTCGAAATCAATGAGTGATTGAGTTTAATTCGGTGAAATATGTGTATTTTGTAATTAGAAATCGATGCTTAGAAACACCATCTCCAACATAATTAGAAATAGATAACATAACATTATTCGGTAGGATGTGAAATATTATTCGGTGGAATTGCCAATATTTAAAAAAAACGAAATCAGGTGGATACATCAACAAATCACACAAAATTATTTATTTTTCCACAAAACCATAAAAAAAGCGACTAACCAAAAAAAATAAAAATAAAAACAAGATTTGGGGTTGGTGAATTACACGATCTACCAAAGAGGAGTTCGTTTTTTTTTGTATGTGGGTCCCATTATAATAAAAGAAAAAACAAAAATCCTATTTAATCCTGACCTTCCATTTCTTTCAATCAAAGGCCAAGATTTGTGCACAAGTTACACTATAAGGGGTGGGAAATATATATATATATATAGATAGATAGAGAGAGAGAGAGAGAGAGAGAGAGAGAGAGAGAGAGAGAGAATGGGTAAGTTGTGCACAAGGCTTAGGATGTGCATTGTGCACAAAATATTATTCGGTGAAATGTGAAACATTATTCAGTGAAATTTGAAGCATTATTCGGTGAAATGTGAGTATTGTTTAGGGGAATGTGAAACATTATTTGGTGAAATTTGAGGCATTCCATATAAATTGTAACTATTGTTTAGGGAATTGAGGTTTCTTTTATTAGAAATGGACAAATAAAAAAAATAAACATTATTCGGTAGAATGTTATAAATTATTCAGTGGAATTGGGACGTTTTCATCTGAACTGAACGGAAAAAAAAACATAACAGTGTTCGGTAGAATGTTTCACATTTCACCGAATAATGCTTAAAATTTCACCGAATAATGTTTAACATTTCACCGAATAACATTTGTGCACAATGCACACCCTAAGGGGTGTGCACTATATATATATATATATATATATATATATATATATATATATATATATATATATATATATATATATATATATATATATATATATATATATATATATATATATATATATATATATATATATATATATATATATATATATACCTTCGTTCCACCCCATGATTTCATCACACTTTAGATGTGGGAAATAAAAGGTTGGAATGTGGGAATGACAAGTAGGAATATGAGAAGATATATATAGAGAAAATAGAGGTAGATAACAAATTTCGATGTGGGACAGAAAAATGGGATATGAAAGAAATTGTGAGAAATTGATGTTTTGATGAATCGAATTATATGGTGTAAAATGTAATGTAATTAAAGTCTTTGGAAATATAATGTAATTTAAGTATTTGGATTATATGATGTAACATATAATATAATTAAAGTGTTTACCTCTTAGGATTTAATGAAATGAATAACACATGGTGATGAAACATCATGATACAATATATCAAGTTATGTTGGATTAATCTTTCTATTTAATTTAACTGATAGTTGTGTTGATCCATTAATCAATCATAAGTGTTTTATTTTACTTGCATTATTATGTTAATTTCTTGATCAATGATTTCAAATCTAGATTCATCTTCATATAGATATGTTAAACTTTCTCGTTAAAAGTTGAATTAGCCACATGTTGTGTATACACATAATGATGATATTATTGGAATTACATACTTGGGTTGCTTGTTATGACATGAAAAACACATTGAAAAAGTATTACCCAATATTATATTTCATTCTTGTGCTTGAAAATCCGAAGTTCTATATCATTTTCAAAATAAACGAATACTCAACATTAAGGATACCATACAAGTGTAATGGCTTTATCAACAACAATATTTGTATTATTTGAAATTATATCATAAAGACTCCTAACTTAGTATCATATAGAACGATATAGTATGATTTAATAGTGGATCCACCAAATAACACAAATGTTTAAGGTATTGTGTTGAACTTCACACTTTCTTGTTACCCGTTTGTTATTTTAATATTTCATAATTGATAGGTAAAATATTTTTTTTAAAAACAATATTCATATAAAGTGTAGTACCAGTGTTTGTATATGATAAAAATTTATAAGTATAGATTGACGTGAAAAAACCGAATGATAAAGATTGAAGACATGATGTAGTTTCTACTTGTTCTTGTCCCACATCCCATCCCACATTGAAAACTAGAAGAAAGGGGGAAGGGTGCTAAACCTATAGAAGAAAGCAAAGGTTGATTAGATTTTTCACAACATGCAATGCATGATAATTTATATTATGAATAATGAATAAATTAAATTCATAATAATTATAATATAAATATAAATTTTAGTTTTTTTTTAGAAAACAATTTTTTTAAAAAAAAATTGTTGACCCATTGAGTCGACCCGTCGGGTCATCGGTTATTTTCTCCCCGACCCTAACTCTGACCCTCTGATGAGACCCGAGGATCGGGATCGACCAACGTGCAATGCATGTGGAGCAAGATTCGCAGACCTCACCCTTGAATCCCTTACACTCGAACTCAATCCTCTCGAAATCGCACTTCGAGGATCTCGACCCATTGACACCTTCGCCTTTCACTAGGGTGTCACTCTCGGCATCTCACCATAGGGTTCGCTCTTAGCCTCTCACCAAGAACTCGATCCTTAACCCGGAATCATAGGAAGCTTTTTAGTGGCTTAACATTTAACTCAACTAAACTTGAATTTCAAAATGAAGTTCTTACAAGCAATATATAGGCTTAAAATATAGCCCTCAAGAATCTCTAATCGATGTGGGGTTTATTTAATTTGATAGAAATAAAAGCATTAAAAAAAACGTCTAGATTTGAGCTGCTAGAAAGAACGTCCAAATCAAGCATCTTGTAGGATGATTTCGGAGAAGTGTCCTTCATAAAAGTTGTAGCCACTTAAAATAGCTCTCCAACAAGTGTTCATTGGCTTCAATCGGAATTTTATGCAACCCAAGAGAGCCGAAATAAGACGGTGTCGACACAGTTTTCTCAAACGAGGGTTGATGTTTGGCTCTGGCGACAAAGGTTTGTAAGATAAATGAGTCGAGCTCATTGACCACTACGATCACATCATCCTCCTCCTCTTGAAAAGGATTCGTCCTCGAATCCGTGATGGAAACAAAAGACTTCTTCAAACCTACTTCTTCTTCCTTGAACGGATCTTGAATTCCCTCTTCTTCTTGAATCGTGAAAGGCAAGCAAGGAAGAATGAATTGGGTCGCAATCAACCACCTAGTTGACATGGAATTCAGAAAGATAGGTACCTTGGTTGGCGTCCGTTTCTACTTCATGAAAAGCGCAACCTTGGGAACTTGGATGATTTCCTCATCTTTCTTAAGCTCGGGATTGACCTTTGCAATCTCAATCGAAACCTCCTTAGACTTGCCTTCTTTAATATCAAGTGCCTCACCCATGGTCGTAGAGGATGTTGTTTTTGAAGAGGGAGGTGGTGGTGTTGTGGGTTCTGACGGCGTCCATCCCAATGAGTTGACGAGTTTTTTAAATTCATGTACTTGTTGCATTGAGTCTTCCGCGAGCTTGCGGATCTCATGCCAATGTGGTTCAACCTTCTTCTTACGTCGAGCCTCATCCTTTCTAGCCCTTCTCTTTCGATATCTCCTCCGGAGCTCTTGATCAACTACATCATATGTAGCACCATCCATCTTACTCCAATGAAGATATCCATCATCATAAGCTCGAATAGCACATCGGATGTACTCTTTGGACAAAGGCTTGTAACTCGTCTTCTTGAACATTTTGACTAGGAAGAAACAACTCAATTATCGAAAGCTCGATGGACTCGAGTCGATTAGCTCTGATACCACTTGATGAGACCCGAGGACCGGGATCAACCAAGGCTCGAGCTTTCGAACACCCTTTTTTAAGGCTAATTTTTGGGGTTTATGGAAAATGAAAAAAGGGATATGTGGAGCAAGTTAAGATTCGCAGACCTCTCATCCTTGAATCCCCTACACTCGATCTCAATCCTCTCGGAATCACACTTCGAGGATCTCGACCCTTTGACACCTTCGCCTCTCACTAGGGTGTCACCCTCAGCCTCTCACCAAGAACTCGATCATTAACACGGAATCATAGGAAGCTTTTTAGTGGCTTAACCTTTAACTCAACTAAACATAACTTTCAAAAGAAAGTTCTTACAAGCAATATATAGGCTGAAAATATAGCCCCCAAGCATCTCTAATCGATATAGGGTTTATTTTGATAGAAATAAAAGCATGGAAAAAAGCATCTAGATTTGAGCTGTTGGAAAGAACGTCCAATTAGAGCATCTTCTTGGATGATTTCGGAGAATTGTACTTCATGGAAGTTGTATTCACTTAAAATATCTTTCCAACAAGTGTTCATCGGCTTCAATCGGAATTTTATGCAGCCCAAGAGGGCTAAAATACAACGGTGTCGCCACACAGTTTTCTCAAACGAGGGTTGATGTTTGGCTATGGCGACAAAGCTTTGTACGATAAATGAGTCGAGCTCATTGATCACTAGGATCACATCACTTGACGTGCTCGAGCCCGGGCTCGAGCAAAAGGACCGGCGACAAGAGTTCCAAGAAGTCGGGAAGTTGTTGGCAGTTTTTGGAGAAGCAGATTAGTCGACAAAGAATGTCAATTTCCCGTTGATCGGCTTGGTTTCTCATGGCGTGCAAGTACTAGTTTTGTAGATCTTGAAGTTTCGGTCGCGTATTGGGGAATATCTTGTCAATCGAAGGTCAAAAGAACCGGGAAATAGAGTTTTACCGAGACGTCCCCTGTGTAGAGACGATTCCGAATGGGGCTCGTTTGATAGGTATTGAGGACTGTTTAGGGAGTGGTGTTTTGGGGATGATTGAGGGTGATGATGGGGCTATGGATGGCCTTAGAATGATGGTGAGGTAGGGGATGGGGGTTGACGGATATGTGATGCAAGATCGCGCTTATCGTCGCACTCCGAGCTCTCTCCAACACTCGATCTTCCACACTCTCGGTCTCGCACTCCGAGTGTTTCCGGCCCTTTGATTATGTGGTCTCTCACTAAGGAATCACCTTCAACCTCTCACCGAAGGTTTTGTTCCCGACCTCTCACCTAAGAAAGAGATTCTTGACCCGAATCATTGGAAGCTAAAATGCTCACTTTTTTTTAAAACCATTTTCAACTTGTTTTAAAATGAAAAGAGTTTACACATATATGAGAGTTTGTTGTCATCTCCATGTGTTTCTAATTGATGTGGGATGAAAAAAGACTTCAAAATTTTGTTCAGCTTAGAGATGCTGCAAAGAACAAGATATATGGCCATCTTCGGAGTAGCATTGGTGAGGGACGTCTTCAACAATGTTGTAGCCCTCAAAATCAGCTTTCCAACGAGTCCTCTTGTGTCTTTGTCGGACGAACACTGCTCTAGTTATAGCCAAAATTGCGAGCAGATATCAGTTCATCAAGTTATAAGACTTTGATGTCTTCTTCTTCCGGAAATATGATGTCATCCAAGGTAAGAGCTTCCGAGGCCGTCTTGTCAAGATTAGGATCAAATGTTCATCCCTCCAAGATCCATCAACGGTGTCATATTCTCCTATAGGTTCGTCGATCAAGCTACCATCGTCGAGGATCACATCACCCTCAACCCGAGCCAACCTTTTGACCCTTTGACCCTAGCCCGGCGGGTCACGGGTCGACCCACTCGATCCATGACCCGTGGTCATGTCTAGGATGACTGTTTCAAGCTTTCTAAAGAACCACTCCCAAGGGTTGTTGTTTTCTGAGTCAACCACTACAAAACTAATAAGGTAAATCTGATGATTTGCATCTTGTGAAGAAGGTGTGAGGAGAGTGCCTTTGTATTTTCCTTTTAGAAATGTATCATCTACCACTAGTACATGTCCAATTGAATTGGATTATAGTTTTGTAGATATCAAACTTATCTAAAAAATATTTGGTTACAGTAATTGTTCTTTTTATGAAACGAATTTGTACCTTTCGCATAATTGGGAATGCACGGATACATTGTCCAAATGCAATGAACAAATACTTGAACCTTGATCGTGAGTCAACTTGAATGAAGGTGATGGTTACATCATTATGTTTTTTTAGGACATGACAATATGTTAGTAATAATTCAAAGCTTTCTTCTCATGACCCCCTTACTGCAACTACGTTCTTGATTGTATTTCTTAGCTTGAAATATATTTGAACCACTTATATATATGGCATCGTGAATTTTCCAATCACATCTCTCATCAACACAAACTGTTCTGTAATAACTTGTTGTTGTCTTTTTCACCCTGTAACTAAACGTTTCTTGTGCAACCAACACTTCAATAGCATTTTTAAGATCTTTCTTTGTTCTGAACAGTTATCCCAAAGCTATAAGAATGTCCCCCTTTCTTGAATTTATATGTTCTTCATATTTTGTGCACATTGTAGTGCTATTGACGCCACTCTCAATCTCGGTATCATCTCCATTATCACCTGTATCATTTTCATCATTTATGTAGTCTACGTCATCATTCTGCACACAAAAGTTGTCTTCCATTACATATGTATCCTTGAAATAGCTGTCAATATGTAATTTGAACTGGGTTTCATCATTCATAGATTGTGTAACCTGATCTTAATTTCCTTCACAACAGTAGCATATAAAGGCAATGTCTAATTCACTTCATTCAATTCATTAATTTGAAAGAAATTTCTCAAAGCAGTGTCATTCTCAATAAAAAAAGGCTCCATAGTTTTCTTGAAAGGATACAAGTGACTGAATTGAAGATTAGGAGCCAAATTGTCACTATTGATGAATCTGTTAATTAGCTCACTCTTCATCTCATACATACTCATAGGCTCACGGATGACAATCACTTTTGATGACACATTCCTAATAAAAACTAAATCATCTTCTTTCATTTTCCATTCTCCTGTAAATTTGACTGCTAGTAGATTGACATCCATTATACATGTTCTCTGGTGACATCTTTTACATTTAATACATATACTTTGATGAAATAATTTTAATCAAACTCAACTACTGAGATGACAAGCATACTATTTTAATCAAACTGAGATCAAAATCGTCAATTGAGATCAAAATCAAACTCACTTTTGATGACATGCATGCAATTTAGCTAATGAGATCAAAATCGTCAACTGAGATCAAAATCAAATTCACTTTTGATGATAGGCATGTAATTTAGCTACTGAGATGAAAATCGTCACCTGAGATCAAAATTGATGATAATATTCACATCTCAAACAACAATTGTACTCGAGATTACATAAAAGGCATGTATTAGTTATGATCAAATTTAAGAAATCCATTGATGACATGCATACAATTTTAATAAAACTCAGCTATCCTAATGTCGAAAACAGAATTCAGGATTACAGTACAACATTCACCAAATTAGCTACTAAGATGAAAATCATCAACTGAGATCAAAATAGATTAATATTCAAATATCAAACAACAATTGTACTCGAGATTACATTACTATAATCAAAGATTACAGTTCATTTAGATTAAGAAAACTTATTGACTATTCGATATTTACCTCTTTTGAAATTTGAATTCGAGATTACAATGCTATAATCGAGCACAAATTCTTTCATTTTTGATTACTGATGGCAAAATCGATGATGCCTAATGCCGAAATCGGCGTTCCTGCTCCATATGGAGATCGAAATATTCGAAATCGGGGAGAACGGGGATGCCTGCTGGTGTTTCTTCGTTCCGTGAAACTGAAGAAAAGGGAGAACGGCGAAACGGTGGAAAAACAAGTTATTGAAGCTAGGAATAAAAATGCCACAATGGACGTTTTGCAAAATGCATTATAAAAATGGACATTTTACAAAATGCCATTATCAAAAGGAACACTTACAAAAAAATCCAAAAAAATTACACAAGAATATATATTAGAAAAAAGACACACATGTCCATATACTACCCTTTATATACTACACTTTCAGTTTTGAGTTATAGCTAGTCGTGGTGGGATTGTGTCACATTTTAATAGACCCAACTACACCTGTCAAACGAGTCATTCGAGTCGGGTCACTTCGGGTCCCGAGTAATATGGGTCTCGAATATTTTCGGGTTGACTCGAACCCGGGTTTGACCGGGTTTTGGGTCATTTCGGGTCGATTTCGGGTTGGTCAATTTTTTCCTTTTTAAATAAAAAAAATTATGATTTGATAATTTTGTGATAAATTTAAAATTCTAAAATTAAAGACGTTGTTCATAAGTTTTAGTGCTTGTAATTATATACTATATCGGATCTAAAATATTTGATTTTTATTAATTCTCATAATTTTTAATAAAATATAATAATAGATAAATGACATTTATTTAAAAACATTTGATTTTTAATATTTCTCATAGTTTTTAATAAAATTTAATAATATATAAAATATCAAATTTTCAAATAATTTTTAAAAAATAATTTCATGCAATTTGTAATAAGCATATAACTGTTTTAAAATTTTAATATATTTTAGAATTTTTATCTTCTAAAAATATCTGGTGAAAAATAAAAACTCAAATATATCGATCGGACGGAGTATTACACAATACAAATAAATATAAAAGTTGATTTGAAAATTAAAAATCAAGTGATTGTAATTATAAAATGTAATAAATTGGAATCTCCATAAAAAATTTAATCATATATAATTGTAAATCAATCGGGTCACAGGGTCAATTGAGTAAATTAGATCAAAATTACCAGGTCAATCGGATCTCCGGGTCAAAACCCAGATTACCATGAAAATTTCCAGATTTCGACCCGAACCTGAAAATCTGGAAATTTTCAACCATTTGCTCTAATTTATTAGGGCTTTTGCGCCCAGACCCTTGTGTGAGGATTTCAATTTCCTTGTCATTATCAACTGATTCGATCGCTTTGCCTTTGAATTTCGGAGCCTGGGGTGTTTGGGTAGCTTCCTTTCGTTTTGCCCATTCATCCTTCTCAGATCTCCATCGGCACCCGTCTGGTTGGGTGCCATGAATCCTTCTTCCTGTTGGCCTGGGTTCAGTCTCGGAGGTGGTTCCTCTTCCTCCCGCCGATCTCCGTTCTTTCGGCCTGGTGTGGGGTGGAGTTTGGTTGATCCGGCTCCCCGTCTTTCCCCTTCCTCCTCGGTTGCTATCACCTCTTGTCGTCGTCTCCTTTCCTCCATCGCCGACGGTCGGTCGGTGTTGCTGGACGGAGATGTGTTCTGGGCTCTACCGGATTCACTTTGGCCTTGCAAATCACCTGCTATGCTGTCTGTACTCGAGGCGGGCCAAAAATATGGTGCTTTTGGCCCAAGGTTTTGCCTTGGGCCCGGGGCAGCCCAAAGAATAATAAAAAAAAAATCAGTTGGAAAATATTTTATATTTATAAAATAACAATGCTCCCCGAATCTATCTAGTTGGTTTGGGGAATTTTGTTCAAATTTCCGACAGTGGATCAATCTTCCCTTTTTAGCCATATTTGTCCCGTCTTCTAGCGTCCGGTCGGTGCTTTGGTGTGCATGCGTCTGCTTTATGTTGAGTTGCAATATCGGGCGTCCTATTTGATCGACAACGGGTCGTGGTGGTGTTCGTTGTCTTCGAAGATTCTTCATCTAAGTGGAGGCAACGTCGGCGATCCACACTTCCTCGGGAGTCCCCTTTTCCAACTGGGGTATTGTCGTGAGTCTTTGCACTATCTCACGCCTTTGACACTCGTGACGCGTCTTAGTTCTCGATCGTCTTCTCTTCTAGTTGACATCTTGTATGGGTTGGTTGAGTTTTCTTTTCTCTCTAATGTTTTGTGTTATTGTGTTCTGTTTATATTGATGGTCTTCCGTCTACCAACTTGTTCGGCCATCGAGTTTCAGGTATGCCTATACTCGAATTTTCACCTAATAAAAAAATGTATGCATCTATTATTTGATTTCAAGTCACTGGGATAAGAGTATCTGCATTCATGAGCCCCAACCTGGGCCTTTAACTAATCTTTCCTCTATCACATCAGCTTAAAGACTCCATTTCACCTTTTTATTATTTGCATATGTTGAGAATATGATATGGGACCGTATCCCACATGAAAAATATAGTGAATCCAAGCCTTGTACATAAGTGGGTGGGCTACTCCTTCTAATGCCAATTAGGTTTTAGATAGGATGGAACCCCATTTGGCTTGTAAGCTGGGCTTGGTTAATTAGCACGCATGTGTGCTTGGGCATGCGTGACCCCCACGTCATTCGTGAGCTCGAGTCTCGAGCCCTTAAGTTACATTTTCACTATTTATCTTTTTGAATTACTATGGTGATGTTGTTGTTGCTATTGTTGTTGTTGTTGTTCATTTGCTCGACACCTTCCCTCGCTTCTGGCACTATGAGCCCATTTTTCCGGGATCGTCTGCAAAAATCCCTTAAACCGGGCTCATGCCCTTTTTTTTTTGTCCATGGCATCCCGATAAGGTAACCAAAACCATTAATGGATTGATAGCGTTGGGAAAAGATGCAATAGTGGTCGTTACTAAGAGCATGAGCAACCATGAGTTTTGCTCACCTTAAGGTTACTAAAAGTTAAACCCATGGTTGTGAGTTTTACCTTATGTTAAGAGAATGAAAGAGCTTACCTTGGTAGAGAGAGGTAAAATCTTCCCTTTTCTAATTTTGTTTTCTTTTCTTTTTAATCAAAAAGTAAATGGAAAGATATAACGATACACATAATAAAGAGAAAGAAAAAATGAAAATAAATTTGAAAATATGTAAGAGGTTTCCTCATAGTTGCAGAACAAACCTTTTAGAATAAGGTAGAAAAGGTGAAAATAAATTTAAATAAAAAAATTGATGAGGTGTAAAATTAGGATAGAAAGAGAGAAAATAGAATGGGTAAGAGGTTTCCCCATGGTCGATGATGACCTAAATACCCTGTCTACCCACCATATATAATTATATGTACGCCATTGATTACTCATTACCGTATCGTCACCTTCAATCTATTCTCACTTTTGGGGATTTGATAAAGGTGCATATTTAGTAACGCGTACAACTAGTAGCTACTAGTATTATATTCACATTTGTAGGACCGCGAATACTACCATGTCTAAAATTCACATAACATGCATGCCAAAAATGAATCATTTATTGAGAATAAGAGGTGAATCAAAAGAAGCCCATATTAGAATTTGTGTAATTTGATTTTCACATACAAAATATATATACTAACCATTGCATCATCATAATGTTCGATCGATTAAGAGAGAAACGACATCAACTCTTTGTCTCTTCGGAAACTCAACCTTTTTTTTTTATTAGGAAAAAATTCGAGCTCAGAGAAACTGATACTCGAGGGGCCGATGAATCGGCACACAGACTAGACGCCAACAAACAACATACTAAAGACACAAATAAACACAGATGAAAGAAAAAGCCCAAACAACCGAAAGAGTCGTCCGTCAGCAGAGGAGTCGAGGGAGATCCATAGGAAACAAGTATTTAACCAGGTCGTGGATTCAACCCCTCATTAGCTTCATTTTTTTGATAATTTTTGTATCTTTTATTTTTTTCCACTTAAAAGGATCATGTCATCACAATATTTTTTTGATAGGTTGGGCGGGGTGATGGGCGACGTTCATGGAGACGAACTGACGAGGTCTAAAGACACCGGAGGGGGGAGTGGGGGTGGTGTAGGGGGAGAGGCAGGAGCATCGGGAGAGCTCTGGGGAAGGAGAAAGTGAGGGAAGGAAGACTCTGACTCGGACTCTAACACAGAAGGTGTGGAAGAGGGGAGAGGAGGAGAAGAAAAGAGAAAGCGAGACTCATCAAATGTGACATGACGGGACAGAATGAGCTTATGGGTCTTTACATCGAGGAAAAGGTAACCTCGATGATCAGACGGATAGCCAAGGAAGATACAAGGAGTGGAGCACGGGTGAAGCTTGTGAGGAGCGGTTGAGGACTGATTTGGGAAGCACAAGCACCCAAAAGTACGAAGGTGATCATACCTAGGCAAGGTGCAATAAAGTGCCTGAGTTGGCGAGCGATGGTGTAGGGTAGTAGATGGTAGAATGTTTAGGAGATAGCAGGTGGTGGATAAGGCGTGATGCCAATAGGAAAAGGGAATAGATGCGTGGAAGAGGAGAGATCACATCATGTTGATAATGGTTCTGATGATTCGTTCAGCCTTTCCATTCTGTTGGGAAGTATAGGGGCAAGACAAGCGATAGGAGATCACATTTGTGTTGAAGAACGTGTGAAAGTCTTTGTTATCAAATTCGCGACCATTGTCACATTGAAAACATTTGATAGATGTGTGAAATTGTGTTTTGACGTAAGCATGGAATTTGGCAAAGATTGGAAACACTTGAGACTTAAAATGCAACGGGAAAACCCATAAGAAATGACTATAATCATCCAAAAACAAGAGCTAGTACTTGTGACCCTCCTTGCTAGGCACATGAGATGTCCAAATGTCACTATGAATAATATCAAATGGTGCAAAAGTAGTGTTAAAAGACCGCTGAAAGGGTAGTCTGGCATGCTTGCCTAACTGACAGTAAGAACATAAACTAGAGCAATGCTCTTTATTACATTGGACTAGACTCTTAGAACGAAGCAAATCTAAAACGGCAACCCTGGGATGGCCAAGGCGTGCATGCCACAGACTGGACGACGATGCCGAGAGGGCGACTGGACATGACGGGTGGGAAGGTGAGGGCGACGACACAGGATAGAGCTCCCCGGTGTTGTTACATCTCAGGCGAGTAACCCCCGTAGTAAGATCATTCATAGAGAAACCAAATGGATCAAACACAAGAGAAACATTATTGTCAGTGGTGAACCAACGGACTGAGATAAGGTTTTTGACAAGTTTGGGGGGCAATGAGGACATTGTGGAGGTGTAATGGGTTGGTTGGGGTTCCTAATGTGGCGTGGCCACTTCCTGAAGTAGCAAGGCGACCATCGTTACCGACGATAATAGAATGTGTAGGACCCTTAAAAGAAAGAGAAGAGAAAGTACTTGAGGAGTTCGTCATATGAGAGGTCGCGCCTGTGTCCATGTACCAAGCGGAGTCAGGAGGTGTGAGTTGCATAGAGGAGAAGGTGTGATCCACATCAGTTAGAGTGTAGGCCTAATCAGACAAAGACGGGTAGGCTTGGTGACCGGCGGATCGAGGAGCTGGACCCAACAAGCCCGCTCCTTGCTGATGGTGGGGATACGGGCTCGGTGGTCGGTATGACGAAAGCGGGTATCCATAGGGCATACACGGAGGGGTGAAGTCGGGGACGGGAGACCAGGGGGCGCGAGGAGCCTCCGACCACGGCCGCGGTCGCCGCCTCTCTGCGCATGTTAATCGTTATTGCGGCTTCGCTGTGGGGCATAGGTCTCGTCAATGTCGCTTGACGAGACCAGTGCGGTTTTGTCCTTGGCGGCGTCGGTGGTCTGACGGTGAAGGCGAGTCTCCTCCAGGATCAACTGAGATCGGGTCTTCTCGAAGGTGGGGAGAAGTTCCGTCTACTGAATATGAGTAGCAGCAACATTGTATTCAGAGGGAAGGCCCGAGAGTACCTGGAGCACAAGGCGAGTAGCGCTTGGTTTGGAGTCGACAATGCCCAATTGGTCAGACAGGATTTTGATATGCTGACAGTAGGTGGATATCGACGGGAAAGACGCAAGCTTGCAACTTGAGAGTTCGTGCACAAGGTAGACGACACGGGTGGACTTGTTGTCCTGAAAGAGATTCTGAAGCTTGGTCGAGGCACCCAAGGCGTTGTCTTTGGGGTCAAGGATGATTGTTAATAGATCTTTGGAGATGGTTTTGAAGATCCATTGAAGAACGATGGTGTCGAGTTGAGTGAAGAGATCGTCGTCCTCAGTGGTGGGACGAACGATAGAGGAATCGATGTGGTGGAGGACCTTATGAGCCTTATCATGGGTCGTGAAGAGGTGAGACCACATGGTGTAGGAATTGGATTTATGATCAAGGATGATGGGGATGCAGTTTTTTATGTTGGAGATTGTGAGAGCGGAGTGGAAGGGTGGCTTGATAGGGTTGGTAGGGAGGTCCACCATTGGGATAAGAGGGAAAGAGAAGAGTCGAGAGAGGGGGGTCGGCGGCCAAGTGGGGTAGCCGAGAAAGGGTGGCCGAGAGGGGGGGGAGTCAGCGGCAAAGGGGTGGCCGAGATGGTGGGGGAAGTCGGCGGCAAAGGAGGTGGCAGAGGGAGGCTAGGTGGCCGGTAGCTAGGGTTTGGAATGAAAGAAAAGAAGAAATTAGGGTTCGAAGGTCTTAGGTTGTGATACCATGTGAGATCATGAGATTGATTGTAAAGTCCTCCTTGAGGGTTTCATTCATTGATTAAACATATATATAGGTTACAATGGATTGTGCTTTAGGCCCACTATACAATATAAAGTCCATGTAATCTATCAAAATCATCTCCAATATATCAACGGAAAAATTAAAATGGGTTGTTGGGAAACTAATTCACCCGCTTTAGGGAGCTTTTGTATTTGATAAGACGAGACATGATCATGTGCTAGAAAAAATTAGATATGAAGAAGGTCTATGACAGAGTTGACTGGGACTTTATCCTTGCAGTCCTAGAAAAAATTGGTTTTCACCCATACATTTGTCAAACGGATGAAAGAATGCATAACTTCGGTCTCGTTCTCTGTTTTAGTCAACAATGGTCTGACATATTTGTTTTGGCCCTCCAGGGGTCTTAGACAGGGTGACCCATTTTCCTCATTTCTCTTCATTCTCGGGGTTGAAATTCTAGCACGATGCCTTAGTCGTGCTGCTGAGAGTGGAACATGCTAAATAGGATTCTCGTTTGGAAGAGACGATCCTAAAATACCCGACCTGGCCTTTGTGGATGATATCATCATCTTCAGCAAAGGAAGCATATCCGCTTGTTCTGAAGTAATAAAAATAGTAATGGATTAGTGTGACATCTCTGGCTAGAAAGTGAACTTTAGGAAATTAGCACTCCAAACTACCTCATGGGTTCCAGCCACCAGAATAGTTGAACTGGAGAGCACACTCGGAATAATGCATGAAAAAACCCTAGAAGAGTACTTGGGATGTCCAATAATAAGCTGTAAAGTAAACAAGCAAACCTTTACAGAAATAGTTTGTAAGACTAAAGAACAGCTAACGAAATGAAGAGCTGATTAATGCTCTTTCACAGTAGGGCAGAACTACCCGGATCAAATCTGATCGTCAAACCTCTTTACACTATGCAATCCTTTATGTTACCAGCTAGTATCCCCAATGACCTTGATCAAATCAATCGACGCTTCTTTTGGAATAAGGATGCTCAACACAACCCCCTCATTAGCTGAGAAAAAATATGTTGACCCAAAAAACATGGGGGCCTTGGTATTCGGAAATCACAATCCATGAACGAAGCCCTTCAAATGAAGGTTAAGCTGTTGTGGAAAATCCTGGCAGAACCGTATAATCCTTAGGTGTTACTAATGACTAATAAATATCTTAAGAATACACCTTTTTTAAATTATAAGCGTATTGGCATACCGTCATGCCAATGTCGAAAATTATCGATGCTCATTGACAAATTCAAAAAGAGACTTATTTGGAAGGTGGGAAATGGGGAAAATATAGATTTTTTTGAAAGATAACTGGGTTTCCACCCACCCCTTAATGGAAGAAGTGAATAATACATCTAATATAAATGACCAAAAGAGAAAGTAAAGGTATACATTCGAAATGGGAAGTGGTGGGAATCAAAACTTCGCACTATTCTTCCATTTGAAACTGTGCTAAAATTCTCAATATACCATTAGCAACCAATGATTTCGTTGATATACTATATTGGTGACCGAATATGGTTGGATGGTTCACAACAACTTCTGGGCCAAACAATAGTGTGGAGGACCCAAATAACTGGGCATGGAAAGTCGATGCCCCTCCCAAAATCCGATATTTCTTGTGGAAAATTGCCTAGGCTAGTCTGTCCATAACTTCACGTATGGCCTCGAGAGGAGTAGCAATACCTACAACATGTACCTTGTGTAACGGAAGCGAAGAAGATGACCGAATCTATTCTTTGTATGCTACAACAAACACCACCAATATTGGATCTCCAAAACGCTATAGAATCAGATTGAGTACCAAATAAGAACATCGTGCGATTTCCGACCATTCTTCACTCTTTTCAATAATGAACTCAAAACGTGAGGATAAACAAAACCTTTCCTTCCACTCGCGGACAACATGGCGAGTGAGAAATCAATTAATATTTCCTCAAACAAACAAGATGACTCACATATCATTATAAAACAATTAATTAATAAAAGATCATACCCTTGGGAAATTGAACTAATATTAGTTGATTTTTAAACTCTATTTATCTAATTTGCCAGAAGCAACATTATCTTATGTCCTCCGATTCACCAACAGAACAATCAATAAGGTTGCACACATTAGATGTTCTATTGGATCTCTAGACTTGAATAGCGATTTAAGCCCGTTAGACTTCATCTGTCACAATCTTATTAGTTAGCTCTTACTCGCTGAATTCTTTCCTTATAAAAAAAATGCATGTATATACTGACATTCATAGGGGGGGCGGGGGGGGCGTTTGCCCCTCCATCCGGCGACGAAAATAAAAAATAAACAAAATTAAGGTAAAAAATAAAAAAAATATGATAAAAATACAAGTGTGGTATAGCTTAGTTGGTAAAAAGAGTATAAATAATGCAACAGACCATGAGTTCAAATCTCAATGTTTACTTTTTTGCAATATTTCTACCAAATATTTCCTATTATAGATGTCATATTTAAATCTAATTTTATAGTTTTCTTTGGGTGTCCCTATATACACCGCAAATCCGCGGATTAGTGCTGCTAATCAACGTCGGATTCGACGTTGTATTTCTGCTAATCAACGTCGGATTCGACGTTGTAGTGTTAATTATATTACAACGTCGGATCCAACGTTGTAATATGTGGTATGCAACGTTGTGAATCTAAGGCAAGGACGAGGCGGGTTGGGTAGATTGCAACGTCCAATTGGACGTTTTAAAATGAGCTTTCAAAATGCAACATCCAATCCGATGTTGTAACAACATCCAATCCGATGTTGCAAAGTGGGCTGTAAAAATGTAACATCCAATCCGACGTTGTAACAACATTGAATCCAACGTTGTTACAACGTCCGGATTTTTTTTCCAAGGCAAATTGCTAATACATGGACAATGTTGGATCCGACGTTGTATAGCGTCTAATCCGACGTTGTTACAACGTCCAATTAAACGTTAATTTGCAGTGTATATAGGGAACGCGTTTTCTTTTAATATTTTCATAAGATTATTCATTATTCTACACACATATTTTTTTAAAAAAACTTCTAATTTTTATTCCTATGAATTTTTTCAATGTCAATGTCATATTTAAACCTTAACTCCGTAGTATAAAAATTGTAGGAAAAAAAATTTCACTCCCCTCTATAAAAATCTTGTGGCTGCTACTGCATATCATTTCATTTCAAATCACATGATAAGAGATGACCCGTGACCACTGACCATAACCATTAATTTGGATAGCAACATAACGTGGGAAAGATATACAGTACAGTATGTGGCAATTTTTTTTTTGGTGCTAAGATATATGTGGCCATTAATTACTAAATACATACACATCACTTTCACCTTTTCACGTCTTCATATGTGACCAGCCTGGCTCGCATTCGAGACGTGTGGATTACTCCCCAGTCCGATAATACATCATGACCTTTTAGTTCATTTTATGTTAATTAAGGACTTATAACTAGTTAGTTGACAAAAAATAAAAAAATTACCTAAAAAACCTTGTATTTTTTTTTTTATAAAATCTGATATGGAATGGAAGAAGTCTAATGAATTTAGTTGGAATCCACTTAAATAAGGAGGAAAAAAAGGAATTAGCGGTTAAATGGTGGACACTAGGGTACTATAAAAACCAAGTTGCATTCCAGGGAAAGAGTAAACCATTTCAGGGGGAAATGCAACAGGTTATACACAATACTAAAGAACAATGGAAACGTGCAAGTATGGACGAAGAGACTCTGCCCTACCCCACCTCTAACCAGCGTAATACAGAAAAGGGCAATCAGCAGGAAAAATGTAAAATGGCGAAAATCGGAGAGGGGTTTCCTCAAGATGAATTTCGATGGGGCTACTAATGGATCGGGAACGTCTTCAGCTGGTTACATAATTAGAAACCATGAAGGAACGGTAATAAAGTTAGGAGCAAGCAACTTAGGTAAACTCCCCCCCCTACAGGCCGAAACTATGGCCTTACGAATAGGACTTAATGCGATCAGGCAGATTAAGTGTTCAAAACTTGTTATCGAAGGGGACTCAAAAACGATTATTGACAACCTCAAATATAATAGTCCTTACCCGTGGGAAATAGAACTTATAATGGGAGACATCAAACGGCAAATAACTGAAGTCCAAACTGTGGTTTTCTCGCATGTGCCCCGTGTGGGTAACAGGACGGCTGACAAGGTTGCACACCTTGGCCGCCTTGTTAAGGGGGCGGTCTTGACATCTAATACTGATCTTAATGATCTCATCCATCGGGATGCTATCGGTTAGGTTTTCTCCAACCGAATTATTACCTATTCAAAAAAAAAAAAAAACCGATACGGGCGTGCTCCATTATTTTGTTTCCCAACTCCAAGGGCAAAGGTGGGTCTTAGGTCATGTTTATTAGTCACTATTCAAAATACTAAATATACTATTTTTTTACGTGCTGTCTATATACACCCCAAATCATGCACGTCCTTAAGGACGTGCATGGTTAAAAGGGGTTAATTAATTTTTTTTAAATGCTAATTAGTCACAAAGCTTGCACGTCCTTAATGACGTGCATTTTCAGCCTTTAGATTTGTGGTGTATATAACCACACCCTCTTTTTATTCATCTCTTTCCACCACATCAGCATAGCATCACTTCTTTAATTTTTTCACTTTAACAATAGCATCCCTAGCATTCCACAACCCAATTTTTTAACCCATTTAATTTACGAATATACCTTTTTATAATAAATATTTCCAATATGTTTATAATATTATTATAATATTATATTAGTATTTACTTACTAAAATTTGATTATAAAATTTATATCATTTATAAAATGAATAAGTAAAAGTATTATAATAAGTAATCGGGCACCGAACACCCGAGATCCAATTTACCGAGGAAAATTACAATATAATTATATCGAAAGAAATCAATTTTTTTAAAATATGTCGAAACATATTCAAAATTGATGTCTATTTGTAGAGAAAAATGAATCTAGTATTATGTTAATTTTTTTTTAAAATTACATTTTAAATAGAAAAAATGACATGATTTGATTGTAATTAAAAATCAGATTAAATCTCGACCGTTGATTCCCTTCAATCTCAGCCGCTCCTTTCCACCACCAGTGAAAGCATGACACGCGTCTACCCTCCACATTTATTACACCCATTAACATCGATGCTTAAATAGCATATCACCATCAATATTTTACTCTTTTTTTTTTAGCTTTTAGCATCTTGAACATTTCCCCGTTAAAATTGCTCTTAAATCTCCACTATCTTGATTTTCTGCACTTGCTTGATTTTGGACTTTAGAAAAAGTGAGCCGTCGGTTCATGTACAAGATATTATTATTATTGCTTGGACAATTAGATATTCAACCCGTAAACGCAACGACCCAATTGCAAGAGCGGTGCTCAAGCTTTCTCAGTCCCTTCTCATCAATGGACTCCTGACGTATACAATTAGATATTGAAAGTAAAAGGTAATTTTGTCACTTTTGTGTGGAATTTAGTTAAATAAGAGGTAATTTTGTTCAATATTAAAAGAAAGTGTGTTTTTTTTCTGAAAAAATAAAAAATAAAGGGTATTTTTATTCATTAAAAAGGAGAAAATATGAGTTTTGGACATGACCCGAACTTTTGACAAAACTCAGGGGTATCATCCGGACAAAAAAAAAGTGTGGGACACCAACCGGAATTGACATAAACTCAGGGGCACCAAACGGAGATTGAGTACGGTGGTGGTGCAACCACCAGCGTGTGGTGGTCCGGTGGGGGATTGCTAGCTAGCTCCTAAAAGTCTACAGTGGCCACCGACGGACGGAAAGGTTATATATATATATATATATATATATTCAAGAGAAGGTATATTCAAGAGAATCCAAATGGATGAGATCCTTAGGAAAAAATTTGGATAGAAGGTATATTCAAGAGAATCCAAATGGATGAGATTCTGAAGATCTGTGTTCGTTGATAAGCTCATCCCCATGGCAGAGTGACCAAGGTGTGCAACCTTGTCAACTACTCTATTGCCAGAACGGGGAACTTGAGAAAAGACCACATTTCTCATGCCCTTTATCGTGGATTGTATATCTGACATGATTAGTTCTATTTTCCATGGACATTTTGTTTTGCTTTGTAGGTAGTCAATAATGATTTTTGAGTCCCCTTCGACCGTTATAGTTTGTATTTTGAGTTTGTTAATTTCCCAAATACCGAGCCTAAGAGCCAAGGCCTCGGCCATTAGGGGGGATGTGTTTCCGAGCTTGGCACAGGCCATATGCCGAGGTATGCCCCTCCAATCCCAAACAACGGCACCAGCACTACTATCCCCAAATAGTAGACAAGAGCCATCGAAATTTAGTTTGAACTTCTTGTATGGAGGTTTGGTCCATTTTTTTATTATAGGTTTCCTTTTTGCTTACCTGTATTGGTCCGTGAATTTGGATTTTTCCTGCCATCTTTTGTCAACTCTTCCTCGAAACAACATGCTTTGTGCCAAGACTCTATTTGCTGGTGAACGAAAATCCCAACATTTTTAGAAGGTGTTGGGGCATGATTTATAAAGGTCACCCCGTTCCTAAAATACCAAATAGCCCACCAGCTGGTGACTATTTTTTGTATTTTTTCTTTCGACAATTTTTTCAGCCATGCCAAAACTAATGTCATGTCCCGGCTATGATTAATAATTTGTTGTAAAGCGTGATATTCCACTTTGGTGAGGAATCTGTTGGTGAGATTTGGGTAGCATTCAACAAGGATATGTATGTCATCTTCCATGTGGTCATTACAGATTTGACACGTCGAGGGCACAGGTACACCTCGACATGCCAACCGCTCCTTTCTTGGAAGGCCCGAGTGGCCTATCTTCCACATAAAGTTCTTGATTTTAGAAGGTAAATTCAGGTTCCAGATCCAAGTAAACCCTTCTGTATTGTTCTGTGTCTCATTTGTTAAGAACTTGTATGCCGACGAGGTAGTGAACCAACCTTTCTTATCTGGCCACCAATACAGCCTATCTTCCATGGTAGAAACTGGCAGTGGAATCGACATTATTTCCTCCACCAGTGGGAGGGGAAGAACACAATTGAGCTTCTCTTTCCACCATTCCCCCCCAATTATGTAGTCGCTACCTTTGTCATCTTTGTTGAAAGTCATTGGGAATTCTGCTCTTTTACATATAGGAGTTTGGGTTAGCCAGTTGTCTGTCCAGAATTTGACAGAGTTTCCATTCCCGATCGACCAGATAAGGCCTCTCTTAAAATGATCAATAAGGCCGGACATCTTTGACCACTGCCACGAGGTCGAAACTGAACGTTTATAGTTGAGTAAATGTGAGTTTTTTAAATACTTGTAGGTGATAACTTGAACCCAAGCGTTACCAGGTTCAACAATGATTTTCCATAGCAATTTCAATTGCAGTGCCTCATTCATTTCTTTTGTTTTTCGGATCCCTAACCCACCATCCTTTTTTTGTTTACAGATTTTATTCCACCCAATGAGAGGTTTATGCTGAGCATCCTTATTCCAAAAGAAAGTTCGGTTAATAGTATCTAGTTCCTTATGCATCGTTGCTGGTAGCATAAAATTTTGCATTGTATATAGTGGTTTAGCCGAAAGGTTTGCTCCTATCAGGATAGCACGACCCTGTTGTGATAGGGACTCTGCCCTCCATTTGGTTAGTTGTTCTTTGGATTTGCTGATAATATCTTCAAAGGTCTCAACGTTAACTCGACCATTTATAATGGGGCATCCCAAGTATTTTTCGATTGAATTGGTATGACTAATCCCAAGAGCACTTTCTAACTCCGAGACACGACTTCGGGCAATGCCTATCATAACTTGAAACATTGATTTGTGATAATTAACCTGTTGTCCCGAGATTTGACAGTATTCGTTAAGGATGGTTTTTATTTTCTGGCACGCCGATACATTTCCTTTGGTAAAAATTAGAATATCGTCAGCAAAAGCTAGGAATGGGATAACAGGGCCGGAGGAACCAAACCTAAAACCGACCAGCTTATCAGCATCTCGCTTTTCTTTAACCAGCCTACGAGCCAAGATTTTAGCCCCAAGGATGAAGAGGAAAGGAGACAAGGGATCCCCTTGACGTAACCCCCTTGTAGGGGTAAATAGGTCAGTCGGGTCATTGTTAACCAGAACAGAGAATAAGACAGAGGATATACATTCTTTGATCCAATTAACAAAGGTCGGGGGAAAGCCATACTAGCGCAACACGATTTCTGTAAATTCCCAATCAACCCTGTCATATGGCTTTTCCATGTCAAGTTTTAGGGCTATCCAGCCTTCTTTACCTTTCCTTGATCTAAAGGAATGGAATATTTCATGCGCAATTAGTACATTATCCTGAATGGATCTGTCAGATACAAATGCACCTTGTAATGGATTGATGACTCGTCCCATGATCAACTTTAATATTTCTGTGAGAATTTTGGAAATAATTTTATAGATTGTTGAACATAGACTAATAGGTCTGTAGGGGGCAGTAGTAGTTGGGTTGTCATTTTTTGGTAACAGTGTGATGAAAGTATGATTTATCTGTTTCAAAAAGTGTCCTGAAAGGAAGAAGCTTTTAACTGCTCGGATAACCGAGGAGCCAACGATGCTCCAAGAAGCTATATAAAACTCAGCAGTCATGCCATCCGGTCCAGGGGATTTATTTCTTCCTAAACTAAAAACTGCATTTTTTATTTCCACATTTGATGGGATTGCCATAAGCATCTTGTTTTCGTCGCCTGTAACCTCGGTTGGAATGAGTTGTAAATATTCAATTAATTTTGATTTATCAATTGCTTGCCTCTGGAATCTTTTCTGGAAGTCACTTTTGATTTCATTATTTATGTTTTGCTCGCCCATAATTTGTGTTCCTTCTGCTGTCGTGATTTGTCTAATCAGCTTCCTATTCCTCTTTCCCGATGCAATTTTATGGAAGTATCCCGTATTGGAGTCAGTCAGTTTGATGTGCCTGGTTTTAGCTCGCTGATTCCAATAGGATTTTTGAAAAAGCAAAAGTCGTTCCTTTTTCTTAATAAGGTTTCGTTATTTTGTCCGTGTGTTCTTATTTCTATCTAATTGTGTGTCATGTTGGATTTTTAGTAATTGGTCCTCAACCTCTTTTAATTGTCTAAAGATATTGCCAAATGTAATTTTGTTCCAACTCTTCGCTTTCTGCTTTAATAGCATTGTTTTCCTTGTTAGTTGGAACATTGCAGACCCCTGACAGTTATGTCGCCATGTTTGCTTGACCATGTTCCCAAAGTCTCCATGCTGTAGCCATGTATTTTCGAATTTAAAAGGCGGGGGTTTGAAATCCTGATTAACATTAAGATCAATAGTTATTTGACAGTGGTCAGAGAAAGAAAATGCGCCATTTTTGGTGGACAATAACGGAAACTGCTGAATAATTTTATGGTGGACTAGAACACGGTCCAATTTCTCCTTTATATTTCCTTCTCCCCCCTTTTTTTTTCCTCCATGTAAATTGATTTCCCCAGGATGGGATTTCCATGAATGAAAATATGTTCTTAAATTTTGTGAGGCGAGTAAATCGCCCGGGCAGAGTGGTCGCCCCCCCTTCTTTATCTGAAAAATTTCCTATCTCATTAAGGTCTCCCATGACGATACTCGGGAGGTGGTTGCAGTTGATGGCATTAGTTATATATTCCCAAAATTCTTCTTTATTTTCTTCTTGAGGTGGAGCGTACACAAACCATATGAGGCATGAGAAATTATCTGATATGTTAGTATATTTGATTGTGATAACTCTGGGTTGCTGAAGAATGATTTCATTGGTTTCGTGCGTCGGGGAATATTCTTTCCACATAATACCCAGACCACCAGATTTTCCAATGGCTGGGGACCATATGGCTTTGTCGAAACCTTCACTCCTCCATACAGACGGATCAGGAATATTCTCAGTTTTAGTTTCTGTCAATGCTAGCAGTTGTATATGCTCTGCCTTACACCAAATATCGATGTCAATCCAGAAGGTTCTCCTTCCCAATCATCTACAGTTCCACAAACTAACCTTCGTTGTAACCAAATAGACTTGAGGTCGACACACTTATACGAACCTCAACACAATTTTTATTTCGTTGACGATTTTGCGATCTAGACAAATGCCAAAATGTTCTGAATACATCCTTTTTCAAATTCTTCACACACCTATTGAGAATGACCGAAGCTGAACCCCAATATTTTACTTTGTAAGGTGAGCAGATTATCTTCAATTTCCGGATTGTTTTGTAAATATGTTTCCCATCGAGCACAAAAACCAAACAGAGGGAAAGGATGCACGGGTTTACTCTGTTAATCAACTTGATGTTCCTTTCAGGTTTTGTTAAATTACAGATTTGGTATTTGGACTTCGCCATCTTTGTCTCGATTGAGAAGCATAGCATAAAACACATACACCCAATTGAGACACAAACCTGTAGCTCTAGATCCATACAAAACCAGAGAACATAATGCTCAAGGTCAGTATAGATGGGCAGGGGAGCATTCAGCTCATTGTTTGAGTGGTAGTTGATATCAGTCCTTGGTGATATATTCAACACCAACACGTTAAAGTGTATATGTTTCATCTTACCAACAAGCAACGACCCAAAGATGGACACCGTGAGTAGAACTTGTATTGTCATGATGGTTAGATGAACCCATGTTTTGATTTTATTGTGTGATTTGTGGATATGCTGCAATTCCAACCAAAAGGAGCAAACGCCAGATAGTTGAAATCGTATTAGTATATCAGCATCGACCCATTCGAGTGACCCAAAGCCCTTCCCAAGCACTCGAGGTCGATTGGTATTGCATTCGACGTTGCCGGTAAAATAAGAAGCTGTGAGCTTCTTGTTTACTTGATGCTTAACGGTGCTCATGGATAAGGAGCAAGCAGCACAACCTTGCATCCTAAATTCCTAATATCAACCCATTGTCCCGATTGCTGGTGGTTGTTTTTTGTTTTTTTGGTAAGAGTAGCTTGCTTTAAACGTTGTTGCATAATCAGATGACTCGTTTTATTTGACCCCATTTGAGTTGGCTTCCACTGGTTATGTTGGGAATCACCTTGTATTCTGCATACCACTACACTACATTGAGTTATTAAAAGCATTGCTATTGTCATGTTAGAACATGATCTATTGCCAATTGTTGACCAAGCGAAGGTTAAGTTAATCCTTTAATTAATAAAACATGAAACTTCATGGTAGAAAATGTAATCATAAGTTTTATTAGTCATGGATTCATACAGCTCTACCCAACTACGCATGAAAGAAATCCAACTGGCATGAGTAGGAGGCAGAGAGATTGGTTCGGTTGCAGGATCGAGAACTTGGCGCCATGGTTTCACTAACAGCAGCTGACTCTGGATAAGGGATTGACGCCTAATCCAAACAGAGCAGATTAATTTTCGAATCTCTTCCCGATCGAGGGGTTCCGCAATTATGGTAGCATACAGTGGAGTGCTTCGCAGAGTGATTATATTGTCTCTAACTTTAGCCACTCTGGCCATGTATTTATCCCCATCAAAGGGAAGCGAGGACGTCCCCTTTGATAGTTCAGAATTTGGGATTTCACTCCTGTCCTCAGGGCTTGGTACCCCCTTGGACATGTGTTTGGAAGAGAACGGTTTCTGGCCCCTTTTCGGGTGCCATTGCACAAGAGATTCAAGCAAAGTTGAATCACCGGCCACAAGATTGCCTTTGTTTATTTTTCGCTTGTTCACCAATTCGTAGATTACGGAACACAAAGCAAAGGATATAAAGAGATTAGTGATCAGGAAGAATGGATTGTTAGGAAAAAGTGAATATGAAACGTAATCTACCCCAGCCCACAAACCGAACCGGAAGAAGGCGAAATTGACCCGAAGAGAGAAACATAGATCATACCCCGTTGGTCGATTAGGAGTCCAAGAGCCAAGAATCATCATGAAAGGCCTTGGAGAAGAAAACCCCCACACCTTATTACTCGAACTAGGTGCTGTCGGATTGAGCACACCCTGAGGGGGAAGGTACCACTCGACAATCCACCACCAAAAGCGAAAACCATCATTTACTACCAGAACAACCAGCGTGAATACTTGAAGATGGCTTGGCAGGCAAATTTCGACCGTTTTGGTGTGAAACACTTCAAGCCATTCGAGAGCCTCCAAAGAGTTCGAACTCAGCCAGAAAAGCCGAACAGTCGGCAGGGCTCCATTGATGAGGATGAGGTGGGGATTAGCCCCATACTTTCTAAATGAATCGATCACCAGATAAGGGGATTTGGATGAGATTGATTTTCTAGGGTTCTTCATTTCAGAAGAGAAAGGGTTTTTTGTGTTTTCTCTCATCGGGTCCGTATTGAATAATATACATCCTATATTAATGCTATGCCACAGCTCGTCTCTTGCATTTGTTGATGGTTTTTGGATTGATGCATCCATTTTATTATTATTATTTTAGTACTAAAGGTCTAAATATTAAAAAGGGGATTTTGACGGAACTTGAATTAGCGGATTTTATGCTTGAAAACATGTTAAAGAATGTCATTTCAAATGCCGGGATTCTTTGTCTTGGTTTAAAGATCAAAGTAGGTTTTGGGAAAGAAGTTTGGAAATATTGTTGGTGAGATTTATCGATGGTTTTCGATTGGAACTGAATTGGTCTTGTTGATGTGTTCGTATCGGAAAGGCTTTGCAATGGTTTTATCCTCGACTAGTTTTGGGAACATTTGAGAACTTGGGTTCTGTATGTACGGTTGTTAGTTCAGTAGCTTATGGCAATTACATGATTATAGGTGTTTATTGTTGGTTTGACTCTGCTTGCATTATCTTTTGTTGTTCGACACTTCCAAGTAAGTATCTTACGGGACTTACTCAGCAACCTGGACCTCCTGCCTGATGTGTCATAGAGTGTGTAGGTGTTACATATGCATAAAATCATGCCATGTAGTATCATGCTAGGATTGCACTTTTGAATGAGCATTTGGCTACTAGGTGTGTTTAAAAACAGAACGAGCGTTATCTGTGAAGTCCTAGAGTATTTGCTAGGGTCATAGGGTAGCCCAACCTCATCGGGTTTCCCCGAGTCAGTCACGTCGATATGAGCATGATATGATAGCCCAACACCATCAAGCAAGCGATGATGATGATGATGATGATGATGATGATGATGATATGATATGATATGATGAGATATGATTATGTAGACACATACATGATGAGATTGCTATGCTATAGCACCAAACTGGTTATTCTCTGCACTAACGGGAATGGGTGCAGAGGTAGGAGAGGGATATGTCACTTGGCATTGTCTGGGGCCCTTTACAGTATTTCCGCATATTATTATATCTGATGAAAGCATGCTTGTGTGTTTAAATCCTGTACTTCATTAGACCATCGTTTATTTAGGTATATACATGTTATATGGCCTCAGCGCGGTCTTTAGGGCCCGTAGGCGATTATTGGGCTTGACTTCGTGGATATTGTTAGCTACTTGCTTCTTGCTTGCTCCATGCTTCTATGACGGGAAATCTCCTTGGGTGAAATCGATGAACCGGTCTAACCCGATAACTTGGCTAAGTGGTAATCAATTATACTTATGGTTTTGGTTTTGACTCGGCTTTGTCGTGGAAAGTTGTATCTTATTTTCGTTTTCCGTTTCGCTTTCCCCGCTTTCATACTAATCCTTAAAAGAGGTTTGAAACCTCGACCCGTACCTGAAGCGTTCGTGGAATTTCACCGACACTTATTACCTCATTGTGACGACAAAAATGACAAGGAATACCTGCAAGCCTTAACCGAGAGGGGTTATAATTAGATTACATATTTTACTGGTCTAAGCGATGAGGGCGTTATGTTTGGCTCGCGAGGATTCGAGTTGTTCTATCGCGGACTTGGGTGGGAGTCAGGTGATGTTCTTATTCCGAGAACGTTCTTCTCCGATCACAGATCTTGAGAACTCAACTTCGGATGTTTTATGTCCGGGGGGTGATCAGAGTTCTTCTACTTTTCTTATCTTGAAATTGGATCCCTCGCCTTGAGGTGGGAGGGGGGTATTTATAGTGAAACCAACCGAGTAGCTGGCTGGCAACCTCGTGGGTCTATACAAGACACGTGTAACGCATGCCCACACGCTTAGGGGCATAGGCAATACACGTGGAGCTATTTAGAGGCGAGGTGCTTGAGCCAGCGAGCTACTTGCTAGTGTCTTGGAGGATTACGATATGTTTGAGGGATCCACTCTGGTTTTTACATGTGGTTCAGGTCGCGAGGGAAACAGGGATCGAGGTTCTAGGGGATGCTGAGTTTGGTCATTTGATTTTGATCAGGTGCCTTGCTCGCGATGAATCTAATGGTGGTACCAGATATCTTCTTGCATTAGGCAACCCATTTATGACGTCATACTTGTGTTACTTAATGGGTCTATTTTTCATGGCATCGTCATATCTCCTCGTAACCGGATCGCGAGTGATACGTCGTTCGCGATAGGGTTTCGACAAATATGATGCTTCCACTACTACAATTAAGGTCTAATGTGGCGGATCAAAACCGCCACATTAGGCCTAAAAACTGCCACAAAAGACCTATTATGGCGGTTTTTACCCCCCTCTGTTGCTCGCGTTGCATTAGGTCTATTATGGTGGTTTTTACATTTATTGTGACGGTTTATTATGGAAATTAAAAACTGCCACAATAGGTAAGTAAACCGCCACAATAGACCTATCTAATGCGGCGGTTATTTCCTAACTATTGTGGCAGTTTTCTTATCTAATGTGGCGGTTTTAGAGAGCTATTGCAATGGTTTGTTTGCATTCTATGTGCTTCAATTTTGCAGTTAATTGACGGCGTGGTTGAGATCGAGTACCCTACTCGATATGGAGTACTCTTCTGGTCGAGATCGTGATGAGCTTTGGAACTGAAAAGGCGAGCGCTAACACGCTTCCTCGTGGATCTATCCTGACTGTCTTCTACTACAATGGGAGGAAGTCTTGTATTTATTTTCTTGGATTGGAGTTGGTTTGCTTTTATTTAGTTTTATTTAGTTTATTTACTAGACACATCCTCCTGCAACAACAACGCGTGAGGCGCCAACTTGGGACCCCAGGAAGGCTTTTTGGCGCCAATTTTGCTTAATCGCGATGTTGAAAAGACAGTTTCCCCTTGCTGATTTTTCCTTTTGTTGTGTCTTTTCCAGGGGGTTTTCTTGTTGTTTTTAGACGTAAAATGTCGCAAGAGAGTGATAGCCAGAACTGTAGCGTGAGCTATGAGTATGAAGAGGTTAGTTCTTCGCAAACGAGGTCCTGGTCAAATGTTGACTCGGTTTCTATAGCGAGTCCAGCTCCTCCCCCACCGAGTAAAAAACCTCGCGAGGAAAAAAGAAAAAGATCGAACCCTGGGGTCGGACCGATCGCGATGAAACGGATGATGGCAGGAACCATCAAGCGTCCTTTGAAGAAGGACAACCCTGAGTACTGCCACACCACGGAGTCCATAAATGATTTGGGAAAAGGCGAGTCGTCTCGCGTACTCAAGGAAGCTAAAAAACCTATCCGAGTGGTCCTGGGTGACTTTGCCCTGCCTCCTCACAACCGGACAAAAGTAGATAACTGCAGCTTCTGTACAACTCATGCTTTGGTGGCGCCTCCTCCCCTCCCAACAATATTTACAGAACGCGTAGTTCCTACCGTAGTCAGGACGTTAGGTGAGGAGTCGATTCTAAATGTTGAGAACCTGGAAGAGTTGGCGAAGCTTTACCTATGGCCGGCTGGGGTAGAGATAGGTTTGGAAACCGAGAATGGGGGGTGTTTGAATGAATATAAAGACCTCGTTGTTGTTCACCTGGGTTGTTTGCTCCAAGGGTTCCGCCTTCCCCTCCCCCCACTTTATTCAGACTTTTTGGCATATATTAACCAATGCCCCGCCCAACTTGCCTTTAATGTATGGATGTATCTAGCAGTATACATTATGCGTTGTGCCACTATCAAGGAAACGTCGTCGTTAAACCACCTGTTCTCTGTTCTTTCTTTGAGGCATAGTGAGGGACTGGTGTCCGCCTCTTTGGTTGGGAAGATTGTTGAAAGGTTGTCAAGTAGCCCAGGATGGAGGAGAAAATGGTTTCTCGTTCGCGATCCAACCAAGACTATTCTGAACTTTGTGATTAAACTTGGCAAGTATGTCGCGCCCAAAGATAAGCATGCTGCGGTGGATGGATAGAGAGCCACGTTCGGGAAAAGGGTCACGTCGGTACGGGGTTATAGGCAAGTTGTGACTCCAGTTTGTCTGGAAATGGCCGGACTTAGCCTCCCACATCGACCGGGTCGGTGTCTAGGAATTTTTTAAGTCCTTTGGTATTTTGGCCGCGATTTTATTTTGTTTTGACTTGTTCTAATCCTTTCGCAGATATGATAGTTGACAAGTCGAAGATTCCTGCGCTCGCGAAAAAGAAAAGTGCCGCAAGAGGTGGGTCCAGGCCTGCCCTTACTGTTACCCCGCGACCGGGTGGTGGTCGACAGAGCGTTCCTCGAGGGTCTCCTCATGTGAACATGAGTTTGAAAGGGAAAGAGCCGGTTGACGATTGGGAGAGCATCTCGTCAGATGATAAGCCACTAACCTATCGCGGGCGAAAACGACCAAGGGAGGGGATAGGGGGCACCATGCTCTTAAGCTCTGAGCCGATTACTCAGACTGGAATTTCAATGACTGCTTACAGGTTACCAGGGTTTGACCCTATTGATATCAAGAAACTGAAGATTCTCTAGAAGAGTTGTCTAGCTGAAAAGGATTACCTTCATCATTTGACGGATGAAGAATTGGTGGAGCATGGTCACAACAGCAGAGGCTGGGTAACCTCTTTCGCGATTCATGCTTTTATTCTTTCCTTCTTTCCCTACTTTACTTATGCATTTATTCTTCTCCATGTGTTGCCGTAGGATAATCTGCAATGGTCTGAAATGACTGGACGTTTGAGGAATTATGATGACAAGGTGAAGGAGTTGAGGACGATCGTGGTCACTCTGAAGGTGAAGGTGGAAGAGTTGAAGGACGCGGAGCTCCGAGAGGTAACTATCGAGAGTCTTAATGATGATTTGACGAAATCCCAGAAAGATGTGGAGGTGGCGAGGGGCAAAGTAGACTTGTCGTGAGTCAAACTCGCGAAGGCTCAAGAGACGGGTGCCCGACATGAATCGGAGGCCACGTGCTTGGGGGGTCAGCTCAAGGATTTTGAGCGCGAGTTGGGGGTGGTTCGCGAGGAGCTTGCTGACGTGAAGAGTCGGTTAGAGCGCTTTACTTCTGGGGAAGACGATGTTCTCTCCAGGAAAACGCTCCGCGAGTTCATGCTCAGTGACGACGGGCAGGGGTAGCTATCTGATTTCCTAGGGGAGGCTGGTCGGGGTTGGCTTGATCATTACCTTGAGACTGACGGACATGATGTCTTTTATGACAGGGTTACTGACGCGTTTATGGAGGGGGTTGCAGGTGGGATTGCTCAGAGCGTCAATCTCTTTACTCATCTTGGCGAAGAGGTTAGGATGTTTCCTCCTAGCTATGCAGACGATGATATGAAGCTTAAAGACCCCCAACGCGAGCTGCCTCTACCCTTTAATGCTTCGATTGAAGATGCCGCCGCCCTTGATCTTCCCCTTGTAGGTGAGAAGACCCCTGAGCCCGCTCGTGAAGATGACAACCCTCCTATTGATGTTTAAACAACAGTCTCTCCACTCTTTATAAAGTTTTTTGTGTAAGGAATTTTGAAAACATTTTTACACGTGGTGAGAGTCTTGCACTCTGTCGCGGTTCGTATGTTTGTTTATCGGGATGGTGAATATTTCGACCCATGACAAGCGATGTCTTGTTATAGTGTTTTGTGAATACTTTATCTTTGAATCCATCGTACTTTCGTTTATGCCTTTTGCTTGTTTTTCTTAACGACTTGCTCTGTCGATTTTACTTATGTTTGTTTCGTGCCCAGAATTTTGACCTGTCCATTGTTCTTATTTGAAAAGTAAATTTGCGATACCCTTACCCATCTCATGTCATTGACCGTTTCATGAAATGAATCGTGAGATGACAAAAAGCAAGGGTCGTGTATTTATTAGATGTTATACAGAGCGACAGGCAAAACTGTAAAACTTTTTAGCGATGAAATATAGCAGGAAATAACTTGCATTCTTTCTAGTTATATTTCTTCGTAGCACAGGTAGTCAGGCAAAACATCTCCGTTTTTGTCTGGGCCTGGTTGCTCTATCGCCACATCAAAGTGGGATTCTCCTTGGTACTCGAAGGTAAGGCGACTGCCTACTCTGAGACTGTTACTGCTCACAAAAGACGTCCATCCTTCCGAAAGAGAAAACCAATCTCCTTCATCCTGTTCGACTAGTACGATAAATTCCTGGTTTGTGGGAGAACACAGAAAGATTTGGTCAAGTATTTCTTCCCCGAATTCCACAAAGATATATGGTAGGGGAAGCCTGCGTAGTTGGCTTTCCCTAAGGATTATCCTAGCGAATTTAGGATTTGGAAATAGCATAGTGTTCATGATAAAAGGCGGCGGTGGGATTCCTGGTGGAGAGAGCTCTCCTGAAGCCATGTCGAAACTTGACATTTTTTCTTAGTAAATTCTTTTGTATCTTGTCTAGAGCACGCATTTATATTACTCTACATCAAGCAGATATGGATGCTTATCTGGCAAGGTTATCTTTGAATTCTTATGAAGCAGGGAGGTGCGTGTCATCAACCTGTCCTTCGCGCATCTTGGTGCACGAGGTTTATTTGGCATGTGGCATGGGGTTATCTTTGAATTCTTGTTGCTTTATTTGGCATGTGGCATGGGGTTGTATTCATCATGTGTTCGTTGTTGTGTTGTTTGATATTTACTGACCTCGTGGTAGACTTGTGCGGTCTGTGGTGCCCTTTGTTGCTCTATCTTTGTGGAGATTAATATAAAAAGGTAGGGAGCCCGAGATTGTTATAGCGGTTTTGACTCGTGGTGATGACGCCTTCGACGTCGGTTGATATTCCAAGTGTAACTCTTCCTCGCGTGTGAGGTTTTACACGGGATATTGCATTGGAATGGTAATTATATAGGCTGGTAAGGTGTGTTTTGTGTATTTTTTTCTCTTGAAAAGACATCTGAACTTTTCTGACGTGTTTGTTCTTATAGCCTCTACCATCTGTGTACCGTGCTTATGGTTATGATGCACTTGGCTTTGTGCATTTATGGACGCGTGCCGATGAGGAGTTTGTGGTGAGGGTAGAAGCGTTAGGGTCTAACAACTACTGGTTTACTAGCGGGTGGCCTGAGTTCGTTGTTTCGAACGAACTTCGCATTGGGACACGTCTGATCTTTGAGTATGATGGAGATTCCTGTTTCGATGTTGTTTCCATAGATCACGGGTCTGAACAAAATGGTGATGTGGATTTTTCGGTTCGGTGTTGTTTTTTGTCTTCGCAAACTTTGTAGTGGTTACGTCATTACTTTTGTTTTGAATGGTTTTGCTTGATGTGCAATGAATAAACCAATATATTGTCGCGATGCCGATTGGTTGTGAGCTTGTCGCGAATAGTGGATGAACAGAGTTGTAGTACTTTAGTTATCGACTCTTGTTAAACCAATATTTTAGTGTGTTGGTCGCGGAGAGGATACGTTCTTACCAAGGCCTAACATCTTTTGACTCAGGGAGGACTAGGTAATATGTATGTTCGTGATGGACAGACTTGTCGAACAATCTCCAGTGTCTTTGGACGCATGTGAGTTTGTTTAATTAAGTAGTATTTAGCGCGGCGTTTGCGATGGATAGGCGTCTATCTCCAGCGTCCTTGGATGCTGGGGAAATAAAATATCTAAAAAACCGAGCAATCTCCAGTGTATCGTTCACAATGGACAAACGTTCATCTCCAAAGTCCTTGGACGTTGGAGAAATGAAACTAAAGACCGAGTAATCTCCAGTCCTTGGACGTCCATCTCCAACATCATTGGACGCTGGGGAAATAAAATTTTAAAAGACCGATTGATCTCCTTCGTATCGTTCGCGAAGGGGAGACGTTTATCTCCATTGGTTTTGGACTCAGGGTTTTATGGTTCGGATTTCTAGAACAAAAGTAATGGCAATACGAATAGAGGGAAAACAAGTCTTTATTGATAGTCCGAGTTTCATTGAAAGTTTTAACAGGAAGAAATCTGCTTACCGAGGAGTTCTTGGGATCTAGTGGAAACCATTTGATGTCGGGCCGTTGTAGTCGTCATCGTAGAGTTCGTCCTCGATGTAGTAGCCTTCCTTGTCGAAAAAACGGACTTCAAACTTTGCTTCTCCCAGGTGGGTGAACATTATTGTTTTGTCAAACTCGAGTCTGTGCGATTCGACAAAATCCCTCCATCCGTGGGCCACCCAGTGAGATCCATAACTGCCCTCTACGATGTGGACATGGAAATCCTTGACGACGCGAGTGGACAAAAAGATTTGCTCGGGTACCTGGGGTGCGAAGTGTTGACCGAATTCATAAGGCAACATCATGCGTATGTATTGCTCGTCCCCTACTAGATAAATATCAAAAACAAAGGGATTGTTTGGACTTTGATCGCTGGTATTCGCTTTCATGTTTCTTTTTTGGAAAGATTTTTGATGAAAAGGTTGTGCTTTTCATGTTGCAGGGAAGAAATCCCTTTATAGTGGTATTGCCCGGTTTAGAAAAAATAGTTTTTTTTTTAAATGACTGTTTCTGGATTTGAAATGTCCTAGTGTATTTCGTCGGGCTCTGAGAGGATTCTTTGCCATGTGTTGTTCATGCAGTGTATCTCGGGAAAACCTTATTCCAGACTTTCTTTTTAATTCAATGCACACCATGAATCCTTTATCTGTACTTTGAAATATGCCTAGTCTCGTTCTGCATATAAAAAGGGGCTGCCTGCTTGGTGATCTGGTTATCCATTTGTTTCTTTTTATTATTGCTAGAGATGGGACTCCCCAACTCCGAGATGCGTGTTTTTTACCGCTGTGTTGATGTAGAGGGAAGGATGCATCGTTTGGTAAGCTTGTTTATTTTCATTGTGTACAATACCTGTCTGAGTTTGAGTTGCTGTGACGAAATGCTTGCTTTCTCTCTTTTCGTTTCTTTTTGTTTGTAGCCTCTCCCTTGTGCGTTTGAGAGGATGTATGGGCTTGCCGTGTCTGATCATGTTTGCTTGGTCTCTGCAACTGGTGAAAACTTTCGTGTTGAAGTTTCCAAAGATTACGCAAACCGTTGGTGGTTGTCTGAAGGTTGGGGAAGATTCGCAACCAATAATGGTGTTCGAGTAGGTGCATCGATGGTGCCTTTTCAGTACGTGGGAGGGCACCGTTTAAAGACCCTTGTTCTTGAAGATGAGTAGAGCCTTATTGCTTTGTAATGGTGGTTTTATTAGATAATTGTCTTCATGGCGTACTTTTTAGACCTAATATTGTGCTTTATTAAGTGTAATCGCGAAGTATCATGTAATGGTATTGTTGTTTTGAACAGCTAAATAGATATGCTTCCGTTCTTTGCGTTTTTGTCTATTCCTGGTGCTGATGCGACTTTTCCTGATGTGTTACTGGGTTTCTGATATACAATGAGGTGCTCTGAGATCCTGTCAGTTGTCCGGCATGTGGTTGTTTCTGAAAAAGTTGTTTTGGATGGAAGTAAACTCTTTATTTTAATGATGTGACAAAACAACATGCTTCTTGCTTTGCTTGCTCATAAATATAGGAGGTTCGGATAGAGCTTAGGCAGTTATTTTTGTACTTTGTTTCAATTTTGGTATTTCAAGATTTGAAGAGCCATGACTACCCCCAGTCCTCGTCGTCCTGACTTTTTTCGTTCTATTGACTCCGAAGAGAAATTAGAATATATGGTATTGATTCCAACCTTTCTCATGCGATTTTTGCATTTCTTGGTTAATATTTGTTTTGGTTATTTACAGCTTTTGCCTGAGTCCTTTGGCACTCAATATGCTCGCGAGGGATTGACACACGTGTTGTTGGTTTCTCCCACTGGGCGAGAATTTCGAGTGAGGGGAGTAATCGCTTTACCATAATAGTTCTTGAGGCTAGTGAGTAAGCCAGTGAGATTGTGGTAACATTCGTGTTGTGTTTGTGAGCCCTTTGCTCGGTTTATATGGTTTATTCAAGTGCCTCATATTCTCAACAACCGTTTGATTTCTTCAGTCGGGAATCAAAACAAGACGAAAACAAGAAATAGTAGAAGAAGAGATATCAATTTTTATTGATTTTTCAGATAATATGGAAGCTTGTTTATAATATCCAAGTATAAGAACGCAAGAATTGCTGAATTTACTCTCTTTTTAGAGGCTTACTTATATATCCGTGTTTGAGAGACACACGATTGGGAAATTTATTCTCCTTGGAGGCTTACTTGCATGCACATCCATGTTTAAAACACACGCGATTGCTAAATTTATTCTCCTTGTAAGTTTGCTTGCATGCACATCCGTGTTTAAAACACACGCGATTGCTAAATTTATTCTCCTTGGAAGCTTGTTTGCATGCACATCCATTTTTAAAACACACGCGATTGCTAAATTTATTCTCCTTGGAGGCTTGTTTGCATGCACATCCGTGTTTAAAACACACACGATTGCTAAATTTATTCTCCTTGGAGGCTTGCTTGCATGCACATCTGTGTTTAAAATACACACGATTGCTAAATTTATTCTCCTTAGAGGCTTGCTTGCATGCACATCCGTGTTTAAAACACACGCGATTGCTAAATTTTTTCTCCTTGGAGGCTTACTTGCATGCACATCCGTGTTTAAAACACACGCGATTGCTAAATTTTGCGTATCGACAATCTCGGTTGGGTTTGGAACTTTCATTTATATATATGAAGTGGTATACCCAAGCGGGAACCCTGGCGACCCCTATACATGGAAAATCTAAGTCATCAGAGTTCTTCTTATGTTCTTCTAGAAGAATTTGCGCACTTTTTCTGCTGTGATGGTGGCCATAGCTTCGGCCTCCACCCACTTTGTGAAGTAATCGACAATTACGATGATGAAGCATAACTGGCCTGGCACCGTTGGGAATGGTCCCAAAATATCCATTCCCCACATTGCGAACGGGGATGGTGCCGAAATGCACTTTAGAGGATGAGGGCGGCGATGATTTAGCGATGCGTGCCGCTGGCATGGGTCGCATATGTGAATAACCATCTCCGCATGTGCTCTAAGGGAGGGCCAGTAGTAGCCTAGATGCGTGATTTTAGATGCCACGGCTCTCCACCCTTGATGATTGCCGCAGAGACCTGCGTGCAACTCTTGGATGAGGTCAAAGCATTCCTGGTTTGAGACATATAGGAGATCTGGGAGGTTAAAGCCCCTTTTGTATATTCGACCGTTTCTGATGTGAAAACGGGTCGCTCTTCTTCTGATGTTCTGGTTGTTCTGTGACTCGTTTGCCGAGGGTCCTTCTGTTATGTACACCAGGAGGGTTATCCGCCAGTCTCCGAGGTTTGATATTATAAATACCCCTTGGTGGATTTCTTGGGCATGCTTCTGCTCGATAACCACGCGATCACACAGAGAATCAAGTATTTCTCAGCAATGTGTATTTACCAATTAGTAGAAAAAGGGGTTTTGGTTGATTGAGATTGAAAAGAAAAGAAAACAAAATAAAAAAAAATAATGCAAAACAATTTAGAGAAGATCGATCTACCTACAACTATCTACTTTATTTGGTTGAATTGATATTGTAACTTCCTCTTGTCCTTTTAGTCTTCCTATGAATGCCCTTGTCCCGGCCTAATATAGTTACTAGTCCAACCAGTACTAGAAACCCTTATCTATCGAACAATCCCTAAAGAAGGATTTAACCCAATTGATAGCTTTAAGTTCAGAGATTAACCAAGGTATTTGCAGTCCCTAAAGAGAGATTCAACAACACATCCAACTTCCTACCTATCCAAATAGTTCAATCAACCCTAAAGGGACAAGTCTGCTACTTGGGTTAAGGTTTGCAATCAGGAATCTACAAAACCTTAGCAATTGAATTGATCTAACTAGTTGGCCAGACAAGATAGAACAAAACAATAAACAATCAAGCACAAAGAAGTTGAAGCATTCAATATAGGAAATAAGGAACAAGATTCAGAAACTCACAATCAATCCAAATAAAGCTTCAAATTGCAAGTAGAACGAAGATAGTTTAGTCGCCCATGGCGAACATCGCTCTCTCTCTAATTGTCTGATAGAACATCGAATAAAATAGAAGTGTTGGAAAATAAACTAAAATTGGCCTTATAAAGATCCAAAGTCGGCCACCAAACAACTAGAATAAAAACTAGAGTTTTCTTAAGTTAAAACGCAGCGTTCATGCGTTGACGCCACATGCTACGGCTGCGGAATGGATGCTGCGGCCGCAACATCAGTCGTTCTCCCATATCCCGCTGCAGCGGCCCTGGCGGTGGCCACGACATATTGTCTTTCATGGAAAATATGTTTCGAAAATGAAAGAGCTTTCCAACGCATGGTCATAATTGTCGATCAGACAACTGAGGCCTCCAAAAAGTGCAAAACAAGTTCAGCATGTCTAGCGACAACTTTTGCAGACTTGTTCTTCGTTTAGACTCGCTTCTTCTTCTCAGGACCTCTTTAGATCTTCATTTAAGCTTCTTAGATCAACTAGACTTCCTCATCTTAATGCATCATCAACCCATTTATCCTTCTCGGATCCATTTATTCTTCTCGGATCTACTTAAATCATGCATGATATGCATTTTAACTAAGCTAAATGAAACCTATTATGCCTACCTAAATGCATGCTATCACCTGCCAAGCTACTACTTCTGAGTCCGTGAAAATCTGGACTTTCTGGGCTCCGTTGATCAATGCTTTCTCAATACCCGCGATCAGGGCTTCATATTCCGCTTCATTGTTGGTAGCTTCAACTAATAGTTGGAATGATAGATCGGTTATCTCTCCGCCTGTGATGGTAACCTCGGCCCCACATCCCCCTACTGATACTGATCCGTCAACGTTATGACCCAGTCTTCCCCATCGCGATCCTGATGGTCTGTAAAGACAGCCTCTACTACGAAGTCGGCCAAGTTCTACTTCCCATTTGGAGAGTACCTCGATCGTGTGAGCGATGGCGAATGTAGGATCTGATGAAGGGGCAAGTCGGAGAGTACCTCGATCGTGTGAGCCTGAAAGTAAGGCCTCAATCTTCGCGCAGCAAAAACTACGGACATAGTCATTTTTTCAATCGGAGTGTATCTGGATTATGCTGGCTGCAAGACCCTGCTAGCAAAATAGATAGGGATTTTAGATTCCCTAGTAAGCATCGTGCTGATAGTTGTGGACCCGACGGCGAGGTATAGCTGTAGGGTTTCATGCTCGCGTGAAAAATGAACGCTGGGCAAAGTGGCGAGGTATTCCTTCATGCTTTTGAAGGCTTTGTCTAAAACAGCAGCCCACTCGACCAGGCCCTTCTTTTTTAGTTGCTCAAAGAAGGGCAAGGAGTGATCGGCTAATCGCGAGCAGAATCTACTTAAGTACTTGACTGACCCTTTCAACTTCTGAATGTCATTCAACGTCTTTTGAGGGGCCATGTCGATGATAGTTTGCACCTTTGAGGGATTCACATCTATTCGTTGATGGTTTATCATGAAACCCAGGAATTTTCCGGAGTCTACCCCGAAAACACACTTTTCCGGATTCAAACAAACGCGATTCCTTCTTAGCGTGTCGATGATTTCCTATAGATCATTGCAGTGGTCTTCCTTTGTGAGACTTTTGATCACGATATCGTCGACGTAAACTGCAACATTTTTTCCGATCTGCGACGAAAACACCTTCTCTATCATCTGTTGAAAGGTGGCACCGGCGTTTTTGAGCCTGAACGGCATTACCTTATAACAAAAGGTTCCCTGGTTGGTAATGAAGGAAGTGATTTTTTCATGGCGAGGACTCATTTTGATTTGATTATAGCCCGAATAACCATATAGAAAGCTTAGAGTAGCGTGCCCTGCCGTTGTGTCTACCAGCTCGTCGATAGATGGCAAGGGGTAGCTATCTTTTGGACAGGCCTTGTTCAGATCTTTGAAGTCCACGCACATTCTCCAATTTTCGCTGCTCTTTTTTACTAGCACTACATTCGATAACCAAGTTGAATAATTTATCTCGCGAATAAATCCAACTCGTAATAGCTTGTGTACCTCTTGTTTTGCTGCTTTTGATTTTTCTGCAGTCATCTTCCTCTTTATTTGGCATACGGGCTTCGCCTCGCGATTAAGTCTCAAGGAATGCCCCACTGTTTCTCGGGGGAGTCCCTTCAAATATTGCGGCGACCACGCAAAAACTTCGTGCGATCCTTTCAACATGTTCTTGAGGCGCTCCAGGGCTGGACCGGTCAAACTGTGACCCTGGTACAATGCTTCAGTCTTGTTTGGAAGAGGGAAAAAGGCAATCTTTTCCTCCACGATCTTATCGGCTATCTTCTCGGGCCGAACCTCCATCTCCGCTTGTTGGTGTTCAGATGTGGCCTCTTGTTCGTGCTCATCGGTCGCTTCCTCTTTTAGAGACCCCTGATCACTTCCTTTAATCGCGAATATTCGATTATGGCCCTTCTTCAGCGAGGATAAGTAGCATATTCTACTTTCCGCTTGTTCGCCCCGTGCTTCGCCCACCTTCCCTTCGGCGCATGGGAACTTGGCGCTGAAATGATATATGGAGAATGCTATTTGGAATTTGAATAGACTTACTCGGCCTATGATAGCGTTGTAAATGGACGGTAGCCTAACCACCGTGAATTCAATCATGTGGGTTCTCCTATTCGGTGCGGTCCCTAGCGTTAGGGCCAATTCGATTGTCCCGGCAACCTCAACTTCGTCTCCAGAGAAGGAGACCAGCTTTCCCGAGTACCGACGTAAGGCACTTTTGGCGATCCCGAGTTGTTCAAAAGCGTCCAATAAAGGACGTCCACTGATGAACCTGTATCTATCATAACTCGTTTGACATTTTTGGTTCCTATCTGCACATGGATGACCATAGGATCTAAGTGTGGCATTCTTAGGTCGCAGGCATCCCGAGTATCAGAGATAGAGAAGTTGAGTATTGCGTGTTTGGTGGACGCTTGCTTGACACTATCCCCAGACGGGGGGCGTCTAGTTTCTCTTTCATAGTTTTTCCTCTCCCGATTACTGGTGACAGATGTTGCGCCCCCCCCCCCCCCCACGATGGTATTGATGCAACCATCTGGTGAGGGAGGCTTTCAATGATCTTGGTTAGAGCGATTGGGTCAGTCGGATGAGGACCTGCCTTCATGTACATTCTTTGTGTCCCTTGAGTGATGTGTGCTGGTCTTTGCCCTTGTTAGTCAGCTTAACATTCTCTTTCTCTAAATCATCATTGCGAAGCGTTAGAGAAGAGAGGTTTTTCTTGAGGTCAGAATTCTCTCATGTCAAGGTGTTGACTTTAATGTCAAGAGTCGGCTGAGAAGCTTTAAGATTTTTCATTTCCAGCAACATTTCACTTATGCATTTCTGTTGATGTTTTAGCTTTTACTTTAAAATGTTGATTTCACTGTTGTAAGCCTCTTCATTAGAAATCATATTCTTTAAGAACTCAGATAGAATATCAGTAGGACTAGACATTAAGCTTCTTACCACTTCCTCAAGGTCTTGACTTCTGGTTTCCTTATGTTCATCCATTAGACAAAGGTTTGCCTAATCTTCTTCCGTGTGTGAGTCGCTTGAGGAATCTGAGTCGCTCCAAGTGGCTAGCATAGCTTTCTTTCTTTTCTCATTCCTCTTGAATTTATTTGTTTTCTTCATAGAACATTCGTTCAAAAGATGATCTGTTTAACCACATTAAAAGTATGTTAGTACTTTCGGCTTTTTGGATGCGTTAGATCGGACTTACCTATTAACTTAGATGATCCATCATTTTCTCGATTAGAGAACTGCTTTTTCATCAGCAGGATTCCTGCTAGTTCCCGAGTGATAAGAGCAAAATGATCATCCTCATCATCACTTTCATCATCATGGGTTTGTACTTCTTCCTTCTTTGCTTTGAGGGCAAGATTTTTCGTTGTCGAGCAAACTTCTCCATCTTCTTTTTTGAAGACCATCTCATGTGTAATGAGTTTACCAAGTAAGTCATCCAATGGAAGTGACGTAAGGTCTTGAGCTTCTTCAGTTGTAGTAACCTTAGGACCCCACTTGGTTTTCGGAAGGCTCTTAAGAACCTTCCTTACCTTCTCAATATTAGAGAAGATCTTCGCAAGTGAATCCAGGTTATTCAAAATTTGAATGAATCTCGTAAACACTTCCTTCACTGATTCATCCGGATTCATCTTGAAGAGCTCATATTGTCAAAGAAAGATGTTGATCTTGCTCTCATTGACTAGGCTAGTTCCTTCATAAGTGACCACCAACTTATCCCAAATCTCCTTGGCACTCTTGCAAGAAGAAACACAGTTAAATTCATTAGCATCAAGTCCACAATATAACAAATTCATAGGTTTAAAATTCTTTGCGATATTCTCCAAATCTGTTTGAGTATATTCGTCTTCAGGCTTCTCGACTACTTTTCCAGCAGTGTTAGTCTTCTTTAGAATGTTTTGTCCCTTCTTGAACAAATCCCACAACTCTAAATCTTGATCAATGATGAACATCTAGATCAAAGATCTCCAGTGAACAAAGTTATCGCCAAAAAATAGAGGAGGTTAGTTGGTTGATCTCCATTGGGCAAATCCTCCATCACCTATAGTAGACATGATTAAACTCACAAGATTGTTAGATCAAACAGTGAGCCAAGCTCTAATACCAATTGAAGAGTCTATAAGGCGATGAACAATGCTGTAGAGGGGGTGGGGGATGAATAAAGTATGCCCGATTTTAGCCAAACAAAACGTTTTAAGAATTTTCAAAGCAACTTGTCAAGACTTTGCTATAACTATCAAAACTTGACAAAGTAAAAATCAGGCAATATAAATAAATACGGAAAAAATAAATGGACACCCGAATTGTTAACGAGGTTCAACACGAACTTGGCCTACGTCCCCGCTTAGGGTTATCCAAGTCGTAGGATTCAAACCACTTCTTATTCCACTTCCTTGAGCCTAGAACTTCCTAGAAGAACTGCTCTTCTTATATACAAAGCTTAACCGCTTCTATACTAGCACTCAATCTTACAAGTGAAATAAAAGATCTCAACTCACCTTTGTTTTCAATCGACATTTATGGGTTGTGCTTTGGGCATTTGTTGGTTATTGCTTTCAATATCGGGATGCAATTCGGTTGAATCAGGAGGGATTGTGACCAAAATGTGTTTAGAAGGTACTCGGGGGAAAAAGGCAATTATTCATTTGTATTGATCAATTTTGTGCTTTAGAGATATGGGTTTTTTATTTATGTTGACGATCATATGAATGAAAAATGCGTCGATACCATTGAATAATCATGTGATACCATCGAATAATCTAGCGATATCATCAAATAATCAAGTGATATCATCGAATAATCCAGCGATACTATCGAATAAATTTTAGTTATTTGTTAAGATAAAGTAACTGAATAATCTATCGATACCATTGAATAATCTGGTGATACCATCGAATAAATTTCAATTATTTGTTAAGACGACATAAGTAACCGAATACTCTTGTAGCACCATTGAATAATCCATCGATACTATCGAATAATCAGTCGATACCATCGAATAATCCAGCGATACCATCAATAATTTTTAGTTATTTGTTAAAATGACATAAGTAATAAAAAATATTATTACACCATCGAAACGATACCGTCTTACCATCGAATAATCAAGCAATATAATCGAATAATCAAGTGATAATATTGAATAATGTTTACAATTCAACATATATATTCACTAGAGTTTCAATCAATAAAAAATCTAAAATATATCCATTAAGGTTTCAAGGAAAAAAAAAGCGTAAAATGGGCGCCCATAAATCAACACAACTCGGCCATTTCAATTCCCTTCCCAGTTCCCACATACACGCGCTCGGATTTGGCAAATGAGCCGAACAGATATATGGGTCCCATTGTTTTTTATTTAAAAAAAAGGAAAAAATGTCTAATAATCACAGTCATCCATTCCAATCAATTAACGCTCCAGATTTGTTCACATGATACACATTAAGGGTTGAGTACACCGGAACTAACCCCTATATATATATATATATATATATATATATATATATATATATTCATCAGGTAAGAATTCGGATTAGGCGCACCTATATACTTGCCTTTTTATGCTAACATGTTTTAGGAATGTGGATCATATGGAATCCTTCATCTTTAGACTCAAGATCAAATCAAGGATGGCCAATTCAATCAACTCCATCATATCTTTAAGGAGTGTAGTATTTTCGCGGTTAGGCATGCTAGCCCAATAAAAAAGCTTAAGCCCAAACCGTACGTATGTGATGCGAGCGATGAATCTCCAACCCATATATTCACTCAATGCTACATTAGCAGAAACCCCATACGGAAAACTGACCATGTGATAGAAAAACGACTAGAAGAATTAGACAGAAATGAACAAGACATAAAAAGAATTATGTCAACAATATTTGAAACAATAACTACAGAACAAAAGAAAATTTTGGCAACTGCTTGGTGAGGACTTTGAACACCTAGAAATAAGAAAATCTTTGACAATGTAAGCACCGTCATGATCCATAACATGGAAAATATGACAAGACAAACAATAACAAATTTGGGGAAAAAATGAAACATTTGGATGAACCAAACATTAATGCTTCCACCAAAAGAACATAAACTATAAAGAAACGACATCTACGTTAGAATAAACCACTTGAAGGTACATTCCAAATAAATTTCGACGGTAGTTACAACTACTCTAGCTCTTCTGGTGCAGGTTTCATCATCCGCGACCACACGGGTTCGCTGATTGCCTATGATGGCATACATCTTACTCTTAGGTCGCCGCTTATGACTGAGGCTATCTGACTTCTTTTGGGCATCCAGAAGGCAAAGAAGCTAGGTATGTCCAATATTCACATTGATTGTGACAACTTAACGGTAATCAACACAATCAAGGGGTGCTGGTTTTTCCCATGGGAAATTGAGATATTCACGACAGACATTCTCCTGCTTCTCCGGTCCTTCAACCTTGTTAACCTCTAGTACTGCTTTCGGGAGATTAACAGATGTGCCGATAAAATCTCCCGCCTCTTCCAGTCTGGTGTCTGCCCAGATGTACAGATAAATAGACATCTTTGTGTTCTCATCTACATGGATGCTCTTAGGTGATGGTTTAGAAGGGACTAGCCCAATCCAAATCCTTACTTGTATAAAAAAAATTAATGTTGGCTATCCATGGCAGACCCAAGAAATTTTTAGGGGGAGCTGGAAAAAAATTTGAGATTTTTTTTACATGTATATATGAAAAATATTATAAAAAATACATTAAAAAATCCTCAAATTTGTTATCTAAGTTGTCATTTTCGGTAGAAAAAATAAAATTATCCAAAGATTAGAATTTATATATACGTAGTGTATATATATAGGTATTTAATTAAGCATTTTTAGTAGGAACAAAACTAAGAAAAACAAAAATTATTGAAAAAAAGTGAAGCTATTGAGGTTCAAATTCATGACTTCATGATAATAACTCCTTCTTCTCACCAACTGAGCGAAACTATGTTTATAATTATTTACTCTTGTTACACTCTTTTATCTCTAAAATTAATAAAAATTACCAACCCAATACAAAAAAAATTACTCCATACATAATTTTCTTTCGGTGGGCCCGCCACTGCATGTAATATATTTTTAGTAGTTCTAAAAGAATAAAGGTTTTTTTATAAATAATGTGGAGTTAGTTGTTTACAAGTTAGCTAGGTGTGGGAGTTTCAAATTATGATTATTTGCAAAAATATACCAATTTTGGATGGCTTTTGCAAAAGTAGAATGGAGGGGGTAAAAATAGCACGGGGGATGTCATTTGTTAGTTTTGCAAATAATAAAGGTAAGGGAGCAGCCGGTTATAGGTAAAAAAAAATGTAAACATTGCACCCGGTAGAGGAGGAGATTGGGTGATGTCATGTGAATTTAATGCACCTCTTTTTTGCATCTTGGCGCCAAAAAAAAAGAGGGAGCAATGATTGTCCTTTTAAATCAAGGAAAGATTAGGAATCTCACCTTCATTCCATCTCAGCTCAAGTAAGGGGGGAAATTAAAAGGCTCTCCATTGAAGCTGATCAGGAGGCAAAAGTGGGTCCAATTACCCGTTACATGCCATACATTCAAGAAAATTGGACAACAACTCACTGTTACGTGCAAGAAGAAAAGTGATATGTGCCAATATCATACAGTATATATTCACAAAAATGGGTAAGTAAGCTTGTGGGTTTCTTTTTATGGCCATCACTACTTCCAATTTTCTTCATATCCCCATTGAAAGTGCTAAAACCATTTTATGCTATTACGAGTGCAGGAGAGAAAGAGCTCGTATTTCTTACTGTTGTGGCCGATGGGCAGTGGCAAAGTGGAGGAGGTGGCTGGGTGTTCAAAGGACCAAGTTCGAAAAGAGCAATGTTGATGGGTCAGATCTTGCAACTTAGGGATGTGAGGAGGATGATCATCGACAAGTTTGGGATGGATGCCTCCTAGTTCGACTTGGAGTTGACGTACCTTCCCAACACAATAAAGGAAGGAGGCAAACCTTTTCCAGTGCACGACGAGTCCGACTGGGATGCGTTCATGTTTCTCAACTTGAACCACATGAGAACGAGCGTGACCCTCTCCATTGTACTTGTCATTAAAAGACATTGGCACCCAAGTAGGTTGCACTCGAGGGGTGATTTGACACTCATGTGAAGAGGTCGTCCCAATCGGTTTACACCGTTGTGTGTGTTGATCCCAAGTGCATGTGGTCGTGCCGACGGCGTCGGCACGACCTTCCCTCCTTTAGTTCTAACTATGGGTCACTTGTTTTTATAACTGAGATACAAGTGTGTACACTAAAGGTTACATGTTGCTCAAATAAGTTTCAGTAACTGGCAAACTCGTGCCAATAAAGAAAAAATACGTGCCATTAAAGAAAAAATGTGTGCCAGGAAAGAAAAAACGTGTGACAAAAAAAATGTATGACAGTAAAAGTTGCGTGACAGTATCAATTTCCCTCATTCCAAAAATGTATGACAGTGTAGCCCTAAAACAACAAAAAGCGAGCAAAATCCAAATAGAACAATCAAGGTCAGATCTTTATGCGTCATAAAATCAACTAAAGCCAACATACTCCTATAGTTATATAAACAACAATAGCGAGTTTCTTACGAGTCCTAAAATCATCAAAAGCGAGCAAATGTATGAGTTCTACCACAACCAAAAACCTGCAGACCTAAAACAATCAACAAACAAGAACATCCCCCCAATATCCAGGAGCCTCTTCCAATCTGCAACAGCAAAGGCGTAGTCCATATAGCGAAGGAGCACCATCTTGGAAAAATGGTTGGCCCTCCAAATCTTGGAGAAACGGTTGGTCATTCCCATCTTGCTCGACGGCGTCGACACGACCTTCCCTTCTTTAGTTCTAACTATATATGGGTCACTTGTTTTTATACCTGAGATACAAGTGTGTACACTCAAAGGTTACAAGTTACTAAAATACATTTCAGTAACTACAAAATTCGTGCCAGTAAAGAAAAAATGTGTGACAAAAAAATGTATGACAGTAAAAGTTGCGTGACAGTAACACCAAAGGAACTAAAAGCATTGAATAAACACCAATGGAATTAAAATCACCAATGAACCTCCAATCCTCGGCAACAGATAAAGAGAGGGGGGGGGGGGGGGGAAGGAGTACCTACTAGGCGAAGTGCAGCAAATTCGAATGATAGCACCAGACAACAAGACTTTGTTCCTGAAGGGAAGAATCCCAATCATCGCCGTCTTCTTCCTCCTCCCTAAAAACCCTAATTTCCCACCCTAGGTCGCAGCCATGGAGCCATCCCCTACTATTCAGATTCAGTAGGCGCAATTGGCCGCAATCCACGGCTCCGATGCAAGCCCCTTCGAAACCCTAATTTCGCATTTGATATTCACCTTCAATGACCTTCAATCTGAGGCTTAATTTCTCTTTAATCTCTATAAGCAAACTGATCCCGATTATCTTTTTCTTAAACTCACTCATCTCCTTCAAGTCTCGCCCCACCAGGAAGGTCGTGCTATGTCTGCAAACCTCCTTCGCAAGTTGTTCACTGGCGACTCCTACATCCTAGCCTTGACCGTTCGACATCTCTAGCGTCTTCTCCACACCGGCCTCCTCTAGCACCTTCTCCACCCGCCTCCTCTAGCGCCTTCTCTAGCGACTTCTTTACCATCCACAACATGTAGAAAACCGGTTATTTTTTGTAATTTTTAAGGGCCATTTGCTATTTTTGCAATTTTTTAGAGGGGAGGGTTAGTTTTGCCAATGACTAGGGAAAGTGGTATGGTCATGATGGACGATGGTGGATGGTCATGATGGACGATGAATTTCGGATGGGTAAATATATACCAAAACATGACAAAACCCAAAACCATATAATTAAATGATCAGAACATAATCAAACTTGATAATAATCCAATGTGAGTGATCCGATTTTCACCTCAATCTAGGTAAACATGGGAGTAATTACAATTACTACAGTTTGACCCAAAACACATGTGCAAGTGCAAACCTAACCTGCAGGGCAAAAAATAAAGCATGTAGCAATAGAGTGGCATACTAAAATATCATCAATTAGTAATAAAACGTACGGATAATACATCAATCTTATACAATGGGATACTATCACATCTGAATAGATGTACCCAACCCTAACAACAAACCAAAACCTTAAATGATCCGAACATAATCAAAGTCAATAATACTCCAAATCGAAGTATTGGTGAAGGAAGGTTGTGTGTGAATTCACGTACGGTGAATATATTTTTGATGTACTACATCCACATTCCAACAATCCCTTTATATTTTTGACACCTTCCCTTGTTTCTACCTCTATGTGCCCATTTTTCCGGACTCATGCAAGAATCCCTTACACCGGGCTCGTCCCTTTTTTTTTTTTTTGTGCTACATGGCATCCCGATGAGTCTTTGGGCTCATGAGGAGAGGGTTTCTCGACCAAATAAATTTGTAGTCAAGACCCCGCTATAGGATAGTGGAGTCAGATTCGTCCTCAAAAGAGAAGTCAGCGGTTCTAGGTTTAGTGTGTTTTGGGGTTCAGGGATAGCAGGAAAAGGTAATGAGGGTGGCTGTCGACAAAGAATATAGGCGTCGATGTCGAGGGATGGAGAGAGAATGGTGGTTTGATATCGAGTAGAATATGTGCCGAATAAAAATAATAAAATAAAACAAATAAAGATGCAAACTTCCAAGGTTAGGGATCACCACAACAATAAACATATGTGCAGATCATAAATCACATAAAGATGCATGCTTTATATCAACGAATCGACTTTCGCAAATGTCAACAATTTAGGTGATAGAGGCTCTCGCATAAAAACCTAATTTGTTTCTACCTTTTCTTAATTAGGATTAGTCGGCTCTCGCAAATAAACCCTAATTACTATCCAATTCATAATAAGATCACTTTTGCTTCAATATCATGAATAAGGAATTTCCTCAACTCTCGCAAAGGATTAAGCACATAGGTAGATGATGATAAAGACATATAAATTCATGGATTTATAAATCAAACACACGTATCTATGTTGGGATCACCCCAACCCTAGAAGAAGGAAATTAGAAATAAACCATAATAAAAGAAATTAACTTTAACATAAAATAAACTAAAACTTACAACCGTTCGTCTGCTTCCTTCTCCTTCTCTCTCGCCTCCTCCTCCTCCTCCTCTCTCTCTCTCTCTCTCTCTCTCTCTCTCCTCTCTCGCCTTCTCTCTCTCTCTCTCTCTCCTCCTCCTCCTCCTCCTCTCTCTCTCTCTCTCTCTGCTTTCACCCTAAGACGACTTGACTTGAATGAATGAAAATCAGCCCCCTAAGGCTTTATTTATAGGCTTCATTCCCTAGCTATTGTAGGAAAGAAATTATATCTATATCTATAATTATCTATCTAATAACATAAAGATAAAATATGGAAATAAATAATTATATCTGAAAGGAAATAAAGCTAAAGTGGATAGATCTTCCTTCTCTTTGATAGAACTTGATGTATCTTGATAGAATATCTCGAATCTTGGCTTGCAAGTAACCTCTTAGGCTCGGATTTCTCCTCGTACTCGACTCGGACTTTCTGGAATTTCCTCGACATCGAGTAAGTTCCTCGACGTCGAGTAAGGTCTTCACTTCTCGGATTGTACTCGACATCGTCTGGGCTCGTCGAGTTTCCTCGACATCGAGTAAGTTCCTCGACGTCGAGTAAGGTCTTCACTTCTCGGATTGTACTCGACATCGTCTGGGCTCGTCGAGTTTCCTCGACATCGACCTAGTTTGGTCGACATCTACTAAGTGTGGCTCCTTGTGTGGGTCCTGATCAGCTCGTGCTCGATCTCGTCCTCTAGAGAAAAAGTCGAGTAGAATTTGGTCGATTTTGACCAGTTTGGTCGATTTCGAGTAACTCAGTCGGCTTTCAACATTATGCTCCGTTCTTGAAACGCACTTTCCCCAGTCCTCGTTCGTCAGATTGATGCATATGACCATGCTTTGGAAAGCTCTTTTCGAGGGCTACATCTCTCATTAAGACATCAAAGCTTGATTCAGAATGTTGAATACCGAGAAATTGCATTTTCTCCAGCTGCACCATCCTTAGCTTCTTTATGACTTTCCTTTAAGCTCCAAAGTGCGTCCGATTTCTGCGAAATATAACAAAAACTTGTGTAGACCTCGATATATTGCAAATAAAGATAAACTACATAGATTATGTATTATTCTAACCCAAATGTATGAAATGCATGCAGAAATCGATATAAAAGTTAAGGTAAAACATGGCAAATTAGGCTCACATCAAACGACCCATACTTACGCTTGATTGTCCTCAAGCAATACTTTTAATTGTCATTCAGGGGAAGAAATCAAAACTCTCAACATCATAGATTCATTCTTATATGTCCCTGCAATCAATTACCATCCTTGAAAAGGTAGTAGTGTCACAAATCCATGCATGTGCAATTAAAAAGCAATATCTACTTACAAAAGGAGGGTTATGCAAAAACGATTCATAAGTGACAAAGCATTAATAATCAAGAGGACTTTAATTTAAGCTAAAATAAGGAGTAGTTTGGTAAAAGGCTAAATGTGGGCAGTTTTTGGTAGGGGTGGGCACAAATCCCGCAAATCACGATCCCGTCCCGGTCCCGTCCCGATCCTGTCCCGATCCCAGTGGGATTTATGACAAAATAGCGAATCCCGTCCCGATCCCGTCCCGCAAAAATTATGCGGGATGAAATGCGGTACGATCCTGGTGGGATCCCAGAAATCCCGTCCCGTCCCGCATATTATAATAATAATAATAATAATTTTTATAATAATAATAATATATTATAATACTATAGAATAATAATAATATATTATTAGTATTATTATTTTGAGCAAATATTATAATTATAATTATAATCATAATCTTCCATTTATAATAATAATAATAATATTTGTTTTTAATATTATTATTATTATTTGAGCAAATATTATTTATAATTATAATAATATTTTTCAATTTATAATAATAATTGATTATAATAATAATATTATTATTATATAATATTATCATATAATTTAATAATAATATTAATTTATAATAAAATTATTGTTATTATTATTATATTATTATATTATTATTATATCATATTTTATTTTTTTCTTGTAAAGTATAATTATTTTATAATAATAGCAATAAAAATAAGTATTATTATTATTTTATTTAATTTTTTAATTATAACGTGGCATTATTATTATTATTATTATTATTATTATTATTATTATCATAATACCCATTTAGAGCTACAAGAGGCAAATAGCTAAATACGATATTCTTCCCAACTATCAATCGATAATGAGACAATATCTGGTGAATCTCGTCTCAATTCCTCTCCGTACCGATCTAGTAAGATAATGTAGCCAAATATATTGAACATTATAATTAAATATACAATCATTGTATGAATTAATAATAGTATTATAGTAATAATAATAATAATAATATTATTATTATTATTATTGAATCATATAGTTGAGAAGAATATCATATTCAACATATTATACAAATTAATGAATTATAAAAGCATTTTTCACTTTGCAAATTTATATAATATTTTATTATTTTTATTTGCGGGACAAGGCCCGTCCCGTCCCGATCCCGTCCCCTCCAGACACCATCCCGTCCCAAAAAAAAAGTGTCAATCCCGTCCCGATCCCGGCCCGTAAAAATTTCGCGAGACGAGTCTCGTCCCGGCTCAATCCCGTCCCGTCCCGTCCCGTCCCGTGCCTACCCCTAGTTTTTGGCAATGTGGTGCTAATGATCCGGGGAAATGGAGTACTTTCCAAACTTTCATTACCACATCCCTTCTTCATAAGAATCATCACCTTTCATCATCTCTTATTGCTTTTTTCAATATTATGCTTTTACCTCTCTAACCTCAGCACTGCCTTCTCGCGACTCGCAGACATGGGTGTCATGAATGGCCCCGGATACTTAGTGCTTCGGACTCCTCACCTGTCTCATTTCGCCAAACTATTATCTCAGCGAGCAAGGTCGATCTACCTTTATCTCCTGAGGTGATTGGATTTTCATTTACTCATTAAATTTTCCATATTTTTCAAATAATTTCCTACCAAACTCCAAATATGATATAACAACACAAACACCAAATAACAATCTCGATAATGTAACATCATTCTCAACATAATCCCCAGATGAAAATAAGGTAAAGAATGGGCAATATTTAGAAAATGTGAAGCAATAATTGAAATAAGTCATAATATGGCTTTTGTGATGCATAAACATAGGTAAGGATAGGATTATAAACATATGAGCATTATATCGAAATATAAAGTCCTCCATCCTTTTATCATGCAACATGTTAAAAGCAACTTCAAGTTTTACCTCCTTTCATGGTTTTCAAGAAAATATGCATTTCATGCTATATCTATAATGAATCCAATTTTGCATCGTCGAGTTCAATTTTAAACTTCCATGACATTTATTCAATTTTTTTGATGGGGGTAATTTTTTCAAACTTCGGAAAACATGCATGTAAGCACAATAATCAATAATTAATTCCAAAATAGCCATTTATAAACAAACCAAGAAATAAACTTTAAATATGCACAAATATGGTCAAATAAAGTCAAATATGCATAAAGTAAGCCCTTCCCCCACTTCATACTTAAATATTACAATGTCCTAACTGTATAAAAAACAAGGGTAAAGAAAGAAACTCACTAGACAGATGTGCAGGACGTCGTAATCGAGTGCAAATGTTGTTGTGGTCCTGGTCGACATTGACAAAGGGCTGGTCTATTTCGAGAAGATTGGTCGATGTCGACCAAGGTTACTCGAGATCGAGTAACTTGTTGTCTCCAGGGTGGCCTTTTCGACCACAGGCTCCTTTCTGCTCGATATGAGTGGTCGATTTCGAGTAGCTTACTCGATGTCAAGTAAGGCTGCAGCTTTTTCTTCCATGCAAGATTCGTTAGAAAAAAATACCCATAATAGAAAAACTTAAAAACAATGTCCAAAACCAAAAACAAAAGCAACAATGTCCAAAAATCCCAAAAATAAATGTCTATTTACAAGCTCTAGATTTTATAGTCGCTAGGCCGACTTCTTCATTAAGCATTAGCCTGGCTCATCTTTGTCCGGAGGTATCGGTGGATCTGGTGGTTCCTCCGGTGGTGGGAAGCATTGGATGTCATCTGGGGGCATCATGTGAAGAAGCTTAAACCTCCCCGAGTGGACGCTCCATGGCTCCACCCATTTATCTTCCTTGGCTCGAGCTAGCATATATAAGGGAAGATATAAAGACAATATACATACCTCATCATCATACTTCTTCCGCTTCACAGGTTGACTTGGTTGCGCGTCTCCACCACAGCAAAACGGTGGGGTGGGAAGAAATATTTTCAGCTCATCATGCGGAGCTTCATGCCACTTTGCTAGGACCCCATACTTGAATATGAACATCGGTTGCTCAAAATCATCGGGGATAGCCTTCACCTTGTAAGGTAAAAGCGATCTTGGAAAGCTCTGGTCAACAATGTCCAACTTCTTCTCTTCTAGTGCTATTTTGCCGTGGGATCCTTCATATGATTCATCAACAATAGGTAACAAAGTAGGAATGAAATTCGAGGAAGGACATACCTGGTTGTCGACATCGAGTGGGTCAATTGGCTCGTTGAGAGGAGGGCATGGTCCTTTAGACTAAATTGAAGCCTCAAGCCTTCAGATTTCGTCTTCCAACCGAGCTATTTCCCTTAATCGTGACTCCTCCACTGCGATCCTATTTCTCCGTCTCAAATCTTGAAACCATTCTTCCCATGCAGAATTACCTTCGACAAAGTCTTCCATCTTTGTACCTAAGCTTTGAAATCTCAATCAAGAAAAAAAATTAGTAGCAAAAGCATGGCACCCAGCTGGTACCGGTGAGGTAGGTGGTGGTAGGGTATGTGATAGGGTAAGAAAAAGGGATAGGCTTTTCTGAACCTTAAACACAATTAAACTAGGCGCGAGGTATATCTCCCGAGCAACGGTGCCAATTTGATGAGAGGGTTTCTCGACCAAATAAATTTGTAGTCAAAACCCCGCTATAGGATAGCTGAGTCAGGTTCGTCCTTAGGAGAAAAGTCAGCGGTTCTAAGTTTAGTCTGTTTTGGGGTTCAGGGACAGCAGGAAAAGGTGATGAAGGTGGCTGTCGACAAAGAATAGAGGGGTCGATGTCGAGGGATGTAGAGAGAATTGTGGTTTGATATCGAGTAGGATATGTGCCGAATAAAAATAATAAAATAAAATAAATAAAGATGCAAACTTCCAAGGTTATGGATCACCACAACAATAAACATATGTGCATATCATAAATCACATAAAGATGCATGCTTTATATCAACGAATCGACTTTCGCAAAAAAACCTAATTTGTTTCTACCTTTTCTTAGTTAGGATTAGTCGGCTATCGCAAATAAACCCTAATTACTATCCAATTCATAATAAGATCACTTTTGCTTCAATATCACGAATAAGGAATTTCCTCAACACTAGCAAATGATTAAGCACATAAGTAGATGATGATAAAGACATATAAATTCATGGATTTATAAATCAAACACATATATCGATGTTGGGATCACCCCAACCCTAGAAGAAGAAAATTAGAAACAAACCATAATAAAAGATATTAACTTTAACATAAAATAAACTAAAACTTACAACAGTTCGTCTTCTTACATCTCCTTCTCTCTCGCCTCCTCCTCTCTCTCTCTCTCTCTCTCCTCTCTCGCCTTCTCTCTCTCCTCCTTCTCTCTTTCGCTCTCCTTGCGCCCTAAGACGACTTGACTTGAATGAATGAAAATCAGCCCCCTATGGCTTTATTTATAGGCTTCATTCCCTAGCTACTCTATGAAAGAAATTATATCAATATCTATATTTATCTATCTAATAATATAAAGATAAAATATGGAAATAAATAATTATATCTAAAAGGAAATAAAGCTAAAGGGGATAGATCTTCCTTCTCCTTGATAGAACTTGATATATCTTGATAGAATATCTCGAATCTTGGCTTGCAAGTAACCTCTTAGGCTCGGATTTCTCCTCGTACTTGACTCGGACTTTCTGGATTTTTCCTCGACATCGAGTAAACTTCTCGACGTCGAGTAAGGTCTTCACTTCTCGTCTATCGTCTGGGCTCCTCAAGTTTCCTCGACATCGACATAGTTTGGTCGACGTCTACTAAGTGTGGCTCCTTGTGTGGGTCCTGCTCAGCCCGTGCTAGATCTCATCCTTTGGACAAAAAGTCGAGTACAATTTGGTTGATTTCGACCAGTTTGGTCGATTTCGAGTAACTATGTCGGCTTTCAACATTATTCTCCGTTCTTGAAATGCACTTTCCCGAGTCCTCGTTTGTCGGATTAACGCATATTACCATGCGTTGGAAAACTCATTTCGAGGGCTACAACTCTCATGAAGACATCAAAGCTTGATTCAGAATGATAAACACCGAAAAATGGCCTTTTTTCCCGCTGCACCATTCTTAGCTTCTTCATGACATTCCTTTAAGCTCCAAAGTGCATCCGATTTCTGCAAAATATAACAAAAACTTGTGTAGACCTCCATATATTGCAAATAAACATAAAATACATAGATTTTGTATTATTCTAGCCCAAATGTATGAAATGCATGCAGAAATCGATATAAAAGTTAAGGTAAAACATGGCAAATTAGGCTCACATCAAACACCCCATACTTAAGCTTGCTTGTCCTCAAGCAATACTTTTAATTGTCATTCAGGGGAAGAAATCAAAACTCTCAACATCATAGATTCATTCTTATATGTCCCTGCAATCAATTACCATCCTTGAAAAGGTACTAGTGTCACAAATCCATGCATGTGCAATTAAAAAGCAATATCTACTTACAAAAGGAAGGTTATGCAAAAACGATTCATAAGTGACAAAGCATTAATAATCAAGAGGACTTTAATTTAAGCTCAAATAAGGAGTAGATTGGTAAAAGGCTAAAGGTGGACAGTTTTTTCAATATTATGCTTTTACCTATCTAACCTCAGCACTGCCTTCTCGCGAGTCGCAGACATGGGTGTCATGAATGGCCCCGGATACTTAGTGCTTCGGACTCCTCACCTGTGTCCCATCTCGCCAAACTATTATCTCAGCGAGCAGGGTCGATCTACCTTTATCTCCTGAGGTGATCGGATTTTCTTTCACTCATTAAATTTTCCACATTATTCAAACAATTTCCTACCAAACTCCAAATATGATATATAACAACACAAACACCATATAAAAATCTCCATAATGTAACATCATTCTCATCATAATCCCCGGATGGAAATAAGGTAAAGAATGGAAAATATTTTGGAACATGTGGAGCAAAATATGAAATAAGGCATAATATGGCTTTTGTGATGCATAAGCATAGGTAAGGCTAGGATTATAAACATATGATCATTATATGGAAATATAAAGTCCTCCATCCTTTTATCATGCAACATGTCAAAATCAACCTCAAATTTTACCTCCTTTCATGGTTTTCAAGAAAATATGCATTTCATTGTGACTTACCTTTACTAGGCAATTTCATGCTATATCTGTAATAAATCCAATTTTGCATCGTCTAGTTTGATTTTAAACTTGCATGACATTTATTCAAAAATTTTGATGGGGTCATTTTTTCAAACTTTGGAAAACATGCATGTAAGCACATTAATCAATAATGAATTCCAAAATAGCCATGTATAAACAATCCAAGAAATAAACTTAAATACGCCCAAATATGGTCAAATAAAGTCAAATATGCATAAAGTAAGCCCTTCCCCCACCTCATACTTAAATATTACAATGTCCTCACTGTATATAAAAAACAAGGGAAAAGAAAGAAACTCTCTAGACAGATGTGCATGACGTCGTAATCGAGTGCAAATGTTGATGTTGTCCTCGTCGAAATCGACAAGGGGCTGGTCTATTTCCAGAAGATTGGTCGATGTCGACCAAGGTTACTCGAGATCGAGTAACTTGTTGTCTCCAGGGTGGCCTTTTCGACCACAGGCTCATTTCTGCTCGATATGAGTGGTCGATTTCGAGTAGCTTACTCGATGTCGAGTAAGGCTGCAGCTTTTTCTTCCATGCAAGATTCGTTAGAAAAAAATACCCATAATAGAAAAACTTAAAAACAATGTCCAAAACCAAAAACAAAAGCAACAATGTCCAAAAATCCCAAAAATAAAAGTCTATTTACAAGCTCTAGATTTTATAGTCGCTAGGCCGACTTCTTCATTAAGCATTAGCCTGGCTCATCTTTGTCCGGAGGTATAGGTGGATCTGGTGGTTCCTCCGGTGGTGGGAAGCATTGGATGTCATCTGGGGGCATCATGTGAAGAAGCTTAAACCTCCCCGAGTGGACGCTCCATGGCTCCACCCATTTATCTTCCTTGGCTCGAGCTAGCATATATAAGGGAAGATATAAAGACAATATACATACCTCATCATCATACTTCTTCTGCTTCACAGGTTGACTTGGTTGCGTGTCTCCACCACAGCAAAACGGTGGGGTGGGAAGAAATATTTTCACCTCATCATGCGGAGCTTCATGCCACTTTGCTAGGACCCCATACTTGAATATGAACATCGGTTGCTCAAAATCATCGGGGATAGCCTTCACCTTGTAAGGTAAAAGCGATCTTGGAAAGCTCTGGTCAACAATGTCCAACTTCTTCTCTTCTAGTGCTATTTTGCCTTGGGATCCTTCATATGATTCATCAACAATAGGTAACAAAGTAGGAATGAAATTCGAGGAAGAACATACCTGGTTGTCGACATCGAGTGGGTCAATTGGCTCGTTGAGAGGAGGGCATGGTCCTTTAGACTAAATTGAAGCCTCAAGCCTTCAGATTTCGTCTTCCAGCCGAGCTATTTCCCTTAATCGTGACTCCTCCACTGCGATCCTATTTCTCCGTCTCAAATCTTGAAACCATTCTTCCCATGCAGAATTACCTTCGACAAAGCCTTCCATCTTTGTACCTAAGCTTTGAAATCTCAATCAAGAAAAAAAATTAGTAGCAAAAGCATGGCACCTAGCTGGTACCGGTGAGGTAGGTGGTGGTAGGGTATGTGATAGGGTAAGAAAAAGGGATAGGCTTTTCTGAACCTTAAACACAATTAAACTAGGCGCGAGGTATATCTCCTGAGCAACGGTGCCAATTTGACGAGAGGGTTTCTCGACCAAATAAATTTGTAGTCAAAACCCTGCTATAGGATAGTAGAGTCAGGTTCGTCCTTAGGAGAAAAGTCAGCGGCTCTAAGTTTAGTCTGTTTTGGGGTTCAGGGACAGCAGGAAAAGGTGATGAGGGTGGCTGTCGACAAAGAATAGAGGGGTCGATGTCGAGGGATGTAGAGAGAATTGTGGTTTGATATCGAGTAGGATATGTGCCGAATAAAAATAATAAAATAAAATAAATAAAGATGCAAACTTCCAAGGTTATGGATCACCACAACAATAAACATATGTGCAGATCATAAATCACATAAAGATGCATGCTTTATATCAACAAATCGACTTTCGCAAATTCAAACAATTTAGGTGATAGGGGCTCTCGCATAAAAACCTAATTTGTTTCTACCTTTTCTTAGTTAGGATTAGTCGGCTCTCGCAAATAAACCCTAATTACTATCCAATTCATAATAAGATCACTTTCGCTTCAATATCACGAATAAGGAATTTCCTCAACACTCGCAAATGATTAAGCACATAAGTAGATGATGATAAAGACATATAAATTCATGGATTTATAAATCAAACACACATATCGATGTTGGGATCACCCCAACCCTAGAAGAAGAAAATTAGAAACAAACCATAATAAAAGATATTAACTTTAACATAAAATAAACTAAAACTTACAACCGTTCGTCTTCTTACATCTCCTTCTCTCTCGCCTCCTCCTCTCTCTCTCTCTCTCCTCTCTCGCCTTCTCTCTCTCCTCCTCCTCTCTTTCGCTCTCCTTGCGCCCTAAGACGACTTGACTTGAATGAATGAAAATCAGCCCCCTATGGCTTTATTTATAGGCTTCATTCCCTAGCTACTCTATGAAAGAAATTATATCAATATCTATATTTATCTATCTAATAACATAAAGATAAAATATGGAAATAAATAATTATATCTAAAAGGAAATAAAGCTAAAGGGGATAGATCTTCCTTCTCCTTGATAGAACTTGATATATCTTGATAGAATATCTCGAATCTTGGCTTGCAAGTAACCTCTTAGGCTCGGATTTCTCCTCGTACTTGACTCGGACTTTCTGGAATTTTCCTCGACATCGAGTAAGTTTCTCGACGTCGAGTAAGGTCTTCACTTCTCGGCTATCGTCTGGGCTCCTCAAGTTTCCTCGACATCGACCTAGTTTGGTCGACGTCTACTAAGTGTGGCTCCTTGTGTGGGTCCTGCTCAGCCCGTGCTAGATCTCGTCTTCTGGACAAAAAGTCGAGTACAATTTGGTTGATTTCGACCAGTTTGGTCGATTTCGAGTAACTATGTCGGCTTTCAACATTATTCTCCGTTCTTGAAACGCACTTTCCCGAGTCCTCGTTCGTCGGATTGACGCATATTACCATGCGTTGGAAAACTCGTTTCGAGGGCTACAACTCTCATGAAGACATCAAAGCTTGATTCAGAATGATAAACACCGAAAAATGGCCTTTTCTCCCGCTGCACCATTCTTAGCTTCTTCATGACATTCCTTTAAGCTCCAAAGTGCATCCGATTTCTGCAAAATATAACAAAAACTTGTGTAGACCTCCATATATTGCAAGTAAATATAAACTACATAGATTTTGTATTATTCTAGCCCAAATGTATGAAATGCATGCAGAAATCGATATAAAAGTTAAGGTAAAACATGGCAAATTAGGGTCACATCAAACACCCCATACTAAAGCTTGCTTGTCCTCAAGCAATACTTTTAATTGTCATTCAGGGGAAGAAATCAAAACTCTCAACATCATAGATTCATTCTTATATGTCCATGCAATCAATTACCATCCTTGAAAAGGTACTAGTGTCACAAATCCATGCATGTGCAATTAAAAAGCAATATCTACTTACAAAAGGGAGGTTATGCAAAAACGATTCATAAGTGACAAAGCATTAATAATCAAGAGGACTTTAATTTAAGCTCAAATAAGGAGTAGATTGGTAAAAGGCTAAAGGTGGGCAGTTTTTTCAATATTATGCTTTTACCTATCTAACCTCAGCACTGCCTTCTCGCGAGTCGCAGACATGGGTGTCATGAATAGCCCCGGATACTTAGTGCTTCGGACTCCTCACCTGTGTCCCTTCTCGCCAAACTATTATCTCAGCGAGCAGGGTCGATCTACCTTTATCTCCTGAGGTGATCGGATTTTCTTTCACTCATTAAATTTTCCACATCAAACAATTTCCTACCAAACTCCAAATATGATATATAACAACACAAACACCATATAAAAATCTCCATAATGTAATATCATTCTCATCATAATCCCCGGATGGAAATAAGGTAAAGAATGGAAAATATTTTGGAACATGTGGAGCAAAATATGAAATAAGGCATAATATGGCTTTTGTGATGCATAAGCATAGGTAAGGCTAGGATTATAAACATATGAGCATTATATGGAAATATAAAGTCCTCCATCCTTTTATCATGCAACATGTCAAAATCAACTTCAAATTTTACCTCCTTTCATGGTTTTCAAGAAAATATGCATTTCATTGTGACTTACCTTTACTAGGCAATTTCATGCTATATCTCTAATGAATCCAATTTTGGATCGTCGAGTTTGATTTTAAACTTGCATGACATTTATTCAAAAATTTTGATAGGGTCATTTTTTCAAACTTTGGAAAACATACATGTAAGCACATTAATCAATAATGAATTCCAAAATAGCCATGTATAAACAATCCAAGAAATAAACTTAAATATGCCCAAATATGGTCAAATAAAGTCAAATATGCATAAAGTAAGTCCTTCCCCCACCTCATACTTAAATATTACAATGTCCTCACTGTATATAAAAAACAAGGGTAAAGAAAGAAACTCTCTAGACAGATGTGCATGACGTCGTAATCGAGTGCAAATGTTGATGTTGTCCTCGTCGACATCGACAAGGGGCTGGTCGATTTTGAGAAGATTGGTCGATGTCGACCAAGGTTACTCGAGATCGAGTAACTTGTTGCCTCTAGGGTGGCCTTTTCGACCACATGCTCCTTTCTGCTCGATATGCGTGGTCGATTTCGAGTAGCTTACACGATGTCGAGTAAGGCTGCAGCTTTTTCTTCCCTGCAAGATTCGTTAGAAAAGAAATACCCACAATAGAAAAACTTAAAAGCAATGTCCAAAACCAAAAACAAAAACAACAATGTCCAAAATTCCCAAAAATAAATGTCTATTAATTACAAGTTCTAGATTTTATAGTCGCTAGACCGACTTCTTCATTAAGCATTAGCCTGGCTCATCTTTGTTCAGAGGTATAGGTGGATCTGGTGGTTCCTCTGGTGGTGGGAAGGGTGGGATGTCATCCGGGGGCATCATGTGAAGAAGCTTAAACCTCCCCGAGTGGACGCTCCATGGATCCACCCATTCATCTTCCTTGGCTCGAGCTAGCATGTATAAGGGAAGATATAAAGAAAATATACATACCTCATCATCATACCTCTTCCGCTTCATAGGTCGACTTGGTTGCACGTCTCTACCACATCAAAACGGTGGAGTGGGAAGAGATATTTCAACCTCATAATGCGGAGCTTCATGCCACTTTGCTATGACCCCATACTTGAATATGAAGATCGGTTGCTCAAAATCATCCAGGATAGCCTTCACCTTGGAAGGTAAAAGCGATCTTGGAATGCCCTGGTCAACAATGTCCAACTTATTCTCTTCTATTGTTATTCTGCCTTGGGATCCTTCACATGATTCACCAACAATAGGTAGCAAAGTAGGAATGAAATTAAAGGAAGGACATACCTAGTTGTCGACATCGAGTGGATCAATTGGCTCGTCGAGAGGAGGACATGGTCCTTTAGATTGAATTGAAGCCTCAAGCTTTCGGATTTCGTCTTCCAGCCGAGCTATTTCCCTTAATCGGGACTCCTCCACTGCGATCCTATTTCTCTGTCTCAAATATTGAAACCATTTTTCCCATGCAGGATTCCCTTCAACAAAGTCTACCATCTTTGTACCTAAGCTTTGAAATCACAATCAACAACACAAATTAGTAGCAAAAGCTTGGCACCCAGTTGGTACTGTTGAGGTAGGTGGTGGTAGGGTATGTGATAGGGTAAAAAAAAGGGATGAGCTTTTCTGAACCTTAAACACAATTAAACTAGGCGCGATTGATATCTCCCCGGCAATGACGCCAATTTGACGAGAGGTTTTCTCGACCAAATAAATATGTAGTCAAGACTCCGCAATAGGATAGTGGAGTCAGGTTCGTACTTAGGAGAGAAGTCAGCGGTTCTAGGTTTAGTGTGTTTTGGGGTTCAGGGATAGTAGGAAAAGGTGATGAGGGTGGCTGTCAACAAAGAATAGAGGGGTCGATGTCGAGGGATGGAGAGAGAATGGTGGTTTGATATCGAGTAGAATATGTGCTGAATAAAAATAATATAATAAAATAAATAAAGATGCAAACTTCCAAGATTAAGGATCACCACAACAATAAACATATGTGCAGATCATAAATCACATAAAGATGCATGCTTTATATGAACGAATCAACTTTCGCAAATTCCAAAAATTTATGTGATAGAGGCTCTCGCATAAAAACCTAGTTTGTTTCTACCTTTTATTAATTAGGATTAGTCGGCTCTTGCAAATAAACCATAATTACTATCCAATTCATAATAAGATCACTTTCGCTTCAATATCACGAATAAGGAATTTCCTCAACTCTCGCAAAGGATTAAGCACATAGGTAGATGATGATAAAAACATATAAATTCATGGATTTATAAATCAAACACACAAATATCTATGTTGCGATCACCCCAACCCTAGAAGAAGGAAATTAGAAACAAAACATAATAAAAGAAATTACCTTTAACATAAAATAAACTAAAACTTACAACCGTTCTTCTCCTTTCTTCTCCTTCTCTCTCGCCTCCTCCTCTCTCTCTCTCTCTCCCTCACTCCTCTCTCGCCTTCTCCCTCTCTCTCTCTCTCTCTCTCTCTCTCTCCTCAAGTCTACACCACCGACACAAGAAATGAGCTTTCGTCGTCAAACAATATTCATACTTTTCGAGCATCACTTTGTATGTCTATTTGGTTTCAAGCATTACAAAAGAACCTCTTTGTGTGATTTTGTGCTGTGCCGACACAGGAACCTTGGTCACACCCCTCTTTTTCTGAACCGTGTTGTAACCGTCAGATAATAGTTGACGGAGTGTGTGCACTTGATTGCCCTTGTGATTGCTATTGTCGATTGCTACATATTCATACTTTTCGAGCATCACTTTGTATGTCTTATTCTAGACACATTATCCGCTTTTTTATACTTTCTATCCTTGATATCCGACTTGTGGCTTATTTAATTTGCAATTTTTATTCTTCTTTGTTGTCTTCAATATTGCAAAATTCTGTGACCAGGGGAATTGCTTGAATATAGTGCCTTGTTTTTCTCGCCTCTTTGATTTCTAAAACTTAATCACTCTTAGGAATCAATAGGGCTTGCATTACTTGGTTTCTGGTCTTTGCTCCGTTTACTTGTTTCTCTTCTGATGTTGTAGGAACATGTCGAACGACAATAACCCCAACCCTTCCCCTACCCCTCATGCGCCACACGTGTTGTTAGGAGGAAATCGAGACTTGCAATAATAAAATAGAAATAAATCACAGCAAACCAGATTCCGTCCCTTGCAAATAATTACAAGACCTCCTCCTGATGCAGCAGTGGGAAGTCAGGATCGATCCACGAGGAAGCGTGTCAGCGGATCCTAGGCAGCGGTAGAATATCACGAACGTCGACAACAGTGGTACTCGACCTCGACTAAGTGTTAGTCGACAGGGGTCAGGCACAGTCGAACACAGCGCAGCAGCAGTGACAGGGGCTCGTCGATATCGACAAGGGGCTACTCGATGTCGAGTACAGTCTTTGTCGACTTCGGGTTGTCTCGTCGAGTACCTGCACACAGAAGCTACAGCGATGCTAGATCGAGAATCAGTAGTCGAGATCGACGAGTGCTATTCGATCTCGAGTAAGACAGAAATTGAAACGAAATAAAATAAATGCAAAGTCTTTTGAGATTTCGAACTAAACTTAATTTAAAAGGCTTCCAAGATTGGGGTTTGCAACAACGATAACCAAGCATGCATAAGGCAGAACCAAACAAATAATCATGTAAATCGCATCAAGGACAAGCTTTCGCCTTTTCCAACAATTAGACAACTCTCTCAAGAAACCCTAATTGTCTCTATCGATTTTATGTTTATAATCCAAGTTATTAACATGGATCTCCATTAGACGGGTAATAAACACATCAACAAGTAGGAAAATGCTCAAAACATGATAAAGGTCAGATCTTTACCTCAAGCGCGCATGGCTATTGTCGGGCTCGCCCCAACCCTAGAAGTGGGTGGACTACTCGCGCTTCATCGCAAACTCAGACATTGAATGGAAAGAAAATAACAACTTGCATTAAACTAAATTCAAAGACTTTACAATCCTGGCAATCAACTCTCGTAAACTGCCAAAACCTTAAAACCTCTGAACTCCCTAAACCGTCTCTGTGGAACTACCTCTCTCACTCCCCTTGAATCCCCTAAAACTGAGCCCCATGGGCTTTATTTATATTCTTCTATACCTTGCTACTCAAGGATAGAATATCTATATCTATATCTAAAACGATATCTAAAATGCTTAACGATAAATAAAAGCGATAAAGAAATTAAATCTAAATATATCTAAATTGTTTCAAGTGGATAAAACTCTCTTCTTTATGATTGATGTAGATAATTCGGATAGACTAGGCTATCCTCGGCTCCAAGGACTCCAACTCCGAGTAGGATTCCTCAAGCCACGTCAACAGCTTCTGGATTCGTCGTCGATGTCGACTAGGGCTCGTCGATGTCGAGTAGGAAAGTTGTCGACTGGGCTGGCTTGTCGTCTCGGCTAGCAGGTCCTCGACGTGGCTTCTTCCGCTGCAGCGAGCCGCTTCTTCCGCTGCAGCGAGTTGGCGAGCTCCTTCGTCTTGGTGCGTCCCGCTGGCAGCGAAGATTTCCGCGGCAGCGAGCGGTCCGCTGCAGCGAGTCGAGTCGCTGGCAGCGAGTGCTGCCTGGTCGTCCTCGTCCTCGGCTTGCCTCCTCTCCTCGTCGACTCCGGGTGTGGCGCTGAGGCGTCGTCGATCTCGACTAGGGCTTGTCGAGATCGAGTAGGGCTCCGGAGCTGGATTGGTCAGGCTCCTAGTCGACAAGGCCTGTGCTCGGACTTGCTCGTCTAGATCGAGTAAGGCCTACTCGAGATCGAGTAGCCTGGGCTCTCAGCTTGATTTGACTGGTTCCGCTGCTTATTTGACCTTGGACTTCTGTAGTGGTTTTTCGAGCTTTTCTGACCTTCCTTAGAGTTGCTGTAAAATGTCTCGAATTCTGCGAATTTAAACAGAAACTGGTGTAGATTCCATAATTTGGCAAATAAACATAAACTACATAGATTCTGTACTAGCTAACCCAAATGTATGTAAAGTATGCAGAAAACGATATTAAAGTTACTGTAAAATATGGTAAATTCAGCTCACAACAACACACTGGAGAGATCGACACGACAGAGTTCGACGACGTTCCCTGCCTTGTCAATCGATGGGTCCTACACATTCAAGAGTCTCCCATGGCTGATCACAGGGAGAACATCTTCCACACCAAGTGTGTGGTTCACGAGGCTACCTTAAGTGTCATCATCGACGGTGGGAGTTGCTGCAATCTCATCAATGAAAAGGTAGTAGATTTCCTCCATTTAACTACTACTCCTAGAGCTACTCATTATGGCTTAAATGGCATAACTGATGATGGATCTGATATAATGGTCACCAAACAATGTTTAGTTTCTTTTTCTATTGGATCATATCATGATAAAGTGTTATGTAATGTTGCTCGCATGGATTGTAGTCATATCTTGTTAGGCCGTCCTTGGTTATATGATCGTTATGTTATTCATGATGGTCGTGCCAATACATATGCCTTCACCTTTGATGGGAGGAGAGTTACTCTCCTACCCTTTTCGCCTCAAACTGTTTTGAAGGACCAGGTTCGCAAGAAACATTAGCAGGACGCTCAAAAGGAGGCCCAAAGGAAGGAGAAGCTTCAAGGGAGCTTGGCACAGCAGGCCGCCCCAGTAGCCCAGAATGCCGCGCCCGCGGCCCCCTCGGCGCCAACTCCTTCCCACTCGGCATCCAATCAGCCCTCATCCTCTTCGTGGAAGGGCTCTGTTGAACGCCGTTCTTTGGTCTCTGAACCACAAAAAGATACCATTACCTAGAATGCACATCGACCTCACATCCTATTGGTAATGAAAGAGGTATTGCTAAATGTTGTGGATTTGAGTCATATTCCTGCACCTATTTCTGCTATGTTGCAGGATTATCTAGATGTTCTTCCAGCTGAACTGCCACAAGGATTGCCTCCTATTCGTGGGATTGAGCATCAGATTGACTTCGTCCCTAGCGCAGCCTTGCCTAATCGCGCCGCCTATTGAGCTAGTCCGAAGGAGACAAAGGAGCTTCAATGCCAAGTCACAGAGCTGTTGGATAAAGGCTTCGTGCGAGAAAGTATCTCCCCCTGTGCAGTCCCTGTCATCTTGGTTCCAAAGAAGGATGGCTCTTGGCGCATGTGTGTTGATTGTCGTGCAATCAACCAAATAACGGTTAAGTATTGCCACCCTATTCCTCGTTTAGATGATATGCTTGATGAACTTCATGGTGCTTGTATTTTCCCTAAAATTGACCTTAGAAGTGGATATCATCAAATTAGGATGAAAGAGGGTGATGAATGGAAAACGACTTTTAAAACAAAGTATGGCTTATATGAATGGTTAGTAATGCCTGTTAAGCAAAAATTGTTAAAGGAACAATATCTCATAACACACTTCAATTTGAATTATTTTTATAAAGTTCGACCCTTATCTATACTCCTTCACAATTTTAAATTATGCGGATACTTTAAGAGGACAAGGATTTGGGTTTTTTGGTGGTTTGGACTACACCCGTTGATGAGGATTGCCTACGTACCTTCATAGGAAGGATCAAGTCCAACGTAGTTCGAAGATATAAGGTTTTATGTATTTGGGGTTGGTTTGGCTAGCCTTTGCATCTGATTTGGTATATGGTAAGGTGTTTGGATTTGGTTTGGTTTAGACTTGATGTTTGATTTGAGTTTGGGTATATGTGTTTAGGTTTATGTGTTTGGGTTTCAACTCAATAGAGTATCGGGTTTGATTTGTTTTCTTTGAGGTTTGTGATTGAACCCGAATATTGGTTTCCTACGTATCAGTGATGGAAGAATCAAATCACTCGTAGTTCCCAGGTATCAATTTGATTTGGAACTTGCGGCTGGACTCGAGATTTGTATGACTTGATCTCGAGTTTCCTATGTAGCTCGTTTGAGAGCATCAAGCCTTCGTAGTTCGGGACATATGGGTTTGAGCATGATTTGTGACTGGAACTGATGAGAAATATTATCATTTGTAATTCTCACGAACAACTTTATTTGATCTTGGACTTATGACTGGATCCGACGAGAAATGTCGCCATTTGTAACAAGTCGTTGTAGTTCTCACGAACAACCTCATTTGATTTTGGACCTGTGACTGGATCCGATGAGAAATGTCGCCATTTGTAACAAGTCGTTGTAGTTCCCACGAACAACCTCATTTGATTTTGGACCTGTGACTGGATATGATATATATTATGTGTGTTTATATCGGATTTCCTACGTATCCACTCATATGTAGTGGAATCAAGTCTCTCCGTAGTTCTTTCTTGAGTATGATCCTTGACTTTGGATTGTGACTAAACTCAATGAATATTGACTTTGTGCTGAGCTTCCTACGTATCCGTTTTAGACGGAATCAAGTCTCCGTAGTTCCGCCTTTGGGAATTTGAAGCAACTTCATTTGATCTTTTCTTTTGGAATTTAGGGTTGAACTTAATTGTTGTATGACTTGCTATCGAGCTCTTGATAAATTTGAATTTGGTGGAATTTGGTTTTGATTTTTGGTATGACCAAACTCGACGGGCGAAAGCTTTGTATCAAGTAAGAGTGGATACTTTGGATTTGATGAAAATTTGGTTTTTGGGACGATTGAACTCAACGAGCGAAAGCTTTGTATTGAGTTCGAGGGGACATTTTGAATTTGAGGAAATTTTGATTTTTGGACCGACTGAACTCAACGAGAATTTGACTCGGGTCAAGTTTCCTACGTAGCACGTCAAGAGCATCAAGTCATGACATAGTTCTTGGTTTTGGATAACTTCATTTGATTTTGGGGCATGTGATTGAATCCGATAGACATGTGCTTTTACCGGATTTCCTACGTAGCTCGTAAAGAGCATCATATCTTAACGTAGTTCTACACGAACAACTTTATTTGCTTTGATTTTGGAGATTGAACTCGATGAGCTTTGACTTTGTATCGAGTGTCCTACGTACCCTTTTGAATGGATCAAATCACCCGTAGTTCATCCGATATTAATTTCACATGATTTTTTGATTTGAGCTTTGAGACGGGACTCGATAGTTGTTGAACTGGATGTCGATGATCGAGTAGCTTGTTGAGAGCGTTAAGCCACCAAAGTTCTTGTGGACCATTTTAACTTAGCCTAATGTGACCTTGTGTCGAGATCGTGTGTTGAACTACATCCGACTTAGTCGTCGAACTAGACTTGTGTATTTTACGAGCTCGACGGACGCTTCGAAGGGCATAACCAAGGCTTCCAAGCACCGTCATGATGCTCTCCCATCATCTAGGACGCTGCCCGGGAAGTGCTGACGCAGCAGCTCACCGGAAAAGCAAGAAAACATCGCCGAACATCTTTGGGGAAACGTGGTCAGGGGTACTCTTTCAGTCTCCACCACCACTGCTACAGTGCTTCGCTACCGCTGATATTTATTTCAGCACGCCTTCTGCAATCCCCTTTATTAATGCCAACTCTCCATATGCTTATATGCTTTCTGGGTTGCTCACAATAACACTTCCAATTTGGCTGCTAGACAGTTTTCTTCGCTGAAAATATGCAGAAAACTGCCGCGACGGGGCAACTTTTGGGCTGCACCACCGTTACCACCATGCTTCGATTTCATTGATTTTTATTGCAATGTGTTTCTTGCAGTGCTGTGTATCGATCTCAACATTTTTTCATATGGTTAGATGCATTCCAGGCTGATCGCAATGACGCCTCCAATTTGGTTGCTAGGCAGCTTTGTTTGCCTTGTTTGCGACTTCACGCCTGCTTTTGTTGCTCTCTTCGCATGGAGTTCGAGGCTTACTCGATCGAGCTTTTGTGGGAACCATCTGCCTTCGGTGGCATGTTGGGCAACATATGTTAACTTTTTTGAGCTGTGGGCACGCCGAGATCAATGTTGGCTGATCGAAGAGAGCGTGAATATGCCTTGTTGCGCAAATATCATCCAAGTTCATCTTCACCAATCTTGCAATGTATGCGAAGGTTTTTTTTTTCTTGGCTTATTTTTTGGTGGATGTTGAGGTAGCGGGACGGTAGGGAGCTCACTGCATAACCCTTTTAAGAACCTCGACGCCGTGGGCCATCGTAAGAGAACCGAAACCTTGCCGACAAGTTTGTTGGAAATTGTTGACGAGAGGTCAACTTCTGACACCGGTTGCGGCCACCACAGAGCTCCGTTTCTGTCGTCGTTTCTTCCGGAATACTCCTTGCACAACCTTCTTTTGGTACCAATTTGCCACAGTCTTGGATACCCTTCGAGCTATTCGGACCAACGTCCAGAACATGGCTTCCTGAGCAGTTGTTCTCCCTCCGTAAAAGCATGATTTCAGGCCCATTTTTAGACTCCCTTTTTCCCGGGCGTTCGAGGATGCTTTGACCACTCTTTTGGGGATGTTGTTGACCCTCGGTGGTAGGTGGCTAGGCATAGGCTTCATAACCCGGGTTGCAGGCAAGACTGCTTCAACCACGAACGCTCGAGAGGTACGAAAAAATGCCTTGTTGGCCATGTATCATGTCTCTCCTTGAGCTGCATTTGATGATCGTCTTGGTGTCATATTGTTGACCTGCGAGGCTGCGAGAGAGCGGGGGATGCCTTGTGCACCTATTGGGGATCACCGAAAGAGCGTCGTTGTGAGTCGCCGGCTTCCGAGAGCAAGCTTTTGGCGATGTTTTTGTGAACTCCATGTGGACCTGCTTTGGGCATCCGATTGCTACATATGTTGATTTCCAAGGCGGCGGTGGACGGAGTTCCTTTGTTGTAGCAAGGGTACGCAATAGGTATGTCCCTCGTAGCCCACTCTTTATTTTTTTATGCTCTCTTTTCTCTCTTTTTTTTTTTTCTTTTGGCTTACGAGAAAACCACCGTTGCGATGCCTTACAGGTAGTCGAGCATTGAGACAACGAAGAGATGGAAGCCGTAGGAAGGCGGGCGTGGAGGACTCCTTGTGCAGCCGTTGTGGATCACCGAGGGAGCCCCGTTGTTAGTCGCCGGCTTCCGAGATCAAGCTTTTGGCGATGTTGATAAGTTCCTTGTATGGTGTCGTATGGCTTGGCGATGAAAATTCCTATCGCTCGGTTGCGTGGCATTTTCTCAATTTGAATTGAAGATTGCCCGAATCATATGTATCCACACTTCCCATGGACTCCATTTGTGGGCACACCCTGCCTTCACAGTAATGGTCCCGGGCCTCGTCACCTTTGTTAGATTTCTATTCGATTTCGATCATGAAATCAATCAAACCGGGATCTAGATTTCAATTTAATTCAAACCCTAATTCTATACCAAAGACTAACCTTGGTCCATTAGCGTCTTCGTAGAGGAACCGTGAATCGACTTCTCGCCCCTTAGCCTTCTCTTTACTTTGTCTCAGATAGAAGAGACCTCTACTGCCTTTCTCTTTCACGTCAGGGAAGAGACGTACAAGTTAGGAAGAGGAAAAAGAAACCGTACAAAAGGAAGGAGAAGAATAACCGTCCATCTCTTCTTTTCTTTTACTTTCTTTTCCTTTTTCTTTTTCCCTTTTAATAAATCCCATTATGTTTATTTTATGAGAAAGATGAACTTTAATATATTATAGGCAAGGGGTGAGGGAGTATATTATAAACCCCCGGATTTAATTCTTTAACCGAGACCGATCCATCACGGTTTCGACTCTTATATTAAATCCAACAACATAATATACATGGACCAAATACTCAATTAAACCTAGACACACGAGCCACATAAAATGTCTATAAACATTCTAACATTCTCCCACTTGGCTCGTGTGACGACTTGATGACTTAATTGAAACTTTAAATGTACAACTATAATGTATGAAGTCCATATAACATTAATAACCTTTACAGAATTAGAACTGATCGGATCATGGCGGTCAAAAGTCATTGAGCGACATGATTCCTTCCATGTATCACGGAACAATCCAAATTCAGTTATTCTTTAAATATGAGGATAACTATAAACCCCAAACAACATGTCATCAAGAAACAATAAGTATGCATAAACACCATAATGATAACATGTTTGATAATGCAGAAACATAATCATAAGTGTATACAGAAAGTGTCGTAACCATAATGAGCTAAAATCATAATAGCAAGGCTCTATCAATAATGCCCATACGCTCTACATGGCCAGTGAACGCCTTGGGCGACAAACCCTTAGTCAGCGGATCGATCTGCGATCATGAGATCCGTCCTGATGTGCTCAAAAGACACTCTACGTTTCTGTACTTCCTTCTTCACCGACAAGAACTTCAACTCCATGTGATTAGCACCCCTCGAGTACTTGTCCTTCTTTGAGAAGAAGACGACTGAGGAGTTATCACAATAAATTCTCAGCGGCCTGGCTATACAGTCGACAATCCCAAGCCCTGAGATAAAGTTCCGCATCCACAATGCATGAATCGTGGCCTCAAAGCATGCCACAAATTCAGCCTCCATAGTGGAAGTAGCAATGACAGACTGCTTTCCACTATTCCATGATACTGCCCCACCAGCTAGTAGGAACAAGTAGCCAAACGTCGATTTCCTACTATCAACGCATCCGGCAAAATCTGAATCTGAATATCCAATGACCTCAAGATGATCGGATCTCCTATATGTAAGCATGTGCTCCTTGGTGCCTTGCAAGTACCTAAGAACCTTCTTAGCAGGTTTCCAGTGGTCCAATCTAGGGTTACTCTAATATCGACCCAGCATTCCTACAGCGAAGCTGATATCGGGTCGAGTACAAGTCTGAACATAGTTCAAACTCCCCACCACTGATGCATAGGGAATATTCTCTCTTTCCTTTCGTTCCAACTCATTTCTAGGACATTGCATTTTACTGAACTTGTCCCCTTTCTGTATTGGAACTACCCCTGCAGAGCATTTATCCATTCTGTATCTCTCTAAGATCTTTTGAATATAACTCTCCTGAGACAATCCCAACAATCCTTGTGTTCTATTACGAAATATCTCTATCCCAATCACAAAGGATGCCTCACCCAAATCCTTCATTTCAAAGTTCTCGGAGAGATACTTCTTTACATCATGTAACATGCCATTATCATTTGCAGCTAGCAGAATGTCATCAACATACAGAACTAAAACAACAAACTTGCTCCCACTAATCTTCATGTAGATACATCGATCAACGACGATCTCTACAAAACCATATGACGTGATAGTATCATCAAACTTTAAGTACCACTGTTGGGAAGCTTGTTTTAGTCCATATATTGACTTTCTCAGCTTACACACCAAGTTTTCCTTTCCTGTGGCCAGAAACCCTTCAGGTTGGTCCATATAAACTTCCTCCTCTAGTTCACAATTGAGAAAGGCGGTTTTCACATCCATTTGGTGAAGCTCGAGATCATAATGAGCCACCAAAGCCAAAACAATTCTCAAAGAGTCCTTCTTTGAAACTGGAGCGAAGGTCTCCTTGTAGTCAATGCCATCCTTTTGGGTGAAACCTTTAGCAACAAGTCTGGCCTTATACCTATAAATGTTCCCTTTTGAGTCTCGTTTGGTCTTAAAGACCCACTTAGACCCAACCGTCCTGGAACCTTCAGGCAACTCAACCAAATCCCATACTTTGTTGTCACCCATCGATTGGATTTCTTCTTTCATGGCATTTAACCACAAATCAAAATTGTTACTTTCCATGGCTTTCTTGAATGAGACTGGATCTTCATCAATGCTTAAGTCACATTCATCTTCAAGAGCATACACCACATAATCATCTAAAATGGTTGATCTTCTTTCCCTTACAGATCACCTTAGTGGTTCATGTGGCACAGTTATCTCTTCTTGTACTATGACTGGCTCATCATTTATATTCTCATGATGTGGGATTTGGACATCCTCTTGTTGTTCCATTATGTCATCAAGTTGTGGTACAACAACTCGCACAACAACCTTAGAAGAAACAACAGGTGAAGGAACTTCAACCCGAATTTCTTGAATGTCCACCTTTCGTGGTTCACCACTCCCACTAGTTTGACCATTCTCGATGAACCTAGCATTGCCCGTCTCAACTATTCTCGTACTATGGTTAGGGCAATAAAACATATACCCCTTGGACTTTTCTGGATAGCCAATGAAGAAACCATTAATTGTCCGCGGATCAAACTTCTTTTCTTGTGGATTGTACACCCTTACATCTGCTTGACAACCCCAAACCCAAAGGTGCCTTAAACTGGGTTTCCTTCCTGTCCACAGTTCATAAGGGGTCTTAGGAACTGCCTTACTAGGAACCCGGTTAAGCAGGTATGTCACAGTCATTAATGCGTGTGTCCACAATGCAAGAGGTAAGGTGGAATTGCTTAACATACTCCTAACCATTTCAATTAATGTACGATTCCGCCTTTCAGCAACACCATTCTGCTGAGGTGTACCAGACATTGTGTATTGCGCACAAATACCTCTACTTTCGAGGAACATTGCGAATGGACCTGGACATTGTCCACTCTCATTGTATTTTCCATAAAACTCACCACCTCGATCAGATCTCACTATCTTTACTTTTCTATCTAGTTGCCTTTCCACTTCGTCAATGAACACTTTTAGGACATTCACAGACTGAGCCTTTTCATGCAATAGATATATGTAACCGTACCGTGAGTAATCATCAATGAAAGTGATGAAGTACCTTTCTCCGTTCCAAGAAGGAACGTCAAATGGACCACAAATATCGGTGTGAATTAACTCAAGAAGTTGAGTGCTTCTTGTGGCTGGTTTCTTTGTAGTGTGCTTAGTCTGCTTTCCCTTAATGCAGTCTACACACACATCAAGATCACTAAAATCGAAATGAGGAAGAATTTCACTCTTCATCAACCTCATTAACCTTTGCTTGGAAATGTGACCTAATCTTTGATGCCACAAGTAAGCAAAACTTTCATTAGATGCACTACGCTTAATTCCCACATTACTCTCAACATACATAATGGATTCAGAAAATTTAATATCAAGATTGAACCTGTAAAGTGAATCAATCAAAGTACCACTACCATAAAAGTAATCATTCCGGTACAATGAAAAACCAGCATGCCCAAACTTAACATCAAAACCTAAATCGTCCAGTCTACTAACAGAAACAAGATTTCTAGCACAATCAGGTACATAGAGACAACACTTAAGATCTATGTGACAACCACTGCCCATGATCAATCAATACGTGCCTTCATCCTGTTCCCCATGAACAAGTACTGTTCACTTTCTTTTATGGGTTGGATCGTACTGAATCCCTGTTCAATACGAGAAACATGAGTAGTAGCACCTGAATCTATCCACCAAGTATTATTAGGCACTTCCATAAGGTTCGATTCAAAGCAAACATAACAATAATGAATACCTTTCTTTTCGAACCATGCCTTTCTTTTCGGATAATCCTTCTTGAAGTGTCCCAATTTCTTGCTAAAGAAACACTTCACTTCTTTCTGAACATGACCATCACTAACTTTCAGCGAAGTCTTGTCCTTCTTGTCCTTCCTACTTGGCTTTCCTTTACTGCTGCTAGCACCATTATGACCCATAAGATGAACTGATTGTTCTGTCATCTTTTGCTTTAATCTCCTTTCCTCCTGTACGAGCATGGTCGTTAACTCTTTAATGTTCCATTTTACCTTAATGGTGTTGTAATTCACCTGGAACTGATCAAACTCACGAGGTAGAGAGTTGATGACGAACTGGACAAGGAATGTCTCATTTACGTTCATCCCTATGGTCGACAACTTTGCTGCCAAATTGGACATATGCATCACATGATCGTGGATAGGCTGAGACCAATCAAATCTCTTCGTAGTCAGCTCAGACATAATGCTGCCTACAATTGACTTGTCAGCCAGATCCGACTTTGAATACTCTTTCATTGCAAATAAGAATTCCCTTGCACTCTCTGTCTTAGGAAGAGATGGCTTAAGATTTTCTGCCACCGTCATCCTCATAAGGCTCAAACCCAGCCAGTTAGACCGCTCCCACAACTCATAAAAGGACTTTTTTGCGTCGGAGCTGGCCTCTGTTATGGCAGCAGGTGGTACTTTTGTAATGATTGCAAGGTCCAAGGACATAATACCCAATGTGAATCGGATCTGTTCGGACCAATCATCATAGTTGAGCCCATTGAATTTCACAACAGAGTTTGCAGATGCAAAAATATTTGATGAAGCTGCAAACGATTATACATGCTTACCTATTAGTGCTTTGAAACTTTAATACAAATTCAGACAATAAACCTTAAAACATGTATTCAAGCAACCTTTGGGCAATACTCAAACACACATACAATCATCGATGCTAAACGTACAAACTTTAATAGACAATCACCACACACATTAGACAAATAAGCATGTTATCTTTGGATATACATACTACCCATCCTAGTTGTGGAAAATCATCCCTTTAATATTATCAACTATATTCAATGATCCACTTTGGGTGATCTCCAAGAATTATAGTCAATAAAATCAATTGTTCAATCAAACCTTTATGTCATTTAGCACCCTTTAATCATGAACAATTGACAACCATAAATCAAAGTCTAAATTTCCTTTCAACCAGGCCACTTTGGTGACTAACAAGTTCCTTACATTATTTAGACGATGAATTAACATACCTTAATGCATAGATAAATATCTTTAATAATGCGATTAAACCATATATCGCATATAACCTTTGTACTATGCGAATTTTAGGTTAAACCTAAAACTACTCTAATGCCGATTCCAAATCAAGCCACTGATAGTTTATGAATTATAAAATACAATACATGAGTTAGGCAAACAAGTCAGACTATAATTCAAATCAATCTCAATTAATTGGCATACAATTACGACGCCCAATTCATCACTTACACCCTGTTTGGAATATGAGATTTGGTGAATTTTTAGGAAGGGAAGTGAGGGGAAAATAAAATTGGTGTTTGAGTGGACAATCAAGAGGAAGGGAAGAGATTACAAAGGCAGGTAACTGCTTAATTTGGTGGGATTTCACACCCCATCAAAACGGTGGAATTTGATGGGAAAGTGAAATCCCTTCCTTACCTCTCCTTCCTTTCTCTTTCCCAATTTCTCACCCCTTCCTTCCCCTTAAAAACCCAAGTGCCAAACACATTGTTACTCGGCAAATCAATTCACTGTACATATAAGCGCCGATATTAATATGACACTTTGCATGATATAAGCAAATTCAACATTTCATCAGTTTTGCTAATCAAGTCAACCGGCGACACTAATCTCTATATTCGGTCGGCAATTCACTAATATCGGCAGATCCTTCATCCGAATTCGCCAAAACCGTACACAGATGGTATCGTAATGTACTCTATTAATGGTGAATCGCAGAAATCTAAACCTGCTCTGATACCAATTGTAAGATTTCTATTCGATTTCGATCATGAAATCAATCAAACCAGGATCTAGATTTCAATTCAATTCAAACCCTAATTCTATACCGAAGACTAACATTGGTCCATTAACGTCTTCGTAGCGGAACCGTGAATCGACTTCTCGCCCCTTAGCCTTCTCTTTACTTTGTCTCAGATGGAAGAGACCTCTACTGCATTTCTCTTTCACGTCAGGGAAGAGACGTACAAGTTAGGGAGATGAAAAAGAAACCGTACAAAAGGAAGGAGAAAAATAACCGTCAATTTCTTCTTTTCTTTTATTTTCTTTTCCTTTTTCTTTTTCCCTTTTAATAAATCTCATTATGTTTATTTTATGAGAAAGACAAACTTTAATATATTATAGGCAAGGGGTGAAGGAGTATGTTATAAACCCCTGGATTTAATTCTTTAACCGAGACCGATCCATCACGGTTTCGACTCTTATATTAAATCCAACAACATAGTATACATTGACCAAATACTCAATTAAACCTAGACACACGAGCCACATAAAATGTCTATAAACATTCGAACAACCTCCTCCGTCTTCATGACATCGGTCGCGAGCATCATTTCGCCCTTCATTTCTCGACGGAGCTCGATCAAGGCCTGATTGGACTCTTAAATTTGCGACTACAATCGGATGGTAAGGACTCGGGAACTCCGGCACGGTTGTGGTGGCCTGCTTGATTCTGCTGGCCAACCATTCGTTATACGAAGACCATGTGGCGTGTGGGCGGACACGCATCGAGGCTACCACCTGCCGTGACGTGCGAGATGGAGACGTCATGCCATTGCTGAAGGCCGTCTCTGCACTTTGCCTTTGTTACGGGTGCTCATTCCTTGATGTATCTTTTGAAATGGATGAAGCCCCCCTCCCAAAGTGAATCTCTGTGTGTGTATATATAGCCTCCATCCACGAGTGTATATATATTACACACTTAATATTTGCCCATGAATAACGGCTCAAGAGTTTTAATTTACAGCCGTTTACTTTCGGCAATTATACTAGCTGTTTAGACATATTGATTACTTGAGGTTTAATGCCCTTGCCTGCCTCTCACTGACTCACAATAAGACGTTCACTGTAGTGGTTGGTCGTCAAGTCAATTACATTTAAGGAGTAGCATTAAATTTGGGCAATACAATATGTTTAATTTTGTAATGGCCAATTTTTACATTTAAGGAATAGCATTAACCCCCAATTTTGGTGATTATAGAATGATATCATGAGAGAATGAGAAGTTATTTGCAATGGCCCGGAAATATCTTGACTTGCCCGGAATTATTTTTGGATCTATTTTATAACATGACCCCTAAGTAATTGAGATCATGAAATTTTACCCGTCAATAATGCTTTTTGGTTTAACAAATGCTCATTCTACTTTTATGAGGCTTATGAACCATGTGCTTAGACGTTACATAGGAAAATTTGTCGTTGTCTATTTTTACGATATTTTAATCTATAGCAAGAACCTGCATGATCACCTTAGTCATTTAAAATTGGTTTTTGATTGTCTTAGAAAAGAAAAATTATATACCAATTTGAAGAAATGTTCATTTGCATCCGAGTCTACCATTTTCCTTAGTTTTGTGGTGTCTGCATCTTGATTAAAGGTGGATGAGGAGAAGGTTCGCGCTATTCAGGAGTGGTCCCAGGCCCAGACTCCTACACATGTCCGCTCATTTCTGGTCCTTGCTGGCTTTTATCGACACTTCGTCAAGGATTTTAGAACAGTAGCCGCCCCCCTCCATGAGCTGACCATGAAGGATGTGACGTTTTGCTGGACTGACGCACATCAGAGGTGAAGAGTCTATAAGGCGATGAATAATACTCTAGAAGGGGGGCGGGGGGGGGGGTTGAATAGAGTATGGACGATTTTCGCAACAATAGAAGTTTAGTGCAACTTGTCAAGACCTTGATACAGGCTATCAGGACTTGATGAAGTAAAATCGAATACGATAATGTAAATGTGGAATATAAAAGATGAACACTCGAATTGTTAACGTGGTTCGGCACCAACTTGGCCTACATCCCCGCCTAGGGTTATCCAACCCGTAGGATTTAAACATTTATTATTTTACTTCACTTGAGCCTAGAACTTCCTAGAGAAACTACCCTTTCTCTATACAAAGCCTTACCGCTTCTATTCTAGCTCTCAACCTTACAAGTGAAATAAAAGCTCACACCACACACCAAGTGTGCTTTGATCGAGTATAAAATACTCTAAGTATAAAATGATTGACTTGTACAATAAGTGCTAGTGTTTCTCTCAACTCTTAAATAATGAACAACACTTAGGCTTTTAGAGAATGTAAGAGAAACTAGAGATGACGAATACTTTAGGATGCTATGATTGCTTGAGTGCTTGCTTAGGTGTGTCATCCTTCTTGGTCTTCATCTTTATATAGTCGGAAAACTTTGAGAGCTTCTTGGAGGGAGACCGTTTGAATTTCAAATACTTTTCAAGATATTTGAATTCTTTCCAGAAGTGATCCTTCCGTTTGTGTGCTTTCCAAGATTGTTCCATCAATCTTCTTCATGATCACGTATGATCAATTGTGGATCGGTTCTTTCCTTGTATGACAAATGAGATACAAAAAGAGCATACATAATGTATCTTGCACACAAAATGGGTTAGATGAGAAACATATGTATATAATTTGATTAAAGCCGAATCATATCTCATAGCCCAAAATAAAGCCCATTATAATATGGGCCCAACAAGGTTGGCCTCAGATTCTTTCTTGTGAGAGAACAAGTCAATAGAGAAATGCATAAGTGATATTCCAAACATTTGATTCTGGGTTTCAAGACCTTGAAACCCAACCTTTTGTCTTTCATCATCCTTTAGATCACCTGCACGTTAGGTCTCAAGATCTTACAATCAAGGTGGAGTCTTCAAGAGGGCATTCGACACTCTCAAGGATCGCCTCACCCATGCCCTAGTGCTGCAACTACCCGACTTCCAGCAACCTTTTGAACTCGAGTGTGATGCTTCTAGCACTGGCATTGGTGGAGTTCTTCTACAGAATAGGTGCCCCATTGCCTATTTCAGCGAGAAGTTGGGCTCCGCTGAGCTCAACTATTCTACCTACGACAAGGAGCTCTTCGCGCTTATCAGATGCTTACAGATATGGCAGCAATACCTTTGGCCTAAGGAGTTTGTGATTCATTCGGATCATGAAGCTATGAAGTATCTCAAAGGACAAGCAGTGCTCAGTAGACGACTTGCTCGATGGGTGGAGTTTCTGGAGACCTTTTCCTATGTGGTTTACCAAAAGAAGGGAAAGGATAATGTGGTAGCTGATGCGCTATCACGCAGGTATGTCCTTCTAAACCATATGGATGCACATGTGTTGGGTTTTGCTTTGATAAAGGAACTATATGCTTCTGATGGTTTCTTTAAAACTATATATGTGCAATGTGTGTCCAAATGTGAAGTTGATTCATATTTTCTTGATAATGGTTATTTGTTTAAGATGGGCAAGCTTTGTATCCCATCTTCTTCTATTCGCCGGTTGTTAACTCAAGAAATTCATGAGTCTAGGGGACATGGTGGTTTCGACGAAATTCTAGCAGGACTTAAGGAACATTACTTTTGGCCTAAAATGTCTAATTATGTGCTAAGATTTGTCAAAAGTTGTGTTGCTTGTGCTAAGGCTAAGTCGAAAGCCAACTCTAATGGTCAATATCAACCTTTACCTATTGCTAATGCACCCTGGGAAGATAGTTTTATGGATTTTATTGTCGGATTACCTAGAACTTCTAAGGGTCATGATTCTATCTTTGTTGTTGTAGACAGATTTTCCAAAATGACCCATTTCATTCCATGTCACAAAACTGTTGATGCTATTCAAGTTGCACACTTATTCTTTAAAGATGTTGTTCGTTTACATGGACTGCCTTTATCTTTATTTTCTGATCGTGACTCTAAATTCTTAAACTCTTTTTGGAAAACTTTATGGTCTAAATTGGGTACAAAATTGCTATTTTCTACTTCTTGTCACCCACAAACTAATGGGCAAACTGAGGTCACAAATAGAACTCTTGGGGCTCTCCTTAGAGTCATGCTGCGAACTAACCTCCGGAGGTGGGAAGAATTCCTACCATTTGTCGAATTTTCATATAACAGGTCTAGGCACTCTACAACAAAGCGGACCCCCTTCGAAGTGGTATATGGCCGAAATCCACTCACTCTTGTGGAAATGGTGCCTCGGCCATATAAGGAGAAGGAGAGCTTGGATGCAGCTAAGAAAGTGGACTTCATCAAGCGCTTGCATGAGTGTACCAAGGCCGCTAAGGACAAGCATCGCAAGGATGTGCAGTTCAACGTTGGTGATCTCGTATGGCTGCATCTCAGGAAGGAAAGGTTTCCGCAACAACGGAAATCTAAGCTGGACCCCAGGGGAGATGGACCATTCAAAGTGGTTCAGAAGATGGGTCCTAATGCATACAAGCTGGATCTCCCTGCCGATAAGTATAACGTCCATTCTACATTCAACGTCGCCGATCTATCCTTGTTCGTGCCTGACGATTACTCTGACGACGATTTGAGAACAAATCGAAGTCAAGTGGAGGCGAATGATGTAGTGCAATTATCGATGACTCTTGGTGACATTGAGGACAATATGAAGGTTCCGTTCGATGGTCCTATCACTAGTGTAAGGGCCAAGAGAATTCAAGATGCAACCAAAGACCTTCTAGTCCGTTACCAAGGAATGATGAAGCAAGGGTTCAGGCCACCCTGGATCACTTGGCTCAAGTCTACACCACCGACACAAGAAATGAGCTTCCGTCCTAAAAAAAAGCTCATGCAAACTAGACAACACCCACCTTGAAGACACCCTTCGAGTGGGCCTTATGTTGAGTGGGCCTTAGTCAAGTGGGCCGAGATATTTTTTTATGTCTTAATTTAATTAGTTGTTATTTTATGCAATTAGATTAATAAAGTACAAGATTATATCTCTTCGAGATCAATCTTGTCCCATAACTCTTAGATTTATATCTTCTTAGATTTAATTCTATCTTAAAGCTATTTTATTTATCTTTAGATAATTTAGATTTATCCAAACCCCTTTTCTTTGCAAGGAAGGATTGGTTAGATCTTCCATTACTTTACTATTTAAACAAACACATGTACTTTGATTTTCTTAGATTGAATAGAACTGAGCAACCCCTTTATAGGATTAAAGGGTTCTCGATTATCAATCCCAAAAAAAAACAATCCGGATCTTATGTTCTTTCGGCACTTCACAATCATCACCGTCATCCTTGTTCTTCAACAGCGCCAAACCCATACTCAACTCTCAACACCGGAGCTGTGCAAGAAGAGCGTCCGGCCTTGGTGACACCGGTAACCTCAGATGCTCACAGTAGGTGCGCGGCATCCCCGGCACCCTCGGGTCTCGCTGTCTCGATCTCGCGCACGCTCGCTCTCGTTGTCCTGCGCTCGATCGCCTCCATTCGCCATCAGCAAATCCGGCACCGTTCCGTGTCCGCACACCCTGAGGAACTCTCTCCTGTGTGCTCGGACTTGTCCAGCAAGCGCGTGCCAGATCCTCACAACCTTTCTCTTCTACGCTTTCTTTGTTTATCTTTCGATGTTACTTCATTAGCTTAGGTTTAGTTAATTTAATTCTGTCCACCGATATTTCATTAGTTTAGAAATCGCTTAAGTTAGCATTGTTGCTTTTAATTAGTAATCCATTGGTTTGTATTTAATTAGTTATCTGTCGTAGCTTTAGTTTGTGTAAAGTTCTTAAGTTAAGAATTATTGCTTTAGTTAGTGTCCTAAAATAATTTACTTAATTTGTTAATCAGGAGATATCGGATGAGCATTGTAAGATCGGGCAAATATACGGCGTGGTTCTTGATCTTGAGCCCACATGCGAAGAATCGGGTATCCCAAACGTATCATAAACAAAAACTACATAGATTCTATATTATTCTAACCCAAATGTATGAAATGCATGCATAAATCGATATAAAAGTTAAGGTAAACCATGGCAAATTAGGCTCACATCAGCTCACAGATGGGGATGATCTTGAAGGTGACCAAAACCAAAACCATGGCAACAATGGCCATTATTAAATACCCTGTCTACCCACCATATATAATTGTACTACTCCCCTTTAAAAATTTCGTGGCCGGCTCCACTATTGATTATCGTATCGTCACCTTCAATCTATTCTCACTTTTTAGGATGTGATAAAGGTGCATATACGGAATATTTAGTAACACGTATGGCTAGTGGCTACTATTGTATTCACATTTGCATGACATCTCATGGTTAGACTTTGGTTAGACTTGTGCTAAACGATTATCTCTCTTGTATTTGATTTGATCATTTTCCGCAAGGGCTAATCGATCTTATGGACATTGATCTTCCCTAATTTATAGACAGAATTTGATTAAAAAACAATTTAAAAACCATTTTTGAAACGGTTTATGTACTAGTGTTAAAAAATCGGTTTTAGATATTTTTTTTTATTAGGTAAAAATTCGAGGGCTGGACAGACCCAACACATCGAGAGGTCGAAATATTCGGCAGACGTCGAGCCGTCTAAACATACAACACATGAAAATAAAAAAGGCGCAGTACAAGTAGTGGAACGCACACAAATACAGTCGGACCCACGAACCTAGCCGAAATAAGCCGAGGAACACATAGACGAAGAGCCGACACCAAGCACCACCAAGCAGTGATACTGCTAGCCAGCGGTACGTCAAGAGTCCCCGTGGGCGGTGAAAACGATCGTCCAAGGAAATATCCGTATCGCGGAGTCACCTCGATACACACCGCCTAGACATAGAAAAAGACCGCACAGAAAAAGACCGCCAAGAACAACTAGACTCGCAGTCGAAAGCCACTGCTAAGAGAAACACCAAGAAACCCTTTTCGGGATTTTACCTAAGTCCTTTTGGGATTTAGACAAACCCTTTCTGGATTTAATCAAATAGAAGACTTTTAATTATTTTTCGTGCTGCCCGGGGCAAAAAATATTTGGGCCCGAAGCACAGGAAGCCGGGCCAAAAAAGAAAGAACCTCGGGCTCAAGAAAAATCCGTAGAGCCCAAGGAAATCAACCCGCCTCTAGTGTGAATTTTTTTCCAAAATATTCACTAAAAATAAATAATTAATAAAATATTCAAGCTCCTCGCCGCCCGCGACCTCGTCGGCAGCAGATCGTACGTCGCCCGAGACCACTCTTCTCTCTCACCCCCACCCCAAACCCTAACTCCCCCAACTTGCAGCTCCGTCTCCTCCTGCCACGCATTCGCTCCGGCCGCCTCAATTCGCGTGATCCTTTCTCGTCTTGCCTTCGATAATCCCTTCTTGGAGGTTCAATTGCGTGTTCTGGCTGGTTTCAATCAAAGATGAGGCAGTATCGTGAGCCTCGCCATAAAGCGGTCTTTGATTGGAGCCGAGCCGGAACATTTGGGGGTTGGGCTCGAGGCATCCGCTACTGATGAGGGCTTCGGCAGCTTGATTCTAGGAGCTCCGGGCAAACCAAGAGCCGACAACGAGGAGCCGAAGTCGGGGGAGGACTCAGCCGCATGGGGCCGGGGGAGGATTCCGAGATGAACGAGGTCGACCGCAATTGCAAATTTTGAACCCCAAAAGGGGGATTTGGGTCTCCCAAGGAGAGTTTGATCACTACAAAAGCATAATCGGAGCATCAAACGGCCGAATCGACCATGTAATCAACAAGGATTTTGAAGGATGGGGAAAAAACGCCCACAGGATAACTCGAACGACATCGACTGCAACCAGGACACCGAGCGAAAAGGGACCCCCGGACCGGTGGCACACGTCGAAAGATTTTGAACCCCATGGGAGTGGTTTAGTGAGATTTTCATAGATTAAAACACCAATAGGTGCTTCAATTTGCAGACATAAAGGATCATATTAGCGCGTGTTTGGCATATTGGGGTTTTTTTATGAGTTGGGTTTTTTAGGAGTTGGGTTTTTTTAGCTGGTGGAGTTTCTTTGGTGTATTTTTATTTTTTATTTTTTATTTTTAATGGCAAATATAATTTCAATGAGTAAAAAAAATATTTACAAAAGTTGTGAACAGCCTATTGAGAACATCAGGTCTTTTCGGCCACTGCCAAAATCATGGACATGCTAAAGCATTCCAATCTATGAGGGTGTGCTGAACTCAAGGTTCTGGGGCAACTCCTGTCTCTTCAAGCCACGGCTATCAGAAATCGGACCTACACCCTAAGGTTGTGTAGCTTTAAATTCCCTTCGGCTCGGCCATCAAGATATTTAATCCCACACAACCTTAGCACACCATATCCATACGCCTAGACCATCCAGGCGGAGATTTTTTTTAAAAATTAACCTTGTAAAAAAGTTGAAAGGTGTTTGGTTGTTGCAAGGTTTATAAAAGGTTATTGTAGTGAAAAAGTCCAAAATGCCCTTCGTAAATGCTAAGGGGCAAAAGGGCCAAAGAAACTGGAGGGAAAAACTGACCTTTCAAACCTCCCAAAGCTAAGGGACAACTTTCATTTTCAACAAAAATAAACTCCAACTGAAGCTTCTCCAACCCATGCCAAAGCCCTTGCCAAACATGTAGCAAATGGGTTACTTTTTTTTAATCTCCTGAAGACTCAAAACCCCCACCTACAACTACTACCAAACACGCTCTAAGGTTCAATCTTGGCTTTCAAAAGATGGGAAAACCCTCGGTTTATCTCAATGAAGATCGGTGACGGCTAGGGCAAGGGAAGCGAGGCGGCGGTGGTGCCTGGGTGGGTGAGGCTAGCAAGAGAAGGATGGAGCCAGTGCGGACACCGAGTGGGAGAGATCGACCACCACACAAGTGGGAAGTTGGGAGCGCGTGGGGAAAGTCCCCAACGCGTTCTTCATTCCCCAAAAGGGGTTTTCAAATCGGTTTTAGATATGATTATGTATTAGTGTTCGTATATACTTTTCGATACCATGGCAAAAGACGAATCGTTTATTAAGAATAAAGAAGTGAATCAAAACATGCCCATATTAGGATTTGTGTAATTTGATTTTCACCTACACAATCACTTTAGGAAAAGAGGGTCGATTGCGACGCTTTTTATGACCAATTTCGATGATTTAAAGCGTCGTAAATTTCAATCTCAGCGGTTTTAAAAAGCGTCGAAAATTCTTGCGTCATGAATGGCAAGTGCTATTTTCGACGCAGAATTCTGTCACAACCAATCTCGACGACCTAGGACGTCAGAAATGGCATGTCATTTTCGATGCCTTTTGGCGTCGAAAATGACATGCCAATTTCGATACCCTAAAGCGTCGAAATTGGCCTGTTATTTTTTCAAAAAAAAACATAAACGCATTTTTCTTCGTTTATCTTTTTTTAATTGGTCTTTTATTTTTCTTCATTTTTCAAAAATAAACGTATTTTTCTTCATTTAATTAAAATCTTTTAATTAACAAAAAAAATACATTAGCACAAATCCAATAAAGCATTGGTTAAATGAATCAAGATCTTACATGAGTGAATTAAAAATAATATCTAAAAATAGATGATCAACATCAATAAAATGTATAATTTCTTCTTCTTTACACCTACATCATTTCAAAGATAAACTACTGGACTTTATTGGAAGGTTCATTTAGCTATAGTTTATGTGGTGTGTTAATCTACTATGGAGGATTAACAAACCTTCACACCTGTAGAAGATTGAAAGTTGAACTACAACAAAATGAACCTTGAAGGCGTCTTCATAGCCCAAACCTTTAGAACTAGTGTGTTCCTGCCAGGAACTTGAACTACTGGACTTCCTTGAAAGTGATAACCTGAACTTTCTGACAGCGTCGATGATCCCAATCTTGTGTTTTTCACTCCTTCAAAGTTATCTAAAATTTACAAAACAATAGCACATCAGCAAAAACATCCCCACCAAAGGTACAACATTGATATAGAAATCATTCAATGTAGCTCACATCCACCTGAAAAAGATCAAAACATAAATCTGAGTAAAATCTCTGCTTTACATGCTTTGAATGGCAAGTCGAATAAATAAGTGCAGTGCATATCAAGAATTAAACCACGTGTAAGTGGAGTGAAACACAAAGACACTCCCAAAAATAAAAACACAATCACCTCAATGCAAAATTGAGAAGAATGTTTTACATCCATGATCCATCCAATCAGAGCCATGCCTAAATTATCTCTAGAAACGAACTCAAATTCAAACGCATTACAGCTACGATCTTCAACAAACTCGACATAAAACAGAAGAATGCAACGAAAATTGGAAGGATTACGACATAGATAACCGCAATAATCTACACCTGAAATTAAATTTCAACAATGTAGAATGATTTGAATTTTGAAAAGAATAGTGTATACCTGAAATTAAAAGTGTGTGCTAGTGAGCCTTAGCCCCTCTACGGATGTGATGGAACGACATTTGTCTTCTTCTCTCTCTCCCAAGTCACCTCTACAAATCCTATTTCATGCATCACAAATAAAATCCCATTGAGCAAAATATATACATCATACATCAAATCTACACAAATGGATGAATTTGCATCTTGCACAAAATGTCACCATGGAATCTTTTCAAATTACTTAAACATCAGTGTTGAGTGCTTACATCTTCACTAACTTGGTCATGTTCCCATAACTAGAAGGAATCTCATGCCCCTCAAAGTGCTTGTTGTCTAGTTGGCTGCAATATGAATTAAAGGAGAAAAATGAATTAAACTATTATGTAAATAGACATTTATCACACCCTTGATAGAAATGAAGACAAAGGAACTAAACCATTATGTTGGTGGCCCCTGTGAAGTATAGCACCATTTTGCTCGGCCACGAAAGCTTCAGTCCCTCCACCTATATATATTTATGGTTTTGTTTTGTTTAGTTAATACTACAGTACATCCATTATATATAGATAAGAAATTCTAATTAATGAGAGTTTGGAATTAAGCTATCTAGCTAGCTTGATCGATATATATAGTATGAAATCAGACATAATAATTGTGAATCAAATCAATTAAAAATAAAAGAAAGATGATGAAAGCTTCCAAATTAAACAAAACAAGTGAACAAGCTAGGCAGGAAATGGAATATGGATGCTGGCCTAATGATGACAACAACTATTAGTACAATTAAATAATAATTAAGAGTTATATTGATCGAGAAGAGAGAGGAAGACCGTACCTGGCCATGGAAGAGAGATGCAATGGTAAGATACCAAGCAGTTTAGGAGGTCATTATCAGCCCAAGGAATGACCATATTCTATAATTGTGGAATTCTGCAACGGGATTCGTAGGAAAAGGGATGCCTTAGTAACCTATGTGACAAAAAAAGTAAAAAAGAAAGGAAAGAAAAAAAAAGCCCTTACAAGTGCTTTGTTCACCAGAAAGAAGCCAAGAAGAGTTAATCATTACGATTAGAAACAAAAATGAAAGAGAAGACCAAACCAAAAGGCATGGTAAGCCCTTTATGTCTTCCTCTGTCACATTCACATAGAGCCACCTATACAGTGGTATGAAAACAACACAAAATTCAGCCAATGAATAACAAAAATTTATAAAACAAAAATTACTTCTGATTGTTTTCATCTTCACTCGGCTCTTCTATTCTTTCTTGCATGACTCTGCACAAGCAAAGTCAATAATATCTCAAATTAGATTATCCAAAAGAGTAGTAGTAACATTCTCCTTTTTTTTTTACCTTATTTGTTCATCTAATCTACTTTCCTCCATGGAAAGTTCTGTAATTTACCCTTCATTGGTTTGGGAGGCCTAGACTTGTGTTTTAGAAGAATAACTATCAAGTAGCACTTGTATTTTAGAAGAATCCCATAGAACATTGCCAAAGCTACAAAGCCACCAAAACTTCCAAGCTCTGACCGTTGAGCTATGAACTTTTCATTAAAAGATGCATGTTTCCACTCATTCAAACCACCAAAAATCCATAAAAGCTACAGATTCAACAGAGAGAGGATCCAGGAGGGCGTCATCAAGGCAACAATGAAGAAATATATGTATACAGTTTTCTAAGGGCAAAACTCAACCTACATATCATCAACGTGAATGCAGTTTACAATGGAATCTATCGAGAAGAGCAGAAGATGAAAGGTAGCTTTGGGTGTCCAGTCTTTATGCTGTTAAAATCGGGCTTTTCTGCATACTGAATTGCAGAACCTGATTGATGAGCACCAAGCTATATTGGATGCGAAAAAACAGGAGCAAGGTTGAGTCAGTTGAGAAGAGGGAAGCTGAAATCAATCACAAAGAGGAAAAGATTGCAAAACGTGAAGAGAAGTCCATCAAGGTTGATGAGAAGAAATTGGACACTGAAAGGAAGCAAGTGTTGTATGAGAAAGAAAATTTATGCAGTCTCAAGGCACAACTTGAGCAGAAAGAGGCTGATATTGGAAAGCAGCTACAGATGGTTCAAAGAAGTTGAACAAGCAGCTACAATCAAAGCTGCAGCAGGAGATTGAGATGGCTGGAGCACAATGCGGTGTTTTAGGATGAGCTAAATAGCTGTTTCTTGTCATTGAACAATATTCAGGAGGATATAGAAAAGGTTATGAATGATGGAAAACAAAGTGGGCATTTAAACGGATCAGAAGCAATCACAATTGGAGTCTTTGGAGAGTGAGTGAGAAACCCTTGAAGAGAAAAAGAAATTAGACAAGTGGAGACACTAATATCAGAACTAATATAGAAAGGGACATGGAAGCTCTACAGCTGGAAAACCCATGTACCATTAACACTCATCAATACACAATCACTAGTATGAACAAGCCCGAACATCAAGAAATTAGCCAGAAAGCATTGAAGATGCAAACATCATTGCTTAGATAATATACAAGATGCAAACATCATTTAGAAAGCTGGGACAGTAGCGATAAAACACATTTCAGATACTAAACATAGTGCAACGGGACAGTTGTTTCATGGCATAAAATCATGCAAAAGTCTATCATGCAGGTGGTTTATTTTCCCAAGTACAATAAAGAATCAATACAAGGTCCAATCCTAGGATTATACGGGAAGGTACAAGGCAATCATGTTAAGGCAATAGTGAAATTCCTTGATGCACGTTATGTTTCCTTAATGTTACCAGTACTAAAAGTCTATGATGCATGCATAGCTTCCTTAATGTTAACAGAACATCCGAGGAGGACTATGTTCAGTTTTACACTTAATTTCCTTAGCCAACCATAAGTTGTGATTATATAGAAAAAATAAGAATGGTCTATTTTCATTTTCACCAAGATAGATACTTATTACTCAAAGTGATTCATAATTGATAAAGTTGATTCAAAAAATCATTGACAAGAAAACAAAACAAAGCTGGGAACAGGTAAGAAACTAAAAATACTCAATCCAAGCAGTGTAGAAGCAATAACATTCCTTCCCAAGTTTTATCGAGTTTCAATTTCAGCTTTTGAATTTTACTTTTGGAGTAAAGGGAAATTAGCTGCAATGGATTGTATTTTGACTCAACTTCTACTGTGTTTGTTTGCGCTTCTGTTTCTTTGTATGTCTGTAGATATAGATTACAAGTTTGAGAGTCCATTTAGCTTACAGAAAGAAAAGTGTGGCGGCAAACTCCTTATTTAGCTAGTTGTTATGAACTTATCACAATAATGATTCATAACAATCCCTACTTTGCAAAAAATGACATCACACTTTCTGAAGTTCCTTGAGTATGATAGGAAGTAGAGCACATGCAGTAGTCAAATTTTACCAATGTGGTATACAAGTTAGAACTCTGAACTAGAATAGACCTTTCAAGTTTCAACCATCCACAAACACACAAAGCCCTATCTAATGTTGACAGAGAGAAATCTAAATCCACATATAATACCTGAAGCTGTGCAAAACAAAGCAACTAAAAGAAAATGCTCCAGAAATCCCTGGCTTTTTGAGCTTGTAACCGCAAAGCCCTATCCAATTCCTGCCAGATTTAGGTCGAAATAGGGATGTTGAAGCTAAAAACAAGCATGATAATATTAAATTAATAATGTTATGAAAACAAGGTTGCAATACCTGAAACTGTGCAAGATCACTAGCGCGACAAAGGAAATGAGAGAAACTGTTGCAGAGATCTCTGGCTACACAAGCGAATAACGCTAAAAGTTATGGCCGATTCCTGCCAGATTTAGGTACATTCTGATTTCCTGATGATTTTTAACCTCGAATCGCCTCCTAATGTGGACGGATACCTCCTCACCTCCTGATTTCCTGATTTGGATCTAGTCCGAATAGACGAACCTCAGTATATCTCAAACAGATACCGAAGCCGAAGGGATAGAAGAACAAGAAATGAGAGAGAAACTTGCTCAGACTTTAGGTGGTCGTCTCTAGTAGGTTGTGGGAGGCCGTCTCCGGTGGGCGGTGGGTGGCCGTCTCCGATAGGCGTAATTAGGGTTTTTCGGAAGTGTGAAGAGGGAAGATAGCAGAGAGAGACACAGGAGACGGGAAGAGTGAATGTCGTCTCCTCTCTGTTTGGTTAAATTGTTTAGTTAAGCCATTCACGACGCTTTAGGACGTCGAGATTTTTGTCAATTTCGACAGCTACAACTGTCAAAAAAATTCGATAGCTCAGAGCGTCAAATTTTTTTGACGCTTTTAAAAAGCATCGAAAATAAACCACTTTTCCTGTAGTCCCGTATATTGTGGCGGAGCGGGAAAAGGAGGAGGCTGATAATGCATATCTTAGATAGGCATTATAGGCATTTGAAGTTTAGGTAGGTTGCATATCGTTCATACTTTGTAGTTAATTTGCATGTTGTGATTATTTTGGAAGAGTTCGAATTCTGTGCAAATTTGTGTTTATCTTGCAGATCGAATCCGAAGACATTTGGGAGATGCAATATCTTGAAGAGGAATACAAGAGACATGGGAAAGAAGCAAAGAAGGAAGAGAAGTGAGGACACGTGGAGATACCTGCAAAACTGAACAAGAATACACGACAACGAGACATGTCGCGGCTGCAGCATGCGTGCCGCGGCCGCAGCGGGAATGAAGATCAAGATGATGCCGCGGCCGCAGCATATGCAGTGGTCGCAGCATGGGTCGTCAGCGATGCCGTTTTGGTTAAAAAAAAAACCTAGTTTTATGTTGTTTGGTTTTATGGTTGACTTAGACTTCTTATAGGCCGATTATTGTTTTTATTTCACTTCACTTATATTCTATTCCTACGTTCATCAGATAATTTATAGATTTGAGCGATGTCTTCCATGAGGAACTAAACTCATCTGTTCTACCTACAATTTGAAGCTTTATTTGGATTGATTGTGAGTTTCTAATTCTCGTTCCTTGTTTCCTATATTTGAATGCTTCATTTTCTTCGTGCTTGATTGTTTATTGATTTGTTCTATCTTGCGTGATCAACTTGTTAGATCAATTCAATTGTTAAGGTTTTGTACATTCCTGATTGTGAACCTTAACCTAAGTAGCAAACTTGTCCCTTTAGGGCTGATTGAACTAATTGGATAAGTAGGAAGTTGGATGTGTTGTTAAATCCCTCTTTAGGGACTGCAAATACCTTGGTTAATCTCTGGAATTAAAGCTATCAATTGGGTTAAATCTTTCTTTAGGGATTGTTCGATTGATAAGAGTTTCTATGACTGATTGAACTAGTAACTATATTAGGTCGGGACAAGGGCATTAATAGGAATCATAAAAGGAAAAGAGGAAGTTACTATATCAATTAAACCAAATAAAGTGGATAGTTGTAGGTAGAGCGATCTTCTCTAAATTGTTTCGCATCAACTTGTTTATAGTTTATTTTATTTTCTTTCTTATTTCAATCAATCAAAACCCCCTGTTTCATACTAATTGGTAAATAAACTTAACTTAGGAATAACTTGATTCTCTGTGGGATCGACTCGTGCTTACCACACTACATTAGTTAGGTAGGTTCGAATTTATTTTGATACGGTTTACGCGCTTAAAAATCGTCAATGAGAGGCAGAGGTTCTATGGCAGTCCGCCTGATCCGGCGTCTCCTCCTTCCTCCGGCCTCTCCTCCTCCTCCGGTGTACCTCCTTCCTTCTCCCAGACTTTCAAGTTTCTTTTTAAAAAAACAAAAAAAAGAGACTCATGGTTTGGAATCGCATGTCTAGTGTAAACAAATTAAAAAATTACATATTTTATCCCGCAATAAAATTAGCAATAGAAACGCGGTATCCCGCGTTTCTTTTGCTAATTTTTTCTCACCTTTTTCTTCAATTTTAAAATTTCCACTTTTTAAATAAAACGGGGTATGAAACCGCGTTTTTCTGCACCCCTGCAAAAAAATGAAAATTTATAAATATTTTGAAAGTTTGAATATTTTTTAATTATTTAATTTTTAATGAATATTTTGAAAATAAATTCCTCAAGTGTTTGTCATTTCATTTTTCCATTTTTTTTTTCATTCTTCTTTCAGAACTTGGTGTGCAGGGGGGCAAGATCACCTTGCACACCAAGCAAAACGTATCTAGGCATAAGCCCAACAACGCATCGGAGCTCCGGGCAAACCAAGAGCCGACAACAGGGAGCCGAAGTCGGGGGAGGACTCAGCCGGATGGGGCCGGGGGAGGACTCCGAGATGAACGAGGTCAACCACAATTGCAAATTTTGAACCACAAAGGGGGATTTGGGTCTCCCACGGAGAGTTTGATCACTACAAAAGCAGAATTGGAGCATCAAATGGCCGAATCGACCATGTAATCAACAAGGATTTTGAAGGATGGGGAAAAAACGCCCACGGGATAACTCGAGATCGACCAAACACCGTGGTCCCCGATTCCGTCTCTGCGAAGCTAAGCCAAGGTATGGATCTTTCTTCTCCTATTTCCATTAAAGATCTATCTATACATGGGAGAGGATTGCCTTGGTATGTGTGCTTATGTAGGATATCCAATGATGAGCCCAAAGAGTATGAAGTTGGAGACTAGCTCTATGTCTCTAAATCAAAGGATCATTGGTTCCCTAACAAATTCAACAAGAAGAGGATGGGACCTTTCGTGGTGAACAAAATCCATTCTGGAGGATTACAGCTAATGGACAAGAATGGAGTCCTATTTGAAGCCCAAGCTACATGGGCCCTGCAGATGCCACCTTGAGTATAAATAGAAAGTCGGCCTAGCGACTATAAAATCTGGAGCTTGTACATAGACTTTTTGGGACATTTTGAGACTTTGTTTGTTTTGTTTTTGGTTTTGAACATTTTTAGTTTTTCTATTGTTAGTATATGTCTTCCATATTTCAGGTCCATGGATAGAAGCAAGCTATATTCATACTCGGCCCAGGCGATTCTTTCATTCGACATTAAGAAGACCTGCACACCTGTCTAGTGAGTTTCTTTCTTTACCCTTGTTTCTATACAGTGAGGACACTGTAATGTTTAAGTATGGGGTGGGGGAAGGGCTTACTTTATGCATATTTGCCATATTTTGACATTATGTGTGCATATTTAGAATTTATTTCTTTGAATTGCTACATGGCTTTTTTGGAATGCATTATTGATTTATGAGCTTATATACATATTTTCCAAAGTTTTGAAAAAAGACCCCCATTGAAAATTTTGAATAATGTCATGGAAGCTTTATTGAACTCAACGATGCAAAATTGGATTCATTAGAGATATAGCATGAAATTGCCTAGTAAAGGGAAGTCACAATGAAGTGCATATTTTGATTAAAACCATGAAAGGAGGTAAAATTTGAAGTTGCTTTTGACATGTTGCATGATAAGAGGATGGAGGATTTTATATTTCCATATAATGCTCATTATTATAATTCCTAGCCTTACCTATGCTTATGCATCACAAAAGCCATAATATGCCTTATTTCAAATATTGCTCCACATGATCTAAATATTACCATTCTTTACCTTATCCGGGGATTATGTTGAGAATGATGTTACATTATGAAGACGTTATATGGTGTTTGTGTTGTTATCATATTTGGAGTTTGGCGGGAAAATGCTTGAAAAATATGGAAAATTTTTGTTGAATTTCAACCTATAGCTTAGGACAATTTTTGACCCTATAAGGCAAAAATTCTCACTAGGACACAGTGTGAGGAGATAAAGGTAGATTGACCCTGCTCTCTGAGATAATAGTTTGGAGAGATGGGACACAGTGTGAGGAGTCCAAAGCACTAAGTATCCGGGGCCATTCATGACACCCATGTTTGTGACTCGCGAGAAGGCAGTGCTAAGGTTAGAGAGGTAAAAGCATTATTATTTAGATAAAGCATTATGAAAGGTGATGAATCTTATGAGAAAGAGTGTGGTATGAAATTCAGTTTGGAAAATACTACATTTCCCCGGATCAAAAGCACCACATTGCCAGAAATTGCCCACCTTTAGCCTTTTACCGATCTACTCCTTATTTAAGCTTAAATTAAAGTCCTCTTGATTATTAATGCTTTGTCACGAATGAATGTTTTGCATAACCATCCTTTTATGAGTAGATGTTGCTTTTATATTTGCACATGCATGAATTTGTTACACTAGTACCTTTTCGAGGATGGTAATTGACTGCAGGGTTATATGAGAATGAATCTAAGATGTTGAGAGTTTTGATTTCTTCCCTTGAATGACAATTAAAAGTATTGCTTGATGACAAGCAAGCTTAAGTATGGGGTGTTTGTTGTGAGCCTAATTTGCCATGTTTGACATTACCTTTTATATCGATTTCTGTATGCATTTCATGCATTTGGGTTAGAATAGTACAGAATTTGTGTAGTTTACACTTATTTGGCAATATATGGAGATCTACACAAGTTTTTGTTATATTTGACAGAAATCGGACGCACTTTGGAGCTTAAAGGAAACTCATGGAGAAGCTAAGGACGATGCAGCTGGAGAAAAGGCAATATTTCGGTATTCATCATTCGGAATCAAGCTTTGATGTCTGCATGAGAGTTGTAGCTCTCGAAAAGAGATTTCCAACGCATGGTCATATGCGTCAATCCGACGAACGAGGACTCGGGAAAGTGCGTTTTAAGAACAGCGCAGAATGCTGAAAGCGACAGAGTTGCTCGAGATCGACCAAATTGGTCGACATCGAGGAAAACTTGCTCGACATTTGCTCCAGAGGACGAGATCGAGCACAAGATGAAGGTAAAAGTTGGTCTACGTCGAAGAAATTTACTCGACATCGAGGAATTTTGTCGATGTCGAGGAAATCCCAGTGGCCGACGTCGAGTAATCCGAGTCTTGTTAAGTTTCTATCCCGAATCCGATGGTGATATTTTCGAGACTTAATTCTATCCGATTCTATCAAGATACATCATGGAAGAAGAAGATTTATCCACTTGAAGACTTTAGATATAATTGCCTTATTTAGATTTAATTATGTTGTCGCTTTTATTTATCTTTAAGCTTTTTAGATATAATTTTAGATATAGATAGATGTTTCTATCCTTGAATAGCAAGTTTTAGAAGCCTATAAATAAAGCCCATGAGGCTGAGTTTTAACAATTCAATTCCAGAGAGAACAAGTAAGTAGGAGAGAGAGAGAAAGTTTGTGGCGAGCAAGGTGGAAAGGCGAAAGCGGATTTGGCTTGTTCGGTTGTAAGCTCTCTATGGTTTATTTTAATGCAAGTTAGTTTATTTTGTTTATTGATGTCTTTCTTGATGATGAAGAGCGAGTAGTCCACCCACTTCTAGGGCTGGGGTGAGCCCGACGGTGGCCATGTGAAGTGATGCGATAAAGGTTTGATCTTTTTATGCGATTCGTCTTCTATCCCTATGAGCATGATTCTTTTGCGAGAGTTGAAGGTGATCCTTGTTTGTATTATTGAAGCGAAAGTGATCTTAATGCAACTTGGGTAAATTATGTGAAAAGGGTTAGTAACAATTAGGGTTTATGCGAAAGCCTCTATATTCCTATTTGTTATTAACGAAAGTTATTTGATGAAAAGCATGATCTTTTATGCCTTTATGTGTTACTTTGCATGGTTATCGTTGTGGTGTTGATACCCTAGCCTTGGAAGTCTTTAGTTTATTGAATGAATTTCGTGTTATATTCGTGTTCGGCGTTCGAAAAGCTTTGCATTTTAGTTTCTGCACAAGTCGATCTCGAGGAATTTTTACTCTACGTCGAGGAAATCTTCTCTACGTCGAGGAAATCTTCTCTACGTCGAGGAAATCTTGTCTACGTCGAAGAAAGTTGGTCGAGATCGAGTTGAGTTCTGTTGGTTTTCGTTTTCTGTTTCGTTTTGCTTTCTGTTCTTACTCGACAGCGTTGGTCGATTTCGAGTACTTTACTCGAGATCGAGGAACTCTTCTGGTCGACTTCGCTGAGATCTATCTGCTACCTAAGATCCGCTGACGTGCTTCCTCGTGGATCGATCATGACAACCTTCTACTACAACGGGAGGAAGTCTTGTATTTATTTACTGAGACAGGGAAGTCAGTCTGAACTTTATTTTTACTTGACCATCCTCCTGCAACAACAAATACCCCTTAGCAGCACAAATATCCGCGTACTTCTTCTCCTTTCTTTCAATGGCTTGAGAGACTGCCTTGCCGGGTACAAATGAATCATTGGCTCTAGTTGTGAACGGTGAAGCCCCAACCACATCCACACAAGTGTCTCTACCCTTATCCCACCTATAAACCAACAAATCTCCTGGCCTCAACTCAACAACATCTTCATTGCTGATACCCGTATACGCTTCCTTTTGAACTGTCATGCCCGCTTTGTAACAAATGTCAGCCAAAACATATCGGATCATGTTGTGTCGGTGTTTCGTCCCGATGGCTCGACTGCAATGCAGAGCGTGATCTCCAAATAGGTCCATCCTATCAAGCTCACAACTAGGACATGTCGGATAGCCACTAAACATAGGTATAGAAAGATGGTATTGGAGGACAGAACGAAATTGGAGAGATGGCATGGTTTGAGCTAGACCCTCAATGGGGGTAGTCAACAAAAAATCATGCGTTCTGTCTTCTCTCACCGCTTGCAAAACATGCAGCTGCCTTAGAGTCGGATTGAGTGTGGACACTAAGTTGTCATCAATGAACTTGAAGTATCGATTCGCCAATACTGACATGATTTTTTTGGGGGCAGGGGATACAAACAAGTCATCAATATCCGGACCAACACAGGCGACATACCTCAAGATAGATTGTGTGAGGACGTTGTCAAGGCAATTGTCCGGGCGTCTAGAAGCTGAAGACACTGACTTACTCAAAATGGATGTTTGGATTTCAGCCGTTTGGAGACGAGATGCGATGAAACCAAAATGACTAACATCCTCCGCCGAAAGGACCCCAAACCCACCAAGTTTCAAAGGAAGAGTCGCCTAACGCCACTGCCACGGACCAAACCCTGGGCCTCCTGCAGTAGTAGCCTGCTCAAGGGAGGCTTGAAGGTCATCATCAAAGCACCTTATAGCGCTAGGGAGGGCATGAGGGGGGCACGTTCGAAGAGCAAACATCAATCTGGAGACCCCGATACAATTTCGTAGAAGAAGCAATTCGCACTGGGGATCTTCTAGCTTCCTAACAGCCCTAAGAGCTTCTATCGATTTTTCAACCCTCTTCATAATCAAGCTATTGCAGAATGTAGCACTATTGCTGGCTAGGCCGCCTAACAATTTCACTCCCAACTCGGGTCTAGAAATGTCAGACGGGAACATACCAACTTCAAAGCTCCTCGGATCTTCAGTTGGCAAAAATAATCCAGTTTTCTGAATATTATTGAATAGCCCCAACTTCGGACCCTCTTTAACCACAATCTCCAGCGCCTTAGCAACCTCGATCCCTGGTGTCACCTGATAGGGTAACATCATCTAAGTATCAGTCGTTAATGTCAAAAGCACATGGGGTGTTAATTATTATTATTATTATTATTATTATTATTATTATTATTATTATTATTATAGGCAAAATGGGTGGAATAATTAGCTTTTATATGGTAAAAAGCATAGTATATGAGTTGTAAAGGCCGAATATATTATAATATTATTTTATTATTATTTTGATTAAATAGATTATTATTTTATCCGATTGGAAAAAATGAGAGAAAACTCGTCCCCCAGCACGAGTTTCGCTTTTAAGTCATTCTGGCATCGCTTTAAAATTTTGGAATTTAGCAGATTTTAATTCCGTTCTCGAGTTTTGAATGTTGGTAAAACTATTTCAATTATGATAATAACTTGAAATTCGAATATAATTTCTAGTGCCGGGTTTTCACTTTGATGAGCGGGATTGACGTCGGGATTTGAATTATTGTTATGTGAGATCGGGTTTGGATCGCAGGCTTGAAATCTGGAGAGAGATGCTGGAGTCTAAGGGTCTCAGGATTAGTAGGACCAAGACAGAGTATGTTCAGTTTTGTTTTGGTGAGGTCAGGGAACCAAATGCATCTGTTTTATTGGGAGGAGATCTTCTCCCAAGGAAAGAGTTTTTTAAGTACCTTGGCTCCTCCGTTCAGAGCGATGGGGGTGTCGATAGGGATATCGAGCATCGAATCCAGTTGGGTTGTTTGAGATGGAGAAAAGTGTCAGGGGTTCTTTGCGATAGGAAAGTATCGGCAAAATTGAAAGGGAAATTCTACAAGGTGGTTGTTAGACCGACTTTATTGTAGGGCCCGGAGTGCTGGCCTATTACTAAAGCTCAAGAACAGAAGTTGGCAGTCGCTGAGATGAGAATGTTGCGTTGGATGAGTGGGCACATGAGACTGGATAGAATCAGAAATGAGGTCATTAGGAGCAAGGTTGGAGTAACGAGTATTGTTGACAAACTACGAGAGTCTAGATTGCGGTGGTTTGGACACGTTCGCAGGAGACCCGTATATGAGCCTGTTCGTAGGTGTGAGAGCTTGGAGCTTGGTGCTTTTTGTAGGGGGAGAGGTGTTAGGAGGAAAATCAAGTATGAAATTTAGATTCCAAATTCGACTCCCTGATCTCCGCAAATTAATTAAAAGACTTCCTCCCGCTGTAGTAGAAGGTAGTTAGGATCGATCCACGAGGAAGCGTGTCAGCGCCCGCCTTTTCAGTTCAGAAACTATAAAACAGAAGCAACAGAAGTGAAAACAGAAAACTGCAACTCGGTCGATATCGACCTACCCCCCTCGATAGCGAAAATAGATCATGCTTTTCATCAAATAACTTTCGTTATTAAGAAATAGGAAGATAGAGGGTTTCTCATAAACCCTAATTGTTATTAACCCTTTTTCACATTATTAATCCAATTTGCATTAAGATCACTTTACCTTTAATAACATAAACAAGGATCACCTTCAACTTTCGCAAAAGAATCATGCTCGTAGGGATAGAAGATGAATTGCATCCAAAGATTGTACCTTTACCGCATCACCTCACATGACTACCATCGGGCTCACCCCGATCCTAGAAGTTGGGTGACTACTCTCTCTTCATCATCAAGAAAGACATCAATAATAAAAAGGAACTAAATTGCATTAATAAAATAAAAGAAAGCTTAAAACCAATCGAAGCCAAATCCCACTCTCGCCAAACTCCACTCCAATCGGCCTCTCTCTCTCTCTCTCTCTATGTATTTAATTGGAACTGAAATTGAATGAATAAAATCCAGCCCCTAGGGCTTTATTTTATTTATAGGCTTAATTCCCTAGCTAATCTAGGAAATAAACATCTATCTATATCTAAACTTTCTATCTAAAAGCTTAAAGATTAAATTTGGAAATAAAACAAATAAATCAACAAGGAAACTAGGATTAGTGTGGATAGATCCTTCTTCTCTTGATAGAACTTGATAAGTCTCCTCTTGAGTTGATAGAATATCTCGAATCTTGGCTTGCAAGTAACTCTATCTTCTCAGAAAAGTCGATCTCGGACTCCGACTCGACTGGAATGTCCTCGACGTCGACCAAGTTTCCTCGACGTCGAGTAGAATTCTTCTCCCGGGGTTGTACTCGAGCTCGGGAATCTTCTGGGCTCGTCGACTTTACTCGACATCGACCATGTTTGGTCGACGTCGACCAAGCTTTGCTCCTCGAGTGGCTCTTCTCGACTCTGTGTAACTTTCTGGCTCCTGGTGTACTCGATCTCGACCAAGTTTGGTCGACGTCGAGTAGAACTGGTTCGCTCTCAGCATTCTGCTCTGTTCTTGAAACGCACTTTCCCGAGTCCTCGTTTGTCGGATTGACGCATATGAGCATGTGTTGGAAAGCTCTTTTCGACGGATACAACTTTCATGAAGATATCAAAACTTGATTCGAAATGATTAATGGGGAAAAATGGAGTTTTCTCCAGCTGCACCATCATTAGCTTCTTCATGACTATCCTTTAAGCTCCAAAGTGCGCCTGATTTCTGCGAAATATAACAAAAACTTGTGTAGACCTCCATAATTGGAAAATAAACATAAACTACACAGATTCTGTACTATTCTTGCCCAAATGTATGAAATCCATACAGAAATCGATATAAAAGTAAGTGTAAAACATAGCCAATTAGGCTCACAACAAACACACCATACTTAAGCTTGCTTGTCCTCAAGCAATACTTTAATTGTCATTCAGGGGAAGAAATCAAAACTCTCAACATATTACATTCATTCTCATATAACCCTGCAATCAATTACCATCATCGAAAATGTACTAATGCAACAAATCCATGCATGTGCATAAAAGCAACATCTACTCACAAAAGGAGGGTTATGCAAAATAATTCATAAGGGACAAAACATTACTAATCAAGAGGACTTTAATTAAGCTCAATAAGGAGTAGATTGGTAAAAGGCTAAAGGTGGGCAATTTTTGACAATGTGGTGCTAATGATCCGGGAAAATGGAGTATTTTCCAAACATTCATACCACATTCCTTCTTCCTTTGATTTCTCACCTTTCGCTCATTGCTCATTGCTTTTTTTACTATAATGCTTTTACCTCTCTAACCTCAGCACTGCCTTTTCGCGAGTTGGAAATATGGGTGTCATGAATGGCCCCGGATACTTAGTGCTTTGGACTCCTCGCATTGTGTGTCCCATCCTGCAGAACTATTATCTCAACGCATGCAGGGTTGGTCTACCTTTATCTCCTGAGGTGATCGGATTTTCTTTCACTCATTAAATTTTCTATAATATTTTTTTAATTTCCTGCCAAACTCCAATAATAATAACAACACAGCAACCATATAATAATCTCCATAATATGACATCATTCTCAACATAGTCCCCGAATAGGAAATAAGGTAAAGAATGAGCAATATTTAGATCATGTGGAGCAAAATATGAAATAAGGCATAATATGGCTTTTGTGATGGATAAGCATAGGTAAAGGCTAGGTTATAAACATATGAGCATTATATGGAAATATAAAGTCCTTCATCCTCTTATCATGCAACATGTCAAAAGCAATTTCAAAATTTACCTCCTTTTATGGTTTTCAATAAAATATGCACTTCATTGTGACTTCCCTTTACTAGGCAATTTCATGCTATATCTCTAAAGAATCCAATTTTGCATCGTCGAGTTCAATTTAAGACTTCCATGACACTAATCAAAATTTTTCAATGGGGGTCATTTTTTATAAACTTTGGAAAACATGCATGTAAGCACATAAATCAATTTTTTATAAACTTTGGAAAACATGCATGTAAACATGCATATAAGAAATTCAAGGAATAAACTTTAAACATGCACGCAAATTGTCAAATAAAATCAAATATGCACAAAGTAAGCCCTTCCCCCACCCCGTACTTAAACATTACAGTGTCATCACTGTATAAAAAAGAGGATAAAGAAAGAAACTCACTAGACAGGCGTGCCAATCGTCAGAAGTCGAGTGTAATGTTACTGTAGAACTGGTCGATTCCGAGTGGCCTTGGTCGATATCGACCATGTTGACTCGATTTCGACTACTGCTTTCTTCCTTTATTCCTGCAAAAATTAGAAGAGAAATACCCACAATAGAAAATAATGTCCAAAACCAAAAACATAAACAACAATGTCCAAAAATCCCAAAAACCAAATGTCTATTTACAAGCTCTAAAGTTTATAGTCGCTAGGCCGACTTCTCCATTGGGATCAAGATGGCATTTGCAGGGCCCATGTAGCTTGGGCTTCAAATAGGACTTCATTCTTGTCCATCAGCTGTAGTCCTCCGGAATGGATCTTGTTCACAGTGAAGGGCCCCATCTTTTTTTTCTTGAACTTGTTGGCGGAACCAATGATCATTTGACTTGGAAACATAGACCTTGTCTCTAACTTCGTATTCCTTGGGCTCATCATTGGAATCGCTACATAAGCGCACATACCAAGGCAAACCTCTCCCATATATAGATGAATCTTTAATTGAAATAGGAGAAGAAAGATCCATACCTTGGCTTACCATCACAGATTTGGATACCGGGACTTCTCGAGGTTCTGGTCGATATCGAGTGTTGCTATTCTGGTGGAGACTCAATCGCTTCTGACAAAGACGGGTCGATTTGGACTGGTCGATATCGACTAGGGTTGGTCGATATCGAGTCATCTTGCTTGAAATCGGATCTCTTTGGCTCGAGAGGTTGAATCGAGTCGATCGTGGGTGGTCGATATCGACCAAGAGTGGTCGAAATCGACCTGTTCTGCTCGATATTTCGTGGCTTCGTCTCTGGGGGAGAAATCGAGTCGATATAATCTGGTCGATATTGAGTGTTGTTGCTGCTCAATCGATTTTCTCGGGTCGATTTCGACCCCATACTTAAGACCTGGCAAAACATCCAAAAAATAATTAGTCAATATCGACTTACCTTGGTCTATGTCAAGTGGATTCTCTGCTTCTTCGTTCAGGATGGCCATGATCTCCTCCACCTGGGCCTCCATGTCCCTCTTTTCTAGCTCTTCGTGGGTCATGTTTCTTACCTTAGGCTCCCCGCAAGTAATGTACCCGGCTGATATAGACTTTACCTCTTCCATGGGACCTGTATGCCTTTCAGTTTTAATAACTCCACTCCCTTGATGAAAATCGGAATAAGTTTCAAAGACTTTGACAAACATTTTTTGTCAAAGGTCTTGAAGCTACATCAGTATTGATGAAACAAAAAACCTGTTCTATATAATATTATGTTCGAATATTATTTTATTATATGCTTCAAGATATAATTTTATTATACTAACATTTCAGGAAGCTTTTTCGAATATTATCTCATTCCTTAAGGTGTAAATCGAGAAGATTCAAATCGGAATATTATGGCTTCAGAATTTCCAAAGATAGAAGATTGTGGAGTTTCCAGCTCAAGCCATGATCCTCTCTAGCTGTCGGTGAAGATTTTTAGGCGCCGATTTGTTTCAATATAAAGAAAAGGAAGAAGAAGACAGCCATATACATTCGTTGAACACAAGCATTCATACATTCAAGCCCTCAAGCGAGATCTGTCTTCTTCGTGTGCTCTCTACTTGTCCTTAAGAGTTTGTGTTTTCATTTCAAAGCATTTGATATTTACATAGTGAGCTTATAGGATCTATGTCGTGATAGTGTTATACTCGAGAGTTTGTAACTCAGGAAGTGGACACTATGCGATTGATTCACTAAGTGTAAGAGGATTGTACTAGATACATGAGAGAGGTGGGGCTCTTCTAGAATAGTCTTGGACTCCAAGGGAACGTGAGTTGACTAGATTGCAATTGTATAAGAGAGAGGCTTATCGGTGAGCTACTAGGATCCTAAGTGTTATGAATCAATAAAAGTCGGTTGAATCCTATGGTTGTGGAAGAACCCTAGGCGGGGACGTAGGCCAAGTTCGTGCCGAACCTCGTAAACAATTAATCGAGTCTTTTATTTACTGCTTTACCTTATTTTCGCACTTGGTTCGAATTGTTTAACTTTGTGATTCAGGTTTTCAGAGAAAAGACTAAGTCTAATCTCAAAGGGTTTTTGCACGAGCTTCAAAAGTCTTGTGACTATCTGTGAAAAACCGGCATACTCTATTCAACCCCCCTTCTAGAGTATCTTTACATTACTTTGTTTTACATTATCGAACCTTCAATTGGCATCAGAGCCTTACTCACTACTTTTGATCTAACAATCTTGTGAGTTTTCGATCATGTCTGGTGAAGCAAGCGGAGGATTTGCACAGGGAAGGTCTACCAGCAGACCACTACTCTTTGTAGGAAACAACTTTGTCCACTAGAGATCATTGATGAAGATGTTCATTATAGATCCAGATCTGGAACTTTCGAACAATATAGAGAATGGTCCGAAGGTTCCAGAGAAACACGGACCAAATGGAACCAAAGTCGCAAAGGAGGAGTCTGAATACATCCAAGCGGATCTTTAACTCGTCTCCAAAAACTACAGGGCTATCAACTTAATTTATTGTGGTCTTAGCACTGCTGAGTTTAACCGTATTTCATCTTGTAGATCAGCTATTGAGATTTGGGACAAGCTGGTTGTCACCTATGAAGGAACCAACCAAGTAAAGGACACTAAGATCAGTATCTTCCTTCGAAAGTATGAGCTTTTCAAAATTAAGTCCGATGAGTCTATCATGGCCATGTTGACACGATTCACAGAAACCACCAACAACCTTGACTCTCTCGGCAAGAGCTTTACAAACGTTGAGAAAGTAAGGAAGATATTGAGGTGCCTCCTAAAAGAAAAATGGGGTCCTAAAGTAACAGCTATAGTGGAAGCCCATGACCTCAAAATGAAGAAACAATTCAACAACAAGGATGGATCAGAGTCTTCTAAATTTCGAGGTAAGTCTCAATACAACAAATATGAGAAGAAGACTAAACCCTTTTCTTGTTTTGAATGTGGTGAAACAGATTATCTTGTAAAAGACTGCCCTCAAAAGACGAAGAGTCGGTCCAAGAAGGGTGATAGATGGAAAAAGAAAGTCATGGTGGCAACTTGGAGCGATTCTGACTCTGACTCTGATGATGAGAAGGCCAGCGTCTGTCTTATGGCCTCAGAAGATGAAACCCACGATGAGAAGCTTGAGGTAATTGTAAGAGAACTTATGGCAAGCCCAAAAGAGTTATTATCGGAATTCCTTTCTAATATGATGGCCAATAAAGAGAAACTTATTGCCCAGACTAACACTCTTATTAAGAGAACTGTGGACCAGGAAAAAACTATTGATGATATGTCTATGAGGGACAAAAGTCTTGAAGCTTCTTATTTAGGTCTTGACATTATAGTCAAGACTCTTGACTCAGAGAAATCTGAACTCAAGCAAGATCTCTCATCTCTAAGAAGTGAACATCATGACTTAGAGAACGAGAAGATCTCCCTGAATAACAAGATTCAAGACCAACAGACAGCCCTCATAAGTTTTACCAAATCCAAAGGCACCCTTGATAGGATGTTGGGCGAGCATCAAAGTTCTCTAAACAAAAGTGGTATTGGTTACAATCCAAGGTTTTTAAAGAAGGAGCACATTACCACTTTTGTAAAGGAAAAAGGAAACATAACCTCTCGTATATGTCACCACTGTGCTAGAAAGGGACATGTAAAAGAGACCTGCCCCTATAGAAGAAAGGATACATATATCATTCGCAATACATTTCCTGTTCATTTGAGAAAAGAACGGATAACACAAGTTTGGGTCCCCAAAGGCACTATTTTACCAAATATGGTTTACCCCAATAATGGATCCAAATTTGCTTAGTGGTCTAGCCACAAAGGTTGATGTTTGTTTTGCAGGAGATCACCAAGGTGAAGGAGCAAAAATGGATTATTGATAGTGGATGCTCGAGGCATATGAGTGGGAAAAGTTCTCTCTTTCATAATCTAAAGGAGCAATCCACATGAACAATCACTCTTGGTGACAAAGGAAAGTGTGACATCATTGGTATTGGTAGTGTTGGGAGTGATTCCAACCATAGTATTAAAAATATCTATCTTGTGAATGGTTTCAAGTATAATTTGCTTAGTGTTTCTCAATTATGTGATAGTGGAAATGATGTCAGATTTAACAAGAAAAGATGTCTAGTGTGCAGAGAAGATACAGGTGAAGTTATACTGACTGCATATCGTTACAACAATATATACGCCGTGAATGCTGACCAAGTGGCACAAGGGAGCTTAACCTGTCTAAAGGCTTTGACGAACGATCCAAAGCTCTGGCACAGGAGACTCGGTCATGTGAGTCCACATACGCTACAAAAACTTGTGTCCAAAGGGCTTGTGAGAGAGCTACCTGAGATGGACTTTAAAGGTATTGAGATGTGCAATGCATTCACACAAGGTAAACAAACACGTAGCTCTTTGAAACCCAAAAAGGTTGTTAGTTCTTCTAGACCCCTTCAACTTTTACATATGGATTTATGTGGTCCTATGCGAGTCAAATCTCCCAATGGTAAAAAGTACATGCTTGTCGTTGTTGATCATTTTTCTAGATATACTTGGGTTGCTTTTTTAAAAGAAAAATTAGAGGCCTTATTTGAGTTTTCAAAACTTTATAAGAAGTTGCAAACTTTAAGAAACGAGCCCATAGTGTCAATTCGAAGTGATCATGGTAGGGAGTTTGATCAACTTCAGTTTGATTTGTTTTGTGCTAAATATGGCATCTCCCATAACTTTTCTGCTCCTAGGACACCTCAACAAAATGGAGTTGTGGAACGAAAGAACCGCACCCTAGAGGATATGGCCAGGACTATGCTTTTAGAAAATGCATTACCTAAAACCTATTGTGCTGAAGCTGTTAACACACCTAACTATATTTTTAATCGTTGTCTTATTCGTTCCATCTTAAAGAAAACTCCTTATGAACTTTTCAAAGGCCGCAAACCACTTATATCTTATTTTAAACCCTTCGGTTGTACTTGTTTTGTTCATAACAATAGAAAAGATAACCTTGGTAAATTTGATGCGCGTAGTGATGAAGGTATATTTCTTGGCTACTCCACAAGTAGCAAAGCTTATAGAATCTTCAATAAAAGGACCCAGTTGGTTGAAGAAAGTATACATGGTTCTTTGTGTGAAAGTGTTGCAGATATAGATCTTAACATCCATCAAGAGAACGAGGAAGGTGATGATGCTGCCACCAAGAACACAGAGAAGAGGAACATGCAGGAACATATTCTCAACACTAAAGAATTGGCCCAAGGTGTTGAAGATTTGTCCAAAGGCCTTGGTGTCCAATCCAAAAGTGTTGAAACTTCGGAAACTGTTGTAACTGAACCTAACAGGTCCACGGAGTCAGATGCACTACAAATTAATCCTACTGGTGTGATAAATCAATGAGATGAGACTAGCAAAAGAAAATTCAAATACTCCTCATCACACTTATTAAAGGATATCATATCTGACCCTACATCTAGTGTTCAAACTCGTTCTAAACTTAAAGATCTTTATGCTTTTCACGCGTTTGTTTCTCTTATAGAACCAAAGAAGGTAGATGAGGCCCTTCAAGAGCCAGACTGGATCATTGCTATGCAAAGTGAGCTTAACGAATTTGAAAGGAACAAAGTCTGAACAAAGTCTGGATCATTGCTATGCAAAGTGAGCTTAATCAATCAGTCATTGGCACACGATGGGTATTTTGAAACAAGGTAGATGAGAATGGTAAGATCATGAGGAACAAAGCAAGGCTTGTATCTCAGGGCTATAATCAAGAGGAAGGTATTGACTACGAGGAGACCTTTGCTCCCGTAGCCAGGCTTGAATCCATTCGTATATTATTAGCATTTGCATCTTTTATGAGCATAAAGTTATATCAAATGGATGTCAAGTGTGCTTTTTCTTAATGGTTTCTTAGAGGAAGAAGTTTATGTGGCTCAACCCCCAGGTTTTGAAAGTTCGGAATTTCCCAATCATGTTTATAAACTAGACAAAGCGCTTTATGGTTTGAAACAAGCCCCAAGAGCTTGGTATGAGCGTTTGTCAAAATATCTTTTAGAGAATGATTTTAAAAGGGGGTTGATCGACAAGACTCTTTTTATCAAGACCAAAGGAAATGACATTTTGGTTATTCAAATTTATGTTGATGATATATTATTTGGTGCTACTCACACATCTTTGTGCAAGGAATTTTCTAACATTATGTATAGTGAATTTGAGATGAGCTTGATGGGTGAACTCAATTTCTTTTTGGGATTACAAGTTCATCAATCCAAGAAAGGGATCTTTGTCAACCAAAGAAAGTACACTAAGTATCTCTTGAAGAAATTCAAGATGGATCAATCCAAAGCAGCCAAGACACCCATGAGTTCAACATTATCTCTAGATCAAGATAAGTCTGGGAAGAGTATCAATCAAAAGGAGTGTCGAGGAATGATTGGATCTTTACTATATCTTACAGCTAGTAGACCTGACATCATGTTTAGTGTTTGCATGTGTGCTAGGTTTCAAGCTTATCCTAAAGTATCTCACCTCATAGCTGTGAAGAGGATCTTTCGATATCTCAATGGCACTAAGGAGCTTGGCTTGTGGTACCCAAAGCAAAAAGATTTTACATTAATCGGGTATTCTGATGCAGATGTTGCAGGCTATAAGGTGGATAGAAAGAGCACATCATGATGTTGCCAATTCTTAGGAGCATCCTTGATTAGTTGGCACTCAAAGAAACAAAACTCAGTTGCTCTATCCACTGCCGAAGCCGAATACATAGTAGCTGGAGCTTGTTGCTCCCAAATCCTTTGGATAGCTCAACAAATGAGAGATCTTGGCATCAACCTCAGAGGTATTCCCATTAAGTGTGACAATACAAGTGCCATATCAATCACAAAGAATCCAGTTCAGCATTCAAGGACCAAACATATTGATGTAAGACATCATTTCATTAGAGACCATGTCGAAAAAGGTGATGTGTCCATATCCTTTATTTGAACTGATTATCAATGGGCTGACATTTTTACTAAGCCTTTGGCAGAGGACACGTTCACCTTCATTAGACGTGAGATTGGGATGCTTAACAAAGATGCACTTTCGTAGGGGGAGCTTTCCCTTTACGAAAGATAAATTCTACCCAATGTCAAGACCTTTCTGAACTATGTCAAGGTTTGTGAACTGAATGGTAGAGTACAGATATCGGATCATATATATTTGGTTAATATCTTTTTAGATATTTGATCAAGTATATTTTTAACGGATTTTAAAATTCTATACACCCTCCGTTCTTTTATATTAGTCGTTTTGAGGTTTTGTGCCTTTACCAAAATATTTGTCGTAGCTGTAGGTCCCACACCATTTCCACTTGCAATTTTTGACTAATTAATATGGAGCAGTATTGTTCATCTCTAATTTTTGGAAGTTGCAGAGACGGAGCATACAAGTAATTCATACGGAGTACTCAATGTGATGTTTCCTTAATTAATGTGCCTACCCTCAAAACGACTAATATAAAAGAACAGAGGGAGTATATGTTACACATTTTATTCCCCCATCCGAGTACATGTTTTTTTTTGGAACAAAATATTTTTGGATATTTCCCTCCTATTTTAAATGATTAAGAAACAGATTTGAATTTTGAATGGAAATATTTTCAAATTGGAAATGTTATCATTACCCATCCTTGGAACTCTAAACCCATCCCATCAACTCCATCATCTCACTCTACTTAAACCTCAATCTGTACCCGATTCTCTTACCACTTCAGAATTATCTAAACATGTCCAATTCTCCTTCTTCAACCTCTCAAACTGTTCTGAAACCCTAGCCGATTACCTCCATGGCTCCCAAATCAAAGAAAACCTCCACTCCCAAAAGACTTGGCGCCACCCCCAAGGGACGCCAGGCCACTGGTACTTCCCCTCAACCAGAACCCACTCCACAAGCAATCGTCCCAGCTGTTGTCCAGAGCACCATCGTTGAGAGCACGACTACAGTAACCAAGGGCTCTCAAAAACGCTCAGCGAAGAAACCTCTTAGTGCGAAGAAAAAAGGGAAAAAGAAAATCATCGCTGATGAGGTGGATGATGAGGAGGATCTCGACGCTATTCTGGAACGGGATGCCGCCAAGGAAGTCGAAGAAGAAGCTCTGAGAAAGAAAAAGGCCGAGCTGGCAAGGAAATTGGCTGAGGGGGAGGCCGAGAGAATTCGAAAAGAGGCTGAGAAGGAGGTTCCCACTGAGGAGGAACCAGAGGAAGAAGAAGAAGAGGAAGACGAGACCGGCGATGACAAAGATGCTGAAGGAGACAACGAGGACGCTTTAGGGTCCGCTGAGGGCTCGGGGTCTGAGGACGAGGAGGAAGAGGAGCCAGAACCTGTTGCCTCTCCTTCTCCTTCTCCTCCTCCCCCGTCTCCAAAGAAGCGGAAAGCCCCAGCAGCTGCCAAGCCTCCATCTCCCAAGCGTACCAGGAAGGGCACTCTCAGAAGTCTTGAGGCGCCTTCCAAGAGGGCTGCTCCAACACTTGCTCGCAGAAAGAATGCAGAGCCACCTGCCTACATCAAGGTAAATCAATCCTTACCCTCTTTATGGTTTGAAGATGCTGAAACGGCTGGAAAGTGGGTACATGAGTTTCGAACTCGTAAGATTTGTTGTTCTGATTTTTTAGATCTTGCGTTTTTTGAAGCTTTGAATTTACCATGCATATCTCTACTCAAACAATCCCCTGCATGGACCCTTCTCAACCTTGAATCTATCTACTATCCCCAACTTACCCGCATGTTCTACAAAAACCTAAAAGCCAAACACAATGCCGACGGTTGGTCTTTGGAATCCATCGTCAAGGGGGTTAGAATCTCTTTCAACTCCATTGACTTTGCTGATTTCCTTGGCCTGCCTAGACCTTGTCCACCCTCTCCCGAGAACCCTACTAAAGAACAATGCATAGCCCTTGCCCGATCTAAATATCTCCTACCCGAACCCATCCAACAACACCTCAAAGCAGCTCACCCACTCATTCTTTACCCTAGAGGCAAAGATTATTTTTAACATCATTGTGCGTTGCCTCTTACCCCATCTAAACTCTGGCTCTCTCCTTACCGATAATGCCATTATCCTTCTATACCGCATCTTAAATGGTCCGACCTTGATCTGGCCAACACTATCCTTGGATCCATGGCTCACGCAAGAAAAGCCAAAAAAGGAACTCCCCTCCCCTTTGCCACCCTTTTTACCCATATCTTTAAAGCTTCTGGAATCAATTTCAAAAATGAAGAACAACAACGTCATATGGGTAAGTTCGACTCCAAGAGCCTTGAAAAGATAGGCATCACTCGGTCCCCCCAAGGGACTTAGAGTCTTGCCTCTCCTTCAAAAGCTCTTCCCACTGCCTCATCCGTTGATGAACGCATGGACAACCTGGAGTTGGGCTTGGAGGAAGTTCGCCAGGATATCAAGGAGCTGCATGTTGATAGGAAGAAATCGAGTATGAAATATAACAAAATAAATCAAACCAGATTCTGCCCACGCAAATAATTACAAGACCTCCTCCTGATGTAGCAGCGGGAAGTCAGGATCGATCCACGAGGAAGCGTGTCAGCGGATCCTAGGCAGCAGTGAAATCTCACAGAAGTCGACAATAGTGGTCCTAGATCTCGAGTACAGCAACTCGACAGAAGATCGGACATTCGAACACAGCGCAACAGCAAGCACAGGCTCTCGTCGATCTCGACTAAGGCTACGTGAGATCGAGTAGGGTCCTTGTCGACGTCGGCTTGGTTTGTCGAGTACCTGCACACAGAAGCTACAGCGACCTGGGTCGAAGATTAGTAGTCGAGATCGAGTAGTGCTATTCGATCTCGAGGAAAGCAGAGAATAAGAACGAAAGAAAATAAATGCAAAGGCTTTGGGATTTTGAACTAAACTATATAAAACGGACTTTTAAGATTAGGGTTTGCAACAACGATAACCAAGCATGCATAAGGCAGAAATAAACAGATAATCATGTAATTCGCATCAAAGGACTAAGCTTTCGCCTTCTCCAGCAATTACACAACTCTTTTAAGAAACCCTAATTGTCTCTACGGATTTTATGTTTACAATCCAAGTTGTTAGCATGGACCTCCATTAGATGGGTAACAAACACATAACAAGTAGCAGATGCTCAAAACATCATAAAAGTCGGATCTTTACCTTAAACATGCAGGTCTATCGTCGGGCTCACCCCAACCCTAGAAGTGGGTGGACTACTCGCGCTTCATTGCAACCTCAAATATTGATTGAAAGAAAATAACAACTTTAATTAAACTAAATTCAAAGACTTTACAATCCCGGCGATCTAACTCTCGTTGAACGCCAAAACCCTAAAACCTCTAAACTCCTAAACCGTCTCTGTGGAACTACTTCTCTAACTGAAATTGAATGATTAAAACTCAGCCCCATGGGCTTTATTTATAGGCTTCTAAACCTTGCTACTCAAGGATAGAAAAATCTATCTTTATCTAAAACTATATCTAAAAGACTCAATGATAAATAAAAGTAATAACATAATTAAATCTAAATAAGGGAATTATATCCAGAAGTCTTAAGTGGATAAATCTTCTTCTTCCATGATGTATCTTGATAGATCAGATAGAACTATGCAACCTTCGGCTCCAAGGAATCCAAATCCGAGTAGGATAGATCAAAACGGGTTATGCGGCTTCTGGAGGCTTCCTCGATCTCGAGTAGAAGTGTTGGTCGACTGGCTGGCTCGGCGTCTCGGGTTGCTGGTGCTCGACTGGCTCGGATAGGGCTCTTGGGTGTCGTCGATCTCGAGTACCCTTACTCGATATCGAGTTGGGTGGCTTATCGACTTGGCCGACTTGGTGTATCGGGTAGCTTCTTATCGACATGCTCGGACACAGGCTCACAGGTGTACTCGATCTCGAGAAGTGGTCCTCAATCTCGACTAACCTGGGCTCATCGACTGGTGTGCTCGGCTATGTCGGGTAGATCTTCTGGATGTGCTCGGTCATGGCTCCCCGGCTTTGTCGACATCGGGTAAATGTCCTCGATCTCGAGGAAGATGTCCGGGCATGGTCGGGTAGGCTCTCCTCGACTCCGGGTAATTTCTCCTTAGATCCGGATAATCCCTTCTTGGCTCCGGGTTGGCTCGTCTTCCGCTCCTCGACATGTGCTCTTCGACTAGGGTGTGTCTAGGCATGATTCATCGAGATCGACTAAGGCTTGTCGATGTCGAGTGACTTGGAGCTCCGGTTCTCGCTTCTTGATTTTCTCCAGAAATGGTTCCATATTCTACAATATTAAACAGAAACTTATGTAGACCTCCATTTCTGACAAATAAGCATATACTGCATAAATTCGACATATTCCTAACCCGAAATATGCAAAATGTATAAAATATGGAACTAAAATATGCATAAAGACATGGCTACTTTGGAGACATCAAATCACCCCATACTTAGACTTGCTTGTCCTCAAACAATAACCAAACAATAACCAAGACCTACAACACATCCTTCAAGTCTTCGCCTTTGTCAAAAGCAACATCTCAAGTAGTAGCAATGTAAGACAAGTGAATTTAACGTCATCACACATATATGAACGATCCATAGGCATAGGCAATATAAATCCAACCTCACAGGAATAATGTGTTTACACTCAAATCTCAATGTGTTTAGGCTATGAAGATCAACTCTCAACTCAATTCCATATACAATCTCATAAACATTGCAATTTAAATATAAATCCACTTCGCAACCAATTATGAAAATGCAACAAGAATTATCAGGAGGACTTCGCTCAATAGAAGTCTTCAAAGAAGATTCCATTCGGCGGGGTTGTAATGGGGCTTGGTAAGAAATAATAAGGTATGGAGTTATTCGGCCCTGTGGTGCTTAATAAAATTCGGGAATCAAGACTCCTAAACAACCAAACCATAACTCTCAATCATATGCATCAACCAAACTCTCCAATTTATCTCAATGGAGTATGTAACCCTTCAAACTTCCTCAACCTCTCCAAAGTATGTATCTTGGGAAATAATGAAAGAAATAAGGTAAATTTGACTCATGCACTTTATTCACAAACATATGTACTTTTTATTTTTTAATTTTTTTTAACGAAAATAAAATAAAACTTAATGGTGCATTTATAAGGTGAGCTAAAAATCCTTTTACATAATATGCATAGCAAGATAAAAAATTTAAAACAAACCCTTATCTCAATAAATTCCAAAAATCCTTCTTACTTGAAATCCAACATAAGCTCATTCCTTCCACAAACCATTATTTCAACCAACTCTAAGTCTTGATTCCCAAATGGGGGTCAGGCTCAATTTGGCTTAGGATAATTTTGTGGAGTTTACAATAAAAGTCTCAGGCTAATGTTCTGGCTTCAAGCATTGATAATGCAGGGTAGGTAAAGAGAGGATGAAATCGGCTTTAAAAGGTGCCTCCATCATTTAATTCTCATCAACATAAACATATAAATGCATTAGCTTTGAATAATTATCACAACATTTAGAGATGCATAGGAAGAGTAAAGACACTCAAGAAAGCAGAGGGATTTTTTATGTTCTCCCTATAAGACAAAAATTCTCACTTGGATAATTTTTGTTTGATTTTAACCTTTAGCTTAGGATCATATATGCTCAATTTCATCACAAGTTCATAATCCACATAAAACAATTTCGAGGACTTAGGCTAAACCTTCCAAACATGCCATAGGATTTACATGATCAAGTCAATCATTATTTATCATCATATGACATCTATGTTAGGGTATAAAAACTAAAACAATGCAAAAAATTAAACATGCATATTTTTTTTATTTTTCCGACATTTTCTATTTTTTTTTTTAATTTTTATATTTTTTTCTATGCAACTAAAAAACAAAACTAAAATATGACAAAAGACTAAAATGCATAAAATTTTTAACACGAATGCATAACATAAAAATTAAAATTTCACCATGTAAAGCCAAAAGCAAGACTAAAAAATATAATAATGATAATGAGCCCTTCCCTCACCCCATACTTAAAATATACAGTGTCCCCACTGTATAAAAATTAAATAACAACAAGAGTAAAGGAAGGAACTCATAGGATAACATATCGAGGAGGGCGAATCAGTGCGGGTCGAGGAAAGGTATTTGTCGATCTCGAGTTGTGCAACTCAATCTCGAGGAGGTGTTTGCTTCTAGTGGCTTCTGAAGTCGATGAGCTTCTGGCGGCTTAGTCGACATCGAGTTGGCCTACTCGAGATCGACAAGTTTCTGGGCTGCTCCTCCTTGTCGTTGTCGACTTGGCCTTCGTCGATTCTGACTGTTTTTCAGGGACTTCTTATTCCACTTTTCGCAATCCTTTATATGCTTGCCGACCTAAAAGTGTTAGATTGCACACAAAAACAAGACTATCCACATGAAGTATTCTAAAAGGCATAACACCAAAACCAAAAAGTTCAAAGGTCCCAAAATTCATAAAGTTTATATACATGCTCTAGATTTTAGAGTCACTAGGCCGACTTCTCCGTTTGCGCTCAAGGACCATTAGTGTGGGGGCCGCTCATGCTTGGCCCTTCTCCTGGATCATCTAGGTCCTGATGGTAGTATGCAAGCTCAGCTGATAGGTGGTTTCTTGCATCATCTCCCTTCTCTTTCTTCTTCTTCCTTCCAGCTCTCAGCTTTCGCAGATTCTCTCGCCACGGGGCCTTACTTCCCCTTAAATTATTGATAAATTTCTTAATGGACCGAGGGGGAGTAGGATTTATACCTGAACTTACCATTTTGGACCCAAAACAGAAATCTTTGGGCTTGGGGCTAGTCGATGTCGAGTACTGTTGGTCGAGATCGAGTACAGGGACCCCATACTTAGGCTCTGAGCAAGTATGTGGCTCAACAGAGGAAGTCGACATCGATAAAGTCTTGTCGAGATTGAGTAGAACCCTTATCGAGATCGAGTTGTTCTTGTCGACCTCGAGTACAGTGTTTGCGCTTTCCTCTGCTGTTTGCTGGGTCCTGTGGTTGCTGATGCTTTTACCTCTAGCCATGATATTTCCTCCTTTGCATGGCCAAAAGAGAAATCTAAAACCTCATCGCCTATGGTGAAGGTGAGCGATCGATTCTTGACACTAATTCTAGCATCTACAGTAGCTAAGAATGGTCTACCAAGAATAATAGGGCTAGTAGGATCTTCAACACAGTCTATAATAAGGAAATCTGCTAGAACAAAGAATTTACCAACCTGGACGGGGACATTCTCAACTATACATGTATGGATGACCACTGTATTGTTTTTCATGTATAGTTTGGCATCCACATGCTCTATGCATCCTATCTTTACCTTTCGCCAGATTGATAGAGGCATGATACTTACACTTGCTCCTAAATCACACAGAGACTCATATTTATATTGTCCAAAACCCATAGTAACAGAAAACTTACCAGGGTCAGGTCTCTTTTCAGGGAAGTGGAGTACTTTGCATTCGCCTGCGATCTCTGAGATGGATCGCTTCTTACTCAGGATTTCCTTCAGAAATTTGACATATCCAGGCATCTCTTGCAGGTCTTCTTTAAAGGAATAGAGACATTCAGTTCTTGCAGCATATTAACAAATCTGGTAAACCTACCTGCAATGGGATCTTTCTGTGCTTTGGAAGGGAAAGGTAATGGCTTTTTCTGCTTCGGAGCCAGACCATCGACGTCGCCTTGCTGTTCCTTGATCTCGACCAGAGGCTCCTCGAGATCGACTTGGGTGGTCGACTTCGACTTGCTGGGCTGCGCAGTGGAGTCCGAGCTCAGCTTCTGGTCTGTGTCAAGTAGCTTTTTGTCGAGGTCGAGTATAGTCTCCTCGAGATCGAGTTGAGTCTGCTCTATGTCGAGTTACTTCTCTGCCTTGTCTTGTTGTTTCCCGACCTCTGGCTCGTGTAATTGATGCCCACTTCTGAGTTTGATAGCTGCGACGTGTCCGGTCTTCCCTTTAGGATTTTGTTCTGTTTGCCCCAGGAGTTGTCCGGATGGTCGTGGGATCTGTGCAGCGATTTGACCCATCTGAGTCTCTATTCCCCTTTTCCAGATGTCCAGTTCTCCAAATTTTGTAGTGATGTTCTGGAACTGGTTGTTGATGGTGCCCTGATTCTGACGCATCTCCTCAAGGATGAGTTGCAGATCATCCTTCTTTTGATCCCTTTCTGGATGTCCTGGAGCTCTATAGGATGGGGGGTTCCTAGGAGGACCTTGGTTCCACTGCGGTTGATAGAACCTTTGATCTCCCATGTAGCGATTTGGACCCCCGGCGTAGGCTGCCTCTTCATGTGTTTATGCCATTCTGACTTGCTCAGTGTGTGGGCACTCAGTAGTGGTGTGCCGCTGTGATCCGCATTCGATGCAAGGCTGATTGACAGACAGATATTTGACTTGCTTGAGGAGCTTGCGATTCTGGTCTCTGTAGAACTGCTCCCTCACATCTGGGTCAATCTCCTTTGCCGGCTCATAGAGTGGCATAGATGGTGCTGGCCTAGCATAGGAGTTCTCCTCATAGTTTGCAGTAGACCCATATTTGTTGTCATAATTGGTGAGCTTGTCTAGCACACCCCAGGCGTCGATTGGTGGCATCGTCAGATACTCATAGCGAGTGTATTGATTGATCCTGTCCTTAGTCACTTGATCAAGAGAATTGAAGAAGATCTCCTGAATGACGTACGGTGGTTGTCCATGAGTAGGGCAAGATCGTAGCAGTTCTTTGTAGCGTTACCATGCCTTTGCCAGCAGTTCCCCAGGCTTCTGTTTGAAAGCGGTGATTTTCTGGCAGAGGAGTGCTGTCTTGGCGGGTGGGAAGAATTTATTTAGAAACTCTTGCTCTACTTGGGCCCATGTTGTGAGTGATCTTGGTTTCAGCCCTTCAAGCCACTTCAGTGCAGGCCCAGCGAGAGACCAGCGAAAAGCCTTCATCTTGACATATTCCAAAGTTGTACCTTCGGCAAGAGTACGGCACATGTCAGAAAAATTGGTAATATGTTCAAGAGAACACTCATTAAATTTGCCATAAAAAGCATTATTTTTAAGTTCTATCTGAAATTGAGTGCGAATTTCAAAAGAGTTTTCAGGGATAAGAATCGCCGATTCAGGCACGATGAGAGTTGGATGCATATAATCCTCAGCAGTGGTTGGATATTGGGCAAGCTCAGCTTCTGCTTGCCTTGCGCGCTCAGCTTCTTGTTCCCTCGCTGCCCTTTCAGCGGCGATAGTAGTATCCTTTGCGGCTAGCTCCCTTGTAAGCCTTGCGATCAGCTGTTCTTGTGTCTCAGCAGCCGCCATGGCTCTTTGTAGTTTAGCTCTGATGTGTAGAAGGCGTTCTGGTTCGTCTAAGCTGTCAAACTCAGGTGGTTGACTAGAACAGCGCATACACCTGTAAAGTAACTCAAAGAAGATGTGAGATTTAACTACTTAAGGCGCGAATGATAGCTTCCCCGGCAATGGCGCCAATTTGTTGATAGGAGGAAATCGAGTATGAAATATAACAAAATAAATTAAACCAGATTCTTCCCACGCAAATAATTACAAGACCTCCTCCTAATGTAGCAGCGGGAAGTCAGGAATGATCCACGAGGAAGCGTGTCAGCGGATCCTAGGCAGCGGTGAAATCTCACAGAAGTCGAGAATAGTGGTCCTAGATCTCGAGTACAGCAACTCGACAGAAGATCGGACAGTCGAACACAGCGCAACAGCAAGCACAGGCTTTCATCGATCTCGACTAAGGCTACTCGAGATCGAGTAGGGTCCTTGTCGACGTTGGCTTGGTTTGTCGAGTACCTGCACACCGAAGCTACAGCGACCTGGGTCGAAGATCAGTAGTCGAGATCGAGTAGTGCTATTCGATCTCGAGGAAAGCAAAGAATAAAAACGAAAGAAAATAAATGCAAAGGCTTTGGGATTTTGAACTAAACTGTATCAAAAGGACTTCTAAGATTAGGGTTTGCAACAACAATAACCAAGCGTGCATAAGGCATAAATAAACAGATAATCATGTAATTTGCATCAAAGGACTAAGCTTTCGCGTTCTCCAGCAATTAGACAACTCTTTCAAGAAACCCTAATTGTCTCTACTGATTTTATGTTTACAATCCAAGTTGTTCGCATGGACCTCCATTAGATGGGTAATAAACACATAACAAGTAACAGATGCTCAAAACATCATAAAAGTCAGATCTTTACCTTAAACATGCAGGGCTATCATCGAACTCGCCCCAACCCTAGAAGTGGGTGGACTACTCGCGCTTCATTGCAACCTCAGACATTGATTGAAAGAAAAAAACAACTTGCATTAAACTAAATTCAAAGACTTTACAATCCCGACGATCCAACTCTCGTTGAACGCCAAAACACTAAAACCTGTGAACTCCTAAACCGTCTCTGTGGAACTACTTCTCTAACTGAAATTGAATGATTAAAACTCAGCCCCATGGGCTTTATTTATAGGCTTCTAAACCTTGCTACTCAAGGATAGAAACATCTATCTTTATCTAAAACTATATCTAAAAGACTTAATGATAAATAAAAGCAATAACATAATTAAATCTAAATAAGGGAATTATATCTAGAAGTCTTAAGTGGATAAATCTTCTTCTTCCATGATGTATCTTGATACATCGGATAGAACTATGCAACCTTCGACTCCAAGGAATCCAAATCCGAGTAGGATAGATCAAAACGTGTTACGCGGCTTCTGGAGGCTTCCTCGATCTCGAGTAAGGCTACTCGATCTCGAGTAGAAGTGTTGGTCGACTGGCTGGCTCAGCGTCTCGAGTTGCCGGTGCTCGACTGGCTCGGATAGGGCTCCTGGGTGTCGTCGATCTCGAGTACCCTTACTCGATATCGAGTTGGGTGGCTCATCGACTTGGCCGGTTTGGTATATCGGGTAGCTTCTTGTCGACATGCTCGGACACAGGCTCATAGGTGTACTCGATCTCGAGAAGTGGTCCTCGATATGGACTAACCTGGGCTCATCGACTAGTGTGCTCGGCTATGTCAGGTAGATCTTCTCGATGTGCTCGGTCATGGCTCCACGGCTTTGTCGACATCGGGTAAAAGTCCTCGATCTCAAGGAAGATGTCCGGGCATTGTCGGTTAGTCTCTCCTCGACTCCGGGTAATTTCTCCTTAGATCCGGATAATCCCTTCTTGGCTCCGGGTTTGCTCGTCTTCCGCTCCTCGACATGTGCTCTTCGACTAGGGTGTGTCTAGGCGTGATTCATCGAGATCGACTAAGGCTTGTCGATGTCGAGTGACTTTGAGCTCTGGTTCTCGCTTCTTGATTTTCTCCCGAAATGGTTCCATATTCTTCAATATTAAACAGAAACTTATGTAGACCTCCATTTCTGACAAATAAGCATATACTACATAAATTCGACATATTCCCAACCCGAAATATGCAAAATGTATAAAATATGAAATTAAAATATGCATAAAGACGTGGCTACTTTGGAGACATCACTGCACAAGGAGTTTATGATGGAGATGAGCGGGGTGTCCAAGTTGCTTCAAGGTCTGAGGTCGCTGCTCACGGATGATGCTCCGGACGATGAAGCTTAGCCTTAACCTACCCTAGCCTAACCCCAAATCTGAAACATTGCTGGTTTTTAGAAACTGTTTCAAAACTTTTGGTGACTGTTTTACCTCCTCCCTTTGTTGAAAGACAAAAAGGGGGAGATGATCTACTGTGGGGTAGACCTTTAAAACTTTTTTAAAACTGTTGGTGAAGGTCTTGGAAGACCTTGTTTTGTTTTTAGTTGGATGTTTTTCATGCTTTACAATTATGATCCAACATTCGTCTAACCCATGCAGGTACTTAGCCCGATGCTGCTTATATTATATATGTTTAACTAAGTTGCAGGGATGCACGGGTTTTGTCTTTCATCAAGGGGGAGATTGATAACTCCACTCCCTTGATGAAAATCGGAATAAGTTTCAAAGACTTTGACAGATGGTTTTTGTCAAAGGTCTTGAAGCTACAAAAGTGTTGATGAAACACAAAACCTGTTCTATATAATGTTGTAAGAGGAAATCGAGAATGCAAAACAGTAAGCAGATAAAGTAGAGCAAACCGATCGAATCCCAGCAAATAATGTTCAAGACTCCCTCCAATGTAGTAAGAGAAAGTCAGGTTCGAATCCTCGAGGAAGCTGGTCAGCGGATCCTAGGCAACGGTGGAATCTCACGGACAGAAGTCGACAACAGGTGCTAGATCTCGACTAGGGTTAGTCGACAGGAGATCAGGCTAGTCGAACAGGGCAGAAGCTCTCGGCAAAGGCTACTCGAGATCGAGTACAGTCCTCGTTGACTTCGGGTTGGGCTCGTCGAGTTCCTGCACAATTAAGCTACGACGATCTGGGATCGGGAATCAGTAGTCGAGATCGACCAGGCTTGGTCGAGATCGACGAGGGCAGAAAGTAAAAGAATACAAATTCGGTTTTGTAACTTATGAATTAAAAGAACTTCCAAGGTTAGGGTTTGCGACAACGATCACCATGCAAGCGGGAGATAAATCACAAAAGGCGGTAACTTCTTCGATAAAGGAAAAGACTTTCACCTAATCCGTCAAGTAGGAGTATAAATCTCGCGACAAATAATCCTAATTGCATCTATTCCTTTTCATAATTAGCATTTATAATCTTTCGAATAAAAATCCTAATTACTACCCAAGTTTCACAACATGAGTTCTTTAATTTCTCAATCAAAGATGAAGCACATAGGGAATAGACTAAAATATCGACAAAATACCTCCTTTTGTAATCGCTAATCCACCGACATGGCTCTCGTTGGGCTCATCCCAACCCCAGAAGTAGGTGGACTACTCGCGCCTCATCGCAATCGCAGACATTGAATTAAAAGAAATAACTTGCATTAACTAAATTCAAAGCCTTTACAATCCCGGCAATCAACTTTCGTAAACTGCCAAAACCTTAAAACCATCGAACTCCTAAATCTCTATGTATAACTGTATCTCTGAAATTTAATGAATCTAAAATCAGCCCCATGGGCTTTATTTATAGCCTTCTATTCCTTGCTACTCAAGGATAGAATATCTATATCTATATCTAAAACTATATCTAAGACTTTAAAGATAAATAAAAGCAACAAAGAAATTAAATCTAAAATAGGGAAATAATATCTAAAGTGTCTTAAGTGGATAGAACTCTCTTCTTCATGATAGATGTTGATAATTCGGATAGACTAGGCTTATCCTCGGCTCCAGGGACTCCAACTCTGAGTAGGACTGCATCAACGCGTCACGCGGCTTCGGGAATCTTCGTCGATCTCGAGTACGGTGTACTCGATCTCGAGTAGGAAAGTTGTCGACTGGGCCTGGCTTGTCATCTCGGCTAGTAGGTCCTCGACGTGGCTCGGTCATGACTCCTGTCCTTAGTCGATCTCGAGGAGAGCTCCTCGATCTCGACGGGTGTTGTGTTATCGTCTTGGTCTTCCGAGGTTGTCGAGCAACCCTTCTCGACATGCTCGGATGTGGGCTTGTCGACATCGATGACGCTCCTCGATCTCGACGACAACGGATCATCGACTTGGCCAGCTTGGTGTTGTCGAGTGGCCTCTTGTCGACATGCTCACACAGGCTCCTGGGCTTCCTCGATCTCGACAAGGGTCTTGTCGATCTCGAGTAGATCATGGCTTGGCCTGGTGTTGTCGAGCAGCATCTCTTCGACATGGCTCGGGGAATGTGGTCTGGCACTTGTCGACATCGATGAGATCTTAGTCGAGATCGAGTAAACTTGCTGCTTCCGTCTTTGCTTCTTGGTTTTCTCCCGAAATGTTTCCATATTGTGCAATATTAAACAGAAACTTATGTAGATCTCCATTTCTAACAAATAAGCATATACTACATAAATTCGACATATTCCCAACCCGAAATATGCAAAATGTAAAAAATATGGAACTAAAATATGCGTAAAAACATGGCTACTTTGGAGACATCAAATCACCCCATACTTAGACTTGCTTGTCCTCAAGCAATAACCAAACAATAACCAAGACCTACAACACATCCTTCAAGTCTTCGCCTTTTGTCAAAAGCAACATCTCAAGTAGTAGCAATGTAAGACAAGTGAATTTAACGTCATCACACATATATGAGCGATCCATAGGCATAGGCAATATAAATCCAACCTCACAGGGATAATGTGTTTAAACTCAACTCTCAATGTGTTTAGGCTATGTATATCGACTCTCAACTCAATTCCATATACAATCTCATAAACATTGCAATTTAAATATAAATCCATTTCGCAACCAATTATGAAAATGCAACAAGAATTATCAGGAGGACTTCGCTCAATAGAAGTCTTCAAAGAAGATTCCATTCGGCGGGGTTGTAATGGGGCTTGGTAAGAAATATTAAGGTATGGAATTATTTGGCCATGTGGTGCTTAATCAAATTCGGGAATCAAGACTCCTAAATTTCCAACACAACCAAACCATAACTTCTAAATCATATGCATCAACCAAACTCTCCAATTTGTCTTAATGGAGTATATAACCCTTCAAACTTTCTAAATCTCTCCAAAATATGTATCTTGCAAAATAATGACAGAAATAAGGTAAATTTGGCTCATGCATATTATTCATAAACATATGTACTTTTTTTTTCTTCTTCTTTTTTTTCAGAATTTTTTTTTTGTTTTTTTTTGAACGAAAATATAAAATAATACTAGAGGTGCATTTATAATGTGAGCCAAAAATCCTTTTACAAAATATGTCTAGTAAGATAAAAAATGTACAACCAACCCATATCTCAATAATTTCCAAAATGCAACGTAAGCTCATTCTTTTCACAAATCATCGTACCAACCAACTCTAAGTCTTAATTCCCAAATGGGGGTCAGGCTCAATTTGGCTAAGGATAATTTTGTGGAGTTTACAATAAAAGTCTCAGGCTAATGTTCTGGCTTTAAGCAGGGATAATGTAGGGTAGGTAAAGAGAGGATAAAATTGGCTTAAAAGGTGCCTCCATCATTTAATTCTTATCAACATAAACATATAAATGCATTGGTTTTGAATAACTATCGCAACATTTAGAGATGCATAGGAAGAGTAAATACACTCAAGAAAGCAGAGAGATTTTTAATGTTCTCCCTATAAGGCCAAAATTCTCACTCGGACAATCTTTGTTGGATTTTAACATTTAGCTTAGGATCATATGTGCTCAATTTCATCACAAGTTCACAATCCACATAAAAATCATTTTGAGAACTTAGGCTAAACCTTCCAAACACGCCACAGGATTTACATGATCAAGTCAATCATTATTTATCATCATAGGACATCTAAGTTAGGGTATAAAACTAAAATAATGCAAAAATTTAAACATGCATTTTTTTTCATTTTTCGACATTTTCTATATATATTTTTTTTTCTTACAAAAAGAACAAGACTAAAATATGCATAAAACTTAAACATGCAAAAACCAACAAATAAAATGCAACTAATAACTTAAATACCAAAGTTGTGCCATGTCTTAGAAATCTATTACAAACCATGAAACAAGACTTTTAAAAGATACACATAAAGTACTAGCAGCATATAATCACATAAAAGTCCTCTGTACAGTCCTTTCTCCCACCCTATACTTAAAATATACAGTGTCCTTACTGTTAAATAAAGAAAATCAAAGGGAGGGAAAAAGAGACTCACAGAGGTGTCACTGGTGGGGATCTGGTGGACCATAGTGTGGAAACTAAGGGCCAGCCTGATAATCAAAAGCTCCTTCGTGGGAAGAGCTACCAGGCTGCTGCTGTGAAGGACCGCCATGCTGATAGTTGGGCCCTTGCTGGAAATACTGATGTGGGTATGGCCAGGCCCGTTGTTCCGGTTTGTTAAAGTGCTCCCTCATTTCTGTCCTCGTTGCGTCATGACTCTCTGTCATTTCTGTCCTCATCGAGTCATGGCTTAGTGTTAGGTTGGTCATCTATTCCCGGAGGAATGCCAACTCTGCGAACACTGTATCGGATGGTCCGGCAGAATGATGCTGCCGCTGGGAGTGATAGGAGTGCTGGGAATGGAGCTGCTGTGGGGGCTGGGGAGGATGGTGGGAGTGCTGAGAGTGGTGGGAGGCATGGACACTGTCTTCCTCGTCGTCGCCCTCATCCCCGTCCATGTCTACTGTGCAAATAGGCTCATCCCTCAGTGTCGGGTCGGCAGTCGGGTCAATGGTGGGGTGATACTCCACCCCTGTCCAGGTGGTGTACCAGTTGCGGAATCTGTAAGGGTTCATCAGCTCCTGCCGAATAGCTGTGTTGTGGGTGTAGTGGACCCAAGTGTTGTTGCGGCGAGCTATGATACGTCCCCTCTGTAGGGACCCGATGTCGATCCTCATTACTGGCCATGAAGAGTATGCCGCGACTGGGACACCCAGGTGGCGAGCCAGAATAGCCACCCTACACCCATCATATATTGCTCCTGTGAGGTCTCTCTGGCGGGAAATGCAGTGCCGGAGCCAAGCATGGGTGAGCGGTAATGGGTCAGACAGGAATAGCATCCGTCTGAGGCACTCGAGCTCCGGCTGGACAGGTTGGCTCAGCTCTGGCCGGGCCCATATAGTGCTACCCAGAATCCTAAGGATGGTAGCAAAGAGAGGGTTGGCAATGCAGGAGGTGCGGGTGGTCTCCTTAGACGGATGTAGAACCCCAGTCAAATATCGCCACATCTCCGCTATGTCGTGGATGTTGAATGGCTCGGTGTTGTGGGGAAAGTTGAATGCCTCGCTGATCTCTTGCAAAGTTTTGGTGTAGGGAATGTTGCCTAGCTGGAAATGGACTCGCTGTTCTGAGGCCTGCGAGTTAGGTACCCGGCGGAGAGTAGCCAAGAATTCCCCAGTCAGGACCGGGTAATGAACATCCAGTGGCTGTAATAAGCGTTCTGCATTGAGCCACCAAAATGCCTACTCCAGCCAGTAATGCATACCCAGTTGTTCCATGGAAGGCTGGTCATACCAACGGGCATTTTCAGCAGGCGAAAGCTAACTTGTCCGCGTCCGGAATATGTAAGGGGTCCATTCCTGCCATATATAAATACCCCTTATAAGATAACTACTTCAGATAAAATAACCTCATACTTAGTTCATGAACTATCCTAATGATGTACCAAATAAGTATATGGAAGCTTATATTATCAAATAATTAAATTATTCATATAAAGAAACAATAAAGTGACATATATGTGAATTTTAATTAAAAAACACAAAAATTCATGAAATTTCCATATATAGCACGTTACTAGTCTATAAATTTCATAAATTCCTTTTGATAATATAAATGAACTAAGTATGGAGAATATGGAATCATATATAGAATCAGCCCACCAAAAATAAATATTACCAAAAATAGCAACCCTAATCATAAATAACAATTTCCAAACAAATTTTTCAACCCTAAACATTCAACACATAACTCAAGATCCAATCTCTACCTAGGTTCTCAAAAATATATAGATCTGAAATTTAGAGAGAAAAGAGGGAGAAATCATACCTTGAATTTAAATAGAGTGTAGAAACTGTAATTAGAGTAAAATTAGGGGGTTGTTTTCAGAATTTCGCAAAGAGAGCTTGGTGGTGGCGCTGGGTTTCAGATCTGGGCGCGATGGTGGTCAAGGGTGGTGGATCCAGGCCTAAGGTGGCTGAGGATGGTGGGTCCGGTTCAGATCCAGGCTAGGGTGATGTGGAATCCGGCTCGGTTATCCTCGGTGGGCCGGAATCAGGGAGGTGGAGGCCGGATGTGGGAAAAGGTGGCCGGAACTGAGGTGTGGAGGTGATCGGCGAAGCGGATCTGGGTAGCAGCAAGAAAGGGGAGGAGGCGAGGCTGTCAACAGTGCTGCTGGGTGGTTGGAGGGGAGAGATCCGGCTCGGATATGGTGAAGGGAGAGCGAATCTGGTGGTTTCTGGGCGGTTGGTGAGCGACTGGTGGTGCTGGGTGCTCGGAGAGGCCGGGAACAATGGGGGGAAGTGCTCGGAGAAGGTGAATCCTGGGAGAGGGGAGTCTGCTGGTGGGCTCGGAGTGGCCGGACTAGGATCTAGACTTGGGGACTGGTGGGCTCGGAGTGGCCGGCAGGGAGAGCGAGGGCAGTGAGCGAGGAACGAGAGGAAGGGAATGAAGGAGGCGGACCAGTATGTCGGCAAGGGTTTGTTGTCGAGGTCGAGTAAAGCAAGAGGGAGGGGAAGGCTCCAAGGTAAGGGGTTTTATAAAATTCCGAAAATTAAAGTAAAAAATAAATAGAAATTACGAAAAATAAAAATCTATAAAATCTAAAATCTGAAAACTTACCTGTTTTTTTTTCTTTTTATTTATTTTATTTATTGTAGAAAGAAAGAAAAACTTACCTGGAATCTCCCACTTACCTGTGTAGCTTACTCAATTTAGACGAACCTGACTGATATAGATCCCTCTTGAATGTCTGAATGTAACCATGAGAAGAGATTATGCACGAGTTTTAAGAAAATGAAAATAGAAAACAAAACAAAAAAAATAGGAAAGAGTAAGAAAACCGGGTTGCCTCCCGTAAGCGCTAAGGTTTAAGTCGTTAGCTCGACCTACTTCCCTGTTTTAGGCTTTGACTAATGCCAGGGTGGCGCGAATCTCCTCTTCCGGGTCTTCTTTGTCATAGTATTTTTTGACCATGTGCCCATTTACTATAAATGTGGTGCCGTCAGTGCCTATTAGCTCTACTGCTCCATGAGGGTATATGTGGTGAACCAAGAAAGGTCCACTCCATCTTGTCCTTAGCTTTCCTGGAAATAGACGCAGTCTAGAATTATATAAAAGCACTTTGTCACCTACCTCATATGTTTTTGGCACCAGTTTCTTATCGTGCCATCTCTTGGTGCGCTCCTTGTAGATCTCATCATTCTCATAGGCTTTTAAGCGCAACTCCTCCAACTCCTGTAAATCAATAAAGCGTTTCTTACCTGCCTCATCGAGATCCATGTTGAGCTCCTTGAGAGCCCACATTGCCTTATGCTCCAGTTCGACAGGTAAATGGCAAGACTTGCCATAAACTAAGTTGTAAGGAGTTGTTCTCAGCGGTGTTTTGTAAGCTGTCCTATAAGCCCATAGCGCATCATCAAGCTTAGATGACCAATCCTTCCTAGAGCGAGAGACTGTTTTCTCCAAGATGGCCTTGATTTGACGATTAGAGACTTCCACTTGACCACTGGTTTCGGGATGATAAGGTGTTGCTACCCTGTGCGTCACCCCATACTTAGCCAAAAGAGCCTCAAATCCTCTCTCGATGAAGTGTGAGCCACTATCTGAAATAAGAACTCTAGGAACACCAAAGCGAGGAAATATGTTAGTTTTAACAAACTTTGAAACTACCTTCGCGTCGTTGGTCCTAGTTGCAACAGCCTCAACCCATTTAGAGACATAGTCAACCGCCACAAGGATGTATTTGTAAGGTCTTGAAGCAGGGAATGGTCCCATGAAGTCAATTCCCCATACATCAAATAGCTCGACCGCCAAAATTCCTGTGAGTGGTGTCTCATTCCTCCAAGTAATGTTGCCTGATCTTTGGCACTCGTCGCATGAAATGACATAAGCCTGCACATCCCTGAAAAGATTAGGCCAGTAAAAAACCACATTGAAGTACCTTAGATGCAGTTTTGAAGCCTTTGGCATGTCCGCCCGTAGGGAGAGTATGGAAATGGCGAATGACACTTTCCACCTCCTCCTCCGGAATACAACGTCTGAAAATATGGTCCTTCCCTTGTTTGAATAGGTAAGGATCATCCCAATAGTATTGTTTGACGTCGTGGAGAAATTTCTTCTTTCCCTGTGAGGATAGTCCTAACGGAATCTCATTTCCTACAATGTAGTTAGCAAAATCCGTATACCAGGGTACCTTTGGTCCTTTTATAGCATATATATCATGAATAGGGCTAGTAGGAGGTGTAAAGAAGAAATCATTACCGGAATCTAATCAAAGAACCTCACCGGAAATCTCACCTGGAGCTAGTCGATATCGAGAAGAGCTACTCGATATAGAGGAGGCTGCAGTGTCGACTGGTGATGGGCACGGCTTTTGGTGGTCGACCGTACTCGATCTCGACGAGGGTTCGTCGATCTCGAGTACAGCTGTGGTGTCTGCCTGTGCTGTGCTCGGTTCCTGGTGCTCCTCGACTTTGGCCCTTGTCGATCTCGATGAAGGTGTACTCGAGATCGAGTAGCCCTGCAGTTCCAAACCATGCAAAGAAGAATGATCAACGGATAACTCACCTGTTTTGGTTGAGATCGAGGAGGTTTCGTCGATGTCGAGGAAGACAGTGTCAGTCTGCATTAGGTGCTCGTCTGGGCTAGAGTCGTCGATTGGTATGGCCTCCTGGGCTTCCTCTAGCATGTCTTTGGGGAGCCTAGATAGGTGATCGGCGACTGAATTCTCTATGCCCTTCTTGTCCCTTAGCTCCACATCAAATTCTTGAAGTAAGAGCACCCATTGTAGCAACCTTGGTTTTGCATCCTTCTTTGTCATTAAATATCGAAGAGCAGCATGGTCAGTATGGACAATAACATTAGAACCAACAAGATAGGAACGAAATTTTTCAAAAGCAAAAACCACAGCCAAAAATTCCTTCTCTGTTGTGGTGTACTTAGCATGAACCATATCCAGAGTATTGCTTGCATAGTAGATGGCATGCAGTTGCTTATCCTTCCGTTGTCCTAGAACTGCTCCCACAGCATAATCGCTGGCATCACACATGATCTCAAATGGTAGTGACCAATCCGGCGATTGAATGATTGGAGCTGAGATAAGAGCTTCTTTTAACATGTTGAAAGCTTCAAGACATTCGCTAGAAAATACAAACTTAACATCCTTCATAAGCAGGTTAGTTAGTGGTTTGGCAAATTTAGAAAAATCTTGAATGAACCTTCTATAAAAACCAGCATGACCAAGAAAACTCCTTATCTCTTTAATGGAAGAGGGTGGGGGCAATTTCTCCACTAGCTCTATTTTCGCTCTGTCCACCTCAATTCCTTTGTTGGACACCTTGTGGCCTAGCACGATCCCTTCCTTTACCATAAAGTGGCATTTTTCCCAGTTAAGAACCAAATTTGTCTCTTCACAGCGCTTGAGTACCCTGCGTAGGTTAGAGAGACAAATATCGAAAGTAGTGCCATAAACTGAGAAATCATCCATGAATACCTCCACTATGTCCTCAATCATGTCGGAGAAGATGGCCATCATGCACCTCTGAAAAGTAGCAGGGGCATTGCAAAGGCCAAAGGGCATCCTCCTATATGCGAAAGTTCCATAGGGGCAAGTGAAGGTGGTCTTTTCTTGATCATCAGGATGGATGGGAACCTGCCAAAAGCCAGAATATCCATCCAGGTAACAAAAGTAATCATGTTCAGCTAACCTTTCGAGTACCTGGTCAATGAAGGGGAGTGGAAAATGATCCTTCCTGATGGCGGTGTTGAGCTATCTCTAATCTATGCACATCCGCCAGCTGGTAGTGATCGTTTTAGGAACAAGCTCTCCCTTCTCATTCTCCTCGACGGTCATTCCACCCTTCTTAGGAACAACATGAACAGGGCTAACCCACTTGCTGTCGGAGATTGGATAAATGATTCCTGCATCCAGCATGTGATGGATCTCCTTCTTGGCAACCTCCTTCGTGTTGGGGTTAAGCTTCCTTTGATGCTCAATTGTTGCCCTGTGATCATCTTCCAACAGAATTCTATGCATACAAGTAATGGGTGAAATACCTTTTATTTCCTCTAGGGAATAGCCAATGGCCTTCCTATGAGTGCGGAGGACATCTACTAACCTGTCTACTTCCTGTGGGTTTAATGAAGCATTTATAATTACAGGAAAAGTAGAGTTAGGACCAAGAAATTCATACCTAAGGGTGTCAGGTAAGGGTTTCAGCACTAGAGAAGGGCCCTGTGGAATCAAGATAGGCTCAACTTCCTCCATCTTCATGATCTCCCCTAAGTAATCCGTCTCAATCCTCATAGAAGAAGTATCCAAATCAGCTACAGGAGTTGGCGTCGACCAGGCATACATCGATGATAATGCTGAATTGGACATAGGACTGTACTGCTGCAAGAAGCTACTCGACAATGGGTTAGAAATATCAAAATCGACCAAAAAATCAGAACTTACCTTGAATACAGGGCTGGTCGATCTCAAGTTGGAGGATCGTCGAGTTAGCTTCGTCGGCTTCTGGTGTGTCTGCAGGGGACAAGGTAGTCGATATCGATGGTGACTGGTCAATATCGAGTAGGTTTAGAAGACTTACAATTTCTGGATGACTGGTGTTTGTCGATCTCGAGGAGGGTTCGTCGAGATCGAGTAGCTCAGTGGAGGTCGACTCGATTTGCTCGGCATCGGGTGAGTCGTTCAGCTCCGCCAATAATGCGTCGTCGAAGATTTCCTCCTCGCTTGATTCTGTTGCAGTCAGCTCCTCCTCTGCTAGTACAGATTCTGTCCTACCTTCTTCTTGGATCAAGACTTGCCCTGCAGGCTCATTGCAAGAGATAAAATTGACTTTTGAATAGATAGCTTTAATTTCCATTACCTCTTCTGTGTCTGGATTAAAGAAGTATTTAATAATCTCATCTCCGATGGTGAAAGTAAGGATTCCCCTTTTCACTCCAATGTTGGCATCAGCAGTTGCTAGGAAAGGTCGCCCTAGGATGATGGGGCAAGCTGGATCCTCTGCCATTTCTACTACAAGAAAATCTGTAGGGACAAAGAATCTACCAACTTTAACAGGAACATTATCAACAATACCTGTAGGGATTACCACGGTGTTGTTGGCCATGTAGAGTTTGGCATCAATTGGTTCCAGGGCACCTATCTTTACCTTCGACCAGATGGATAGGGGCATGATGCTGACACTTGCTCCTAGGTCACACAGTGCTTTAAATCTATGACGACCAAGTCCAACAGTGATAGCAAACTTACCTGGGTCGGGTCATTTCTCAGGGAAATCCATCTTTTTGCACTCCTTAGCAATCTCAGTCATCGATCGCTTGTTGCTGAGAATCTCCTTGAGGAACTTGACGTAGGCAGGCATCTCATGTAATGCTTCTGTAAAAGGAATAGTAACGTTCAGACTCTGAAGCAATTTCACAAAACGCTGGAACTTACCGTCTGTTGGATCTCTTTGGTTTTTGGAAGGGAATGGGAGCGTCTTTTTAGTTTTCTGAGTTAGAACAGCTTTCGGAGGTGGTGAGGACTCATCGACGTTGGCCTGCTCCTTCTCGATCTCGACGTAGGTCTCGTTGATCTCGAGTTGGGTAGTCGACCTCGGCTCGCCTGGCTGTGCAGCTGCGTCAGAGCTCCTTTTCTCCTCTGCGTCGAGAAGAGCTTTGTCGATGTCGACTAGGCTCTTGTCGATGTCGATGACAGTTTTGTCCTTCCTTTCTCCGTTTTCTGGCTCGTGCAGTTTGTGACCGCTCCACAACTTTACAGTAGCTACATGTCCGTGCTGCCCCTTGGGATTTGGTTCTGTATGTCCTGGGAGCTGCCCGGATTATTGTGGAATCTGCGCCGCGAATCGACCCATTTGAGTCTCGATGTTCCTCTTCCAGATGTCTAGCTCTCCAAATTTTGCACTGATATTCTGGAACTGATTGTTGATGGTGCCTTGATTCCCGCGCATCTCCTCAAGGATGAGTTGTAAATCATCCTTTTTCTGATCCCTTTCTAGATGTCCCGGGGATCTGTAAGGCTAGGGGTTCCTAGGAGGACCTTGGTTCCGTTGAGGTTGATAGAACCTTTTGTCCCTCATATAGCGATTGGGACCCCCTGCGTAAGTTGCCTCTTCATGGATTTCTACCATCCTGACTTGCTCTGTATGCGGGCACTCAGTAGTGGTGTGCCGTTGTGAACAACATTCGATGCAGGGTTGGTTGACAGAGAGATACTTGACTTGTTTGAGGAGCTTGCGATTCTGATCTCTGTAGTACTGCTCCTTGACATCAGGGTCTATCTCCTTAGATGGCTCATAGAGAGGCATGGATGGGGCTGGTCTAGCATAGGCGTTCTCGTCATAGTTTGTAGGAGCCCCATATTTGTTGTCGTAGTTAGTGAGCTTGTCTAGCACACCCCATGCGTCGTTTGGTGGCATCGTCAGATACTCATAGCGAGTATAATGGTTGATCCTGTCCTTAGTGACTTGATCAAGAGAGTTGAAGAAGATCTCCTGAATAACGTAGGGTGGCTGTCCATGAGTGGGGCAAGATCGCAGTAGTTCTTTGTAGCGTTCCCATGCCTTTGCCAGCGGTTCCCCTTGCTTCTGTTTGAAGGCGGTGATTTTCTGGCGGAGAAGTGCTGTTTTGGCGGGTGGGAAGTATTTGTTCAGAAACTCTTGCTCTACTTGGGCCCATGTTGTGAGTGATCTTGGTTTCAGCCCCTCAAGTCACTTCAGTGCGGGTCCAGCGAGAGACCAGCGGAAAGCTTGTATCTTGACATATTCCAGAGTTATACCTTTAGCAAGAGTACGACACATGTCATGAAAATTGGTAATATGTTCAAGAGGACACTCATTAAATCTTCCAAGAAAAGCATTGTTTTTAAGTTCTATAAGAAATTGAGTGCGAATTTCAAAAGAGTTTTCAGGGATAAGAATCGCCGATTCAGGCACGACGAGAGTTGGGTGCATATAGTCCTCTGCCGTGGTTGGATATTGGGCAAGCTCAGCCTCTGCTTGCTCCCTTTCTGCTTTTCAGTGGCGATAGCAGCATCTTTAGCGGCCAATTCCCTTGTAAGCCTTGTAATCAGCTGTTTCTGTGTCTCTGCAGCTGCCATGGCTCTTTGTAGTTTAGCTCTGATGTGAAAAAGGCGTTCCCGTTCATCTAAGGCTTCAAACTCAGGTGTTTGACCAGAACGACGCATACACCTGCAAAGTAACTCAAAAGAAACGTGAGATTTAACTACCTAAGGCGCGAATGATTGCTTTCCCGGCAACGGCGCCAATTTGTTGTAAGAGAAAATCGAGAATGCAAAACAGTAAGCAGATAAAGTAAAGTAAACCGATCGAATCCCAGTAAATAATGTTCAAGACTCCCTCCAATGTAGTAAGAGAAAGTCAGGTTCGAATCCTCGAGGAAGCTGGTCAGCGGATCCTAGGCAACGGTGGAATCTCACGGACAGAAGTCGACAACAGGTGCTAGATCTCGACTAGGGTTAGTCGACAGGAGATCAGGCTAGTCGAACAGGGCAGAAGCTCTCGGCAAAGGCTACTCGATCTCGACAAGGGGCTACTCGAGATCGAGTACAGTCCTCGTCGACTTCGGGTTGGGCTCGTCGAGTTCCTGCACAATTAAGCTACGACGATCTGGGATCAGGAATCAGTAGTCGAGATCGACTAGGCTTGGTCGAGATCGACGAGGGCAGAAAGTAAAAGAATGCAAATTCGGTTTTGTAACTTATGAATTAAAAGAACTTCCAAGGTTAGGGTTTGCGACAACGATCACCATGCAAGCGGAAGATAAATCACAAAAGGCGGTAACTTCATCGATAAAGGAAAAGACTTTCACCTAATCCGTCAAGTAGGAGTATAAATCTCGCGACAAATAATCCTAATTGCATCTATTCCTTTTCATAATTAGCATTTATAATCTTTCGAATAAAAATCCTAATTACTACCCAAGTTTCACAACATGAGTTCTTTAATTTCTCAATCAAAGATGAAGCACATAGGGAATAGACTAAAATATCGACAAAATACCTCCTTTTGTAATCGCTAATCCACCGACATGGCTCTCGTTGGGCTCATCCCAACCCCAGAAGTAGGTGGACTACTCGTGCCTCATCGCAATCACAGACATTGAATTAAAAGAAATAACTTGCATTAACTAAATTCAAAGCCTTTACAATCCCGGCAATCAACTTTCGTAAACTGCCAAAACCTTAAAACCTTCGAACTCCTAAATCTCTATGTATAATTGTATCTCTGAAATTGAATGAATCTAAAATCAGCCTCATGGGCTTTATTTATAGCCTTCTATTCCTTGCTACTCAAGGATAGAATATCTATATCTATATCTAAAACTATATATAAGACTTTAAAGATAAATAAAAGCAACAAAGAAATTAAATCTAAAATAGGGAAATAATATCTAAAGTGTCTTAAGTGGATAGAACTCTCTTCTTCATGATAGATGTTGATAATTCGGATAGACTAGGCTTATCCTCGGCTCCAGGGACTCCAACTCTGAGTAGGACTGCATCAACGCGTCACGCGGCTTCGGGAATCTTCGTCGATCTCGAGTACGGCGTACTCGATCTCGGGTAGGAAAGTTGTCGACTGGGCCTGGCTTGTCATCTCGGCTAGCAGGTCCTCGACGTGGCTCGGTCATGACTCCTGGCCTTAGTCGATCTCGAGGAGAGCTCCTCGATCTCGACGAGTGTTGTGTTATCGTCTTGGTCTTCCGAGGTTTTCGAGCAACCCTTCTCGACATGCTCGGATGTGGGCTTGTCGACATCGATGACGCTCCTCGATCTCGACGACAACGGATCATCGACTTGGCCAGCTTGGTGTTGTCGAGTGGCCTCTTGTCGACATGCTCACACACAGGCTCCTGGGCTTCCTCGATCTCGACAAGGGTCTTGTCGATCTCGAGTAGATCATGGCTTGGCCTGGTGTTGTCGAGCAGCATCTCTTCGACATGGCTCGGGGAATGTGGTCTGGCACTTGTCGACATCGATGAGATCTTAGTCGAGATCGAGTAAACTTGCTGCTTCCGTCTTTGCTTCTTGGTTTACTCCTGAAATGTTTCCATATTCTGCAATATTAAACAGAAACTTATGTAGATCTCCATTTCTAACAAATAAGCATATACTACATAAATTCGACATATTCCCAACCCGAAATATGCAAAATGTAAAGAATATGGAACTAAAATATGCGTAAAAACATGGCTACTTTGGAGACATCATATAATATTATGTTCGAATATTATTTTATTATATGCTTCCAGATATTATTTTATAATACTAACATTTGATGAAGCTTTTTCTAATATTATCTCCTTCCTTAAGCTGTAAATCGAGAAGATTCAAATCGGAAGATTATGGCTTCATAATTTCCAAAGATAGAAGATTGTGGAGTTTCCAGCTCAAGCCATGATCCTCTCTAGCCGTTGGTGAAGATCCTTAGGTGCCGATTTGTTTCAATATAAAGAAAAGGAAGAAGAAGACAACAATATACATTCGTTGAACACAAGCATTCATACAGTGAGGAGGAACATACCGGAGCACGAAAATGAGATGACATCCATATACATTCGTTGAACACAAGCATTCATACATTCGTTGAATACAAGCCAAATCCCGCTCTCGCCGAACTACACTCCAATCGGCCCCTCTCTCTCTCTCTATCTCTCCATGTATTTAATTGGAATTGAAATTGAATGAATAAAATCCAGCCCCTAGGGCTTTATTTATAGGCTTCATTCCCTAGATAATCTAGGAAATAAACATCTATCTATATCTAAACTTTCTATCTAAAAGCTTAAAGATTAAATTTGGAAATAAAACAAATAAATCAACAAGGAAAATAGGATTAGTGTGGATAGATCATTCTTCTCTTGATAGAACTTGATAAATCTCCTCTTGAGTTGATAGAATATCTCGAATCTTGGCTTGCAAGTAACTCTATCTTCTCGGCAAACTCGATCTTGGACTCGGGCTCAAATGGAATGTCCTCGACGTCGACCAGGTTTCCTCGACGTTGAGTAGAATTCTTCTCCCGGGGTTGTACTCGAGCTCGGGCATCTTCTGGGCTCGTCGACTTTACTCGACATCGACCATGTTTTGGTCAACATCGACCAAGCTTCGCTCATCGAGTGGCTCTTTTCGACTCCGTGTAATTTTCTGGCTCCTGGTGTACTCGATCTCGACCAAGTTTAGTCGACGTCGAATAGAACTGGTTCGCTCTCAGCATTCTGCTATGTTCTTGAAACGCACTTTCCTGAGTCCTCGTTTGTCGGATTGACGCATATGAGCAGGCGTTGGAAAGCTCTTTTCGAGGGATAAAACTCTCATGAAGACATCAAAACTTGATTCAGAATGATGAATGGTGAAAAATTGTGTTTTCTCCTGCTGCACCATCCTTAGCTTCTTCATGTCTTTCCTTTAAGCTCCAAAGTGCGCCCAATTTCTGCGAAATATAACAAAAACGTAAGTGTAAAACATGGAAAATGTATGAAATAAACATAAACTACAAATATTTTGTACTATTCTAGCCCAAATGTATGAAATACATACAGAAATCGATATAAAAGTAAGTGTAAAATATGGCAAATTAGGCTCACCACAAGAGGTAGATTGAAGAAGAGTTGGATAGAGGTTATACGTCATGATCAACACGTGCTGAACCTTTCGGAAGATAGGACAGGGGATAGAGACCATTAGAGGAGGTGCATTCAGGCTTCTGATGTTTATAAGCTTCAGAAGTTTGAGGATGGGTGTTGGGTCCTGCCGTTTATGCTTCTTTTTGCCTTACTCTTTGCTTCCTTTTACCTCACTCTCTATTATTTGGCATGTTTCCATGTTTTGTTTATGCCCTATTGTTTTGGGTCTATCGGAAACACTCTCTCTACTAGTTCGAGGTAAGAGTGCGTACATCCTAACCCCCAGATCCTGCCTTATCGCGGGATATACTGAGTTGTTGTTGTTGTTTGGGACCCTTTTCTTAAAATGCTATTGTTTTCTTCTTTGTTGTTGTTTGGGACCCTTTTCTTAAAATGCTATTGTTTTCTTCTTTTTCTTTATTCTCTCTCTCTCTCTCTCTCTCTCTCTCTGATTTCTGTGAGGAGTCAGGAAACCCCTTTGCCCATTTCATATTCCAACTAGCATTGGTCCCCTCCCTCTCCTTACCTTGGCAACATCCTACAACAACGTCAATTGGGATCCAAACCCACAATCACCAATTCCTCTTCTACTTGCTCAGCAAACCCCAAACCCAAAAATTCACGCTCCTCTCTCCTTCTCTTCTAGAAGACCACCAAGACACACCAGGCACCACCCTTCCACGAGGCATCAAACGCCGAGCTTCCGAGAGGTCCGCATCCTCTATTTTTCTTCCTTCAACACTCAGCCTCGAACCCCTCCCTTGGTCTCTGAAATCGCAGCCACAAACACCCCTCTTGAACCTCTGTACAACCTCCGAACTAGAGCACCAGTCGAGCCTTCCGAGCGCAAGTTGACGAGCACCCTTCCGAGCACTTAAGAGCGCTGTCCCGAGCATCCTGAAATACCCCCAAGTATTTCATGTTCATTTAGTTGATTAAATATAAACTATTTCCGTTTCAAATATAAACTATTTTTATAATATGATAAGATATATGTATAAATTGAACGTTACAATTTGTAAGTATTTAAATAATTAAAGATCGGTTTTGACTCGTCTGTGTCAATCCGTTCGTCTTCCTCCTCTTTTTCGGCACATGCGAATGATTCATCTTTCATTCTTGTAACGTTGACATTAAATTTCATCCCATATTCAATATCATTCAATTCCCAATTCAATTACAACATTATCAAGTCTTTCAATTCAAGGTGTTGTTATCCATTACACGTAGATGGCTAGACTCCATCCCCAATTCTAAACAGTCATATTCAATGGTGATTAACACCAAACAGTTAAGCCATGAAATCATCATTCAATTCCGGATTAAGGTCCAAAATAATTGAGTGATGAAATTAGTAAACCGTATTCCAATTTAATCCAGTCTTATCCGTTACATTGGATTCACTCTACACCAAAGCTCAATTTCAATGAAGGATAAGAATGATGAGAGATGCACCTACAGGGATTTGGTGAAACTGTTGATTCACTTAATATGACCTTTAATGCACTTTCAATCCGCAAATCCATTCACACGGCATCTCCGACCTTTAAAGGGCTAGGCCATCGCAACCCTTCATGGCTCGCAATCGTGTTATATACAGACCGGCCCGTGTCTAAGCATATTCAGATGGATCAATGGAAAAATTCAATATACCCAGAATGTAATTATAAAAAATTTTCTTTCCTTATATATACTGATGATTCGCAATAGCCAAGTGGCATAAACACATGCGCGTGCCTTTTGCATCCCAAGTTCGACTCCCCACAGCCCACGCTGTACAATTTTGTAACTTTTTTTTATCTTTATTTTTCACCCGTTACCCTTATGGAGAATAAACTACGGGCCCAATGGGGGATTTTACTTTTTTTTTGGCCTATTAATTTTTATTTGGTAATTTTGTTGCTTTTGATATGGACTATTTAGTTAAAATTATTTATATTTTAAGTTTAATATAATTAAATAGCAGATGTTACAAAATATTTTATTTTAAATACATTATAAATTATGCTAATCAAAGACTTTAAAAATATTTGTATTTATAAACATAATTGATTTGGAATTTCAAACAAACTCATAATCTACTTTAAAGTGAATTAGAGTAGTTTTTATCTTTAAATTTTAAAACATGTTGTGAGTGTATTTTTCTCAAGAGGATAAATAATTCTCGAAATAAATTCAGGGTTATTTGCCCCATACAATAATATTTTTTAAACTTACAACACTTACTGAAATTAATTGAATGTCTAAAATGTAAAAAGCAATGTTAAAGAAAAATACACAAAACTATATATATGTATGTACTTTTAACAACCACCCAAATCATCTTTAGATAAAAAAGTGTTAAAAAACAATAAATGATAATTTTATTCTAAAAAATTTGATAAATTTAATCTAAAATTTTATAAATATAGTAGTATTTTAATTAAATATAAATAATTATAAATTTAATAAGTTTTTTAATAATGAATTAATATGATTAGTTTTAATTTCAAACAAGGCCCCCAAAATGATTGGCACGGCCATACATAAAGAGATCTCCGTCGACTTTGGACACTCCTTGAGAACAACACCTCTGCCACCGCCGTCCGCTCAAGCACTGCGTCGCGCCAGCCACGAACCTAGGTGACAAGAGGAAAACCTGTCGTTGTTCTTGCCAAAGAATACTCAAACTCACAACTAGTATAGTGTGTAAGCAAGAGGTCGATCCACAGGGAAATCTATCAATTCAAGTGCAAGTCTAATCGCTAATAGAGAATATGAGGGTTTTTGGTGTGAAAAGATCCGCCTTTTATCAAAGTGGAAGTAAGCAAACAAAGTAAATTGATTATAGAATGCAGTGGAGAGAAATAGGTTCACCTACAATTTATCACTTCGATTGATGAATTCGATCTTTGTTTCAGCCTCTAGTTCTTGTCTTTTCCTATCAATGTCCTTGTCCAGATCTTAGGTAAATTACTAGTCCTACGAGTCCTAACAACCCTTGCCTCTAAATAACCCTAACACGGTTAAGATTCAACCTAGAGATAGCATTAAGATTATGAATTAACCAAGGTACACATAATATCAAGCTACGAGTCGATATTCAACATGTATTCAACTTCCTACACATCCAATTAGTCCTACGAGTCCTAAAGGGATATGATTGCCACTTGGGTTAAGGTTCACTACGAGGAATCTACAAAACCCTAGCAATTGTATGAATCTACTCTAACTAGTTGATCAGGCCAGAGAGAATAAAACACATTCAAGCAATTAAGCACAAAGAAATCAAAACATTGCAATAGGAATAAGAACTAGATTAAGAAAATCACAATTCAACAATCAAAGATCCAAACTATAGGCGAAACCTCGTGAGTTTAATTGCTCATGCTCAACGGCGCTCTCAACAATGGAATAAAGTGCACAAGGGTGAATGAAAGAATAACTAGAAAAGCCTTAAATAGTCTAGAGAAAGTCAGCCCAAAATATCTTAATAAAACCCTAAGTAAAATCCGGAATTGACTTTCAGCTACTGCACGGGCCGCGGGGCGGCCGGCGATCAGCGAACTTCTTCGTTTCTTACTTCGAGCCGCGGGTCGGCCAGCGATGCTGTAGGGCGGCCTGCGATTCGTCTGAACTGCTTCTTCCTTGTTTCCAGCAGCTCCTAAGTACTTCATTAACTTGTTTCCAATCTTTTCAATATCATTTCACCTCCAATCTACTTTTCCTGAAATAAACCATAAAATCATGTAGATTCCTCCTCTTCTAACTCAACAAATGAAAATGCAAATTCAACTAAATAAATGCAATATTCACACCTAAATTATGCTAAATGCAATCTATTATGCAACACTAAACATGCGCTATCAAATTCCCCCACACTTGAACCTTTGCTTGTCCTCAAGCAATAGAAAACTCAACTCTACAGCCCCACAGAATAGCAATTCATGCATCCACCTCAATATTCTTTAAGTGCATGAAAAACTAGCAAACACAATAGATTAACAACATCATAGCACATAATTGGAATAATCAATGAAATCAGGCAACCATATCCATTATAGACCTCACAAAGGAGATGTGTTTCACTCTCGCTCAAGTGTTTAGGTTTAAATGTTTACGCTCAAAACTCAATCTTCAAAAACTTAGCTACAAGAGCCTTGCACCAGTGTTCTAAATCTCCACCGCTGGTGACTCTACACACAACAAAAATCATGAGGTCTTTCAATTGGGTTGTAATGGGGCCAAGGTAGAACATATAAGGTCTGGAACAATTTTGGTCATGTGGTGCTCATAATCCGGGAACTAAGGAAGCTACCAAATCATAAAACCACTCATAAACTTCTCATACCATATCACTATAATGCCAAACAACACCAATCTTAAGCATAAAACTTTAGAAACCATACTCAACTCATTCCTTTATTCTATTTTTTTTTTCTTTTCTTTTTTCTTTTCTCTTTTTTCTTTTTTTTTTCTTTTTTTCATTCATTCATGCTATATCAAATGATTTTCCTTGACTTTTTCACCTAAGTGAATTTTATCCTCCTTAGGTCCCAAGTAATGAATACGCTAGAAGGAATCAAACATCTCATAAATACACCTCAAACATACCATCCACCACTACAAAACATCATCCACACTATAGATACTCACCAACTACTCCTAAATTCCCGGACGGGGTCAGGCTATCATTGGCTATGGAAAAATCTTGTGGAGATATAAAAGAATAGGCAATTAGGCTCAAACTGGCTTCAAGAAGAGGATAATATGCAAGGTGGAAGAAGAGTCAAATAGGGCAAATAAAGGTGCCTCAATCATGTTTAAGTCATGTGCAGAAATCATAATATGCAGCCTTGAAAAAGATATCTAAATGCAAGTCAAAGAGGAAGTAATTGAAGAGAGCACACACAACAAGCAAGAGGACTCAATAAAGTGTAGTCCTGAATAGGTTAAAATAAGCTCATTAGGTCATGTCTAGAACTTCAAGATCACCCAAAAATTCAAGATTTTATGTGCTCAATTATTAATCAATCATGCCTACCAAATAGTATAGAAAACATATATCAAAGGCTTCAACAATCCAACCACATCATGGGGCATAAATCTCAATAGAAAATATGGAGGACAAACGGCATCCATATGGAGAAATAAGACCTAATCCTAATAATGCAGAAACTAAAACTATTTTTTTTTCATTTTTTCATCATTTTTTTTTTCATTTTTTTTTTTCATTTTTTTTTAGAATAAAAAATAATGGTAGAAACTAAATATGCATACAACCAATAGAAATAAACATGCAACCTTAAAACTTAAAATGCAGTGCAAATTAGAACTAAAATACATAGAGTTTGCAAGTCTTCTCCCCCACACTTAGTTCTGATATTGTCCTCAATGCAGAAAAGAGAACAAAAACATCAAAATAAACATAAAAAGGGAAAAGAAAAGAAACAACTGACAGGCTCACGGCTGAGGTGGTGGAGGCGGCGGATATGGTGGGAACTGTGGATAGACGAATCGGTAGAAGTCCTCTTGCCGCTGCCATATCTGCTCTTGCATCCGTCGGATCGCCGCCTGGCTCTCAGAGACCTCCTCGAGGTGGGAAGTCAAGCCACGTACATCTCGACGAATGTCGCCGACCTCCACGTACAGCTGCTGGTTGTGGTCCCACATCGCGTCCTAGCGCTGGTGCATCCGCTGCTGGTTCTCCCACATTGCGTCTTGATGACGTGACATCATCTGTTGATGCTCCCACATAGTGTTCTACTGGAGACACATATCAGCCATCTGCTGTGCCAGCGAGTAGTTATCTGGACCAGCACCTCCAGCTGTGCCAGAAGGTCCAGCTCCTCCAAAATCCGTCTGAACTCTGGGAACATCTTCAGCATCTTCCTGCTCAGCATCAGGAACCTCCTCCTCCTCATCATCATCATCCTGATCCATCTCATCTCCCATATAAAAATCAGCAGCTGTAGGGCCAAAAGGGAGATGACGGGGCAATCTCAACTGGATCCTCCCCTGATGACCTACCCTCCAGATCCACATCGGTGCTCTACCCTCCAGGTGGCCAGTTTTCCTCAACTGAGCTTAATCATACAGAAATGAGCCATGCTGAATGTCATGAACAGCGCTCATATCGATGCATGTGCGAGCAATGAGGGTGATAAGACCCCCAAAGCTGATGGTCGCCTTGTTGCGCTCTACCCTCCAGGTGGCCAGTTTTCCTCAACTGAGCTTAATCATACAGAAATGAGCCATGCTGAATGTCATGAACAGCGCTCATATCGATGCATGTGCGAGCAATGAGGGTGATAAGACCCCCAAAGCTGATGGTCGCCTTGTTGCGCTTGTCTAGGATATCCTTGCAGTTTATCAGAAATAGATCCACCCAACCTAGCACTACAGGGCTCTCTGGCGTCAGATACCACAGAAATGACATATCCTTCAGCGAGATCTTGTTGACCTCCGCCTGAGCAAAGAAAGTGTTCGCCAGGACCTTGTGAATAAGTCGTAGGGCAGGATGGCGAATGTTGGAGTTGTACTGGCCCTTCTTGGCCTCAAAAGGCACCCTAGTAGATGCCATCCAGAAAGCCACATGGCCCTCTCCCTTGCAGACATCAAGCGAACCAGCAGTCGGCGCAGCAGTAACACCAAGAATATGTGCCAATCTCTCCTTTGACATCTCATGACCCCTCCCCAATAATCGAAACTCAATGGATGTACGTCCCACACTCAAAGTGGCTAGAAATTCCTTACATAAACTCGGATAAGTAGGAGCATTCTTCTCTAAAAACCCTCCTAGGCCCCCATTCTCTAATAGTTGCCTAGTGCAAGCATCCATCTGTAATAATCTCAAGGTAGGCTCATGAAAGAATTTTGTTACAAAGAAGTTTCTAGTGTTCAAAGAAGTCCATCTCTCCTTCTGATTTCTATTCATTCCATGTGGTCTCGACATTATGAATCTGAGCTATGAAATATTACCCAAAAGAATGGAAATCAAGAAAGACTCACGAAAACCAGCTTCTGCAGTGGCCGCGGGGCAGCCGGGGAGGGCGACGGGGCGGCCGGCGAGAAGGGTAGCCGCGGGGCGGCGGGTCAGGTGATGGGGCGGACTAAAAAACGCCGGATCTAGAACTTCCGATGTCGGATTTGCTCTCCGACGTCCCTACCTTTCTCCCTCCGTGGTGGATTTGAAGAAAAACTTGGAGACTTCTTGGGAGAAGGCCGGTTTTTGTGTAGATCTAGAAGAGTGAGGTGGTGGGGTGGAGTTTTTGTAGAAGGGGGATGGAAATAATGGGAAAGAGGGTGATTTTGGTGAAAAAAGGAAGCTTGGAGGAGGAGTTTTAATGGAGTTTCTAAGAGGGAGCTTGAAGGAGGAAGAAGATAGATGAATTGTGAGGGGGTGGCGGCTGATAGAGATAGAGAAAGAGACGGAAGGGATGGATAGGGTTTAATTGGTGTAGTAAATGGGGGGGCCACACGGGCCCCTTTTAAATTTTCTATCCGGAATGGGCCGCGGGGCGGCCAAGAAGGGTGACGGGGCGGCCGTCGATTGCCGCGAAGACACTTCGCTGTGACCTAGTCGCGGGGCGGCTTGTCTGGCGACGGGGTGGCCATGAGCTCCTTCGTCCTTTTCCTTTGTTCTTTCTCCCTGCAGTGTTAGTATGCCCAAACAAACCAAAAATAAACTAAAAAAAACGTAATGTAAAAAGAAAATAATACCTAACTATTACCTTGGGTTACCTCCCAAGCAGCGCCTTTGGTTACCGTCGTTGGCTCGACGTTATATTCATCCCCTCATTCAAGACTCAAGCGGACATCGACATCACCCTCAAAAGCAAATCAAACTCTCGTGCCGAACCGATATTCGAATGCATACTGAAAATGAAACAATTGGTAATTAAAAATTCAGCAATGAAAACCATTACCAACTTACCCTTCATTCGAGCTTGATTCTCCCTCGAGGGTATGTAAGACCACCAACACAGTTCTGTTGGTGGTTTGTTGAAGTAGTGGCTCCATGGATCAACATATTCACCAAAATCTCCCAATTTGCAAAAAGTACGAGTTTCTTGTTCGGGAACCACAGAAATTAGTTCCAGACTTGGCTCCTTGATAGGCGAGTTAGGGATGATTTCTACGAATGAAGGGGGCATCGAAACATCCTCAATCTCTAGGGACGTTCCCTGAGATTTCGTGTCGATAACCACTAGATGCTCTTCTTCATTATCAGAGAATTCATCGTTGCTTGCATCTTGGCTTTCATCAAGTTGAGGAATATGACATTGTTGAACTATCAACTCCTTCAATGTCTTAAAGAGTCGGATAATTGCTTCCCCATTTTGATTCATAGCTTCCCCAGTTTGATTCATAGCTTCCCCAGTTTGATTCACTATCTCACGTAATTGCCCTATCTGCTCCATCAAGACAATGGTTGACTCTTCCATGGATGGGTCGGAGTACTCCATTGGTTGAAACGTCGAAGTGTAGGATTCTTCCTCCGCCGATTGCTCACCCATGTAGCAGAGAAGATCCCATAATCCCGACACTTCTAAACCAGCAAAGCTTCCATTGTTTATGAACCTGGCAAGTTCTCGGGTCTGAGGAGCCATGCCCTAAAAAACGCAAACCACCACATCTCGCAAACTATCTCGGAAACCCCGTGAATAAGGAATGTTAAATAAATTTTGCACTCTTGTGAGTGGTTGTGAAAATATTCTCCCTGAAACTGTAAGATAGGTCCATGACGGGGTTAGATGTAAATATATACAAAAGTTAGCGATTAAAATTAAACACAAGAAATTGATAAGAATTTCCCCAGCAACGGCGCCAAATTTGACAAGAGGAAAACCTGTCGTTGTTCTTGCCAAAGAATACTCAAACTCACAACTAGTATAGTGTGTAAGCAAGAGGTCGAACCACAGGAAAATCTATAAATTCAAGTGCAAGTCTAATCGCTAATAGAGAATATGAGGGTTTTTGGTGTGAAAAGATCCGCCTTTTATCAAAGCGGAAGTAAGCAAACAAAGTAAATTGATTATAGAATGCAGTGGAGAGAAATAGGTTCACCTACAATTTATCACTTCGATTGATGAATTCGATCCTTGTTTCAACCTCTAGTTCTTGTCTTTTCCTATCAATGTCCTTATCCACATCTTAGGTAAATTACTAGTCCTACGAGTCCTAGCAACCCTTACCTCTAAATAACCCTAACACGGTTAAGATTCAACCTAGAGATAGCATTAAGATTATGAATTAACCAAGGTACACATAATATCAAGCTACGAGTCGATATTCAACATGTATTCAACTTTCTACACATTCAATTAGTCCTACGAGCCCTAAAGGGATATGATTGTCACTTGGGTTAAGGTTCACTACGAGGAATCTACAAAACCCTAGCAATTGAATGAATCTACTCTAACTAGTTGATCAGGCCAGAGAGAATAAAACACATTCAAGCAATTAAGCACAAAGAAGTCAAAACATTGCAATAGGAATAAGAACTAGATTAAGAAACTCACAATTCAATAATCAATGATCCAAACTGTAGGCGAAACCTCGAGAGTTTAGTTGCTCATGCTCAACGACGCTCTCAATAATGGAATAAAGTGCACAAGGGTGAATGAAAGAATAACTAGAAAAGCCTTAAATAGTCTAGAGAAAGTCGGCCCAAAATATCTTAATAAAACCCCAAGTAAAATCCGGAATTGACTTTCAGCTACTGCACGGGCCGCGGGGCGGCCGGCGATCAGCGAACTTCTTCGTTTCTTCCTTCGAGCCGCGGGGCGGCCAACGATGCTGCGGGGCGGCCTGCGATTCTTCCGAACTGCTTCTTCCTTGTTTCCAGCAGCTCCTAAGTACTTCTTTAACTTGTTTCCGATCTTTTCAATATCATTTCACCTCCAATCTACTTTTCCTGAAATAAACCATAAAATCATATAGATTCCGCCTTTTCTAACTCAACAAATGAAAATGCAAATTCAACTAAATAAATGCAATATTCACACCTAAATTATGCTAAATGCAATCTATTATGCAACACTAAACATGCGCTATCACTAGGCTTTCACCCTGGTGCCGCCTCAGGCTCGCCTAACTGACTTGCCGAATCGTACTCTAAGCCTCTGTACGCTATACAAATTAGGGGTTGATTAAGGTAGGGGCTAAGTGCATCGTTTGACTTTACTAGTTGCTTAGCCGCGTGCGAAACGCGGAGGCTCAAGCTCAAGTTAACTGATTAAGACCACAAGTAGCACTTCTAAGTGGAGGAACAATATATGGTAGTAGTATGATTCCTTTAAGCTATATAACTATGCTCCATAACATTATAGAGTTACTGAACAAAGATGCAAAGCCAATCATACACGAAACAAACTATAGACCAACAACTCATTTTCAAATTCAATATGCATCATAGAAGCCTAATGTCGAAGATTGAGACCTAGATTTGGCAATGTTTAGCCGAAAATGTTTAAAGTCGGCTACATATTAAAAAATCAAAACCAACATATAGATGCACAACAATGTAGCATTGATAATGAATCAAAATGATACGTCCAAAACTCGACAAGCAAAATTACTTTGAAGAGTAAAAAATTGGCCTTCATTTACTACTCAGCATGCCTCATGAGCTAAATCCAGGGTCAATCAACATTCACACCTCTAATCGCATTCAATAGCAAGGGCTTAGCGGTGCTTCGGGTTTTGGCTCTGCAATTGCACCTAAAATGAAGTCAATTTTCTTGAAAAGCATGAAAAAATTCAGCATTGGCAATTTGAATGTACAATCTGAATTCACTTATGCGCTGCAAATTACAATGCATGCTAAAAATGAGTGACGTAAAAATAAAAATTAGACACTGCAAATTACAATTCATAAAAAAATTGTTGCTACAAATGTGAATTTGATAGCATCCTTAATTGACAAACAAAAAAGCCGATTAAAATTTGACAGATAATTCAATAGACAAATTGATTGAGAATTCACCATAATATATTACACTTACCAAACAGACAGATTGAGAATTCAGAATTCAAACAAAGAAAGAGATTGGGAGAAATAAACTAAACAAACCAACATCGATTGAGAATTCAAATTTTAGAATTCAAACAAATTGAGAGAAATCAAAATTCAGAATGCAAGTAAATTGAGAGAACTCAAAATTCACCAGAATTCAGATCAATTTCAGAATTTGGATTTAGATCAAAATCAGAAGTGCAAAAGAACATTAGAACAAACATCTCAGCTGATCAAAACAAAAAAAAAAAACTATGAAACAAACAAGCCCATTAAATCATTGGAATGCATGATTTTTTTTCTCAACAGCAATGAAGAGAACATATTGAGAGAAGTTTGGAGTTCATACCCTTTGATTAATATGTTTGTTTCTATTTTTAACTCAGAAATCAAAATCTTGATGCAAAACGCACATAGCCATGAAATGAAGGACCAAATGCATCAAAACTAAAACCTGCGGGTCAGATGTATGATGCAGCTGCTGGCACTCCTTTAATGTGTGGAAAAATGTTTATAATTTGAAATGACAGAAAGTTTGAATTTGAAGGGATAGAAAGAAAACACGTGCATTCTCTTATTGCATGAGTCTTTGTATAATCATTTTTAGTATTTATTTTGTTCATACAACTTTTCCTTCTCCATATTCTTTTTCCAATTGGCAACACTCCAAAATGAGATCATTCTAATATACAATTTAAATAAGAATTAGAAATTCCTAATAGTCCTTGGCAAATACCACAAGTACAAGCACACTTTCATCCCCATTATTAATTAAGTTCTAGTGTTGTGCGGTTGATATTGCCAGCCAAACATTAAATTGCAAGAGAGCCAAACCCCTGCATCTTGTAAAACTATACAGTAGATTTGTGGAAGCTGTAGTGAAATTAGTGCTTTTGGGATTCCTCTGTAATCTAGTGTTTATTCTCTTGATTATCAATTTCTTGAAAAAGGGTGCCTACAACATAGAAGTAATACATATAAATCTCTTCACCCTATGACCCCAAGCCACCCTACTATCCAAAAATTATTTCAAGGCACACAATTTCATCTTGATTTCTTCATTATCTAAAACACTTGTTTGTGATTTGAAGCCTCTAGGACTCCATGAGTGCATCGTTATGTCATTTATGTTTTTTTATCATGTTGGCATTTCGTCGAACACCTTGAATGCATAATAAATTCACATACCTAGCCTCAAATTGCAAGAGTTTATAAGCTACAACCAACCCAATTCAAACTGAAATTGCAAAGTTGTGTAGTCGAGGAACAACTCAAATTCGGAAATATGCAAGATTGAAAGGACTTACTTGCAGGCAGACAACCGAAAGGAAGCCGGTGGGGTGACAACCAGGGCTGGCGGCAACGGAAGGAAGCACCGTCGGGAACGGGATCGAGGCTGCCGGAAGGAAGGCGATGGCGAGGAGCCAGAATCGCGTCTAAGTAGAAGTAATTGGAGAGAAATTAGGATTTCAATCAGAGAATTTCAGATTTGGGGATTTATGGGTTCGATTAAGCGAAACGGGGCGAAACCCATCGGAGTAGGAAGGGGCTAGTTCAAGAAGAATGGTTGATTGCCTGATTCAAGCCTCCAACACCAACGGCAGCGGAAGAGGGAAGGATAGACCTACAGTCACATCTCGAAGGCCAGAAGGCGATGATGCTCCAGCGGCCACTGAAGAGCCTCACTTATTTTTGTAATTTGCACATAAAAGCAGGGGCAATTTCGTCATGTCACTGTTCATAAGGGAACTCACTTTTTTTATATAGTATAGATAAACAAGTATTCCTATTCTTTTTTTCTTTATTTCTTTAATTTTAATAGTTTAGTAAGTGGATTAGTTGTCACTTACTAATTCAAAATGATTTTTGCAGCCTTATTCACCGGTACTAGATTCCCATTCAAACCGATCCGGATTCGATCAGTATATTAATCGTTAATTTATCATCAAGTTTTTTAAGTCCATAGTTGGTATCGAAATCCAACAAGGTGAAAAAGACAAGTGATATTCCGACATTTCTATGCTCATTTGCGTGTTTTCGTGTCAAGATGTTGTATATAGTTGAACCATGCCAAATTGCGTTAAATAAATTGCAATCCATCCATTTGTGTGATTTATTAAATTGATAATATGTTTTGGCATGTTAAATGGGCAATGTTATTTTTATAGGTTATTTAAATTAGATAAATGACATTATGTGCCCATATTCCATTAAGAATGCTTAAGTTATTGATTTTAGATTCGGGGTTTAGTGTGTTATAGAATGCGAATATATTAAATTAATGTTTTGGAAGATGAGCGCTTCCAAGTAAAGTATATAAACGATAATATAAATTAAATATGGAAGATGAGCGCTTCCAAGTTATATACAATATATATTATTATAAACTAGGAAGATGAGCGCTTCCTATCCAGTTTCATGAAGCTACGTTTCCGGACCCGGAAATGATCCACTGAGCGGACCCGTTCAGTGAATTTTGATACTAAAAGAAAATCCGAGCGGACCCGTACGGTATACTTAATCCACTGAGCGGACCCGTACGATATACTTAATCTTAAAATTAAATATGAGCGGACCCGTTCAGTACAGATTAAATATAAAGATCTTAATCTTGTAGCTCATTGGTTAAATTCTAGTTGTAAGTTTAAAGTTATACAATTATTTATAAGACGGTGATCGTAAATAAGTTGGTCATAATTTCAGCGTTTAATTATATTCCAGTCTCATTTAGGAATATAATTTCCTAGAGTGATTTATCACTCACACCAGTACAAATATAGGGGGTGAAGCACGGTAATTTGGGTACGGTTTTTTACAAGCGTGCTTATTTTTTTATTTTAAGCACGGTTTTATATTAAAAGTGTGTTCCCAACCCCAAATTCAACTAAAAGCACACGCTTTTCCATAAAACCGTTCTCTTTTATTTCTCAAAAAAATATTTAGACCGGTTTTCGTGTAAAGCGTGCTTAAAAAAATCAAAACGAACACGGTTTATTTTTCAAAGTGTGTTCCCAAAACCAGATTTGACTAAAAAAAACACGCTTTTCTATAAAACCATTCTCGTTTATTTGTAAAAAAATATTTAACCCGATTTTCGTGTAAAGCGTGCTTAAAAAATTACAACGAACACGGTTTAATTCTTAAAGTGTGTTCCCACAATCAAATTTAACTAAAACAAACACGCTTTTCTATAAAACCGTTGTCATTTATTTCTGAAAACTATTAAGCTCAATTTTCGTGTGAAGCGTGCTTAAAAATAAATTAAAACAAGCACGATTTCATTTTACAAGTGTGTTCCCAAAGCCAACTTTAACCAAAATCAACACACTTTTCTATAGAACCGTTCTCGTTTGTTTCTAAAGGAATAATTAGCTCGGTTTTCATATAAAGCGTGCTTAAAAAAATTAAAACGAACACGGTTTTATAAGAAAAGTGTCTTCCCAAAACCAAATTTAACTAGAGGGAACACATTTTTCTTTTAAAGTGTCTTCATTTATTTTTATAAACCGTTCTCAAAATTTTATTTTTTTTTATATTTAGAGTTTTTTTTATTAATTAGATTAAGTAAATGCACAAAGTTACAACAAAATTCCGTAGCTCGGGTGGCAGGAGTGTAAAGTGGACGAATTCAATATGAGGGTGTAAGAGGTCTTGGGTTCGACTCTTGGTTCGAGTGCGCAAGAGGTCTTGAGAGAAATATGAAAGAGCACACTTTTTATTTAAAGCATGCTTACAGAAATATGAAAGAGCACACTTTTCAGTTCAAGCGTTTTTATTATTAAGCACAGTTTGAAAAAAAGTGTGCTAAAACCTTTTTTTAGCACACTTCAATTGAAGCGTTCTTATAATTGGTCGTATGGCGTTTTTAAGAACACTTCAATACAAAAGCGTGTTTAAAATATGGGATCACGGTTAAATAGTAAGTGTGCTTGTTTGGGAGTGCACTCACTATAAGCACAGTACGAGAAGTGTGCTCCCATGCATTAAAAAAGCGTGCTCTAGTCCTCCTTTTTGTACTAGTGTCACATCCATTATTCTTCCTAACTTAAACAATCTCTAAGTTGAGTCAAGTCTTTATTTTGTATTTCATAATTCACATTTAAATAGTCTATATTACTATCTTTTGGACTATTTGGTTCATACCATTTTATGGTCAATGAATCTTTAGTGTAAAGTGGTATTTTATTTCATGTCGCCACTTGCTTGTTCTTAATTGAACTAACATCCCTATGTATTGTGGCGGCTGGTGCCTCTCGTTTGTATACGATGCATGAGACCTAAGTTGCAGGTATAGAGATCATAGTGAAGAAGTTCCGAAGGCGTTGGAGAACATCAATGGTCGTTTTAAATGTTTTGAAACAAAAAGGGTAATTCAAAATGTGTTCAATTGTGTTAATTATTTATCCGGTGTATTTAAAAGTCTTCCGTTGTACCAGTTAAATGATTGTAAATACTATTTAAAAATATAATTTCCTTTTGGTAAGAGTCTTCCGTTGTATTTACATTAATGCATGTTATCATCTTGTTTATGGGAGCATGGTTGCATGCCCCTATAAGCCTAAGGTAGTTACGAAGACATTAAAGTCCGAGTAATCACTTGCGCTACGACATCCCCTCGTTTACAGAAGGGGGTGTTACAGAAGGTGGTATCAGAGCTAAAGGTTTTACAACAGAAATTTAAAATGTCTTTTGTTTTAAATATGTTTTCCAAAGGTTCTTTAAAGACCCGTGACCGATGTCTCCAACCAAGACTTCCTTCGATCGTTACAAACCTTTTAGAAATACCAATGTGGGTACTGGTATTTCATACTTCTAATATGGATAATAGAAACAACGATGTAGTTTTCATGTTGTAGGATAAGCTGATTGTGTGATCTCCTTATGATTAGAAGTTGTGATAGTCGAGAAAAGTATTGATAAGACTTCAATCCCTAGGTCATGGAGAACCAGTACAACTTTAATCTCAATAACGAGAATGCTAGCCAAGAATTTGTCGGCAACCCTAGGAACATCCCAAGAGATCAAGTGGGTGATCAAGAAAATGTTAACCCTCCGCTTGTAGTGGAAGAATTAAATGCTGCCACCCTACGAGCTATTCAACCATTGGTTCAAACTGCAGTAGCACAAGCTTTAGCATGGACTCAACATGCACAACCAGTGATTCAACCAGGCCACGTTATTCCAATTGCACAGGTGCAAGCACCGGGCCAAGGAGATACTTATGGTCGAGCTTTGAAGTATGTGAATATGATGAAACCTGATGACTTTGATGGTTCAGGTGAACCTTACAAGGTAGTGGAATAGCTTACTCATATCGAGAAGATCTTCAAAGGGGTTGTTTGCACTGAAGCGAACAAGGTGAATATAGTAGCACTACAATTAAAGGGAGAAGCCAGTCAATGATGGGAGTCAGTGAGACCTTCTATGGAAGCCAAGGAGATACTTATGGTCGAGCTTTAAAGTCTGTGAATATGATGAAACCAGATGACTTTGATGGTTCAGGTGAACCTTACAAGGTAGTGGAATGGCTTACTCATATCGAGAAGATCTTCAAAGGGATTGTTTGCACTGAAGCGAACAAGGTGAATATAGTAGCACTACAATTAAAGGGAGAAGCCAGTCAATGATGGGAGTCAGTGAGGCCTTCTATGGAGGCCAACCTAACCTGGGATGGTTTTAAAGAGAGAATTACCAATCAATACTTCTCTCCATCCCTAAAAGCAGCGAAGAGGAAATAGTTCCTCTACCATGATAACCAAGGTCTAAAGCTTGCTCAATTGTTAACAAAGTACTATAGACTACTTCCCTAGGCTGGTAATCTGATCCAGTCTGAAGCTGATAAAATCATGTACTTTCATGAGGGGGTGTACCACGAATAAAGTTACAAATGCTCCAGTGTGACTACGAGACGCTAGATCAGTATATCGATGCAACTTATCAGGTAAAGGCCACACTAGAGAAAGGTCGGAAGGACCGATAACTATTTGAACAAAAGAAGGGAAAACAGTTACATATCGGTACTAAGAGGGCTACTCCAACTATGCCGATGGGTGGATCAGTGTCGAATCAACATCAGACCCAAGCACAATCAGTTCAAAACTCTACTAGATTGACCAGGCAAAGTGGTCAAGGTATCCAATTTCACAACTACGGCAACCCGGATCATTTGAGGCCCCAATGTCAAGAGGTGGCTCAAATTTGTCGAGGTTGCGGGAAGCCGGGACACATGGTCAAATTCTGTAGATTCAAAAATCAAAATCCCATCCAGTCCCAACAAGGTTCGTTTGTTCCCACAAAGTCAGCAAACTAGTGGCAAGGCCAAGTTTCACAATCTCGATACAATCAAAAAGGGAGCCAGACTCAAGCAGCATCAGAGCCCACCATTCAAAACAAGGGTTAGGCTCCAATAAAAAAGGGAGCCAGACTTCAGCAAGTGCATCCGTGTCCGGGCGAAGCGGACCCGCAAAACAAGGGAAGTACAACCATATCCATGCCTGAAAATTATAAACCATTAGATCACTTATTATATGTAACTCAGAAGCAAAGGAACATATTTACCGTAATAAAGAAACATGTTACCTGCAACAGTGCAGCACACCCACGTAGGCCTTTAGCCTCGCCTATCCTGGTCTCCCATAATCCTCGGTAGAGGAAGGCAAGCACTCCTGCTCCCCAAGCTAGTATCCCGGAGTGCGGAAAGTCCCAAACTAGCCCGAACAACGAGAAGTGTACGCGACTTTCGGACTTCTCGATGAAGAGCGTCGCACCCAGCAGCTTAGCCAAGAAAGAAACGGCAAGGTCGTGATGGCGCTCTCTAGCAGCTGGGGTACGGTCGTCCCACTGATCCCGACGGTGGTCGTGCCTCTCCTCCCACCAAGTCGTCAACTTTGGGGTGGGTGCTCCGCAAGCCTTCTTATGCTTGTTCAGCAGGGCCGCATTCCAACAAAACAACTGCTGCAGTAGAGGCTCCAGCTGTAGTGGAAGATATTCAGGGAGAGGTTCACAAGGCAATCCCTCAATCGGCAGCCCCATCAGACAAGCGACGTCGTAGAGGGTGATGGTCATCTCGCCCCATGAGAAGTGGAAAGTTTTCGTCTCCGGATGCCAGTGATCTATGAAAACAGTCAACAACTGGGCATCCACTCCGTCCCAGTTCAAATCAAGCAGCCCTAGTTGACCAGACTGAGCTGCCACCTGCACCCATGTCCCAGAACCCTCGTACATGTAGTACCAGAACGGAAGGAGGTGTGAAGCCCGATGATGAACCTTCAGCAATTTATGCTGAAAGATCAGGTCTGTCTAGAGCCAGTGTGCCCTGTGGTGCCTAAACGAGACCAAAAGATCTCCTGGAGGCAACTCTCCAACGGGGAGCTCATCGTCCCCCTTCTCCTCGGCCCTTCCTCCTCCTACTCGGCCCCCTCCTCCTCCTCGCCCCCCTCCTCCTCGCCCCCCCTCCTCCTGAGCCGCCACCCCATCCTTGGGCGCCGCCCCCTATGGCGCCTGAGCTGGCCCCTGCATATGTCCTCCCCCATTTCCTCCTCACCAGCCACCAGATGATCCTCCCCATCCTCCTCGTCACTGTCATCACCGATCTTCTCCTGATTGAAATGAAGATCCTCCGCTACATCCTACCGTGTGTCATCCGCTACCACAGTAGGTGTAAAGCAGCCACTTGCGGCTGCGATGACCTCAGCCCAATCAGCGTCTCCATGAGCGTGTCCGGAGGTATTGGCATCAGCCCTGCGATCCAAAAGCCCAGTAGTCATGCCGAAGAATGTACCATTAGCGTCCACATGATCCTCCGCTAACGACAGCGTCGGGTGTGTATCAGGCACAACCGCCGTATCTCTCACGATCATAGTCTCTTGCTCCGCAAGAGCCATGAGATCTGACACCATCCACGAAGACGAGTCAGTGATGATGACCTCCACTGGATCGGCGCTCTCTACGGCATGTGAAGGCATGTTGCGGTCTCACCCGAGAACGATGCGAACGGTCCCGTCAAGCCGCCTCATCCGAGAATCCTATTAAATTTTGAACTACTTTTTAAATATATTATTTCATTTAAGTTGAATTTCATATTCACCACTCTATTAAAATGTTCTATTTCATTCAAAAATTTAATTTTCGATCCGCTTACAATAGTTCACTTTATTTCATTTTAGTTGTAAAAAAATTTCGATGTAATTTCTTTTTGTCTATTTCGACAAATTGTTTCTATAATTTGTTTTTAAACATCTTATCTTGTAACAATTTATTTCTACAATTTGTTTTCGTATGTTTCTATAATTTGTGTCTATAATTTTTTTAGAACATCTTAATTTGTAACAATTTGTTTCTATAATTTAGTTATTCGATATAAAATTAAACAATTAAATAGCAAGGTAAAATGAAACATTAAATCGCTCAAAAAAAATTAAATAAATTCATACTAACCGATGGAGTACTCGTCAGGGGAGAAACCTCCTGGTTACGCCTCTTCCGGCCAGCACCGGCTCTTCTACCACCGCCACCACCCCCATCACCGGCGGTCCTCCCGGAGCCACCACCACCATGAACTAGATTACCACCACCACCAGCCCCGGCGCCGGATCCACCTACCTCGTGGCCACCGCCTCCTCTCCCTGAGCCGCCATCGCCTCCGTGCCCCACACCTCGAGCACCACCTCCTCGGCCGCCTCCTAGCCCTAATCCCCCATAACCACCGCCTACGCCAACACCTTGGCCAGCACCTCCTCGCCTGCCTCCACCCACGACCACCATCTCTTCTCCCGCACCTCGCCCAGATCCGCCATCGACGGCGCCTTCATGACCTCGTCCTCGGGATCTCACCATCGATCTCTCCCTCTCTCTTGCCGGAATTACTCTCTCGCCTGAATCGCTCTCTCCCTCGAATCGCTGGCGTGTGTGGAGGAAGAAGAACAACGTCGGTTTCGATGTTGTGCTTTATATAAAAAGAAGCAGAACGTCGAATCCGACGTTGTGTACAGCTGGACAACATCAAATCGAACGTTGTGGTTCGAAACGTCACCTGACGTTTCGAAACCCAACCTTCCATCCGTTGTAATTCAAATTACAACCTCCGTTTGAATGTTGTGTTTTATTTTTTGTTGCAAATTGAACTTGTCATATTTTGTTCGATTTTAAAGGGGAAATAAACGATTTTATTGTATGTACAGTAAAATAACATACAATTCATATCTTGGTCTAGATTGAACCGAAGATATGTGTGGATTTTGGATAACTTTTACTCGTAATGGAAGTACGGTATGAATTAATACATTTATGGAAATGTACGTTCACACTTGTATGTAAAAATCGATCAAGATTCCAAATTATGGGAAATTGAATCCCTAAAGCCAAAGGTACACACTATCACAGTAATTAAATGCAGATTCTACATTGCACATCTTTATCTGATCTACGCCTGATCTAGTATATATAACCAAATTGGTTTCATTTTCGGGCACCTCCATCTCCATTAAACATTTCTGTCATTATCAAATATGAAAATGATAATACATATATTACTTACAATGAGTCTACATATAACCAGTTACGGGGTACTAACGTAACTGGGTGTACAACTAACAACAGACTCATCTAGATTGGTAAAGATGTCGATTTGCACCTCGATGAACGTGTACTGTCGCAACCTATCATTTCCTAGGCCCACTACCATCTCAATCACGAACGTCGTAACTTCACGGATACAATGTCGACATACATCTCGGTAGAAAATGTCCAACATTTCTGTAATCCTATTTCCCCATTCGGATAGGTAGGCCTCTCGGTCGTTGATATACATCATTGCGTCGTGGTGGAATCCGAACTCCGTCGGCACCGATCTTCTTGAGCCAAATTGACATACGACGCGAAAAAGACAACATGGGAATGCCTGCTTGTACTTCCGGTGTTGGCAGTTGCAATCGCTTTCGTTAGGTGGATAACGGTGTTTCGTCCCTCTAATTTGGTAGCTGATCCCCTCAGACGTTACTTCGTCCTTTGTGAAGTAATTGGGGTGTCTATTGGGATTAGACATTAGGTAGCATAAATGTGAAAGGGGTCGGGGTGGATGGATAGTGGGTGTGGGTGGCTTTTATAGGCACTTCACAGTAAGACATTGGATCAGACGTTGCATAGGATTCTGCAACGTTGGAACCAACGTTCCATATGAACACCCTAGGGCAACCCTATATGCGTTGGGTATGCAAGGGTTGCTAGGGTTAAGAAACGCTCTATCTGACGTTGCTTTGGGTAAAGCAATGTTTTATCGGACATTGCATATGATATTGCAACGTCGGAACCAACGTTACATAGGGCTACCCTAGGGCAACCTTATGCGTAGGGTATGCAAGGGTTGCTAGGGTTAAGCAATGTCGAAGACAATGTTGCATGTGGTATAACAACGTTTTATCCGACGTTGCATAGGATTCTAAAACGTTGGAACCAACGTTGCATATGAACACCCTAGGGCAACCTTATATGCGTAGGGTATGCAAGGGTTGCTAGGGTTAAGCAACGTTCTATCCGACGTTGCTTTGGGTATAGCAATGTTTTATCCAACGTTGCATTTCGATCTGCATTTTCCGTCGATGTTGTTGCAGGAGGATGGCCAAGAATGAAAATATAAATAAATATAAAAGCAGACTGACTCCCTGTCTCAATAAATAAATACAAGACATCCTCCCGTTATAGTAGAAGGCAGTCAGGATCGATCCATAAGGAAACGTGTCATCTCCCATCTTTTAAGTTCCAGATCTCAACAGACAATCAAACAGACAGACAGAAATAACAGAGAAAAGCAGAAAAGAAACGAAAGCAGAAAACGTTTGGTCGATGTCGAGTGCTGTTACTCGATATTGAGTAGAAAAATCGACCAACAATGCTCAATATCGACTGACAGAAAGCAAAACCAAGCAAAGTAACTCGACCTCGACAAATTCAACTCGACATCGACCAAATTCCCTCGATGTCGACCAAATCTTCCCGATTTTGAGTAACAACATAAACTTAATTCGAAGCTTTTTGCAACACAGAACACGATTTTGATGAAATAAAATCAATAAACTAAAAACTTCCAAGATCAGGGTTTCAACACCACAACGATGACCATGTAAAATAACACATAAAGGCATAAAAGATCATGTTTTTCATCAAATAACTTTCGTTATTAACAAATATGAAGATATAGGCTTTCGCTTAAACCCTAATTGTTACTAACCCTTTTCACATAATTAATCCAAGTTGTATTAAGATCACTTTCGCTTCAATAACACAAACGAGGATCACCTTCAACTTTCGCAAAAGAATCATGCTCATAGGAATAGAAGATGAATTGCATAAAAAGCTGGTACCTTTTACCGCATCACCTCACATGGCTACCGTCGGGCTCACCCCGACCCTAGAAGTTGGTTGACTACTCGTTCTTCATCATGAATAAAGACATCAATAATAAAAGGAAATAACTTTGCATTAAATTAAACTAAAGGAAGCTTACAACCGAACAAGCCAAATCCGCTCTCGCCTTTCCACCTTGCTCTCGCCACAAGCTCTCTCTCTACTCTCTATGTAACTAATTGTAACTGGAATTGAATTAATAAAATCCAGCCCCTAAGGCTTTATTTATAGGCTTCATTCCCTTTCTAATTAGGAAAGAAAACTATATCTTAATCTATATCTATCTATCTTTTATCTAAAGATTAAAACATGGAAATAAATAAATAAATCTAAACGGAATTATATCTAATTGTGGATAAATCCTCCTTGGACTTGATAGATCTTGATAGAATTTTCCCTTGCGGATATCTCCATTGGATTCGGGATAGAAATTTAACGAGACCCGGATACCCTCGGAATCGGCTTCTGGGCACCACTCGATATCGAGTAGCTTCACTCGATATCGACCTGGCATTTTTCCAACTTCACTTCAGCTGCTCGATACTGGCTCCAAAGGCGAAAATCGACTTATGTTTACTCGATATTGAGTTGAGGTACTCGATATTGACTTGCAGCTTTCGGCTTCAGCTTCTTCGTCGATTCCGGGGTCTTCATCTCGATCTGGGGCAACTCGATATCGAGTACAGCAACCCTATATCGACCAATTTTCTGGACTTAGTCGATTCTGGCTCTTTCTGGGTGGAAATCGACTGATGTACTCGATATTGACAAGGCTTAGTCGATATCGACCAATGTGTTGTCGAGTAGATTTCCTTCTTTCAAGCTTGATTTGTCCTGGTTCCGCTGCTCCTTGACCTCGGACTTCTGTAGTTGACTTCCAGCTTTTCCTCCTTTTTCAGAACTACTGTAAATTGCTTCGATTTATGTGAAATTAAACAGTAACTGGTGTAGATTCCATAATTTAGCAAATAAGCATAAACTACATGGATTATGTACTACTCTAGCCCAAATGTATGAAATGCATGCAGAAAATGATATAAAAGTAACTATAAAACATGGCAAATTAGGCTCACAACAAACACCCCATACTTAAGCTTGCTTGTCCTCAAGCAATACTTTTAATTGTCATTTAGGGAAAGAAATCAAAACTCTCAACATATTAGACGTGTCCGGTCTTCCCCTTGGGATTTGTTTCTGTTTGTCCAGGGAGTTGCCTGGTCGGTCCTGGAATTTGTGCCGCGAATTGACCCATCTGGGTCTCTATGTTCCTCTTCCAGATATCCAGGTCTCCAAATCTTGTATTGATGTTCTAGAGCTGATTGTTGATGGTCCCTTGATTACGGCGCATCTCGTCAAGGATGAGGTGTAGATCATCCTTCCTCTGGTCCCTTTCCGGATGTCCTGGAGCTCGGTATGGCTGGGGGTTCCTAGGGGCACCTTGGTTCCTTTGTGGTTCATAGAACCTTTGGTCCCCCATATAGCGATTGGGACCCCCTGCGTAAGCTACCTCCTCATGGGTTTCTGCCATCATGACTTGCTCCGTGTGTGGGCATTTAGTAGTGGCATGCCGCTGGGAGCCACATTCGATGCAGGGCTGGTTGGCACAAAGATACTTGATTTGCTTGAGGAGCTTGCGATTCTGATCTCTGTAGGACTACTCCTTGACATCTGGGTCGATCTCCTTAGAAGGCTCATAGAGGGGCATGGATGGGGCTGGCCTGGCATACGCATTCTCATCATAGTTTGTCGAATCCCCATACTTATTGTCGAAGTTGGTAAGCTTGTCAAGGGTAGCTCATGCGTCAGCTGGTGCCATCGCCAGATACTCATAATGAGTATACTTGTTGATCCTATCCTTAGCGGCGAGATCAAGAGAATGGAAGAAGATCTCCTGAATGACATAGGGTGGCTGCCCATGTGTAGGGCAGGATCGTAGTAGATCCTTGTATCAGCCCCATGCTTTTGCTAGCGGTTCCCCAGGCTTCTGTTTAAAAGTTGTAATCTTCTGGCGGAGGAGCGCTGTCTTGGCAAGAGGAAAGAATTTGTTGAGAAATTCCTGCTTTACCTCAGCCCATGTTGTGAGGGATCGTGGAGGGAGAACTTCAAGCCACTTCAATGCTGGACCAGCAAGAGACTAACGGAAAGCCTTCATCTTGATATATTCCAGAGTAGTACCTTCAGCAAAAGTATGGCATATATCAGAAAAATTGGTAATATGTTCAAGAGGGCATTCATTATATCTTTCATATAAAGCATTATTTTTAATCTCAATTAGCAAAGCAATGCGAATTTCATAATTATTTTCAGGGAATAGAATGGCCGATTCTGACACGACGAGAGTTGGGTGCATGTAATCCTCTGCAGTGCTAGGGTATTGGGAAAGCTCAGCTTCCACCTGCCTCCTTCGCTCACCTTCCTGCTCACTGCGTGCTCTCTCAGCGGCGAGAGTAGGATTTTTGGATTCTATTTCCGCCGTAAACCTCTGTATCAGTTGTTCTTGTGTTTCTACGGCCGCCATGGCTCTTTTCAATTTAGCGTGGACGTGTATAAGGCATTCCGGGTCGTCCAAGGCGTCAAACTCAGGTTGTTGACTAGAACGGCGCATACACTGCAATATCAAAACTTAAAGAAAAAGTGAGATCTAACTACCTAAGGCGCGAATGATCGCTTCCCCGGCAACGGCGCCAATTTGTTATTGCAAGAGGATGGTCAAGTATAAAAATATAAATAAATATAAAAGTAGACTGACTCCCTGTCTCAGCAAATAAATACAAGAATTCCTCCCATTGTAGTAGAAGGCAGTCAGAATAGATCCACAAGGAAGCGTGTCAGCGCCCGTCTTTTCAGTTCCAGATCTCAGCAGACAATCAAATAAACAGACGGAAATAACAGAGAGAAGCAGAAAAGAAACGAAAGCAGAAAGCAAAACCAAGCAAAGTAACTCGATATCGAGTAGAAAAATCGACCAACAATGCTCAATAATGACTGGCAGAAAGCAAAACCAAGCAAAGTAACTCGACCTCGACAAATTCAACTCGACATCGACCAAATTTCCTTGATGTCGACCAAATCTGCCCGATTTCAAGTAACAACAAAAACTTAATTTGAAGCTTTTCGCAACACAGAACACGATTTTGATGAAATAAAATCAATAAACTAAAAACTTCCAAGATCAGGGTTTCAACACCACAACGATGACCATGTAAAATAACACATAAAGGCATAAAAGATCATGTTTTTCATCAAATAACTTTCGTTATTAACAAATATGAAGATAGAGGCTTTCGCATAAACCCTAATTGTTACTGACCATTTTCACATAATTAATCCAAGTTGTATTAAGATCACTTTCGCTTCAATAACACAAACAATGATCACCTTCAAATTTCGCAAAAGAATCATGCTTATAGGGATAGAAGATGAATTGCATAAAAAGCTGGTACCTTTTACCGCATCACCTCACATGGCTACCGTCTGGCTCACCCCGACCCTAGAAGTTGGTTGACTACTCGCTCTTCATCATGAATAATGACATCAATAGTAAAAGGAAATAACTTTGCATTAAATTAAACTAAAGAAAGCTTACAACCGAACAAGCCAAATCCGCTCTCGCCTTTCCACCTTGCTCTCGCCACAAGATCTCTTTCTACTCTTCATGTAACTAATTGTAACTTGAATTGAATTAATAAAATCCAGCCCCTAAGGTTTTATTTATAGGCTTCATTCCCTTTCTAATTAGGAAAGAAAACTATATCTAAATCTATATCTATCTGTCTTTTATCTAAAGATTAAAACATGGAAATAAATAAATAAATCTAAAAGGAATTATATCTAATTGTGGATAAATCCTCCCTGGACTTGATAGATCTTGATAGAATTTGCCCTTACGGATATCTCCATTGGATTCGGGATAGAAACTTAACATGATTCAGATACCCTTGGAATCGGCTTTTGGGCACCACTCGATATCGAGTAGCTTCACTCGATATCGACCTGGAATTATTCCGACTACACTTCAGCTGCTCGATACTGGCTCCAGAGGCGAAAATTGACTTATGTTTACTCGATATCGAGTTGAGGTACTCGATATCGACTTGCAACTTTCAGCTCCAGCTTCTTCGTCAATTCCGGGGTCTTCAGCTCGATCTGAGGCAACTCGATATCAAGTACAACAACTCGATATCGACCAATTTTCTGGAATCAGTCGATTCTGGCTCTTCCTAGGTGGAAATCGACTGATATACTCGATATTGACAAGGCTTAGTCGATATCGACCAATGTGTTGTCGAGTAGATTTTCTTCTTTTCAGCTTGATTTGTCCTAATTCCGCTGCTCCTTGACCTCGGACTTCTGTAGTGGACTTCGAGCTTTTCCTCCTTTTTCAGAACAGCTGTAAATTGCTTCAATTTCTGCGAGATTAAACAGAAACTGGTGTAGATTCCATAATTTGGCAAATAAGCATAAACTATATAGATTTTGTACTATTCTAGCCCAAATGTATGAAATGCATGCAGAAAACAATATAAAAGTAACTATGAATCATGGCAAATTAGGCTCACAACAGTCGACATCGACTCACTTCAGTCGATGTCGAGTTAATTGAACCGATATCCAGTGAAATTGAAAGTGAATATAAACATGTGTTCTTCTTCTTATTAGATTATATTCAAGCGAATTTGAAAGTAAATTATATGTCAATGTATCTTCTTATTAGGTTTCATTGAACCGAATATGAAAATGAGTCAATATTCAACGTCTTAGTTATTCTTATTAGAATATATTCAAGCGAATATGAAATTGAGTCATAATTCAACGTCTTAGTTCTTCTTATTAGGTTCTATTCAAGCGAATTTGAAAATAAATCATATGTCAATGTATCATCTTATTCGGTTTCATTGAACCGAATATGAAAGTGAGTCATAATTTAAGGTCTTAGTTATTCTTATTAGATTATATTCAAGCGAATATGAAAATGAGTCATAATTCAACGTCTTAGAGTTCATACGGTTAAAATCATAAGGTTCCATTCAAGCGAAAACGAAAATGATTCATATGTCTATGTTTTAATCTTCATATTTGTACTTCTTCAATTCATACGGTTAAAATCAAGAGGATTACATAGAGTTCACATCGCAGGTGCATTACCTAATATATAACATATAGAATAAACAAACTGTTGCCCCAAATCGTACATTGAATACACAAAATCAATTGGATCAGTTGCCCCCAACAGACTCAGCAGGTGCCATTGGTTGAATCTGTATCAGCGCTTGCTGGAATGCGTAAGTCTCCATAGTTGCTTGTGGGGTCGCGCTACTAAGTCCACTAGGTATTGGGCAAAGCTGCGAATACGCGAAAGACTCACGTCGTTGTACAAATTTTTTATATTATCCTTTGTCTGTGTGAACACGCGAGTATAGTGCGACTCAGGGTCAATGTCGACTTCCATACAACGGAAATAGACCTCCCTTGACCTCTCAGACCTGCGACGACACTGCATAGAAAATAAATTGCATGGAAATAAAATATGATACTTCTTGTGCTTGTAGTTGCAAATGTGACGTTCAGCTGGCACGCTGTGTCTCATCACTCTAATAGTGTAACGGGTGCCATCCGAGAACTCAACTGTCTTGACGAAACTGTAAGGAGTTGAAGGCACGGTAGAGGAGGGCTTTTGGCTGTTGGGTGTTTGGGGTGAGAATGTGGAGAGGGGGGGGGGGGGGGGGGGGCGAAGGGGTCTTATATGGTGCCCCCAATTACAACGTCGGTTTTGATGTTGTAAGTGTTACGTTCCCACAATACAACGTCTAAACTGATGTTGTAATTGGGTCCATTTACCCTTTACAACGCTGGATTCGACGTTGTGAATGGGAACACATTCCCCAATTACAACGTCCAATTTGACGTTGTAGTTGGATAATGTAACCATTGACAACGTCGACTTCAATGTTGTAAAGGGTATATTCCCCAATTACAACGTCAAATATGACGTTGTGAAGAATGACCCATAGAACGCGGAAATTGACGTCATGTATGGTCCCTTTCGGATTCCCTTATATTTCTCCACCAGCAGGCCGAATGACTGCATCCCTTCACCTCACAATTCAAGACATTAGTAATTTCATTCATAGATACGAAAATGTCATCCTCAGAAAGTGAAGAAGGATGGAGGTGGCACGAGTTGAAGCTCCTGCACCACGAAGCAATGTCATCCCGCAGGTAAAATCCTATGGATGTATTATCTGTCGCTATGTTTTTTTCATTATCATGTTTAACCTGAAGCAAAGATATACAATTTAAGTAATATCAAGTGCATATACATTGTTATGTCTTTATCCAGTTTCCAGACATTACAAATGTGTTTACCTACAGCCGTATTTGGCAAAGCCATAACAAAATGGTCGACCATTTCAAGAAACTCGGCGTGAAGAACAACATGGTCTTAGTAATCAAGCGATTGTGGTCTACCGCTGCAATCCGACCGGGTGGCGTGTTGTTAGCGTGCGAGCAATATGGGGTGTTTCGCAGAAGGGGGAAGCGGATTCGTAGCACGCAGAGCAACAAAGCAACTGCCCGTTCTCCTTATTCGGTCATGAGGGGGGACCGAGTAAGTGGACGATGACCGTGCAAAATAGAACGCACAACCATCACCTCCCTCAACGATTGAAGGGTCATGCTTACGCGGGAAGGATGACACTAGGGGAGAAGAAAATGTGCAAGTGGTTGAAAGATATAGGAACTCCGCCGAAGGCCATCTTGTACGGGCTACGGCAAGCATATGCGAATAGCGTCACCTAAGCGCGGTCACATAATTTATAGTTTAGTTTGTTATATAGTTTCATAATTTATACATAATAGATTATATATTTTCATTATATTTTATAGTTTTATGATATTTTATAGTTTAGTTTCATGATATTTTATAGTTTCAAATTTATTTTGTAAAAATATATTAAAATATATTAAAATACATTACAAAATATATTCAAAATCAAACACAATAAAAAGACATTAGTATAACATTAAAAGTCATTAAAAACTTTAAAATATATTATAATACAATAAAAAATATATTAAAATACAATAAAAAAAACATTAAAAGTCATCACATTCTATACATTAAAATACATTAAAAGTCATTACAAAACATACATTATAATATATTAAAATGCAATAAAAGACATTAGTATAACATTGAAAGTCATTAAAAACTTTAAAATATATTAAAATATATTAAAATACATTAAAAATACATTAAAATACAATAAAAAACATTAAAAGTCATTAAAAAACATACATTAAAATACATTAAAAGTCATTACAAAACATACATTACAATATATTAAAATAAATTAAAATACAATAAAAGACATTAAAATAAAAAAGATTAAAATATATTAAATAGAAAGTAACAGGTTTTTAAAATTTCATAACACCAGGCGGCAGGGAGGCTCTTGAGGGGGGATGGTACCCTCCGGCCAGTTAGACACGGCGACCGGGCAACGGTCAGTCATATTGTGGAGGAGAGCGTACCCCATGACATTCACGGTCGGACACATACCGTTGATGATCTATTGATGTCTGCAGAGAGCTTTCAGCAGTCCATGGGGACCCCACTGGCCGACGAGTTAGACATCTTCTGAGGGGGTTTGCCAGATTTCCATCCTTCTAGCGATGCGACGATGGGGTTGCAGCCTTCTTAGGAGCCCCCCGAGGTACTGAGCAGCTGCGTCACAGATGTAGTTGCGGGTCGACGGACTGGCATGGCTAGAACGCCTCCTCGTCTACCCCCCACCATCCCCGAGGCATTTACATCCGGCACCCACGACGTCGAGGCTTCTACATCCACACACATACCACCCGTGGTTTCTCTGGCTTCGGCGGATGACAGCATTCCGGACGTCGCGGAGGAGGTCGGCGACGGGCAGGAGGGGCAGCCCAACAGGCAGGAGGGGCATCCCGGGGGGCATGGGCAACCAGAGCCCGTGCCCATCCCTGCGCAGGATGCTGCACCGGCTGCGCAGGTCGACCCATTCTTGCCGCCGGGTGATCTACTGGTGTCTTACAGGCACCACCGAGTGTATCGGGTGAGGAGTGAGCCGACTTTGGATCTGTCTTTGCTGAAGTTCCACCGTCGGGCGACTCGCCTTCATGATTTTTACCCCTACATCTTCGAGGGCCTAGGGACCTGGTGGCAGGATCTGTTTCCATCGGACATCCCTCAGCTGCGGGACCTCCATTGGGAGGGTGTGGACGAGTACACGGTCACCGGGTTCATAGAGCATTGGCACCCGGAGACCAACTCCTTCCATTTTTCGTGGGGCGAGATGACCATTACGCTACACGACGTCGCCTGCCTCCTAAGGGTTCAGATTGAGGGTCTTCCGTTTTTGTCACACCTACATCCGGCGGAGCTGATCCCCACGGTCGCTGAGTACTACCAGTTGACCCAGCAGGCCCTGATCTCATACAGACATGCTGGCGGCCCGCTAGTTGCTTGGCTGAAGGACCGGTGCATTGCGAGACACGGCCCACTCTTCGACCCTGCGCCCACTGATGACCCCTGATGCCGTGGCTGATCCGGAGCAGATTCGACTCCGCATGCATACCGGAGGGGGGCAACCAGAGGATGACCCTGCTCAGCGTCGGTTTCTGCACATCGGTTTCCTCGCCACCGCCATCGGTGCGACTTTGTTTGTGGACAAGTTGCAGAGCCGCATCTTATGGAAGATGTTCGACCTGGTTTGGGACATCGAGAGGACGGCTACCATAGCTTGGGGTGCAGGTGCCCTTGCCTGTCTCTACAGAGGCCTAGGTGAGGCTCTCGAGGAGGTGCGAAGGGTTTGGATAGCTGCATACCGCTTCTACAGGTACGAGACCGCTTCATCAGGTGGTAGGACTTACTCGATAGGTGGCAGGACTTACTCGACGAGGGTCGCTTCATCAGGCTTGCCGATCACAGACGCACCATCGAGGACTGTCAGGCCGGTGTCACTGCTGATTACTTGGCCTGATACGCATCGCAGAGCCGGCTGTACTGCTGCCCACGATGCCACCCCATCCAGACCCTCCGGCGCCCGTCCACCCGATCGCGTTGGATCCGTGGGTGGACCTTACGCATCCCCCTATTATCCCTCCGACGGTAGGGGCCCGCCTGGATGAGCTAGAGGGCTTTTGGCGGGCGCTGGCTACCGACCCTAGGATTTACGAGCTGCTAGATGAGGTGGGTGCCATTTTGGATGATGCTATACGCCATCCTCCTAGACAGTGATGTATTTGTATACTTTTACGGATTTTGCAGTATCTATCTATATTATACTTTTGTGTTACGGCTTTCGTATCAATATTATACTTTTATGTTACGAAAACATTAATGTTACGAAAATGACAACGTTAAGAACGAAAACGAATACGTGAATAACGAAAACGAATACGTTGAAGGAGTTAGGGTTTAGGGTTGGGGTAGGGTTAGGGTTTAGGGTCGGGGTAGGGTTAGGGTAGAGTTAGGGTTTTGGGGGGGTTCGGGTTTGCACGTTCTTATAGACGTGCATATGATGCACGTCCATAGGAACGCGCATTCATGCACGTCCATAGGAAGGCGCATGAATGCACGTCCATAAGAACGTGCATTTATGCACGTCCATAGGAACGTGCATATGATGCGTTCTTTTGACGCCTCCTCTACCTATTTGAATCGGAACGGAATAGGTTGAATCCGCCCCCTCCAAAACCAAATAAAGTCCCACGTTGTTCGATATGGCCGAGTCACAAGACAATCGTCTTCTCCCAGTTCGCCAGGTACGGATACGTTTCGTATAGTTCAATTATTCCATTTGCTTTGTGTTATGTTTATATGTCCACTCATGGTATTACAGTATCGAGACTTCACACCCGAGTTCTCGGACCCAAGGGTTTGGAATGACCGTGACGAAATGGTACTACTACGACTTCAGACGAAATCCGGATGAAGACAACATCTTGAGCGACCTCTTCCTGGCGCATCCTGACGGGATACGGCTTCTCCGAAGGTTCCATTACGTCATCGTTATGGACAACACGTACAAAACAAATGTGTAAGTTACTTAATTACGATTACATTATTGCACATATAGCCAATTAGAAAGTATTTTACATGTAACATATTTACACTTGCAGATATGGGATTCTATTGTGCGAGGTGGTCGGGTTCACACCCTCAAACAAGACTTACTGCATCGCCTATGCCTTCATGTCGAAAGAGAACGAAGACACATACGCCTGGGTGTTGCGTCAGCTTCGGATCTTGCTTGGGACGGTTCAGCCTCAAGCTATCATGAGTGATCGAGAGCTAGGTCTCTTGGCGGCGCTGAATGTAGTCTTCCCCGACGTCCAGCATCTCCTTTGCTAGTTACACGTGACGAGAAGATGCGAGGAAACTGCTCTGATGATCACGAAGAATTTAAACTACGCTGGCAACTTTAAGGGCAACTGCTGATGGTTGTTCGAATCGAGGTCGGAGGAATCATTCAATCGACGTCGTCGGGCGTTACACGCTGTATGACACCCATTCCCAGGTGTGGTGGCGCATTTAGAGGCGGTGTGGCTTCCACACAGTAGGAGCATCGTATGATTCTATGTAGATAATGTCTTCCATCTCGGCACCCGTACGACAAACAGGTACAACCTTACTTCATATCTCCCATTACAATATGATATAACATCGAATATTTAGTGGTATGCACTCCAATGTGTACATAGTTGAGGGTCAACACAAGGTTTTGAAGGAGGCACTTCACTCATCGACTGGTGCCTTTCGAATTGTGATCGATGCAATCCATAGAGTCAACAATTGTTAACCGCATGAGCTGCAAACTGCTTAGGAGATCGACCGCTTCAAATGGACAACAACGGCGTATAAAGTCAACCTTTTCGATGAGGTAAAGACTTTAATCTCGAAAAACTGCTTCGATTATCTGTACAAGATGTGGCAGGATGTCGTGAACCAAAAGGTTCCTCTGCAATGCACGGACCGACATTGGAGGGTTTTTTACGGGATCCCTTGTGTCCATGAGATTCAGGCATACGTCAACTCCGGTACTCCGATACCCGCCGAGGACATCCACCCATCCTGGATGAATTTGTCATGGACTGACATCGACGACACCCCACTGCCGTATGAGTTGTCATCTTCATACACGACTTCCAACGATGTATGCGACGATGAGCTGCACCCACCCTCATCTGCAAGCGTCCGAAGGAAGGGGAGGCCCCGGGGGTCGAGGAATGCCTGCAGAACCAACCAGTTGCCATACGAGGAGTTAAGGGAAAGATTGGAGAGAGAAGAAGCACGTGCTGCTCGAAATGCTGCTCGACATCGTCCACAAGCGACCTCAGCTCGACGTGGACGTGATGATTTGTTCGGAGGGTTCAACTGGGGTCGAAACAACGTTGATCCCTTCATGCTCGGTCATATTGAGGGTGTGAGGGACACTGTTGGAGATGGTCATTGTGGATACCGTGCTTTGGCGGCTTTGACATCACCGATCGGCGAGACTGCTTTCCTTGAACTGAAAGCGTTACTATGCAATCACTTGGAGGATCACGCCGATCTGTACACCGGTTGTTATACAGCAGAGTACCCATTCCAGCAGTTCGTCGACTACCAGAGATGGGTGGGAGTTGTGCAAGGTGATAGGAGACGGTGGATAGAGCTACGCATCATGGGTTTAGTATTTGCAACGGTATATCAGATTCCTTTCGTCGTCCTAGCTTGGCATCATCCGTTCACATGTCTCCCCATGACCTCGCCGACACCTGTTAACAACCCTCAATCGGCAACCCTTGGTGTAGCCTGCATCGGAAACCAAGACCATTTTGCCGCGGTACGACTTCAAACGTCTTTTTTTATTACCTATTCATGCTTTTCATATATATGTCAATACTCTAACTCTAATTTTCGTTCTCATAGATCTGGTTGTGTCCCAACACTCCTCTTCTGCCGCCTCCGCCAGAATGGGTCGCACATCATCAACCGAGCGTCGAGGGATGGGATGCTCCGTTTCAAGCTCAATTTGAGAGATTTCGAGTCTTACGTGTCGATTCTGGTCGCCCTTTACTATTTTCCTAGATTTTATTCCACCAGTTTATTAAATTTATGGATGTAAACTTTTTTTTTTCCGTTCCTTATAACATTATTCCCATATTATCCGAATGAAAATCTTAACAATTATTGGTTTCCATTTAATTAGATCCTAAATACTTCAACTCCACTAGCTAAACACTTTAATTTTTGCAATTAACAATACAAACCCTCAGAAAACCTAAACCCTAAACGTGAAACCTTAACTAGGGTTTGCACGTCCTTAACAACGTCCATATAGTGCGCGTCCTTAAGGACGTGCATGCACTTGTTAAGGACGTGCAAAGGGTCTGCTAGTGGACGTGCAAATCCTTAATTCGGATTTGCGGTGTATATATCAACACCCTTATTTTATATGGTTATCGTTATGGTGTTGAAGCCTTGATCACTTTATAAACCAAATAACTACTAGTATAGCGATGAAGTCCAGTGTCGAACCCACATGGAGAAGTGATTTCCTATACAATAACTCTAAGCAAAGACTCCCAAGAGAAAGCAATGATTTGTAGCAATTAACAAAGCCTTGATCACTTTGGCTTAGAGTTATTTGGTTTTGTGTTTAAGTTTGGATATTATTAGTATTTGGCAATGGGCGAAAGTGCCAACGACATTCATCCCGCACCAAACTCTTGGCGTCGTTGCCGGGGAGAAGAAAGGAGTTTGCTTTTCTTTATATCTTTCAATTACTCTTTACTTTTAGTCTTTTGTGCTCTTGTATGATTCAAACTAGATCTTCCAATTCATTAACTTTGGCTTTTGATTGTGAGATTGAAAGATCTCTTAGGTTGAAGAGGAAGCTTGTGTTTGAGACAAACGAAGAGATGGCAGAAGACGGTGTTGTTGATCCGCCAAGAAGGACCCTGAGAAACCTAAATGAACCTAATTTGAGTTCTCAATCACTTGCAATTAGTCTTCCTGATCTCCCTAAGGATTCATGTTGTAGGAGAAAATCGAGTTCAATAAATAATAATATAAATCAAACCAGATTCATGCCCACGAAAATAACTACACGACTCCCTCCCGATGTAGCAAAAGAAAAGATGGTCGAAAACAACTAACCCTATTCAATCACTTTATAAACCAAATAAATACTAGTATAGCGATGAAGTCCAGTGTCGAACCCACATGGAGAAGTGATTTCCTATACAATAACTCTAAGCAAAGACTCCCAAGAGAAAGCAATGATTTGTAGCAATTAACAATGACGTAAAAGTAACCAAATTTAAGATCGCAAATAGATTGATATCAAAGTAGAAAGACATTTCACCTCTAATTCCCTAACAATGGTTGGAATTCATGGTCCTCGGATTGATCTATTAATTATTCATATTCATAGGTCTACTTGAATAAAGTGAGAGATCCACAGAGATTCACTCATCTTATTCAATATCACTAAAGAATGGCATTAAGGACTCAAGTAATCAAGACCAATTGGCACATTGACTCAACACAATTAAGACTAATAGGCAAATACCGAACTCAACCCTAATCGAATATCCTCAACATACATCAATTGAAATCATTCACTACAAAGACAAAGAGACATCACTATCATAAATACCTTTGTTTGCTATCGAGAAAACAACAACGAATTCATAGATAGGATGCAATTCCTAACATGGTGATCAAACATAGAAAGGATCACAAATATAATAATTAAGCGCAAGATGATAACTAAGAGTATAAATAACCAAATAGAATCAAATCCTCATAATCCAAACAACTATGTCTTCGAATGACAGGCAAAACTATGAGTTTAGCAACTCATAGGCCAATTCTCTCTAATTGAACTACTGTCTAACATTGTCTCTCTTCACACAATAGAACTAAAAATAACTTAATAAAGCCTCCAAAGATTCGGCCAAAACCCAAGTAGGAATAGAATATAATAATAGGAAATAATGTATTCAGATCCAAAACCGCGTATCCGAAAAACAGGCCCACAGCGGGCGCTGCGCAAATGGCGGCGGGCGCTACCTATACAGTGACTGACTTCTCTCAATTGTCTTCAATAATCTCCAATGTTGTGCCTCCTTTCTCCTCTCTAGCTTCCTCCTTAGCCTCCATATGCTCCAAAACATGTCTCTTAAGCTCTTCCAAAGCCCATCCAAGTGTCGAAATGTAATTATGCAGAATAAACACTAAAAACGCGTAGATTCTGAACTCGAATACTTCACAAGCAATATACGAAAATAGACTCAAACAATAGCAAAACCACTACCTAATAGAAATAAGAAACACCTATAATGCCTATATGAAATATGGATTATCAGGGACATAGAAGGGAAAAGAAGGACTAGAAAAACCTTATGGTTGTTGGACGTATACCTCATCCATCAAGGAGCCATGAAGAAAGGCATTTTGTATGTCTAACTGGCGAGTTGTCTAGTTGTTCATCGCTGCCAAGTATAGAAGAAAGGCATATCATGGAGGGTTTGGCAACAGGATAAATGTTTCCTTGTAATCCACTCCATGGAGTTGGTTAAATCTTTTGGCCGTGTTTTTTGCCTTTCAATTGTACCATACAACTTCCCCTTGGTCTTCAAGACCCATTTTTGTGCCCAATGAGTTGAAGGAGAATGATGGAGGAACCAAATTCCAAGTATGAGTGTGAGCAAAGACTGAAATTCTGAGGCCATAGCATCTCTCCTTTCGAAGTAGCAAGATTCTTCTGTGAAGCAACACAGTTCTCTTGGGAAAAGAATATTGTGGAACATTGAGGCCAAGGTATGGTTTCATCTGCCCCGATAAGAGGGGGGAAGGTATTAGACTTTCTTGTGGCTGTCATGGGATGTGGCCTGTTAGGGATGTGCAGTTGAAGCTTGAGAAAGGATAGAGAGAGGTGAGTTCGTGTTTTGGTTAGGTCCAGTGTTTGGGTTGAGATTTTATTGAAGGGATGAATCTTCATTAGATTTAGGTGGGATGTAGGAAGGGCTTGATTGAGTGTGAACTGGGCTGGTGTTTCGGCTTTGTTAATATGGAGTGGGTAGAAGAGGTAGGTACGTAGAAGTTTGATTTTGGACTGGTGGTGGGTGAGTTAGTATGGTTATGGTGTATGGGAATGTGGCCTCATGAGAAATCATATCTCATGAGGTATATATCTTCTTATTCACTCAATTATAGCAAAGGTAGCCCTTGTGGTTGGGACTATATCACAAAAATATTGTGGGAGTAGATCGGAAATTGAGTTTATGTTTTTGGTAGGGGCGAAGATTGGGAAAACATAGACACCCGAACACCTTGAGAGATTTGTAATCTAGATTATGGTTGAACATGGTGAGATATGGGGATTTATTGTAGATTATGGGAGAGGGTTGCCGATTAAGTAAATAAGTAATCGTTTGGAAGGCTTGATCCCAAAAAAAAAGAGGCAAAGAGGTATGCTTTAACAAAGTAAGTCCAATGTCTACTATCTGTCGATGCTGAGAGTCAACACTACCATTTTGTTGGTGTGAATAAGGGCATATTAGCCGATGGTGGATTTCCAATTCTTGGAAATAAGGCACACGTGGTTTAAATTCGGTGCCGTTGTCCGTTTAGACGGATATGATGTTTCGGCCAAAAAAAATTGGTGACTATTTTTGTGAAGTGAATGAAGATAGTTGAAACTTGAGATTTTGATTGAAGGGGAAAAGCCAAATTAATTTGGAGAAGTCATCCACTATATCAACGTAAAATTTATTTCCATTAAAAGACTGAGTATGGGCAGGGCCCCATAAGTCACAAAATAAAAGATCTAAAACAATCTTGGATCGACGTGGGCTAGTGGGATGGGGAAGGTTGTGGGCCTTGGTCCATGAACCGCTAACACAAGGGGAATGTGTGAGGATCCGGATAAACCAAATTGGGTTATTACATAACGGGTGAGATAGAAGGGCAGATGACCTAAACGCGCATGCCAAAAGAAAGAAGGAAGGATCGTTGTAGTGCTTAAGGTTGGGGATGAAGTAGTGGTGCAGGATGTGTTCGCTGAGGTTGTCGAAGATCAGACATACAATCCACCTTTAACGTGGCCCCGGAGATGAGGTAGCTTTGTCGCCGAATCCTTCATAAGAAAAAAATTATTATCAAATTGGAAGAAACCTTGTTGTCTTCACATAACTTTTGAACAGAGAGGAGGTTTTTCTTAAGGGAGGGACCATGAATTAGATTTGTAAGATGAAAAATTTGAGTGGGGGAGGAGAGAAAGGAAGAATCGTGATGATGTATGGGCAAAGAGGAGCCATCGCCAAGAGCACTTGTATCTGTACCCTCATATGGTGTTCGATCAAATCTATTTGTCACATTTGGGGTATAATGGTGAGTAGTAGCGGTGTTTGGGTACCATGCAGTCGAGATGTGATTTGCTGGAAATGTCCTTGGTGGTGGAGCTTGGATCGCCTAATCGAAGCGACTCTAACATCTAATTGCAAAATGCTCCTTCTCGTAAATCTGGCAGACAGGACAGTTGTCCAGGGCACCATTGAAAGTTGAATTTTGGCTTCCACAATTTCGGCCACTACGGCCTCCTCTATCGAAGCTAGGCATGGTTCCCATTCTCCAACTTGAGGGGGTGTTGAGTCCATACCAGTAAACAATAGTTAGAAGAGAGTTTAGTAGGGTAAAGCAACTTGTTAATCAAGTTTGTTATAATGTATTTTTCAGAATGAGAGGTTGGGCTATAAATAGTCGAGTGGTGGTCATGTAACAAACTAATGAGGCAATCAAGAAACACCATTCGACATGCTCTCTCTCCTCTTCTCCTCTCTCTCTCTCTATCTCTCTCTCTGCAGCTACATCTTTCTCTTTCCACCAAGTCTTTCTCTCTTGATTGATTGAGCTCGTAACTAAAAATCATAAAATCTACAATAAAAATTGTCACAGGTTTCAACTTTCGACCCATGTAACAATCAAAACTCATCTGAACAAAATCTATAGAGATCGATACAATAACTAATTGTGTGGGAATTGCCTACCCCAAATGCAAAACTTATCCACAGAATTCACAACAACAATGAAACATTGGAAAAAAAGTTTAGCCAAGCAAGCATATGAATCATTACTGAAAGAGTATTGAATATGTGAAAGCTCTGGATGATCTTCCCACTAGAGTGTCAATCGAGGAAATCAAGTCTAAAATATATAAATATAAATCAAACTGGTTCCCGGCTTTTGCAAATAAATTATAAGACTTCATCCCGTTGTAGTGGAAGAGGTCAGGATCGAATCCACGAGGAAGCGTGTCGGCGGATCCTAGATAGCCAAGTAATCATGTCTGGTCAAAATCGACTCAGGGGATTCACTCGATATCAACTAGGTCAGTCAAAATCGAGTCAAGTCAGTCGACGTCGGGTTGAAATCATGCAAAACAGACAAAGGGTCGGTATCGAGTAGGGCCACTCGATATCGAGTCAGTATAGGTCGATATTGACTGGATTTAGTCAAAATCGAGTGCTCTGTAGAAACGGAAAAGTAACCAATTTGTGTCGGAAAAGAGTCCGAAGAATATAAGAATGAATACGGAAAAATGAACAAAAAATTCGCAGATTGTGGTTATAAATCAATAAACTAAAAAAATTCCAAAGCCGGCGAATTTACCTCAACGATAACCAGACAAGTATATGTCAAATTCATGAAAGGAATAAACTTTTTCATCAAATAACTTTCGTTATTAACAAATAAGTGAATAGAGGCTCTCGCATAAACCCTAATTGTTACTACCCTTTTTTATCATTAATCCAAATTCATATTAAGATCGATTTCGCTTCAGTAATACAAATAAAGATTTACCTACTACTTTCGTAAAAGAATCATACAAACAGGGACAGAAGATGAAATCGTTTGAATAGATCATACTTTTAACAACTTACATGACTATCGTCAGGCTCACCCCGACCCTATAAGTAGGGGAACTGCTCGCGTCTCATAACGAAAGACTTCCTCTTTGACATAAGGAAACTTGCTTGAATTAAAATAAAAGTACTGAACTCTCCAATGTCTCTTCAAACTCAGCTACAATCTCTTTCTCTATTGCCAAACTACTTGTGTGATGAAGAATGAATGAAAATCAGCCCCCTAGGGCTTTATTTATAGGCTACAATATTTGCTATCCAAGGAAGGAGCAATTCTATCTTTATCTACTTCTATCTATCTAATTCTAAAGATAAATATTTGATAAATAAAACAACTAAAATTCCCTTAGGTAAATTAAGGAATTACTAATTAGGATAGATGTCCTTTAAGTGGATAAACAATCTTTCCTTCCAATGCAAGTAAAGGATAGCTCGGACTCGGACTTGGAATCAACTTGGATTGCTCTGTTGATCCACTCGATATCGACCAAGTTAGGTCGATATCGACTCCGTTTCGCTGCCTCACTCGATCTTGGGCTCTGGGTGTATTTCGAGTAAACATCACTCGATATCAACCAGATGGGTCGATATCGACTGCTTCATTTCGAGTCGATTGACTCCCTTCTTCTGCTGATCGATTTCTAGTCTTTAGAGCACTCAATGTCGAGTCACTTAGGTCTATCTCGAGTGACTCCTTAGTAGACTTCGAGTGATTTTCCAACTTTTCTCCTTCTTCTCTAAATTGCTCGTAAAATTCCTCGATTTCTGCGAAATTTAAAAAGAACTAGTATAGATCTCCATAATTTACAAATAAGCATAAATTACACAGATTCTGTATAAATTAAACCCAGAAATATAATATGCCGACAGAAGTCAACATAGATTTAAGCAAAAAAACATGGTTAATTGAGTGCACATCAACACCCCATACTTAAGCTTGCTTGTCCTCAAGCAATACTTTTAATGGTCATATAGGGGAATAAATTAAACTCTCAACATCTTAGATTCTTTCATATATGTCCATGTAATGTGAGCCTAATTCGCCATGTTTTACATCTACTTTTATATCGATTTCTGTATACATTTCATACATTTGGGTTAGAATAATGCATAATTTATGTATTTTATGTTTATTTGCAATATATGGAGGTCTACACAAGTTTTTGTTATATTTCGCAGAAATCGGGCGCACTTTGGAGCTTAAAGGAAAGTCATGATGAAACTAAGGATGGTGCAGCTAGAGAAAAGCCCACTTTTCACCATTCATCATTCTGAATCAAGTTCTAATGTCTTGATGAGAGTTGTAGCCCTTGAAAAGAGCTTTCCAATGCATGATCATATGCATCAAATCAACAAACAAGGACTCAGGAAAGTGCGTTTGAAGAACAGAGCAGAATGCTGAGAGCTAACAATTCTACTCGACGTCAGCCACATCTAGTCGAAGTCGACTACATCCCGAGCCAGAATTTCACGCGAAGTCGAGCAGAGCCACTCGAGGAGCCCAAAGCTACTCAACGTCGAGTACACCTACTCGAAGTCGAGTACACATGTCGAGTCCATAAGGTGCTCGAGCTCGGGTGCAACCCAGGAGGAAAAGTTCCAGTCGACGTCGACTAACTCTAGTCGAAGTCGAGTACAATCCAGACGAGTCCGAGTTCGAGATCGAGTTGTGCCGAGAAGATAGAATTTCTTGCAAGAGAATATATGTGGAATTCTATCCATCCACATCAAGATCTATCAAGTCAAGAAGGATTTATCAGTAATAGTCCTAGTTTCCTTTTAGATATATTTCCTTTATTTCCAATTTTAATCTTTAAGTATTTAGATAGATAGATATAGATATAGATAGAGTTTCATTCCTGATTATTTAGGGAATGAAGCCTATAAATAGAGCCGTAGAGGCTGAGTTTTATTCATTCAATTTCATACACAATTCATAGCATAGAGAGGGAGAGAGAGAGAGAGAGAGCTTGTGGTGAGAGGAGAGAATGAGTTGAGAGACGAGTTGTCTTTGATTGGTTGTAAGCTTTCTTTTATTTTATTTAATGCAATTTAGTTTCCTTTTATTATTGATGTCTTTCTTGATGATGAAGAGCGAGTAGTCACCCAACTTCTAGGGTCGAGTTGAGCCCGACGGTAGCCATGTGAGGTGATGCGATAAAGGTACAATCTTTTGATGCAATTCGTCTTCTATCTCTATGAGCATGATTCTTTTGCGAAAGTTGAAGGTGATCCTTGTTTGTGTTATTGAAGCGAAAGTGATCTTAATGCAACTCGGATTAATTATGTGAAAAGGGGTTAGTAACAATTAGGGTTTATACGAAAGTCTATATATTCCTATTTGTTAGTAACGAAAGTTATTTGATGAAAAGCATGATCTTTTATGCCTTTACGTGTTCTTTTACATGGTTATCGTTGTGGTGTTGAAACCCTGATTCTCGAAGTCTTTTAGTTTATTAAATTTCCCACAATTTTCGTGTTGCTTCTATTTTATTTCTGTCATTGCAAAGGTCACGTTTGTACATTGCAAATCACTCGACATTGCCTGAATTCTACTCGACGTCGAGTAGGTATGGTCGACGTCGAGTACACTGTGTTACTCGACTTGCTTGTTTTTGCTTCGTTTGCGTTTCTGTTTACCTCTGTTATAGTTTCTAATCGATTGTGTGGTCGACGTCGAGGACACTGGTCGACATCGAGGACTCTTCTTATCGAATTCGAGAGGATTTTGGAACTGAAATGGTGGGCGCTGACACACTTCCTCATGGATCGATCCTGACTACCTTCTACTACAGCGGGAGGAAGTCTTGTAAATAATTTGCGGGGATCAGGGAGTCGAATTTGGCGCCGTTGTCGAGATCGAAGAGTAGCGTCTGGCCGACGTCGACGACTCTACAGCACCTCCAACAGCTAATCAGGCTCCGAAACCAAAAAAGCCATTGTCTTTCCCTTCAAAAGCACAGAAAGATCCCACTGCAGGTAGGTTTACCAGATTTGTTAATATGCTGCAAGAACTGAATGTTTCTATTCCTTTTACAGAAGCCCTGCAAGAGATGCCTGGATATGTCAAATTTCTCAAGGAAATCTTAAGCAAGAAGCGATCCATCTCAGAGATCGCAGGCGAATGCAAAGTACTCCACTTCCCTGAAAAGAGACCTGACCCTGGTAAGTTTTCTGTTACTGTGGGTTTTGGTCAATATAAATATGATTCTCTATGCGATTTAGGGGCAAGTGTGAGCATCATGCCCTTATCAATCTGGCGGAAAGTAAAGATAGGATGCATAGAACCTGTGGATGCTAAGCTATACATGGCAAACAATACAGTAGTCATCCCTACAAGTATAGTTGAGAACGTCCCTGTCCAGGTTGGTAAATTCTTTGTTCCAGTTGATTTCCTTATCATTGACTGTGCTGAAGATCCTACTAGCCCAATTATTCTTGGTAGACCATTCTTAGCTACTACAGATGCCAAAATAAGTGTCAAGAATAGATCGCTCACCTTCACCATAGGCCATGAAGTTTTGGATTTCTGTTTTGGCCCTGCAAAAGAGGAAATTGCATGGCTGGAGGTGAAAAGCATCAGCAACCACGGGACCAAGCAAACAACGGAGGAAGGTGCTAACGCTGTACCCGAGGTCGACAAGCGCTACTCGACATCGACAAGGGACCTACTCGACTTCGACAAGACTTCGTCGATGTGGACAACCTTGTTGTGAGCTAAATCTGCCATATTTTACAGTAACTTTAATGTCATTTTCTGCATACTTTACATACATTTGGGGTTAGCTAGTACAAAATCTATGTAGTTTATGTTCATTTGCCAAATTATGGAATCTACATCAGTTTCTGTTTAAATTTGCAGAATTCGTGATGTTTTACAGCAACCTTAAGGAAGGTCAGAAAAGCTCGGAAAACCACTACAGAAGTCCAAGGTCAAAGAAGCAGCGAAACCAAGCGAACCAAGCTGAGAACCCAGGCTACTCGATCTCGAGTAGGCCTTACTCGATCTAGACGAGCATGTCCGAGCACAGGCCTTGTCGACTAGGAGCAATGTCGAGAACCAGACCAACCCAGCTCCGGAGCTCTACTCGATCTCGACAAGCCCTAGTAGAGATCGACAACGCCTCAGCGCACACCCGGAGTCGACGAGGAGAGTCGACAAGCCGAGGACGAATATGACCTGGCAGCACTCGCTGCCAGCGACCCGACTCGCTGCAGCGGACCGCTCGCTGCCGCGGAAATCTTCGCTGCCAGCGAGACGTACCAAGATGAGGGAGCTCGCCGACTCGCTCCAGCGGAAGGGGGTTCTCGCACCTGCGGACGGACGGACTCGCTGCAGCGGAAGGGGCAACTCGCGGAAGCGTAAGGGAAGACCCAACTCGATGTTGACAAGCCCTTGTCGAGGTCGACGATACCCGTGAGCCAAGTCCGAGCCACATCGAGCACCAGCTGGCCAAGAAGACGAAGTCGGCCTAGTCGATGACTTTCCTAGTCGAGATCGACCACGCCTTGTCGAGATCGACGAAGATTTCCCGAAGCCGCGTGACGCGTTGATTGCAGTTCTACTCGATGTAGAGTCCTTGGAGTCGAGGAGAAGCAAAGTCTATCCGATTTATCCACATCTATCATGAAGAAGAGAGTTTTATCCACTTGGAACATTTAGATATATTTAGATTTAATTTCTTTATCGCTTTTATTTATCCTTAAGCATTTTAGATATAGATATAGATATTCTATCCTTGATTAGCAAGGTTTAGAAGGCTATAAATAAAGCCCATGGGGCTCAGTTTTAGGCATTCAATTGGAGAAATACAGTTCCACATAGAGGTTTAGGGAGTTCGAAGGTTTTAGGGTTTTGGCATTCGACGAGAGTTGGATTGCCGGGATTGTAAAGTCTTGGAATTTAGTTTAATGCAAGTTGTTTTCTTTCAATCGATGATGTCTGAGTTTGCAATGAAGAGCGAGTAGTCCACCCACTTCTAGGGTTGGGGCGAGCCCGACGATAGCCATGCATAATTGAGGTAAAGATCCAACCTTTATCATGTTTTGAGTATTTTCCTACTTGTTGATGTGTTTATTGCCCATCTAATGGAGATCCATGCTAACAACTTGGATTATAAACATAAAATTGGTAGAGACAATTAAGGTTTCTTGAGAGAGTTGTCTAATTGTTGGAAAAGGCGAAAGCTTAGTCCTTTAATGCAATTCACATGATTATCTGTTTGATTTCTACCTTATGCATGTTTGATTATCGTTGTTGCAAACCCCAATCTTGGAAGTTCTTTTACATAAAGTTTAGTTCAAAACCCCAAAGCATTTGTTTTTACTTTCTTTTATTTCGTTTTTTTACTCCCTGCCCTCATCGATCTCGACCAAACCTTGGTCGACCTCGACCACTGATCTTCGACCCAGAGTCGTCGTAGCTTACCTGTGCAGGATCTCGACCAGACCCGCTCGACCCAGACGAAGGCTACTCGATCTCGAGTAGAGCCTTGTCGAGATCGACCACCGTAGCCGAGCTGCTGTGCCCTGTTCGACTGTCCGATCTTCTATCGACTACCCTTAGTCGAGATCGAGGACCCTGTTGTCGACGTTCGTGAGATTTCACTGCTGCCTAGGATCCGCTGACACGCTTCCTCGTGGATTCGATCCTGACAACCTTCTACTACAACGGGAGGAAGTCTTGTAATTATTTGCTGAGACAGGGAAGTCACTCTGATCTTGATTTTATATTTATTTCATACTTGACCATACTCCTGCAACAACAAATTGGCGCCGTTGCCGGGGAAGCTATCATTCGCGCCTTAGGTAGTTAAATCTCACATTTACTTTGAGTTACTTTACAGGTGTATGGACCGTTCTGGTCAACAACCTGAGTTTGACGGCTTAGACGAACCGGAGCGCTACCTACACATCCACGCTAAACTCAAAAGGATCATGTCGGCCGCTGAAACACAGGAACATCTGGTCGCTAGGCTTACCAGGGAACTAGCCGCAAAGGATGCTGCTATCGCCACAAAAGATGCTGCTATCGCCGCTGAGAAAGTAGCAAGCAGAAGCCGAGCTTGCCCAATATCCAACCACTGCTGAGGATTATATGCATCCAACTCTCGTCGTGCCTGAATCGGCGATTCTAATCCCTGATAACTCTTTTGAAATTCGCACTCAATTTTTGATAGAGCTTAAAAATAATGCTTTTTATGGCAAATTTAATGAGTGCCCTCTTGAACATATTACTAACTTTCATGATATGTGTCGTACTCTTGCAGAAGGCACAACTCTGGAATATGTCAAGATGAAATCTTTTCGCTGGTCGCTCGCTGGACCTGCACTAAAATGGCTTGAAGGGCTGAAGCCGAGATCTCTCACCACCTGGGCCTAAGTAGAGCAAGAGTTCCTGAACAAATAATTCCCACCCGCCAAAACAGCAGTTCTCCGTCAGAAAATCACCGCCTTCAAACAAAAGCAAGGGGAACCGCTGGCAAGGGCATGGGAACGCTACAAGGAACTGCTGCGATCTTGCCCTACTCATGGACAGCCACCCTACGTCATCCAGGAGATCTTCTTCAACTCTCTGGATCAAATCACTAAGGATAGGATCAATCACTATACTCGCTATGAGTATCTGACGATGCCACCAAGCGACGCATGGGGTGTGCTAGAAAAGCTCACTAACTACGACAACAAATATGGGGCTCCTACAAACTATGAGGAGAACTCCTATGCCAGGCCAGCGCCATCTATGCCACTCTATGAGCCAGCAAAAGAGATTGACCCAGATGTCAGGGAGCAGTTCTACAGAGACCAGAATCGCAAGCTCCTCAAGCAAGTCAAATATCTATCTGTCAACCAGCCTTGCATCGAATGCGGATCACAGAGGCACACCACTACTGAGTGCCCACACACCGAGCAATTCAGAATGGCAGAAATACATGAGCAGGCAGCCTACGCTGGGGGTCCAAATCGCTACATGGGAGACCAACGATCCTACCAACCACAGTGGAACCAAGGTCCCCCTAGGAATCCCCCACCCTACAGAGCTCCAGGACACCCAGAGAGGGATCAAAAGAAGGATGATCTGCAGCTGATCCTAGAAGAGATGCGTCGTAATCAGGGCACCATCAACCACCAATTCCAGAATATCACTACAAAGTTTGGGGAATTGGACATCTGGAAAAGGGGAATAGAGACGCAGATGGGTCAAATCGCTGCACAAATCCCACGACCGTCCGGACAACTCCCTGGGCAAACAGAACCAAATCCTAAGGGGAAAACCGGACATGTCGCAGCTATCAAACTCAGGAGTGGGCATCAACTACACGAGCCAGAGGTCGAGAAACAGCAAAGCAAGGCAGAGCAGCAACTCGAGACAGAGCAGAACCTGGTCGATCTCGAGGAGCCCGTACTCGATGTCGACAAGCCTCTACTCGACCAAGACCAGAAGCTGAGCTCGGACTCCGCTGCGCAGACCAGCAACCCAAGGTCGACAACCCAACTCGAGGTCGACAAGCCCTTAGTCGATGTCGACAAGCCTCTGGTCGATGTGGAGGAGCATCTGGCCGACGTCGACGACTCTGCAACATCTCCGACAGCTGATCTGGCTTCAAAACAGGAAAAAGCCACTTCCTTTCCCTTCTAAAACTCATAAAGACCCCAATGCGGGTAGATTCAATAGATTTATTAATATGTTGCAAGAGCTAAACTTTTCTATTCCTTTTACAGAAGCCCTACAAGAGATGCCTGGATATGTCAAATTTCTGAACGAAATCCTGAGCAAGAAGGGGTCCATTTCAGAGATCGCAGGCGAATGCAAAGTACTCCACTTCCCTGAAAAGAGGCCTGACCCTGGTAAGTTTTCTGTTACTGTGGGTTTTGGACAATATAAATATGATTCTCTATGCGATTTAGGAGCAAGTGTGAGCATCATGCCTCTATCAATCTGGCGGAAAGTAAAAATAGGATGCATAGAACCTCTGGATGCCAAATTATACATGGCGAACAATACAGTAGTCATCCCTACAGGTATAGATGAAAATGTCCCAGTCCAGGTTGGTAAATTCTTTGTTCCAGCTGATTTCCTTATTATTGATTGTGCTGAAGATCCTACTAGCCCTATTATTCTTGGTAGACCATTCTTAGCTACTGCAGATGCCAGGATTAGTGTTAAGAATCGCTCGCTCACCTTCACCATAGGCGATGAGGTCTTGGATTTCTCTTTTGGCCTTGCAAAAGAGGAAATTTCATGGTTAGAAGTGAAAAGCATCAGCATCGACGGGACCAAGCAAACAGCGGAGGAAGGAGCGAAAACTATACTCGAGATCGACAAAGCCTCCTCGATCTCGACAAGCGCTGTACTCGACCTCGACCAAGACTCGTTGATGTCGACCACCTCCACTGAGCCAGAGACTTGCCCAGAGTCTAAGTATGGGGTCCCTGTACTCGACCCCGACCAGCAGTACTCGACATCGAGTAGACCCAAGCCCAAAAATTTCTGTTTTGGGTCCGAACAGGTAAGTTCAGGTATGAATTCTACTCCCCCTCGGTCCATAAATAAAATTTTTAATGATTTAAAGGGAGCTAAAACGCCATGGCGAGAGAATCTGCAGAAACTAAAGGCTGGAAGGAAAAGAAAGAAGGAGAAGGGAGATGAGGCAAGCAACCACCTATCAGCTGAGCTTGCATACTACCATCAGGATCTCGATGATCCGGGAGAAGGGCCAAGCATGAGTGGTCCCCACAATAAGGGTCCTTGATCGCAAACGGAGAAGTCGGCCTAGCGACTCAAAAATCTAGAGCATGTATATAGACTTTATGAACTTTTTGGATTTTTTTGGACTTTCTGATTTTTGGTTTTTGGTTTTTGTTTTTTTTTTTGTTTTATGTCTTTTTAAGAACTTCATATGGATAGCCTTGTTTTTGGTATGAAATCTAACACTTGTAGGTCGGCAAGCATATAAGGATCGCGAAAAGTGGAATAGAAAGTCCCTGAAAATCAGTTAGAATCGACGAAGGCCAAGTCGACGACGACGAAGAGGAGAAGCCCAGACACTACTCGATATCGAGTAGGCCAACTCGATATCGACGAGACCAGAACCTCCTCGACTTCTGATTTCACTGGACGCAGAGCAAAGCTGCTCGAGATCGAGTAGACTGTACTCGAGATCGACAAGCAACCTCTACTCGACCTGCTTAGTTTTGTCCTCCTCAATATAATCTTGTGAGTTCCTTCCTTTACTCTTGTTTTTTTTATTTGTTTTTATACAGTGGAGACACTGTAATATTTAAGTATGGGGTGGGGGAAGGGCTTACATTGTGCATATTTGATTTTGATCATATTTAATATATATGTGCATTTAATTCTTTGAATTGCTACATGGCCATTTTGGAATGCATTATTGATTTATGTGCTTATATGCATGATTTCCAAAATTTAGAAAAATGAACCCCATTGAAATTTTGATTAATGTCACGGAAGCTTATATTGAACTCGACGATGCAAAAAAATTGGATTCATTAGAGATATAGCATGAAATTGCCTAGTAAAGGGAAGTCACAATGAAGTGCATTATTTCTTGAAAACCATGAAAGGAGGTAAAATTTGAAGTTGCTTTTGACATGTTGCATGATAAGATGATAGAGGACTTTATATTTCCATATAATGCTCATTGTTTCAAATCCTAGCCTTACCTATGCTTATGCATCACAAAAGCCATAATATGCCTTATTTCAATTATTGCTCCACATGACCTAAATATTTGCCATTCTTTACCTTATCCGGGGATTATGTTGAGAATGATGTTACATTATGGAGATTATCATATGGTGTTTGTGTTGTGATTATTATCATTATTGGAGTTTGGAAGGAAATTGTTTGAAATATATGGAAAATTTAATGAGCGAAAGAAAATCCAATCACCTCAGGAGATAAAGGTAGATTGACCCTGCTCTCTAAGATAATAGTTTGGAGAGATGGGACACATTGTGAGGAGTCCAAATCACTAAGTATCCGGGGCCATTCATGACACCCATGTTTGCGACTCGCGAGAAGGCAGTGCTGAGGTCAGAGAGGTAAAAGCATTATTGTTGATAAAAGCATTACAAAAGGTGATGAATATTATGAAAAAGGAATGTGAAAATTCAATTTGGAAATACTCCATTTCCCCGGATCATTAGCACCACATTGCCAGAAATTGCCCACCTTTTAGCCTTTTACCAAATCTACTCCTTATTTGAGCTTAAATTGAAGTCCTCTTGATTATCAATGCTTTGTCACTTATGAATGTCTTTGCATAACCCTTCTTTTGTGAGTAGATGTTGCTTTGATATAATTGCACATGCATGGATTTGTGACACTAGTACCTTTTCGAGGATGGTAATTGACTGCTGGGTTATATAAGAATGAATCTGATATGTTGAGAGTTTTGATTTCTTCCCCTGAATGACAAATAAAAGTATTGCTTGAGGACAAGCAAGCTTCAGTATGGGGTGTTTGTTGTGAGCTAAATCTGCCATATTTTACAGTAACTTTAATGTCGTTTTCTGCATACTTTACATACATTTGGGGTTAGCTAGTACAGAATCTATGTAGTTTATGTTCATTTGCCAAATTATGGAATCTACATCAGTTTCTGTTTAAATTTGCAAAATTCGTGACGTTTTACAGCAACCTTAAGGAAGGTCAGAAAAGCTCGGAAAACCACTACAGAAATCCAAGGTCAAAGAAGCAGCGGAACCAAGTGAACCAAGCTGAGAACCCAGGCTACTCGATCTCGAGTAGACCTTACTCGATCTAGACGAGCATGTCCGAGCACAGGCCTTGTCGACTAGGAGCAATGTCGAGAACCAGACCAACCCAGCTCCGGAGCTCTACTCGATCTCGACAAGCCCTAGTCGAGATCGACGACGCCTCAGCGCACACCCGGAGTTGACGAGGAGAGTCGACAAGCCGAGGACGAATACGACCTGGCAGCACTCGCTGCCAGCGACCCGACTCGCTGCAGCGGACCGCTCGCTGCCGCGGAAATCTTCGCTGCCAGCGAGACGCACCAAGACGAGGGAGCTCGCCGACTCGCTCTAGCGGAAGGGGGTTCTCGCACCTGCGGACGGACGGACTCGCTGCAGCGGAAGGGGCAACTCGCGGAAGCGTAAGGGAAGACCCAACTCGATGTCGACAAGCCCTTGTCGAGGTCGACGAGACTCGTGAGCCAAGTCCGAGCCACATCGAGCACCAGCTGGCCAAGAAGACGAAGTCGGCCTAGTCGATGACTTTCCTAGTCGAGATCGACCACGCCTTGTCGTGATCGACGAAGATTTCCCGAAGCCGCGTGACGCGTTGATTGCAGTTCTACTCGATGTAGAGTCCTTGGAGCCGAGGAGAAGCAAAGTCTATCCGATTTATCCACATCTATCATGAAGAAGAGAGTTTTATCCACTTGGAACATTTAGATATATTTAGATTTAATTTCTTTATCGCTTTTATTTATCCTTAAGCATTTTAGATATAGATATAGATATTCTATCCTTGATTAGCAAGGTTTAGAAGGCTATAAATAAAGCCCATGGGGCTCAGTTTTAGGCATTCAATTGGAGAAATACAGTTCCACATAAAGGTTTAGGGAGTTCGAAGGTTTTAGGGTTTTGGCATTCGACGAGAGTTGGATTGCCGGGATTGTAAAGTCTTGGAATTTAGTTTTATGCAAGTTGTTTTCTTTCAATCGATGATGTCTGAGTTTGCAATGAAGAGCGAGTAGTCCACCCACTTCTAGGGTTGGGGTGAGCCCGACGATAGCCATGCATAATTAAGGTAAAGATCCAACCTTTATCATGTTTTGAGTATTTTCCTACTTGTTGATGTGTTTATTGCCCATCTAATGGAGATCCATGCTAACAACTTGGATTATAAACATAAAATTGGTAGAGACAATTAGGGTTTCTTGAGAGAGTTGTCTAATTGTTGGAAAAGGCGAAAGCTTAGTCCTTTAATGCAATTCACATGATTATCTGTTTGATTTCTACCTTATGCATGTTTGGTTATCGTTGTTGCAAACCCCAATCTTGGAAGTTCTTTTACATAAAGTTTAGTTCAAAACCCCAAAGCATTTGTTTTTACTTTCTTTTATTTCGTTTTTTTACTCCCTGCCCTCGTCGATCTTGACCAAACCTTGGTCGACCTCGACCACTGATCTTCGACCCAGAGTCGCCGTAGCTTACCTGTGCAGGATCTCGACCAGACCCGCTCGACCCAGAAGAAGGCTACTCGATCTCGAGTAGAGCCTTGTCGAGATCGACCACCGTTGCCGAGCTGCTGTGCCCTGTTCGACTGTCCGATCTTCTGTCGACTACCCTTAGTCGAGATCGAGGACCCTGTTGTCGACGTTCGTGAGATTTCACTGCTGCCTAGGATCCGCTGACACGCTTCCTCGTGGATTCGATCCTGACAACCTTCTACTACAACGGGAGGAAGTCTTGTAATTATTTGCTGAGACAGGGAAGTCAGTCTGATCTTGATTTTATATTTATGTCATACTTGACCATACTCCTACAACAACAAACCTCTATAGAGCCAGAAACTTGCCAAGAGCCTAAGTATGGGGTCCCTGTACTCAAAGTCGACCAGCTGTACTCGATGTCGACTAGCCCCGAGCCCAAAGATTCCTGTTTTGAGTCCAAAAAGGCAAGTTCAGGTATGAATCCTACTCCCCCTCAGTCCATAAAGAAAATTTTAAATGATTTAAGGGGAGACAAGACGCCATGGCAAGAGAATCTGCGAAAACTGAGAGCTGGAAGGAAAAGGGAGAAAGAAAAAGGAGATGATGCAAGCAACAACCTGTCTGCTGAGCTTACATACTACCAGCAGGACCTAGAGGATCCAGGAGAAGGGCCACGCATGAGCAGGCCCCACAATAATGGTCCTTGAGCGCAAAAGGAGAAGTCGGCCTAGCGACTCTAAAATCTAGAGCATGTATATAAAACTTTATGATTTTGGGACTTTTGAACTTTTTGTTTTGTTTTTGGTTTTTGTTTTAGGATTTTATGTCTTTTAGAATGTTTTATGTGGATAGTCTAGTTTTTGTGTGCAATCTAACACTTTTAGATCGGCAAGCATAAAAGGATCGCGAAAAGTGGAATAAGAAGTCCCTGAAAAACAGTCAAAATCGACGAAGGCCAAGTCGACGGCGACAAGGAGGAGCAGCTCAGACACAACTCGACTTCGAGTAGACGTACTCGACATGGACCAGCCAGACGCTCCTCAACTTCAGGTTCCACCAGACGCTGAGAGTCTACTCGATATCGGGTACTGTACTCGATATCGACAAAGAACATCTACTCGACATGCACTGATCGGCCTTCCTCGATATTTTATCCTGTGAGTTCCTTCCTTTACTCTTGTTTTTATACAGTGGGGACACTGTAAATTTTAAGTATGGGGTGGGGGAAGGGCTTACATTATGCATATTCGCTTTATTTGACATTATATGTGCATTATTTCTTTGAATTGCTACATGGCTATTTTGGAATGTATTATTGATTTATGTGCTTATATACATGATTTCCAAAGTTTGAAAAATGACCCCCATTTAAAATTTTGGTTAATGTCATGGAAGCTTTAATTGGACTCGACGATGCAAAATTGGATTCATTAGAGATATAGCATGAAATTGCTTAGTAAAGGGAAGTCACAATGAAGTGCATATTTTATTGAAAACCATAAAAGGAGGTAAAATTTGAAGTTGCTTTTGATATATTGCATGATAAGATGATGGAGGACTTTATATTTCCATATAATGCTCATTGTTTGAAATCCTAGCCATACCTATGCTTATGCATCACAAAAGCCATATTATGCCTTATTTCAATTATTGCTCCACATGATCTAAATATTTGCCATTCTTTACCTTATCCGGGGATTATGTTGAGAATAATGTTACATTATGGAGATTATCATATGGTGTTTGTGTTGTGATTATTGTCATCTATTGGAGTTTGGAAGGAAATTGTTTGAAATATATGGAAAATTTAATGAGTGAAAGAAAATCCAATCACCTCAGGAGATAAAGGTAGATTGACCCTGCTCTCTGAGATAATAGTTTGGAGAGATGGGACACATTGTGAGGAGTCCAAAGCACTAAGTATCCGGGGCCATTCATGACACCCATGTTTGCGACTCGCGATAAGGCAGTGCTGAGGTCAGAGAGGTAAAAGCATTATTATTGATAAAAGCATTGTGAAAGCTGATGAATTTTTTGAGAAGGAATGTGGAAATTCAAATTTTGGAAATACTCCATTTCCCCGGATCATTAGCACCACATTGCCAGAAACTGCCCACCTTTTAGCCTTTTACCAAATATACTCCTTATTTGAGCTTAAATTGAAGTCCTCTTGATTATTAATGCTTTGTCACTTATGAATGATTTTTGCATAACCCTCCTTTTGTGAGTAGATGTTGCTTTGATATAATTGCACATGCATGGATTTGCGACAATAGTACCTTTTCGAGGATGGTAATTGACTGCTGGGTTATATAAGAATGAATCTGATATGTTGAGAGTTTTGATTTCTTCCCCTAAATGACAAATAAAAGTATTGCTTGAGGACAAGCAAACTTAAGTATGGGGTGTTTGTTGTGAGCTGAATTTGCCATATTTTATAGTAACTTTAATATCGTTTTCTGCACACTTTGCATACATTTGGGTTAGATAGTACAGAATCTACGTAGTTTATGTTTATTTGCCAAATTATGGAATCTACACCAGTTTCTGTTTAAATTCGCAGAATTCGAGACGTTTTACAGCAACTCTAAGGAAGGTCAGAAAAGCTCGGAAAACCACTATAGAAGTCCAAGGTCAAAGAAGCAGCGGGACCAGTCGAATCAAGGTGAGAGCCCAGGCTACTCGATCTAGAGTAGGCCTTACTCGATCTAGACGAGCATGTCCGAGCACAAGCCTTGTCGACTAGGAGCAATGTCGAGAGCCAGACTGTTGTTGCAGGAGGATGGTCAAGTATGAAATAAATATGAAATAAAGTTCAGACTGACTTCCCTGTCTCAGCAAATAAATACAAGACTTCCTCCCGTTATAGTAAGAGAATAGTCAGGATCGAATCCACGAGGAAGCACGTCAGCAGTTCTCAGGTAGCTGTAAATTCTCACAGACAGAGCAGCAGAAAAGACAGAAACACAGAAACAACAAAAGAAACAGAAATAAAAGAAGAAGCAAAGAACAAAGCAAAACAGGAAAGACAAAGCAAAGCAGAAACTAAAAGCAAAGCAAAGGGCTCGTCGATCTCGACAAGAGTCAACTCGAGATCGACCACAGCAGTGAACAACAGAAACTCAGAAAGTGAAAATCGACGAAAACAGAAGAAAACCAACTCGACCTAGACCAGCTCCTACTCGAGATCGACAAAGCAGAACTCGATCTCGACAAAGGTCTTCTCTATGTCGACAAGAATTGACAGAAAATATAAATTGCAAATTCGAAACTAAAACTCAGATTTCTTGCAGAAATAAATCAATATAATAAAAGACTTTCAAAGCCAGGGTTTCAACACCACAACGATAACCATGCAAAGTAACACATAAAGGCACAAAGGATCATGCTTTCCATCAAAATAACTTTCGTCATTAACAAATAGGCATATAGAGGCTTTCGCATAAACCCTAATTGTTACTAACCCTTTTTCACATAATTAATCCAAGTTGCATTAAGATCACTTTCGCTTCAATAACACAAACAAGGATCACCTTCAACTCTCGCAAAAGAATCATGCTCATAGGGAATAGAAGACGAATTGCATAAAAAGATCTGACCTTTACCGCGTCACTTCACATGGCCACCGTCGGGCTAACCCCAGCCCCAGAAGTGGGTGGACTACTCACGCCTCATCGCAATCGCAGACATTGATGTATAAAAAGAAACTTGCATTAAACTATATTCAAAGCCTTTACAATCCCGGCAATCAACTTTCGCTGAAAGCCAAAACCCTAAAAACTTAGAACTCCCTAAACTTCTCTACTGGAATTGAATTGTGTGTGTCTTGGAATTTTATAAAACTGAGCCCCTAGGGCCTTATTTATAGTGATCAAACCTCGCTAATCAAGGAAATAATCATCTATCTCTATATCTAAATCTATATCTAATTTGCTAAAAGATAAATAAAATGTTTAATGGAAATAAATCTATAAGGAAAAGATAATTCTAAAGTGGGTAAGTCTTCATGATGTCGATAGATCTCCTTCCTTGGATAGATGATGATAGGATCGGATAGATCTTCAGCCTTCGGCCCCAAGGAATCCCAATTCTACTCGGACAGCACTTCGTCGACGCGTTTCTGGACACTGGCCTACTCGAACTCGACAAGGGCTCGTCGACCTCGAGTAGGGTGGATCGTCGACTGGACTTCCCGGCTAGCTCTGCTCGATGTGGCTCAGTCTTGGCTCCTGGTGCTCGTCGACCTCGACAAGGCGTAGTGGACCTCGAGTAGAAAAGTGTTGCCGACTAGGTCTCCTCGGGTAGGTTTACTCGACAGGCTCGGATCTGGACTCAGGCGCTCGTCGATCTCGACAAGGCTCGTCGACATCGAGTTGGGTCTTCCCTTCGGCTTCCGCGAGTTGGCCCTTCCGCTGCCGCGAGTAGGCTTCTTCGTCGACTTGGTGCGTCCCGCTGGCAGCGAGATTTTCCGCGGCAGCGAGACGTCCGCTACAGCGAGTTGAATCGCTGGCAGCGAGTGCCTCCTTGTCGGCCTCGGCTTGTCGACTAGCTCTTCTTCTCGTCAACTCCGGGCGTGGCGCTGGGTGTCGTCGATCTCGACTAGGGCTTGACGAGATCGAGTAGGGCTCCGGAGCTGGGTTGGTTTGGCTCCTAGTCGACAAGGCTTGTGCTCGGACATGCTCGTCTAGGTCGAGTAAGGCCTACTCGAGATCGAGTAGCCTGGGCTCTCAGCTCGATTCGCTTGGTTCCGCTGCTTCTTTGACCTTCTGTAGAATTGCTGTAAAATGCCTCGATTTCTGCGAATTAAACAGAAACTGGTGTAGATTCCATAATTTGGCAAATAAACATAAACTACATAGATTATGTACTATCTTAGCCCAAATGAATGAAATGCATGCAGAAATCGATATAAAAGTTACTGTAAAACATGGCAGATTCAGCTCACAACACAGACCAACCCAGCTTCGGAGCCCTACTCGATCTCGACAAGCCCTAGTCGAGATCGACGACGCCTCAGCGCCACACCCGGAGTCGACGAGGAGAGGAGGCAAGCCGAGGACGAAGACGACCAGGCAACACTCGCTACCAGCGACTCGACTCGCTGCAGCGGACCGCTCGCTGCCGCGGAAATCTTCGCTGCCAGCGGGACGCACCAAGACGAGGGAGCTCGCCAACTCGCTCCAGCGGAAGGGGGTTCTCGCACTTGCGGACGGACGGACTCGCTGCAGCGGAAGAAGCGGCTCGCTGCAGCGGAAGAAGCCACGTCGAGGACCTGCTAGCCGAGACGACAAGCCAGCCTAGTCGACGACTTTCCTAGTCGACATCGACGAGCCCTAGTCGACATCGACGACGAATCCAGAAGCTGTTGACGTTGCTTGACGAATCCTACTCGGAGTTGGAGTCCTTGGAGCCGTGGATAGCCTAGTCTATCCGAATTATCCACATCTATCACGAAGAAGAGAGTTTTATCCACTTAAGACATTTAGATATATTTAGATTTAATTTCTTTATCGCTTTTATTTATCGTTAAGCATTTTAGATATAGTTTTAGATATAGATATAGATATTCTATCCTTGAGTAGCAAGGAATAGAAGGCTATAAATAAAGCCCATGGGGCTCAGTTTTAAAAATTCAATTTCAGAGGGAGAGAAGTAGGTCCACAGAGACGGTTTAGGAGTTCAGAGGTTTTAGGGTTTTGGCGTTCAACGAGAGTTGGATCGCCGGGATTGTAAAGTCTTTGAATTTAGTTTAATGCAAGTTTCTTTTCATCAATCAATGTCTGAGTTTGCGATGAAGCGCGAGTAGTCCACCCACTTCTAGGGTTGGGGCGAGCCCGACGATAGCCATGCGTGTTTGAGGTAAAGATCTGACCTTTATCATGTTTTGAGCATCTCCTACTTGTTTATATGTTTATTACCCGTCTAATGGAGATCCATGCTAACAACTTGGATTATAAACATAAAATGAGTAGAGACAATTAGGGTTTCTTGAAAGAGTTGTCTAATTGTTGGAAAAGGCGAAAGCTTAGTCCTTTGATGCGATTTACATGATAATTTGTTTGGTTCTGCCTTATGCATGCTTGGTTATCGTTGTTGCAAATCCCAATCTTGGAAGCCTTTTAAATTAAGTTTAGTTCGAAATCACAAAAGCCTTTGCATTTATTTTATTTCGTTTTAGTCCCTGTCTTACTCGAGATCGAATAGCACTACTCGATCTCGACTACTGATCTTCGACCCAAAGTCGATGTAGCTTACTTGTGCAGGTACTCGACGAGACAAAGCGAAGTCGACAAAGACTCTACTCGACATCGAGTAGGCCTTGTTGATATCGACGAGCCTCTGCCTGCGACTGCTGCGCTGTGTTCGACTGTGCCTGACCCCTGTCGACTAACCCTTAGTCGAGGTCGAGTACCACTGTTGTCGACGTTCGTGAGATTCCATCGCTGCCTAGGATCCACTGACACACTTCCTCGTGGATCGATCCTGACTTCCCACTGCTGCATTAGGAGGAGGTCTTGTAATTATTTGCAAGGGACGGAATCTGGTTTGCTTTGCATTATTTATATTTTATTTGCATTCTCGATTTCCTCCTATACAACAGTGGTCATCCTAACAGGCATGGTGGACAATGTGCCAGTACAAGTAGGTAAGTTCTTTGTCCCTGCTAATTCCTTAGTTATTGATATGGCAGAGGACCCTGTTTGTCCAATTATTTTAGAAAGGCCCTTCTTGGCGACGGTGGATGCCAACATAAGCGCAAGGAAGGTAGTACTCACTTTCAACATCAGCGATGAGGTAATTGAGTATTCCTTTAATAAAACTGAAAGGCATACAAGTCTCATGGAAGAGGTCAAATCTATCTCATCTAGGTACGTAACTTGCGGGGAACCTAAGGTAAGAAATATGACCCCCGAGGAGCTAGAGAAGCGAGCTATGGAAGCCCAGATGGTGGAGATCATGGCAATTCTGAACGAGGAGACAGACGATGTACTCGATGTCGACCAAGGTAAGTCGATGTCGACTAATTTTTATTCAGAATCATTGTAAGGTACTAAGTATGGGGTCGATGTCGACCAGAAGTACTCGACGTCCAGTACTCTAGTCGACGTCGACCAGATCACGAGCCCTCCATCGACTACACCAGCATCGAGTAAGCCACCCGAGGCCAAGAAGTATTCGACGTCGACCAGTCGCTCTTCTCCTCGACAAGCAGTCCACCAAACGCATGAATGTTCTCGAAGTCGAGTACCTCTACTCGACGTCGAGTAGAACCTGAAGTCCTAAAAGTTGATTTCGCAACGGTAAGCCAAGATATGGACATCTCTTCTCCTATTTCAATTAAAGATTTATCTATACATGGGAGAGTTTTGCCTTGGTATGTGCGATTGTGCAGGGCTTCCGATGATGATCAAAAGGATTATGAGGTAGGAGACATGGTCTATGTCTCTAAATCAAAGGAACATTGGTTTCCCAACAAATTCAACAAGAAGAAGATGGGACCCTTCACTTTGAACAAGATCCATTCAGGAGGATTACAGCTGATAGACAAAAATGGAGTCTTGTTTGAAGCCTAGGTTACATGGGCCCTGCAAATGCCTCCTTGAGCTTAATGGAGAAGTCGGCCTAGCGACTATAAAGTCTAGAGCTTGTAAATAGACAATTACCTTTATGTGTGCATATTTAAAGCTTAATTCTTGAATTGCTTATACATGGCTCTTTTGGAATTCATTCTATATTTATGTGCTTATATGCATGTTTTCCAAAGTTTGAAAAAAATGACCCCCATTGAAAATTTTGATAAGTGTCATGGAAGCTTTATTGAACTCAACGATGCAAAATTGGATTCATTAGAGATATAGGATGAAATTGCCTAGTAAAGGGAAGTCACAATGAAGTGGATTATTTTCTTGAAAACCATGAAAGGAGGTAAAATTTGATGTTGCTTTTGACATGTTGCATGATAAAAGGATGGAGGACTTTATATTTCCATATAATGCTAATATGTTTATATTCCAAGCCTTACCTATACTTATGCATCACAAAAGCCATATTGAGCCTTATTTCATATTTCGCTCCACATGATCTAAATATTGCCCATTCTTTACCTTATCTCCAATCCGGGGATTATGTTGAGAATGATGTTACATTATGGAGATTATTATATGGTGTTTGTGTTGTTGTTATATATCATTATTGGAGTTTGGTAGGAAATTGAAAAAAATATATTATGGAAAATTTAATGAGTGAAAGAAAATCCTATCACCTCAGGAGATAGAGGTAGATCGACCCTCCTCGCTGAGATAATTGTTCGGCGAGATGGGACACGCAGGTGAGGAGTCCGAAGCACTAAGTATCCGAAGCCATTCATGACACCCATGTTTGCGACTCGCGAGAAGGCAGTGCTGAGGTTAGAGAGGTAAAAGCATAATATTGAGAAAAAAAAAGCAATGAGCGAATGAGCGAAATGTGAGAAATCAAAAGAAGAAGGAATGTAGTATGAAAGTTTGTAAAGTACTCCATTTCCCCGAATAATTAGCACCACATGGCCAAAAATATCCCACCTTTAGCCTTTTACCAATCTACTCCTTATTTGAGCTTAAATTAAAGTCCTCTTGATTATTAATGCTTTGTCACTTATGAATTGTTTTGCATAACCCTCCTTTTGTGAGTAGATGTTGCTTTTTAATTGCACATGCATGGATTTGTGACACTATTACCATTTCAAGGATGTTAATTTATTGCAGGGTTATATGAGAATGAATCTAATATGTTGAGAGTTTTGATTTCTTCCCCTGTATGACGATGAAAAGTATTGCTTGAGGACAAGCAAGCTTAAGTAAGGGGTGTTTGTTGTGAGCCTAATTCGCCATGTTTTACATCTACTTTTATATCGATTTCTGTATACATTTCATACATTTGCGTTAGAATAATACATAATTTGTGTAGTTTATGTTTATTTGCAATATATGGAGGTCTACACAAGTTTTGGTTATATTTCGCAGAAATCGGGCGCACTTTGGAGCTTAAAGGAAAGTCATGAAGAACCTAAGGATGGTGCAGCTAAAGAAAAGCCCACTTTTCGCCATTCATCATTCTGAATCAAGTTAGGATGTCTTCATGAGAGTTGTAGCCCTCGAAAAAAACTTTCCAATGCGTGCTCATATGCGTCAATCCGACAAACGAGGACCCGGGAAAGTGCATTTGAAGAACATAGTAGAATGCTGAGATCTAACAATTCTACTCGATGTCGACCACTTCTAGTCGAAGTCGAGTACATCCTGAGCCAGAATTTCATACGAAGTCGAGCAGAGCCACTTGAGGAGCCCAGAGCTATTCGACATCGAGTACACCTACTTGAAGTCGAGTACACATGTCGAGTCCAGAAGGTGCCCGAGCTGGGGTGCAACCCAGGAGGAAAAGTTCCAGTCGTCGTCAACTAACTCTAGTCGAAGTTGAGTACAATCCAGACGAGTCCGTTTCCGAGAAGATAAAATTGCTTGCAAGAGAAGATATGTCGAATTCTATCCATCCACATCAAGATCTATCATGTCAAGAAGGATTTATCCATAATAGTCCTAGTTTCCTTTTATATATATTTCCTTTATTTTCAATTTTAATCTTTAAGTATTTAGATAAATAGATATAGATATAGATATAGTTTCTTTCCTAATTATTTAGGGAATGAAGCCTATAAATAGAGCCTTAGGGGCTGAGTTTTATTCATTCAATTTCATACACAATTCATAGCATAGAGAGAGAGAGAGAGAGCTTGTGGCGAGAGGAGAGAAGGAGTTGAGAGACGAGTTGTCTTCGATCGGTTGTAAGCTTTCTTTTATTTTATTTAATGCAATTTAGTTCTCTTTTATTATTGATGTCTTTCTTGATGATGAAGAGCAAGTAGTCACCCAAATTCTAGGGTCCGGGTGAGCCCGACGGTAGCCATGTGAGGTGATGCGATAAAGGTACAATTTTTTGATGCAATTCGTCATCTATCTCTATGAGCATGATTCTTTTGCGAAAGTTGAAGGTGATCCTTGTTTGTGTTATTAAAGTGAAAGTGATCTTAATGCAACTCGGATTAATTTTGTGAAAAAGGGTTAGTAACATTTAGGGTTTATGTGAAAGTCTATATATTCCTATTTGTTAATAACGAAAGTTATTTGATGAAAAGGATGATCTTTTATGCCTTTATATGTTATTTTACATGGTTATCGTTGTGGTGTTGAAACCCTAATTCTGGAAGACTTTTAGTTTATTGAATTTCCCACAATTTTCGTGTTGCTTCTGTTTTATTTCTGTCATTGCAAAGGTCACGTTTTTACACTGCAAATCACTCAACATTGCCTAAATTTTACTCGACGTCGAGTAGGTCTAGTCAACGTCGAGTACACTATGTTACTCGACTTGCTTGTTTTTGCTTCGTTTGTGTTTCTGTTTGCCTCTGTTACAATTTCTGATCTACTATGTGGTCGACGTCGAGGACACTGGTCGACCTCGAGGACTCTTCTGGTCGAATTCGAGAGGATTTTGGAACTGAAAAGGCGGGCACTGACACGCTTCCTCGTGGATCGATCCTGACTATCTTCTACTAAAGCGGGAGGAAGTCTTGTAATTAATTTGCGGAGATCAGGGAGTCGAATTTGAGATTTATATTTCATACTTGATTTTCCTCCTAACACCTTTGAGCTGAAATCTGGGGTAATTCATCTGTTACCAAAATTTCATGGGTTGAGTGGAGAGGACCCCCACAAGCATCTCTCTGAATTCCATATTGTGGTAGGTGGGATGAAACCTGAGAACGTCACTGAGGATCAAATCAAGCTGACAGCTTTTCCCTTCTCTTTGAAGGATAAGGCGAATGAATGGTTCTTCTATCTACCACCTGGATCTATCACTACTTGGGCTGAGACGAAGAGGGTCTTCCTTGAGATGTACTTCCCTGCGACAAAGCTTAATGCTTTGAAAAGGTCAACCAGCAGCATTGAGCAGTACGCGACGGAGACTATACATGAGTATTTTGAGCGCTTCAAGAAACTCTGCGCTAGCTGCCCTTGCCATGGGTACTCTCATAAGGATCTGGTTCTCTTCCTATTCAATGGGCTTACTGATATAGAGCGCAAAACAGTGAACTCTGCTTGCGAAGGAAACATGTTGTATAAGACGTTTGCCGCAGCTTGGGATGTGTTCAAGGAGTTATCTGAGGGCTCTAGACAGTTCAACAAGAGCGCTCGTGCTAGGGGTGTACTTTCTATTGATTCTCTTGTAGCTGCACTTCAGACAGACATGGTAGAGGTGAAGGAGATGATCAAACAGTTGGTCACTGACAGAACTCCCCAACAGCTGAAAGCATGTGGACTTTGCAATAAATTCACTCATCCTATGGACAGGTGCCCGCTTCTGCAAGATCCTAACGTCGAGTTGAATGCTATTAGGAATTTCGCTCCACAAGGGCCTAGACAAGGCAATTTTGGAAAACCTGGGTACTTCAACAACAACTATAACAGAGGCTATCAGCAGGGCTATGGGAACTACCAAGCCTCTTTCAATCAGCAAGGGGGGCAACAGGCAAGGCCCCACCAACAATTTGAACCTAGAGAGGGAGGCCAACCACAAGACAATGAGTTCATTGAGGATCCAATACAGAAATTGTCATGGTTGTTGTTGATGGTTGAGAAACAACAATCAGATCGAATCACAAATTTGGAGAATCAATTGAGTAAACTCATTCAGGTCTTAAGTGCGAAGGAGGCAAACGATTCAGGGAAGCTTCAATGGCAAACGGTTGAGAATCCTAAAAAGAATGTCAGTGCAATAATGCTTAGGAGTGGCAAGGAACTGATTGTCACGCCTCAAAATGACAATGAAGGAAGCATGGACGAAGAAATGGAAGAAATAGACGAAGAGGACGCAAGTCGTACTGTGCTGCGGCCGCAGCAACCATGTCGCGGCCGCGGCCAATCAATTGTGCTGCACCCGCAGCCAGAGGCCGCGCCCGCCGCCAGTGCACCCGCCGCTTGTTCGGTGCCAGGTACATGTTGTTCGCCCTTCTCCCCTTCTTCTTCTTCTTCTCCTCTTTCTCCTCCTTGTTCTCCTCCTTCTTCTTCTTTACCTATGGAGACTCCAAAGCCGGTTCCACCTTTTCTAGAAGCCCTAAAGGATACACAAAGGTATGAGAACGATAGGGAGATCTTTGAGACGTTCAGCAAATGCGAGGTAAATATTCCTTTACTCAAAATAATTAAGAGCATTCCTAGATATGCTAAATTTTTGAAGGAATTATGTTTCTTCAAGAAGAAGAAAATATTGAAAAAGAAGGAAAAGGTAAGCTTGAATGAAAATGTCTCTGCTATGTTGCAAAAGAAATTGCCTGAAAAATGTGGAGACCCAGATATGTTGACAATTCCATGTGCAATTGGGAATACTAGATTCAAACAAGCCATGCTAGATCTAGGAGCCTCAATTAATGCTATTTCCTATAAAATGTACATGTCTTTGGGTTTGGGTGCTCTGATTGAGACTAGGGTTACAGTGCAACTTGATGATCGATCACAAATCATGCCAAGAGGCGTTATTGAAGATGTTTTGGTTATTTTAGATGATTTGTTTTCCCCTGTTTATTTCTTTGTTTTAGATATGTGATGTCCGCATTTTTAGTCTTATTTTACATCATGTTTTTATTTCATTAAAGTCCTTTTATTAGCTTTTGTGTCGGGAAAGTAAGGAAAATGTGTAGTTATGCTTAATATTGCAAGATATGGAGTCTACACAAGCTTTGGTGTGATTTTATAGGTTTTGGAGCTAATTTGAAAGAGTTTTGACGCACTTTAGAGCTTAATGAAAAATCATGAAGGCAATGGAGAAGCAAAACAACCGCAAAAAGTGGTACAGCTAGAGAAAAACCTTATTTTTTCCATCCTTCGCTTCGATTCATGTTCTGGAGCCTTCATGAGAGTTGTAGTCCTTTAGAATAGCTTTCCAACGCATATTTGTATGCGTCAATCGGATGAACGAGAACTTGGAAAAGTACGATTAAAGTCAGAGTCGAAAAGCTGGAGAAAAATAAAGGTTGTTGCGTTCGAACAGAGCATCGGCGCCGATACCCTTGACCTCGGCACCGACATCCAGCAAATTCCAGTAGCACTGTTTTTTAACACACCCTTGGCGCCGACACCTCAGACCTCGGCGCCGATACCCTGCGCACCAGGAGAAGATTTTTGCGGGCTAATTTATTCACTTAATGGGCTTTTTAATTAGGGTTTTCATCTAAATCTCTTTTAGGATCTTTTAGTTAGATACACTTGGGATATTTTATTCTTTCTTAGTTAGATTTTATTATTTTCCTAAGATTAAATCTCTTTCCTTGGAGATTAAGTCTAAAAATTCTATCTTTAAATAAAGTCAATTAGAGGCTAATTAGGGATATCTCTTCACATAGCACACGGCTGATTACAGCAACAACAAACGCACGTTTCTGGGAGCTTTTGTGAAAGGTTTGAACGTGAATTTAAGGTTTAGTTTTATGCAAATTAAGATTATGAATTCTTCCATTGTTTTTGTGTTTTCCTTTGCAATGAGTGAGTAATTCCCCCATCTTCTAGGGTTGGGGTGAACCCAACAATAGGCATGTGTGTGAATGAATGAATCTATATTTATGAGATGCTTTTATCTATTTCTACCTATGTGTTTAACCCTTGATGAAAATCTAGGGCATTCATTGTTACAATTGAATTCACCAAAGGAGATTCTTAACATTGATAGTAATAAGGGATTTTTGATGAAAGTTAAAAAGACCTAATTAAGAAAAGGTATAGTCAAATAAGTCTATTATACGAAAGTGATTTGATTTGTTTGATTGAGATAAAAGAATTATTCATTGATTTATACATGTGTTTGTTGTTGTGGTTAGCCCTAATCTTGTAAGTTCTTTCTCATATATTACAATCACTTGTTACTTGAGCCAAATTTAGTGTGTTCACCGCCATTTACAGCCGCTATTTGTGCTATTAATTCCCCTATTTTCGACCATAAAATGACTAGGATAGAACCGCTGACATACTCCCTTGGATCGACCTTGATTTCCACTATACTATAGAGGGATTCGAGCATAAATATATTTGATTGGAGTGAGCATAGGCATCGATCTCCCCTCACGCGCGTCAAATTAGCGCCGTTGCCGGGGAGTAATCAATCGCGCCTAATCTAGTTGTTTTAGAGTTGGGAATAGCCCATCCTCATCTTTCTTTTTAATTTCGTTTTCTTTGTTTTTGTTTTAAGGTTTATGCGAAGAAGTGAACGTCCTCTATACGAGCCATTCACCGAGCCCGAACGTGTTCTACACCAACGTCTAAAGGAAAGGCTTAGGCAAAAGATGTCGGAAATGGAAACACTTCGTGCGGAGCTAGAAAGGCTTCGCAAAGAGAATCAAGAGGTGGCGCAACGGGAAGCCGCTGCCAATCACGCTCGTCAAAGAGAGATTGACGCCGCTAGGGAAGAAAGGGAGGAGGTCGAAAATCTCAGGGAAGAGCTAGAGAGAAATCCAACCAATGCTCGTCAATACATGCACCATACGCTGCGGGTGCCGGAGTCGGCCATAGTTCTCCCCAATATCAACTTTGAGATAAGAACTAGCTTCCTCACCATGATAAAGCGGACTCCTTTCAAAGGAAAATCCAATGAGTTCCCTATGGAGCACATGAAGGAGTTCAAGGAGATGTGTGATACCATAGCCGATGGAAACAATTTAGAGTATGTTCGCTTGAAGGCTTTTCGTTGGTCCTTAGTGGGAAAAGCCCTTCATTGGCTCGAAAGGTTGCCGCCGCAATCCATCAATACATGGGAGGAGCTTCATGATCTATTCATGAGAAAGTTCTTTCCACCTATGAAGACGACGGAGCTGCGCAAAAAGATCACGACCTTCAAGCAATTAAGGAATGAAACTCTTGCCGAAACTTGAGAGAGGTTCAAGGAGTTGATTCGCCAATGCCCTACTCATGGGCAACCACCTTATGTTTTGCAAGAGATCTTCTTCAATGGCATCAACTCGGCTACTAAGGATCGGATCAACATCCACACCTCCTATAGATACATTGGGATGCACTTAACAAGCTCACGAACTTTGACACTACTTATGGGACCCCCGCTAACATTGATGCGAGCCCCCCCTACCCCCCCCCCCCCACCCTCCATCGATGCCACTTTATCAACCTTTCGATGATATTGACTCTGATGTGCGGCAACAATATATGGAGGATGAGAATAGAAAATTGAAGAAGCAAGTAAGGTTTCTCTCTAACAACAAACCATGCATAGAGTGTGGGTCCACTTCCCACGTTACCACCACTTGCCCACATGTCAATCACGTGAAATTCGCTGAATCATATGGAGAAGTGAACTACATGAAAGGTCCTTATAGGAGCCAAGGCAACCATCCTTCTCAACACGATCAACGACCCCCATATAGACCTCAAGGCCATGTGGATCGTGAGCAACCTAGGGATGATATGAGATCTATTTTGGAAGATTTAAGGAAGGGCCAAGCTGAGGCCAAGGAGGATGCTAGACACTCCAATTTGGAGATCAATACGCAGTTGTGAGGCATGAACGGAAGGTTCGGGGACATTGATATTTGAAGGAAGAACGTTGAGACCCAATTGGGTCAATTGGCGACTCAAATTCCAAAGCCAAGTGGCCAACTACCCGGCCAAAATGAAGCCAACCCCAAATCCCAACATATCGCAGCCATTCAAATAAGAAGTGGGAAGGTTCTACCGGAAAGGAAAGCTAAGGAGAAAGAAGAAAAAATTGGCCAACCCTACACAGTCCTCAACGCCGACACTTCTGACCTCAGCGCCGACACCCTGACGGCAAACCAAGCTACTGCAGAAACTGTTGTAAGTACACAGACCCTCGGCGCCGATACCCCTGACCTCGGCGTCGACACCTCTGAGGAAGCTCCTGCACAATTCCTCGACGCCAACCCCTCTACCATCAGCGCCGATACCTCTGCAGGCCAACCCACACCTACACCCGATATATTGACCACTCCAAAAGCCAAACCCAAGCTTCTTTATCCATCAAAGGCTCTCAAGGATCCAACCGAAGGGAAGTTTAGGAGGTTTATAAAAGTTCTTCAAGGCTTGAATGTGACCATTCCTTTCACAGAAGTTCTTCGAGAGATGCCGGCATACATCAAATACTTGAAAGAGATCTTGAGCAATAAGAGGTCTATCTCGGAGATTTCGGAGGATTGTAACGCCGTCAACTTTCCCGAAAAGACAGTTGACCCGGGCAAGTTCACCATCACCATTTGCCTAGGCGAACATCGATATCGAGCTTTATGTGATCTTGTTGCAAGCGCAAGCCTTATGCCACTATCCATATGGTTTAAGATTAACATGGGACCACTAGTACCCGTCAACATGCGGCTCTATATGGCGGACAACTCTTGTGCCTATTATCCTAGGGCGCCCTTTCTTAGCCACGGTGGATGCGATTATCAATGTAAGGAAGGGTCTTCTAACTTTTCAAATTGGGGATGAGCTAGTTGAATTTCAATTTGACCCCAATCTAAGGGAGGTAAAGAAAACGGAAGTCAAGATGGTTTACACGGACATCGAGAGGACCTTGGCTCATGAGGAATCCATTCGCATACCATCCACCGAAGAAGAGGAAAGCATTATTGAAGAGCTCGTAGCCACCCTTGAAGAAGATGAGAGCGAGGAAATTGAAATGGCCACTGTTGAACCCTCGGCGCCGACACCCTCAGCCTCGGCATCGACACCTTCAGCAGTAAGACAACGTGAAGAAGATGTGTTGCAACCATCGATGCCAGCTTATGCATGGTCGGTTCCTACGCCTATTTCTGACATGGATGCTTCCATTTCACGGATTGAAGCCGATCTTCTTGGAGAGGTAATGAAGACGGAGGAGGTGGAACCTATTTTAATCCCACAAGGGCCCTCCTTGACATTAAATCCACTACCGCACACTTTGAGGTATGAGTTCCTTGGTCCTAACTCTACTTTCCCCGTTATTATTAATTCTTTACTTAGTGTGCAGGAGGTAGAGAAGTTGTTGAATGTTCTTAGGACCCATAGGAAAGCTTTGGGCTATTCTTTAGAAGACATCAAGGGTCTTTCTCCCGCTTTGTGTATGCACCGAATCCACATGGAGGAAGGTCATAAGCCTTCCATCGAGCAACAACGGCGGATGAATCCCAACATGAAAGAGGTGGTGAAGAAAGAGATATTGAGGATGGTTGACACATGGATTATCTTCCTTATCTCGGATAGTAAATGGGTTAGCCTCGTGCATGTGGTACCAAAGAAATGCGGGATGACCGTAGAGAAAAATGAAAAGGGTGAGTTAGTGCCGAAGAGGACTACCACGAGTTGGAGCATGTGCATCGATTATAGGAAACTCAACCGCGCCACTAGGAAGGACCACTTCCCACTTCCCTTCATCGACCAAGTTCTAGAAAGGTTAGCCCAACATGATTATTTTTGCTATCTTGATGGATATTCAGGGTTTTGGCAGATTACAATTCATCCGAACGACCAAGAGAAGACCACCTTCACTTGTCCTTATGGTACATTCGCTTATAGAAGAATGCCCTTTGGGCTATGCAACGCGCCGGCCACTTTCCAACGGTGCATGATGGCAATCTTCTCCGATATGATTGAGGATATTGTTGAGGTATTCATGGATGACTTTTCTGTATATGGTACTACTTTCGATTCTTGTCTAGCTAACATGGCCAGGGTACTCAAGAGATGTGAAGAGACAAGCCTTGTGCTTAATTGGGAGAAGTGTCACTTTATGGTGCAAGAAGGAATCGTGCTAGGACACTTGGTGTCCAAGAGAGGTATAGAGGTGGATAGAGCCAAGATCGAGCTTATTGAGAAGCTACCTCCTCCAACGACGGTAAAAGATGTCCGTAGATTTTTAGGGCATGCTGGATTTTATCGTCGATTTATTCAAGATTTCTCCAAAATTGCTAAACCACTCACTAACCTATTGATGAAAGAAGTTGCTTTTGAGTTTTCTTTGGAGTGTCTTGATACTTTTAATAGGTTGAGGGAAGCTTTAGTCACGGCACCAATCATGAAATCACCCGATTGGTCACTTTCATTCGAAATCATGTGTGATGCAAGTGATTATGCCGTGGGAGCAGTTCTTGGAAAACGGAAGGACAAAAAATTACACGCCATCTACTATGCGAGCAAAACTTTGGATGATGTCCAAAAAAGGTACATAACCACGAAGAAAGAGTTTCTAGGGGTGGTATTCGCCTTCGAGAAGTTCCGCTCCTACCTAGTTGGCTCGAAAGTTATTGTCTATACCGATCATATCGCCTTGAGATATTTGATGAGCAAGAAGGATGTGAAACCACGACTTCTACGATGGATGCTCCTTCTTCAAGAATTTGATTGCGAGCTAAGAGACAAGAAAGGAGCCGAGAACCTTATGGCCGACCACCTCTCTAGGTTGCCAGCTAAGCACATTGAAGACTAGGAGGATATGGTGCCCATCGATGACTCACGGGCTGATGAAAGTCTCTTGCGCATAAAGGTACATAAGGTAAGTACAGACATCGACGCCGACCTTCTGACCTCGGCATCGAGCCCTTTTATTTGCGCAGAAACTTTATTTGCTACAGGTACCTAGGCACCGACACCCACACCCTCGGCGCCGACACCCAATTACACAGCCCAAGTTTCTCTAGAAGTTGTGCAACACACATATGCCTCGGTGCCTACACCTCAGGCCTCGGCATCAACATCTACAGCAGAACATAAAGTTGAATCGTTTGGAGCATCGGATGAGGTAAGTTTAGGTGAGGAACTCTTCTTTACACCTCCTTCTAGCCTCGTTCATGATATTTTTCTTATTAAGAAGGCTAGTATACCTTGGTTTTCGGATTATGCTAACTACGTTGTAGGAGGTGAGATTCCACTGGGTTTAACTTCACAAGGTAAGAAGAAGTTCCTACATGATGTCAAGAGGTATTATTGGGACGATCCTTACTTGTTCAAACAAGGAAGTGATCATATTTTTCGTCGTTGCATTCCGGAGGAAGAGGTAGAAAATATTATTCGTCATTGTCATACTCTCCCCACCGGGGGTCATGCTAAAGGTTTTAAGACCACCGCGAAGATACTTCAAAGTGGATTTTATTGGCCTAACATGTTTCAAGATGTGCAGGAATTTGTGACATCATGTGATGAATGTCAAAGGGCTGGGAACATAACATGGAGGAACGAGAATCCGCTCACGGGGATCCTAGAGGTTGAATTGTTCGACGTTTGGGGCATAGACTTTATGGGCCCTTTTCCATCCTCATGCCCTTATAAGTACATCCTTGTAGCGATTGATTATGTCTCCAAATGGGTGGAAGCCATTGCTACACGAACTAATGATGCTAGAGTTGTAGCTAAGTTTTTTAAAACTAATATTTTTCCCTGTTTTGGGGTTCCTAGGGTCCTAATTAGTGATGGAGGCTCACATTTTATAGAAAGAGGCTTTGAGGCGCTTTTGACCAAGTATGGGGTACATCACTGGATAGCCACACCCTACCACCCCCAAACTAGCGGTCAAGTTGAGGTATCCAATAGGCAAATCAAAGCTATCTTGGAGAAGACCGTGTCAAGATCAAGGAAGGATTGGTCATCAAAGTTTGATGACGCATTATGGGCTTATAAGACGGTATATAAGACGCCTCTCCGCACCACTCCCTACAATCTCGTGTACGATAAGTCATGTCATCTACCCGTCGAGTTGGAACACAAAGCTAAGTGGGCTCTGAAGGAGCTCAATATGGATCTCGATGAGGCCGGGAAGAAGAGGTTTATTGACCTACAAGAACTTGAAGAGTTGAGGCTTAAGGCGTACGAAAGTGTCGAAATCTACAAAGAAAGGACCAAGAAGTGGCATGATCGAAAGCTAGTGCCCAAGACTTATGAGGTAGGTGATAAGGTATTGCTTTTTAACTCTAGACTCTGACTTTTTCCAGGGAAGTTGCGCTCAAGATGGAGTGGACCATTCGTGGTTCAAATGATTTTCCCTCACGGAGCGGTGGAGCTCTTAGATGAAAGCGGTGCTACTTTTAAAGTCAATGGGCACCGATTGAAGAAGTACTATGAGCATGCCACGTTTGAGGAGGATATTCGTGCCTCTTGGGCACTCACCGTCTCTGTTTGATATCAAGGGAAGTATGTCGAGATATAGACTTTAAATATAGCGCTTTCGGGAGGCAACGCGATTTTATTTTAATTTATTTTTCTTTATTTTATTTTACTCTTGTTCTATTTATTTATTTAGTTTTTGGATTTTTATTAGTAGCAACAAGTACGAATTTTTCAAAAGGATTGCCCAAGCAAGTGAAACCGGGTATCGGATAATTAAAACAAGAGCGGGAAGGTAAGAGGGTACCCAAGTATTTATTCCCTTCCCTTACCCTTTATTTTTTTTCTCTCTCCTACCCCGCGATACTCCCTCCGCGCCGATACACAGACGCGTTTCCACTCCAACGCACCTCCATTCCCCGGGCCACCCACGGCGACTCCGGCCACCCCAGCCCACGCCGCTGCCACCACCGGACTCGCCTCTGCCTTGCGCACCCGAGGAGGCCGCCGCCGATCTGATCTGTCCACTGTGCAGCCGCAAGCAGCCCCACAACCGCCCAACTCCTTCTCGGCATCAGCCCATCCTCTAGCTCTCTTTTCTTTAGATTTTAAGAGAAATTTCGGTATGAGTCCTACCCTTAATCTGTTTCTCTTAGTTGTTCTTGGTTTGATTGACGATTTTGAGGCAGTTTAGATAACTTAGGGTTTTAGGTGTGCGAATTTCATCCGAAATTGAGATTTTTTGTAAGCTTTAGTGTGAGGATGTCAATGGCGGATTGCATGAGTTATTGGGGGTTCGAAAAATCTTTTACCCATCTATTTGACTGTTAATGGGGTTTGAAGGGGTTACGAGATTTACATCTTGGCTATGATTGCACTATGATGAATTCGAGATGTGTTCTTGCTACTCTTGTTTGCTTCAAGATTGAATCTTTATCTCTTTGCCCATACCCATTATGCCTATCAAGTTCTAATCTTGCAGAGCATTTAGAAATTGAAGAACTTAACAAATTGTAGAGTTAGATTGTTAAGCAAATTGGGTGTAATTTTTCGATCGTCTTGATCCAACATGATCCTACGAGCTTTATGTGCATGATGTGCATTCTTAGCCTCCATATGAACTGCTGATTTTTGTTCTTTAACATGCTATTATGTGCTTTTATGAATATCCTTTGCAAGGCATGTTTAGGATTAAGTATGGGGTGTCTAATTGCGTATGTATAGTCGGCCAAACAGGGTTGTGTTGGGAGATGTTTGAGCGGTTTGAAATACTTGTTTGAGTGTGTTAATCTCTTATCTTACTTTGTTTCTGTTTTCTTTATTTATCTATTTATTTTTATTTTTATTTTATTCATTTTTAGGAAGTTTAATTTTCATCTTTTGCTCCAAATTTTGAGTTTTTACAGTAGCTATGCCAAAGGATTTATTATGCTTATAATCTTTGAATTGGCTAGTTTATTGGTAGCTTTTGTCATGGCAATCTTAATGGTTTACAATAGCTTCCTTATAAGCTTGCTTGATTGAATTGAGATGATAACTAAAGGTTGTTGCTTTCATGTAGATGGCACCTAAGCGCAAGCGGAGTTCTGGGGCATCATCTAAACCTCGTCGAATGGATGCCGTCAAGCTGCAAACTCCTACGGAAATCAAGGATTTCGACAACCTTCTCACACGCAAGTTTCGATGTCGTTGGTACCATCGAGACGACATGGAGAGTTTGGGCTTCCATGGAGCTATTGTGGAGGCTTTTCAAAACATCAGCGCGGCCATTCTTCTGCAGCGTATCGATGTCCATCATCCTCACCTCACAGCTGAGTTTATGACTACACTAGAGATCCCATCCTCTCCTGCCGACAAAAGCCCGGTTAGGTTCAGATGGGCCAACAAAGCATACTCATTCACTCTAAGGCAGCTGGTTACTTATTTTGGATTTGAGCATTCGACAACAAGCACCCAGCCCAAGCCTCAACCGATTTGGGGCTACATCTCCGGTAAGACAGAACTCTCCGGACACACCCGCATCCAGTCCTCGGATGTAGCATACCTCGTCTTCCAGGTTATACTTCGAGTCCTTGGGAGTACAATATGGGCAAGGAAGGACATCTCTCGCCTCATCCAGCCCGAGCTCGATTGTCTCTACATGATGCTATTCAATGTCGAGCCTACGCTGAACCTCGTCTATGCTTGGCTCTGACATGTGATTTACTACAGGAGCAACCCCGGATATATATAGATCGGCGGCATGGTTGCTCTCTTGACGAGAGCCCTGGAGATAGACACCTCTCATTACACATCACTACCGACCCTCCGGATTGATGTTGCATACCTCCTGCTGAACAAGGCTTTGAAGAAGCAGAACAACACATACGTCTCCTATGCTCACCAAATGCCAATCACCAAGGAGCATGGCGATCTCCTTCACCTCCCGAACCTGTACAAGGTATGGACAGGTAAATACCCTTCTCCTACTACCTCTCCTGTAGCTGATCCGTTGTTGAGACGGAGACCTCCACTCTTCGAGCACCCGGCGGACATCCCAACAGTTGTTGCTCTCAACCATACTACAACTGCTACACCTCTTTTGGAGCTTCCTGGACAGCCTCTCCACACAGCAGCTAATGCAACACCGGTAGAACCTTCTGGCCAACCTTCCGACACAGCAGCTATGCTCCGCCTATGGAACCCACTGGACAGCCATCTTCGCAGCCGGCTTCTACACATGTCCCAAACAGCCTCCTTATTGAAGACTCACCATCGAGGCACTTTGAACAAGGCCAAGGGAGCGGGAGTAACGATGACACTGCTGCAGCACTTTACAGGATCGAGGGGATGGTATTCAAGCTACAAGACTACTGCAAGAGCATAGTGTTTGAGATGCAAAAGCAATACCGCAGCCTTGCTTTCCAGGTCCAAGCTATACATGATGTACTCCTCGAAGAGTGCCGAGCAAATGACGAACGATTGGCTGTCCTTTTGATTTAGCCTAAGTCATCCAAAATGTCACAACATTTGAGGTGCAAAGATTGTAGATGACAAAGGCAACTCACATCCTAAGACATGGTTTGGATGGTTTAGCCTAAGTCATCCAAAATGTTTTTATGTGAAATTTGACTTGGAAATGAAATTGAGCATATATGACTTTAGGATCTATGTGATTGGAATCCAACATGTCCTAGTGAGTTACTTGGCCTATAGGGAATTGTTCTTTATATATTTTTCCCTTCTTTTTGATGTGTGTACTACTCTCCTTATGCATTACCTCTTGATATTGTGGTGTATATCTAAGTCTTGAAACCAATATGAGATAGCTAGTCATTGTATAATTTGATCAAATGATAGAGGCACTCTTTATTAGCCATATTTTATCCTCTTTTGCCTACCCTATACATGTTTCCTTTGCTTGTAACCACTTTGAGCCTTATAGCCTATTTTTGTAGCTCCACAAAATCTATCCTAGCCAATGTTTAGCCTTACCTCCTTATCTGGGAATTAAGACTTGGTGTTGGTAAAGATTGATGTTTGAGAGGTTGAGACACATGGTTTGCTTAAAGTATGGGATACTTGTTGAGTTGTTATTTTATTATTCTCGCCACTTTTGTTATCAAATGTATTTTTGGCTCCCAAAATAAATAAATGCACATGAATTCCGGAAAAAAAAAAAGAAAAAAAAAAGAAAAAAAAGAAAAAAATTTATTATAATATATGAGAAGTTGTGCATGAGCCAAATCTATCCTTATTTTTATGCGAGATGAATTGGATGTTTTGGCTTTTGAAGAGTTTTGTTACATTAGATGAGTTTGAAAGTATTTATATATGATGGAGTTGTTTGGTTGAGTCGAGTTGGAAATTTAGGAGTCTTTGGTTCCCGGATTTTTAGCACCACTTTGCCTAAATAATTCCATACCTTTTATTTCTCACCAAACCACATTACAACCCGGCCGAATGAAGTCTTCTTTGAAGTCTTTCATTGAGCCATAACTCCTCTTGATGATTTTGATTGCTTTGACATCTCCGGTGTTGAGATTGGTGATATAAATAACAATGACTATGTAGCTTTTTGCATTAAGGATTGAGTTGAGAGATATTATTCAAAGCTTAAACACATTGAGAGTTGAGTGAAACACATATATCCTTGTGAGGTTGGATTTCGATTGCTTTTGCTTAGAGTTGCTTATATATGTGTGATGACATTTGATTGCTTGATTCTTTTAGACCACTTGCGCTTATGATGTTGCTTTTTGGCGAAGGCGAAGACTTGAAGGATGTGTTGTAGGTAGTGATTATTGTTTGGTTATTTCTTGAGGACAACCAAGTCTAAGTATGGGGTGTTTTGATGTCCGCATTTTTAGTCTTATTTTACATCATGTTTTTATTTCATTCAAGTCCTTTTATTAGCTTTTGTGTCAGGAAAGTAAGGAAAATGTGTAGTTATGCTTAATATTGCAAGATATGGAGTCTACACAAGCTTTGGTGTGATTTTATAGGTTTTGGAGCTGATTTGGAAGAGTTTTGACGCACTTTAGAGCTTAATGAAAAATCATGAAGGCAATGGAGAAGCAAAACAACCGCAAAAAGTCGTACAGCTGGAGAAAAACCTTATTTTCGCCATCCATCGCTTCGATTCATGTTCTGGAGCCTTCATGAGAGTTGTATTCCTTGAAAAGAGTTTTCCAACGCATATTCGTATGCGTCAATCGGATGAACGAGGACTTGTAAAAGTGAGATTGAAGTCAGAGTCGAAAAGCTGGAGAAAAACAGAGGTTGTTGCGTTCGAACAGAGCATCGGCGCCGATACCCTTGACCTCGGCGCCAACATCCATCAAATTCTAGTAGCACTGATTTTTACAGACCCTCGGCGCCGACACCTCAGACCTCGGCACCGATACCCTGCGCACCAGGAGAAGATTTTTGCGGGCTAATTTATTCACTTAAGGGGCTTTTTAATTAGGGTTTTCATCTAAATCTCTTTTAGGATCTTTTAGTTAGATACACTTGGGATATTTCATTCTTTCTTAGTTAGATTTTATTATTTTCCTAAGATTAAATCTCTTTCTTTGGAGATTAAGTCTAAAAATTCTATCTGTAAATAAAGTCAATTAGAGGCTAATTAGGGATATCTCTTCACATAGCACACGGCTGATTACAGCAACAACAGACGCACGTTTCTGGGAGTTTTTGTGAAAAGTTTGAACATGAATTTAAGGTTTAGTTTTATGCAAATTAAGATTATGAATTCTTCCATTGTTTTTGTGTTTTCCTTTGCAATGAGTGAGTAATTCCCCTATCTTCTAGGGTTGGGGTGAACTCAACAATAGGCATGTGTGTGAATGAATGAATCTATATTTATGAGATGCTTTTATCTATTTCTACCTATGTGTTTAACCCTTGATGAAAATCTAGGGCATTCATTGTTACAATTGAATTCACCAAAGGAGATTCTTAACATTGATAGTAATAAGGGATTTTTGATGAAAGTTAAAAAGACCTAATTAAGAAAAGGTATAGTCAAATAAGTCTATTATACGAAAGTGATTTGATTTGTTTGATTGAGATAAAAGCATGATTTCTTACATGATTCATTGATTTATACATGTCTTTGTTGTTGTGGTTAACCCTAATCTTGGAAGTTCTTTCTCATATATTGCAATCACTTGTTACTTGAGCCAAATTCAGTGTGTTCACCACCATTTTGTTGTAAGGAGGAAATCGAGAATGCAAAATATAAATAAATCAAAGCAAACAAGATTCCGTCCCTTGCAAATGATTACAAGACTTCCTCCCGATGTAGCAGCGGGAAGTCAGGATCGATCCACGAGGAAGCGTGTCAGCGGATCCTAGGCAGCGGTGGAATCTCACGGACAGAAGTCGACCATAGGTTGTCGATCTCGACTAGGGTTAGTCGACAGAAGATCGGACAAGTCGAACAGCGCAGCAGCAGTCACAGGGTGTTGTCGATATTGAGGACAGTCTACTCGATATCGAGTAAAGTAGTCGACGTCGATAAAGCTTGGTCGATCACCTGCACGGGAGAAGCTACGACGATTCTGGGATCGGGGATCAGTAACTCAATATCGACAACGGGTAGTCGATATCGAGGAGTGTAGAAAGTAAAACAAATAAAAATAAAAACAAAGGCGCTTTGGGATTCTCGAAATAAACTTTATGTAAAAGACACCCAAGATTGGGCTTTGCGACAACGATAACCAAGCATGCATAAGGCAAGAATAAAACAGATAATCATGTAACTTGCATCGAAGGACTAAGCTTTCGTCTTTTCCAACAATTAGTCAACTCTTTCAAGAAACCCTAATTGTATCTACTGATTTTATGTTTACAATCCAAGTTGTTACCATGGACCTCCATTAGATGGGTAATAAACACATAACAAGTAGTAGATGCTCAAAACATGATAAAAGTCGGATCTTTACCTCAAACACGCAGGGCTATTGTCGGGCTCGCCCCAACCCTAGAAGTGGGTGGACTACTCGCGCTTCATTGCAACTTCAGACATTGATTGAAAGGAAATAACTACTTGCATTAAATCAAACAGAGCTTACAACCAAAAGAAGCTAATTCCGCTCTCGCTTCACCAACTCCTCTTGGCCACTCACTCTCTCTCTCTCTCTCTCTCTCTCTCTCTCTCTACTACTACTACTAATTTATGTGTGATCGAATGAATAAAAATCAGCCCCCTAAGGCTTTATTTATAGGCTTCTAATCCTTGCTATTCAAGGATAGAAATATCTATCTATATCTAAATCTATATCTAAAAGCTTTAAGGATAAATAAATGGAATAACATAAATAAATCCAAAAGGGAAATTATATCTAAAAAGCTAAAATATCATCAAGTGGATAAATCTTCTCTTCATTGGATGGATCTTGATAGACTCGGATAGACTCGGACAACTTCGGCCCCAAGGAATCCAAAACCGTGTAGGACAGCTCAAACCGCGTACGCGGCTTTGGGATAGATCTCCTCGATATCGACCAGTTTTTGTCGATATCGAGTAAAATTGGTCATCGACTTCAGCTTCAGCGGCATCCCGGGTAGCAGGTCCTCGACATGGTTCGGGCACTGGCTCTCGGGTGTTGTCGATATCGAGTAAAGTGGTCTTATGGACTTGGCTGGCTTGGTGTTGTCGAGTAGTTTCTCTTCGACATGCTCGGACATGTGACTTCGTCTTTGTCGATATCGAGGAGTTTTCTCGATATCGAGGACTGGTGTTGCTCAGTGTCCGGGTGTCTGGTCAAGTCGAGTAGCTCTCCGCGGCTCCTCGATTAGGCTCTCCTCCTCGACTCCGGGCTGGTCTTCAAGGCTTTGTCGATATCGAGTAAGTAACTCGATATCGAGGAGTGTGCTGGAGTATGGTAACTTTGTTCCTTGGCTTCTCGACATGGTGCTCCTCGATGTGTATCCGGACATGGTTTGTCGATATCGATGAAATGAAGTCGATATCGAGCACTCTTCAGGCTCCGTCTCTGCTTCCTGGTTTTCTCCCGAAATGGCTCCATATTCTGCAATATTAAACAGAAACTTATACAGATCTCCATTTCTGGCAAATAAGCATATACTACATAAATTCGACATATTCCCAACCCGAAATATGCAAAGTGTATAGAATATGGAACTAAACTGTGCATTTCAACATGGCTATTTTAGTGACATCGCATTTACAGTCGCTATTTGTGCCATTAATTCCCCTATTTTCGACCATAAAACGACTAGGATAGAACCGCTGACATACTCCCTTGGATCGACCTTGATTTCCACTATACTATAGAGGGATTCGAGCATAAATATATTTGATTGGAGTGAGAATAGGCATCGATCTCCCCTCACGCACGTCAATATGGAGAAGGGAGCCCCAGAAACACCCATTATACTAGGAAGACCATTCCTGAAAAATGCGAAAACGAAAATTGATTGTTGTGAGGGTTTATTGACTATGGAGTTTGATGGAAGAAAGATAGAATTCTCTCTCTTTAATCATGACAAGCTTTCTCCTGAAAATTCTTTAGATATGCCTATTGCTAACAATAGGGATCGCAACAATAATTTTCGTGATTTGTTAGAAACACCTAAGGAAAATAGTTTATTGAAATTTCAGGCCCCTAACGAATTAAAATCTTTTGTGATTCCAGGACAACCCCCAGGACTAGCTCAAGGAGAGAATCTAAGGGTAATGGATGAGTGCTTGGACAGAAAGCTACACCTTCCAAAGGTGCCCACACTTGTCAACAAGATGACAGGTGTAGGTGACCCTGGTGGAGGAACCTAGGCCAATCAAGGGTCAGTACGTCGAGCCAACGACTTGAAACAAAGACGCTTCTCGGGAGGCAACCTGAGGTAAATTTTTCTTTCTTTTTCCTTTTCCTTTTCCTTCACCCTGAATATATTTGTTCCATTTTGTTATCTTTACTGTTTAATTGAGGACAATGAAAATTGTAAGTGTAGGGGAGAGGAATTCTGTATATAGATGCATATAGGAGATCATATTTAAATTTTTTGCATCATGTTTAATTTCTCTTATTTTCATTAATTTTCGTATTAAAAAAATTTCGAAAAATCCAAAAATAAGCATGCATTGCATACATGTGTGTTATTCAAATACCCATCTGGCTTAGTTTGTCCTCAAATTTAAATTTCAAGCATGTTCATAAAAATCCCATGGAGTTCTGGATATTTTGGTTTTGTCTTTATTTGATTTTTGTGGAAAATGAGCTAGCAAATATAATTGAGCTTGTATGATTGAGCTAAAGTATGATTGAAGTCCTAAAAACATGACCCCGTGAGAATGTTTGGCCTTATTTGAATTCTTTTGCTCAATTGTGTGGATTCTCCTTGTGTTGCTACCTCTGGGCATTGACTGCAGTATCTATTTTTCAAGACCGACTCACATGTTTGTTGCTTGTGGAGTTTATGTTTATATTTTGAGTCTTTTTTTTGAATTTGTGCATATTTAGTGAATAAGGTGGAAATGGTTAATGCACTTAGTAACCGGATCTATGCATGACACCCATGAGTATGATTCGCGCAAAACAGTGTTGAAAACTATCCACTAGGAAAGAAAGCTTGATCATTGAGTAACCAGGTTCATTCATGACACCCATGTTTGCAACTTGCGTCAAAAGATATTCAAGTAGACTTCATATTAGTAGGTTAAGTTAGGCATGGCCACAGGTCAGACCCGGCAGGTCGACGGGTTCGACCCGCCGGGTCAAGGGTCGGGGAAGGGCGACCCGAACCCTAAGCCGGGAATTCCACGGGTTGGCGGGTTCGGGTCACCCGGTGGGTCAAAGGGTCGATGGGTTGACCCGACGAGTTTGCCTCGGGTTGGACGGGTTTGCACTAGTTCAGAATCGGAATTGTCGGATTTGTCGAGAATGGGAATGGGAATTGAACGCCTATATGTTTGACAAATATCCTTTCGTGTTCACAAATCATAACTTGACTCTTTAGCCTTTAGGTACAAAATACAATATGTAATATTACATCTTATAATTTTCAAAACTACATAGTCTACAACTATAACTCTATAAGTTTTACAAATTATAATAAAGTTGTACAATTTTTGTATTAGGGAGTGTTTGGGGGGGGGGAAGGAAGAAGGGCTTGAATCGGTTTTCCGATTGCCTACGTATCCTCCTGGGGGTGAGGAATCAAAGCCCACGTAGTTCTTTTACTTGTGTATGTCTGAACCCCGGCCCGATTACCTACTATTCTAGTCTTCTTGATCGTCGGACTCTCCACCTTCTGAGCCATCTGTGACCGCGCCATCAATGGAGCTCCCAACGGACTCTGTCTCTATTCCGTCATCATCCTCGGAATCAGTCCCCAAGATGTTCTTCTACATCCGCATCTTCGCCTTCTTCCAATCTGCAAGGCAAACTTGGGCTTCAAGGTTCTCGGGAAGCAACCTTGATCTCTTCTCCGAAAGAATCTGACCTCCGCGACTGAAAAAGCTGCTCGATGGCTACAGTGGAGCAAGGTGCCCCAAGTATTTGTCGGGCGATTACCTGCAACGTCGGGAATTTTTGTCTTTCGGGACGGCTCCACCACTCAAGGACATCGAAATCTTCCTCTTCATCGCTGAGAAAATCAAAGTTAGTGGACAAATATTCGTCGAGCTCCGAGTGGGGGCTCGACGAAGATCTCGACCTCTTTGACCCAAAGATATCTCAGGCAGGTGCCTTAGTTCTAGCGGTGATGCTGGTTCGTGACCCGCTTGAACTGGAAGGCACGGGAGGACGACCGGATGGCGCTCTATCGCCCGTCGAATATTCAGTATACAAATGTTCTAACAATCCTCTAACTCTAGCAACAATAATTGTAACATTGCAATCAGGATCATCCACAATTCCTAAAGTCGGAAAATAGTTTTCTAAAAATAATTGAACTCCGTTTTATTTATATCTAGGGTCGAAACAACACGCTACGAGGAAAATGTCGGGTATAACTTTGTAATATGCGATCTATTTCTGCCGCATCTCCATAGTGGCTTGGGAAATGGAAGGGGTGTTAATCCCGTTTTGAAGGGCTATTGCTACGTTCATTGCAATAAAACAAAAAAGGTTTGATGTAGGCATGTAAACGTGGGAAAACATCCGAGTTGCGTCGTAAAAAACTTTGAAAACCTCCACAACATCCCGGGCCTGAGTCCAAACCTCCGCAAAGATGTTTGATTCCGGGATGTTTTGTGTTGCATAACCGGAAAGAATTTCCTAGTAAGCGATTGAATCATAAATCATTGTGTGAGTGGAGTTCCACCGAGTGCAAACGTCCTTGGGGAACGTTTTTGGGCTGGTTTGGTGAGCACAAAAATAAGCGCTCCACTGCTGGCGAAGTTGTTTGCTTCGCCAAAGTGCCCGCAAAATAAATCGAATTGGTTCAACAACACCTTGTAAATATGTTAAACCATCTTACACACATAAGTTTAAAATGTGAGGGGTGCAACGGATGTGGAAAAACTTGCCGCCTATCCCGGGCTGACAGTTTTGGATTAAATCCAGGATAGCTGAGGTGTTCGCAGAAGCGTTGTCAAAACCGATACTAAAAACTCTTTTAGTTAATCTATATTATTGTAAAACCGTTAAAAGGACACGTGCTATGTTTCGTGCCATGTGTGCTTCGTCGAAAACTCGAAAAGCTAAAACACGTTTGTGTAATTGAAAACGTTGATCAACCCAATGGCAAGTAACACCCATGTATGAGTGATGTTGCCAATGGTCGGTCCAAATGTCACTACAAATCGAAACATGTAAATCATGTTTTTTTTTAAATATTCGATTAATTTATTTTTACGGGTGTTATACTGTCTAAGTATTTTCCTCTTAACCGTGTTTTGACTAATACCTTGCCACGCAGGTTGAACATTTTGCGTAATAAAATCATTGAAACGGTCGACCCGGTGCGTCGACCATTGGATATAGCCGTTGCCGATTCAATTTTTTTTTTGGGTGGTGTTTGGCTACTTGTTAACTATCTTAACTTGTAATTAAATTTATATGTCATGTTTCCAATTTATTTTATTTAGTTTTTTATTTTTTGAACATTTTTAATGTAATATATAATGTTTAGGTAATTTTTTCTAAGTTGTTAGGTAATTAGTAAAAATATTAGCTTATAAAACACTATTATTTGAATTATTCAAACACAAGTTTATTGTAAACCGAAAGACGAATACACGTTTACAAATCACGACTCACATTCACCGATTCACATAACCTAAAAACTTAAAAACATAAAACATAAACTTACTACTTTACTACAATACTCACTACTTAGGATTAAGACTTAGGACTTAGGAATAATAGACTAGTTTTTACCACCACTCGTCCCACTCGAGCCCGAAGCGCCATCGTTCTTCATCTTTTCGAGGTGCTTGTTGGTAATGTGAAGCTTCAAATTACCAAAACCAAGGTTATTTTTCATCTTGTACCTTTTATCACAGTGACGACAAACGGCTACGAATGCTCGATCGGCTTCCTCATCCGCCTTCTCGTAATGATATCGGAACAACGCCTCTTTGAGGTTGTCACCGGACATGATTACGACTTACGAGCTTATGAAAATCAAATTGATAGGCGATTGATGGATTGGATGGGATTTGTGACATGAAGGAGTCGGGTATTTATAGCCCCGAGCACTCAACTAGCCGTTACAAGTTACAACGGCTACATTTAAAAAAAAAAAAAACCTCCGACCTGTGGGCCCCACGACAAACGGCTACATTTTCAAAATAGGTCGACCCGGCGGGTCACGGGTTGAGGATTCACCGACCCTAACCCTAACCCGCTACCCATCCCCACCCGCCAACCCGTCAACCCGGACCCGGCGGGTCACGGGTTGACCCGTAACCCGTGGCCACGCCTAGGTTAAGGTGTTGATAGACCGGGGTCATTCATGACACTCATGTTTGCGCCTTGCGTAAGGAAAGCACCAAGACAAGAAAAAAAAAAAAAAAAAAGAAAAAAAAAAGTGACACATTTTATTTAGTTTTCTTTATTGTGTCCCGCAAGTAATGACATTTCGGTAGGTATTTGGTGGTATGGTGGTCAATGTCTATGAGTTTAGTGAATGTTGGTTTGAGTTGAGAGTTGTACCTTAAAGCTTAAATACATGAGTGAAACACATATTTCTGGTGAGGTTGGATGATGTCTACTTCTAAGTTTTGATCACTGGAACACATGCTAGGACGTTTGTTTGCTTGGCTTATGTTTTCACTTGCTATGATATTGCTTTTTGATGAGGTTGAAACTTGAAGGGATTCCCTGTGGGATGCATTGATTCATATTCATTCTATCGTTGCTTGAGGACAAGCAAAGGTTAAATGTGGGGGAGTTCGATAGCATGCATTTAGGTAGGCATAATAGGTTGCATTTAGCTTAGTTAAGATGCATTTCATGGATGGATTAAGTACAATTTGCATATTTGCTCTATATGGTAGTGGAGTCGGAATCTACACACTTTTATTGATTATTTCAGGTAATCGTGGATCCGATGATGAGACAGGAGTTTTTAACGCATTAGATGAGAATGTCTAGTTGATCGAAGAAGCTTACATGAAGATCTCAAGAGGTCTTGAGAAGAAGAAGCGAATCTAAACGTAGAACAAGTCTGCAGAAGTTGTCACCAGATATGCCGAACTTGTTTTGCACTTTCTTGAGGCCTCGGTTGTCTGATTGACTGTATGACCATGCGTTGGAAAGCTTTTTCAGAGAGCTACAACTTTTCTGTTGACAAGAAGAGCAAATTCGAGACAGAATTTCCGTGAAAGACAGATGAAACGGCCGCAACATGTATGTCGTGGCCGCCGCCAGGGCCACTACAGCGGGATATGGGAGAGATGCTGATGCCGCGGCCGCAGCATTGGTTGTCAGCGCATGAACGCTGCGTTTTAATTTAAGAAAACCCTAGTTTGTTTTGGATATTTTTTATGGCCGACTTTGGATCTTTTATAAGGCCAATTTTAGTTTATTTTCCACTACTTCTATTTTATTATTAGGTTCATCAGACAATTAGAGATTGAGCAATGTCATCCATGAGGAACTAAACTCATCTGTTCTACCTTCAATTTGAAGCTTTATTTGGATTGATTATGAGTTTCTAATTCTTGTTCCATGTTTCCTATATTTCAATGCTTCAACTTCTTTGTGCTAGATTGTTTATTGTTTTGTTGTGGCCAACTAGTAAGATCAATTCAATTGCTAAGGTTTTGTAGATTCCTGATTGTGAACCTTAACCTAAGTAGCAAACTTGAATGAGTAGGAAGTTGGATGTGTTGTTAAATCCCTCTTTAGGGACTGCAAATACCTTGGTTAAACTCTTATCTTAAAGCTATGAATTGGGTTAAATCCTTCTTTAGAGACTGTTCGATTGATAAGGGTTTCTAGGACTGATTGGACTAGTAACTATATTAGGTCGGGACAAGTGCATTCATAGGAAACTTAATAGGACAAGAGGAAGTTATAAGGATCGCTTCAACCAAATAAAGTGGAAAATTGTTGGTGGAATTGCTTCTTATAATTGTCTAAACCAAAATTATTTACTTTTGTTTGCTTCAATCCGCTTTGATTAAAGGCAGATCTTTTTCACTCATAAAAACTCCCCCTTTTGGTTACTTGATTGGCATCTAAATCACACTTGAATAGCGAATTTGCATGTGGGATCGACCTCTTGCTTATTGCTATACTAGTTATAAGTTTGAGTTTACTTTGACGGATCAACGACGGGTTTTCCCTCCACCAGTCATCCAGGAGATCATCTTCAATTGTCTGGATGCGCCTACTAAGGATAGTGAAGGTTCGATAATATAAAACAATGTAATATAGAAATACTCTAGAAGGGGGGTTGAATAGAGTATGCCCGTTTTTCGCAGAAGGTCTCAAGACTTTTGGAGCTCGTATAAAACCCTTTGAGATAAACCTGAATCACAAAGTTAGATAATCGAACCAAGTGCGGAAATAAGGTAAAGCAATAGATAAAGGACACGAGTAATTATTTACGAGGTTCGGCACGAACTTGGCCTACGTCCTCGCCTAGGGTTCTTCCACAACCCTAGGATTCAAAAGGCTTTATTGATTCGCTTAGCTTAGGATCCTAATAGCTCACCGAGAAGCCTCTCTCCTATACAATTGCAATCTAGTCAACTCACGTTCCCTTGGAGTCCTAGACCAATCTAGAAGAGACCGACCTCTCTCAGCTATCTAGTACAATCCTGTTACTCTCACAAATCAATAGCCTAGTGCAACTTCCTGAGTTACAAACTCTCGAGTAACACTATAAATGAATATATCCTATTAGCTCACAGTGACTCTCAAAGGCTTTGAAATAAACAACAAACTCTTGAGCACTAGCAGAGAGTACACTTGGAAGACAGATCTCGCTTGAATGAATGAAAGCTTGTGTAGCACTTGTGTGTTTCAGTCTTCATCTTCCTTCTCTATTTATTGAGACAAATCGGCGCCAAGAATCTTCTCCAACGACTATTCCAGATTGTGGCCATCTTTAAGATCTTCTAAACTTTGAAACAAATGAAGCCATAATCTTTCCGATTTGAACCTTCTCAACACTTGTCACAAGGAAGGAAATAATTCGAAAAACTTCCTGAAAGATTAGTCAAGCATATATATATAATATAAAGGAAGTATATAATAAAATTAAATAATATTCGGACATATAGAACAGGTTTTGGATTTCATCAACTGTTAATGTTCCAAGACCTTTGACACAAACATCCTGTCAAGGCCTTTGAAACATTATTCCGATTTTCATCAAGGGAGGGAGTTATCAATCTCCCCCTTGATGAAAGACAAAACCTGTGCATCCCTGCAACTTAGTCAAGCAAATATATCATAAGCAAAATCGGACTAAGTACCTGCAAGGGTTAGACAAATGTTGGATCAAAATTTTAAAGCATGCAAAAGCTATCCAACAAAAAACCAAAAAATCAAAAACCAAGGTCTTCCAAGACCTTCAAGCAGATAGAGGTTTTCAAAGACTAAACAACCACAGATCATCTCCCCCTTTTTGTCTTTCAACAAAGGGAGGAGGTAAAACAGTCACCAAAAGTTTTTAAAATGTTTTCAAAAACCAGCAATGTATCAAGGATAGAGATAGGGTAGGGTAGGGTATAGTTTAGGCTTCGTCGTCTGAGGCATCATCAGTGAGCCTCGTCCACAGTCCTTGTAGCATCTTGGAAATCCCGCTCATCTCCGTCATAAACTCCTTTTGCAGCTCCTTGATATCCAGGCGAACTTCCTCCAAGCCCAACTCTAGGTTGTCCATGCGTTCATCGAAAGCTAAAGCAGTGGGAAGGGCTTTTGAAGGAGTGGCAAGACTCAAGGTCCCTTGGGGAGACCGAGTGATGCCAATCTTTTCAAGGCCCTTAGAGTCGAACTTACCCATATGACGTTGTTGTTCTTCATTTTTGACATCAATTCCAGAAGCTTTGAAGAGAGGGGTCAAAAGGGTAGCAAAGGGGAGGGGAGAGCCTTTTCTAGCTTTTCTAGCATGAGCCATGGTTCCAAGGATAGTGTTGGCCAGATCAAGGTCAAGGCCATTTAAGACGCGGTAAAGCAGGACCATGGCATTGTCAGTAAGGAGTGAGCCAGAGTTAAGACGGGGTAAGAGGCATCGAACAATGATGTTGAAAATTATTTTTGCCTCAAGGGTTAGGAATGAGTAGGTGAGTTGCTTTGAGGTGTTGTTGGATGCTTCGGGTAGGAGGTACTTGGCTCGGGCAAGAATGATGCAATTCTCTTTTGAGGGGTGTATTTCAGTGGGTGGAACTGGGCTAGGTAAGCCAAGGAAATCTGCAAAGTCATTGGAGTTGAGAGAGATTCTAACCCCTTTGACAACAGACTCCAAAGACCAACCGTTGGTGTCGTGTTTGGCTTTTAGGTTAATGTAAAACAGACGGGTAAGCTGGGGGTAGTATACAGTTTCAAGATTGAGAAGGGTCCAGGCTGGGGATTTTTTGAGAAGATTAATGCAGGGTAACTTCAAAGCTTCGAAGAACTCAAAATCTAAAAAATCAGAACAACAAATCCTACGAGTTCGAAACTCATCTACCCACTTACCAGCAGTCTCAGCATCTTCAAACCAAGAGGAGGGCAAGGATTGATTTACCTGGATATATGCAGGTGGGTCGGCATTCTTCCTGCGAGCAATTGTCGGAGCAGCTCTCTTGACATGCGCTTCAAGACTCCTGAGGGTGCCCTTCCTGGTGCGCTTGGGAGATGGAGGCTTGACAGCAACTGTGGCTTTCCGCTTCTTTGGAGACGGGGGAGGAGGAGGAGGAGGAGAAGGAGAGGGAGATTCTTCCTCCTCTTCCTGAGACCCCGCGTCATCTCCTTCAGCTTCCTCGTCATCTCCAGATTCCTCTTGCTCTTCTTCTTCTTCTTCCTCAGGCTCCTCCTCGGATGGAACCTCCTCGGCTTCGGCTTCCTTCCGAATCCTCTCAGCTTTCTCCTCTGCCAGTTTCCTTGCAAGCTCGGCCTCCTCATCGGCCTTTTTCTTCTTCAAGGCTTCCTCCTCGGCTTCCTTGGCAGCATCTCTTTCTAGGATGGCATCGAGGTCATCTTCCTCCTCTTCCTCGTCCACTTCCTCAGCCAAAATCTTCCTCTTCCCTTTCTGTTTGGCACTGAGAGGCTTCTTAGCAGAGCGCTTTTGAGTGCCCTTGGTAACAGTGGCCGTGCTCTCAGTGATGATGCTTTGGACAATAGTTGGGACAATAGCTTGAGGAGTGGGTTCATGTGTGGGAGAGGTGGCAGTGGCCTGACGTCCCTTGGGGGTGGCACCAAGTCTTTTGGGTGTGACAGCTTTCTTTGTTTTGGGTGCCATGGAGGAAATCGGCTAGGGTTTCTTTAGAAAAGGTTGAGAGGTTGAAGAAGGAGAAAGCGAAAGGGTTTAGATAATTTGAGAGTGTGATGGAATCGGGTACAGACTTGGGTATAAGTAGAGAGAGATGATGGAGTGATGGGACGGGTTTAGAGTTCCAAGGGAGGGTAATGATAACATTGCTAAGATTTGAAGAGTTTCCAATTTAAAATTCAAATGTTTCCATTAAAATCGGACTGAAAAACTGAAGGATTTAGTTCCAAAAATAAAAATATCTTAACGGTTAAGAATATAACATAAATAGGCAATTTTGAAATCCGATAAAAATATAATTGATTAAATATCTAAAAAGATATTAACCAAAAATATGTGATCCGATATATGTAATCCACCATTTAGTTCACACACCTTGACATAGTTCTCAAGGGTCTTGACACTAAGTAGATTTTATCTTTCGTAAAGGGAATGCTCCCCCTACGAAAGTGCATCCTTGTTAAGCATCCCAATTTCTCGTCTTATGAAGGTAAACATGTCCTCTGCCAAAGGCTTAGTGAAAATGTCAGCCCATTGATAATCAGTTGAAATAAACGAAATGGACACATCACCTTTTTCGACATGGTCTCTAATGAAATGATGTCTTCCATCAATATGTTTGGTCCTTAAATGCTGAACAGGATTCTTAGTGATGGAGATGGCAATTGTATTGTCACACTTAATGGGAATGCCTTTGAGGTTGATGCCAAGATCTCGCATTTGTTGAGCTATCCAAAGGATTTGGGAGCAACAGGCTCCAGCTGCAATGTATTCGGCTTCTACAGTGGATAGAGCGACTGAATTTTGTTTCTTTGAGGGCCAACTGATCAAAGATGCTCCTAAGAATTGGCAACATCCTGATGTGCTCTTTCTATCCACCTTATAGCCTGCAAAATCTACATCAGAATATCCAATTAATGTGAAATCCTTTTGCTTTGGGTACCATAGTCCAAGCTCCTTAGTGCCATTGAGATATCGAAAGATCCTCTTCACAACCACGAGGTGAGATTCTTTAGGATCAGCTTGAAACCTATCACACATGCAAACACTAAACATGATGTCAGGTTTACTAGCCATGAGATATAATAAAGATTCAATCATTCCTCGATACTCCTTTTGATTGACACTTATTCCAGTCTTGTCTTGATCTAAAGACAATGTTGAGCTCATGGGAGTCTTGGCTGCTTTGGATTTATCCATCTTGAACTTCTTCAAGAGATCCTTACTGTACTTGCTTTGGTTGACAAAGATCCCTTTCTTGGATTGATGAACTTGTAATCCCAAAAAGAAGTTGAGTTCACCCATCAAGCTCATTTCAAATTCACTGCACTTGATGTCAGAAAATTCCTTGCACAAAGATGTGTTAGTAGCACCAAATAATATATCATCAACATAAATTTGAATAACCAAAATGTCCTTTCCTTTGGTTTTGATAAAAAAAGTCTTGTCGATCAAGCCCCTTTTAAAATCGTTTTCTAAAAGATATTTTGACAAGCGCTCATACCAAGCTCTTGGGGCTTGTTTCAAACCATAAAGCGCTTTGTCAAGTTTATAAACATGGTTGGGAAATTCTGAACTTTCAAAACCTGGGGGTTGAGCCACATATACTTCTTCTTCTAAGAAACCATTAAGAAAAGCACACTTGACATCCATTTGATATAACTTTATGCTAATAAAGTCATGGGAGATGCCATATTTAGCACAAAACAAATCAAACTGAAGTTGATCAAACTCCCTAACATGATCACTCCGAATTGACACTATGGGCTCGTTTCTTAAAGTTTGCAACTCCTTACAAAGTTTTGAAAACTCAAATAAGCCCTCTGTTTTTTCTTTTAAAAATGCAACCCAAGTATATCTAGAAAAATCATCAACAACAACTAGCATGTACTTTCTACCATTGGGAGATTTGACTCGCATAGGACCACATAAATCCATATGTAGAAGTTCAAGGGGTCTAGAAGAACTTACAACCTTTTGGGTTTAAAAGAGCTACGTGTTTGTTTACCTCGTGTGCATGCATTGCACATATCAATACCTTTGAAGTCCATCTCAGGTAGCCCTCTTACAAGCCCTTTGGACACAAGCTTCTGTAATGTATGTGGACTCACATGACCGAGTCTCCTGTGTTAGATCTTTGGATCGTCCGTCAAAGCCTTTAGACAGGTTAAGCTTCCTTGTGCCACTTGATCAGCATTTACGGCGTATATATTGTTGTAACGATATGCAGTCAATATAACTTCATTTGTATCTTCTCTGCACACTATACATCTTTTCTTGTTAAATCTGACATTATTGCCACTATCACATAATTGAGAGACACTAAGCAAATTATACTTCAAACCATTAACAAGATAAACATTTTTAATACTATGGTTAGAATCACTTCCAACACTACCAATACCAACGATGTCGCATTTTCCTTTGTCACCAAGAGTGATTGTTCCCGTGGATTGCTCCTTTAGATCCTGAAAGAGAGAACTCTTCCCACTCATATGCCTCGAGCATCCACTATCAATAATCCATTTGTGTTCTTTCACCTTGGTGATCTCCTGCAAGACAAACATCAACCTTTGTGGCTAGACCAATAAGCAAATTTGGATCCATTGTTGGGGTAAACCATATTTGGTAAAATAGTGCCTTTTGGAACCCAAACTTGTGTTATCCGTTCTTTTCTCAAATGAACAGGAAATGTATTGCGAATAATATATGGATCCTTTCTTCTATAGGGGCAGGTCTCTTTTACATGTCCCTTTCTAACACAATGGTGACATATAGGAGAGGTTCTGCTTTTTTTTGCCTTTACAAAAGTGGTAATGTGTTGCTTCTTTAAAAACCTGGGATTGTAACCAATACCACTTTTGTTTAGAGAGCTTTTTTGCTCACCCAACATCCTATCGAGAGTACCTTTGGATTTGGTAAAACTTATGAGGGTAGTCTATTAGTCTTGAATCGTATTATTCAGGGAGATCTTCTCGTTCTCTAAGTCATGATGCTCATTTCTTAGAGAGGAGAGATCTTGCTTGAGTTCAGATTTCTCTGAGTCAAGTGTCTTGACTTTAATGTCAAGACCTGAATAAGAAGCTTCAAGACTTTTGACCCTCATAGACAGATCCTCAATAGTTCTTTCCTGGTCCATAGTTCTCTTAATAAGGATGTTAGTTTGGGCAATAAGCTTCTCTTCATTGGCAATCATATTGGAAAGGAATTCCGATAATACCTCTTTTGGACTTGCCATAAGTTCTCTTACAGTAGCTTCAAGCTTTTCATCGTGGGATTCGTCTTCTGAGGCCATAAGACAAATGTTGGCCTTCTCATCATCGGAGTCAGAGTCGGAATCGCTCCAAGTTACCACCATGGCTTTCTTCTTCCATTTGTCACTTTTCTTGGACTGGCTTTTTGTCTTTTGAGGGCAATCCTTCACAAGATGATCTGTTTCACCGCATTCAAAACAAGACAACGGTTTAGTCTTCTTTTCATACTTGTTGTATTGAGGCTTACCTCGAAATTTTGAAGACTCTGATCCATCCTTGTTGTTGAATTGCTTCTTCATTTTGAGAATTCGAGCAAGGCCTCTTGTGATAAGAGCAAAAGGATCATCCTCATCGCCATCCTCGTCTTCGGAATGAGATCCATCTTTAGGCTCATCCTTCTTAGACTTGAGTGCCAAGTTCTTAGTGTTAGCTGGAAGTTCTCATCGTCTTCATTAAGGATCATCTCATGCGTGATCAGCTTCCCAAGAAGGTCATCAAGAGGTAGAGTGGTGAGGTCCTGGGCTTCCTCTATAGCTGTTACTTTTGGACCTTATTTCTCTTTTGGAAGGCACCTCAGTATCTTCCTCACTTTCTCAACGTTGGTAAAGCTCTTGCCGAGAGAGTCAAGGTTGTTGGTGATCTCTATGAATCGTGTAAACATGGCCTTGATTGTCTCATCAGGCTTCATCTTGAAGAGCTCGTATTTTCGAAGGAAGATGCTGATCTTGGTGTCTTTTACTTGGCTCGTTCCTTCATAGGTGACGACCAGCTTGTTCCAAATCTCTTTAGTTGACCTACAAGATGAAATACGATTAAACTCATCAGTGTTAAGACCACAGTAAAGTAGGTTAATAGCCCTGTAGTTTTTGGAGACAAGTTCAAGATCTGCTTGGTTGTATTCGGACTCTTTCTTTGCAACTTTGGTATCGTTTGGTCCATCTTTCTCTGGAATCTTCGGGCCATTCTCTATAATGTTCCAAAGCTCCAGATCTTGGTCTATGATGAACATTTTCATTAAGGATCTCCAGTGGACAAAGTTGTTTCCTACAAATAGTGGCGGTCTACTTGTGGACCTTCCTTGTGCAAATCCTCCGCTTGCTTCACCAGACATGATCGAAAACTCACAAGATTGTTAGATCAAAAATAGTGAGTAAAGCTCTGATACCAATTGAAGGTTCGATAATATAAAACAATGTAATATAGAAATACTCTAGAAGGGGGGTTGAATAGAGTATGCCCGTTTTTCGTAGAAGGTCTCAAGACTTTTGGAGCTCGTATAAAACCCTTTGAGATAAACCTGAATCACAAAATTAGATAATCGAACCAAGTGCGGAAATAAGGTAAAGCAATAGATAAAGGACATGAGTAATTGTTTACGAGGTTCGGCACTGTTGTGAGCCTAATTTGCCATGTTTTACATTACCTTTTATATCGATTTCTGTATGCATTTCATGCATTTGGGTTAGAGTAATACAGAAGCTGTGTAGTTTACACTTATTTGCAATATATGGAAGTCTACACAAGTTTTTGTTATATTTTGCAGAAATCGATTTCTGTATGCATTTCAATAGGGGGCATTTTTTCAAACTTTTGGAAAACATGCATATAAGCACATAAATCAATAATGAATTCCAAAATAGCCATGTAGCAATTCAAAGACATAAATTCCAAATATGCACAAATAATGTCAAATATGGCAAATATGGCAAATATGCATAAAGTAAGCCCTTCCCCCACCCCATACTTAAATGTTACAGTGTCCTCACTGTATAAAAACAAGGGTAAAGGAAAAAACTTACTAGACAGGTGTGCATGGCCTCTTCATTTCGAATGAAAGAACTGCCTAGGCCGAGTCTGAATATAGCTTGCTTCTATCCATGGACCTGAAAAGTTCAGAAGACATATACCCACAATAGAAAAACTAAAAGTGTTCAAAACTAAACGAAAGCAACAAAGTCTCAAAAGTCCCAAAAAATAAATGTCTATTTACAAGCTCTAGATTTTATAGTCGCTAGGCCGACTTCTCCATTTAGCTTTAGCCTGGATCATCTTTGTCCGGAGGTATAGGTGGATCTGGTGGTTCCTCCGGTGGTGGGAAGCGTGGGATGTCATCCGGGGGCATCATGTGAAGAAGCTTAAATCTCCCTGAGTGAATGCTCCATGACTCCACCCATTTATCTTCCTGGGCTCCAGCTGGCATGCATAAAGGAAGATATAAAGAAAATATACATACCTCATCATCATACCTCTTCCGCTTCATAGGTTGACTTGGTTCCGCGTCTCCACCACAGCAAAACGATGGAGTGGGAAGAGATATTTCCACCTCATCATGCGGAGCTTCATGCCACTTTGCTAGGACCCCATACTTGAATATGAACATCGGTTGCTCAAAATCATCGGGGATAGCCTTCACCTTGTAAGGTAAAAGCGATCTTGTAATACTCTGGGCACCAACGTCCGCTTTCTGCGTTAGTGGCTCTTCTTCTTCTTGGGATCCTTCAAATATTCTTCAAAGATAGATAGCGAAGTAGATATCGAAATAGAGGAAGGACATACCTGTGTTTCTGTGGTACAGACGATTTCGGCTGGTGTTTCTGGATCAGTTCCTCCAGAATGTGTATATGTCGAGTTCAGGTAGTCGATGTCGACTGGCTCATAGAAGGGAACATTGTCGAACCAACTTGTCATTGTTGGTTTGGGCGATTCAGTGTGATGCTCCCATCTATGTCAGGCATCCAATTGTTCCTTGAGCCGGCAGGTTTTGACGGCATCGGCAACCCGCTGACGGGTTAATTCTGCTATCTCATGTTCTCTCTCCGCTATCTGTTGGCGAAGCTCCGCTATCTTAGCCTCCATATCATATTCGTCTTGCATTCCAGATCATCGCATATACCTGCAAGGTAACTTAAAAGAAACGTGAGATCTAACTACCTAAGGCGCGAATGATTGCTTCCCCGGCAACGGCGCCAATTTGTTGTTGCAGATGGTCAAGTATGAAATAAATATAAAATAAAGTTCAGACTGACTTCCCTGTCTCAGCAAATAAATACAAGACTTCCTCCCGTTGTAGTAGAAGGTTGTCAGGATCGATCCACGAGGAAGCACGTCAGCGGATCTCCGGTAGCAGATAGAATAATACAGAATCTGTGTAGTTTACACTTATTTTCAATATATGGAGGTCTACACAAGTTTTTGTTATATTTCGCAGAAATCGGACGCACTTTGAAGCTTAAAGGAAACTCATGGAGAAGCTAATGATGATGCAGCTAGAGAAAAGGCTATATTTCGATATTCATCATTCTGAATCAAGCTTTGATGTCTTCATGAGAGTTGTAGCCCTCGAAAAGAGTTTCCAACGCATGGTCATATGCGTCAATCCAACGAACGAGGACTCGGGAAAGTGCGTTTTAAGAACAGCGCAGAATGCTGAAAGCGACAGAGTTGCTCGAGATCGACCAAATTGGTCGACATCGAGGAAACCTTGCTCGACATTTGCTCCAGAGGACGAGATCGAGCACGAGATGAAGGCAAAAGTTGGTCTATGTCAAAGAAATTTACTCGACATCGAGGAATTTTTTCGATGTCGAGGAAATCCCAGTGGCCGACGTCAAGTAATCCGAATCTTGTTAAGTTTCTATCCCGAATCCGATGGTGATATTTTCGAGACCGAATTCTATCCGATTCTATCAAGATAAATCATGGAAGAAGAAGATTTATCCACTTGAAGACTTTAGATATAATTCCCTTATTTAGATTTAATTATGTTGTTGCTTTTATTTATCATTAAGCTTTTTAGATATAATTTTAGATATAGATAGATGTTTCTATCCTTGAATAGCAAGGTTTAGAAGCCTATAAATAAAGCCCATGAGGTTGAGTTTTATTAATTGAATTTCAGAGAGAACAAGTAAGCAGGAGAGAGAGAGAAAGTTTGTGGCGAGCAAGGTGGAAAGGCGAAAGCGGATTTGGCTTGTTCAGTTGTAAGCTCTCTTTGGTTTATTTTAATGCAAGTTAGTTTATTTTGTTTATTGATGTCTTTCTTGATGATGAAGAGCGAGTAGTCCACCCACTTCTAGGGCTGAGGTGAGCCCGACGGTGGCCATGTGAAGTGATGCGATAAAGGTTTGATCTTTTTATGCGATTCGTCTTCTATCCCTATGAGCATGATTCTTTTGCGAGAGTTGAGGGTGATCCTTGTTTGTATTATTGAAGCGAAAGTGATCTTAATGCAACTTGGGTTAATTATGTGAAAAGGGTTAGTAACAATTAGGGTTTATGCGAAAGCCTCTATATTCCTATTTGTTGATAACGAAAGTTATTTGATGAAAAGCGTGATCTTTTATGCCTTTGTGTGTTACTTTGCATGGTTATCGTTGTGGTGTTGATACCCTGGCCTTGGAAGTCTTTAGTTTATTGAATTAATTTCGTGTTATATTCGTGTTCGGCGTTCGAAAAGCTTTGCATTTTAGTTTCTGCACAAGTTGATCTCGAGGAATTTTTACTCTACGTCGAGGAAATCTTCTCTACGTCGAGGAAATCTTCTCTACGTCGAGGAAATCTTGTCTACGTCGAGGAAAGTTGGTCGAGATCGAGTTGAGTTCTATTGGTTTTCGTTTTCTGTTTCGTTTTGCTTTCTGTTTTTACTCGACAGTGTTGGTCGATTTCGAGTACTTTACTCGAGATCGAGGAACTCTTCTGGTCGACTTCGCTGAGATCTATCTGCTACCTAAGATCCGCTGACGTGCTTCCTCGTGGATCGATCCTGACAACCTTCTACTACAACGAGAGAAAGTCTTGTATTTATTTGCTGAGACAGGGAAGTCAGTCTGAACTTTATTTTATATTTATTTCATACTTGACCATCCTCTTGCAACAACAGGCACGAACTTGGCCTACGTCCCCGCCTAGGGTTCTTCCACAACCCTAGGATTCAAAAGGCTTTATTGATTCGCTTAGCTTAGGATCCTAATAGCTCACCGAGAAGCCTCTCTCCTATACAATTGCAATCTAGTCAACTCACGTTCCCTTGGAGTCTTAGACCAATCTAGAAGAGCCCGACCTCTCTCAGCTATCTAGTACAATCATCTTACTCTCACAAATCAATAGCCTAGTGCAACTTCCTGAGTTACAAACTCTCGAGTAACACTATAAATGAATATATCCTATTAGCTCACAGTGACTCTCAAAGGCTTTGAAATAAACAACAAACTCTTGAGCACTAGCAGAGAGTACACTTGGAAGACAGATCTCGCTTGAATGAATGAAAGCTTGTGTAGCACTTGTGTGTTTCAGTCTTCATCTTCCTTCTCTATTTATTGAGACAAATCGGCGCCGAGAATCTTCTCTAACGGCTATTACAGATTGTGGCCATCTTTAAGATCTTCTAAACTTTGAAACATATGAAGCCATAATCTTTCCGATTTGAACCTTCTCAACACTTGTCACAAGGAAGGAAATAATTTGAAAAACTTCCTGAAAGATTAGTCAAGCATATATATATAATATAAAAGTATATAATAAAATTAAATAATATTCGGACATATAGAACATGTTTTGGATTTCATCAACTGTTAATATTCCAAGACCTTTGACACAGACATCCTGTCAAGGCCTTTGAAACATTATTCCGATTTTCATCAAGAGAGGGAGTTATCAGATAGGATCAACAACTACACCGCCTATGGATATCTCCTGAACTGGTAAATATATATAAATCTCTCGGGGGAGAGAGTAACCCGTAAGAGTTACCCCAAAAATACAAAAAGTAAGTGATTCAAAACAAAGGAATCACTTGTAAAACGCCTATGGATATCTCGAATACACTCCACGTCGTGCTTGGGAGGTATTTGAGACACTGGCTATCTATGACAACACATATGGGACTTCTGCGGCCTCTTCTGACCAAAGGTATGAAAGGTCTGCCCCATCTATGCCATTATATGTGCCACCAAAGTAGGTTGATCCAGACGTCAGGGTTTCTTTATATTTATTTTTGCTTTTGGATTCTTTTTATTTGCTTTTTCTTTTTGCTTTTCAGGTGCATGCGAAGAACTGATCGCACGCCTATAGACCCAATTCTCGAGCCTAAGCGGTTTTTCCATCTTCAGCAAAGGCTTAGGAAAACACTCATGTCAACATCCGACATTGAGAATGCGGGCCAGCTCACACTAGCGTAGGAGCTTGAGCAACTCCGCCGACAGATTGACGCACTCACCACCAGCAAAGCTGAACACGCCCGACAAGAGGCGGAATATGCACAGAATCAACAATGGTGGGAGGCAATGGTAGATCGCGAGATCAACGCGAGAAGGGAACTTGAGGACCGGATTGGGCACATCCCAGCAAATGCAAAGGAATATCTGCATCCTGCCCTGAAAGTTCCAGAATCAGCGATCATTCTCTCTGCTATTAACTTTGAAATTCGTCCTTCTTTTATTACTGAAATTAGAAGGAGTCAATTTAGGGGAAGAATTAATGAATGTCCTTTAGAGCATGTCACCACTTTTATAGACTTATGCGAAGCTATAGCTGATGGTGCTAATTTGGAATATTGAAAACCAAAGGCTTTTCGTTGGTCCCTTGCAGGAATAGCACAACAGTGGCTGGAAGGATTGCCTGCATAATCAATTCACACTTGGAACGAACTACAGGACTTGTTCCCCAACAAGTTCTTTCCTCCTGCAAAGACAACAGATCTCAGACAACAGATCATGGCTTTCAGACATAAGCCACGGGAGACACTTGCACAGGGCTTGGAGCGCTACAAAAGGCTTCTGAAATCTTGTCTTACGCATGGACAGCCGTCATGCGTCATCCTGGAGATCATCTTCAATTGTCTGGATACGCCTACTAAGGATAGGATCAACAACTACACCGCCTATGGATATCTCGAATACACTTCACACCGACCAGGTGAGTCGATTTCGACGTCGAACAAGGTGAGTCAATTTCGACTAATTTTTATTCAGAATCGTTGCCAGGTACTAAGTATGGGGTGGATGTCGACCAGAAGTACTCAACGTCGAGTACTCTTGTCGACGCCGACCAGATCTCGAGCCCTCCATCGACTACGCCGGCATCGAGTAAGCCACCCGAGGCCGAGAAGTACTCGGTGTCGAATAGGCTACTCGACGTCGACCATCCACCTTCCTCCTCCTCCTCGACGAGCAGTCCACCAGACGCATGAATGTTCCCGAAGTCGAGTACTTCTACTCGACGTCGAGTAGAACCTGAAGTCCCGAAAGCTGATTTCGCAACGGTAAGCCAAGGTATGGACATCTCTTCTCCTATTTCAATTAAAGATTTATCTATACATGGGAGAGGTTTGTCTTGGTATGTGCGATTGTGCAGGGTTTCCGATGACGATCCAAAGGATTATGAGGTAGGAGACATGGTCTATATCTCTAAATCAAAGGATCATTAGTTTCCCAACAAATTCACCAAGAAGAAGATGGGACCCTTCACTGTGAACAAGATCCATTCAGGAGGACTACAGCTGATGGACAAAAATGGAGTCTTGTTTGAAGCCTAGGCTACGTGGGCCCTACAAATACCTCCTTGAGCTTAACGGAGAAAGTCGGCCTAGCGACTATAAAGTCTAGAGCTTGTAAATAAGACTTTGAATTTTTGAAATTTTTTGACATTGTTATTTTTAGTTTTTGGTTTTGGACACTGTTTTTTAAAGTTTTTCTATTGTGGATATTTTCCGTCTAACGAATCTTGCAGGTAAGAGAAGCTGCAAACTTACTCGACGTCGAGTAAGTTACTCGACATCGACCACACATCTCGAGCAGAAAGGAGCCTGTGGTCGAGAGGATCACCCTGGAGGTTTCACTGTACTCAAAGTCGAGTAAGCGTACTCGAAGTCGACCACACCTACTCGAAGTCGACCAGATCTTCCTCGATGTCGACCACTTCTGCGCACACATCATCACTCGATTCCGACGATCAGCACACCTGTCTAGTGAGTTCCTTTCTTTACCCTTGTTTTTATACACTGGGGACACTGTAATATTTAAGTATGGGGTGGGGGAAGGGCTTACTTTATTGATATTTAACTTTATTTGACATTATGTGTGCATACTTTTAAGTTTATTTCTTGAATTGCTTAGACATGGCTACTTTGGATTTCATATTTTATTTATGTGTTTATATGCATGTTTTCCAAAGTTTATTAAAATCACCCCCATTGAAATTTTTGAATTAGTGTCATGGAAGCTTTAATTTAACTCGATGATGAAAAATTGGATTCATTAGAGATATAGCAGAAAATTGCCTAGTATAGGGAAGTCACAATGAAGTGCATATTTTTACTGAAAACCATGAATGGAGGTAAAATTTGAAGTTACTTTTGATATGTTGCATTATAAGAGGATGGAGGACTTTATATTTCCATATAATTCTCATATGTTTATATTCTTAGCCTTCCCTATGCTTATGAATCAGAAAAGCCATATTTCCTAGCCTTATTTCATATTTTGCTCCACATGATCTAAATATTGCCCATTCTTTACCTTATTTCCTATCCGGGGATTATGTTGAGAATGAAAGCTACATTATGGAGATTATTTTATGGCGCTTGTGTTGTTATATATCATATATGGAGTTTGGCAGGAAAGTTTCAAATATTATGGAAACTTTAATGAGTGAAAGAAAATCCGATCGCCTCCGGGGATAAAGGTAGATCGACCCTGCTCGCTGAGATAATAGTTCGGCAAGATGGGACACAATATGAGGAGTTCAAAGCACTAAGTATCCAAGGCCGTTCATGACACTCATGTTTGCGACTCGCGAAAAGGCAGTGCCAAGGTTAGAGAGGTAAAAACATAATATTGAAAAAAGCAATGAGCAATGAGAGAAAAGTGAGAAATCAAAGGAAGAAGGAATGTGGTATGAAAATTTGGAAAGTACTCCATTTCCCCGGATTATTAGCACCACATGGCCGAAAATTGCCCACCTTTAGCCTTTTACCAATCTATTCCTTATTGAGCTTAAATTAAAGTCCTCTTGATTATTAATGCTTTGTCATATGAATTGTTTTTGCATAACCCTCCTTTTGTGAGTAGATGTTGCTTTTTATTGCACATACATGGATTTGTGACATTAGTACATTTTCAAGGATGGTAATTAATTGCAAGGACATATGGCAATGAATCTAAGATGGTGAGAGTTTTGATTTCTTCCCCTGTATGACAATTAAAAGTAGTGCTTGAGGACAAGCAAGCTTAAGTATGGGGTGTTTGTTGTGAGCCTAATTTGCCATGTTCTACCTTAACTTTTATATCGATTTCTGCATGCATTTCATGCATTTGGGTTAGAATAATACATAATTTGTGTAGTTTATGTTTATTTGCAATATATTTCGCAGAAATCGGGCGCACTTTGGAGCTTAAAGAAAAGTCATGAAGAAGCTAAGGATAGTGCAGCTAGAGAAAAGCCCACTTTTCACCATTCATCATTCTGAATCAAGTTCTGATTTCTTCATGAGAGTTGTAGCCCTCGAAAAGGGCTTTCCAATGCATACTAATTTGCGTCAATCCGACAAACGAGGACTCGGGAAAGTGCGTTTGAAGAACAGAGCAGAATGCTGAGAGCTAACAATTCTACTCGACGTCGACCACTTCTAATCGAAGTCGAATACATCCCGAGCCAGAATTCCACACGAAGTCGAGCAGAGCCACTCGAGGAGCCCAGAGCTACTCGACGTCGAGTACACCTACTCGAAGTCGAGTACACATGTCGAGTCCAAAAGGTGCCCGAGCTCGAGTGCAACCCAGGAGGAAAAGTTCCAGTCGGCGTCGACTAACTCTAGTCGAAGTCGAGTACAATCCAGACGAGTCCGAGTCCGAGATCGAGTTGTGCCGAGAAGATAGAATCGCTTGCAAGAGAAGATATGTGGAATTCTATCCATCCACATCAAGATCTATCAAGTCAAGAAGAATTTATCCATAATAGTCCTAGTTTCCTTTTAGATATATTTCTTTTATTTCCAAGTTTTAACTTAATATTATAGATAGAATTGTTCTTTCCTTGAATAGCGGAGTTTGAGCACTATAAATAAGGCCTTTGGGGCTGAGATTCAATTCCATTTTAATTTCAGAGACAATTAGTTACATAGAGAGAAAGAGAGAGAGAGAGAGAGAGAGAGAGAGAGAGAGAGAGCTTGTGGCGAGAGAAGCTGGAGAAGGCGATAGCGGGATTTGGCTTGGTTCGGTTGTAAGCTTTCTTTTATTTTATTTAATGCAATTTAGTTCCCTTTTATTATTGATGTCTTTCTTGATGATGAAGAGTGAGTAGTCACCCAAGTTCTAGGACCGGGGTGAGCCCGACGGTAGCCATGTGAGGTGATGCGGTAAAGGTACAAACTTTTGATGCAATTCTTCTTCTATCCCTATGAGCATGATTCTTTTGCGAAAGTTGAAGGTCTTCCTTGTTTGTGTTATTGAAGCGAAAGTGATCTTAATGCAACTCGGATTAATTATGTGAAAAGGGTTAGTAACAATTATGGTTTATGCGAAAGCCTCTATATTCCTATTTGTTAATAACAAAAGTTATTTGATGAAAAGCATGATCTTTTATGCCTTTACGTGTTATTTTACATGGTTATCGTTGTGGTGTTGAAACCCTGATTTTGGAAGTCTTTTAGTTTATTGAATTTCCCACAATTTTCATGTTGCTTCTGTTTTATTTCTGTCATTGCAAAGGTCATGTTTTTTCACTGCAAATCACTTGACATTGCCTGAATTCTACTCGACGTCGAGTAGGTCTAGTCGACGTCGAGTACACTGTGTTACTCGACTTGCTTGTTTTTTGTTTCTTTTCATTTCTGTTTGCTTCTGTTACAGCTTCTGATCGACTGTGTGGTCGACGTCGAGGACACTAGTCGACGTCGAAGACTCTTCTGGTCGAATTCGAGAGGATTTTAGAACTGAAAAGGCGGGCGCTGACACGCTTCCTCGTGGATCGATCCTGCCTACCTTCTACTACATCGGGAGGAAGTCTTGTAATTAATTTCCGGAGATCAGGGAGTCGAATTTGATATTTATATTTCATACTTGATTTTCCTCCTAATAGAAAATGCTGTCATTCCCAACAAAATCTTTGAAGGACCCATCGGAAAAGAAGTTTCAGCATTTCGTAAAGATGCTTCAAAGGCTCAATGTCAACATTCCTTTTACATAAGTGCTTCATGAGATCCCATCCTATGTCAAGTTCCTCAAAGACATCCTCAACAACAAGCGGTCGATGACTGAGTTCGCATGGAGTGCAACAAAATGGACCTACCAGATAAAAGGCCAGATCTAGATAAGTTTTCTATAAATATTGGATTTGGTCAATACAAGTTTAATGCTTTGTGCAACGTAGGAGCCAGCGTTAGTATCATGCCTTTATCAATCTGGTCCAAAGTCAAGATAGGTGCTTTAGAGCATGTGGATGCCCAACTCTATATAGCAAACAACACTGTAGTCATACCAACAGGCATGATGGACGATGTACCAGTATAGGTAAGTAAGTTCTTTGTCCCTGCAGATTTCTTAGTTATTTATATGGCAAAGAACCCTACTTGTCCAATTATTCTAGGAAGGCTCTTCCTAGCGACGGTGGATGCCAACATAAGTGTAAGGAAGGGAGTACACACTTTCAACATCAGCGATGAGGTAATTCAGTACTCTTTCAATAAAACTGAAAGGCATAAAGGTCCTATGGAGGAGGTCAAATCAATCTCAGCCAGGTACATCACTTGCGGGGAGCCAAAGGTAAGAAATATGACTCCCGAGAAACTAGAGAAGAGGGATATGGAAGCTCAGGTGGAGGAAATCATGGCAATTCTTAATGAGGAGACAGAGAATATACTCGACATCGACCAAGGTAAGTCGACGTCGACTAACTTTTATTCATAATCTTTGCCAGGTCTTAAGTATGGGGTCGATGTCGACCAGAAGTACTCGAAGTTGAGTACTCTAGGTGACGTCGACCAGATTCAGAAGCCTCCATCGAGTACATCACCATCGAGCAACACACTTGAAGCCGAGCAGTACTCGACGTCGAGTAGACTACTTGACGTCGACCAGTCTTCCAACCACTAGACTTCTCCTCCTCTGTCGAGTAACCAACCAGACGAACAAAGTTACTCGATGTCGAGTACTACTACTCGACGTCGACTAGATCCTAAGGTCACGAATGACGATTCTGCGAAGGTAAGTCGAGGTGAAGACATCTCTTCCCCTATTTCCATAAAAGATCTATCTATACATGGAAGAGGTTTGCCTTGGTATGTTCGCTTATGCAGGGTTACCAATGATGATCCGAATGAATATGAAGTAGGAGACAAGGTCTATGTCTCCAAATCAAATAATCATTGGTTCCTGAACAAGTTCAATCACAAAAAGTTGGACCTTTCACGGTGCACAAGATCCATTCCGGAGGATTACAGCTGATGGATAAGAATGGAGTTTTATTCAAAGCCCAAGCCACATGGGTGCTGCAGATGCCACCCTGAGCATACAAAGAAGAAGTCGGCCTAGCGACTATAAAATCTAGAGCTTGTAACAAAGCAATCAGTTTTTAGAATTTTTAGAGACGTTTACTTTTGGTTTTTGGTTTTAAAACACTATGTTTGGGTTTTGCTATTGTGGATATTATCTGTCTAAACAAGTCTTGCAGTACGAAAAGTTGCAGAAGTACTCGACGTCGAGTAATCTACTCGACATCGACCACCCATATTGAGGAACGGAGCATGTGGTCGACAGAAGGCCACCCTGAGGGTTTCCACATACTCGATATCGAGTAGTTTGTAGCCGACATCAACTACTCTACTCGAGGTCGACCACTTCTGCATCAACTTCAGCACTCGATTCCGACATTCAGCACATCGGTCTAGTGAGTTTCTTATTTTACCCTAGTTTTTATACAGTGGGGACACTGTAGTATTTGAGTATGCGGTGGGGGAAGGGCTTACTTTGAGCATATTTGATTATATTTGACCATATTTGTGCATATTTAGGTTTATTTCTCGAATTGCTTATGCATGGTTAATTTGGAATTATTATTCATCTATATGCTTACATGTTATTTTCCAAAGTTTATTTTTAATCACCCCCATTAAAAATTTTGAATTAGTGTCATGGAAGTTTAATTGAACTCGACGATGTAAAATTGGATTCATTAGAGATATAGCAGAAAATTGCCTAGTAAAGGAAAGTCACAATGAAGTGCATATTTTTATGAAAACCATAAAAGGATGTAAATTTTGAAGTTGCTTTTGACATGTTGCATGATAAGAGGATGGAGGACTTTATATTTTCATATAATGCTCATATTTTGATATTCACAGTCTTACATATGCTTATGCATCACAAAAGACATACTAAGCTTTGTTTCAATTATTGATCCACATGTTCTAAATATTGCCCATTTTCTACCGTATTTCCTTATCCGGGGATTATGTTGAGAATGAAAGTTACATTATAGAGATTATTATATGGTGTTTCTGTTGTTATTATCATTATTGGAGTTTGGCATGAGAATTTCAAAGATATGGAAAATTTAATGAGTGAAAGAAAATCCGGTCACCTCAGGAGATAAAGGTAGATCGATCCTGCCTGCGTCGAGATGTTAGTTCCGCATGATGGGACACCAAGGTGAGGAATCCGAAGCACTAAGTATCAAGGGTCATTCATGACACCCATGTTTGCGACTCACGAGAAGGCAGTTCTGAGGTTAGAGAGGTAAAAGCATAATATTGAAAAAAGCATTGAGCGGATGAGCGAAAGGTGAGAAATCAAATGAAGAATGAATGTGCTATGAAAGTTTGAAAATTACTCCATGTCCCAGGATCATTAGCACCACATGGCCAAAAATTACCCACCTTTAGCCTTTTAACAATCTACTCCTTATTGAGCTTAAATAAAGTCCTCTTGATTATTGTTGCTTTGTTCTTTATGAATTGTTTTTGCATGACCCTCCTTTTGTGTGTAGATGTTGCTTTTATTCACATGCATGGATTTGGTGACACAAGTATCTTTTTAAGGATGGTAATTGATTGTAGGGTTATATGAGAATGAATCCAATATGTTGAGAGTTTTAATTTCTTCCCTTGTATGACCATTAAAAGTATTGCTTGAGGACAAGCAAACTTAAGTATGGGGTGTTTGATGTGCGCCTCTTTTACCATGTTTCACATTAACTTTTATATCGGTTTCTGCATACATTTCATATCATCGGGTTAGAATATAGAATCTATGTACTTTATACTTATTTACCAATTATAGAGGTCTACACTAGTTTCTGTTTAATTTCGCAGAAATCGAGGCATTTTACAGTAATTCGGATAAGGAAGGAAACCATGGAAGAACTCGAGGTCAACTACAGAAATTCGAAGGTTGAGCGGGAGCTGAACCGGGACACATCAAGCGGAAGAGAAGAAAAACGCACTCGACAGGACTGGTCGATATCGACCAGAAGTGGTTGACATCAAATACTACACGGTCGAAATCGTCAAGTCGAGCACGAGATGAGAACAGAAGCACTCGAGGAGCATAGGACTACTCGACATCGAGTAGTTTACTCGATGTCGAGTACCAGTCGAGCGTCCCATCCTAGTCGAGCTCAAGCACAGTCCAAGGGGAAGAAGAATTCTACTCGACGTCGACGACTTTGGTCGATGTGGAGTACTTCCCTGCGCAAGTCCGAGTGGAATCCGAGTGACGATTTGGATGTGTGGATTACTTGCAAGCTAAGGCACGTGGAATTCTATCAAGAGGAGTGAAGATATATCAAGTTTAAGGAGGATTTATCCATATTGGATATTTCCCTTATTTATTTTAGAGATTTATTTCCTTTATTTACTAAAGTTTTATCTTAGGAGAGAAGATAGATAGATTTAGATATAGATAGGACTGTTTTCTCCTTGAAGCAAGGACTTGAACACTATAAAGAAGACCTTATGGGCTGAGTTTTAGGATCATCCAAGCCACAAGCAATTGTGTTCCCATAGATAACGAGTAGAGAGAGTTTTTGGAAGCTTTGGCCGAGTGAAAGTAGAGATTGTCGAGAGACGTTTTGGCTTCGATTGGTTGTAAGCTTTGTTTTGATTTAATGCAATTTAGTTTCTTTATATTATTGATATATGTTTTGATGATGAAGAGCGAGTAGTCACCCAACTTCTAGGGTCGGGGTGAGCCCGACGGTAGCCATGTAAAGGTAATGAATCAAAGGTACAATCTTTATTGCTATTTCATCTTCTATCCCTAATTACATGATTCTTCTGCAACAATCGAAGGTGATCCTTATTTGTGTTATTGAAGCGAAAGTGATCTTAATACAAACTTGGGTTAATTATGTGAAAAGGGTTAGTAACAATTAGGGTTTATGCAAAAGCCTCTATCTTCCTATTTGTTAATGACGAAAGTTATTTGATGAAAATGCATGATCTTTTATACCTTTAGCATTGTTCTTACATGGTTATCCTTGTGGCGTTGATACCTTGATTTTAGGAGCTTTTTATCTTATTGAATTACATCCCACCAATTCTGTGTTTAGTTTCGTTTCTGCTTTATTTTCAATTCGAAAAAGGTTATGTTTTTCTGCACAGAAGCACTCAAGATCGACTAAAATCTGGTCGATGTCGAGTACCCCTGGTCGATATCGAGTACTTATGTACTCGACATAGCTTTTTTTTCTTCGTCTTCTATGTGCAAATCTGTAGGTTTACTCGACTGAGGTAGTCAACATCGAGTACTGGTACTAGACGTCGAGGACTCTGCTAGTCGATTACGAGAGGAATTTGGAACTATTAAGGCGAGCGTTGACACGCTTCCTCGTGGACACGATCCTGATTCCCTTCCACTACAACGGGAGGAAGTCTTGTAATTTTATTTGCGTGGTTCAGGAAGTCGATTTGAGATTTATATTTGATATTTATTTCATACTTGATTTTCCTCCTAACCAGGTTGTAGAGACGGGAATAGGGGAATCATTGTTCAGGTTGGGTGTGGGTGTGCGATTGTGGAGGTAGATAGTTGTGTTGAAGGCATGTTCCCAAAATTCGTTAGGAAGTTTGGAGTGGGCAAGGAGCGTTAAACCTTTTGCTTGAATTGTGCGGTTTCAATTTTCAACCATACCATTTTGGGTGGGAGTGTAGGGACATGAGATACGATGGTGGATACTTTGTGATTGGAGGAGAGAGGAGACAATTCTATATACGACACCCCAATCGGTTTGAAGCTCTTTGATAGTAGTATGGAATTGTGTTTTGACCATGTTATGAAACATTTGGATATAATGGAGAACTTGTGATTTTTTAGTCATGATATAAATCCATGTAAAACGAGTGAAATCATTGACAAATAAAACAAAATAACGACAACCACTTATAGAAAGTGAGGGAGCATGGCCCCAAACGTCAAAATAAACAAGTTCAAACGAACTCAACCTAGTTTTCTGACTAGAGAAAATGGGTAAACGACGACTCCCTTCCTAAAGCACATCACCCACATGGAGCATGTTTATTTTTGGACGACAAAGGTAGGTAAAAACAACTGTAAATGGATTGAAAAGTGACTGAATTTGGATGACCTAGACGGTGATGTCAAGTGGTAGTGGTGGTGCGCTATGCGATAAGGGCTTGATGTGGACTCAGAGTGGAAAACTGTGGTAGGCGATAGAGACCCCGATCAACGATTTCTATTGTATTCTATCTCATCGTATGACATTCTGTTCTGCGATATTTGCGAATCTCCGTCAATACCTCGATGTAGGTCCGGGATAATCCTTTGTTTCATAGTCCTGGTTACAACTAGTCAATTAAGAATTCTTGAATGTACTAGTACTTAGCAGTACATCAAAGATGGAGTCATCGATTCTCCCGAGAGGCTACAATTACCGCGAGTAAATAGAAAACATATTAATGACGGGGAAGGAGCACCTTTCCCTGCATGTCCTTGAACAAACAAAAGGTAGGGTGAATTTCAAGAAATATATGGTTATCCCTGGTTAGTTTTGTGATGCTTAACAGGTTCTTTCTCATATGGGGGACTAGAAGGACATCGGATAAAATAAGAGGCTTAGGTTTGCAAGGTAAATGAGCATGACCAATATGAGAAATATGAAGAGTTGTACCATTTCTGAGTGCAAGTTTATCACCACCTCTATAATCCGAGTCGATGGACACTTTGCTAAAGTCACTGGTTACATGATCTGTTGCCCCTGAGTCCATGTACCAAGCGGGATCGACGATGACGGATGGAGACGCCATGTATGCTGCATGAGTAGATCTTGGTCGGTTAAGGCATTCCGGTGGATGACGGGATCCCGGTGGATGACGGGATGGGAACGCCTGCGTATTAAGCCGATTAAAACAGTCCTTGGCAACATGTCCAATCCTTTCACAAATCTGACACGGAATCCTCGGTCTCGAGCGAGAGGACGGATGTCGCTGCTGTTGCTCATCACAGTCACGAGGAGGACGGTTCTGATCTGTGTTGGACTGCATAGAGGAATAAGAAGAGGAGTTGTGATGCGATGTCGATGGCTTGTGTTGAGAGTAGTTGGCTGCTGGCTGACTGTGGCTATCGTCACTTTCATCAATCATGGCTTGTGTTGAGAGTAGTTGGCTGCTGGCTGACTGTGGCTATCATCACTTTCATCAATCAGTCGCTCCTCTTCACGCAAAAGGTGGCCACGAAGGGCACTTGCAGGGATGGGGTCCGACCGCATATTGACGGATGCGCGGAATGCTCCATAGGATGAGTCTAGCTAGGCCTTGAAGAACGCAAGCAACGAACTCAAACTGGGGGTCGTGTGCACAAGAGCACATACGCTAGTAGCCTAGCACACCATCCGAGTGGGGTTCCATTCTAAAACCAATTGGCAACAGAAGTAGTAGCCAACCGACTCATATACTATGGCTTAATATGTTCAACTTTCCGATGTGGGACACTTTTTGGTTACATTCACATCTCAACATTAGTAATATAGACATCGAGCGCAGCATATATGGTTGTTCGCAGCCAGATAAGGGCAAACTTGTCCTTGTGAATCCACAGTGCGTGGTCTGGATTTGGGGACTTACTGACGAGCTAGTGTCCGTGGCGACGATGGTGACAGTTTTTGTATGAGAGGGGTCAGAGAGAACAAAGTCCTTCAACTCAAACGCTTCAAGGGCGTCGAGGACATTCGAGCGCCAGATGGAATAATTGGTCCGATCTAGCTTGAACGAGAAGGTCGGAAACCGAAGACCCATAGCCGGAGCAGTACCAAGGGCAGCGGACAAGAGACTGGTGGAAGAATTGAGATTGGAATTTTGGGTTTGGGTATCATTGGAGTTGAGGGGAGGTGAAGAAGAAGAAGAGTTTGCAGACATGGTGATGGTTGGAAAGAAAAAAAAATTGGTTAGAAATCGTGGGCTCTAAATACCATGAAAGGGTGAAAATCCTATTTTCTTTACCAAAAGAAAAGGGTGAAAATCCTAAACGGATCTTTACAAGACAAGTGTACAAGAAACTAGATATAGATAATATCTTATACAAGGAAGATAAAGATCATATCTTATCTAATAAGTGCGAAGAGCTAGCGCCGTTGTTCCCATAGAACTTGTTCATCGATTTTGCTTAGAATCTCATCGTCCAGCCTCTTCCACGTCCGAATCCTCCCGACTCCCATCCACGACTTCTCGCCTTTCGAGAGTTCAGCCAGGATCAGCCTCGCTCTCCTCGGCCAGCCTTGCCTCCCGTACCCATGGTACCCCACGCCCCCACCGTAGCAGAACTGTATTCCTCTTAGGCTGCCGCAGAAGTCATTGTTGTGGTCATGACCCATGAAGACCGCTTTCACGGTCTCTGTTGAAGCCAACGTCTCTAGGACTCCAGAGTTTACGGATGAACAGGCTACGGCCTCTAGAAACTGCCCGACTATTTTGTGGTAGTAGAGCTGCCTGATTTCTGGGATCGGAATGTGGAAGAACACAAGAGCAGGCGGAGTGTTGCGTGAAGGAGCGGCTTTACAATGACCCCCACTGCCCCAATTTTCATCCTGTTGAGTAATTTACCTGTTAGTATGTTGCAGACGTCAGAATTGCCGGGCAGTGCATGCTATAGAGACAATGCATTATGGCTAACGCTATATATGATTAAATGCATCCGACATTGATTTTAGAAGAAAATTCGTACATGATAGTGTTGTATACGGGAGTAGAAGCATGATATAGACCGAAAACATCCTTGTTAACCGTTGATTTAAGGAGTGTCTGGGACGTACATCAGAGCTATCAGAGATATGTATGAGGGTTCCTTGACTAGTGTTACAACGCCGAGTGGAGATTCTGAGTACTTCCAAGTTCGGGTGGGGCTTCATCAGGGTTCAGCGCTGAGTCCGTTTCTTTTCACTCTTGTTATAAACTGTCTTTCTGCTCCACTCCAAGAAGAGGTCCCTTGGTGTATGCTGTTTGCAGATGACATTGTGCTGGTGGACAACTCAAGAGCAGGTTTGGCACGTAGGCTTGAAAACTGGAGGGTGGTGCTAGAATCTAAGGGTCTCAGATTGAGTAGGACCAAGACCGAGTATGTGCAGTTTAGTTTTGGAGAGGGACATGATCAGGGATCCGCAGTTGCATTGGGGGAGGTTACAATCCCAAGGAAGGACTATTTCAAGTACCTGGGCTCGTACGTTCAAAAGGATGGAGGTATTGATAGAGATATCGAACATCGAGTTCAGACTGGGTGGCTTAGATGGAGAAGAGCGTCGGGAGTGCTTTGTGACAAAAAAGTCCCAACTAAACTGAAGGGAAAGTTTTATAAGATGGTTGTTAGACCGTCCTTGTTGTACGGCTCTGAGTGCTGGCCTATTACTAAAGCGCAAGAACAGAAGTTGTCAGTTGCAGAGATGAGAATGCTGAGATGGATGACTGGGCACACGAGACTCGACAGAATCCGAAATGTTGAGATCAGGAGAGAGATTAGAGTTGCGAGTATTGTGGTTAAATTGCGGGAGTCCAGATTACGCTGGTTTGGGCACGTCAGTAGGAGACCTGTTTCGGCACCGGTTCGTAGGTGTGAAATTCTGAATTTGGGAGACTACCGTAGGGGAAGAGGTAGGCCTAAAAAGAGCTGGTTGGAGGTTATCAGACATGATCTAAATCTGCTGAACCTATCGGAGGATATGACTTCGGACAGAGACCACTGGAGGAGGAGCATTCGAGCGGCTGATGTTTAGTGTCATATATTATAGTTTTTATTCGAGCGGTGTTCTCGTGCCTTTGTTTACTTCCGTGCTACTCCCCTACGCCTTCCCTATTCCCTGCTTCCTACTCTGTGTCCTATTCCTATGTGGCTCTATTGTCCTACTGTTCTGGGTCTACCGGAAACACTCTCTCGACCTGGGTCTACCGGAAACACTCTCTCGACCTGTTCGGGGTATGAGTGCGTACATCCTGACCCCCGGACCCCGTTGTAGAACGGGATTAACTGAGTTGTTGTTGTTGTTGTTGTTGTTACAATATCCATAGATTTGATGTTTTAATGGAGTGATTAAGCTTAGAGATTTGCCTGAATGAAATACGTCTAAAATCTAACAAAGATCATAATAATATAATACCATGAAATTTGAGGAAAGAAAGCACACCTGAAGTTCTCGGGAAATAGTATGTAGCCAGCGGAGTTGTGATTCCTTAATCCATCCATATGTGCGTTTACCTTCAACGGTAGCTCTGTCTCCACTATCAAGAAAAAAGAGATGGAGAACACTACTATTGACCAATGGAGAGCCAAAAGCGCCTTGTACTGTGAGATCGTAATTTCCAAATCCATCAATATTAGTCAGAAGTAGTTCATTTCCAGGAAGGGAAGGGTCTGGAACGGATGGGTAAGTCCGTGAAACTGAATAATCCAAGAGTGAAATAAAAGACATCAATTCCTGACGTGTCATGGTTGATTCTTGGTCATGATTCCCCAAAACAGCGGCCCATGGTAGTCCAGATTCTGTGGCTGGATGAAAGGCTCTAAACAATGACTCAGCTGCATCCGAAGCACTTGAACCAAATATATTGTCTCCTGATCAGCAGTTCACAACAGAAGATCATCATCTCAAAGATCACATAGCTAACAGAAATTAACTAAAATGTCGTTCTTCCAATATTAAATGTCATCATTCAGTAAATAATCCATCATACGATTTGTGAAAAAGGAACACCAAATCTTTCTTGGAAAAACATGGCAGCTAAAAACTTCAATTTTTATTCTTTCCTTCTTCAGGTTCGAATAATGTTGAACCTGTAGTGACTACCTATCAGTGTGACTGTCTAATCAAAAGATGCTGGAAATTTGGGGCAAAAGAAATATACTTAATACAGTAAAACAGAACTGCTTTGGAGAATGATGATTCAGTTCTACGACTTAAAAAAGGCAAGCGCATTTTTAAGCATAAGACCATGTTCCATTCCAAAAATCAGTCATATAAACAGGAAGATAAACAAACAATGATTTGAGCATATAGTTATGCCTACCACTATCCAACATATCCCGACCAAGGCAGGGTATTGGGGGTGGAGGTGCACACCAATTTCCCGACTGCATCATTGAAATAAAAGAACTGATCTTACAAATACACCTGGGCATACGGGAGTCAAGCGGGTATGGACAATAAGTGAAGCCCAGTCGGGCCGCACTCCCCCTTAACGGTTACATCTATGTTCCCAATCCCAAACCCGTTGCCCAGGTCTACCACTCAATTACTCGCTATTTTTTATTATAATAAGTACATAAAATTGAATATTAAATAATTAATTATACATACTAACCCAAATAAAAAGAATAAAGACAAAAAAAATAAAAAAAAAATTCTAACTCCATATCTCCCACCACCTCTCTCACCGTTATTTTTTGATTAGTGAGCTGTAATCACTGGATGATATTGTTATTATGCTATATACACTCTTTTATATTTTTTGTGTTGGGGGAATTATGTGTAAGTGCTATTGTTGATATTGCTATTAGTATTAAAAATTAACTTATGGAGTTTCTGTGGTTCTTTTATACAATTTTTACGTAGTTAGGTGTTGCGGGTCGCCTGTACCCGCAACATCGAACAAGCTTGGACAGCGCATCTAGCCCATTAAGCTGGTTTAACCTGACCTGCACCTGCAATACCAGGCAAATCCCAGCCCGCGCCCATATTTGCCAGGTCTAGTTATTAGTTATAAATGATCCCAACTAATGAGAGTGTGAGACTAAACCAAAGAGCACTACAAGCTTGAATCTAAAGAGGTTATGTGAAATCATAGACACAATAAAGGATGGAACCTCCAAGGCTCCAATACCAAGTATTCCCAGGACATACAAATGAAAGCTGCACATACATTCATTCAAAATGAATTGAGCAACTGATAATTAATCGTAACAATTAATAACCATCCACTTCCATGACAACAGGGAGAAAAAATCCCACATTTTTACATTGAGACTTATTTACAAGACGACTCTATTTAGATAATCATCATGATTTAATTGGAACATCAAAATATCAATTTTAGTTCACTTCCTTTCAACAATCTGCCCCAAGTTTCAAATCATCGATCTTCTTGGAAACTGGCGTAAAACTGAAACAATTTATTTATACTAGTATATATAGATTAATAGTTCATTCATTCGATTGTCATGAAATATATCCAAGGCATACAATCAAGCACTCAGTTCCATTCTGAAACATTGATTTTAAGTATTAAAGATAGGACAGAAATACATAAGCAAAAAAAAAAAAAAAAAAAACAGAAGCTGAAATTGCTTAGATACCTGTAAAGTTCCATAGAACAACAACAACAACAACAAAAACAAAATCAAGTTCAAGTTCAAGGGGGAAGCACACTCAAGCATTCCAAACCAGATTTCTTCATCAGGAAAAGTAGTATATGCAACAAATACGGAAATTTCGGTAAAGAACTAGCCAGAAAAAGAGCAAACAAGAGCTGAGATATTAATTGCTCTACCTACCGGTAAAAGCCAGAAAATCGGGCTTCTCTTCTTCAATCAACCGCCGGATGAAACTCGTCGTGTTGAGATCCGAGCAGTGCTTGAACTGAGACCTCGATACATCTCTACACCTAGTCCCGATTCCGTTTCCAAAGTGCATATCAGCCACCTGATCGAGAAGAAGCATCCAAAGTCAAAGTGAAACAAACTTCACCAGAACACATACATAGACGAAGCAAAGAAGCTGAAGAGTAAAGACCTGGAGGATCTTGAAGGTACCGTCGGATCTGAAACGAAGGGGTAGATTGGGGATTTTCTTGGTGGTGACATGGTCATGGAGGACTATGATATGGTGGAGGACATGGAAGTTGAGGAGGGAGAGGAAGAGGCAGAGAACCGCCAGGAACACGGCGGCGTGGAGGGCGTCGACCGGCCATTTCGGCCGCTCGGACACCATCGCCATCGGCGCTGAAGGTGTGAGACCAGATAGCTTTTTATTACCAAGGATTATTTTCCTTCTCAAAGACTCGTTGTCTAAAAGTTGGGTAAACGGCATAAAACTACCCCTTAAATAGGGTATATTGTTCAAAATTATCCCTTAAATTTAATATTGTAGGAAATCACCCTTTATATACATTTTGTTTGCCAAAGATTACCCCGCCTCTATGTGTCGTTAGAGTTTCGTTAAATCTCCTTGAATAAACAAAAATTACTCCTATACATATCATTTTCTTGTCACCACTCACCCTCCACCTATCTTTCTGTACATATGTACAGCTCCACACACACACTTTTTTTATTGAAATTATTCGACAATTCTTACGCTCCTATACTAGGCCCCTTCAATCTATGCATAAATCTTTCACCAACTCCTATGCGAGATCCCCTTCAATATCGTCTCTCCATATGATAAGGGTATTTTGATGATTTGCTGATTTTTTCCTCTAAAACTTAACGATATCAAAGATAGGGTGGTCTTTGGAACACAAATGTTATATAAAGGATGTTTTTTAAAATATTGAATTTAATGGGTGATTTTAAGCAATATGTCCCATATAAGGAGTGGTTTTCTGCAATTTATCCCTAAAAGTTTTGTTTTTTGAGTGAGGCTAGAGGCAAGATGTCGGAATGGCTATTGACAAGATAATTTCACCCAAATTACCACAAGTCCTTTTCATTTTTTCCGAACACATTGCAAAAAGGCCCAAAACTCTCTTTTCCGAATCGAAACCTAAATCTGACAAACGAATTGTTTTGATTGAAAACATCTTAAAATCGATGAAATGAATCAAAATATCAATTCATCGACACACGAATTGGTATATCGTCGCTTTACGTGATAATCGAATGGCGATTTTTGGTTTTCGTTCAAAAAAACCATCGATGGAAGGAGCTCGGCGGATAAGAACGAGGTGCATAAATAAGCTCGGCAGGTTTAGGTGAGGTGAATACGTAACCTCGGTGCATAAAAACGAGGTTATGAAGGAGCCTCGTCTACTTTTCATGAGGTATATAATGACCCCTTTGAAGATCTTAACTAAATCCTCGTTTACATAAGCCGAGCTAAATCAATAACCTCGGCTTCTGTTGTTTAGGTGAAGGAGGGAGCTCGGCTTCTGTTGTTGAGGTTAAGGAGGGAGCTCGGCTTCTGTTGTTGAGGTTAGTATGTAAGCTCGACCAATGTTGTTGAGGCTATAAAATAGCCTTCTTGACATTGCATAAATTCATTAAATTGTGTATATGTGTGATGGATATTGTTATAATGCAAACTCATATGCTTCTAATAATGAGACAGACTAAATGACTAAATCAGTTTAGAAAATGTTGTTTTCACCACTTTTGATTGCGACTCTAAATGACTAAATAAATATCATAACTTTATCCAAATTAAATAGTAAATTAGTTCTTTTTAAGCAGACATGAAACAAATTAATGCATATTTTAATGTTTTATCTTACAGTAATTGTTTCTAGTGCCCACTTCCCACTTATCCTCAACCTAAGGATTAATGGCGAGTCCGTCGAGCCAAGCGGTTAATAACGAGGGTCATAGGTCTGCCTGATGTTAAACTGGCATATGTCCAATCAAACACGAGCTTTAGAAGTGATGATCTTCAATAATTTTTTCCTTATACTTTTAATGCTTATATGGTTATATCCTTGGTACAACTTGTATATGACAGTTGAAAATATCAAAAATATATTTGCATGTTTTTTTTTACATTGTAAATATCAAATAACATATATATCTATACTTTTTATAATATAAATGAAATTTTTAAAAAATATTAAAAGAATAATTATTTCATAAGCTCGGTAGATTTTGTTGAGCTTATTCTATGTAAAAAATTCATGGGTTATTTGAAATCGAACCTAAGATGTTGTGAAATATGTGCAGGGGTAGAACCAATGGGATAGCCACTTTCATTGACTAATATTAGATTTTAATATTATTTGTTCACAAAATAACCGTAAGTTTAACATCTATATCTATATATCTATATACCATATAAAGTTAGCTTAAAATATTTAGATTCACAACAATAAAAATATATCTATTTAGATTAATAATATACCCCTCTAATAAGAAGTCAACTAAAACCTCCAACCATTAGTACAAGTTGAAAACAAAAATTAAAGTTTTTTTTAATAAATAATAATAAATCTAAGAGGAAAAATTAGAAAGATTTTTTTTTACATAATGATAAGTCTAGAATTTAACCTAATAAAAATAAATAATAATATAAATAAATGAATAAATCTATATAACTTATAAAAGAGGATTTCGTTTTGCCCAGTAAATTAAATGCATTAACAAAATATATCCTTAACAATTAGGAAAACTTTTAGATTAAAAATAATAACAATATATCTATTTAGATTAACCATTTTACAATTAATATTTTAAATCATAATAATCATATAAATTGGCATAAACATCATTTTTTAATTAAAAAATCAATATATTATCTCATCAGTGAGAAATATCCTTTTTAGATTAACATTGCTCATTTATTTAATTTCATCATTTTAAAATTAATATTAGAAATCATAATATATCATATTAATTTGAATAAATAGAAGCAAGAAAAAGGTTAGTTGTATAATGTTTGTGGTCTTAAATATAAATGTTAGTATGAAGCACGAAAAACTATACATTTGATAACAATTTAGCGGTTAAAGTTCATCATAAATAACATAACTATATTTATACAAAAATATTTTTCCCTAGCGATAATTCTTTAATAATTATAACATAAAATATTATTTTATATATAATTTATATATAAAAAATTTAGACTCGTGCGTAGCACAGGCCAAAACACTAGTGAATAGATGTATTCGTCATGAATGTAACATCAATAGAGGTAATTTAAGATTTCAATATTACTTGTCGAACTGACATATATCAATATTTTTTGTTCATGAAACCATCGTGAATACAATGTGGATGTAATTCCTAGTTGTTTTTCTATTGCTAATACATTAGATTTCCATAACATAACAACAGTCACTACCAATGACTTGTTATTTAGATTAGTACGGGTAATGTAGGTCCAAGTAATTACATTTTTCTTATTTACATATAAGGTATTTTGTGTAACTGCAACCTGTATTAAAAATGAGTTTAAAGCTACATTGGAAATAATTTACATACAAGGGAACGAATTCTTCATGACCAATGTGAAGATTCTCAACTTATCCTTGAGTTCTTAGCATATCATTGCTTAATAGTGTGATTTTGTTCTCCGTTCTTCTCTCTTTATTTTTGTAATTCTGTTATTTTTTTACTTCATTAATTAATTAGCTTAACATGTCAAATCTAATTTTGATGATAGGTGGAAAGTGGTCACTTGAAACAATTACTAGAAGATAAAACATTGAAATATGCATTAATCTGTTTCATGTCTGATTAAGAACAACTAATTTGCTATTTAGATAAAGTTATGATATTGATTTAGTCATTGAGAGTTACAATCAAAAGTGGGGAAAACAACATTTTCTAAACTAATTTAGTCATTTAGTCTGTCTTATTCTTATAGTCTGTCTAATTCTTAGAAGCATATGAGTTTGCATTTTAACAATATCCATCACACATATACACAATTTAATGAATTTATGCAATGTCAAGGAGTCTATTTTATAGCCTCAACAACATTGACCGAGCTTACATACTAACCTCAACAACAGAAGCCGAGCTCCCTTCTTAACCTCAACAACAGAAGCCGAGCTCCCTCCTTAATCTCAACAACAGAAGTCGAGGTCCCTCCTTCACCTCAACAACAGAAGCCGAGGTTATTGATTTAGCTCGGCTTATGTAAACGAGGATTTAGATAAGATCTTCAAAGGGGTCATTATATACCTCATGAAAAGTAGACGAGACTCCTTCATAACCTCGTTTTTATGCACCGAGGTTACGTATTCACCTCACCTAAACCTGCCGAGCTTATTCATTCACCTTGTATCGATCTGCCGAGTTCTTCCTTCGACAGTTTTTTCGGACGAAGACCAAAAATCGTCATTCGATAATCACGTAAAGCCAGCGATATACCAATTCGTGTGTTGATTGATTGATCTTTTGATTAATTTCATCGATTTTAGGTTGTTTTCAATCAAAACAATTCGTTCGGCATATTTAGGTTTCGATTCGGGATAGTCTTATCTCTTTTTGCAAAGTGTTCGAAAAAAATGAAAAGGACCTGTGATAATTTAGGTGAAATTATCTTATCAATAGTCGTTCCGACATCTTGTCTAAAGCCCTTATGTTGTTTTTTTTGTTGGTCACCGACTCCAACTCGTAGTATTCATCACCATTGAAAGTTGAAACGTGACAAATTTTAAATGAAATTATTTGTATAGGGGTAAAATGGACATCACCATTGCTGGAGTGACTGCGATTCTTCCTCTTCCGTGGTTGATGACAACGGGGAGGAGGGGGCGAATATGGCTTCCTCTTCGATCAGGAAACCCTTGCCGTTCAATCTCAATCTCCGTGTTGTCGTCGCCGTCTCCTTTCTTCTTCTCTGTGGATGTCCGATTCTACATTTGATCCTCTTCAATGGCGAGTCTCGCCGTTGTTGGCTGATCCCCTTCTTCCCTATTTGCAACCACTGTCTCTGTCGTTCTAGGGCTATAACATTGCCTGCGGTTCCTCCCCCAAGTTGAGTGTTGATCTTCGTTTGTTTGGACTCAAATCACGTTTACTGCTACGAGTGCGATTGAATTAGATCTGAATTGTTCCCCCTTGTTTAGGTGTGTAACAGATGCACTTCAATCGAGCAAAAAAGAGATGGCAGTCGCTACTAGAGGTAAATGCGCACTTTTCAACTCTTATATGTTACTGAATTGCTTGTCAACTTTGCTTAAGACTTCAATTGAAGCGGTGGAAGAAGCAATCAGGCGAACAGTAGAAAACCTAATTCACTTGCCAATTTTAACTTTCCTTAATTCAGAAAATTAGTTTTTTTTTAATTAATTATTAATGTGGTAGCTAACCGAGATGACATATTTCAGATTTGCATCAATTCACTGCACTAGTTGATTGGCTGGTGTTTGTGAATCGAATATACTGAGTGTTACTAATGACTGAGAACGAAGCTGTAAATGAAGAATTGGGTACTGAGATTATACCACAATATTTCCAGTGGCGTTTCCAAGCAGTATAATTCAAGGTGTTGCTGTCAAATGCAAAAAGTATTTGGTGATTTGTTAATGGCTTGCAGTACAATTGATTGATGATTTCTGGAGGAAGGACCCCCAGATCTGTTGCTTTGTTCAATCAATTTGGTGAATTGATTTGTGAAGATCGCCCTAGTCTGGTGTTTGAATTTTGAATTGGTGGCCTAACATTGATTACACTAGATTTTTTTTACTAGTATCTTCAGCTTCTTTCTTTGTTTGATTACACTTTTTTTTACGCTGATATTGTGTTTGATTACACTAGATATTTCATGAAATTATATGTTTTTTTATTTTTTTATTTTTGTCGTATTTTGTTATTGCACTATTTTTTTAAAATTTTTCATGAAATTGCATGTGTCACCTAGGGTGGTGACATCAGTGGTGACAATGATAATGTTGGTGACAATGATTCCGTAAAAAAAACTCGAACAACAAATTTGTCACCAAAAAAAGTTGCTACTGTATGTGTCACCACCGACAGTGTGGTGACAGCAATAAGTGTGGTGACAGCGATATGGGTGGTGGTGAGAGTGATAGGGGTGGTGGTGACAGCGATAGGAGTGGTTGTGACATCGATAGGAGTGGTGACATCGATAGAGCGATGACAGCGATAGAGGCGGTGACAACAATAAGGGTGGTGAGAACGATAGGGGTGGTGACAGCGATAAGGGTGGTGGTGACAACGATAGGGGTGGTGACAACGATAGGGGTGGTGGTGACAGCGATAGGGGTGGTGGTGATTGGTGACAGTGATAGGGGTGGTGGTGATTGGTGACAGTGATAGGGGTGGTGGTGATATCTATAGGGCGGTGACAACGATAAGGGTGGTAACAACGATAATGGTGGTGGTGACAGTGATAGAGGTGGTGACAACGATAGAGGTGGTGGTGACAACGATAGGGGTGGTGGTGAAAGTGATAGGGGTGGTGGTGAGAGCGATAGGGGTGGTGATGACAGCGATAGGAGTGGTGACAGCGATAGGGCGGTGACAACGATAGAGGGGTCGATAGCAATAAGGATGGTGACAGCAATAGGAGTGGTGGTGACAGCGATATGAGTTGTGGTGACAGCGATACGAGTGGTAACAACGATAGGGCGGTGACAGCGATAGAGGTGGCGACAACAATAAGGGTGGTGACAGTGATAGAGGTGGTGGTGACAGTGATAGAGGTGGTGGTGACAGCGATAGGAGTGGTGGTGACAGCGATAGGGCAGTGACAGCGATAGAGGTGGTGACCGCAATAAGGGTGGTGACAACGATATGGGTGGTGGTGACAGCGATATGGGTTGTGGTGACAGCGATAGGGCGGTGACACTAATCTCGTAAAAAAAAAATTTTATCACCCAAAAATTTGTTTATCATCATACATGTGTCACCAAAGTTGTGTCATCAAAGTCATTGACCGGTGTCACCACCTTTATAGGTGGTGACACTAATTTCGTAAAAAAAAAAAAAATTGTCACCAAATTTTTTCGTGTGTCATCAATGTTGTATCACCAATTCATTGACTTTTACCGGTCAATGGTCAAAATAAAAATGGGAAAGAAATGGGAAGGAGGGGCAAAAATGTAATATTAGGACATTTTGCAAAAGGAAAAATAAAAGTAGATATTTTGCAAAATGCCTTGTAGAAAATGGATACCTAGCTAAATGACCCATTTTAAATTAGGGATATTTTACATGGTCATTGCGAAGTAACCAAGTATTTGTTCCTCGTACTTTTGCACATTTTTTTCAATAAATTCTATTTTTATATTAATTATATTAAAATTATATTTTTATTAAATTTTATGTGAAAATTAAAATAGTATATTTGAATAAAATATACTGATCTTAATTGACTTTTTAATCAAAATTTAGTATATTTTGAAAGTTAATTAATACTTCTTTCGTTAATTAAAACTTCTCATTTTAGAAATCCACATAGTTTTTAAGAAAACAAACAAAAATATATTTATACTCCTAATTATTATTCTACTTTTTACTTTCTTTAAAACTACAACTAATACTTATCTAATTATTACAAGGACAATCTTGTAAAATCGGTGACAAAATACCGAAAAAACAACTTTTTCTTTAACAAGATTTTCATCCTAAAATGACATGTTTTAATTAACAGAGGGAGTATATGTTTACTTCTTTTTCTTTTGTTGAAATAGGCAAATTAGAGGTCAAGCTCTACTGGACTACCACCCAAGAGCGTCATTTCGGACGAGAACACAAAGTTCTGAATGAGACACTAATTTAAGCGCGTTCATTGATTGCCAGAGATGAACCACCTTATCAGCAACCAAGTTGACTTCTTGGAATATGTGCTCACACGAGGTTGAAGCAAAATCCCGAAGCAACAGAAGAATGTCAGAAATGACAATCCCCACCTCCCAGGGACACTTCCACACACCTTTGAGAGCATTGATAATGGCAAGACTATCACCTTCAATTTCAATGTGATGCAGGCAACCAAGAGACCATCACAAAAGTCGAGAGCTTCAGCCATGACCGGAGAGACATACCCATAAAGCATCGCATCGCAAGTCACCAGAAGAGAGTCTGGAGCCATCGAAGTTAATTTTAAAGCTCCCATCTCAAGGTGGCTTCCATGTTAAGTTTTTTCTTTTTCTATGATTTTAGGGTTTGATAGGATCTTTTTGTTCCCAATCGTTTGGGTATAATGTTTTAGTATTCTCCCAAATTTTTAGTTGGTTTCTAACATACCCTTCCTAACTCTAAGCTTTTCAATGTTCCGGGTTGTCGAAAATGAGTTTGTTTCTTATTATCCATATGCACCACCACATAATAGCCAATCTACTTTTTTGCTCTTTGTTAACTTTGAAGAATATTTCTGATATTACTTGTTTCCTGCTCTTATTGTTTGTGTCTATTCTACCTATTTGATCTTGTCCAATCTTCCAATCAGTCTTCCTAATTAGTCTTAATGTGTTATCGCACTTGGTGAGTAAATGTATCGAATCTTCAACCATCCGGTTGCACAGAGAATATGTCAAAGGTACATTGACATCCTTCTGCAAGAGTCTAGTTTTTGTTGATAGTCCATTCATTGCAGTTTTTCACATAAATTTTTTCACTTTTGGGTGGCAATCAACTTTCCAAACCCATTTAATTTCGTTTTGTTGTGTGGCATTTCGGTTGGTAATCAAATCAAGTGCACTTGATGTCGATAACCAACCATCTTTGCTTGTTTTCCAATATAGTATGTCTTCAATATTTTTGGTTGGAATGTACACATTTGATATTTCCCTCACAATAATCTCAGGAAGAACTTCCCTTAAATTTTCTAAATTCCAGTTTCCATTACGGGAAACATATGTGTCTACTCTTTCATTTTGAATAATAACACAGTTAGGTAGATTTCTACCAACAAGTGGACAATCATCAAACCATTTATCTTTTCAGAATTGAATCATTTTCCCATTTCCCACTTGTCAAATCAATCTGTTACAAAATTCCTCTTTTATGTTCATCGATTTGAACCATTGCCAAGATGTGTTTTTTCCTTTTTCATATTCCATAGGTTGGCTTCTTTTATATATTTTTCCTTGATTACTTTGACCCAAGTGTTTTGTAGTTTTACAAGAATCTTCCAAAGTAGTTTCATTTATAATGCCTTATTCATGTCTTTTGTTTTGTTTAGGCCAAGTCCTCCTTGGTATTGTGGTTTACAAATTTTGTCCCAACCGATCAGTGGTTTGTTGTTAAGATCTTGATTCCAAAAGAAGCTTCTATTGACTTGATCTAGCTCCTTGTAAATGTAAGATAGAAGTATGAAGCTCTGCATCAAATAATTTGGCTTTGTAGCTAGATTCGCTTTGATCAGGACCCCTCATCCTTGTTGAGACAAGGAGTCGACCTTCAATGTGCTTAGTTGATCTTTAGTCCTCCCAATATTTTCATTAAAAGTATTTAGGTTAACACGTCCATTGATTATGGGGGCATCCAAGGTATTTTTCAAGAGCAACTAGATTTGTGATGTTCAGAATAGTTTGAATGTTTTGCTTTTGGTGGTCAGACACACCTTGAGTCACTTGAAATGCAGATTTATGGAAATTGACTTTTTGCCTTGATATAGAGCAAAATTCGTCAATTATTTTCTTTACTTGGGTGCATGATTCATTATTCGCTTTTAAAAAAATGATGATATCATCAGCAACGGAGAGAAAATGAATTTTAGTTCCTTTATACTAAAACCAAAGCCAACCGAACTATGCGATTCATCACAAATCGACTGAAGCTTCTTAGCAAAAACTTCAGCAGCAATAATGAACAAGAAATGGGAAATGGGGTCTCTTTGTCTTAAGCCTCTCTCTAGTCTAAACACATCAGTTGGTTCGTCATTAATAAAAAGGAAACAATTTTCACACACTCTTCGGTCCAAGTAACAAACATTGAAATTGAAAATCAAACTCATCAAGTCATCGACCCTTTTCCTTAAAAAGAATATAAAATGAAGATTTGAAAGAAGCACTAAAAATGTCAAATAACATGTGGGATTTGAACCCACATCAATGTGTACACCCACATTGCTCTACCAGGTGAGTTAATAGGATAGTATAACCTATTATTTTTTAGCACAATTAAAATTATTTTACTTTAAATTATTTTGCATGATTTTTTTATACTAAATATTTAATTTAAGATAACTACTTAAAATATAAGGTTGAGAATTAATATAAATATTTTTTCAATAGATAATTTATTAATAACAAAATCTTATCATTAGATATAATGAACTAAAATAATCAATCTTAATTATTTTTTTTATTAGGTAAAAATTTGACAAAGCAAGCTCTACCCGATAGCATCCTTTCGGATGAGATCAATAGGACCTAAATCATTGGATATGTTGGGACCCCTGACCGAGTAACTAAGGTGTGCACCCTTATCCACTACCCGATTACCGAGATGGGGGATGTGGGAGAACGAGGTCTCCCGCAAGCCCATTATTTGGTGTTATATTTTAGACAATTAATAATGATTTCCGAATATCCTTCCACAATAACATCCATAATTCTTAGATCAAGAGCCTTTAGAAGCTCATTTCTCAAAGCTAGAGCCTCAGCCACAATCGGTCACTGGCCCCCCACTAATTTGCCTTCAATGGTAATCAGTTTCTCATTATAGTCTCGGATAATGTAGCCGATGGAGCTATTTGTTGTTGAGATCATAAAGCCATCAAAGTTTAGTTTACACACCCCCGAGGGTGGACTTTTCCATTTGCACTCTTTTCTTTTAGTGGGCTCATTGCTAACAAAGATGGAAATTGACTTCCATCTAAATTATGTAAATCTAATTTACATGCCTTTTTCCAGTACTTCAGGTGGTTGGAGAGCATTTGTTGAACCCCGACAACATTCGAGGGATTTTCATTTCTGAAAATATATTGATTTCGGATGTACCAGATAGTCCACCATCGGAAGGTGATCAATTGTTTTTCCTTTTTAGAAAGTTTTTCAACAAGGAATTGGAGTACATCAGTGAACTCTCTTGACTCTGAGAGCATGTCCTCAATTATTTGTTTTGTCTCAATAGAGAATTGTATGTGAAAATTGTTAAACTGGCACGCCATAAATAAATGTGCTTCATCTTCAACATAATTATTACAGAGAGCACAAGTATATGGGACAGAGACCCCTTTTTGTTCTAGCTGGGTTGCCGTTGGCAAACCTTTTTTTACTCAATTTCCACATAAAGTTCTTTTTTTTTGGAGGGGCATTTATTTTCCAACTCCACGAGTTATTATATATGTAGTTGTGCCAACATTGGTTGAGAGAAGATTAAATACACTAGATGTGGTAAACAAACCTTTTCTGTCTAGCTACCAATAAAGTCTGTCTTCAAAAGGAGTTGAAGGAAGGGGAATGTCTACTACTTCTTTGGCTATATCCGCAGGAAGCGAAGAGGCAAGCTTCTCACTCCACCACTACTCGCCTAGGATATAGCCACTTACGATAAGATCTTACGGCATGAGAAAAGGGTGGTGCAGGTCTTGAAACCTCAGAAGACTACTCATTAGAAGATTTCTTCGGGGATTGAACAATGTCAGAAGTCAGATCCGTAACTGGAGAAGGCGGTGGGCGCCGCGGTGAAGGGCGGTGGATGCCGTCTATGCAGTGTGTCTCCAATTCCGTCTCGTCCTCCTTTCTCAATTCAACTTCTTCCCTAGGCCTCTCTTCAACATTCTTAGTGGGCACATTCACTTGTTTACCTCCTCTAAGGATCATGACACTAACATATCTTTCCGATTCACTACCACATGCGACGGTAACTTCTCCGAATCTTTCGCTTTCAGTTCACCAATCTCCTTAGCCATCTGACTCAGCAACTTTTCTTGAACACCCATCTTGTCCAATAATAACCTCAATGTCTCATCTCTATCTTCTTTTTTAGTGTTTCTAGGACGATTCTCAAATTGTCCTCTCTGAAAAGGAAATTATTGTTGCTGGCCTCTGCCATTGAATCCACTTTGATAGTTTGAATTGTAGCCCTGATTGTAATTTTTACCAAAGTTACGACGATGTCCATAATCCATAGCATTCACTTCAGCGGTGTCCTTCTGGATCAAGGGACACTTATCATTCGGATGAGTTGGATCTCCACAAACACCACAAGGTCTAGGCTGATGGGATTGATTCATTTGCATATCCATCTTGTTCACTATCTCCATAAGCCTATCGATATCATCCTTGTGACCATCTCTCGAACTATGTAACTTATGAACTCCTCTAACTCCTTGGTGTCTCCCATAGCACTAGATCATCCTCGGGTATACCATGTTGCGGCCAACTACCCTGAAGCTTCTTGACCAGCTCAACATACTCATAAAGACTCTCCGTAGGTGATTGCTCAATACTGGATAGCTTCTTCTTAAGTTTGTTAAGGTGAGTCGCATGAAAGTATTTTTGCAGGAAAGCTTTCTTCAATTGCACCCGATTAGTAATGCCTTCTTGGGGTAGGTAATAAAGCCAAGGTGTTTGTTTGGTCCCTCCCCAGGCAATCTATAAAAGTAGGGTAAAATAGAAGACCAATTCGACTTATACTCAAATCTTGAACCATCAGGGAGATCAGGAAGACTAATTGCAAGTGGTTGAGCACTCAAATTAGGTTCCTTTAGGTTTCTCAAGGTCATTCTTGGCGGATCAACAACTCTGTCTTCTGCCATCTCCTTGTTTGTCTCAAATTCAAACTTCCTTTTCAACCTAAGAGATCTTTCAATCTCAGAATCAAAAGACAAAGGCAATGAATTAGAAGATCTAATTTGAACCATACAAGGACACAAAAGACTCAAAGTATAGAGTAATCGAAAGAGATAAAGAAAAACAAACTCCTTTCTTCTCCCCGGCAACGGCGCCAAGAATTTGACGCGGGACGAACGTCATTGACACTTTTGACCTTTATCAAATAGTAATAATATCCAAACTCAAACACAAAAACAATAGATTAGGCAATCAATCACTTGATAAACCAAATAACTACTACTATAGCGATGAAGTCCGGTGTCGAACCCACAGGGAGAAGCGATTTCTTATTCAATAACTCTAAGCAAACACTCTTATGACAAAGAAATGATTCGTAGCAAGTAACAAAGATGTGAAAGTAACCAAATTTATGATTGCAAAGTAGATTGATATCAAAGTATAAAGAACATTTCACCTATAATTCTCTGTCAATGGTTGGAATTCATGGTCCTCGGATTGATCTACTAAATTATTCATATTCATAGGTCTACTTGGCTAAAGTTGAGAGATTCGCAGAGATTCACTCATCTTATTCAATATCACTAAAGAATAACATTAAGGACTCAAGTAATCAAGACCAATTGGTGCATTGACTCAACGCAAATAAGACTAATAGGCACATACCGAACTCAGCCCTAATCGAATATCCTCAACATAGATCAATTGATCAAATCATCCACTACAAAAACAAAGAAACATCACTATCTCAATACCTTTGTTTGCTATCAAGAAAACAACAACGAATTGATAGCTAAGATGTAATTCCTAACATGGTGATCAGTCATAGAAAGGAACACAAATATAATAATTAAGCACAAGATGATAACTAAGAATATAAATAACCAAATAGAATCAAATCCTCACAATCCAAACAACCATGTCTTCGAATCACAGGCGAAACTATGAGTTTAGAAACTCGTAGGCCAATTCTTTTTTTCTCTCTAATTGTGTTCATAGTCTCACAATAACAATAACCTCACACCAACCACGATGAATAGAACTGAAATAACCTAATAAAGCCTCTGAAAGAGTCGGCCAAACCCAAGTTAGAATAGGAATAAAATAATAGAAAATAATGTTTTCGGATCCAAAATCGCAATTGCTGGAAAACGGCCCATGGTGGGCGTCGCCTATGCAGTGTACGGCTTTCCTTAATTGGCTTCAATAACCTCTAATGCCATGCTTCCTTGCTCCTCTCTAGCTTCCTCCTTAGCCTCCATATGCTCCAAAAGATGTCTCTTAAGCTAATCCCAAAGTCCATTCAAGATAGGAACGTAATTCTGTAGAATAAACACTAAAAATGCGTAGATTCCGAACTCGAATACTTCACAAGCAATATACGAAACTAGACTCAAACAATAGCAAAACCACTACCTAATTGCATTAAGAAATACCTATAATGCCTATATGAAATATGCATTATCAATAACATCACTAAAGACAATTCATAGACGATATTACATGGGTTTGGAAACTTGATTACCCACCAAAGGTGAAAAACATTATGTGAACAGTGGTGATTAATGGAATTCTCACTAAAAGAAGACTATTAGACAAAAGAGTTCATATATATACTAATGAAATGCCCTCTTTGTAATGCAATTGAAGAAGATTCGATTCACATATTGTTAATGTGAAAAAAAACACATAAATTAGTTAAAAAGATAAATAGTGGTATGGAAAATATCATTGGAAGCATTTGTACAAATGATAGAAATACTAAGAATGCAATCTTAGATTTAGTGTGGGAAAACTCACATTCCGTAATCCAAGTAATGACAACTTGCCCAGCAGGGTAAAACATCTTAAACTTCAATTGAAAAGTTTAGAAATTACAGTCTATCAATTATGATGAGAACAAAAATAAAAAAACAAAGCTAGAATATAAGTCAAATCAAAGGAAAAAGAACCGAGTAAGAAACTTTAGGAGGGAATACTAAATATTTCCAAACAAGCACCAAAATAAGGAACTTTTAGGAGGAACACCCAAACCTTTTTTCAAAAGATGGAGAACTATTAACAAATCCCATTAGCATCTTAAATCAAATCATGAAAGAAATGGCGGATAGATTCATAGGCCAAAACTAAAGAATCATTAAACCAGAAGACATTAGATATATTCGGTCGCAGATAACCAATGAGGAAAACCATAACTTGACAAAAAATTCCAACTACAAAGGAAATAAAAATAAAGTATAGTCCTAAGTATGGCATAAGATAAGACCCCTGGATCGGATGGCTACCCTCCCGAATTTTATAGCAAATCCTGGAACATAGTGGGCCCTTTCCTCTATAAAGCTATTAAATCCCTTTTCCATTTTGGTAATCTCTTAACTGAAATTAACCAAACTTTTATTGCACTCATTCCAAAAGTGAAGAATCATATTAAAATAAACCATTATAGACTGATAAGCCTTTGTAATACAATATATAAAATTATCACAAAATTTTTAGCAAACAGACTAAAACCTATTCTCCTGAGGCTCATAAGCCCTTTTCAAGATACTTTTGTGGAAGGAAGATCAATTCGGGATAACACCCTTATAGCTCATGAAATTTTTCATAGCTTTCAAAAACGTAAAGGTAAGAAAGGTTGGATGGCTTTGAAATTGGACATGGAAAATGTATATGATAAGATTACCTGATCCTATATCAAATCTACGCTCACTAAATTTGGTTTCCATCCATCCTTGATTAGCTAGGTAATGAAATGTTTAACCACTACTACCTTCTCTGTCCTCGTAAATAACTCCCCGGGTACTCAGTTCAAGCCAAATAGAGGAATAAGGCAAGTGGACCCATTAACACCTTATCTTTTTGTCCTATTTATGGAAAATCTGGCCAGAGAATTGCATCATAAAGCTCTATTGGATGATGCCTTAATTGGCATCAAACTAGTGAAAAATGGTACTCCGATCCCATTCCTAACTTTCGCTGATGATACAATCATTTTTTGCATCATAAAGCTCTATATCGGATTAATGATAAATTACAATAAAAGTTCAATTCAATTCTCAGCAAATGTGAATCCTAATCTTGCTAAAGATATATCTCAACATATGAAAATTCATATATCTAAAATAATAGAAAATTATTTATGAATTCCATTAGTAAATGGAAGAAGAAAGAACTGTGTTTTTGAAGAGGCCATCTATAACCTGAAAAAACAATTATTGAAATGGAAAGCCTTCTCTCTCTCTCTCTCGCATGCGGGTAGAGCGGTTCTTATCCAAGCTAATTTGAGCTCCAAAACGAACTATTTAATGCAAAATTTTCTTCTTCCAAAAGGCATTCTCCATCAAATGGACCAAATTAATAAAAACTTTCTAGAATAAGCTACAATTTGAAAGGTACACTCCCCTTGTCAACTGGGATAAGATCTGTAAACGTAAACAATACGGCGGACTAGGTATAAGGAAATCAGAAGACCTTAATGTGAGTCTTCAATTAAAACTTTTATGGAAAAATCACTCCGACCAGAATTATCAAGGAAAAATATTTAGAAAATGAAAATATTAACCTAAACACTTCCTAGCAATTTGGGAGACTATTCACGCTAAGGGAAAAAATTAATAAGGGACTTCTTTGGATCATAGGTAATGGTAACTTGATATATGTTTGGAATGATCCTTGGCTTGATAATCAGACGCTAGATGAATATATGAACGATCTGAACCCTAATATGAAAGTTAGTAAATTGCTAGATGCTCAAAAGCATTGGAACTTAACTTCACAACCTATTTCCGACCAATATAGTTAGAAAAATTACTGAAATCCAAATTCCAAAATGGAAAATCCCTGACAGACTCAGAACCTAATGGTTCCTTTACAACTAAATCAGTAAAACTTCTAGATAACATTGATCATGAAAACAATAATGATTATAAGTGGATTTGGGAATTGAATGTGCCACCCAAAATTAAAAATCTCTTATGGAAAGTGTCAATTGATGGACTCCCTACTAAACATAGGCTAAACAAATATATAAATAGGGTGTCTAGCCAATGCTGTATTTGTGATTCATTTAATGAAGACTCTACCCACCTTTTTCTTCACGGCAAATATACCAAAGAAGTTATAGCTCAATTTGTAAGAGTAACTGGTAAACATATTGGAAGTGGCAGAAGACATAACATGGATATTTTAGATTTACTAAACTCTAGAATTAGCTCCTCTCTGCTAGAAGATCTGGGCTTTATTTGGCAAGCTATCTGAAATATCAGAAATAGACTCATATTCAGGAAGAAAAATCCACCACAAATTTAGAACTTAGTCCAAAATTTGGTGGTTGATATTCACAATTGGAAAACAGGTGAAGGAAAATCTCCATCTACCAAATCTAATAGAAAGAGAAACAAAGCAAGGTGGATTAAACTAGAAGGGGCTATCTACAAAATTAATGTAGATGACTCGGTTAAACCCATGAGTGTTTACCAGGTGGGGGGAGTCACCAGAGACTCCAGGGGTAATGTGATTAATATTTTCTATCAGGTAGTTTGTAAAGGCTCGGTAATTCATACAAAAGATGTTGTAATCATCCTAGGATTGCTACGGGCCATATTGAAAGACATTCAGAAGGTTATCATTGAAGGGGATAACCAAGACTTGATTATAACAATAAAAGAGAATGGCCACATTAAATGGGAAATCATTCATCGGCTGAAGAAAATCAAAGAGTTAGCTATTTCTTTTGAATTCAGAGAGGTCAGTCATTGCTTTAGAGAAGCAAACATAGTAGTTGATTATATAGCTAGACATGGTGTCATCTGTAATAGTTCAACGATCCCTTATAACATGGAATTGTACTCCATCATCCTTCAGGATGATCAGGGTTATGTTTTACAGCAACTGTAAAACATTCCCACTTTTTGCCCACGTCTTGAGGTGAAGGGACACTGTTTGAGGGTGATTAAAATCCTAAACGGAGTTTGGCGGTGTCCTAATCAGATTGAAATGTTGATAGCATGCGCCCTCTTTTTTTGTTACAATCTTTTGAGACGGTAGTGTATCTTCACATCTTCAGAGCAGGCCCGCCTGTAAGGGCGTTCAAAGAGCCCAACGGAACAGGTGCCCATATTTTGTGGGGGAATTACTACTAAATATCCAACTTTGATATTTGGTTTGCAAAAATACCTAGGTTTGAAAACAATTGCATCAATATATGGAAATTTGCAAAAATACCTTATTTAATTATCAAAACTACCCACCACCCCAAAAAATCAGGAAAAAAAAAATTAAATATTTTTGGTATTTATAATTTTTTTATATTTTTAAATTATATTAAATAATTAAATAAAAAAATCTGGAATTAAAAAAAAAATTAATTCCCAATCCCTAACAGTTATCCCCTGACCGACCCAATCCCAATCCCTAACCCAAACACACAAGAGCCGTCTGATCAACCCTAAGTCTCAGGCGCTCTGACCTTAGCCCGCACTAATTCTCCGGCTCCGTCGCTATCCTCACCCTCCGTCGCAACGCTCACTCTCCGACGCAGTCATTCTCTGGCTCCGGCTCCATCGTCGGCCTCTACTGTCTTAACCCGTGCTCGACCCCAAGAGCATCCCGACCAACCCGGCCTCCAACCTTAGCTCTATCTCTTTTCTGAATCTACCGCTGATTTTTTTTATCATATCATGTCAATGTTCATATTTGGATTGTCAATGACAATATTCATCCTGTCAATGTGATAATATTATGGTTTCAAGATATATAGTGACAATTCTTTTATATATTGACAATATTCATTCTGTCAAAGTAAAACTACACCCTTGTCACTATGAGCATTATTCATGTCGTTGTGAACAAATAATTTTGTCATCTTGGACAAACCTTTAATTTCTAGTTATGATATGGATAAAATCGTGTCTTTATTCTCTTCCCTATTATAGACTTCATCCTGTCATTATTAATTATTAGCTTTGTCATAACGAACCTATATCATTTCAATAACAAATTTTATTCCTGTCACTATTAATTCTCTTACTACGGCATCGATTTTCATTCGGCTAGTTTAATTATTTTTAAATTTCTGAGAAAATATATATATATATATATATATATATATATATATATATTTATATATATATATATATATATATATATATATATTTTTTTTTTTTTTTTACAGTAGGCAAACATTCGGAGCTATTACAAAGAAAGTAAACGCGCTCCTGGATCATCCTGACGGATGATGGTACAAGTTCCCTATGAAAAGAAATTGTAGATCTATCACTAATGATACCTCTAGTGGCTATATAATCTGCAACTTTGTTCGCTTCTCTGTAGATGCGATTGAATTCGACCTTTTCGAAATCTGCTTCCATGATCTTGATTTCTTCTGTTTGTCGCATAATCTCCCATCTGTTGTCTCCTCCTTTAGATAGAATTCTCATCAGCTCTTGGTTGTCTCCTTCTACAACGATCTTGTTCAAACCTAATCTTCGAGCTACCTTCATCCCTATAAGCACTGCTGCTGCTTCAGTTTGAATAACTGTACCTTGATCTACTTCTTGGTAGAAGATCTCAGCTACATGGCCCATGGAATCACGAATGATTCCTCCCACCTGGCTAATGCCGGTGGGTTTGACAGAGCCATCTACGTTAATTTTGTAGATGCACCATGCTGGTCTAGTCCATATAGATCTAGACCTTTTTTTCCTTTTATTGATATCTTTATTAATACTCTTGGGATTTGTTTCTCTCCAATCTTGGATATTATTATTAATTCGCTTAATCATGTTACCAAAGGTGTCACGGGTTGTATGTTTAAATATTAATTTGTTTCTAGTTTCCCATATCATTTCCCAAATAACCACTAGGTCTTCAAAAAACTGATTTGTATGCTTGATTTGGCTAATGTTGTCGCACAAGGAACCTTGTAAGGAGAGGTTGTGAAAGAGCTTACCTGTTGCTTGTTCAAGTTGGACTATTAGTTCCTTTGCAAAGGAGCACTTCGTAAAGAGGTGAGTGGCATCCTCATTTCTGAGGTTACAAAGGGAACAAGTGTTTGGTACTCTATTGATGTATCTATTAAGCCTGCTGGTCGTGGGTAGAGCATCTATTTTAATTTTCCATACTAGGTTTTTAAGGCGAGGAGGGAGGTTTAGATTCCATATCCAGTTATGGTTTTCTATGTTGTGGTTATGGGTGTTTGTAATTTTCTTAGCAGATTTGGTGGTGAACTTTCCTGTGGGATTAGGCACCCAGATTAGCTTATCTTGGGCTTGTAACACCCCCTTCTGTAAACGAGGGAATGTTGCAGCGCCAGTGATTACTCGGACTTTAATGCATTCGTAACCACCTTAGGCTTATAGGGACATGCAACCATGCTACCATAAACAAGATGATAGCCTGCATTTAAAATAAATACAGCGGAAGTCTTTTGCCAAAAGGAAATTATATTTTTATATAAAGATTATTTACAATCGTTTAACTAGTACAGCGGAAGACTTTTAAATACACCGGATAAATAATTAACCAAATTGAACACATTTGGAATTACCCTTTTTGTTTCAAAACATTTAAAATGACCCTTGATGTTCTCCAACGCCTTCGGAACTTCTTTGCTATGATCTTTATACCTGCAACTTAGGTCTGATGCATCGTATACAAACGAGAGGCACTAGCCGCCACAGTACATAGGGCGGTTAGTTCAATTAAGAACAAGCAAGTGACGACACGAAATAAAAGACCACTTTACACTAAAGATTCATTGACCATAAAACGGTATGAACCAAATAGTCCAAAGGAGATTAACACAGACTATTTAAATGTGAATTACATAATACAAAATAGACACTCGGCGCAACTTGAGAATTTATAAGTTGGGAAGAATAATGGACGTGAGTGATAAATCACTCTAGGAAATTATATTCCGAAATGAGACTGGAATATAATTAAGCGTTGAAATTATCACTAACTTATTTACGATCACCGTCTTATAAATAATTGTATAACTTTAAACTTACAACTAGTATTTAACCCATGAACTACAACATTAAGATCTATATATTGAATCTGTACTGAACGGGTCCGCTCAGATTTTATTTTAATATTACATATTCCGAATGGGTCCGCTCGGACTTTCTTTTAGTAACAAGTGTACCGAACGGGTCCGCTCGGATTTTCTTATCGATCAAATTCACTGAACGGGTCCGCTCAGTGGATCATTTCCAGGTCCGGAAATGTAGCTTCATGAAACTAGATAGGAAGCGCTCATCTTCCTAGTTTATAATAATATATATTTTATATAACTTGGAAGCGCTCGTCTTCCATATTTAATTTATATTCACATTCTATAATACACTTAACTACGATTCCAAAATTCATAACTTATATATACATATTTATATATTTTATAAGGACTAGGTTCAAAAGATAACCTAAGTCCGCACCGAACTAGTATGCGACCAAGTCCGAAAATGAATTGAATAAACGACAATTATGGATATGAAAACGGATATATCACATAATTAAACTTAGCATGAAGAGAGAATAATAAATCATGCTTTCTGGTAATATGGGCACATGATGTCATTTATATAACTTAAATAATCTATCAAAATAACATTACCCATTTAACATGCCAAAATAGATTATCAATTTAATAAATCACACAAACGGATGGATTGTAATTTATTTAACGCAATTTGGCATGATTCAACTGTAGAAAACAACTAGACACGAAAGCACGCAAATGAGCATAGAAAACTCGGAATATCACTTGCCTCTTTCGACGTTCCTGAATCGCGAGAAAAATATAGGTTTGAGTTCGGTGACTACGAACAATTCTCCTGAGTATCTTGCGACGGAGTGAGTGCGTAGGGGTTGCCTGAGACGGCTGCGATTCAAGAGGATACACCTATTAGATAACGATTTAAACCCAAATAAAAGTTATGGGTTAAAATCTGTAATTCTTGTAAATGAAAGAGGGCATTTTTTTTTATAGGAAAAATATACGAGGAGGTCTCTGCAATTTGGTCTTCTTCCTCCCTCCTCCCGTGGCCACTGTACACGTTCAACAACCCCTCCTCACCTGCGACTGGTGGTGGTGGTCTCGGAAACAGGCGGCGAACCCCAGGCGGCACAGGCGACGGCGGCGGCGGCGTTACGGTGGTCCGTCGACGGAAAGAGTTGAGGTGAAAATGGGGGTTTTCGATTGGGGTTGATCTGGGATAAAATGTTTGAGGGAAAACGTTCCTAGATGGCTTTAGAACTCAATGAGATGGGTTTCGAGTTCTAATTTCTCAGGAATGGAGAGATATCCTTCCGACATGGAAAAACCCCTTTTTATCTATTCGGACGAATTCGTAACCGATACTTGCAATTGAATATACCATTATCATCATATTCATTTCAGGAATCAATAACACCCATCAATTGGATCAAAACTGATGTGGCCATGACCGGATTTGGGTGAGAACGGAGTAAGTGTGGCGGAATATTCTTCGGATCGATTTGAATGCTATGGTCCAATTTAATGCTCTCAATCAATACAAGATAACGTCTAGATTAGTTTGGGATAAGATTCGGGTTTAAACCGTGTTAAACTAAAACAAAAATTTTAGTAAACCTCCATGGAAGGTGAGGTTGAGGGTGCGCAGGAGATAAGAGGGGAGGAGGAAGAAGGGTTCACCCGAACCGGTTTTTATTTTATTTTATTTATTTCGGTTTGGTCCGGTTCGACCAGTTCAACACTATAAAATGCTTGACTTTTATATATGTTTAAATATATATGTAACACAGTATAAAGATCCATAAATACAATATGAGATAATTCATATACATAACCTTTTTTTTTAATAAATCACAATATGTCCTTTTATTTAAATAATTATTTGAAAGTAAATTTTATAAAATAATTATTTACTAGGAATAACTTCCAAACTTTATAGTAAATATCATTAGAATAAAAATTTCACTCTAACCGTTTAATCAAAAGTCATATTTATTTTTTGAAAAGTGATATCACATTGAATATTGAAATACTTTAACTACGACACTTTTCAAATAAAATAATGAATTCAAATCAACATTTACATTTATAAAATTAGTTATTTTAGAAATAATACTACTACTAATAATAATAATACTAAAGGTCTATTTTAGTTAAAATGAGTTTCACGGTTAGAATAACAATGTCAAACCAAATTTTATGTTCTAGATAATAAGAATTGAATAATAAGATATATATTTCACAAAAAAAATCTTATAGCTTATTTTATATGAAAAAAAAAATTAACCTTATTTTTATTTAAATTAAATCAGAAATACACAAAAATACTTTGGGGTATTTCAGGGCTTGCCATGATGGGATGTTGAGGGATAGAATACCATTAGCTACATTTTGAGGGAAAAGACTATGTATGAGAGTCTTATTCCAGAGCTTTTGAGGGGTAAAGAGATTGCTGACTTTCATGTTCGGGTCATTGTTACCCATGAAGGTTTGGAGATTTGTATTGGGAATCCAAGGGTCATTCCAAATATTTATGGGGTTACCGTCTCCTATAACCCAAAGGAGGCCTTTCTCGAATTTTTCTCTAAGAGATAAAAGTCTGCCAAATTGCCAAGAGGTGGCTTGATTTGGTTTGTCCCTGGTGTTGCTATTAGGAAAATATTTTTCTTTGATGACTCTAACCCAAATATTATCTTCATTAGTATAAAGTTTCCAAAGTAATTTAAACTGGAGGTTTATATTTAGGTCTTCGGCTTTTCTAATACCCAATCCACCTTGGGCTTTACTCTTACAGATGTTATCCCAGCTTACTAAATGGGTATATCTCTCCGAGTGAAGTTTATTCCAGAAGAAATTTTTGTTTATTTGATCTATTTGATTAAGAATTCCTTTAGGGAGCAAAAAATTTTGCATCAGATAATTAGTTTTGGAACTTAGATTGGATTGAATTAAGATGGCTCTGCCTGCTTGAGACAGATTTGAGGCTTTCCATTTGGACAGTTGCTTTTTTCAGATTTTGGATAGCTTCCTCAAAAACCGAGTTTTTAATTCGGCCGTTGAGCATCGGAATACCTAGATATTTTTCAAGAGTACTCGAGATTCGAATTCCCATACTCTGAGAAAAAAAATATTAAAATATTATTTTAATATATACTTCATTATTTTATATATTTTTACTTTTCTTTTAATTCACAATTCTTATTTTATTGATTTTTACATTTAAACTTAAAGGTAAAATCATTCATTATTTTTTAGCACAAATGACCTATTTTTTATAGCACAAATAACTCACCTATTCTATTTTTGCTATTATCAGAAAACGGGTATACTTTTGCAAACCGAATACCAATTTGGTGTATTTCTGCAAATCGGCCTATTTTATGGAGCCCCAATTAGTGATTTGTTCATACATAATAAATTTGTTGCCTATAGTAATAAATAGAAATTCTGCCTGGTGGTAGTCATCCAAAGGGTTTTGGAATTCAATCCAAGTTGGATTCCCAACTTTTGCAATTTTGTAGGCCCTTTTATTTAATTGGTTCGCTTTTTCCAAACGAGTAAATGTTATATTTTTAAGTCTTTTTAATTCGTTTTGAACAAATAATCTCGTCGTATTATAGCTTATCTCATTTCAATATTTTGCACATATCCTCAAAAATAATTAACTGGATATATATAGTTTTTATTTTCATTTCTTTTTATTTTGATTACTTTTCTGTTGACAAATTTAAAAAAGAAGAAGAAATAATTCTTTGTTTCTCATCTTTTATCACGAAATTAGAATTTTAAATTCTTTAAAAAATTTATGTGCATTAAATTTTGATTTGTAATTGAAACTTAACATAACCAATGTGTATTAAAAATGTGAAAAATACTATAACATATATTTAACGATACAAATACAATGAACTAAAATCTAATTTATTTCATATTCTTTAAAAAATCTAATTTATAACATAACCAATATGCCATACAAAATAGTCCTATATTAATTTTATTTTGAGCTATTTTTACAATTATTTTTAAATGACATTTTTATAATTTTTCATAATCCATTCTAATTTATTTCATATTTTTAAATTTATTACTCCCTTTCGTTCGGAAAAATATATCATTTACTATTTATGCCTGCTTTTTAGGATGATAACTAAAACTATATGAAATATTCATTTTTAACAAAATTGTACTTATTAATAGTAATTACAATTTTTTTTAAAAAAAGTAAATTGAAATGGATATTTTATTATTTTATATAGTTTTGTTATCTAAAAAGTGTATATGAATGGTAAATAATATGTTTTACCAAACACAATGAGTAATGTTTAAGAAATATTGAACATGGCCCCCAAAAGTCATTGGACGGTCCTGCTTAAAAGAAGTTAATCAAGGTGATCCGACTACAACTCTTTCCGCATTTAGCTTTATTGGCTTCTCATCTTTGAACTTTTTGCTATTGTCCAAAAGCAAAATCCTGCTGATAGATAAAAAACCTAAGCATAAACCGCTCATAAAACAAATTATCACATAAGCTCTCATGAAATAGCATATTAATGATTGATAGAGTTGCAAAACCTGCTGATGATATTTCTCGCCTTTAAGTTGAAAGCTTAATTGACTTTTTCTAATGGACCAATCTAATCAGTTTCAGTAGAAAAGAAGAAGAGGAAGTGAAGCTTAAAATATGTTGTTATACATGAAGCTGCCAAACGGGTGCATCCAAACACCAATACATATAAGTGGGTCTGGCACCGCACCACGTCGATTACATACTGGGCCCAAAATCAAAGCCCATTACCAATCACAATGTATACTATACCCTCCTACCGGCCCATACCAATTGGGTCTCACAATCACATTCCACCACAACACAACATACAATACAGAGTAGTAAAAACGTGTGCTAATAATAATAATTATGTCAACCCTCTACAAGCAACTCCTGGGCACAACAAACCCGGAGGTGGTTCCGGCCGCGTTGGTGCACGAAGCTAACGCCGGCTTGTTCGCATTGTACATCAGCCTCACGTTCTCCAACCTTATCCCCTGGCACGGATACTTTGAGCTGCAGTCGAAGTTAACCGCCACCGGTGTCGCCGACGTCCCGTGTATGTCTAGGTATGTCACGTCCTTTATCTTCACCCCGGACACCTAATAACACGTTCCCCAATTTTCCAATTCGATCAATTTCATAATATAATAAAAAAAGATATTTTTATTTATCCATGTTCAATTTGAAAGAAAAATAATAATAAAAATCGATCAGACCTGGCCGGGGCAGCCCTCTTTGGCGGGGCAGTAGTTCTGATCAATGATTATGGGGTTCTGGACGTTGACCATGGTGAGATGCTGGAAGAGGACTTTACTAACGAAGCCGTTACTCGGACGGCCCCACGACTTGATCCGAACGCCGTTTTGGGTTCCGGCGAACGTACAAGTGGTAACCGTAACGTTCTGCACCCCTGGCTCGTTCACCTCCTTTCCGAGGCTCCCAATACTATACAATACAACAAACAATTCAATTAAGGTGACGTTATTTTTAGGGAGAAATTAAGGGTAGAATTGGTAATTTTCCGGGGCTAGGAAATGCAATTTAGTTATGTAGGAAGTAAGCACCTGATGCCGTGGCCGGGCCCACAGGTGACGCCCTCGATCCAGAGGCTGGAGGTGGCGGCGCCGATGGAGACGCAGTCGTCACCGGTACCGATCTTGGTGTTGAGGATGGTGACGCCAGTGGAGTACTGGACGTGGATGCCGTCGGTGTTGGGGCTGTCGCCTGGCGCCGTGACTGTTACTCCTTGGATTTTCACGTTCTTGCAGCCGTTTATGACGATGTGAAACAGCGGGCTGTTTAACGATCTCATTCCCTTGATCGCGATGTTCTTCGAATTCGTGAAAGCCATGTTCTGCATTTGTACAATTACATAATTACATATATATGTGATTGCCTCATTTTATGTTATTATTAAATCACACAATTCTCCAAAAATTAATACGAAAAATCGTACAGCACAAATCATGTAACGGCGAATCTCCCTGTCCAATCATAACTGGTGAGCTATGTTATTAATTAATCCTTATTTTATATACATATATATGAAGTATTAATGACGATACTAAGTAATTGGGTGGAGTTCTAAAAAAAAAAACGTAATTGGGTGGAGAATTAATTATTAATTATTAAATTTTAATCATTTAAGGTAATTTTTTAAAATAATTTACTAGAGTTTATATTAGACATATGCTACAACAAATAACTGATTGGAAGGTGATATTCATTGTGGCAATGTACATGTTATATATATATATATATACACGAGAAAGAAATTAAAAAATATATTTATGGAATATGCAAAAACAAAAGCCCTAAAAATTTTGAGATAATATTACAATATAAATTTCGGAGTAAATATTCCAAAAGCTAAACCAGTCATATTTATTGTAATTTTCCGTTTTATTGAAAAGATTGTATTGTGAATAATGTTGCATTGATCGACGCGACCAAGAAAACTCATGGGTATTCGGAGTATTAATTTAGGAGTACTTGTTTTTATTGAAACGGCTAATCATTTATTAATCCATTCTTTAATTATGTAATCTTTATTGGTCTTCGACTCTTCGGTATGAAAACCAAAGGGTACGTAAATTAATTTCATTAAAATAATTGTAGTTGAATAACTAAGTAAATAGGCTCACCGTGGCACCGTCGGGGCAGCCACCGTGGCCGGCTGCCTTACAAGCCCAAAGGCCGGCGCCCTGGCCGTCAATGGTTCCACCGGAGATGGAAACGGCGACGACATTGACGAACGACAGCCAGGTGACGGCATTGCCGAGGATCCGGTAGTCGGCGGGAGCTACAAGGGTGCCGAGGATCTTGAAGCTGATGGAGCGGCTCTTGCAATAGTCTCCGGTGAAAACGACGGCGTTTCGGATGAGGTAGCGGCCGAGGGGGACGGAGATGACGGAGGCGCCCGGGTTGGCACAGGCCTTGCCCCAGGCGGCGAGGAAGGCCTTGCTGGCGTCGGTCCGGCCGTCGGACCGGGCCCCAAAATCGGCGACATTGAAAGTTGTGGCGGAGGCCGACGGTGGGAGGAGGAAGAGGAGAGTGAGGGGGAGGAAGAGGGAGGTGGCGAAGGCGGTTTTCATTTTGAGGGAGAACGTGGGAGGTGTGGGGAGTTGAAGTGGTGAGGTGGAGATGAAGGTAGACTTGGAGTTTGGAAGTTATTTATAGGGTGATTAATTAGGCTAATTTGTACAACAAATGGAGGAGGGTATTTTGGTGATTTTATTAATTAATTAGGACTAATGTATACTCCGCATGATATTAAATAAATTTTAGTTTTTAATTAAATTGTCAACATTTGTGTATGGTGCCATTTTAACTACATGAAACGGGTCAAAAAGTTGAGTTGAAATGATCAATTGTGTTTGACAATCCAAATAATACAAGAATAAAGGTTTATTTGTTTTTTTTTTTTCCAAAAAAAAACAAGGATCTTCATTTTTTTTTAAGATTTTCAATGGTTTATGGATTAGTTTAATTTGTTTTCAATGGTTTATGGTTTATGGATTAGCAACCTTGAGTAAATTTAGCCCCCCGTTTGTTTTTTGGTAGGTAAAATAATGATTACCCTCATGAATATAGTCCATATTTAAGTTAAGATTCATTGATTCTTATTATAATCATTCCCATCCTTCTCCCATTTTCCATACAAATGTGTTACCTTTCTATTTCCTAATTTTGAGGGGGTAACTAATACCTCTAGGATGGGCTAATATTCTCCTCCATCCTCTCCTCCAAGCTCACAAAAATTGGTGATCATATATATTTTATGTGTAAAATTTAATACCTTACCTTTTCTTTCCCTAGTTATCTAAACAAACGAGCCCTTAATTTTAATGTAATCTACCAATGATTAATAAGCCAAGTTAATTGACTTGTCTTTTAACCAAAAAAAATAAAAAGTAAAAAAGTAAATTGACTTGTCTAAATACGTATGTATCTGCATGCCGATAACGTACGTACGTCCAACGTAGAAAAATGGTAATATTCACGTACTTTCTTTCGGTTGCAAAGTTAGTTATAAAAGCATATATATATATGTGCAAGCAAATTAATCAAGAGTCGTACGTCAACCTTTAACGTGTAAACTCAGGCGATATATGTACGTAAGTCGTAGTTTTTAAGTACCCACTTGAAAAGTTTTTTGAACAAATTACAATTGTTTTTTATCTTCAGTATATAAACATACCGCTTAATTGAAACGACGAATATATAAGACCTTAGAAACGGAGGAAAAAAGAAAAATATAAGACCGAGATCATACCCAAGGATCTTTTATATACTCCCTCCGTATCGCAATACTTTTAGTTTTAGAGTAGTAAAGTTGTATAAAAAAACTTGTTATTTTAGCTATAATAATTATCTTTATAGGTAATGATTGCTCTTTTTATAGCTAATAATTATTACTTTTAAGTACTTTACCCTATAAAAGTTAAGTAAATATAGGTTTTGTTAATAAGTGTGTATAGAAGTAAAACAACAAGTATTGCGATACGAAGAGAGTATATGTTAAGTCATTTTTTGAAAATAAAATGCATGATCTACGTTTTAATTGAGGTTTGAAATATTAAATTTGTCTAGTAAAAAGACTTAATTGAAAGTCTAAATTCCAACTTCTAAGTTGACATGAATACGTAGAAGAATCAATGGCTCAACTTCAACAACGTATGGAATCAAGTCCGTGGGAGGCGATTTTTCTTGGGAAATAAAGAATCTCATGTCAATTTAATTACGAAGCAAATAGGAATGAAACTTGTTTGGATTTTTTTCAGAATATTTTCAACCGAGTTTGGCATACCCCATAAAATACCAAAATCAATTATGTATTATTTTGCCCATACTTCTTGTCACGCCGTTCTTCGAAATATTTGATTGTCATATGAAGTGTTTACTCGAAACGATCAATACTTCGAATTTAACAAAAAAAAATAGTAAATCAATCGCTTCCACACTTCTATTGACATCAACCCTACTTGAAGGCAAATAAAAAGAAACCTTATTGTTTTTGGCCTAAGAAAACCGAGTTAGGATCTTCTATGTTACTTTATCTATTACTCATCGTGTTACATCTCTTAAATTGGTCTAAATATATGACGGGTTGAGCATCGAGTATTTTTGGTTTTTTTTATTCCCATTGTATTTGATATTGAAATTTGATTTTCATAACCATAATAAATTTCACACCATGCCAGTGAAACGGGTTGCTGAAAATGAATGATTTACATTTTAACTCGTTCTAAGGTCGTTTCACTCGTTTGTAATCTAATCGGAGTCCAATTATTCCACTTTGACCTCTAATAGACTATTTCTTTTGAGATATTTTTTATTTTTGATATTTATTATTTCTATTTTATTTATTATTGAAACCGGATTTTCATCAGCATAATGTATTTCACATCATGCTTGTGAATCAAGCTGATTTTCATAAGCAGTTTGGTAGGTGTTTGCAGCAACACGTTTTGAAGAAGCAAGAAGTGATTTTGAAGTTTAATGATCATGGGAAGCAAAAAGGACTAAAAAATCCACGCATTTGCCTATAAACAGCAACAACAACAAAAAAATAAAAAAAGGAACTCCGAAACTTAACATTATGATCTCAATGAAGTGACTATTTTTCCAATAGCAACAAAAAACAGTTAACATAAAAGTGAAGTGCATATGAGAGAACCCAACAAAATAGATTGGTTTGGTGACACTAGATGAAAGTTTGTACCAGTTTAGACAACATGATCTCAATGGACTTATGTCAAGTGAATCAATGTAAATTCATATTTTTCCTTTACAAAACTATAGTGGCAATCAAACTCTTACCTCATTTTTAGCCTCTTCAAGAGCTTTCAAAGTGGTCTAGTAGAACTAATGCAGAAGGTCAAAATTCTTGCTGGCTGATCCAGAAACAATATCTATTATGTTGTTTATTGATTTTCACTGTAGTTTCTAGTCAAAACAGACTTAATATACGTCAACGTCTCCCTGTAGGATTCCATCATCTCCTTGTACTTTCCTAACTGATAATAAAGCTTGACAGTTTGCTTTAGAACCTTAAATATCCATGCTTAATAAATTTGGAGATCATGAGATATTGGAATGCAAGATCTAAAAATTAAATAGACTCACTCAATCATCTACAAAAATGTATAATAAGCTTATTTTGAATAGAAAAGACAGATAATTAATTGATGAGCACAAAATTAAAGCTTCATTGACCCTTATCCATAGAACAATGCTTCAAATTCAAATAACTATATCATGCCATTGATTGATAAAACATAGGTGAAACCTTCCAATTTAATCAACTCCAATTTTACTTACACACATCAAGCTACCATCAACTAACCAAAAATTTATTTGTGTGCATTAACTAATCAATAAATTTCATTCTCATATTGCAAATATGTAAATATAACCATAGAAGCATTTCATCAAACACCTTATGTGCAATACATTAACCCAAAATTCTTTAACTTAATAAACCCCAATTTCACTTATACACACATCAAGATACCATCAAGTAAACAATAATTTATTTATGTGCATTAACTAAGCAATAAATTTCAGTATCATGATGCAAATATCTAAATATAACCAAATAAGCATTTAATTGAACACTTTATGTGCAATACATTAACCCAAAATCTTCCAACTTAATCAACCTCAATTCCACTTATACAACATCAACCTACCACCTATGATACCTACATGAACACCCATTTCACAAGATAAAACTACTAAAACGCAAGGAACAACAATATACAACATCCAACCCAATTTTCACAAATATTTAAGGAGACAACAAATAGACACTTATACCCAAGTCATGGATTTAATTACCTTAACAAAATCGAGACGAGAGGTGAATGGCATCCGAGTTGGTCGATCAAAGGAGAGAAGAGGCCAAGAGTTGGTGGAATTTTGGTGTATTGGAACATCGAGAGGAGAGGCGAGGAGCCTAGACTTCAAAACCCTCGTATGGTTCACCCTTTTCATGTCTTTATAAATATGATGGGTTTTGTTCATTTTAAAAAATAAGTTAAGGAAACGAAATTCATTCCCATGAAATGTATCACACCCCTGCTGTGAAACATCCTGACAACATACACACTGCTCTTCTAAACTTGCCCCAAGTTTAGAAGAGCAGTGTGTATCACAAGCCAATATCACAAGCTAATTGAGGCATTTGAACAAATCTATCTATTACCATGTCTGCACCGGAAACTTGCGGTATCGTTGAGATCGGTCCTCTGTGGACTGAAGTACAACTCTTCATCTTTCTAAAAACCATCACAAACACATCACCTGCAGCTTCTCTTCCTCGCGAAGTTATTGACTGTACCAATCCTTATCTACATGAACCATGGACAACAGAGAAGCCTAATTCACATACGGATTCGATTATTATTGGCCCCAACTGGCATCTTCATCTCATAATTGCTAGCACCAAAACTGTTCACTGTTTCTATTCCAGTACATTCAGTGGCAACTTTGTCATAAGCCCTGTGACCAAACAGATGGAGAGGTTGCTGAAATTTACTTCAATTGATCAAACAACATCAAAGAATAATTCATATTCATATGCCAAAAAGGATCCAACTTTATGAAACACAATTATGGCCTACCAATTCGTTGTAGTTTCTACTTTAAGTGGGTTCCATAAACCAAGATAAATAGGCCTCATACAAACATGAAATTGACATTTGAGAAAAATATTAGACAATGCTCTAGCAATTGATCTTCTACCTCATGGGCAAAAGACTTCTGCACTACCATATAATTGGAGTTTAACTTGTAAAACTTAGCTCACAAGAGTTCCACCATATCTTATAAACCAGATTTTTAGAACATGTCATTCATAGGGGAAACTTCGAGGAATATATATATGCTCACTTGTTTCCAGGATATTGGCCCATTTGAGGTTCCCATCGACCACATTTCAGCAAAGTTGCTCCCTTATATCTTGAGCTTTCCCAAGAAACCCCAATACACTGACGACGGAGAACTTGCACAAATTCATCCTTGGTAGGATTCTTCATCTGCATATATGAAGATTACATATGCTATTTCACTCATGTTATTTCACTTCATATAATTCACATCTTTATCATGCAATTTGTTCTAAGTTTTAGCCTTGTTTGTAATAAGGAGACAAGTCTCCATGTGCCTAGCACATGACCTCTCTAGGGACTATATAAGACATGTTGTGGCTCACCCATCAAAGTAGGGTTTTGGGATTGCTGCATTGCGGCTGTGACGACATTCATTGCATACAACAAAGTTGCCTCTTTTGGGAATGAAACAGTGAACATTCCTCTTATGAATTGCAGCTTGATTTCTTAGCTTGATCATTAGTTTTTTTTTCTACAGATTATGGCTAATCTGTTCATGGTATCAGAGCTTGCAAGTTAATCCTCCATTTTAGCTCGTTTTAAATCGTTTATATTCAGTACAACAAGGGAAGGAGGACTGGAAAACTTACCTCCGGAAGATATGGCTGCGAGAACCAACATGAATGATCCTTTGTATCTTTCTAATTCAGACCACCCTGGTGCTCAGTTGGTGGCAATTCCGTTTGATGGGATGAATTACATGACATGGAGCCGTGGAGTGACAATGGCCCTTGGAGCAAAATGTAAGTTAGCACTTATTAATGGATCTTGCTCTAAACCTGCTGCTGGACATGCTGATCTTGAGAAGTGGGTAAGAGCAGATTTTATGGTTAGATGCTGGCTTTTGAATTCAATGACTAAAATTGTTGCAGAGGGCTTTGTTTTCATTGATTCATCCAAAGCTCTATGGGATGATATTCTGGAGAGGTTTGGACAGGCTAATGTGCCTCTTATTTTTCAGATCAGAAAAAGATTGGGAAATATTGTTCAGGGTTCTATGTCTTTAGTAGAGTTGTATAATCAATTTAAGAGAGGCTGGGATGAGTTGCTGGTGTTGGAAAATTTTCCAGAGTGCAGTTGTGGTGCCATTAGTAGATGCACTTGTGACTTGAAAAAGAAGCTTGCAGAGATAGAGTCTAGAAACAGATTGATGCAGTTCTTAGTTAGCCTGAATGATAATTTTGAAGCTGCCAGGAACCAGATCTTGGCTATAGATCCCTTACCCACCATAAACAAAGCATACTCTATGTTGCAACAAGTTGAAACTGGTAATGAGGCAACTAATGGGACAAATGGATCATTCATTGGTGCTTCTGAATCAAGTGCTATGGTGGCAAATAGAGGCAGTACTGGTTATCAAGGAAACAATGGAAATAGCAACATCAGTAACAGTCAATCATTCAGGAAGGATGTGAAAGACTGGAAAGAATTGAAGAGGATTAAGCTCAATTCAAAATGCACTCACTGTGGTTACAAGGGTCACACTGTGGATCAATGCTTTAAGATTCATGGGGTGCCTAAATGGTTCAAGGAGCTTAAGGAAAAGGAAAGGAAGGCTCAGGGATCCAGGATGGCAGCCAATGCAACAGGCTCTACTAAGGGAAGTCCACTTGACGAAGAGAATGGGGAAGGAAACCTGGACTCTGCAATGGTGACTGCAGTTTATCAAGAAGTTCTTAAGAAGATGAGAGGAAAAGGTATAGCTGACAGCAGTGGTAGCTCCTTTGCCAACTTTGCAGGTAACATTCTTGCCACTAATGCTAATGTTTTCTTGAAAGAAGAGACTTCTGTTGAGTGGATAATTGATACTGGAGCCACAGATTACATGATAGCTGATTCTCAGTGCTTATTCAACAAAAGAAAACTGAATAAACCTGTGCATATAGGACTCCCAGATGGAGCTATTAAAACTGTTAATGAGATGGGAGAGTTACAGTTGACAGAATCAGTTATTTTAGAGGATGTCTTGATTGTGCCTGATTTCAAACATAGACTGTTATCTGTTGGAAAAATGCTTGATGACACTAATCTTATAGCATTATTCACGAGGACTCATTGTCTGTTTCAGGACCCTGGATTTAAGAAAGTGGTGATAGGAGGAGTAAGGAAGCATGGCTTATACAAGGTGTTTGCAGAGGATCCAAGGTCAAGACATGATGAGTCAAGAGTTCTTAAAAGTTGTAATAAGGCTAGCATCAGTTTAGAAACAGTTCATGCTAGATTTGGTCACAGTTCTTTGTCTAAGTTGAGACACTTGCATATGTTTGATACTTCTGTTTTGAAAGATTTTGTGTGTGAATCCTGTGCTTTGTCAAAGCATCACAGACTTTCCTTTGATAGGAGTAATAGTATGGCAGGAAGACCTTTTGAATTGATTCACATGGATTTATGGGGTCCATATAAATGCTTGACTTATAATGGCTTTTCTTATTTTTTAACCATCCTTGATGACTGCACAAGGGTGACTTGGACTTTTCTTCTCAAGAACAAGTTACAAGTCTTCAAAGCCATTAGTGATTTCTTATCATATGTGAAAAATCAGTTTGATTGTTGTGTTAAATGCATAAGAACAGACAATGGGACATAATTTGTACAGAGGCAGTGCTTGGAATTGTTTGCTACAGAAGGGATAGTTCATCAAAAAACAATTCCTTATACTCCCCAACAAAATGGGAGAGTAGAGAGGAAGCATAGACATCTTGTAGAAACTGCAAGATGTCTAAGGATCCATGCATCCTTACCCATTAAATTTTGGGGTGAATGTTTGCTAGCAGCTACTCATTTGTTTAATAAGATGCCCACAGAAGTGCTGAATTGGAAGACACCTTATGAAAAGTTGTTTAACAAGGCTCCCAATTATGATGAATTAAGAGTAATTGGCAGCCTGTGTTATGCTCCCATACCTCATGACAGTAAAGATAAAATGGGTCCTAAGGCTAGAAAATGTGTCTTGCTAGGATATCCTTTTGGTCAAAAAGGGTATAAACTTTGGGACTTGGATTGTCACAAGGTTTTTGTTAGCAGAGATGTTGTTTGCAAGGAGGACACATTTCCTTTCAAAATTATTGGTCAACCTGTGCCTAACCTTGAGAATACTAACCAAACATTCAACTTGCCTCTAGTGAATCCTGCTCTTGATGATCATGGTGACACACAGACACCCATGATGGTTCAGGAACCTCTAGTACAGAATCAGTATTTTGAGGAGAGCAGTAGTTCATCAAGGATTCCTTCTCAGATAGTTGACTCATTGCAGTCTGATGCTCAGAATAGCCCTAATACAGCTGAATTTTTGCAAGATCTTGAAGCCTTTCCTCCCTTAAGGAGGTCTGTTAGGGAGCACACAAGACCAAGGAGGCTCCAAGACTATGTCTGTCATGGCAACAGGCAAAGGAATTCTTTATCTCAGTCATTCCTAGCTGAATGTCTAAGTGAAGTGCAAGATGTTGAACCTGAGATTGTTCAATCATTTGCTTGTATGGCTGCTGAACCAGAGCCCTTCTATTATCATCAGGCAATACAGAATCCCAAGTGGGTAGATGCTATGAACAAGGAAGTACAGGCCCTTGAAGAGAATGGCACTTGGGACCTTGTTGAAATTCCTCAGGGAGTCAAACCCATAGGCAGCAAATGGGTTTACAAGATGAAATACAGGCCAGATGGATCCATTGAAAGGTATAAGGCAAGATTAGTGGCAAAGGGATATAATCAAATTAAAGGGAAGGATTATAAGCACACCTTCTCACCTGTGGCAAAGTTTGCAACTGTAAGGATCCTAATTGCAGTTGCAACAGTAAAAAATTGGCCCTTATATCAGCTAGATGTCAACAATGCATTCTTGCATGGAACTCTGGAGGAAGAGGTCTATATGGTACCTCCTGAGGGGTATCCCTTAAGCAAACCAGGATTAGCTTGCAAATTGAAGAAATATATTTATGGCTTGAAGCAAGCTTCAAGACAATGGAATGCTGAATTATGTAAGTTCATAATGAGTCTGGGCTATGTTCAAGCATTTCAGGATTATTCATTGTTCACAAAAAAGGTATCCAGAGGGATAGTGGTGGCATTGGTGTATGTAGATGATCTATTGCTGTCAGGAGATGATGAATGTGAAATCAGGCTTACCAAACAGGCTCTTCATGATGCTTTTACTATCAAAGACCTTGGGAAAGCAAGGTACTTCTTAGGCCTGGAAATTATGCATGACAGTAAAGGCACATTGATTCATCAGAGGAAATATGCAATGGATATTATTGATGATTGTAAATTGACAGACTGCAAACCAGCCTTATTTCCACTTCCAAGAGGCTTGAAATTATCTGTTGATGAAAGGCAAATCCTCCAGGATCAAGAGGTTTACAGAAGACTCATTGGGAGACTATTATTCTTGAATTTATCTAGACCAGACATCTCTTATGCAGTTCAACACTTAAGCCAGTTTATGGTTGAACCAAGGCATCCACATCTTGATGCAGGATTACATGTGGTCAGATATCTTAAGGGGACCATTTCAGTTGGTCTTCAATATCTGAAACATTCTTCTATGAATGCTTATGCATACTGTGATGCAGACTGGGGTGCTTGCCAATTCAGTGCTAGATCACTCACTGGGTATTGTGTATTCTTTGGGCAAAACTTAGTGTCTTGGAAGACTAAGAAACAAGCAACAATCTCTAAATCTTCAGCTGAAGCTGAGTATAGAAGCATGTCCATGACTGCAAGTGAATTAGTCTGGGTAGAAGGTATATTGCAGACCTTGCAACTATCCATTCCCTTACCAATTCCTCTGTTTTATGATAACAAATCAGCCATTCACATTGCTGAAAATCCCGTCTTCCATGAGAGGACAAAGCATTTGAGAATTGATTGCCATTTTGTAAGGGAGATGTTGCAAGCAGGATTTTTGCTTCCTCAACATGTTAGGATTGGTGTCCAGTTGGCAGATGTGCTCACAAAAGCCCTTGGTGAAAGGCAACACAGATTTTTATCCTCCAAGTTAGGACTTGTTGGTCTCTCACCAAGTCCAACTTGATGGGGGGATATGAAGATTACATATGCTATTTCACTCATGTTATTTCACTTCATATAATTCACATCTTTATCATGTAATTTGTTCTAAGTTTTAGCCTTGTTTGTAATAAGGAGACAAGTCTCCATGTGCCTAGCACATGACCTCTCTAGGGACTATATAAGACATGTTGTGGCTCACCCATCAAAGTAGGGTTTTGGGATTGCTGTATTGCGGTTGTGACGGCATTCATTGCATATAGCAAAGTTGCCTCTTTTGGGAATGAAACAGTGAACATTCCTCTTATGAATTGCAGCTTGATTTCTTAGCTTGATCATTAGTTTTTTTCTACAGATTATGGCTAATCTGTTCAGCATATCATTGTATTAGGGGGCACTATTACAGTCATTGGCCATTATATACTAAAATGGACACTGATCTATAAACATAATAATGCACAATACATTGCACCTTCTTCATATCATCTTCATCATCACTTATAGTGAAGTTGATATCAGCATCAAGGCCTTTAAACTTAATAGCAGCACGATCATAAGCCCTGATATTAAGTGAAATAATGTCGAAGCAAGCAAATAAGTCACATAACTGCTCAACTACATAAAGTAGCTTAGAATGAGTTTCATTAGTCAACAGCTAATAGAGGATATTTCGTACCTAGCAGCAGCATATGTAGTATCAAAGCCGCATGTAAACAATTACCAAATTAATACAGATGATTAGAACAAATTTAAACAAAATGAATGCAAATCCTCGAAAGGGATAAAAATTTCGAAATATTTTAATCACTCACCAAGATACACCTAATTCCCAAAATCCCTAGAAGACACAAGAACAAAATCAATTTAAGAATCCCAATAGGTTTAGAAAAAATAACTATAAAGAACTGTGAATCCCTAAATATCAAATTGATTGTCAGAATCGATTAGTGTACCAAATATGAGATTCCCATCGGCCGGTGCTCCGGTAGAAAGTGACGCCTCTGTACTGGGAGCTTCTAGACCTCGGTCCTCGCCAGCTCCTCCTCAGCTGCTGCTTCTGCAACTGTTGTTGTTGTTGTTGCTGCCAAGTTGATCCTGCTCCGAAGCCAGGGAAGTTGATCCGTAGCCAGAGGCTGATGCTGAGGCTGAAACCGAGAGATTCAGCAATTGAGAATCCGACGATTCTACTCGGAACTCGGTCTCGCAGCTCGGTCTTCCATCTCCGCCGTCACCGGCAACGGGAAAGAGCCGCCACGTGACAAAATCGGTGGGTCTACGGTGACCTACGACGACTTCATCACCGTCGTCTTCGGCATCCTCCGGGACTTCAGCGGTGCTCAACTTCCTGAAGAGGTCGAAGTTGAGGCCGGAGGTGGAGTTGTTCGAGTCACGATCGTCGCCGCCAGTAGTAGTGGTCCCGGGAGCGTCGTCGAGGTTGACTACGGAGGGATTCGACATGCCTGAGCCCTCGGCAGACACCGTGAGACGGTTGTAGCAGTAATCCAGCCTCTTATGACCACCGATTTCGTCAACCCCCGCCGAGTTGGAAAGGGCTTCGCCTCCATCTGCTCAACTCCCCGCCGATTGTCGCCTTCAGCCCTCACCGACTATGTCGCCGCCCACCAATCGCCTTCCGACCGCTGACCGACTGCGCACTGCCAACAATCAATTCTGAGGAAGAAGATAATTGTGAGGAAGAAGTTTGAACGTGGAAGAGAAATCCAATTTGAAGGAGAGAATTGGGGAGAAAAGTTGTTAATTAGGGCTTCTTAGTTTTTGTCTAGGGCAGATCCGAGACTCCGCTTTTTCTCCGGCAGACCGAGGCTCGACGCCCCTCTCCATCCTAGCAACGTTTCCTGCTTTCTCAAAATTTCGACGGTTTCCAAATCCAAACCCTAACAAATTGAAAACAGAGGGGTGGCTTCAAACGGTTGAAGAGAATGTGGGCTGCTTAGGTTGCTCAGGGTTTGACACGTGGTGCAATATTTTACAAAGACATTGCTTCTAAAATTATAAGTATAAGGGGTGGATAAGTTAAAATTAACTTCTACTGCATACTACGTATATAATAACTTAGAGATCTAAATAACAAAATCTCTATAAAAAAATTGACCCAAACTCCAACAGCTTCTCTATTTTACAGATTTTTACATTTATTATACATTATAATAAATACGAAAATTATAATAAACTAAATGTATTTATCAAGGATATTTAATATAATTCTAAAAACAACATATATTTAATACTTTCATTTAGCCAAGCTGATACAACTTGCCTTGTTCGATTGTAAAGTTGCTCGATCTTGTAGATTGTTTTTTAGGTCTTTGGTTTGCACACTAGTACAGAAAGCCGGTTTTACCTCGGTTTCGTGTGCAAGCTTTACCACGGTTCTGAACCGAGGTAAAAGTGGCTATGGTAAATTTGTTTACCACGTGAACATAACCGTGGTAAAATAGCCACCCGTGGTAAATCTGTTCGTAGTTGTAGGCTTTTGGAACCATGGTAAATGTGAGAACCGTGGTAAATAGGTAGCGTGGTAAATATTTTGAACCATGGTAAATTGTAACCTGATTGTTATAGTAGCCTATGTGAGATTTGAACCCACATCTTTTTGTATAAACACATCGCTCTACCATTTGAGCTAATAGGCTTAAATAAAATAATAATACAATTTTCTACTTTGAAAAAGAAACTAACACATAAATTGATGGATTCTAACTTTATAGCAGGCTGCATCAACCATTGCCAAACAAAACACAAACAAGTAATCGGAAATTAAAAACAGAGAAACAAATAAATCCCACGGCGCACCAGCCAACGAATCAAGCAAAGCCCCAAGATTTGAACAAAACATAACTCATTCTTTGTTATCAATGAACTTTTAAGGCTTCCATTTAGTTCATATGATAACTCAACTAATTTAAAACATTAACTTACAGTTTAGCATGGGTATCACATAGTGCTGATTGGCGGAGATCAATCGGGCCTATAGATCCTTTCGAGCTAATGTAAGCTAACGTATGACAATGACTGGGATGAAACTCAGTTGATGTATTCACCTCTGTAAACAAAATTTAAATGCTACGTAAGAAGATGATAAGTTAAAGCTCACTATAAAAAAATCATAGCATTGGAAGACCAATAGACATTTCAGAAGTTCATAACTCAAAAGAAATGACTTGGCCTTTGAGAAACTACAAATGCATAAAAGAATCTCATATAGTGAAATAAAAAAGTCCTTAATAAAATTAAGTTTCCCCCAAGGAAACAACAATTTGCACCAAAGGGAATAAAACATGAATTTCACCTTCGGGTAGATAAATGTTGCTAGCCATAATCCACTAAACCCTCATTAAATAATGATTCCAAAGCTAGAGTAAACGCTCAGCAATGAAAATATGCAATTGAGATGACGAAAAAACTTTACTAGTTAAGTCTTCCATGTTTTTGTAGAAGAAATAGTAATGCAAATGCAGCCGCGGAGCCTGCAAAATCTAAGATTGGGCAATCAAAATTTCAGAATATTGCTCTATAATCCCACCTTTCCTCTCACACTATGCATGTTCCCACAATCATTCAAAGAACCTTTCTAATACATGGTCTCGTTTTCCAGTTATATCCAGTATCATTGCTTTCTAATTAGTCTAAAAGACCAAATGACATTATTGAACATGAACAGAAAAAAGCGAAGACCATATGTTAGCGCCTTTATAGTAAACTTCCTAATATCTCAAAAAACTGTTACACGTTCTGGAAAATATATTTCTAAGGGTATTGTGACAGTAAAAAAAAAAAAAAAAAACTAAGGCTAAATAAGAATATATTGCACTCATCATCACCAAATAATGATCCGCAAATATACTTACCCTATGCAGACAAAATAAGCTATTTGATAGAATTCATCAATGAATACTGATAAAAAAAAAAGAATTCATCAATGAATAATTTTGTATATTTCCATCTCCCAAAATTGCAGCTGTAATTCCAGAACATAGAATCTAAATTTTTGCATCAACCAGCTTCTGAGAATAAACTTATTCAACTAAAACATCATTAGCATCAAGCATCAAATAGAGGATAATATTTATTCACATTAAATTTGTGTTGCTTCATCAACTTCAACATCAGTTTCTTCAAATGTAGAACCGACAACACGATATTGACTCAATGAAATATTAAATTGGGAAGGAGAATTGTTGAGATCATTGAGGGGTGATCATTTACAGATGAAGAAGGAACAACCAATTCAATCCAACAAGAAAGTGGAAACAAGTCAGATTCCATGATGAACAAATTCAACAATGGTGCTTGAGAATCCATGATGAAAAACAACACCAATCTCATCAAGAAATTAAGAAGCAACAACCCAGAAAATAGCAAGAAATCAAATCAAATAATGCTTCTGATTCCATCTGAAAAATTCAGCAAGAAATAAAAACCAACAGCCCTAAAAATTCAGCAAGAAAATAGCAAGAAATCAGAACCAACAGCCCAAAAAACAACAAGAAATCTAAAGCAACAACCCAAAAAATTCAACAACAAAATAGAAGCAACAACCCAAAAAATTCAGCAAGAAAACGTGCTCAACACTACTCTCAGAAGCACAAATCAGAAGCAAAAAAACATTCAAAAACAATTCAGAAGCACTCTAACAGCAACAATGCACTCAAAAACCCTCGAAATTCTAAAGAGGAATCAGTCCTAGAGCGAAATTAGAAGCGAAATCAGTCCTAGAGCACTACAAATTCAGAAGCGAAATCAATCCTAGAGAAAAATCAGAAGCAAAATGAGTCCTCGAAGCGAAATCAAAAGCAACAGATGTGAAATAAGTCATAGAGCAATCGAGATTCAAAAGCATATACAAAATAAAATATGAAATTTAGAAGCAAACAAAATAGAATCGAAATTCAGAAGTAAGCGAAACAGAGATTCAGAAGCCATTAACAAGCGGCTTTATCAATAGAAGAATGGGCAAGTGAAATCAATCGAAATTCAGAAACGAACTAAGAAATCACATACCTTCACAAATGAGTTTGGAGGAGTGGCAATTTAATGAAAAAACCCTACAACACTTTCAAACGTGTAGCAACTAGAAAGTTGAAGGATTCGATCCATAAATTCAATATAGGGAGGAGTGCACATTGAATTTTACAGATCAATTCTATTGCAGCAATGCCTCATTCCATCTCTTTCTCTATTTTGCAGATGTGTTTGGAGAATCTGTTTGGCTTTTTATTTAAAATCCTCCCTTTTCTCTATTTTAGCACAACTGGTGGGGTTGCTCTTATAATATCAGTCTTATAATATATACTCACTCCGTAGTATTAAAATAGCGAGTACGTTGATATTTAAAATTTTGACACAAATACTCTATTATATATATAGGGGCGCGCTCCGATGAAAACCAAAATTGCGGTAAAAACCTGTGAGGACCGGCTTTTTAGCCCAATTTACTTGATTTATAGCTCGGTTATGAATATAACCGATCCATAAAATCACAAATTTTAGTCCGGTTCTGAATAAAACCGTGCTATAAAGTCACTATGTAATTTTAAAATAGGAGTTTTTTAGCACGATTTTTAGGCTTGACTGAACTATAAAGTCATGTGTTATTTTAAAACTAGAGTTTTTAGCATGGTTTTTATGTTGAACCGAGTTGTAAAGTCACCGTGTGATTGAAGTTTTTAGCACAGGTTTCAAATAAATCAAGCTATAAAGTAGTCCTTGCAATTTTTACCACAATTTGAGGTTTTCACCGGAGTCAATCCCTATATATATATATATATCATCCTAAAAAATTGTTACAAAAATCAAATATTTTTAGATGAATATTATAGAAGTATATGTGTAGAAGAGTATATATATTGGTCAGTGTATGTTCTGGTTCATGGCTATATAAGCCCAAGTGATATACAGAACTACGGAATAATCAAGAAATTCATAACAAACTTTTCTGGTATTCTTCCTTTCATCTTCACGAGCTCCTTTCATAGAGATCTAGGTGTGATTCAAAGGAATTCACACGTTTTCATGGTATCAGAGCTGGTAGGTCATCGGTCTGACTAATCGAGGCTCCATGAAAGCGAGATCTGGAAGAATTAGTAAAGAACAACGGAAGAATTAAGCGCAATGATTCAGCGTGAAATTGGAAGCATCAACAACATGAACGATCCACTAGGGTTGTCAAACTCCGATGATCTAGGAGCACATTTAGTGGCAAACGTTTTTAATGGAACGAAATTCTTGAGCTAGAGTCGAGGTGTGAAAATGGCACTTGGTGCCAAATTCAAACTCGGTTTCATCGACAAAAGTTTTCAGCAAGAAGATCTGAGTCTAGTGGAGTTGCAGAAGTGGAAACGGTCTGATTACATGATCAGGTGTTGGATCTTGAACTCCATAGCGCCAAATATTTTCGAAAGCTTCATGTACACACACTCTGTGAAACAACTCTGGGACGAAATTCTTGAGAGGTATATATGCTCATTCGAATGGTCCATTATTGTTTCAATTGAAGAAAAATCCGAGTAATTGACAGGACGAAATGGTCGTGTATCCAATCAAAAGAAAACTCAAACCTACAAACTAGTATAGTGAGCAAGTAAGAGGTCGACCCCATAGAGAATCAAGTATTCCTATGTATTGTGTATTTACCAATTTGTAGAAAAGAGGTGGGTTCCTCGTCATAAAAAAAAAGAGGGGTTTTGAGTGATTGAGAACGAGAAATATTAACAAGTTAGGAGAATCAATAGTTAAGAGATAGCTTCACCTACGATTCTCAACCTTATTTGGTAAATTCGATCCTTGTTTACTACTCAAGTTCTTTTTCTTTTCCAATCAAATGTTCTTATCTTGATTTAAATAGATTATTAGCCCTATGAGTTCTAATAATTCCTTACTTCTAGGCAATCTTAACACGGATTAAGGTTTAATCCTAGGAATAGCAATAAATTTCAAGATGTGTAAAGCTTATAAGCAATATCAATCCCCTAACGAACTAATATTTAGCCTATAGTCAACTTCCTACACATTCAAGCTTTCTAATGAAGTCTACTAGACCATGGTTGCTACGAAAGATTGAGAATCATAATGAACAATTCAAAACCCTAGCGATGATATGATCCTAGGGAGGTGATCAATCAAGATAGCATCAAACACCATAAAGCATTCAAGCACAAAGAAGTTGAAACATATGATGGAAATAAGAACAAGAATAGAAAACTCACAATTCAACCAAATGGAGTCTCAAATCGTAGGTGAAACAAAATAGTTTAGCATTCCATTGTCAAACGATTGTCAAAAGATTAGATACCTAAAACAACCTAAAACAAACCATTAAATAGGCCTAAGAACCGTCATAAAACCTTAGAAGACGTCCTTAAAAAATAGCATTTAAATTAGAAAAGATAGAGTTCTAGGATAGATTCGACACTGATTCAGCCGAACAAGGCTGTGGGCGCGGCCTCCAGAGCCGCGGGTGTGGCTTTTACAAAGAGTTGTCCAATGCTAGCCGCGGGAGCGGCCCTTGTGCCTGCTGCCGCGGATTTCTCAGCTTCCAGCAATTTTTCCGTTATTAATTCGGTCCTGACATCACCATGAAAGTTGTAGCTCTTGAAAAGAGCTTTCCAATACATGCTTATAATAGTCAATTGGACCACCGAAGCTTCCAAAAAGTGCGATATAAGTTCAGCTTGTCGGGCGACAACTTTTGTTGACTTGTTCTGCACTTAGGCTCTCAAACTTCAATTCCGCTCTTGTGCTCTTCTCTTATTTTCCTCTTCTTGACTCTTCATTCATCCATGAGCCTCCTAGTTCCTCGTCGAATCAACACTTACCTGAAATGGACATCATGCATCTTAACTAAGCTAAATGCAGCCTATTATGTCTACCTACATGAGCTCTATTAGTAATCTAGATCAAGGAAATATAGATGTCGTGGATTACTTTTGTCAATTAAAGAAATTATGGGGTGAGATTTTCAGTCTTGAAGGAACACTACAATGTACATGTGGTGCGTACAGCAGGTGTTCATGTGAGATAAACAAAAGAATTTCAGAAATAGAGGATAGGAACAAGTTAATTCAGTTTCTTATGTGACTAAATGGAGGTTATGAAAGCCCCAGGAATCAAATTCTTGCCATGGATCCTATGCCAACGTTAAACAAAGCTCTGTACCTTGTTCAACAAGTTGACAAAAAGAATACAGGAACTACGGGAGAAAGGAGAAAGGATTCAAAGGCACTTTTTTGCAATTAACCAACTGATGGAAAGAAGGACTACAAGAAAGAAAAGGCGGACAAGGCAAACAAGAAGTGTTCGCATTGTGGCATGACTGGTCATGTCAAGAATGACTGATTCAAGATAATCGGGTATCTAGATCGGTTTAAAGCACCAAGAGGAAAATCTGGAGCTAAAGTTAATGATGCAGATGTGGAGATGGAGGAATCTATATTGTCAAAAGCTGGAAATTGTGATGCTATTGACATGTATGATGACCTTATCAACTCAATAGTTTAGGAAGTAATTAGAACAATGAAAGGCATAGGAATTGCAGATGCATGAGCTAACTTTGTTGCTAGTTCTCTTGTTTTAAGTTCAATCAATAATGCTTTTGCCTTGAGTATTGCTAGAAAACATTGTCAAGAGAGAAATGTATGGATATTGGATAATAGATAGTGGGGAAACATATCATATGGTGTTTGATGATCAGTTACTGTAGTTTAAACAAAAATTGAGATTTCCTATCAAAGTTTCTTTTCCTGATGGTTCAGTTAAGATTGTTACAAAGGTTGGAGATATACATCTTGCTTCAGACTTGGTTTTGTATGATGTTTTCTCTATATATGAGTTCAAGATCAACATGTTGTTTGTTGGAAATGTTATTGATGATTCTAAGGTGGATGTTATTTTTCACAAGAAGAACTGTGTTTTACAGGACCTTAAAAAGGGTCATTGTTGTAGGAGGAAATCGAGACTTGCAATAATAAAATAGAAATAAATCACAGCAAACCAGATTCCGTCCCTTGCAAATAATTACAAGACCTCCTCCTGATGCAGCAGCGGGAAGTCAGGATCGATCCACGAGGAAGCGTGTCAGTGGATCCTAGACAGCGGAAAAATCTCACAGAAGTCAACAACAGGGTCTTCGATCTCGGCTAGGTTAGTCGATTGAAGATCGGGCAGTCGAACACAGCGCAGCAGCAAGCACAGGGTCTTGTCGATATCGACCAGAGGGTACTCGATATCGAGTAGGCTTTGTCGATCTCGAGTTGGGCTTTGTCGAGTACCTGCACACAGAAGCTACAATGATGCTAGATCGAAGATCAGTAACTCGAGGTCGACCAGGCTTGGTCGAGATCGAGTAAGGGCAGAAAACTTAAAACGAAACGAAAGAAAATAAAGACAAGTGCTTTGGGATTTTGAACTAAACTTAATGTAAAAGACTTCCAAGATTGGGGTTTGCAACAACAATAACCAAGCATGTTTAAGGCAGAGATAAACAGATAATCATGTAAATCGCATCAAGGGACAAGCTTTCGCCTTTTCCAACAATTAGACAACTCTTTCAAGAAACCCTAATTGTCTCTACTAATTTTATGTTTATAATCCAAGTTGTTAGCATGGATCTCCATTAGACGGGTAATAAACACATAAACAAGTAGTAGATGCTCAAATCATGATAAAAGTCGGATCTTTACCTCAGGCACACAGGGCTATCGTTGGGCTCGCCCCAACCCTAGAAGTGGGTGGACTACTCGCGCTTCATCGCAAACTCAAACATCATCGATTGAAAGAAAACTAATTGCATTAAAATAAACCAAAGTTTACAACCGCTTGAAGCCAATTCCGCTTTCGCTTCACAACTCCAATCGACCGCTCACTCTCTCTCTACTTCTTCTACTTACTTCTTTCTGAAATTGAATGAATAAAACTCAGCTCCATGGGCTTTATTTATAGGCTTCTAAACCTTGCTACTCAAGGATAGAAATCTTTATCTATATCTAAAACTATATCTAAAAGCATAATGATGTATAAAAGCAACAAAGAATTTAAATCTAAAAGGGAAATATATCTAAAAGTCTTAAAGTGGATAGATCTTCTCCTTCCATGATGTATCTTGATAGATCGGATAGAATTCGGTAAACTTCGAGCCCAAGTAATCCCACACCGAGTAGAATTGATCAAACCGCGTAACGCGTCTCTGGAAGTCTCCTCAATCTCGACAAAGGTCTACTGTTGTTAGGAGGAAATCGAGTATGAAAATAAAATATAAGTAAATCAAAGCAAACCAGATTCCGTCCCTTGCAAATAATTACAAGACCTCCTCCTGATGCAGCAGCGGGAAGTCAGGATCGATCCACGAGGAAGCGTGTCAGCGGATCCTAGGTAGCGGTGTAATCTCACGGACAGAATTCGACAACGGGGTCCTTGAGCTCGACCAAGGGTTAGTCGACAGAAGCTCGGACAGTCGAACAGGGCACAACAGCTCGACAACGGTGGTCGATCTCGACAAGGCTCTACTCGAGATCGAGTACGGTCTTGTCGACTTCGGCTTGTCTTGTCGATCTCCTGCACAAATAATCTACGGCGACTCTGGGTCGAGGATCAGTAGTCGAGATCGACCAGGGCTTGGTCGAGATCGACGAGGGCAGGGAACAAAATGAAATAAAAGAAAGTAAGTGAAAACAAATGCTTTGGGGTTTTGAACTAAACTTTATGTAAAAGAACTTCCAAGATTGGGGTTTGCAACAACGATAACCAAGTATGCATAAGGTAGAAATCAAACAGATAATCATGTGAATTGCATTAAAGGACTAAGCTTTCGCCTTTTCCAACAATTAGACAACTCTATCAAGAAACCCTAATTGTCTCTACCAATTTTATGTTTATAATCCAAGTTGTTAGCATGGATCTCCATTAGATGGGCGATAAACACATCAACAAGTAGGAAAATACTCAAAACATGATAAAGGTTGGATCTTTACCTCAATTATGCATGGCTATCGTCGGGCTCGCCCCAACCCTAGAAGTGGGTGGACTACTCACGCCTCATCGCAAACTCAGACATTGATTGATGAGAAATAACAACTTGCATTAACTAAATTCCAAGACTTTACAATCCCGGCAATCCAACTCTCGTCGAATGCCAAAACCCTAAAACCTTCGAACTCCCTAAACTGTCTCTGTGGAACTACTTGTCTCTCTCTGAAATTGAATGCCTAAAACTGAGCCCCATGGGCTTTATTTATAGCCTTCTAATCCTTGCTAATCAAAGATAGAATATCTATATCTATATCTAAATAAAAGCGATAAAGAAATTAAATCTAAATATATCTAAATTCTTTCAAGTGGATAAATCTTCTCCTTCATGATGTAACTTGATAGATTAGGATAGAATCGGCAATCTTCAGGCCCAAGGAATCCCAAGTCGAGTAGGATTCGTCAAGTCGAGTAACGCGGCTCTGGAGGTCTACTCGATCTCGACAAGGGTCTGGTCGATCTCGAGTAGGGTTGACTGGCTCGGTTTCGTCGTCCTGGCTAGCTGGTGCTCGACAGAGTCGGACTTGGCTCCTGGCGCTCGTTGATGTTGACAAGGACTCGTCGAAGTCGACAAGGACTTCCCTTCCGCTTCCGCGAGTTGCTTCTTCCGCTGCAGCGGGAGCGTTGATCCGCGGATGCGAGAACCCATTTCCGCTGGAGCGAGTTGGAGACCTCCCTCGTCTTGGTGCTTCTGGTCTTGGTCGAGTAGAGGCTTGTTGACATCGAGTACGGGCTCCTCGAGATCGACCAGGTTATGCTCTGTCTCGAGTTGCTGCTCTGCCTTGCTTTGCTGTTTCTCGACCTCTGGCTCGTGTAGTTGATGCCCACTCCTGAGTTTGATAGCTGCGACATGTCCGGTTTTCCCCTTAGGATTTGGTTCTGTTTGCCCAGGGAGTTGTCCGGACGGTCGTGGGATTTGTGCAGCGATTTGACCCATCTGCGTCTCTATTCCCCTTTTCCAGATGTCCAATTCCCCAAACATTGTAGTGATATTCTGGAATTGGTTGTTGATGGTGCCCTGATTACGACGCATCTCTTCTAGGATCAGCTGCAGATCATCCTTCTTTTGATCCCTCTCTGGGTGTCTTGGAGCTCTGTAGGGTGGGGGATTCCTAGGGGGACCTTGGTTCCACTGTGGTTGGTAGGATCGTTGGTCTCCCATGTAGCGATTTGGACCCCCAACGTAGGCTGCCTGCTCATGTATTTCTGCCATTCTGACTTGCTCGGTGTGTGGGCACTCAGTAGTGGTGTGCCTCTGTGATCCGCATTCGATGCAAGGCTGGTTGACAAATAGATATTTGACTTGCTTGAGGAGCTTGCGATTCTGGTCTCTATAGAACTGCTCCCTGACATCTGGTTCAATCTCTTTTGCTGGCTCATAGAGTGGCATAGATGGCGCTGGCCTGGCGTAGGAGTTCTCCTCATAGTTTGTAGGAGCCCCATATTTGTTGTCGTAGTTAGTGAGCTTTTCTAGCACACCCCATGCGTCGTTTGGTGGCATCGTCAGATACGCATAGCGAGTATAATGATTGATCCTATCCTTAGTGATTTGATCCAGAGAGTTGAAGAAGATCTCCTGGATGACGTAGGGTGGCTGTCCATGAGTAGGGCAAGATCGCAGCAGTTCCTTGTAGCGTTCCCATGCCCTTGCCAGCGGTTCCCCTTGCTTTTGTTTGAAGGCGGTGATTTTCTGACGGAGAAGTGCTGTTTTGGCGGGTGGGAAGTATTTGTTCAGGAACTCTTGCTCTACTTGGGCCCAGGTGGTGAGAGATCTCGGCTTCAGCCCTTCAAGCCATTTCAGTGCAGGTCCAGCGAGCGACCAGCGAAAAGATTTCATCTTGACATATTCCAGAGTTGTACCTTCTGCAAGAGTACGACACATATCATGAAAGTTAGTAATATGTTCAAGAGGGCACTCATTAAATTTGCCATTAAAAGCATTATTTTTAAGCTCTATCAAAAATTGAGTGCGAATTCAAAAGAGTTTTCAGGGATTAGAATCGCCGATTCAGGCACGACGAGAGTTGGATGCATATAATCCTCAGCAGTGGTTAGATATTGGACCAGCTCAGCTTCTGCTTGCCTTGCACGCTCAGCTTGCTGTTCCCTGGCTGCTCTCTCAGTGGCGAGAGCAGCATCTTGGGCGGCTATTTCCCTTGTAAGCCTTTCGATCATTTGCTCTTGTGTTTCAGCGGCCGCCATTATCCTTTTGAGTTTCGAGTGGATGTGTAGGTAGTGCTCCGGTTCGTCTAAGGCGTCAAACTCAGGTGGTAGACCAGAACGACGCATACACCTGCGAAGTAACTCAAGAGAAACGTGAGACTTAACTACCTAAGGCGCGAATGATAGCTTCCCCGGCAACGGCGCCAATTTGTTGTTAGGAGGAAATCGAGTATGCAAATAAAATATAAGTAAATCAAAGCAAACCAGATTCCGTCCCTTGCAAATAATTACAAGCCCTCCTCCTGATGCAGCAGTGGGAAGTTAGGATCGATCCACGAGAAAGCGTGTCAGCGGATCCTAGGTAGCGGTGTAATCTCACGGACAGAAGTCGACAACGGGGTCCTTGATCTCGACCAAGGGTTAGTCGACAGAAGCTCGGACAGTCGAACAGGGCACAACAGCTCGACAACGGTGGTCGATCTCGACAAGGCTCTACTCGAGATCGAGTACGGTCTTGTCGACTTCGGCTTGTCTTGTCGATCTCCTGCACAAATAAGCTACGGCGACTCTAGGTCGAGGATTAGTAGTCGAGATCGACCAGGGCTTGGTCGAGATCGACGAGGGCAGGGAAAAAAACGAAATAAAAGAAAGTAAGTGAAAACAAATGCTTTGGGGTTTTGAACTAAACTTTATGTAAAAGAACTTCCAAGATTGGGGTTTGCAACAACGATAACCAAGTATGCATAAGGTAGAAATCAAACAGATAATCATGTGAATTGCATTAAAGGACTAAGCTTTCGTCTTTTCCAACAATTAGACAACTCTATCAAGAAACCCTAATTGTCTCTACCAATTTTATGTTTATAATCCAAGTTGTTAGCATGGATCTCCATTAGATGGGCAATAAACACATCAACAAGTAGGAAAATACTCAAAACATGATAAAGGTTGGATCTTTACCTCAATTATGCATGACTATCGTCGGGCTCGCCCCAACCCTAGAAGTGGGTGGACTACTCACGCCTCATCGCAAACTCAGACATTGATTGATGAGAAATAACAACTTGCATTAACTAAATTTCAAGACTTTACAATCCCGGCAATCCAACTCTCGTCGAATGCCAAAACCCTAAAACCTTCGAACTCCCTAAACTGTCTCTATGGAACTACTTGTCTCTCTCTGAAATTGAATGCCTAAAACTGAGCCCCATGGGCTTTATTTATAGCCTTCTAATCCTTGCTAATCAAAGATAGAATATCTATATCTATATCTAAATAAAAGCGATAAAGAAATTAAATCTAAATATATCTAAATTCTTTCAAGTGGATAAATCTTCTCCTTCATGATGTAACTTGATAGATTAGGATAGAATCGGCAATCTTCAGGCCCAAGGAATCCCAAGTCGAGTAGGATTCGTCAAGTCGAGTAACGCGGCTCTGGAGGTCTACTCGATCTCGACAAGGGTCTGGTCGATCTCGAGTAGGGTTGACTGGCTCGGTTTCGTCGTCCTGGCTAGCTGGTGCTCGACAGAGTCGGACTTGGCTCCTGGCGCTCGTTGATGTCGACAAGGACTCGTCGAAGTCGACAAGGACTTCCCTTCCGCTTCCGCGAGTTGCTTCTTCCGCTGCAGCGGGAGCGTTGATCCGCGGATGCGAGAACCCATTTCCGCTGGAGCGAGTTGGAGACCTCCCTCGTCTTGGTGCGTCTCGCTGGCAGCGAAGATTTCCGCGGCAGCGAGCGGTCCGCTGCAGCGAGTCGGGTCGCTGGCAGCGAGTGCTGCCAGGTCGTCTTCGTCCTCGGCTTGCCTCCTCTTTTCCTTGTCGACTCCGGGTGTGGTCAGTGGGCTTGTCGATCTCAACCAGGGCTTGTCGAGATCGAGTAGGGTCCCGGGGCTGGGCTCGTCTGGCTCTCGATCAGGCTCCGTCGACAAGGTTGTGCTAGGGCATCTTTGTCGAGATCGAGTAAGGGCTACTCTAGGTCGAGTAGTCTGGTTTTTCGGCTCGATTCGACTGGTTCTGTTGCTGCTTTGACCTTGGACTTCTGTAGCTGTTTTCCGAGTTTTTCCGACCTTCCTTAGAGTTTCTGCAAAATGTCTCGAATTCTGCGAATTTAAACAAAAACTGGTGTAGATTCCATAATTTGGCAAATAAACATAAACTACATAGGTTCTGTACTATCTAAGCCCAAATGAATGCAATGTATGCAGAAATCGATATAAAAGTTACTGTAAAACAGGGCAGATTCAGCTCACAACATCTACTCGATCTCGAGTATGATTATCGGTCGACTAGTGCGTCTCGGCTAGCTGGTCCTCGACATGCTCGGGTGTGGTCTTCAGCTGCTTCGTTGATCTCGAGGACACCTCGTCGACATCGAGTAGAGAGGTTCGTAGACTAGGTTTGGCTTGGCTGGTCGGGCAAGTCTTCTCGATGTGCTCGGTCCTGGCTTCACGACTTTGTCGACCTCGAGTACCCGTACTCGATATCGAGTTGGGTGTGTAGTCGGGTTCTTCGTCTTCAGTTTCTCGACATAGGCTCCTCGATGCTGGCACCTAGGCATGTCTTGTCGAGATCGACTAGGGTTAGTCGATGTCGAGTAGCTTTGTGCTCCGGTTCTCGCTTCTTGGTTTTCTCCCGAAATGTTTCCATATTCTGCAATATTAAACAGAAACTTATGTAGATCTCCATTTCTGACAAATAAGCATATACTACATAATTCCGACATATTCCCAACCCAAAATATGTAAAATGTAAAGAATATGGAACTAAAATATGTATAAAGACATGGCTATTTTGGAGACATCAAATCACCCCATACTTAGACTTGCTTGTCCTCAAGCAATAACCAAACAATAACCAAGACCTACATCACATCCTTCAAGTCTTCGCCTTTGTCAAAAGCAACATCTCAAGTAGTAGCAATGTAAGACAAGTGAATTTAACGTCATCACACATATATGAGCGATCCATAGGCATAGGCAATATAAATCCAACCTCACATGGATAATGTGTTTAAACTCAACTCTCAATGTGTTTAGGCTATGTAGATCAACTCTCAACTCAATTCCATACACAATCTCATAAACATTGCAATTTAAATATGTATCCACTTCGCAACCAATTATGAAAATGCAACAAGAATTATCAGGAGGACTTCGCTCAATAGAAGTCTTCAAGGAAGATTCCATTCGGCGGGGTTGTAATGGGGCATGGTAAGAAATAATAAGGAATGGAATTGTTTGGCTATGTGGTGCTTAATAAAATTTCGGGAATCAAGACTCCTAAATCTCCAACACAACCAGACCATAACTTCTCAATCATATGCATCAACCAAACTCTCCAATGAAGTATGTATCCTTTCAAACTTTCTCAACCTCTCCAAAGTGTGTATCTTGTAAATAATGAAAGAAATAAGGTAAATTTGGCTCATGCACTTTATTCACAAATATATATACTTTTTCTTCTTTTTTTTTTTTTGAAACGAAAATAAATAAAATAATACTAGTGCATTTATAATGTGAGCCAAAAATCCTTTTACATAATATGCATAGCAAGATAAAAAATTTAAAACCATCCCATATCTCAATAATTTCAACAATCCTTCCTTCTTGAAATGCAACATAAGCTCATTCTTTCCACAAACCATTCTTTCAACCAACTCTAAGTCTTAATTCCCAAATGGGGGTCAGACTCAATTCGGCTAAGGAAAATTTTGTGGAGTGTACAATAAAAGTCTCAGGCTAATGTTCTGGCTTCAAGCAAGGATAATGCAGGGTAGGTAAATAGAGGATAAAATTGGCTTAAAAGGTGCCTCCGTCATTTAATTCTCATCATCATAAACATATATATGCATTGGCTTTGAATAACTATCACAATATTTAGAGATGCATAGGAAAAGTAAATATGCTCAAGAAAGCAGAGGGATTTTTAATGTTCTCCCTATAAGGCCAAAATTCTCACTGGGACAATTTTTGTTGGATTTTAACCTTTAGCTTAGGATCATATGTGCTCAATTTCATCACAAGTTCACAATCCACATAAAAATCATCTTCGAGGACTTAGGCAAAACCTTCCAAACATGCCATAGGATTTACATGATCAAGTCAATTATTATTTATCATCATAGGACATCTAAGTTAGGGTATAAAAACTAAAGCAATGCAAAAATTGAAACATGCATATTTTTTATTATTTTTTATTTTTTGACATTTTCTATTTTTTTTTATTTTTTTATTTTTTTCTATGCAACTAAAAATAAGAATAAAGTATGGAAAAAGACTCTAATGCATAAAATTTAAACATGAATGCATAAAAATTTAAATTTCACCATGTAAAACCAAAAGCAAGACTAACACATATGATAATGATGATGAGCCTTTCCCCCACCCCATACTTAAAATATACAGTGTCCTCACTGTATAAAATCAAATAAAAACAAGAGTAAAGGAAGGAACTCACAGGATAGCACATCGAGGAAGGCAAATCAGTGCAGGTCGAGTAACTGGTTGGTCGATCTCGAGTACAGGTTACTCGATCTCGAGGAGCTTTTCTGCGTCCAGTGGAATCTGAAGTCGAGGAGCTTTTGGTGGCTTGTCGATGTCGAGTACGTCTACTCGAGGTCGAGTATCTTCTGGGCTTCTCCTCCTTGTCGTAATCGACTTGGCTTTTGTTGATTCCGACTGTTTTCAGGGGCTTCTTTATTCCACTTTTCGCAATCCTTATATGCTTGCCGACCTAAAAGTGTTAGATTGCACAAGAAACAAGACTATCCACGTGAAATATTCTAAAAGACATAAAACCAAAACCAAAAACAAAAACCAAAAAGTTCAAAAAGTCCCAAAATTCATAAAGTTTTATATACATGCTCTAGATTTTAGAGTCGCTAGGCCAACTTCTCCGTTTGCGCTCAAGGACCCTTATTGTGGGGCCCGCTCATGCTTGGCCCTTCTCCTGGATCATCTAGGTCCCGATGGTAGTATGCCAGCTCAGCTGACAAGTGGTTGCTTGCATCATCTCCCTTCTCTTTCTTCTTCTTCCTTTTAGCTCTTAGTTTTCGTAGATTCTCTCGTCATGGTGTCTTATCTCCCCTTAAATCATTAATAATTTTCTTTATGGACTGAGGGGGAGTAGAATTCATACCTGAACTTAGCTTTTCGGACCCAAAACAGAAATCTTCGGGCTTGGGGCTAGTCGAGATTGAGTACTACTGGTCGACCTCGAGTACAGGGACCCTATACTTAGGCTCTTGGCAAGTCAGTGGCTTAGCAGAGGTTGTCGACATCGACAAGTCTTGGTCGAGATCGAGTGGCGCCTTTGTCGAGATCGAGTAGCTCTCGTCGACCTCGAGTACAGTGCTGGCGCTTTCCTCCGCTATTTGCTTGGTCCCGCGGTTGCAGATGCTTTTCACCTCCAGCCATGAAATTTCCTCTTTTGCAGGGCCAAAAGAGAAATCCAAAACCTCATCGCCTATGGTGAAGGTGAGCGATCTATTCTTGACACTTATTCTGGCATCTGTAGTAGCTAAGAATGGTCTACCAAGAATAATAGGGCTAGTAGGATCTTCAGCACACTCAATGATAAGGAAATCTGCTGGAACAAAGAATTTACCAACCTGTACAGGGACGTTCTCAACTATACATGTAGGGATGACTACTGTATTGTTCGCCATGTATAGTTTGGCATCCACAGGTTCTATGCATCTTATCTTTACCTTCCGCCAGATTGATAAAGGCATGATGCTCACACTTGCTCCTAAATCGCATAGAGAATCATATTTATATTGTCCAAAACCCACAGTAACAGAGAACTTACCAGGGTCAGGTCTCTTTTCAGGGAAGTGGAGTACTTTGCATTCGCCTGCGATCTCTGAAATGGATCGCTTCTTGCTCAGGATTTCCTTTAGAAATTTAACATATCCAGGCATCTCTTGCAGGGCTTCTGTAAAAGGGATAGAAACATTCAGTTCTTGCAGCATATTAACAAATCTGGTAAACCTACCTGCAGTGGGATCTTTCTGTGCTTTTGAAGGGAAAAGCAGTGGCTTTTTCTGTTTCGGAGCCAGATCAGTTGTTGGAGGTGTTGTAGAGTCGTCGACGTCGGCCAGATGTTGCTCCTCGATCTCGACCACGGGCTCCTCGACATCGAGTAGGGTGGTCGACCTGGAGTTGCTGGTCTGCGCAGCGGAGTCCGAGCTCAGCTTCTGGTCTGTGTTGAGTAGCGGCTTGTCGATATCGAGTACACCCTCCTCGAGATCGAGTTGGCTTTGCTCTGTCTCGAGTTGCTGCTCTGCCTTGCTTTACTGTTTCCCGATCTCTGGCTCATGTAATTGATGCCCACTCATGAGTTTGATAGCTGCGACGTGTCCGGTCTTCCCTTTAGGATTTGGTTCTGTTTTCCCAGGGAGCTGCCCGGACGGCCGTGGGATCTGTGCAGCGATTTGACCCATCTGCGTCTCTATTCCTCTTTTCTAGATGTCCAGTTCTCCAAATTTTGTAGTGATGTTCTGGAACTGGTTGTTGATGGTGCCCTGATTCCGACGCATCTCCTCAAGGATCAGCTGCAGATCATCCTTCTTTTGATCCCTTTTTGGATGTCTTGGAGCTCTGTAAGGTGGGGGATTCCTAGGTGGGCCCTGGTTCCACTATGGTTGATAGAACCTTTGATCTCCCATATAACGATTGGGACCCCCCGCGTAAGGTGCCTCTTCATCTGTCTCTGCCATTCTGACTTGCTCAGTGTGTGGGCACTCAGTAGTGGTGTGCCTCTGTGATCCGCATTCGATGCAAGGCTGATTGACAGATAGATATTTGACTTGCTTGAGGAGCTTGTGATTCTGATCTCTGTAGAACCGCTCTCTGACATCTGGGTCGATCTCCTTTGCTGGCTCATAGAGTGGCATAGATGGTGCTGGCCTCGCATAGGAGTTCTCCTCATAGTTTGCAGTAGACCCATATTTGTTGTCATAATTGGTGAGCTTGTCTAGCACACCCCATGCGTCAATTGGCGACATCGTCAGATACTCACAGCGAGTATAATGGTTGATTCTGTCCTTAGTGACTTGATCAAGAGAGTTGAAGAAGATCTCCTGAATGACGTAGGGTGGCTGTCCATGAGTAGGGCAAGATCGCAGCAATTCTTTGTAGCGTTCCCATGCCTTTGCCAGCGGTTTCCCTTGCTTCTGTTTGAAGGCGGTGATTTTCTGGCGGAGAAGTGCTGTTTTGGCGGGTGGGAAGAATTTATTCAGAAACTCTTGCTCTACTTGGGCCCATGTGGTGAGTGATCTTGGTTTCAGCCCTTCAAGCCACTTCAGTGTAGGCCCAACGAGAGACCAGCGAAAAGCTTTCATCTTGACATATTCCAGAGTTGTACCTTCAGCAAGAGTACGGCACATGTTAGAAAAATTGGTAATATGTTCAAGAGGACACTCATTAAATTTGCCATAAAAAGCATTATTTTTAAGCTCTATTAGAAATTGAGTGCGAATTCCAAAGGAGTTATCAGGGATTAGAATCGCCGATTCAGGCACAACGAGAATTGGATGCATATAATCCTCAGCAGTAGTTGGATATTGGGCAAGCTCAACTTCTGCTTTCCTTGCATGCTCAGCTTCTTGTTCCCTCGCCGCCCTTTCATTAGCGATAGTGGTATCTTTTGCGGCTAGCTCCCTTGTAAGCATTGCAATCAGCTGTTCTTGTGTTTCAGTGGCCGCCATGATCCTTTTGAGTTTAGAGTGGATGTGTAGGTAACGCGCTGGTTCGTCTAAGCTGTCAAACTCAGGTGGTAGACCAGAACGGCGCATACACCTGTATAGTAACTCAAAGCAGATGTGAGATTTAACTACCTAAGGCGCGAATGATAGCCTCCCTGGCAACGGCGCCAATTTGTCGTAGGAGGATATCGAGACTTGCAATAATAAAATAGAAATAAATCACAGCAACCCAGATTCCGTCCCTTGCAAATAATTACAAGACCTCCTCCTGATGCAGCAGCGGGAAGTCAGGATCGATCCACGAGGAAGCGTGTCAGCGGATCCTAGGCAGCGGAAAAATCTCACAGAAGTCGACAACAGGGTCCTCGATCTCGACTAGGTTAGTCGACAGAAGATCGGACAGTCGAACACAGCGCAGCAGCAAGCACAGGGTCTTGTCGATATCGACCAGAGGGTACTCGATATCGAGTAGGCTTTGTCGATCTCGAGTTGGGCTTTGTCGAGTACCTGCACACAGAAGCTACAGCGATGCTAGATCGAAGATCAGTAACTCGAGGTCAACCAGGCTTGGTCGAGATCGAGTAAGGGCAGAAAACTTAAAACGAAACGAAAGAAAATAAAGACAAGTGCTATGGGATTTCGAACTAAACTTAATGTAAAAGACTTCCAAGATTGGGGTTTGCAACAACGATAACCAAGCATGCATAAGACAGAGATAAACAGATAATCATGTAAATTGCATCAAGGGACAAGCTTTCGCCTTTTCCAACAATTAGACAACTCTTTCAAGAAACCCTAATTGTCTCTACTAATTTTATGTTTATAATCCAAGTTGTTAGAATGGATCTCCATTAGACGGGTAATAAACACATAAACAAGTAGTAGATGCTCAAATCATGATAAAAGTCGGATCTTTACCTCAGGCACGCAGGGCTATCGTCGGGCTCGCCCCAACCCTAGAAGTGGGTGGACTACTCGCGCTTCATCGCAAACTCAGACATCATCGATTGAAAGAAAACTAATTGCATTAAAATAAACCAAAGTTTACAACCGCTTGAAGCCAATTCCGCTCTCGCTTCACAACTCCAATCGGCCGCTCACTCTCTCTCTCTACTTCTCCTACTTACTTCTTTCTAAAATTGAATGAATAAAACTCAGCCCCATGGGCTTTATTTATAGGTTTCTAAACCTTGCTACTCAAGGATAGAAATCTTTATTTATATCTAAAACTATATCTAAAAGCATAATGATAAATAAAAGCAACAAAGAATTTAAATCTAAAAGGGAAATATATCTAAAAGTCTTAAAGTGGATAGATCTTCTCCTTCCATGATGTATCTTGGTAGATCGGATAGAATTCGGCAAACTTCGAGCCCAAGTAATCCCATACCGAGTAGAATTGATCAAACCGCGTAACGTGTCTCTAGAAGTCTCCTCGATCTCGACAAAGGTCTACTCGATCTCGAGTAGGATTGTCGGTCGACTGGTGCGTCTCGGCTAGCTGGTCCTCGACATTCTCGGGTGTGGTCTTCAGCTGCTTCGTTGATCTCGAGGACACCTCGTCGAAATCGAGTAGAGAGGTTCGTCGACTAGGTTTGGCTTGGCTGGTCGGGCAAGTCTTCTCGATGTGCTCGGTCCTGGCTCCACGTCTTTTTCGACCTCGAGTACCCGTACTCGATATCGAGTTGGGTGTGGAGTCGGGTTCTTCGTCTTCAGTTTCTCGACATAGGCTCCTCGATGCTGGCACCTAGGCATGTCTTGTCGAGATCGACTAGGGTTAGTCGATGTCGAGTAGCTTTTTGCTCCGATTCTCGCTTCTTGGTTTTCTCCCGAAATGTTTCCATATTCTGCAATATTAAGCAGAAACTTATGTAGATCTCCATTTCTGACAAATAAGCATATACTACATAATTCCGACATATTCCCAACCCGAAATATGTAAAATGTAAAGAATATAGAACTAAAATATGCATAAAGACATGGCTATTTTGGAGACATCAGTCATGCAGTTCTAACTGGAGATAGGATACATAGCAAGTTGTTCAAGGCCAGTCTCGAGCCTATAGATGCTGCATCAGAGGTGCATAGAAGTGTGTTAAGGATTCCTGAAGGCAAGGAGGATGTACATAGGTCTAATAAGGATTAGTCCTTTAATAATGTTGTCTTAAGTCCTAGGAAGTCAATTTTGCATGCTAGGTTGGGGCACACATATGTGACAAAGATGACTCATGTTCTCGGTTGTAGAGACACTGTTGTTAATGATTTCAGTTGTGAATCTTGTATTCTTGCCAAGCATCATGCTTTGGCTTTTAGTATAAGTGATTCAGTTGCAAGTATGTGCTTTGAATTGTTGCACATTGACTTGGTGAGGCCATATAAAGAACCATGTTTGAATGGAGCAAGGTACTTTATTACCTTTCTAGATGATTACACTAGAGATGTTTGGACTCATCTAATTCAAAACAAAGGTTATGTGAGCTGAGTTGTCTATTCTTTTGTCTTGATGGTGGAGAATTAATTCAATATTAAAGTCAAGAAGGTCAGAAGTTATAATGGAACTGAGTTCTTTAATTGCCATAAGTTTTTCCAAAGGAAAGGGGATCATTCATCAACTCTCAGCTCCCTATGTTCCCCAACAAAATGGGAGACTTGAGAGAAAGCATAGGCACCTCTTAGAGACTGCTCATTCTATAAAACTTCATGCCAATTTTCTTTTAAAGTTTTGGGGAGATTATGCGCTTTCAACAACGCATATTATCAATTTGCTTACTACTGCAGTGCTCAATTGGGAGACTTCTTATGAGAGGTTGTATGGGAAACCTCCTGTGTATACTCATTTGACGGTCAATGATTATCTAGCTTATGCTTTAGCTCGAGGTCAACCTAAGGATAAGTTTGTTGCCAAGGCTCACAAATTTGTGTTGTTAGGCTATCCCATTAGGTAAAAGGCATACAGATTAGATGATTTAGTAAATCAGAAAGTGATTGTCAGCAGGGATGTGATCTTCAAAGAGCATATATTTTCTTTTTATATGAGTGATAGGAAAGTTTTAGTTGATGAAGTAGTTCCTTCAGTTTTGCCCTTGGTAAATCCTTCTTTTGATGTGAAGGATACCTTAGCAGTTGACACACCAAGTGGTATGGATCATAGTAATGAGGTTGTTGAAGATTCTCTTGGTTCTCATTCATTAGTTCAACGTGATATTTCTCCGACTTGGAGTGCATCAGTTTCTTCTTCTGCACTTCCTCTAAGAAGGTCTCACAAATAGACTCAATTACATGCTCGGCGTCGACTAGGCTCTTCGAGTGGATCTTTGCTCGACGTCGTGTGAATTTGACTGAAGTTACTCGATATCGACTAGAGTTGGTCGGTATCGACTAGTCTCTGTCGAGTGATCCTTCCTTGATTTCTGCTCGATTTGTCCTTGCTCAGTTCCTGCTTGATCTTGGACTTTCTGTAGTTGTCCTCGAGCATCTTGATGATCTCTTTCCTTTTTCCGAATTGCTGTAACCCAACTGTATGAAATGCATGCTGAAATCGATATAAAAGTAAGTATACAACACGGCAATTTTGGCACACAACAGTTTTCTCCTATAGCCAACTTCACTATAGTTCGATTATTGCTTGCTTATGCTACTCTTAAGCAATGGCATGTGCACCCGTTGGATGTCCATAACACTTTTTAATTTGCACGGGTTTTTTAATGAAAAAGTTTATATATGAGGCTTTCAGAAGGGTATGGCAAAGGTACTAATGCTCAAGTATGTAGATTTAAGAGATCCTTATATGGTTTAAAGCAAGCCTCTCGCCATTAGAATGTTAAATTGTGTCATTTTCTGCAACAACTGGGGTTTGCTCAGTCTTTATATGATTACAACATGTTCATTAAGATCATTCCTGAGGGATTAGTTGTGGTGTTAGTTTATGTGGATGATCTGCTTGTTATAGGGGATAGTTTGGTTGAAATCAATGCTCTGCATAAGGCTTACATGATTAAAGATCTTGGGGAAGGTAGATATTTCCTAGGATTAGAGATATCTCATTCAGCACATGGAACTTTACTTAATCAGAGAAAGTATGTGTTGGACATTCTGAAAGACACTCAGATGGTTAATTGGAAGAGTGCTTCATTTCCTATGCATAGAGGCCTCAAATTGTCTATTGATGACGATGCTTTGCTTTCGGATGTTGAAAAATACAGGAGGTTAGTGGGTCGTCTTTTGTTTTTAAACATGACTTGGCCAGATATTTCCTTTGTTGTACAACATTTTAGCCAATTTATGGCTTCCCCGCGAGTTCCTCACTGGCAAGCTACACTTCACGTTATTAGATATCTTCGTGGCACTCCTGATCTGGGTTTGTTGTATCTTGTGAACAATGAGGTGGCTCATACAACGTTTCGTGATGCGGATTGTGGTAACTGTGTGTTCAATGGGAGATCAGTGACTAGGTTTTGTGTGTTCTTTAGTAAAGCACTTGTTTCATGGAAGACTAAGAAACAAATCATTGTGTCCAAGTCATCTTCTGAGGCCGTATATCACAATATGTCCAAAACAACAAGCGAGTTGGTTTGGTTAGATTCTTTGGCTTCAACTTTGTATTGTGACATTCCAAAACCGATTGTCTTGCACTGTGATAATAAAGCGGTGATTCACATAGCTGAAAATCCGGTATTTCATGAGAGAACGAAACACCTAAAGTTGGACTGTCACTATGTACGAGAGCAATTGTAAGTAGGATTTCTCAATCCCTTCTTTGTTCATTCTCAGCACCAACTTGTAGACATTTTTACCCATCCCTTGGGTGAGGTTCAACATCGTTTTCTAGCCTCCAAGTTAGGCCTAATCTCCACCACTAGTCCAACTTGAAGGGGGCCGAGGGTATAAAAGTATATGTGTAGATGGGTATATTGGTCATTGTATGTTCTAATTCATGGCTATATAAGCCCAACTGATGTATGTACATAACTACGGAAAAATCACGAAATTCATAACAAACTTTTTTGGTATTCTTCTTTTCATCTTCACGAGCTCTTTTCATGGAGATCTAAGTGCGATTCAGAGGAATTCACTCGAATTCAAATAAAGTATAAAATTAACTCAACACGGCTCCCCTATTTATATCTTGAAGTATCGGATGTCTCCAAATTATTGCATTCTTTTGGTAATTATTGTCAAATATTAATTATATGCATACATACATAAATAATATTAACTATAATAAATATTAATCATGACCTTAAACCACCATGCCACTATCTAGCTATGAACTTCATTAATTTAATATATAGTTCAATATTTTTTAACGGCAATTATTATTGTCTCACACAAATACTTAGCTTGCCAGTTTTATATTCAAAGGTCAAAACATTGTGTTTATAAGGAGAAAAGAAAAAAGGTTAATTAGCACTAATTGATATACTTTACTTGAGGATTAAGGCGTATGATACTGGATTTAAGTGGAATCCATGCATGTAAATGCGAGACAAGCGGTGATTGACCAAGCTAGATCTATATCGGCCCATGTGATGGGGCTGTGGCCCGAATAGATCATTTGTTTTTAATTACACAAAACTAATCCACTTTATTACCAAAAAAAAACTAATCCACTTTTTTCAAATCATCTTAATTATTGTATACGCATTTTAGTCACAAAATTAGTCAAAACTCTAGAGTAGTATGAACTCTGAGATACATTGAGATCCATTTTTTCTCCTTAATTTATGCAATACTAGTCATATATCCGCGCCAATGCTGCGCAACTTAATACTAGTAAAGTTGTGAATATTAAATATATAATACCAAAAATTTACTGACAAAAGTACACATATTAGCGGTTAGAAAATAATAAAGTAAAGTATATAATACGTAGTATGTAAACAGTTGGGATGATTTCGTAAACGCTTACAAACTGCTCAGCCAAGGCAACTATTCTTGTCATAAAGATATAATCATATTGAAATATTTCATAAGTGGATATACATTATAAATTAAACTAACTATTTTAATTTTCGTGCATTAAAAAATGGGTATATGAGTGAAATTAAAATCAAAAGTATATATTACATTAGATATTGGATAGCAAAGTAGATATTTATATATTGAGGTAATATTGAAAGTGTGTACATGTTATCCTAAAAAGAATATGAATATGAATTATAATTATAATAATTATCAAATCAATTAAGTTATTTTAGGCGATAGTTGACTTACTAAAAGCATATGCTAATTATCATAAAAAAATGATATTATATCCCCGCGCCATGTCGTGATTTTTTATAAATAAAAGCTTAGCGATATATTAAATTAATATTATAATATAATAGTAAAAGTTTAGACAATTAAATGTTTAGAATTAAACCCATTGGTTGAAAAGCAATTAAAGTAGTATATATAGATATATATAGATACATATGACTAATATTAATTTTATATTTCCTTATTATTAATTTTATGTTTTGAATTAATCCCATTATTTTTTTAAACTATTAAAATTGTAATTTAGGCTAAGGTGGTTAAAAGGCCTAGGATTAAGGTGAGGGCCCCACGTCATCGGTAAGACTTTTGTTTTAATAGTTAGTAATAGATAGATAGATAGATAGATTGGTTGAAAAAGCAATTAAAGTAGTGTGTGCATATATACACATATTACTAATATTAATTTTATGTTTTGAATTAATCCCATTGTTTTTGTTAAAACTACTAAAATTGTAATTTAGGCTAAGGTGATTAATTAAAAGGCATGTGATTAAGGAGAGGACGTTACGTCATTGGTAAGACTTTTATTTTAATAATTAGTAATAGATTCGTCAGTTTTTTCATAAATCGATCAGTTTTTTTAAAACATATACGTAGTACGTATATATATCCTAAGTGAAGTGATATTATATTAAATGTGACAAAGAGGATATCAAATGTTTAAGAGGTCTTAGCATATAAACTGTAAAAATATATGAACCATTGAACCAAAAGAAATCAAGGGGTAATTAGGATTTTTAATTTTTTTTTAATACAGAATATGACACGTATGCGATATTATTTAACATCATTTTAATCCAGAACATGACACATATGCGAATCGCACCAAAACTTGTTTTAGGCCTCTGTTTTATTATATTAACTATATAAATATATAAATAGTTAGATTAAACATTTTTTTAAAAATCTTCAATAGATCGAGTTAATCTATTCAATTACGGGAAATAGTGTTCAAAGTCCAAAATCTTAACCATCTTTCGATCAGACCATACATAAATTTGCAAGGATCAACTTGAATTAAGTTCAAGCTTAATGAGTTAAAACTAGTTCATTGCATAGTTTATTGATTAAAAAATATTATATAAGTTCTAATTAAGAAAAAAAATATAATATTTTTTATCATCCTATTTTTAATAGCAAAAAATAAAATAAATCTATTGGTCAAATTTATGAAACTTAAAAACTATTCAATTTAATTTTCATCATACTTAACCTCTCTAAACCATATTAATAATCATATCCAATATTAGTTGATTATGAGTTGATTTGAAATTCAATAACTTGATTTTTAAAAACCTAACCCAACTTAACAAATTTCATATCTAGTCATATCAACAACCACCACAAATCAACCTAAAATTTTATTAGTTTTATTTACAGTAGGTAAGAATTAGGAGCGATTACACAAACTGTAATCTGGCTCTCCTTGATCATCCTTAAGGATGATAGAACAAAATTTCCTATTAAAAGGGATAGTAGAGCTATTACAAATGATACCCTTCCAAGCTATAAAGTCCTCTACTTGGTTTGCTTCCCGATAGCAGTGTCTGTATTCGACGAGATCAAAGACAGATTTCAGTTGCTTGATCTTTTCAATGTGATGCATAATTTCCCATCTAATGTTCTTGCTGTTGTCGATGGATTTGATAAGCAGTAGATTGTCCCCTTCTACTATAACTCTTCGAAGTCATTTCCTTATTGCTTGCTCCATACTTGTTTGTATAGAAATAGTTTCAGTTTGGATGACTGAACCATTCACATTTTCCTTATAAAACATGTCTATGACATGGCCCTGGGTGTCCCGAGCAACCCCTCCCACATGGAAAGCGCCTGTGAGATTAACAGAGCCATCCACATTGATTTTGTAGATAACACCTAGTGGCCAGCTCCATTTAATTCTAGTTCTCTTCTTTAAAGTTTCATTTTCGTGATTCTCTTTATCAGCTGTTTGGGTCCAATCATTGATGTTCGCAATAATTCTACGGATGATATTTTCGATTGGGGCCAGAGTCTTATTCCTAAAAATAATTTCATTTCTGATTTCCCAAATAGTTTGCCAAATAAAGACTAGATCCTCAAAGTTCTTGTTTCTTATTCGAATGTCATTTATATTTAGATCTTGGGATTAATTTATATTCATAAGTTGGAAGTATTTTCCTGTTTTGTAGCTCAAAGTTATCAATTATTTTTCTAGTGAATGGGCAACTTCTCATTAGGTGTTCCGAATCGTCTTCTGCTTGACTGCAACGACTGCACTGACTAGGGACTCGATTCACATATTTATTAAGCCTTTGGGTTGTAGGAAGACCATCTACCATTATTTTCCAAGTGAAACTTTTTAATCTAGGAGGGAGATTTAGCTTCCAAATCCATTTAAGATCTTTTGACGATTGAGGTATATTATTTGTCATTCGTTTGACCGATTTCGTGGTGAAATTTCCGCTTGGGTCCATCTTCCAGACAAGTTTATCAGGCGTATCTCAATCTGCAGGTATTTGCATTGCTAGAATTTTACAAGAAACTTCAGGGGGGAAGAGCTTATTTACTGGCGGAGTATTCCATTGTTTTTGTGAGTTAAAGAGTTGGTTTACTTTCATATCTGGATCACAGTTCCCTATAAATTGTTCAAGATTTTGATTTGGAACCATGGGTGAGACCAAACATTTATGCTATCTCCATTCCCAATAATCCAGAGGAGACCTTGTTCAAATTTATTTCTTAAGGAAAGAAGTCGAACAAATTGCCATGATGTAAGTTGATTAGATCGATTTTGAATATTTTCCTTTTGTAGATACTTTTCTTTTGACCTTTACCCATATGTTGTTCTTATTTGTGTAAAGTTTCCAGAGGAGTTTCATTTGTAGGCTTATATTAAGTTCTTCTGCTTTTGTAATGCCCATGCCTCCTTGGCATTTACTTTTGCAGATATTATCCCAACTTACAAGTGGTATGTACCCCTTTGATTGTAACTTATTACAAAAGAAGTTTTTATTGATCCGGTCAATTTGTTCTAGAATTCCTTTTGTTGGTAAGAAATTTTGGATTAAGTAGTTAGTTTTGGAGCTAAAGTTTGCTTGGATAAGAACAACTCTTCCTGCTCGAGAAAGGGTCGAAGTCTTCCATTTGGAGAGTTGCTTTTTTAGGCTTTGGATAACGTCTTCGAAGACACAATTTTTTATTATCCCATTTATGAGTGGAATACCTAAGTACTTCTCAAGTGTTCTCGTGATGGGAACCCCCATGTGTTGTGCAAGATCCCTTCCTAGAGTCTGAGATACGTTTGCTGAACATTGAATTGAGCTTTTGGAGCAATTTATGGTTAGTCCAGAAAGGTTAGAGAAGTTATTAAGCATGTTTTGGATAGTGTTAAGACTGGTGTGAGATGCGTTAGCAAATATTAAAGTGTCATCAGCAAAGGTTAGGAAATGTATGGGGGTACCATTTTTGGTTAATTTAATCCCTACTAGTGCATCCTCCAGTAAGGCTTCTATGTGTAATTCTCTAGAGAGCCTTTCCAATACTAGAATAAAAATGTAAGGGGCTAGAGGGTCTCCATGCCTTATCCCTTTGTTAGGTTTGAATTGTTTTCCGGGAGTATTGTTTACAAGCACCGAGAAGGAAGTTGTTGATAAGCATTTCATAATCCATCTTATTCACATACCATGGAATCCAAATTTGGTGAGAATCGTTTCAATATAGCTCCAGCATATTTTATCATATACTTTTTCCATATCTAATTTTAAGGCCATCCAGCCTGCTTTCCCTTTTTTTCCAGTTGAAATTGTGAAATATTTCATGTGCAACGCTAGTGTTGTCTTGTATGGATCTGTCTTCTACAAAATCTCCTTGATATGGGTTAATTAGTTTAGGAAGAATGGGTTTTATAGATCACTTTGTAAATCGTATTACAAAGACTAATTGGCCTGTAGCGATTTATATTAGTAGGATTGTTCGTTTTGGGGGCAAGAGAAATAAAGGTGTAGTTTGATTCAGTTAGAAGTTTCCCAGAATAGAAGAAGGCTTTGATAGCTTTGCAGCAGGATGTCCCAACTTTTTTTGTAAAATTCTAGAGGGTAGCCATCTGGCCCTGGAGTCTTGTCTTCTACCATATCCCGGAAAATGTTTTTGATTTCTATATCGGTAATCGGTTGGCTCTGGACAGTCAAAATTCTATTTTCGTCAGTAGTAATTTGCGGCCGAATGTTCCAGACATCTTGTGGTAGAATATGTCTTTGATGGTTGCCAATAAATCTTTATGACATTTCAATAGTTATTTGGTCAGAAATTGCCTCTTCCTCAGTTAGAATTTGTCGTTGATTAGATTCAAAGTAGCGCATAGTTCTTCTAAAGTTTTTAACTCTAGTAGTTGTTTGGAAATATTTTGTATTATGACCCGATAATTGCAAATGCTTGATTTTGGCTCTATGTTTTCAGAATTTATGACTATAATCCAAAAGTCTTGACTTCTTGTGTTCCAATCTAGCAAGTTTTTCCTCTTCACTTGTTGTAATCCTTCCCCAAGGAAGTTTAAGTTGGAAGTTCTTGATTTGTAATTCAACATGTGTTAATTGTTTTAAAAAGTTGTTCGTTTGCCTTTTGCACCAGTTTTTTTGTGTTCTATTTAAGGAGTTTTTGTTTTTGGATTAGTTTGTAGGCAAATGATCCATAAAGTTTATTGCTCCAAACATTCTTAACTATATCTTCATAGGCTTTGTTTCTGGTCCATGCCATTACAAATCTAAAGGTGGTTCCTTTATTTGATATATTCTTACCTATCTCAATTGTAATGGGAGAGTGGTCAGAGTGAGAAAAGGAGTGATGCTTCATTCTAAGGCTAGGGAAGGATGAGATAATGTGTTGATGGGCTAGAGCTTTGTCCAATCTTTCATAGGTATTATTCATGTTTCTTTTATTTTTCCTCCAAGTGAAAGGTGAACCATTAAAGGGTACAGTGTGTAGATTGAGATCATCTTTCACACATTTTAATTAGTTTTCTGAATCTAGTGGGAGAGGGGATAATGCCACCTAATTTTTCTGTATCATTTTCTATATCGCTTAAGTCTCCTATTATAAAGATAGAAAGCTGATGTTTATGAGTTAGTGCATAGATCTCTTTCTAGAATTGATCTTTTTCAAGCTCAATGGATGGAGCATACACAAAGATGATGGTAAATTCTTGGTTCTCTATCTTGACATGAAGCATGATGACTCTATTATTTTGTTCAATGATTTTGCATTCATCCAAAAATTTTGATTTATAAAGCATGCATAAGCCTCCTTTAAGGCCACAAGCTTTTATACATTGAGATTTGTGAAAGTCTGAAGTACGCATTTGGACATCATTTGGAGGCTCTATGGCCTTAGTTTCAGCTAAGACAAGAATGTCAAGGTTGTTTGCAAAGCGTAGTTGGTTGATTTCATTCCATAAAAGAGGTCTCTTAGTACCCGTAACATTCCAATAACCAAAACTAATAATAAGGATAACCTTGATTGTACAGAACTAACAAGTACTTAATATTCTTACAAGTAAACTAAATCATCTTGCTTACACTTGTACAACAATGGTTATTCATGTCATCAGGCAAGGGAGAAGGACAATGTCTATTTGTGCACAATTGTGTAGAGCCAAGCCTGAAATTTTGAAGCTTGTTGAGAGTTAGTTGCAACTTACAGAACCGAGTAGAGTACCACCTGGGAGGTAGATCCTTGCAGTGATATAGCTTCTCCTGGTTAATTTTCATATAAAAGTTTTTAACAAAGTTGTATAGGGAATTTTTGTTGGTAAACTTTTGGTCGATTGCCACCACCCCTCCCTTAAGGAGAAGAATGGGGCTACACTGAAGGTTTTGAGTAAAGGGGATGAGAAAAGTTATACCTGAATTCCATCCAAGCTCAGTCACCTGCATGTTAGAGACATTCAAGCCAAGAAAGGGAATCATAGGAGCACTCCCTCCGAGCAACAGAGCCAGTAAAATGAAACTTTAGGGTCACAAACAGTAGCAAACAAAAAACAAGAAAAAGCAATACAGAGAATAGAAAGAGGCATTTAAAACATAGATAGAACAACTACTCCCGAAAGCTTTAGAAAATGTTTGGGAGTTTTCGTGGTTCAAAGAAGTACAGTTCCAACCATTACAACTTAAGGCATAGATTCTAATCAGAAAACTAACATTAAAATAGCTCTTAGAGAAATTAAGTTGGGAGGTATTATTTAGGCATATATGAGCCTAAGAGAGCTCCACCACCCCTCCCACAAGAAGGTTAATGGGGCGTCGTTGAGGGTTTGGAGTAAGGAGAATGAGTAGGACTATACCTGATCTCCATCCAAGCTCAGTCACCTGCATGTTAGAAAGAACCAAGTCGGACAAGGGCAACTTGTTATCAGTGTAACAACAACTTTTTATTGGTAGTAAGTGTAAGAGTTTCTTGTTGAGGCCAAAGTCTGCAGGAGATTTGTTTTGAGCTTGTTGGTGTAGAAAGTTTTTGTAGCTTGCCACCACACAACCCAAGAAGGGTTTAACGGAGCATTGTTGGAGTTTTGTTTTATTGGGATAATGGGAGAGCATACCTAAGGTCCATTGCTGCTTGGCATCTTTAAGAGAGTTAGAGACTTTGTAATTCGGGAAAATTACATTATCTCCACTTCTTAAAGGACTGTGTGTTCAAAGTTAGTCTAACATAACAAAGTTAACTAATATATATAATAATCAAAAGGATCTCTTAAATTTTATTCTTCAAATTTCTAGGATAATTGAAGTTGCTCCCAACAATGCTAGAAAGTTGTGGGTAGCAATTAGAGGTTACCAACATGCAGTCCAATCTATTACGCACATTCACCCAGGTCATAGGATTAGAGGCAAGATTACATATAGAACTAAGGGCCATATCCTGGCAATTATAAATAAGACTAATATTGATCACATCAAATAAGAAATCAAAAGAATAGGTAGGTTTTATCCTCGTTGTCTTAATATCATACGATTCTTGAATCAATCCAATAGCCTTGCTAACCATAGTAAAGTAAAGAAGATAAAGGACATCCATAGGTAATAGCACAACATGAAAAGGTACTAGATTCAAGCATATACTAAAACCGTAAGTAGTCATGCCAAAATCAGTATTCAGAAGAAAGACAGGTTTAGGGATGAACTTATCTATTATGGGTAGTCTATTAACGGCTGAATTGGCACTCGACCTTGACTCGGCTTGCGAAGTTATATCTATATTTGCCTTAGTACTCTTAATGAGCCAGTTGCTGTCGCGGATTCGAGCCTGAAAAAAATAGAGTATGAATCAGAACGGTTTGAGATAACATTAAATCAACTTGGATTTATACTGAAGTTTTTTATCTAAAGATTTGGGTTTAAAAGTGTTTTTTTCCCAGATTCGGAAGAGGCTAATAATATCCCTATCTGGATGACGAAGCATATTATTTACAAGTTGCCTCCCAGCAGGAGACCGCCTCCATGGGGAACAACTGCAGAGAAAAAGCTTCTGCGTAGGGAGGATATGTTGAGAGGGTTGAGCATTAGTATTCTTGATGAGGAACCGACCTTCCACCCTCGCAGAAAGTGGAAAACGTCTCCTATTATTGCTTCTACTTGTTGAGTTGTTGCTGGATCTACCCAGATATGTGCCCACAAGCCACGGTGAAGCCATAATTGAGCTGTCACACCCTTGATAATAGATGCATGTGCCAAGGATGGCTTGGTGACAAGCTATTTGGGGGCTATAAATCCTAGATTGAAGCAAATTGTGAGGGGAATTAGTTTTTAAGACTTTAGGGTTAATTTGAAGTTTGATTGAGAGTTGGAGATTGGAGGGGTAAGGTTTAAGAGTAAAGTTTAGATAGAGAGCCAACGGTAGCAGCAACATCACTCCATGGCATGGCGGCCAGAGGGTGAGGCGCCGAAGCGGGAAGAAACAAAGGAGGAGCAGGGCGCGTGCAGGAAGAGAGAGGTGCGTTCTTTTGTTGAAGAGAATACCCCACACTAAAATTTTATTAGTTAAAGTTTCATAGTTTAACTTGCATCAAACATCTTCTTATACACATTCATATAAAATTTTCAAAATTAATGTTATGAAAATCAAACAATGTACCCACTAAATCAAGTTAAAGACATTTTATATATAGTTATATACAATAAGTTCATGTGTCTGGTGGGATAAAATGTCATGTGTTTCACCTCGCCAAAGATAAAGATTCTCAAACTAATACACCAACTAGTAAACTAGTATAGCGGACAAGTAAAGGGTCGAACCCACAGAGAGAATACCTTTCTTGTCTACTCAAATTGCTATCAAAGTAATGAAATTGAAGGTAATTGAGATGATCAAAGTAACCAAATAAAGTAAAAGTAGGAATGGTGATTGATTGATAACAATAGGGATTAAGTAGTTTCACCTACAAGTTCTCAACAATGGTTGGTTTATTGATCCTTGACTCTCTTTCTAGTTATTCTAATTATTTGGATTAATCCGACTTTGATTTATATAGATTGACACTCTTCGCAGAGATGACAATCCCTTACATCTATAGGCAAAACCCTAACCCTGCAGGATTTAACATACAAATAGCACAAATTCCCAAAGTTCTAGGCAGAATTGTCGCCCAAACTGTCATTACCTTCCACAATCAAGATCTTCCTCGCAGAATCACTTATTTGTGGTTTCTATATAAGGTACAATTACTCTTGCGAAATAATTGAAACCCTAACACGATGCAATTCTATCAAGGATGCGAATCAAAGTAGAATTAACAACATAAAATCAGCGCAAAGGTAATGAATTAATCATTGGAATAACATAGAATTCAAGTCTCACAAATCAGCCAACCATGTCTCTAAATTGTAGGCGAAACTAAAGAGGTTTAGTGAATCATACCAAAATAGAAAACCTCCATTCTTCTCTCCATAGTTGTCTAATGAATGAATAATGAAAAGAATAGTCTTTAAACGCACAAAACCGGCCCTTGAAACCCTAGGAAAAGATAGATAAAAGTTTCCATAAATATAAACCCGGGCCGCGTATCGCAAATCCGAATCTGACGACACGGCGGGCGCCGTGGAAAAGGCGGCGGGCGCCGTCCGTACAACTTGACAGCATCGGCAGACTGAACTTGTAACGCTCTTTCTGGAGTCATCCTTCGCCTGATTGACGCATATGAATATGTGTTGGAAAACTCTTTTCAAGTACTACAATTCTCATGCAGACCTCAAAAGCTAATTCCAACTTTTCAGAACCTTAAAGATGGGATTTCGCAACATTCTCCATTTCCGCTCTTGTTCCTTAGCTCTTCTTTTGTCCATTTGCTCCAAGTTTTCTCCACCTTTCGAGTCCGAATCATAAGACCTACAAATAAACACTAAAAGTCGTAGATTCCGAACTTCGAATACCAGATGATCAAGAATATGAATAAGCTTATTAAACACACAATATGAATACTTAATGCACATAAGACCTACCTATAATGCCTATCTAAAATATGCATTATCAAACTCCCCACATTTAACCTCTTGCTTGTCCTCAAGCAAAATAATAGAAAGTAACCTATACCTACGAGTTCATCATTCATGCAATAGCCTTAATAAAAAACAACATCAATTGAAATGAACACATGATCAAGCGAATAAACATCATAATATATATTTAGCGATCAAAGCATAGAAGTAGAAATCATCCAACCTCACAAGGAATATGTGTTTCACTCATGCTCTCATGTGTTTAGGCAATTAAGTTCAACTCTCAACTCAATTCAAAATGCACTAAGCTCATAGACATTGACAACAATATAATCAAATCTCCACCGAAATGCCATCACTTGCAGAAAACAATAAAATAGACAATTTGACTCTAGAATTTCACTCTCTTTTTTCCCCTTTCTTTTCGGCTTTTTTTTTCTTTTTCTTGTTTTGCTTTCTTTCGGCCTTGGTGTATTCCTTACGCGAGCCGCAAACATGGGTATCATGAATGGTCCCGGTCTATCAATACCTCAACTTACGTGAATAAAGTCCACTTGAACATCTTTTGACGTGGGTTGCAAACATGGGTGTCATGAATGAACCCGATTACTATATGATGAAGCTTCCTTTCTTAGTGGGTAGCTTTTGACACCGTTTTGTGCAAATCATACCCATGGGTGTCATGCCTAGACCCGGTTACTAAATTTCTCAAACCATTGCCACATTATTCCACTCAAAACCCCCAAGCAACTAAAGTCAAATGTATAACATAAAAGCATAAATTCTGAAAGCAACAAACATGTTAGTCGGCTTTGACAATAGCTAATGAAGTCAATATCAAGGGGTAGAAACATATGGAGAGTAAATAACACATCAAAGCAAAAGGAATTATAAATGATTCCAACAAGGCTAAAAATAATCTCACAAGGGTCTTTTTTTTTATGGATTTCAGTCATACTCAAGCTTAATCATACATGCTCAATTACATCGCCAATCATGCTCCATAAGGCGATAAGGCTAAGTACTTCAAACTTATCATAGGATTTACATGCATGTTCATGCCATAAGAAATTGCAGAGTTTTGCTAACTAAGGTGGGTGTTTGGATGACAACATATATATGCAATGCATGAAATTTTTGGATTTTTGACATTTTTCAACTTTTTTTTTCTTTTTCTAAAGCAATAAAATAGCGGAAAAATAGACATGAAACTGAATTTAAACATGACCTAACTCACTATCTCTTCCCCCACACTTAAATCTATCATTGTCCTCAATGAAAATCAAATAAAGACAACAAAATTTGAGATAAAATCAACTGAGGGAAAAGGAAACTTACTTGATCGTGGCAGTGGTGACGACAATCGTCAGACAAAACAAGCTTCGGAGCACTGAGGCTAACGGCGGGCGCCGCTTGTGCAGAACCGTGAATCCGAGTTACTTTTGCATTGGTTAGCGCAAGACTCCTCCAAAACACTTATCGATATGGAACTCTACCCTTTTATTTAATTTGAAAGACTAAAGACCTAACTAGAATTTGAAAAACATGAAAACTAAATAACTTATCTTGGGTTGCCTCCCAAAAAGCGCCTTTGTTTTATGTCTTTGGCTCGACACAATAAGCTTCTAGGCCTCCTAAGTCAGGTCTTCTAGGTGCATCTCTTCCAAGACTTGCCTAGAAACACTCTCGTGGTACTTATTGAGGCGATGTCCATTTACCTTGAATACTCTATCCTCCTTATCATTGCGAACATCCACTGCTCCATGAGGGTAGACCTGGACCACTGTGTATGGGCATGTCCAACATGAGCGGAGCTTTCCTGGAAAGAGTGCAAGGCGCGATGTATACAATAAGACCCTATCCCCTGGACGGAACTCTTTTCACAGAACGTGCTTATCATGCCAAGCCTTTATTTTGTCCTTGTAGATCATGGCATTCTCATAAGCATCCCTGCGGATCTCTTCCAACTCCTGAATCTGAATCTTCCTCAATTTTCCTGCTTCAAATGCACTCATATTGGCTTGTTTGACTGCCCAAAATGCTTTGTGCTCGTGCTCAACTGGTAAATGACAAGGCTTTCCATAAACCAAGTGAAACGGAGACATCCCAATAGGTGTCTTGTAAGCAGTACGGTAAGCCCATAATGCATCTTCCAATCTAAGACTCCAGTCTTTCCTATTCGGTGCAACTGTCTTATCTTGAATCCTCTTCACTTCCATGTTGGACAATTCTGCCTGTCCATTGGTTTGAGGATGATAGGCAGTGGAGACCTTCTGAGTCACAATGTACTTCCTTAACAGAGCGCTGACAATCTTATTGCAAAAATGAGTTCCCTTGTCACTGATAATAGCTCTAGGCATCCGAAATCTAGCAAACAAACTCTTCAAGAAACTAGCAGCTGTGCGAGCATCATCAGTCTTTGTCGCCTTCGCCTCAACCCACTTAGACATATAATCAACCGCAAGCAAGATGTAGGCATTCCCAAATGAACTAGGAAAGGGTCTCATGAAATCAATACCCCAGACATCAAAGATTTCGCATACCATAATCGAAGATAGTGGCATCTCATTCCTTCCTGAGATATTTTTGGTTCGCTGACATCTATCACATGTTCTGCAGAAAGCATGAGCATCGCGAAAGATTTGCGGCCACCAGAATCCCGCTTCCAGGAATTTACTATCCGTCTTCTGTGGTCCAAAATGTCCACCGCTTGGATGTGAATGACAGAATCTCAAAACAAAAGTTACCTCATTGCCTGGAAGACATCGAAGAACAAATCTATCAGTGCAGTGCTTCCACAGGAAAGGATCATCCCAAACATAATAGTGAGCATCGTGCCGAATTTTGTCCTTCTCAGCTTTCGGACAATTGGAAGGAAAGATTCCAGCCACCAAGTAATTAACAATATCAGCAAACCAAGGTTGTTTAGTTTGAATACCCATAAGCGAAGCAGGCGGCTCCTCATCATCCTCATCAAAGAAGTCGGACCTCAAAAGACCGTCAGGGCGGCGGGCGCCGTGTCAGAGGTGGCAGGCGCCGTCTATGCAGTGGCGATAGGTCAAAATTCGCATCAATCCTTCATCAGGAAACTCTCCTAGCCTCTTTGGTTGTTCTCCCCCACCATCAGTTCTGTAAATTCTGCGCAGGTGGTCACCTACCAAGTTCTCTGCTCCCTTCTTATCTTTGATTTCCAAATTGAATTCCGTTAGAAGCAGAATCCATCGAATCAATCTAGGCTTTGCGTCTTTCCTTATCATCAAATAACGGAGTGTCGCATGATCAATATAGACCGCCATTTTGGTACCTAATAGATAAGGACGAAACTTCTCTAGAGCAAACACCACAGCTAACAACTCTTTCTCAGTAGTAGTGTAATTCCGCTGAGCCGCATTCAACATCATAGAAGCATAATAGATCACATGAGATGCTTTCTCAACTTTTTGTCCCAAAACAGCCCCAACAGCATAATCACTAGCATCACACATCAACTCAAAAGGCAAAGTCCAAATAGGAGCCTAAATAATAGGTGCTGAAGTCAACTAATTTCTCAACTCATTAAAAGCTTTCTTACAATTATCATCAAATACAAAGGACACATCTTTCTTAAGGAGTTCACATAATGGGGAGGTTATCTTAGAAAAATCCTTAATAAACCTCCTATAAAATCATGCATGGCCTAAGAAAGAACGAATCTCACGCACATTAGTAGGATAAGGTAAATACTGAATCAAATCTATCTTAGCTTTATCTACCTCAATGCCTTTTTTGGACACAATGTGACCAAGAACAATCCCTTGTTCAACCATAAAATTACACTTTTCAAAGTTCAAGACCAAATTGGTTTCAACACATCTCTTAAGCACTAGGGACAAATGATGCAGACAAGAATCAAAATCATTCCTATGCACACTGAAATTATCCATAAACACTTCAATGAAATGCTCAACATATTAAGAAAATATACTCATCATGCATCTTTGAAATGTACTAGGCGCATTACATAATGCAAAAGGTATTCTACTATAAGCAATAGTACCAAAAGGACATGTAAAAGTGGTTTTCTCCTAGTCCTCGGGTGCAATAGGAATTTGAAAGTATCCAGAATAACCATTCAAAAAGCAATAATAGGACCAGCCGACAAGGCGCTCAAGCATTGAATCAATAAAAGGCAAAGGAAAGTGGTCCTTACGTATTGCAACATTGAGTTTGTGATAGTCAATGCAAACTCTCCAACCAATTTGTACCCTCATAGGTACCATCTCACCTTCCTGATTCTCAGAGACTGTGATACCTCCCTTCTTAGGGACTACTTGTGTCAGACTTACCCATTGGCTATCAGAAATAGGATAAATTATACCTGCTTGAAGGAGCTTTAAGACTTCCTTTTTGACGACCTCCATCATCGGGGGATTCAGCCGTCGCTGAGGTTGTCTTACCGGCTTCGAATCTTCCTCCATAAGTATGCGATGCATACACAACGTCGGACTGATTCCTTTGATATCAGCAATGGTCCATCCCAAGGCAGTGCGATGTTCCCTGAGGACATCCACTAACCTTTGTTCCTGGTCAAAAGTAACCTTGTTAGGAATAATCACATAAAGTGTATTACCCTCTCCCAAAAATGTCTACTTCAAATGATTAGGGAGGGTTTCAATTCGACTTCAGGCGCCTGAATGATAAACGGAAGAAGTTTCTCACAAGAAGGATTCAATGGTTCAGTTTTATAGAAAGGGGACCAATTCCCTGAATTTGCATCCATAGCCACAGACAAGTCATGCCGGTTGTTAGGCAAAGAATAATCAAGAGATAACTCCCCCAAAGAGGATTCCAAAACAACCTGTAGCTGGTTAGAATGATCAATACTCATGATATCCTTAGTGCAAATATCAACAACATCAACCAGATTCAGAGAATATGCAGCAGATTTTCCCATCAAGGATCAAATATTCAGCCTTTTTCCCATCAACTTCCACAGTCAAATACCCAGCAAAACAATAAATTTTCACTTTAGCAGTTCGCAAGAAGGATCTACCTTGTATGATGAGTGTCTCGGGTATACCAAGGCCCATATCAATCACATAAAAATCAGCAAGGAAAATCAAATCATCAACCATAATCAACACATCTTCAACTACCCCTCTAGGGTGGAGTTGAGAGCGATCATCAAGCTGTATAACAACCCTAGTTTCATTCAGAGGCCCCAATCCCAACTCATCATATAAATTGTACGATATCACATTAATAGATGCACCAAGATCAAGCATGGCAGTTTCAAATTTAACTTCACCAATTGTACAAGGAAGAGTAAACATACCCGGGTCTCCGCACTTTTCAAGCAATCGCTTTTGAAAAACTAATGAAAGATTTTCTTGTAGTTCCTTACCTTCTCGTTCCTTCTCTTGTTGTGATCTTTTGGTTATGAAAACTTCCCGGAGAAATTTGGCATAACGAGGAACGGATTCAACTAGATTAAGGAGAGAATATTTAGCTGGCGCGCATTTGCTGAAAGTATCGAGTAAGTCTTTGTCATTTTCCCACTTACGGTCGAGATTCAAGGCATGATGAAAGGGTGGTACAGGTATTGAAACCTCAGAAGACCACTCCTCCAATGATTTCCTCGAAGATTCAACCTCATCAAAAACCAGCTCCATCACTGGAGGTGGCGACGGGCGCCGTGTCAGGGGGTGGCGGGGCACCGTTCCATCAGTGTGCCTCTGGTTTTTCTTCGTCTCCTTTTTCTCCATAAATCATCTCCTCATGCCTCTTTTCTAAACTTTCATTGGAAAAATTCAGATCATTACCTCCAAGAACCATAGTCGTAGAGTCTTTTCCGGACAAATCCTTTCTCCCATTTCTAAATTTGAGTTCTTGTAGCTCTTGGGCCATTTGTCTCATGAGTTCTCCTTGACTCTTTACCATGTCCATCAAGCTTCTTAGAGTGTCATCTCTAAGTGAATTATTCTGAGAGGACTCTTGAGGTAATTCAGAGATGGAGCCCCCTATAGCATTGACCTATTCAATTCCATCATTTTTATCTCCGAGTGGTGATTGCAACTAAGACATCTAAATAGCCATGTTCTTTACAATCTCTGTCAACTTAATCACTTCTTCTCTGCAGCCCCTTTCAGAGTTATCCAAGCTGTGAATTTCCTCAATTCCTTGAGACTTTCTGTATTGCTAAGAAGCATTAGCTAACTCATCAAAGATTTGTATAGCCTCTTCATGTGTCTTGTCTAGAATATCCCCTCCACTAGTAGCGTTAATGAGGGTGCGCTCATGATCAAGTAGCCCTTCATAAAGATAGAGAATCAAATCCTCCTCTAGTATACCATGTTGAGGACAACTTGCCTTCAGTTTCCTAGATCTCACAATGAAGTCATATAGACTCTCCTTAGGGGATTGCTCTATGCTTGACAATTGCTTCTTCACTTTGCTCAAACGCGTAGTAAGGAAGTATTTTTGCAGAAAAGCTTTCTTCAGGCCTAACCATGTAGTGATGCTTCCTGTCGGCAAGTAGTGAAGCCAATCGCTTATTTGGTTATGTCACGGACACTAACAAACTCCATAAGATGCTTGAGGTCATCAAAGATCATCAGTAAATCCTTGAGGTCTGATTATGTCACAGACACTAACAAACTCCATAAGACGCTTATTTGGTTCATCTCCAGACAATCCACAGAAAACCGGAAGGAGTGACAACCAATCAGTTTGCAGCCTGGTTTGGAGCCATCAGGGAGTTCAGGAAGTATGATTGCAAGACTTTGCGAATTCAAAGCAGGTATCTTTAACTCTCTCAATGTCTTCTTGAGAGGGGGATTAACTATTTCAGACATCGCTGCCTATCAAAAATTCAACAAAGATTGATTAGTAGCCAAAGTGTGATCCACCGAAGTGAATCACACAATAGATAGCAATAAAAGTAAACAAAGAAAATAAAGTAATTCTCCCCGGCAACGGCGCTAAAATTTGGTGGGATGAAATGTCGTGTGTTTCGCCTCTCCAAAGATAAAGATTCCCAAACTAATACACTAACTAGTAAACTATAGTATAGCGGATAAGTAAGGGGTCGAACCCACAAAGAGAATATCTTTCTTGTCTACTCAAATTGCTATCAAAGTAATGAAATTGAAGGTAATTGAGATGATCAAAGTAACCAAATAAAGTAAAATCAGGAATGGTGATTGATTGATAACAATAGGGATTAAGTAGTTTCATCTACACATTCTCAACAATGGTTGGTTTATTGATACTTTACTCTCTTTCTAGTTATTCTAATTATTTGGATTAATCCGACTTTGGTTTATATAGATTGACACTCTTCGCAGGGATGACAATCCCTTACATCTATAGGCACAACCCTAACCCTGAAGAATTTAACATACAAATAGCATAAATTCCCAAAGTTCTAGGCAGAATGGTCGCCCAAACTGTCATTACCTTCCACAATCAAGATCTTCTTCTTGGAATCACTTGCTCGTGGTTGCTACAAAAGGCACAATTACTCTTGCGAAACAATTGAAGCCCTAGCACGATGCAATTCTATCAAGGATGCGAATCAAAGTATAATCAACAACACAAAATCAGCGCAAAGGTAATGAATTAATCATAAGACCTACAAATAAACTTATTAAAATAACCCAGCCTTTGGAGATGTATATATTAAAAATATTTTCATCTTTCAATTGTTAGAAAAATAACCTAATCTTTGAGGGGGGTGTTAACAAAGTATCCTGATTCATTTTCTGAACCATACATTGGAGAAAATAAGGACATGAAATTGATCAAATGGTATCATTCTCATTAAAAACAAGTCAGTATCATCCAAAATTCATCAAAATCTTAATGGTGTCAATTATATGTCATGAACCAAGCAGAAATAAACTCTACTACAAAACGTTCCAAGAAGACCAAACACCCAAAAAGTTGAGGAAGCCGCCAAAGAACGCAGCCAAGCACCACCGAACAGTAGCACCGCGGGCCAGTAGTACAGCAGGACACTATCTCATGTGGGTAGTGCAGACGAACTCCAAGGAAACTATATCCCGGATACGGAGTCGCCCTGAGCATACCACCTCGACCCCAACCAGACCCGACTACAGACTCCACGCCCCCCTCAACCACGCAGAAGATCTCCTAGAAACATAGGAAGAAGAGCCGCAAACTACTCGAAACAAAACGCCCACAAGCTTTCGCCTACAAAGATATCGACAAGCCCTTGCGGGATTTTCTCAAACCCTTTCGGGTGGATTTACTCAAACCCTTACGGGAATTTTATCCCTTTCGGGTGGATTTACTCAAACCCTTGCGGGTAATTTGTCGGATCTTTTCGGGATAAAGAATTTTTTATCTATTTATTTTTTTTAAAAAAAAATTCCACTTGACCTTGGCGTCCAAGGCAAAAGGAAGCCCTTGCATGCCAAGCAAACAAATTCAGAACAGTGAAGGATGTGACAGAGAGACGAGGCTTGCACAACAAGGAGGAGCGATGGATAGGCTCGTCGGTGGCCGGAGAGACGCCAACCGGAGTCAAACCGGACCAACACAGAGACGAAGGGGGGATTTGGATAGAATCAATATGCCGAGATGGGGTCCAAAACAGGCGGAGGCGGAGCAGCCATCAGACCCCCAAATCGAAAGACCGAAGAGGGGGGAAGCGAAGACAGCAAACCGGCCTGGAAAGAGGAAGTGGAAGACGATGGAAAAAACCACCACCATCGAGAATCGGGATACATTGGGGTCATCGCCGGATTGGAAACGAATTGGCTAAACAACCCAACCAAATCCCAAAATCAACACTAGGAAGAAGCCGAAATCGATACAGGGGGGAAGGAAGAGACTAGACAGTATCGGTACCGCCGGAACCGCAGAGGCCGCCGACGGTGGAGGCCCGGTAGGACACTAATCGGGAACACCTAAGGAACCGTCCAAAGAACAAAGGGATATATTGGGGTTTGTTGTTGTTGTTGTTTTTGTATTAGAAATTTAGAAGTTGTTTGATGTAAGTTAAACTATAAAATTTTAATTAACAAAATTATAGGCTTATTTGTGGTGGGGGTTGTCTTGTTGATATGACTAGATATAAAATTTATCGTGGTGGGTTAATTTTTTTTAAATGAATTTCAAATAAATTCATAATTATTATTGGATATGATTATTATTGGTTTAGACGAGGTTAAGTATGATGAAAATTAAATTGAATAATTTTTAAGTTTTAAGGTCAAAATGGCCTATACTTTTATTTTCTTAGTTTATTATTTTCTATTAAAATAGAATAATAAAAATAATTTCATTTTATTTCTTAATTAGAACTTATATAATATTTTATATAATTAATTAACCATATAAATCCCAAGTAATAACCTAATATGTCTCTATATATATAAATATATGATTATATTTTGTTAATGTACATGTACCAAACGTACGTACTCCACATCTCACGTTTGAAACCCGGAATGCCCGTGAGGCGGCGATAAGAAGCAAACATGGACCTTGTGAGTTTTGCTAATCCATTGATCAACTTAATTTTCCAAGTTCTTAGCAATTAACTAATTAAAGGAATATTCTCTATTATTTACTAAATACAGTATCAAAATAAATTCTAGATTCATTTTATTGGAGGAACAATACGTACATAACATATTAAAGTTTTGTCGATACACATAATTAATTAAGGGTTGTGTTCGCGTTCTAAATTTAGAACATAAACACGACAGAGATATAAGAATCAATTACGAATGATACCTAAATCTAATATAACATTTGATCGGTCCTAGAGCATTCAGTGTTTTAATTTATTCTTTGCTTTTATATGTAACATCTCAATCGTCTATCGTTATTTTAACCCATCTTCCATTGTTTTAACTTGTCGATTTAATAGTGGTGAACACGAAGTAGGAAACCACTACGCCAGAATGCGTCTCGCTCGACGGAACTCAAAAGGTTCGTCGCCTGAATCAGGTTCGGGCGACGAACTTACTAAGGCCCGTCGCCTGAACGTTGGGAGGCCCAAACCGCCTCCACCCCATGTTCAGCCGACCAGAAAATCTCAATGTTCGTCGGCTGAACTGTAATCAGGCGATGGAGCAATTTCAGGCGACGACCTTTGCTCAAGATCGGTCGCCCAAATAGGTATCCGAATGACGGCTGTCAGAATGGGCCTTTGTAGCGACGGAAATACTTGTGGTTCGTCGCCTGAGCGTTGTTCGGGCCTTTGTAGCGACGGAAGTTCTTGTGGTTCGTCGCCTGAACATTGGACTTTTTCAAAAGTAGAGTAATAAAGTCCGGTTGGTTGGGGATATTAATTAAATGCTGTTCATTCAGGAGACGAATATTTAAATATGTCCGTCGCCTAAAAAGTGGGGTAGTTGACCCCATATTTATTACTATTAACTCAGGAGACGGAGTTATATATATATCCGTCGCCTGAATGTGTTTTTCGTAACAAACAATTAAAATCGGTTGTACTGTACAATAAATCATTCTCATCTTCATCTTTTCTCCCAAAATAACCCTAGAGGGCTCGAAAACTCTTCCCCCATTTCACACCTCCATTGAAGGTATGTATAAATTTTAAATTTTTTTGTTTTTTTTTTTTGAATATATGCATATACATTGTTTGTTTGGATATTTGATGATGAGCTTGTCTTTTTTAATGGAGTTTGGATGATAAAAAAGTTGTTTGAATGGAGTTTATAAGGGGAAAGAGTTGTGTATGTATATATGGAGTTGAAATTGAGGTTAAATGGAGGTTAAATTGTGTTTGTGTTATGAATTGATTGTTTATGTGAATAGATTGTTTATGGAGTTTGGATGGTAAAAAAGTTGTTTGAATGGAGTTTATGAGGGGAAAGAGTTGTGTATGTATATATGGAGTTGAAATTGAGGTTAAATGGAGGTTAAATTGAGTTTGTGTTATGAATTGATTGTTTATGTGAATAGATTGTTTATGTTCAATTTTATTTTAGAATGTGGTGTAGAATGACATAGATGATGAGAATGGAATTTTTATTTGAGTTTTTGATGAAAATGGAATTTAGAACGTTATGATTGGAAATTGATTTTAAATTGAGTTTGAGGTATGAAGGGATTGTGTATGTGAATGGATTGTTTATGTTCAATTTTATTTTAGAATGTGGTGTAGAATGACATAGATGATGAGAATGGCATGGTGAGCGGGTGAGAGATGCAGAATGGTTGAAACACCCATCAGATGGTGAGGCATGGAAAGAATTCAACAAAACCTACCCGCATTTCTCTGAAGACGTGAGGAATGTGAGACTTGCACTTGCAACCGATGGATTCAATCCATTTGGGAATCAGTCAACCCTCCATAGCACATGGCCTGTCATAGTGATGCCATACAACTTGCCTCCGTCGTTGTGCATGAAGAAGGAATTCAACATGTTAGCGTTGTTGATTCCGGGACCAAAGTCTCCAGGAAAGTGTCTTAGTGTGTTCATGCAGCCGTTGATCGATGAGCTTCGCCACTTATGGGGGACTGGAGTATATACTGTTGATCGATACTCAAGGTCCACTTTCACGATGAAAGCAGCAGTGTTGTGGACTATAAGCGACTTTCCTGGCTTGGGGATGTTGGCTGGAGCTGCGACGAAGGGGTATAAAGCCTGCCCTATTTGCTTGGACGGTACTTCTGCAACGCATGAACAAGGGAGAATGGTTTACGATGGGCACCGTAGATGGCTTCCACTAAACCACCCGTGGCGAACCGATGGTATGGCATTCAATGGAAGCGAAGAACACAAAACACGCCCTTATGCTTGGAACGGGGAGCAAATTCTTTCACAGATCGATAGGTACGAGAACTACCTCTCTTTTCACTCTCTTTTCACTCTCTTTTCTCATTATGTTTCCATCTGTTTCAACAGGATCAACTTCCCCGTCCTCAGCTCGCACCCTGCTTTCAAGGCCCCATACAGTGTGACTAACAGAATGTGTTGGACCAACAAGTCCGAGTTATGGAGATTGCCTTACTGGCATCACATTAGAGTCAGACATGCACTCGATGTTATGCACATCGAGAAGAACGTCTTCGACAACATCATCGGCACTACTCTTAACATAGAAGGGAAGACAAAGGATGGTCCCAAAGCTCGAGCCGCATTGCAGCAGAGAGGGGTGCGGAGAAGCCAGGCACAGAAGAGAGATGGGACACTCCCTCATGCGCCATTCCTGGTGAAACGGGAGGACATACCAGATATATTCGAATGGTTCGGTGCAGTTAAGTACCCCCATGGGTACGCTGGATCTTTGCACAACAAGGTCAAAATTGCAGAGAGAAAGTTCCACAGCCTAAAGACCCATGACATTCATGTTATGTTTCAGCGTCTTCTTCCCATTGTCGTCCGTGCATACCTGTCGTTGGGTGTTGCCAAGACTTTGGTTGCGCTAGCGAAATGGTTTCAGAAATTGTGTGCTAGGGAGGTGAGGAAGGAGGATGTTTGCCAGATGGAGGATGAGATAGTTCAGATTCTTTGCAGACTGGAGATGATTTATCCCCCGCACTTTTTCACAATCATGGTACACCTTCTAGTTCACCTACCGCAACAAGTGTTAGAAACTGGACCAGTACATTACACCTAGATGTACCCAATAGAAAGGTATGCTACTTATAGATTAAATTCATCTCACAATTTCACGTCCATCTTACCCATCCAAAACTTCTTCCTTTGTTTTATAGGCAACTTGGCAAATATAAGGCTCAAGTGAAGAACTACTGTTACCCGGAGGGAAGTATTTCAGAGCGTTACGTTTTAAACGAGGCAACAACATACTGCAACTTGTATCTCGGGGATCGAGATGAGAGCCGTGCAGGTACGAATGCTATGGAGGAGTTGAGCTATGATATTTCTGTCGTTTCAAGCCTCGTGCGTCCTCACGGTGAAATCATGAGAGAAAGGTTAGGAGAACCTATGATTGCAGAGGCTCACTGACAGGTTTTAACCAACTGCAAGGAAGTTGAGTTCTACTTGACATCGCATGAGAACCTGTATAGTGAGGCTTACCCGGAGTATGAAGAATGGGACCGTAGAAAAGATTTTCTCAGTTATTTCTACCCATGGGTAAGAACGAACGTGATGTTTCATTGAACAAATTGCATGTTTGTTTTCCCAAAATAGAACTCTAACATGTTATGTTGTATAGGTTTCTAAGTTGCACAGAGATGGAGACAACTACCTAAAACCGGAGGTTCTGAACTTGGCAAAGGGGCCACTACAATGCAAACTGTATTGGGCCTGCTCTGTCAATGGGGTGAAGTTTGTGGCATGGGACAAAGACAAAGATTTGAGAACACAAAATTCAGAGGTGATGGTGGAAACTTCGGATTCTAAGTACTATGGGGTACTTGAACAAGTGGTAGAGCTGATATACGCTACTTGTATGCCAGTTGTGTTGTTTAAATGCAAGTGGTTTGACACCGACCTTGAAAATAGTGGAAGCACCAAGGTAGATATGGGTTTGCTCTCTGTGGACACAAACAGCAGTTGGTATGAGGATTCCCTGTTTTGTCTTGCACGCTCGGCGAGGCAAGTGTTTTACGTGGATGATCCAAAGGCGGGTGATGCTTGGAAAGTAGTTAATGTGATGTCCCATAGGAACGTGTATGATCCTCAAACTCTAGCAACTCGCGGAGATGATCTTACCAATGAGGTGGAAGAATCTTATCGGGAGATTGGCCCGGTGATCTATTTCAAAATTTTGAACCTCGCCATTGATCTTGAAATGGAGGAAGAAGAAGAAGAAGACGATGATGATGAAGATGAACATGATGAAGATGAAGATGAAGACGACGATGAAGATGAAGATGAACAAGAGGATGACGAATAGGAAAATGACGATGACGAAGGTTGATAATGTCTTCGGATTCCATAAATCATATATTGTAATCGTTGTTTTTGTGAGACATGGCGGTTATTTTCGTATGTGTATGACATGGTTGGTATCATGGCTTCTAAGACTAATTTTTTTGGTGCAATTTGTCATTAAGTTATGGTAAACAGGGCAATAACACATGCCAAGTGCTCTTTTTAAAAAAATATGTATTTTTTAAGGCGACGGAACAATTAAATTCCCGTCGCCTGAGAGTATTCAGCAGACGAACTTATTGAAAGTACGTCTCCCCAATGGAAAAGTGAATTTCACACCATTTTGGCTCGAATAAAATTTCATTTCCCACCTTTATTTTCACCAAAATTTGAATTTCCGCCAAATGGTCAGTCGACGGAATTGTTTATTTGAATTTTTGCTCTGAATTTTTTTTTCTTGCTTAACTGTTGCTTGACTGTTGCTTTTTTTTTTTGTTTCCTTGCTTGGTTGTGCTTATCTACTTTTGCTTATCTCCTATTCAATTTTTTTTTTCCTGATATGGATGTGTAGATGTACTATGAGATTGACCCTGCAGTTGACTCATACGTGGAGAAGAAGAGTGGAAAAGCATATGGGGCCTGGAAGTATGACTGTCATCAACACTTCCTGGAGTGGGGGGGCGAGGACATACCACTTGAGTTTGTCGCTCGCCCTGAGCAGTGGCGGTTCTTGGTGAGTGACTTCACAGACGAAGCGAGAATGGTAATTTCTCATTAATTCCCTAACTTGTTTTTTTATTCGCCGTTTATCTTATTGTTTATCACTTGTGATTTTTGATTGACTATCTTTTTACAGGCCCTGTGTGAGCGAAACAAGCAAAACAGGACCAAGAACCCGAACCCCCTTAATCATCACAATGGGTCCAAGCCCCTGCGCTTCTGAGCAGAAGAGCTCATCGTTAAGGAAAATCATCCGGCGGCATGGCTTAAGACAACCATAGAAGCCTACGAGGGGTGTCCGGGTGCGCAAGATGGACTGGTATGACCTTTTTTTTCTGTCATTTTTCCTAAGTACTTAGGTTTTACTTATATTATTGCATTTCTTATAAATCCTGTTCAAAAATGCATTTCTGTATGACTTTCTTATTTCTCCTAAGCACTTAGGTTTTACTTAGGTACTTAGGTTTTACTTAGGTTTTCTGTATGAGTTTCTGTATGACTTTCTTATTTTCTGTATGAGTTTTACTGACTGTAATTTTTTTATGACTTTCTTATTTCTTATAAATTGTAAAATCAGAAGTTCAAAAATGCATTTCTGTAATTTTCCTAAGTTTGTGTACATCCTATAACTTGTATGATTTTCTTATTCTCTGTATGACTTTCTTATTTTCTGTATAACTTGTATGACTTTCTTATTTTCTGTAATTTTTTCCTAAGTTTCTGTATGACTTTCTTATTCTCTATATAACTTGTATGACTTTCTTATTTTCTATAATTTTTTCCTAAGTTTCTGTATGACTTTCTTATTCTCTGAGTTTGTGTACATCCTATAACTTGTTTTACTTATATATATTCCTTTTACTTATATATTCATTTTACTGGTTTGAAATCAATATATGCATTCCTTTCTGTGTTTTACTTATATATATTCATTTTACTTATAAATTTCTGTGTTTGTAGGCCAAATTGAAACGTCGTCTTGATGAAGTATGCACTATTGGAGAAGGAGCAGAAGACCCAAGCCAAATACCACCCCTCTCTGTCGAAGAACAAACACAGATCATCTTGGATTGCTTAGGGGAAAGAAAAGGAACAGAAGTTCGAGGTATAGTTCAATCCCACTTATTTTATTATTATTTTACAATTTTCAGAAGTTTATAAAAATATTTTACTTGTTATAATTCATATCAAGATTTTACTTATATTTGAATTTCTGATTTTACAATTTCCATTACAAGATTTTACTTACGTTTTCAATCTTGTTTTCATATCAAGATTTTACTTATATTTGAATTTCTGATTTTACAATTTCCATTACAAGATTTTACTTACGTTTTCAATCTTGTTTTCATAACAATATTTTATTTATGTTTTACAATTTCCATTATTGATTTTACTTATAGTTCATAACAATATTTTACTTATGTTTTCAATCTTTTTGTACTTACAGCTTTTATTATGTGTTCAATCCCACTGATTTTACTTATTATGTTTTCAATCTTTTTTTAAAAGGAATGGGTGCAGCTGGAGAGCGGCCTGCAAAGAAAAGAGGGGGTCCATGGGCAGCAAGGGCTGCAGAGAGGGACAAGGAGCTGGAGGAGGCGAAGGCTGAAATTGAAAGGCTGCGTGAGAAAACCACCCTAACCGAGACCAAGAATGAGCAGCTGGAGGAGCGTATGGCCAGCATCGAGAGGCTCATGATGGGCATGCTAAGTGGTCAGGCCAACTCACAACCATCCGTCACCTCCGTAGTGTGTCCTGAGGCTGTCCCTTCATCCACAGCTTCTCCTCATATCCCTCCACAAACTCAGCTGGTCATCCAACAGACAGTCAGCCTTCCCCCCAGCCGAAATAGCTAGGTAAGGACGCCCTCCTCATATCCCTCTAACTAAAACTTGGGTTTAGTTTTCTGGAGAAACATTTAGAACTTGTGTTGGATGGAATTTGTAGTATTTGTGTAAACTTTTTGTGAAGTTTTTTGTGAGGTTGCTCAAGATGGATATTTGTCACATACTTTTGGTATGTTGGACAAGGTTTATGGTGGATATTTGTCACATATTTTTGTGAAGTTTTTTGTGAAGTTTTTAATGTGATGGAATGAATTGCTTGTGCTTGTGTGTTGTTGAGTATGTTGTTGTTTGTGTTGTTGTTTATAGAGTTTAGGACAGGAGCACAACATGTGCTATAAGGTACATTCGAACAGGGGGCACCTGCCCTATTAAATTTTATTTTTTTAAAATCAAAACAATTCAGGCGACGAACAAACAACCTTACATCGTCTTATTACTAAAAAAAAAAAATTAAACCTATTCAGGCGACGGACTTATATAAAATTTCGTCTCCTGAACACTCCAGCTACGGACATACAACTGAGAATACATCCTTAGACTACACTCAGGAGACAAAATAATTCTATGTCCGTCTCCTGAAACTATCTAGGCGACGACACATAAAGAAAAAAGTTTGTCGCCTGGATGCTTTCATAGCCCTATGGACCGACTCAGGCGACGAACATATGACACTAAACTCGTCGCCTGAGTCTTAATGGGCGGGCCTGGATGGCCCTTGGCCTCTAACAACATCATCAGTCGACGAACACTTTTTCCGTCGCCTGAGTTAACTCCGCCGACGAACATACAGATGGTCGTCGACTGAATGGTGGAAGGATGAAAGTCACCCGACCACAATTCAGGCGACGGAAGTTCGTCGCCTGAGTTGTCAGAGGGCGAAAAACACCTTCCAGGCGACGACTTCGGTCCGTCGCCCGAAAGGCCATCTGGCGTAGTGAACCCATGGTTTCGAGTTTCGACCAATGCCTAAATAAAGTATGGTTAGGTTTTGTGGCGATATTAGTTAAGCTTAAGCAACAACGGATCGAGTAATATAAATTTTTTATTTTTTTTTTAAAAAAAAAGGTGGAGACGTACATTGCGGCCGGCATGTTAAAGAGTAATAAGCAATAAACAAATAGGGTGGAGAGGGCATATATTAAAGTTGCGTAAAGAGGAAATGAGGATTAAGGGAGGTTTGAAATCCCACGAAAGCCGGGGCGGCCATGTTAGAAATTAGAATAGAGGGAGAGCCCTATCGACGGGCTGGAGATCGATCGATTAGAGAGACGTCAAGGCTTATCAAATTAATTAGTAGATGACGACGACATCGACATGTATGCAGGATGGATGCACTGCATGCTTCCTTGTTTCAGGTTTCTTTTGTTTTTTGTTTTTAATTAATTAATTTCCACATCAACACTCCAACACGTTCTATCGTTTTCGTTTCATACTTGGATAGTTGGATTGGGTTGGAGTTGGAAAATATTGGATCGCTTCCTCTTCCTCATGTTATGTATTATATTCATCATGTGATTTCTGGTTATTAATGATATCATCATTTATATATGTATTGTATACGCCCTTTGACATTTCTTTGGATTCCCTCTCATTATTTGCATGTCGCCTATACATATGCATTATTTCCTTTATCAATTTCCCAATGATTTCACCTCTTCAGATCATCATCATTCTATATATATTATTAATTATTTTTTAGTTTATAGCTTATTTCTTTATTTTATTATATATAACCTAACCTTATAAGCAATCTTGAAAACATTTATCGACTTATATTCAGGGCATGGGTATGGATGCATATATGATATATCCTTTTAACATCTAAACTTTGTTTAGACAGAAATATAGGATTAAAATACCATATTGGTATTTAAAATAGGTAGGTAGATTAAAAAAAACAAAAAAAAAAACTATGGTGTCACATTGGTATTTAAAAAAAATATTAACGGATATATTGGTAATCTTTTTCGCTTGAAGTCTGATTCTCATATATTGAACCCGATTTGTCGTTTTAGGATTAAAATTTAAATTGGACCAACAAAAAATGAATTGAAATTTAAGAATGAAACTCAAATTTTCAAAGCTAAAAATTGATTTTATAAGAATTTTATAGGTCTTAAAATAAAAAAAAATATAACAGTGAAAAAAAAAATTTCAAAGTTAAACAAACATTTGTTTAGATGTTTTATGAGAAATAAAAAGTGGTTCAAAAAATATAAACTGGGTTCAATATATAAGAATTAGATTTCCGGCCAAAAAAAAATACTCATATACTGAAGTTTTTTTTAATACTCATATGTCTAGCTAAAGATATTCGTTTTAAATATCAATTTGGTATTTTGGCTTAAATAATATATTAAGACGTTTATGTGAACTTATAACAAATTTGGTGCAATTAATCAACTTATCACCATTACCATAAAGAAAGAATACATTTGCACATTTGACCCTTTATTATAAAGAGTAAAATGTACTCTAGACTTGATCGAATGTATTGCCTTCCCTCTCTTGATCTCACCTCTCTATGTCGAAGAGTTTAAGACTCGAAATAGTTCCATTCTAGACTTCCATCGAAGAACTCTAAATCAATCTGACCAACTCGCAATGAAGTAGCATCCTCCAAACTTTTAGCGTCGTTTTAGACTTCCAACAATGATCTCTCAATTGCTCTCGATTGGAATTCGATCAACCCGCACTGATTTCTATATAAGTATCATTCTCAGCATCTATAAGTTTTAAAATCATTGCTCTCAATTGCTAGACTCGATAACCATGATATCATACCAATGGTAATCACAAGTATGGTTATTAACATCGATGATTACCACATTTAGTGGTTCGCACGTGGTACAAAAATTGACATATCATTTATAGCTAGGTAGTATAATAATGGTAATTGTAATCACCATTTGTTGGGTTATCCCACCATGCCAACCCTATTCTCTCATACACAGTTGAGTATTGTAATTTGTAAACCCACTTGAATTGACGATAAGAACCGGTTATAGACCTATGGCCCATTATATGCCTATGGTCCTTTTGCATTACTTGACCCACCTTGCGTCCCCCATGTAAAATAAATAAGCTCAATAGTTTATCAATGGCCCACGCTGCGCCCCATATAAAAAAACTAGGGTATCTGTAGACTAATTTACACAATACGAACACATATAAGTAGCCTATTTGTTGATAACAAGGTTGATGGTGCAATCAAAATGTAGGTCTGGGGTGTCTGCAAGGCTTTCACCAGTTTCTAGTAGTTGTTGCTCTTGTCCTGTGCAATAAAATAAATATATTAATCGCAAAAATAACAGAAAATATCTCTTTTTAATTTGAAAAAGATCTTCATAGATATGAAAAATATCTCTTCACAAATATGTTATCGAATAGAAGATCTGATAATCCCTTAGCGTTGAAAAAATATTGACATGATATTAGGTATGGGATGGCTAGCATGCTTCAATCCAGTGGGAAAAGGTAGATTTTAAGGGCAAGGAGGATAAGTAAAACGTCAAGCCAAGAATCAAGATGCTATCTAGTTAGAATTTACAGATCGAAGTGGCTTGAAAATAAAGCTCTTAAAGCTTAATTCTCCTTAAATAGCCTCCTTCTCACATCTGTTGATCAAAACTAAATACATAGTAGAAATAAGATGATTTAAAATTAATTACACCTGAAAAAATAAAAAATAAAACAAGAATGCTTGCTTGTGTAGCAAAGTTAAGTACTTATTTATTTATTTTTAAAACAAATGCAATCACGGGTGCAGGGTTACAGTAGGGGCTTTTTAGGTTCTCTTAAACTTCATAAGCAATGAGTGCAACCAAATTGTTGTTCTCTATATGCAACTCATCTAGTTGTTAGTATAGGCTGTAAATAAAACTCATCAAACAACAAAGGCATTGGTATTTAGAAAATTCAACTGAGATGTAATTAGATCGAAGATGAAAGACATAACAATAACATCTAACTTTAGTTATGGTTTTAAATAATAAAGCTCACTATAATTTATTTTATAATTGTTATGGAGTAATGAGAAACACATTTTCAATTTTAGTATGCCAAGCCATTGCCACAACTTTAAAGATCAACACTTAAAAAATAATCAGAACAAAAATATTTTAATTTGGGAGAAATATGAAAGGTGATTCCATCAGTCTCATTTGTCATAATTGAGGTAATAATTAGAAAATACTATTATCAAATTTTATTGGGCTTGAAGACTAGCGGTTTTTGTGCGGTGTTTCTCTCCGTTGTCGTCTGCGAGAGGTCGTGGACGTGATCGAAACCTGAAGGCTCGCCGTCGTCCGGGTCCAAATCTGAGGTTTCCACAAGTTCCCCAGGTGTTCCTAAGTTGTCTCTACTTTCTGGCGTTGGAGGGGTTTCATTGCATGCTCGTTTATCGTTCGATAGTGCTAGTGTTTGCCTTTGTTGGATTGCTTTTCTTTATTTGTATCTGTTAGTATGACGGGTTTCCGTCGCTGTTGCTACGACCTCTCGACCCACCGGGCCTATCCGGTGCGTCGAATTTTTACTTAATCAAAATAAAAAAAAACATTAATTATATGAAAACAACTCTAGATTAACACTCGAGTATATACAAGTACTTAATATATATATATATATATATATATATATATATATATATATATATATATATATATATATATATATATATATATATATTATTAGAATAATAATAATTATTTATATTTCAGGTTAGTATTAGTTAAGAGTATTATTAGTTGATTGGTTAGGATTTGATTGTATCTCTAATCTTTGTAATTCCTATATATATGGTATTTCATTATTGAGATAATTGAGGTTTTCTTCACCATTCTCTACATGGTATCCAAGCTCTGAGCCTAGCGGCTTCAATCCTCACAAAGTGCTTCCTCCCACTACAAAACCGCCTACATGCACCCTCTAACCACCTTCGGACACCCAGGCTTCGTCCACCACAAAACCGCCTTTAGGCAACCCTCTAATAGCCTTGAGGCAACTCAAACAAGGCTATGGTCTCTAGAAAACCACCTATGGGCACCCTATCCGCCTTTGGCAACTCAAACAAGGCTTTGGCCACTAGAAAACCGCCTACGAGCACCTTATCTTTGGCTTCTGCCAATTCAAAATTGCCTTTCTACAACCAAAATTTTTGGCTTTTGCTATTCCAATTTCAGCCAAAACCATGTCGGCCTTTAATTTTGTTTTTAATTTTCGTTGGCTAAACCATGTCGGCCACCCAAAATTGCCTTCGGGCAAATCCCACTTCGGTGTTTGCCACCATCAAACTACCCATAGAAAACTCCTTGATGCCTCTTCCATGGCGTCCTAGTCCTATCACCACTTTCACAAAGCCCTCGCTATCGCACCACCCCTGAACACCAACAAGCCCACCCGCCGTCGTCTTCGGACCACCCAGGCCACCCACCATTGCCGCTGATCATACTGCGAGCGCTGCCCCGACCGATCGAGACCCACCGCCGCCTCTCGCAACGTACTTAGTGCGCGACCTCACCGTATGGCCATCGATCTGACCGCATTTGAGCATATTGAAATGATTAATTAGCAATATTTGCTAATTAAGTACACAGGTGACCAGTCGGAGAGCTTCCGACGTACTCCTCCATCTACCTAGGCCAACCGTGACCTCTTGGTCACCATCGGTCCACCGGCGACTTTGTTTGTTTTGTTTTTTTTTCTTGTTCCAATTTTTAGCTTTTGCTTAACCACCGCTTTAATTGTGGAGGAATATTAGAATAATAATAATTATTTATATTTCAGATTAGTATTAGTTAAGAGTATTACTCCTCTCCCCCTTATCTCCCATGGCCACCTTCCGCTTCTCCGATTTGTCTCCTGCCTGTTGTGTTCCCTACGACAGTGGCTTTGTGGAATTGAAAGAGACGGAGAAGTTCACGCGATTCGATCTCCTCTATTGAGCTTTGATTCTCGGTTTCCACGGCTTCTTTGGTAGTCCTTCCCGTACGTCGCTGTTCGAGACAACTCAGTTTCTGGAGGTGAGGATGAGCAAGAGGGTGGCAAAGAGGCAGCAACAAGGTGCGGACGGGGGTGGTGATTGGGCTTCGTAGATCCGAGGAGGACGAGGGAGATCTAGGGCATCGTGATAGATTACATAGGTCTCCTCATGCATAGTGGGCTAAAAGCCCGTTAAGGCCCAATACCTTTGTAACATATATATATATATATATATATATATATATATATATATATATATATATATATATATATATATATATATATATATATATATATATATTTATCAATGAATGGAAACCCTCAAGGAGGACATTACAATCAATCTCGTGATCTCACATGGTATCACAGCCTAAAGATCCCTAACCCCTAATTCTTTTCTTTGCTCCTAACTTCTAGCCGCCACCTCTCCCCGCCACCACCACCACCTTGCCGCTGCCACCCCTACTCCCCCTCGGCCTCCCTTGCGCCGCCACCCCTCCTCCCTCTCGGCCTCCCTTGCGCCGCCACCCCCCCCCCCCTCTCGCACCTCTCTCTCTCTCCTGCTTGTCCCAATGGCCACTGATCCACCCACCACCAAACCGCCCTTCCACTCCGTTCTCACAATCTCCAATATCAAAAATTGCATCCCCATCATCCTTGATCACGAATCCAGTTCCTACACCATGTGGTCTCACTTCTTCAAGACCCATGTCAAAGCTCATAAGGTCCTCCGCCATATTGGTTCTTCCATCGATCGTCCCGCCTTTGAGGACGACGATCTCTTTGCTCAACTCGACACCATTGTCCTTCAATGGATCTTCAACACCATCTCAAAAGATCTATTGACCACCATCCTCAACCCCAAAGACACCGCCTTGGATGCTTGGAAGAAACTTCAGAATCTCTTTCAAGACAACAAGTCCACCCGTGCTGTCTATCTCGAGCACGAGTTTTCAAGTTGCAAGCTTTCCTCTTTTCCGTCGATATCTGCCTATTGTCAGCACATCAAGACCCTGTCTAATCACCTAGACGTCGTCGACTCCAAACCCAGCGCCACCAGCCTTGTCCTCCAAGTACTCTCGGGTCTCCCTTCTAAATACAGCGCTGCTGCTACTCATATCCAGCAGACATAGTCTCGCTCTAGTTTATGTTCTTCTTGTCAGTTAGGCAAGCATGCCAGACTTCCATTTTAGCGGTCTTTAAACACTACTTTTGCACCTTTTGATATTATTCATAGTGATATTTGGACATCTCTTGTGCCTAGCAAGGAGGGTCATAAGTATTACCTTTTGTTTCTGGATGATTATACACAGTTTTTTATGGGTTTTCCCTTTGCACTTTAAATCTCAAGTGTTTCCTATCTTTGCCAAATTCCATTCTTACATCAAAACACAATTTCACACCTCTATCAAGTGTTTCCAATGTGACAATGGTCGCGAATTTAACAACAAAGAATTTCACACTTTCTTCAACACCAATGAGATCTCCTATCGCTTGTCTTGCCCCTATACCTCCCACCAAAATGGCAAGGCCGAACGAATCATCCGAACCATTACCAATATGATGCGCTCTCTCCTCTTCCACGCATCTATTCCCCTTCTATATTGGCCTTACGCCTTAGCCACCACGTGCTACCTCCTAAACATTCTCCCCTCCACCACCCTCCACCATCGCTCACCATTTCAGGCACTGTATTGCACTTTACCCAGGTATGATCACCTTCGTACTTTTGGGTGCTTGTACTTCCCCAATCAGTCCTCCACCGCTCCTCACAAGCTTCACCCACGCTCCACCCCCTGTGTCTTTCTTGTCTACCCCTCTGATCATCGCGATTACCTCTGCCTCAATATGAAAACCCACAAGCTCATTCTATCTCATCATGTCACCTTTGATGAGTCGCGATTTCCCTTTGCGTCTCTCACACCCCCTGTGTCTCCGTCGGAGTCACAGTCACCTTTCCCGCACTTCCTTTTTTCCCAGAGCTCTCCCGGTGCTCCTGACTCTCCCCCTCCCCCACCCCCACCACCCCACCCACCAGACCACACACCCGCAGCGTCTCCGGTGTCTTCCGACCCCGTCAGATTGTCTCCATGACCACCGACCATCGCCCCGCCATCCAAACCCATGCCTTCACCACACATAACACCCATCAAGCAGTCGTGCCATGGCCGCAGCACAAAGCTGCGGCCGCAGCCAATCAAAACCCCACCCCCCCCCCCCCGTCCCTCGCCTCACCTACTGACGGCGGCCGTAGCAACATGCTGCGGCGAGCATGTTGCGTCTTCCGCATTCCCCGCCGCTTCTCATTCCCTTACCTCCGTCCCTCCTGAATCCCAATCCACCCATGCCTCCATCCCGACCTCCCTTTCCCCCATTCCCACCTCCCACAAAACAGCCCTCCTCGACACGAATTGGCAAGCGATTGTGCTCGACGAATACAGGGGCCTTACGAAGAATGGTACTTGGGTTCTTGTCCCTCACCCTCCTGAGGCAAACGTCATTCGCTGTATGTGGCTCTTCTGTCACAAGTTCCGCTCTGATGGGACGTTGGAGCGCTATAAAGCTCGTCTCGTGGTCAACGGTAGATCTCAGCTTGCAGGTATTGATTGTGATGAGACGTTCAGCCCTGTGGTCAAGCCTGCCACTACCCGGGTGGTCTTGACTCTAGCTTTGTCGCGCAATTGGGCCATCCATCAGTTAGATGTCAAGAACGCTTTTCTGCATGGCCATCTGAATGAGACAGTCTACATGTTTCAGCCACCGGGGTTTGCTGATGCTGATCGTCCCAAGCATGTCTGTCTCCTCAAGCGCTCTTTGTATGGTCTGAAACAGGCTCCGCGGGCATGGTTCCAGCGTTTCGCCTCTCATCTGCTACGTTTGGGTTTCATTGGTAGTCGTTCGGATACGTCTTTGTTTATCTATCGCAGAGGCTCAGAGTTGGCATTCCTCCCACTGTATATCGACGACATCATTCTCACCGCCTCTTCTGATGCTCTTCGGACGTCCATTATTTCGCAGTTGAGTGCGGAATTCGCCATGTCTGATCTGGGTCAGTTGTCCTAATTCTTGGGAGTTGTTGTTCAACGTCATGCATCTGGTCTGTTTCTCTCACAAAGTAAGTATGCTGCTGAGATTGTTGCTCGGGCTAAGATGGTCAACTATAATCCAGTTGCCACCCCTATCGATACATCCAACAAGCTAAGTGCTCATTCTGGTCCTCTGGTTGATGATCCGACACTTTAAAGGAGCCTCGCTGGTGCTCTTCAGTATCTCACTTTCACAAGGCCTGATATCAATACGCCGTTCAGCAGATCTGCTTGTTCATGCATGCACCAAGGGAACCTCACTTTCAGGCTCTGAAGCGGATCATTCGATACATCAGCGGCACCCTCGAGTTCGGCACCACGATCACTCCTTCCTCTAAGCTTGATCTTGTTGCATACACTAATGCGGATTGGGGTGGTTGTCCTGACACACGTCGCTCCACGTCTAGTTATTGTGTCTTTCTCAATGACACCCTTGTGTCGTGGTCAGCCAAGCGTCAGTCAGTCGTGTCTCGATCCAGCGCTGATGCAGAATACAAGGGTGTTGCCAACGTTGTCTCCGAGTGGTCTTGGCTCCGCAATCTCCAGCTTGAGCTCCGATGCCATCTTCAGAAGGCCACTCTCGTCTACACTGACAACGTCTCCGCCGTCTTTCATGCTAGCAACCCGGTCCAGCATCAACGCACGAAGCACATTGAGCTTGATCTCCACTTCGTTAGGGACAAGGTTGCCATTGGACATGTCCGCGTTCTACATGTCCCGTTCTCTTATCAGTACGCTGATATATTCACCAAGGGTTTACCTAGACAGTTGTTCATTGATTTTCGTTTCAGTCTCACTGTACGGACCCCTCCCGTTTCGACTACGAGGGTTTCATAGATTACATAGGTCTCCTCATGTATAGTGGGCTAAAAGCCCGTTAAGGCCCAATACCTTTGTAACCTATATATATGTTTATCAATGAATGGAAACCCTCAAGGAGGACAATACAATCAATCTCGTGATCTCACACATCGGAATCGCTACTTCTGTGGCTCAGCAGGTCTGGCGAGGTAGGAGGGATGGCGAAGAGCGTGAGAGTGAGAGGCGAGGCATAGAGATTGAGGAAGAAGCCACAACAAGTGTAGAGCTCAGCACCAGTACACCCCGGCGGCTGAAACATGTAAACTGTCTCGTTCAGATGACCATGCAGAAAGGCGTTCTTGACATCTAACTGATGGATGGCCCAGTTGCGCGACAGAGCCAGACTCAGGACCACTCGGAAAGTGGCAGGCTTGACCACAGGGCTGAAGGTCTCATCACAATCAATGCCGGTCTGCTGAGATCTACCGTTCACCACAAGACGGACCTTGTAGCGCTCCAACGTCCCATCAGAGCGGAACTTGTGACGAAAAAGCCACATACAGCAAATGACGTTCACCTCAGGAGGGTGAGGAACAAGAACCCAATTACCATTCTTTGTAAGGGCCCTGTATTCGTCGAGCTTAGCCACATGCCAATTCGGGTCTGGGTGGGAACGGGGGAGAGGGAGGTCTGGGTGGGGGCAGATGGTGAATGGGTGACAGGCCTAAAGTCGTTATGCCAAATCAAAGTAAATTCCTAAGATGCAAACTATAACAAGTATAGTAGGTAAGTTAGGGTCGAACCCACAGGGAAACAGAATCAATTGTAAGAGCAAGTATTATTACCCAAAAGTAACCAATTCAAGGGGGAGTTTTGTGTGTAGGCGATAATGACAGAACAAGTTGCAATAAGAGGTTGCGAATATATGATGGAAAAGTATCACACCAGGTAATTATCCGCACAACAATTGAGATGGTTCATCATCGCATTCTATGAGTCTCAAGTTCTAATGTCCAGTAATTGTTCTCAATTCAGATCGTGTAATAGCTTTTAGTCCTACCAGTCCTAAAAGCACTTATCACCAAATTACAAGGGAAAACCTTCACCGAATAATAAAGCGATAGCATTCAAACATGAATTATAATGAGACACAAGCGATTCTAACAACCCGTTAAAATAGCCTGTAATCGAATCTCCTTCACAATCTACCACAAGCAACCTGCGTATGACGATTGGGTTTGCTACAATGAATCTACAATCCCAAACCTGGAATTGGAAACCCTAGCAATATGACTAGTATCGATAAACCTAGGTGATCAATCCAGATTAACCAATAATAAGCAATCAAGCAATAAGCTCAGGAGATCGAAACAATTAACAAAGGGCGAATAAGAGTAGAATACTCACAACCAAATCAATCGAAGGCTTCAAAGAACCAAGTGCAACAACGGAGAGTTAGTTCTCCATAGGGTTTGTGAGATTAAGAAAAGGAAACTACGTCTCTGGAAAATAACCTAATAATCTCTAAAAACTTCCGTTCGGAAATAATATATATCCTACTTAAAGGGTTTAAAATCCCGTAAAAATATAATATTAAAACTAATAAGATCGGGAAAAATCGGATAAGAATCCGTCTCCAGGGACTGACGCGGGCGCGTCAGTAGCAGCGCGGGCGCGCCAGTGTCTCATCTTGCTACTTCCATCTGGTGCATCGACGCGGGCACTTCCTCCTAGCGGCGTGGGCGCGCCAGTTGCAGCGTGGGCACGCCAGTTGCAGCGCGGCCGCGCCAAGGTCACCAGCTTCCAGCTGCTTCCGAACTTCTTCACTTCAACTCTTCTGTAACTTGCATGATCCTATGATTTCTTCAACTTCTTCAACAGGTTCTGAATCACCAAGTTCATACAAATATCTCTCACAATGACATGTAAATGATGACAAAAACTACTAAATGCGCTATAGAATATATCGCATGTCAAATTCCCCCATACTTAAACCTTTACTCGTCCCGAGTAAGCATAGAAGCTAAGCCTACTCTCACCATAAATCTCAAAGGTTCACAGACAGTACAAGGAAAATGAACACTAAGTACTAGTAGTTTCCACCATCTCAACAATCAGCACAAAAGACAATCAAAATAGGAAATGAGACTTACAATTGTATCTCAACCATCTACACCTTATAGCTCCCAGTGGCCTACCCGAAAACCTCCTTATCACTCCACTTCTTATGTCGCCTTCACCAAGAGATCAATCCTAAACACTCAAAGTAAACGCTCATCTTGCCAAGGCGCCCTTTCGGGTTTTCACCAAGCCACTCATTTTTTTTTTTTTTTTTTTTCCAAAGATGGTACTCACATAAACATTCTCACTTTCCTCAAGTCTCATATTGCCAAAGCCTAAGGCTCGCCAGACTACCTGCTTTATGCCTGAGTCGCCCTTTCGGGTTTTCAACTCATCCCAAGATTTTGATTGCTTTCTTTTTTCTTCTTTTTTTTTTTCTGTTTTTTTTTTTTTTTTTTTTTCAGAATAACAAGTGCAGAATCTGTACACAAATAATGCGGAAATGAAATATGTACAAGATATGTAAGTCCTTTCCCTCCCCCATACTTGAATGAAGCATTGTCCTCAATGTGAAAGAAGACAGAAATAAGTAGGGAGGAAGGGACCAGAAGGACTCACTAAGGGGGTGGATAGTGGCGAGAGTAATCCTCTCGCATGCGGCGAAGCTCTTCCCTCATCTCTCTGAACTCGCCAAAGCCTTCTAGGATGTCGGCCTGCTGGTGGAGAATCTGGTTCGTCACTGTCGTCAAACTCCCCACGTCTTGGCGTAGAAGGCCAATCTGATCAACCAGGTAGCCCCACTGGTGAGGCTGCTGATGGGCATCCTGAAAAGCTTGTGGGGGCCAAGGGGCCCACTGATGTGAATCCTGCTGGCTCTGATATGTCGGTTGAGAATCCCAACCGTGAGAGGGGGTCTGATAAGCAGGCATCTCCTGCTGTGGGTTCTGTGCGAAACCCTGTGTATCTGTCTGAACAAACGCCTGCGGAGCCACAGGCGCATCCTCATCCGTGGCAGCTCCAGCTGTGCCACTACTGCTACCCACCTCAAGGCGACGCCGTCTACCTAGAACTGACGTCGGAAAATAATCAGCCTCAATATACCAATCCGTCCAAGTCTCAGACCAAGGAAGGGGCTTAGGGAGCCTGAACTGATGCTCTTTCTTCTTGCCTGTACACCAAATGGCTCCCCCATCCGGTGCAGTATCAAGCATCAAACACCTTCGCAGATACTCCTCTGTATAGGTCCTCGCTATGACCTGCTCCTCCAGTGCCTGCAAACCATTTTGCCCAACGCCTGCAGCAATGGCTACCCGAGTAATAAGTCCGCTCTGGACCATTTCTGGTCCAACGGCACTGCGATCCTTTCTGACCTTGTCGAGCCCATCGAAGAAGAGCCGAACCCAGTCAGGCGTATAATCTGCAGTAGGCACAGCGCTGTAAGCAAACCTCAGGTGTGTCATGGAAAGCTTGGTATCTGTGATCAGCCCATAATATGTCCCAGAGACGATCTTGCACAACATACGGAAGACAGGATGAGTAATCCTGCTGTTGTACTCATTACTGGTTAAGAATTCTTCTCCAGACACCGCTCTAAAGAATGCAACTAGGTCTGGGTCGGTCGCGGCTGTCACCCATCCATCAGTTGGGGCGTTAGTGACCCCCAAAGCAGCTCGCAACCTTGCTGCAGAAGCCCGGTAGGTAGTGCCATTGTATCTGAAAGCAACCCCTCTAATTCTGTTATCTCCAAGGTACAGCTGATATGTCGCGAGGAACTGCTTGCACAGTTCCGGGTATCCTACAGCTCTCAACTCCAAAAAGTCACTAATACCAGCGTGAGCTAGACACTTCTGCATACAATCTAGCATCTGAAGTCTCTGAAGGGTCTCTCTATGCACATATTTGGTAGAACTGACACAGCTGACCTTATTATAAATAGCCCACTCCTCTTCAGACAATTCTAACCCATTATCAGATCTACTCGCCTCTTCCTCCGATGAACTCATACTCGATAGATAATACGACTAAATCGGAATCGAAATAAGGACAGTGGAAGGAACTCACAACGAATAGATGAGGTTCGGCGCAGGGGGCAGACGCGGGCACGTTGGCGAGCAGAGCGGGCGCGTCGGTTAGCAGCGCGGGCGCGTCGGGTAGCAGCGCGGCCGCGTCAGGTGTGTCAGCCTTTTGGTGGGTTTCTCTGACAGGCGCGGGCGCGTTGGGGGTGGCGCGGCCGCGTCGGCGATTTCTGCAGACCTCCAAACTCGTCGGACGCGGTCGTCGATGTCTCAGTGCCGAGAGCTGAAGGAAGGGAGGGGGACGGGGTGTGGGGACCCTGGTGGGGGGTGTTTGAGTGGAGTGTGGAGGAGATTGGGTGTGAGAGGAGAGAGTGTGGGGAAGGTGAGAGAGTGTGGGGGATGTAGGGTTTTGGTGGTATTTGAGGGGATGGTGATGGGTAGTGATGATGGGGCTTGGAAATGGCGGGCTGGCCCGAAGCGGGTTTTCCTGCCCGTGGCCTTTTTTTTTTTTTTTTTTTTTTTTTTTTTTTTTTTGGGACGAAAATTAACACTGCGGAAGCAGTGGGTCCGAAATGCGGGTGCAATTCGTCGCTAGAAACTCCGTCTTTATTACCTACAAGTTACAATAAAATCGAGTTAAGGGAAAGAATGCAATACCTTGGGTTGCCTCCCAAGCAGCGCCTTTGTTTCATGTCGCTGGCTCGACTAAGCCTTTTCGATTATTCTAACTCTGCATTTGGCTCCTCCAAAGCTAACTCATCCATAGCCTCCTTTGGGAACCCTTCATAGTATGTCTTAAGCCTTTGACTATTTACCTTAAACTTCTTGTGGCTATTCGGGTCATATAACTCTACAGCTCCATGTGGGAAAACTTCAGCAACAATGTATGGTCCCCCCCACTTTGACCTGAGCTTCCCAGCGAAGAGTTTCAGGCGAGACTGAAAGAGTAGGACTTTGTCACCAGCTTTAAAGTCCTTCATATGGATGTGCTTGTCATGCCATGCCTTGGTATTCGCCTTGTAGATTGCCGCATTATCATAGGCGTCCAACCGTAACTCCTCGAGCTCGCCTAACTGTAGCTTCTTGTGTTCTCCAACCCCGTCACTTTGCATATTGCATTGTTTCACTGCCCACCAAGCCTTGTGCTCCAGCTCAACAGGAAGATGACATGCTTTACCATAGACAAGTCTGAAAGGAGACATCCCAATTGGAGTTTTGTAAGCAGTGCGATAAGCCCACAACGCATCATCAAGTCTCAAACTCCAATCCTTCCTGTTAGGATTCACAGTCTTCTCGAGAATGGCTTTGATCTCTCTATTGGACACCTCTGCTTGGCCATTCGTCTGTGGATGGTATGCGGTGGAAACTCTATGTGTGACATGATATTTCTTCAGCACAGCAGTCACAGTTTTGTTGTAGAAATGGGTACCCCTGTCACTAATCAGCGCTCTAGGGATACCATGCCTGGCAAAAATATTGCTTTTCAAGAACCCTGCCACAACTTTAGAGTCATCAGTTCTGGTGGCCTTCGCTTCCACCCACTTGGAAACGTAGTCCACCGCAAGTAAAATATACAAGTTCCCACAAGAACTAGGAAAAGGTCCCATAAAGTCAATGCCCCAAACATCGAAGATTTCGCAAAAAATCATCGGTGATTGTTGCATTTCATTCCTTTGAGAGATATTCCCCATTCTTTGACACCTATCACATGCCTTGCAGAAAGAATAAGCATCTTTAAAAATATGTGGCCAATAAAATCCAGATTCAAGCACTTTTCTAGCAGTTTTATTGGCACCAAAGTGTCCCCCACATGCTTGAGAATGACAAAATTCAAGAACAGATCGTACCTCATTATCTGGAAGACAACGACGAATTACCTGATCAGCACAATGTTTCCAAAGGTATGGGTCATCCCAAACATAGTGGTTTGCTTCTCTTCGAATCTTCTCCGTCTGGGCCTTGGTATGATCCGGAGGAAACTTCCCACAAACTAAGTAGTTCACAATGTCCCGGTACCAAGGGCTTACAGAGTGAAGTCCTAGAACGGACTGAGATGGGCTGAGAAGCAATAGCGTGGGCGCGTCAGGGAACGACGCGGGCGCGTCAGAAGTCAGCGCGGGCGCGTCAGACTTTGGCGCGGGCGCGTCAGCTGTTGACGTGGGCACGCCAGACTCCGACGTGCTTTCGTGCTCGATTCTGCATAATGTGTCATCCGGAAACGTGCCTAAGATGGGTTTCTGTGACTCCGGCTTGTCCTCCTCATTCACCAATCTGCTTAAGTGGTCAGCCACCAGATTCTCCGCTCCTTTCTTATCCTTAATCTCCACATCAAATTCGCTGAGCAACAGAACCCATCGAATTAATCTTGGCTTTGTCTCCTTCTTTGTCATCAAGTAGCGGAGAGCTGCGTGATCTGTGTAGATAATCACTTTGACCCCAAGCAGATACTGTCGAAACTTCTCTAGTGCAAACACCACAGCTAGCATTTCTTTCTCAGTGGTGGAGTAGTTGCGCTGCGCTCCATTCAGAGTCATGGAAGCATAATGGATCACATGAGAGGCTCTTCCCTCTTTTTGGCCTAGCACTGCTCCCACTGCATAGTCGCTCGCATCACACATGATCTCAAATGGGCGAGACCAGTCTGGTGCCTGAATGATTGGTGCACTAGTGAGGCGTCCTTTCAGCTGGTCGAACGCCTCTTTGCACTCTTGTGTGAGTACAAAGGTCACATCTTTCTTCAGAAGCTCGCACAAGGGTGAGGATATCTTTGAAAAGTCTTTGATAAACCTGCGATAAAAACCTGCATGGCCTAGGAAAGAACGAACTTCGCGCACATTAGTAGGATAAGGCAAAGATTGAATTACATCAATCTTCGCCTTATCGACCTCAATACCCTTTGCAGAGACTATGTGACCTAAAAAAATTCCCTGTTCTACCATAAAATGACACTTTTCAGAGTTCAAAACCAGATTAGTTTCAACACATCTTTTTAACACTAGTGCCAAATGGCTCAAACAAGTATCAAAGCTATCCCCATGTACTGTGAAATCATCCATGAATACTTCAATGAAATTCTCAATGTACTCAGAGAAGATACTAACCATACATCGTTGAAATGTCCCGGGTGCGTTACATAGTCCAAATGGCATTCTGCGATATGCAAAAGTACCGAAAGGACATGTAAATGTAGTCTTCTCCTGGTCCTCTGGCGCTATGGCCACCTGAAAATATCCAGAATATCCATCCAAAAAACAATAATAGGGGCGCCCAGCAAGGCGTTCTAGCATCTGATCAATAAAGGGGAGGGGGAAGTGATCCTTCCTGGTTACTGTATTCAGCTTGCGATAGTCTATGCATACCCTCCAACCTGTTTGTGTCCGGGTAGGGACCAACTCACCTTGTTGATTCTCCACGACTGTAATCCCTCCTTTCTTAGGGACAACTTGTGTAGGACTTACCCATTGACTGTCAGAAATTGGGAAAATCATGTTTGCTGATAGCAATTTCAGCACTTCCTTCTTCACCACATCCATCATGGGAGGATTGAGCCTTCTCTGTGGTTGGCGTGATGGCTTAGCTCCATCCTCCAACAGGATCCTGTGCATGCATGTAGATGGACTAATTCCCTTGATGTCAGCGATGGTCCACCCCAGCGCAGTTTTGTATTCCTTTAGAACCTCCACTAACTTTTCTTCCTGTTCTGCTGAAAGCTTACTCGACACAATAACTGGTAAAGTGTCATCAACTCCTAGGAAAGCATACTTGAGATGACTAGGGAGTTGTTTGAGTTCAATTTCAGGTGCCTGCACAACAGATGGAACAAGCACTTCGCTTGGAGTCAGTAGATTGGGGCCAATGCCCAAAAGAGTAGGGGACTTACCTTCTACATCCATCTGGGCTACTAATTCCTGCATGTTAGGTGTACTTGAAAAATCTGTATAGGACTCGTCAATAGCATTCTCAATAATTGACTGCAACTCATCTTCCCTAGAAATATCAAATAGATCTTGAGCTAATGGTTCAATCACATCAATAGAGCACAGAGAATGGTCATCAACAGGATGTTTTATAGCCTTGTATAAATCGAATTCAACCTTTTCTCCATCAAATTCCATTGTTAGTGTCTCAGAAACACAATCAATTTTTGTCCTAGCGGTTTTAATAAAAGGTCTACCTAACAGAATAGGCGCATCATGCTTATCATGTTCCATATCCAGGACAAAGAAATCCGCAGGAAAAATCAGTTTATCGACCATGACCAAAACGTCTTCTACTACTCCTTTAGGGTATTTATTAGACCTGTCAGCTAGTTGCACAATAACTCCAGTTTCATGCAAAGGTCCTAAATCTAGCGATTTGTAAAGTGAATAAGGAAGCACATTTATGGAAGCACCCAAATCAAGCATAGCTCTATCAAATTTTACATCTCCAATGACACAAGGGATAGTAACCATACCTGGATTAGGGCACTTTTTCGGCATTCTCCTCTGAAACATAGCGGAGACTTGCTCACTTACTTTCACTTTCTTTTTTCCTTTCAGCTTCTGATTTCTCTTCACCGTGCAAAGCTCTTTCAAGAACTTGGCGTACTTGGGCACAGTTTTTATCATTTTCAGCAGAGGAATGTTCACCTGACACTTGCTAAATGTCTCGAAGAGCTCTGAATCATCGATTATCCTCCTCTCTTTGAGTGCCTCAGGGAACGGAGGTTTTGGTTTCTCCGACCCGAGAGGGGGAAAATCCGGTCGGACGTATGTATCGACATAGGGCTCAGATTCAGGTGAGATCGGACTCGACGTGGGCGCGTCAGACTCCGGCGCGGGCGCGTCATCTGTCGACGTGGGCGCGCCAGACCCCGGCGTGCTTTTCTCCTCATCTTCCTGACTTTTCAGCTCTTTTCCATTCCGAAGAGTTATAGCACTGACGTTTTCCTTTGGATTGACCACCGTTTGAGATGGTAGACCCCCTGACGTCTTTGCCTCTATTCTCGTGATTGCTTCAGCCATTTTCCCCATTTGTTTCTGTATATCTTTTATGCTCGATTCAGTTGTCTGAACATGCGCAGTAAAGTGCTGTGTCAGGGTATTGAGCATGGACTCAGTAGAGGGAGCGTGAACCTGCTGCCTCTGATTGTAGGGAGGTGGCTGTTGCTGTTGTGATTGGTTTGGTGGATCCCTCCATCTGAAATTTGGGTGATCCCGCCACCCTGGGTTGTAGGTGTTTGAGTAGGGGTCATGTCTGGGTCTCTGAGGTCCATTTCCACCTATAGCACTTACTTCAGCGGTGTCTTCCTGGAGTGTAGGACACGCATCAGTTGGGTGGAAGTTATCATTGCAGATTCCACAAGCCTTGATTTGTTGAGGAGTCCCTTGCAGAGTGAGCCTCCTAACCATATCCTTCAATTCAGCAATATCCTTGGCTTGGTTAGAGTCTACCGAGTTGACCCCTTTCTTTCTGGTGGATTTCCCGAAATTTCTAGTCCCCTCAGCCATTTCCTGAATCTTCTCCATGGCTCCCTCTGGCATGGCATTCAGAATATTTCCTCCGCAGGCGGCATCAATCATCCTTCTATCAGATTCCAGCAGTCCCCCATAGATGTATAGGACTAGGTCCTTCGTACTGTAGCCATGGAAAGGGCAATTAGCGCAAAGCTTCTTGAACCTTTCATTGTAATCATAGAGGGTTTCATCATCTTCCTGTTTTATATTGCTGATTGCCTTCTTCAAGGTGTTCTCCTTCTTAGCAGGGAAGAATTTCTCCAGGAAGGCCTTGTGGAGCTTAGGCCAAGTATCGATGCTCCCTGTAGGAAGACTGTAGTACCAGTCATCCGCAGCATCGACCAGCGTGAACCCAAAAGCTCTCATCTTTATCTGTGCTTCGGATATATTGGCTGGTTTCATGCTCATGCACACATTAGGAAACTTCCCCATGTGCTTGATGGGGTCTTCTCCAGCCAATCCATGGTATTTGGTCAGTTGATGAATCAGCCCAGACTTTAGCTCAAAATGGTTGTCATCCCCTAGAGCAGGGATTGTCACAGCAGGTGCCTGCTGTGTGATGTTTGATGCTGTCAGCTGTCGCAGCGTCTGATTTACATTTCCAGCCATTGGATCGGGTTGTTGGGAATGTTGGTGTTGTTCTCTAAGACGGCGGTGGTATGTCCTGTCAATCTCCCAATCAAAATCAACAAGATGAGGATCAGTAGCACGAGTGCGAACCATGCAAGAGGTTCGCACCCAAACAGGTAATAAGACAAACAAGAACAAAGATAATCCGTTTCCCCGGCAACGGCGCCAAATTTGACAGGCCTAAAGTCGTTATGCCAAATCAAAGTAAATTCCTAAGATGCAAACTATAACAAGTATAGTAGGTAAGTTAGGGTCGAACCCACAGGGAAACAGAATCAATTGTAAGAGCAAGTATTATTACCCAAAAGTAACCAATTCAAGGGGGAGTTTTGTGTGTAGGCGATAATGACAGAACAAGTTGCAATAAGAGGTTGCGAATATATGATGGAAAAGTATCACACCAGGTAATTATCCGCACAACAATTGAGATGGTTCATCATCGCATTCTATGAGTCTCAAGTTCTAATGTCCAGTAATTGTTCTCAATTCAGATCGTGTAATAGCTTTTAGTCCTACCAGTCCTAAAAGCACTTATCACCAAATTACAAGGGAAAACCTTCATCGAATAATAAAGCGATAGCATTCAAACATGAATTATAATGAGACACAAGCGATTCTAACAACCCGTTAAAATAGCCTGTAATCGAATCTCCTTCACAATCTACCACAAGCAACCTGCGTATGACGATTGGGTTTGCTACAATGAATCTACAATCCCAAACCTGGAATTGGAAACCCTAGCAATATGACTAGTATCGATAAACCTAGGTGATCAATCCAGATTAACCAATAATAAGCAATCAAGCAATAAGCTCAGGAGATCGAAACAATTAACAAAGGGCGAACAAGAGTAGAATACTCACAACCAAATCAATCGAAGGCTTCAAAGAACCAAGTGCAACAACGGAGAGTTAGTTCTCCATAGGGTTTGTGAGATTAAGAAAAGGAAACTACGTCTCTGGAAAATAACCTAATAATCTCTAAAAACTTCCGTTCGGAAATAATATATATCCTACTTAAAGGGTTTAAAATCCCGTAAAAATATAATATTAAAACTAATAAGATCGGGAAAAATCGGATAAGAATCCGTCTCCAGGGACTGACGCGGGCGCGTCAGTAGCAGCGCGGGCGCGCCAGTGTCTCATCTTGCTACTTCCATCTGGTGCATCGACGCGGGCACTTCCTCCTAGCGGCGTGGGCACGCCAGTTGCAGCGTGGGCGCGCCAGTTGCAGCGCGGCCGCGCCAAGGTCACCAGCTTCCAGCTGCTTCCGAACTTCTTCACTTCAACTCTTCTGTAACTTGCATGATCCTATGATTTCTTCAACTTCTTCAACAGGTTCTGAATCACCAAGTTCATACAAATATCTCTCACAATGACATGTAAATGATGACAAAAACTACTAAATGCGCTATAGAATATATCGCATGTCAATGGGAGTCGGGAAGGACAGGGGCAAGAGGGGTTAACCAAGGGGAAGAGGCGGCGGGCGGGCCAAAGGCGGCCGCAAGGGAGGGGTGTAAAGCTGCGGGCACAACATTTGTACATGCGGCGGGCGCCGCCAGGGAAGGGTTTAAGGCTACGGGCGCAGCATTTGTACATGCGGCGGGCGCCGCATGCCATGCTGTGGGCGCCGCACGTAGGTGACGGGAGGCTGTTTGGCGTGGTGATGGGAGGTGGATAGCGGGGTGATGAGCGGTGGTCATGGAGACGATCTGACGGGGTCGGAAGACACCGGAGACGCTGCGGGTGTGTGGTCTGGTGGTGGGCGGTGGTGGTGGTGGTGGTGTTGGGGGAGAAGCAGAAGCACGGGGAGAGCTCTAGGGAAAAAGGAAGTGAGGGAATGGTGACTCAGACTCTGACGGAGACACAGGGGGTGTGGGAGACGCAAAGGGAAATCGCGACTCATCAAAGGTGACATGACGTGAGAGAATGATCTTGTGGGTCTTGATATCGAGGCAAATGTAACCGCGATGATCAGACGGATAGCCTAGGAAGACACATAGAGTGGAGCGCGGGTAAAGCTTGTGCGGGGCTGTGGAGGACTGGTTTGGGAAACACAAGCACCCGAAGGTGCGAAGGTGATCATACCTAGGCTCGGCGTAATAGAGTGTCTGAGCTGGCGAGCGATGGTGTAGGGTAGTGGAAGGGAGAATGTTTAGGAGATAACATGTGGTGGATAAGGCGTGAGGAATAGGGAAGGGGAATAGATGCGTGGAAGAGGAGAGAGCGCATCATAGGGGCAAGACAAGCGATAGGAGATCCCATTCTGCTGAGAAGTATAGGGGCAAGACAAGCGATAGGAGATCCCATTTGCGGCAAAGAAGGAGTGAAAGTCTTTGTTCTCAAATTCACGGCCATTGTCACATTGGAAACATTTGATGGACATGTGAAACTGTGTTTTGATGTAGGTATGGAATCTGGAAAAGATAGGAAACACTTGGGACTTGAAATGCAACGGGAAGACCCATAAGTAATGAGTGTAATCATCAAGAAACAAGAGGTAATACTTGTGACCCTCCTTGCTAGGCACGGGAGAGGTCCAAATGTCGCTGTGAATGATATCAAAGGGAGCAAGGGTAGAGGTCAAAGACCGTTGGAACGGCAGTCCGGCATGTTTGCCTAGTTGGCAGGAAGAGCATAAACCAGAGCATGGGTCTTTAGGACAGGTGACAAGGCTCTGAGAACGGAGGACATCTAGAACGACAGCACTTGGATGGCCCAGACGTGCATTCCACAGGCTGGACGACGATGCCGAGAGGGCGACCGGGCACGACTGACTGGACGCGGGTGGTGGTGTGACAGGGTAGAGTTCCCCGGTGCTGTTACATCTCATGCGAGAAACCCCCGTAGTAAGATCGTTCACAGAGAAACCATAGGGATCGAACGTAAGGGAAACGTTGTTGTCAGTAGTGAACCGACGGACAGAGATAAGGTTTTGACAATCTTTGGGGCAATAAGGACATTGTTGAGGTGTAGTGGGTGGGTTGGGGTCTGTAATTTGGCGTGGCCAATTCCCGGAGTAGCAAGACGACCACCATTTCCGACGATAATAGAGTGGGCAGGGCCCTTAAAAGAAATAGATGAGAGGTTACCTGAGGAGTTCGTCATGTGGGAGGTGGCACCAGTGTCCATGTACCAAGAAGAGTCTGAAGATGTCGGCTGCGTAGAGGAGAAGGCGTGATGCAGAGCTGGCGGAACATAGCCTGGGTCAGGCGATGTCAGAGAGACCTGAGGACCGGCATGTCGAGGGGGAGAGTACCGATGCTTTTTTTTTCCACCTAAGTTCATAAATAATCAACTCAGGGCCAGAAACGAAAAATAGTAAAACACAAGACCTGTTTGCAATAACTTCAAAAGAGATTACAAAAACAAATTAAAAAAATGAAGCTTTCTTCTTCGTTGGAACTGGCTGAGGCGGAGAGGAGACGGCGAGGGCGCCGGGGTGACGGTGCGGCAGTCGGCGGTCTCCAGGGTGGTCTCGACCTGGGCGGTGGTTGGCGACGATCGGAGGGAAAGCAGCGGCGATCGGAGGCAAGCGGCGGGGCTCGGTCTTGGCTAGTGGCAACAATCGAAGACGAAAGGAGGCTGTGGTGGCTCGTGGCACACGTCGTCGGCGGCTGTGCAGGGGAGATGCGGGATGTCGGCGGTGCTGGTCAGCGAGGCTACTCACGGCGGAAGGCGAATTGGGAGGTGGTGCGATGTGGAATTGAATTTGATGCGGAGAGAAGCGAGGAAGAAGAAGTAGACGGCGGTAGGTTGCCGGTAAGAGAAAGGGGAGGCGGGAGGATCAGATTAGGATTCCATGAGGAAGAAAAGGCTCTGATACCATATGCGCTAATAGCCTAGCACATAAGCCGATCCGAGTTCCATTCTAAAACCAATTGGCAATAGAAGGAGTAGCCCACCGACTCATATACTAGAGCTTGATATGTTCAACTTTCCGATGTGGGACACATTTGGTCTCATTCACATTGGGTAACCCAGACTAGGATCGACACGGGCCGTTAGGCTAACCGCTCTGATACCATGTAGAGTGATAGAATTGATGTAAAGTCCTCCTTGAGGATTTCCATTCATTGATATAACATATATATAGGTTACAAAGGTATTGGGCCTTAATGTGCTTTTAGCCCACTATACAATATGAGACCTATGTAATCTATCAACAAGTAGTGAACAGGGGCGACTACGGACAGCCGGCGTCGGTGTCCCGTCTCTAATTACCGACGCCGAAGCGAGGTTGAGTGGTGGCAGAGCTCTATAGAAGGAGAACGAGAATGATGAAAGGAGGGAGGCTGGAAGGGGAAGGTGAGGGTGCGTCCGTAGGAGGCTGTTGGCGTTGCCGAGTCACCCTCGCTTGGGCTGATTCCATGGTTGTTGATCTCCATTGATAGGGCTTCAATTTGTTGAAGGCACTATTGAAATGGTATGATGGAGATATAATCAAAAGCTGGTAGCATGTTCAATAATACTCCGTATTAAACGCTACTGTAATGTTAAGTGCATGATACAACTTTATAAACTTAAAAAAAAATTGAATATATTACAAATTTCTCCTCTTGAATTGCATCCATTTTTCATTCATTTCTTATTACATTAACTTTGAAAAAAAAATGAATTTTTGTTTGAGAATGAACGAATATATTGAAATGAATATAATATCATTCAATTACTACACAATTTTATAATATCATCCAATTACTAAACAATTTTATAATAATGGTTCAGTACGTTATGTAGAAATTGGTTCACTGGATGTGGTTCATATGATTTGGTTAAGATTTTATCACTGAGTGTGATTCACATGATTTGGTTCACTAGGTGTGGTTCACAGGATTTGGTTCACTGGGTGTGGTTAACTTGGTGTGGTTCACAGGATTTGTCGATCACTCTACACTAACCCCGTATGTAATTTGTAATACAAATTTGTAATTTCAATTAGATTTTTTGGAGATAATTATGGGCTATCAATATTCCAATTGGTAACATAGTTGATAAGTCACATTTAGGTAGTGTTAATATAGGCATTTAGATCTGTTTAGGTAGGGTAAAATGCATGAGTTTAGAGTAGTTTTTCTGTTTTCCTTATGTTTCAATTAGAGTCGGAATCTACAAGTTTTATCCATGATTTCAGGTGATTGTGGAAAGGTGGAGCTAAGCTCGAGCCAATGCTCAAAGATTTGACGAAAATAGAAGAGCTTGAGAGCCGAGGAGAGGAGCTAATCATGAAGAATTGATTGGAGCTGTCCAAGCTGGCGACGCTGCACTAAAATGAGTCGTTTGAATGCTGTATTTATCGGATTGGGGCGTACATATACTTGTTGGAAAGAGGATTCGAAGACCTACAACTTTTGTGTTTACGACTTTTCCAAATTCAGTCTTGAGAACAGAGAAAACGGGACTTCAATATGGCTGTTGAATAGTACTCGGGTGGAGCAAGAAGAACTTGGCCGAGCTATTTGTGTTCCACCCAAGTTATTTGGAGAAGTGCATTCTGGTTTGTGGGCCACATGCTTGGTCAGGTTTTAGGTGTAGTTTAGTAAAGATTTATGATTATTAGTAGTATGAATAATATTATCATGAGGTTAGAAAAGAGAACAATTAGGGTTTGGTACGTAGCTTTAGGGAGGCTTCTTGTGATTTCTTTTTCAACCATGAACAACTAAACTCCTTTGCTTGGGGAGATTAATCAAAGCTTCAGGTTTGCAATTTCATTGTGAGATTTCTAATTCTTTATACCCCTCTCTGAATATCATTGATTCTCTTCGTCGAATGTTTAGGGTTTTCGTGAATTTTCATTACCCTGATCAACTGATGCTGGTTCATGATAATTTATAGCTAGATATAGGTAATTACTGGTTGAGGTATCTATATCCTTGAGTAGCAAAGCATAAATCTCTGAAACTGGTTGATTTAGGGATTTGTATAGAGAATTGATTTGCAATTGATGCAATAACTGGTTGTGCGTGTCGATTGTATTTTTTGATTTCCTTTAAGCTTAATCGATTATTGAATTGAATCTTGATAGTTTCAAGATTGTTTGATAATTAGGGTTTTCAGGGTCTGGTTGTCCTGTTAACTAGATTTGATAAGGAATTGGATTCAAAAGACCTAGTCTTTCCACAACAAAGTATTCAAGAGGAAGTTATCTATTGGATTTCGATGATCAAGTAATAAAACCTGAGTGCTGAGATTGATTGACCTGAGCTATTCTCTCATATTCATTCATTCAATCTGTTTTATTTTATTGTTTTGCTTACTTTTGCACTCTTAGTTAGTTTAAACCATCACAATCCCCCCTCTTTGTTTCTTGTTCTTGTTGACACGCTCTAACTTTCATACAAATCTTTGACTCTATGTGAGATCGACCCGTACTTGCCAAACTACATTAGTTAGGTTAGTCGGATTTATTTGATAGGATTTAAGGTGACTGAAAATCCCCTGTCAAATTTGGCGCCGTTGCCGGGGAGTCCCGTACCATCAGCCTCCGATCCCGAGCACACCTGGTTCTCTCCCGAGCATCTTCCGGCCTCGCTCCTAGAAGCAGCGTGCCGCCTCTCCACCGAAAGCATCCAGCAGTCTGTCCGAGCCTCACACCCTCCTCTCGAGCATCGAGCACATCCACCAGGCCACGCCGCCGACTACCAGCAGCCTCCAGTCAACCATCTCTGTCCTTCTCTCCTCCGTTGGGTTGTTGAGGTGAGTTTTCAAAAATCCCCAATTTCTAGGTTTTATCAAATTGAATAAATTTGTGTAATTTAGGGGTTGTTTGGGTGAGATTACAACTTATTTGTGTTAAATTTGTTGCTAGAGGAGGATTGATTGAGAAATTTGGACTTGTGACTTGATATGCGAACTTGATTGGAGAAATTTGTTATTGGAGAGTGATTGAACTAGGACTTGGCTTGAATTTGTAGTTTGGGATGCCAAATTGGGTGAATTAGGAATTTGTTGATAGAGAAATTTGGGGGTGAATTAGATTGATTGAGGTTTCTGATTTGGATTTGAGATTTTTTATGCTTAATTGTTAAATTGCAAATTTGGAAATTATGGAGTCTTGAGCATTTGAATTGATCTTGCTTTTTGATATTGAACTTGATAAGAGTTTCTTGATCTTAGTTTTGATCAATTTATGCTTAATTGTTATTGATTTGCAAATTATTGATGTTTGTGTTTTTGTTGTGTGTTATTGTAAGTGGTTTAACACCATCGATTGTTATTGTGAGTTGTCCTTGCCAGGACAACAAATATTATCTTGTTGGTGTTGCCTTGTCTCTTGTTTGTAGAGATTAGGTTGTAGTGTCTCTTTGAGGTCGAGACGAGAAAGAACAATGGCTCATCACACTCATGTGCTTGAATTCATCACCTCCGCTTGATATGTAGATGACTCTGTAAGTGTTTTCTTCCTTTCTCATTTATTTTTCACATTGAGGACAATGTGTAAATTAAGTGTGGGGGAGGGAACATTTACTCGTTTGCATTTAGGTTGCATTGTATATATTTCTTTCTTGTTTTTGCATTTCATGGTTATTATTCTTAGTTGTGTATATTATAAAAAAAAAGAAAAAAAAACTGAAAAATCATATAAAAAGAAAAAAATTAGCATGCATGACATTCTAGATTTAGGATCTATCAAATAACCCCATCTGTACCACTTGTCTTCTATTTTCTTCTTAATCTAATTATAAGTCCCATGATACGCTTGAATTATTGATATATCCTTGTCAAGTTTGTTTGATCTATTGGAGCATGCAATAATGGATTGATTGAGCATGTATAACTCTTAGATTTTAGGTTGCATTGAAATCCAACAAGAATTTACCTTGTGACGTGTGAGATTATCTTGGCCTTATTGGGACTATGCTTTATTGATGTCCTTTTGCTTCTTCTTCTTGTGTGTGATACTCTCCAATGTGACTACCTCTGAGAATTGAGATTGATATCTATTTCAATGCCATATATTTTGATTATTGCTTGCGATTTTCATGTGATTGAGACAATTTTTTGTTAGCCATATCTTACTCTATATCCACCTTACATAGTATCCTCGGCTTGAAGCCAAATTTGAGCCTTTTAGCCCATTTTGTTAGCTCCACAAAATGTCTTTTTAGCCTATTATGGTCTTACCCTATCCGGGAAATAGGGAGAAGATTGGTGAAAATGTGTATTAGTGGAGTATTTTGAGCATTTGGAAATTATGTATGGGTGATGTATTATTTTTGAGCTTCATATGGATGATTATTGTGCTTAATACTTGGGGCCTAAGGAGGATAAAATTCACTTAGGAGTAAAAGTCGAGGAAAAATCATAAAAGGAAAAAAAATCAAGAAAAGAGAAGAAGAAAAATCATTGAAAAATCAAGAGAGAAAAGAATTAACAAAGTGTGAGAAGGTTAACAAGAGTTGTGCTTAAGTTTTTATTTGTGGATGAAGTTAAAGTTTGAATTCTTTTGGTTGAAGAAATGTTTGGTTTTGAGTGTTTTTCCGGTTGTAGTTGAGATCTCTTTTTCCCGAATTTTTAGCACCACAAAGCCTAAATCTTTTCATACCTTGATTTTATTACCAAGCCCCATTACAACCCTTGCAAGACCTCATGATGATTATTTCATGTAATGTCACTCACGGTGGAGATTGTGATGTGGATTTCAATTTTCATGGAGCTTAGTTGCATTGGATTGAGTTTGAGCGGAATTGACTTAGCCTAAACACAAGAGCGATGAGTGAAACACTTAATGTACCCGGTGAGGTTGGATTGAAATGTGCCTAAGCCTTTGAGTTGCTGAAATACATGTGATGATGTTGATTATTGCCATGTGCTTCCTATTTGGTTTGGATTGTGTTTTGACGAGGTGAATGCATGAAGAGTGTATTTGTGGGATATGTGTTTGGATTGGTTTTGTTTTCTTGAGGACAAGAAAGGTTTAAGTGTGGGAGAGTTTGATAAGTCACATTTAGGTAGTGTTAATATAGGCATTTAGATGTGTTTAGGTAGGGTAAAATGCATGAGTTTAGAGTAGTTTTCATGTTTTCATTATGTTTCAATTAGAGTCGGAATCTACAAGTTGTATGCATGATTTTAGGTGATTGTGGAAAGGTGGAGCTAAGCTCGAGCCAATGCTCAAAGATTTGGCGAAAATAGAAGAGCACAAGAGCCGAGGAGAGGAGCTAATCATGAAGAATTGATTGGAGCTGTCCAAGCTGGTGACGCTGCACTAAAATGAGTCGTTTGAATGCTGTATTTATCGTATTGTGGCGTACTTATACTTGTTGGAAAGAGGATTCGAAAACCTACAACTTTTGTGCTTACGACTTTTCCAAATTCAACCTTGAGAACAGAGAAAACGGGACTTCAATATGGCTGTTGAATACTACTCGGGTGGAGCAAGAAGAACTTGGCCGAGTTATTTGTGTTCCACCCAAGTTATTTGGCGAAGTGCATTCTGGTTTGTGGGCCACATGCTTGGGCCGGTTTTAGGTGAATTTTAGTAAAGTTTATGATTATTAGTAGTATGAATAATATTATCATGAGGTTAGAAAAGAGAACAATTAGGGTTTGGTACGTAGCTTTAGGGAGGCTTCTTGTGATTTCTTTTTCAACCATGAACAACTAAACTCCTTTGCTTGGGAAGATTAATCGAAGCTTCAGGTTTGTAATTTCATTGTGAGATTTCTAATTCTTTATACCCCTCTCTGAATATCATTGATTCTCTTCGTCGAATGTTTAGGGTTTTCGTGAATTTTCATTACCCTGATCAACTGATGCTGGTTCATGATAATCTATAGCTAGATATAGGTAATTACTGGTTGAGTTATCTATATGCTTGAGTAGCAAAGCATAAATCTCTGAAACTGGTTGATTTAGGAATTTGTATAGAGAATTGATTTGCAATTGATGCAATAACTGGTTGTGCGCGTCGATTGTCTTGGTTGATTTCCTTTAAGCTTAATCGATTATTTAATTGAATCTTGATGGTTTCAAGATTATTTGATAATTAGGGTTTTCAGGGTCTGGTTGTCCTGTTAACTAGATTTGATAAGGAATTGGATTTAAAAGACCTAGTCTTTCCATAACAAAGTATTCAAGAGGAAGTTATCTATTGGATTTCGATGATCAGTGAATAAAACCTGAGTGCTGAGATTGATTGACTTGAGCTATTCTCTCATATTCATTCATTCAATCTGTTTTATTTTATTGTTTTGCTTACTTTTGCATTCTTAGTTAGTTTAAACCATCACAATCCCCCCTTTTTGTTTCTTTTTCTTGTTGACACGCTCTAACTTGCATACAAATCGTTGACTCTCTGTGGGATCGACCCGTACTTGCCAAACTACATTAGTTAGGTTAGTCGGATTTATTTGATAGGATTTAAGGCAACTGAAAATCCCCTATCAATAGTGTATGTAATTTGTAATAGGGATTTTGGATTTTGGATTTGTAACCAAGTGATTCAAGGTTTTATATCAAGTGGTTTAGGGGTTTAATACCAAGTGAGTCAAGGGGTTTTATAACAAATGGTTCAGAGTTTTAGTACGAAGTGGTTCAGAATTTTTAATGTCTAGTTGTTCAGGGTTTGAAACCAAGTGGTTCAGGGGTTTAATACCAAGTGGTTTAGGATTTTTATACCAAATGGTTCAGGGTTTTAAATTAAAAAGGAGTGGTTTATCAAATAAAGAGTATTAGTTCATCAAATAAATAGTATTGGTTTACGAAACATTTTATTTTAAAAGTAAATAAATAAATAACTAAAAATAAACAATAAAAGAATAATGAAAATCTTGTAAACCAAGTAGTTCAGAGGTTTAAACCAAGTGGTTCAGAATTTTAATACCTAGTGAATCACTACAAATAAAATGGTTGAACCACTGTGAATAAAATTGCTGAACCAATGTGAATAAAATTGCTGAACCACTGTGAATAAAATTGCTGAACCAATGTGAATAAAATTGCTGAACCACTGTGAATAAAATTGCTGAACCAAGGTGAATAAAATTGTTGAACCACTGTGAATAAAATTGCTGAACCACCTTTTGTCAATTTTTTTTTCAACAAAACATATACAAAGTGGGTGTCTATGTGTAGATAAAATTAAATTGCACCCAAATATATATTTTTTAACAAGTGAAAATTCCAAAAAATGATTTTTAAAAGTTCATGTAAACACTTTTACATGTCTCCATAGCTTTTCTAATTGACGCTTGCAATTAATTAGTGTTTATATGTGAGAGTGGGGGTGTTACTAATTAATTTGGGTGAGTGTTACTAATTAATTGAGAAGTTGTGCGTGCCTCGTAATTTTAATTCACTTTTGGACACATGGACCAATCAAATTGCTTCTTTCATTCTCACTTTTAGAGTTATATATATATATAGGGAATGGATCAATTGTCCACACCCCTTAGGGTGTACTTTTTTTTTTATCTAAATTAGTATGGGGCCCGTGCACAAACTAGCCACATCGGAGCCACCCTCTTTAAGAAGATGCGTGTGCTACAGACGTGTGTTATCTTCCTCCCTCCAGAGTTTCAGGCGATGCCTCTTCCCCGTTTATCACCGCCGCCTCTGCCCTCTCCTTCTCCCATCAATCGTTCCTCAGACTTCCTCGCCATCGCCGCCTCTCCCCTCTCTGTCAAGCACCGGCTCTTCTGCTCGCTCCACTCGCCTTCAACACCATCACCGTATTCAGCGTCTGCTCTCCACCGTCGATAATGCTCCACCCCACTCACCGCCCAGATCTCCTTCGTGTGGATCCAAGGAGAACGAATGGCGATTCGTGGAGCGACCGACGACTAGTGGTAACAAGCGATGACGACTTTGGGCGATTCATGGAGAACGACCGGCGATGGGCAATCTACTTCACTCCTCCAAGGAGGACGACTGGCGATTCATGGGCAAACGACGACAGCGAAGGCTGGCGAAAGCAAGCTCGACGACGCCTGTGGAATTGAATCCAGATGAAAAGGTCGACGACGATTTTGGGCTATCAGCAGCGGCGATTCGGGAGGCCGACGACTAGAATGGTGGGCGGATGTGGCGGTGCCGGCTATCGGGAACAGTGTCTGTGGAGGCGATTTGGATCTCGTGTTGCATCAATTGAATTGGACGTTGCCAGCGATTGGCAATGGAGATTTCGGTGGTTTCGGTTTGGGTTAGGGTCGGCGAAATCGGTTGGTTGGTTAGGGTTTTCGAGATGCATAATTTGATTTATTTTTCGTCGATTATTTAGACGAATGTGTCGAATTTTGGTTACCAGTGGTAATAAGTTGATAAATTATTCGATGAAATCTAATTAATTATTCGTCAGAATATGGAGTCTTCGGTTTGGTAAACAACATAAAACAAAACATTATTCGGTGATATGTGATACATTATTCGGTTAAATATGAAATATTATTATTATAAATTATAAGTATTATTTAGGGATTTGAAGCTTCTAACATTATTCGGTAGAATAAGACAAATTATTCTGTAGAATTGATAAATTTTGACTTCAACAAGATGGAAAAAAATGTAATATTATTCGGTAGTATGTGAAACATTATTCGGTGAAATTGTCAAATTTGTAAAACGAAATTAACCAAGCGAGTTTTAAAAAACATTTATTCCTAAAAAAAGCATTTTTTCCACAAATATTTTATATGTTTAAAGAAAAAAGGAAAACAAAAAATAAAGAGCAAAGATGGGGTGGGGGTGGGGTGTTATTAGTACAGTACACGCGCATAGTTTGGGTGGGGAAGCTTCTTTTTCAACAGTGGACCTCACAAGTGATTAAAGGAAAATAAAAAATTCCTTTTAATCGTGGTCATCCATTTCACCTCTTTTAACGACATAGATTTGTGCACAAGTTACACTATAAGGGGTGTGCACTCTGGAACCACACCATATATATATATATATATATATATATATATATATATATATATATATATATATATATATATATATATATATATATATATATATATATATTAATGGTCTAAATATCGCTTATCGGAGTCTTATCGGTTGGAGGTAAAAAGGATATATCGGAGATATATCGAGATATATCGGATTTATCAGATTCGCTAATTTTTAACCATAAATATTATATTCATCCTTCAAATTTTAAAAATACACATAAAAAATAATATTTAAATTGTAATTCATTTTAAATAACCTCTTTACGAAACTCAAAGAACCCCTCAAATTGGGAGTTTGAAACCATTTGTTCAATGTATGCAAAAGACATTCACTCATTCAACTCTCAAATTAAACAGTGTATCACCAATTAAATAGACAGTACATAGGCTCCAAATTCTTTGAACGATTGAAGCAGCTTGACGCAGCACTTCATATTCCAGACTTACCTTGTACTTCCAAGGGACTAATTACCGAGGGATAGAGTGTAGGCTGATAGCTATCAAGCAGAGGCGGCCGGCGAAGATCATGGGCGACCGAAGAAGAAGCAGGGACGGCCGGAGAAGACTGAATCGTTGAGCGGCTAAGGCGGTCACCGACCGGAGATGAAGTACGTAGCTTTTGTGTGTATATATATAGTGTTCTAAATATCGGATATATCGGCCGATATATCGGCGATATATCAGGGATATTTAGAATCCGCTACGATATCGGTGTATCGGTTGAAAATATCGGTCAACGCCTTTTATTGGGTCAACAACCGATATATCGGGTTGACCGATATATCAATTGTCCAAAAACACGTCGTTTTGATTTCAATTTTTACCCTTTTTTTTTGGGAAAAATAAAAAAAATGGCTGAGAAGCCCAAATATCTCAATTCTATTAATTCGACCCAAACCTAGGGGCTAGGGCTTGCGACTTGCGAGAGGCGAATCAACGACTCTGGCCGCCCCTGCTAGAGGGTAGATCATATGTACTCTGCCCTTAACGTGTATCATGTGAACAAATTTGGGGCGTCGATTAAGATGAAATGGAGGGTTGAAATTAATAATAGATAATTTATTATTTTAATTAAAAATTCAAAAAAGGACACGCTCTTCTCATCTTGTGCGCGTGTAATCAACACACCATAATTATCTTCCTTAATTAAAATAAAATAAAATAAAATAAAGGATGTATATATATAAAGATAAAGAGAGCGTATCAACCTATTTTCTGAAACCCTACCTATATCGCTTCCATTCAATTTTGGAGGAGAGGAAGATCATCAGGTAAAGGGAAATCGGACGCCGATGTCGGCTCTTTGGAGTAGTTTGTTCGATCAACAACAACTTAACTCTGGGGATAGAAGATAGGGGGAGATGTGGACGCCGATGAATGTAACCCCCCACTAGAGGCTATTTCATCGATCGACACCAGCAACTCCAAATCGAAGATTTCCTTCGTCCCACCATCGCATCTTCAGATTGAGGCAGAAGTCGAAGGAGAAGGCTATGGTGGCCGACGAAGGCGGCGACGGGGCAGGCGAAGGTGGAAGAGGGGCACTTCGTCCCTCGTACCATCGCATCTTCATATTGAGGAGGAAGTCGAAGAAGATGGCTATGGTGGCCGGCGAAGGCGGCGACGAGGATGAGCAGGGAATCATCTACGAGGAGAGGCAAAGGCTGTCGCGATGCCGGCGGCAACTCCGTGGTCCAACAGGTATCTCTGGCTATGGCGGCTCTTTGGTATTCGGTGGTTAGGGTTTGTGGACAATCTCGAATTAGGTTTTGTTCTTGATTTTACAGATTTGGTTTATTGGATTTATGATTTTTAGCTGTGATTCCTCGGTCAGGTTTTGATTGCTCTGATCTTGATTTTGATTTTACAGATTAGGTTTTTCTCTTTTTGATTATTCATCGGTCAAGTCCTAAAGAAAATGAGTTTTTTTGTGCTTAATTAAATTGGATTTTTCGAGCACCAGAGATGTATCAATTTTGTTGATATATTGTTTTTGCATTCCAGTTTGTTAAGGACATATCGAATGTATCGATACTATCGAATAATCATGTGATATAAACGAATAATCCAGTGATATCATCGAATAATTTTTAGTTATTTATTAAAATGACATAAGTAACGGAACCATTGAATAATCAAACGATACCATCGACTAATCGAGCAATACCATCGAATAATCAAACGATACCATCGAATAATTTTTTATAAATAATTTAGGGCATTTTCAGGGTGCTAGCCAATAAGAATAATCCATCGATACTATTGCATAATCCATTAATACGATCAAATAATCCAGTGATATTATCGAATAATTCGAAGAAAAAAATAACCACCCATCATGTGGCAAGTGGATAATCCAGTTATATTATCGAATAATTCGAAGAAAAAAATAACCACCCATCACGTGGCAAGTGGATAATCCAGTGATATCAGGACATATCGAATGTATCGATACTATCGAATAATCATGTAATATAAACGAATAATCCAGTGATATCATCGAATAATTTTTAGTTATTTATTAAAATGACATAAGTAACGGAACCATTGAATAATCAAACGATATCATCGACTAATCGAGCAATACCATCGAATAATCAAACGATACCATCGAATAATTTTTTATAAATAATTTAGGGCATTTTCAGGGTGCTAGCCAATAAGAATAATCCATCGATACTATTGCATAATCCATTAATATGATCAAATAATCCAGTGATATTATCGAATAATTCGAAGAAAAAAATAACCACCCATCATGTGGCAAGTGGATACGATCGCATAATTCGTCCATACGATCACATAATCCGTCGATACGATCACATAATCCGTCGATACGATCGAATAATCCAGATATAACATCAAATAATTTCAAAAGAGTGCATCACACACGCTCCCAATTCAGCAAGTGGACTAAAAAAAAACGTGGGTCCCACTGATTTTGAATAAAAAAAAAGCTAAAATTGCCTTTTAATCTCATCCATTCATTTCATATATTCAACGGTCCAGATGTGTTCACGTTATACACAATAAGTCTTGATTACCCCTGAACCATCCTCTCTATATATATAGAGAGAGAAAGTACCAGTTAAGAGCATGGATTTGATCATGTACAAATTGGCATCACTGGAAACTCATAGTTTCATATACAAAATTTGGCCTCGTTTTGGATAATTGAGCTCTTTAACTGAAATACATTGCGCGTCGATATATAAGTATTTAACCATTCCTATATATTGAGGCAAATGATTTTCCATTTATTCAGTCACTTGTTTCAAGTCTGATGACATAATCATATATATGAACTCTGGAAGCCAAGTGCACAACTACAAACCGCGCATATAACAGAAATATTCAATTGAGTCACGATCAGATGGATGCAACCTCATAAATCTGAAGATCGATTATTACTCTCTCACTTGTGAATGAAAGATACCAACTTCTGAAGCAAATCGTTAGATGCCGCGCAGTCGGGTTTGAAGATGTGGAAGACGTGCTCGTCGTCTAATACTTGGACCAGCTCCGCCTCTCCTTGGAAACCATTCCTCTTGAGCCCATCCACGTACCACTTCCCCCTCTCCCTCAGCTCGTCCTTCTCCGCCGACACCACCAGCACCCTCCCGCCTCTCCTTGGAAATTTTTTTGATATATATATATATATATTTGATAATGCATATTTTATATGGTCATTTATAGGTGGTCTTAGGTGCATTAAGTATTCATATTGCATGTTTAATAAGTTTATTCATATTCTTGATCATTTGGTATTCGAACTTCGGAATCTACGGTTTTTAGTGTTTATTTGTAGATCTTATGATCCTACCTAAAAAGGTGGAGAAAGCTTGAAGCGGATGGACAAAGGAGAGCTAAGGAACGAGGGCGAAAATGGAGAACAGGGAGAAATCCCATTTTTAAGGTTCTGAGAAGTTGGAATTAGCTTCTAAAGTCTTCATGAGAATCGTAGTGCTTGAAAAGAGCTTTCCAGCGCATATTTATATGCGTCAATCGGACAAAAGATGACTCCATAAACTGCGTTACAAGTTTAGTCTCTCGAAGCTGTCAAGCTGTAAAGAGCGGCGCCCGCCGCTCTCGTTAGTTTCGGATTTGCGATACGCGGCGCAATATATCTTTATGAGAACTTTTATCTAAACTTATTCTAGGTTTTTGGCTGGCATCTTTGGCTATATATAAGACATATTTTGCAGTAGGTTTCAATCATCTAATTCATTCAATTATTGACTAACTCTAAGAGAGATGAGAGATTTGAAGTTGAGAGATTCAAGGTACGTCATGAATACCTAGGATTCACGTGGTTTTTTATTCAATTCAAGACTTGGTTGGTTGAATCGTGTGACCTGATTTCTATATTATTCCCATGTTTATTTCATTGTCCTTGTGCTGATTTATGTTGTTAGTTTTACTTTGATTCGCATCTTTGTAGAATTGCATCATGCTAGGGTTTCAATTGATTCGGGAGAATAAATAGACCTTTTTATAGCAAGCAAGATTGAGTGATTTCGCAAGGATGATCTTGATTGTGTAGGGTAATGACAGTTTGGGCGACCTTTCTGCCAATAAGGATTGTCATCTCCGCGAGGAATGTCAATCCATATAAACCAAAGTCGGAATAATAATTTGAGATTGAATAATTGGGAATTGAGTCAAGGATCGAGTATCACCAACCATTGTTGCGAATTGTTGATGAAAACACTCTTCTTCTATCTTTTATTCGCTCTTACTAACATTCATCATATTTCATCTATATCTCTTATTGCCTATTTACATTCGCATCTTCTCTTTATTTGTAAATTGATAAATACACATTGCATTGAAATACTTGTTTCTCTGTGTGTTCGACCTTTTACTTATCCGCTATACTAGTTTACTAGTTAGTTTGTTAGTTTGGATTATTTTACTTTTGGCGTGGTGAAAACTTAACGACATTCCTCCCACCAATATTTTAAAAAAAAAATTGGACTACAGTTATTTTCATTGACAAACCCACCCAAAAGGGTAAACTAAATCCCGAAAGGGCTTGATCAAAATCCCGAAAAGGCTCCAATAAAATCCCAAAAGGGTGTTTAGGTGCTTGTTTCTTAGGTTGGTTTTGGTAGCTCTTTTGGTTGGTCTCGGTGACCCTTTTCTTAGTTGGGGCTCTGGCGTCTTGGAGTCGGGTCTGGCTAGGGTCAAGGTGGTGTGTATCGAGGCGTCTCCGTGATCCGGAAAATTCCTTGGAGGTTCGTCTTCACTGCCCACAGTGTCTCCTGATGTACCATTGGCCAGCGGTGTCGCAGTTTGGTGGCGCTTGACTTCGTTTCGTAGTCTATGTTGTCCCCAATGTGTTTGGTTTAGGTTTGCTAGGTTTTTCGGAATTGTTTGCTTATAACTGCCTAGTTTGCACCTTCTGGTTTTCTCATTGTATGATTGACGGTTCGTCGTCTTGACATGTGTGATAATTTATTTAATTCAGTTAAAAATCCGGTTTGATAATTAGGGTTAATTAGGTTCTTGATTACCTGATTAGTATGCATCCCTCAAGACTCGCAGATTGAAAGTTGTTTAGGGTAGGGGTGTTATTCGAGTCGAACGAGCCGAGTACTAAGGTGCTCATGTTTGGCTCGTTTAAAATCGAGCCAAGCTCGAGCTCGAGCCTGATTTTTTATCAAGCTTAGTTTTGTGTTCATATTCGGCTCGCGAGCAACCTAGCAAGCTCGACCTTGAGCTTGTTTTGTTCGAGCCAAGCTCGTTTTGTTCGAGCCAAGCTCGTTTTGTTTGAGCCAAGCTCGAACTTGTTTTGCTCAGGCCCATTTTCGAGCTCGTTTGGCTCGTTTTGTTAAAGGGGAGCTCGAGCTTGTTTTTTTTAGGCTCGTTTATTCTTTTGCTTGTTGGGCTCGTTTTGCTTGTTGGGCTTGATTTAAGCTCGAGCTTAAGTTGAATTCGTTTGTGAATTAAACATTACATAACATGTCAATACAACCCTAAATGTTCAACTTCAACATCTGAAATGTCATTTACACAAGTAGTGAGATCTGTCAATACAACCCAAAGAGATCTTCCATTTACAATCAATTCAAAAAAATTCACAAATCGTCATTTTCACAGCACTTGTAATCTGTCCACAAGACAAAAAAACAAAATTATGGATCTATGGTACCTCAATTATGAAATGAGGGGTCTTAGAGAAAGAAAGGGGACTTGTGGTGAAATTAGGGTTTCAAAAATCAGCGAACCTGAGGTTGGTGGCAGCGACTCTGACTCAATGAGGCACTAAGGTACAACCAGCGACGCTGGCGAGATGGAATCTTTGATTGTGGTAAGTGAGAAGGGCGAGGGCCACTGGCAGGGAAGGAGACCGAATGAGTGAAGAAACTAGAAGAAGAAGAAGAAGAAGAAAAAGAAAAAGAAAAAGAAGAAGGAAATAGGTCAGGAGTGATAGATTTTACCAGTTGGAGGTGGTAACCATGGGGAGGCACTGGAGGATGGAGGCGACATGACTCGATTTGAAAGAAAGGGTTCGAACATAGAAGGGTGTGAGAAGGGCGAGAAAGACAGGAAATTGGAGCGAATAAGACGATATATTGTAGCAAACCTGAGGATGGAGGCAGCAACTCTGGCGAGGCACCAAGGGTGGAGGCGGCAACTCCAACAAGTAATTGAGGATGGAGGCGGCGGCGTTGGCGAGAGAGGATCTGTGCGCCTGAACTGAGGCTGAGAAAGGGTGAAAAAACCCTAAGGACAGGGAGGGAGTACGTTTATGTGTGGCTTTATATGGAGACAGAGAGAGGGTGAAAAAACCCTAAGGGCAAAACTGTAATTATGCAAATAAAACAAGTTGTACGAGACACGAGTAGCTCGATTAAAGCTCGAGCTCGTGACGATCTTGGGAAACCGCTCGTATTCGAATCGTTTTTAAATGTGAACGAGCTCGAGCCGAGTTTTTTCGAGTCGAGTACAAGCCGAATCCGAGCTACTCATGTTCACATAACACCCCTAGATTGGGGTGCCCATATTGTATTTTCTAACGGCTTTTATTAAAGAGGAAGACATCTCACATGGTCATGCTTGTGCTATATATTTGAAAGAATTCGGGCAAGCGAGCTCTACCCGACGGCATCCTTTCGGATGAGGTCTAAAAGACCTTAATCGTTGTGAATATCGACACCGCATGCAAAGTGGCAAAGGTGTGCAACCTTATTAGCCATTCTGTTGCCTAAACGAGGAACATAAAAGAAGGAAACTTCTTTCAAAGTCGATAAAAAGAGTTTAACATTTGACATGATTAGTTCAATTTCCCAAGGACATTTAGATTTTTGGTTGAGGTGGTTTATAATTATATTAGAGTCACCTTCAATGTGGATTTTTTCAATATGAAGTTGAGTAGCTTGTTGGATAACCAGTTTTAAAGCAAGAGCTTCCGCTTTTAGAGGAGTTTGTTTCCCAAGTTTTTGATAGCATATTTATATTGGGCGTCCTTTCCAATCCCAGATTATGGCTCCAGTCGAGCTGTCATTGTTTGTAATTGTGGATCCATCAAAGTTGAGCTTGAAAGTTCCCCTCGGGGGTATACGCCACGTAACTTTATCATACTTATTTTTCTTCTTTGGGTGGTTGGAGTTTTTTGTGTGTGAGAGGAAATGCTCTTCTAGACTACACTCTAATTGAGATGTTTTACTCCAATTCTCCATGTGAGTTTTAATAATATGTAATGAAGTATATCTAAGTGGGATAGAGACTTGTCTAAACACGTGTAAGTACCGAATGTACCAAGCTGACCACCAAGTAAAGGCAAGTTCCACCTTAGTTGCAGAAGCAAGATTGTTCCCAATGAAGGTAATGATAGGTTTTATATCTCGAGAATGAATTATCATACTGGATATTGTTGAGTTTATGCGAGAAGGAAAACGAAATAAAGACCGCACATAATGGCATTCTAACAAGAGGTAAACATCATCTTCGACCGCACAATTGCACAGGATACAAGTGGATGGAACAAGGGTCCCATGACAAGCCAGCCTAGAGGCAGTTGGGAGACCTCCCTGGCAAACCTTCCACAAAAATTTTTTAACCTTAGGTGGAATATCCAAATTCCATAACCATGAGTTATTGTCTAAGTTCATAGTGGATTGAGATGTGATGAGTTTGTATGCACTCGAAGTAGTGAACCAACCCTCTCTATCAGGTCACCAATAAAGCCTATCCTCAAAAGTGGAGACTGGAAGAGGGATGTCCAAGATCTCTTTGACAATGTCACCAAGTAGCATATTGTTAAGTTTTTCCATCCACCATATACCACCCATAATGTATTCACTAACAGTTTCCTCCATGTTCCCAAATTGAGGGCAATCTTCCCTGGACTGCAAAGATGAGGTTGTAATCCAATTATCCGTCCCAAAATTTAATAGATTTCCCATTTCCAACTGACCAAATAAGTCCCGATTTGAATTTATCAATAAGGGTTGTCAGATTGACCCATTTCCAAGAGGAGTCACCTCGTTTCTTGTATTCAAGAATGTTATCAGAGCGTAAATACTTGTGTTTAATTAAAGTAACCCAGACATTGTCTGGTTTAGCCAATATTTTCCATAATAGTTTCATTTTAAGGGCATCATTCATCTCTTTAGACTTCATGAGCCCTAAACCCTCACACTTCTTTGGTCTACACATCCTATCCCAGCTAATAAGAGGTCGATGTTGAAGATCTTTATTCTATAAGAACATCCTATTAATCTGATCAAGCTCTTTATGCATCGAAGCAAGTAATAGAAAGTTTTGCATTGTGTACAGTGGTTTAGCTAATAAATTTGTATTGATTAGGATTACGCGTTCCTGTTGTGATAACGCATTGTCACGCCATTTGCTTAGTTGTTCTTTAGATTTACAGATGATGTCTTCAAAAGTATGTTTGTTTACTCTGCCATTAATAATCCGGAAGCCTAGGTATTTTTCCAATGAGTTGTCATTTGTAATATTCAAGCAACTGCTAAGTTCAAAGATCCTGGAGTTCGAAATGCCTTTAGTAGCTTGGAAGCTTGATTTATGATAATGGACTTTTTGTCCCAAGACTTTACAGTATGAATCAATTATTCTTTTAACTCTCTGTCCTGCATCAACACTGCCCCTTGTGAAAATGATGATGTCATCAACGAAGCCTAGGAAAGGAACCCGAGGGTCATTCCTACCAAAGGAAAATCCAATAGGACTGTTATCTAAATTTGTTTCCGTCGAGCGTTTCCGAGCTAGGATTTTGAGGAGTTTGTGCAAGGGTAGAACCAATGGGATAATTGCTCTCATTGACGATCTTTACATTTCAATATTATTTGTTCATATAAACACCGTTAATGTAACATCAATAGGTATTTGTTGTTTTGTAACAACGTTTATGAGTTAACTAGATAACTTCGGCTTACCAAGATGAGGTTATTGCATAACCTCGACATATGTTGCCGAGTTTAATACATTAGCTCGGCTATATTCACCGAGGTTACGAAATTAGCTCGGAAAATTTTCTCGAGCTTTTTTTTTCAATGGCTAAGCTATTCGAAAACCATCCTGAAGTCGTCGAAAACCCTTCAAAAGAATTCACTAATCAGATCTAGCCCTTTCTTCGTACAATTCAATGACTTTATCATGTATTCGGGATTAAGGTTCAACGAATTCGATAGGTATATGAATGTCAATAGGGTTTCTGATTTCCTCTCGAACAAATTCGCAAATAGTTTCGAAAGTAGACAGACTTGTCATGCAATTTGGTGGTAACGGTCATGTCAATAGCCATTCCGACTTCTTGCCTACAGCCTCACTAAATCTTGAAACCCTTATCTACCATCCGAATTACGCTAAACCACAAATTACTGCCCAAAAATCCGCATTATTTTTTTCTTGGTCAGGATAGATAGATATAACTTACAGGGAAACTACATACTTTTTGTGTATACTTTGCAAGCATTCTTGCCAAGTTTTTTGTGTAATGCTCATTTAAGATCCATAATATAGGGAACAAGGTCTTATTTTGCAAGGATTACTGTAACGTTTTGGGATATTTTAGATGGCAAAATCTATGCATCTTCCAGATCCAGCAACACTCTTTTCTCGTCAAAATTAGAGTATATGTACAGGATGGATAAATTAAAAGAAAACGAAAAGGATTAAACCCCCCGTCTGTTTTTTGGTGGGAAAAAGTAATAATTACCCTTATGAATATAGTCCATATTTAAGTTAAGATTCATTGATCACTATTCTAATCATTTCCCTTCTTCTCCCATTTTCCATACAAATGTGTTAACCTTCTATTCCCTAATTTGGAGAGGGGTAACTAATACCTCTAGCATGGGCTAATAATCCCCCCATCCTCTCCTCCAAACTCACAAAAAATGGTAATCATATACATTTTATGTGTAAAATTTAATACCTTACCATTCCTTTCTCTAGTTATATAAACAAACGAGCCCTAAAAGGGAGCACCCAGCCAACATGAAATTCATTGAAATTCCAAATGTAAATGGAAGAAACATCTGGTAGAGGTGTTTGCCACAAAACAGATGGAATGGCCTTTGCTGGGAAACAAAGTAATAATATAACATGTTGAAAGATTTTTAGCTTTAAGCTCAAAGTGAACAAAAAGTACCACAAAACAGGTAAAACGGAACGCACTGGCAACTAAGGAGTGATCCTAAGTGGGTCACGCGGGAAGAGAGACGTCTTCCTGATGTTGTTAAGGCCACAGAAGAGCATCACAACCCGCTCTAAACCAACTCCAAATCCACCATGAGGGGGTGCACCGTACCTGTAACACCAAATCCGAGACAGATTAAACTTCATGTACGCTGCAAGAGCAACAACGAAGAATGTATATCTAGGATCTTGTCAGTCATTAAAGCACGTGCAACAATGAACAAAGAGTGCAGTTGCAAGCTGACAGCAACTGTCTTGTGATTATTTCTCTAGATTCAGATAAAATATGAAACTAATATATAGGTCAAAATCTGATCTATATAAATCAAAGAAGAGAAGGCACAATTTACCTGAAGGAGTCAATGTAAGTTGAGATTGTGTTCACTTCAATTCCACAAGCAACTGCACGCTGGGTTAAGAAATCTGGGTCATGAACACGCTGGGCTCCTGATATAATTTCCTCACCTGAACAAGCACAACATTAGTGATTACTCAAGGATGAACCACAAAGCAATAATATTCATCTCGTGCAAGTTATCCTTGCATGATAGCACAACCAACCAAACAAGAGATGGATGCTTATGTCACCGAGGGACCACTGATGAAGTATAAGATTGACCAGTAAAGGCTCTAGTTCAGATATATATAGTTCTTAACTCCTGATGAAGCAATCAGTTCAAGAAGGCTCAGTAATCCATTTACAAAAAGAGCATATTGGATGTTATTGGTTAGGGCTGGGGTTTGGGGGTTTGATTGTTAAGAACTGAGGTTAGAGCTTGATGAGAGCCTTTAAGTGAACTAAGCCATGGGAATTTACAAAAGATAAATCCAGTAAATTGATTAATGCTTCAAGTTTCAGATATTCTGAGTTACATGAAGCCAAACTTGGGCATATTGTTGAAGAATAAAGAAGAGGGCAACAGACAATAAAGAGACGTAGAAAGGAGCACACCAAAGGTATGGAAAAGAATGGACTTCATCAAGATACGCAAAAAGAGGCAGATGCCCACACGAGATAGGAAATACTGCTTACCTCGGATGAAGACATCAAATGAATTACTGTACAAATTGTTATCATAGCAAGGCATGGTATAGAAAGGCCTAACAGCCAGTGGATAACGATGAAGTATGTAAAACTCTGTGCCGTACCTACATTTTTAATAAAAATGCAAGAGCTGAGCTAGAAAATTAAGAAGCATAAAGAGACGAAAAAGAAAGGAATATAGTAATGTGTATAAATGAGGTTTCCAGAGTGAATTAAAAAAATAAGTATAAACAACATCTTCAAAGAGACCCATACTTCTCCAAAACTAGCTGGCCAAGTTTTCGCTCTATCTCTGTGTTAAGGTCCCCGTATGGATCTACTTCTACGCCAGCTCCCTGTGTGAACAAGTTTATCATGTAAAGAAATATCAGCGTGAGGCAGATGAAATCTAAGTTTAACCATACTTCCTCCGTCTCAAAATTTAAGTCGTTTTGGGATTTTGCACAAGTTTTAATAAAACACTCACCCCTCAATCAACATCATCATTCCACTAACTTTTTCATAAATTTTATTGTTTTTTAATATCCACTACATTTTTTAACCAATCAAAACCTTTAAAAAAGTCAACAACACACAAATCAATACAAATCATTACGCTCCCCTACCTAGAAAACCTAAAACGACATCTATTTTGATACAAAAATGAAGACCTAAAACGGCCTAAATTTCGAGACGGAGGGAGTATTATTATGCCAACAGGAATGAAGATCATGCCAAAATCACCTACAAAAATCCTTATTCACATTGTCAAATAATCTTTGAGAAAGCGACTCATTCAATTCCCTCCACTACAGTCATAGCTACAAAATCGAGGTAGCTTAGCTTATGGAACAGAGAACTGGTCCCTATTGTCAGTTTCAAAAGCAATAAAAGGGGTTATTGTTCCAGAGCTCCAGGATACAATATTATCATCAGCATACAGAAGCCATAAGACCAAAAAAATAAAAAAGCATACAGAAGACATAGATCAAGATAAAAATCTGAAAATACACTTCAATATTGTCAAAATATATGACAATTTTAGCTTTCTAGTGCCACTGAAGTGCCTGTGATTCCTTTCTCTATTACCTACATGATCTGAATTTCCATTTCAAAACAAGCAGTAGATAGAGAACTATTTTACACGTGGACATTGAACTGCAAAAAGCTTGACCGAATTGTACTGATGGCACCAGAAGAACATGGAACAAAGGGAGGGGTTGCTAAGGATGATATCCACATTTGTTATTAACTATTTACAATCTAATATTGATCAAATGCTAAAATTAAGGGAAGTCGAAAAAACTACCAACTTCATGTGTACAAGAGTTAAACTCCATTAACAACCATCAAGAAAAAGGTTCTTTGAGCGTAAGATATCCTTTTAGCTATAGGAAGCTGAGAGTAACTTTGTGTGGCATTTATAATGGACATTATTGTGCGCTACAGTCTGTTAAAGCATCATTTAGATAGGAAAATATAGTGTCTGCCACATAGATGATAACTCTTGCTGAAGATGTGCCCTAGTAAGTACATTAGACCATACAAATTGGGACTGTTATATTGATGTGGAATTTCTTTTCTTTTTTTCTTTTTTGAAGGGGCTCAAAAACAAGTAATCTGTTTACAGATTGTGGAGACAGCGAGATGGACAAACCATATTATGTAAGTAGCATGCCTCACTAATGTTACAAAGTAAAACTCATCTTTTGTTGGAATAAATTCAACTTCTTCAATAAGTGGAAGCCAGTGACTTGTAGCTTCACAGTTTTTACTGGTTAGCATCACAATATCAACTACAGAAAAATCTATGCTACAGAAAGCGCCATCTGACACTCATGGTAAAATTTAAGACTGTCTCCTCACCTTGAGCATTTCCACCCCTTCTTCAAAGGTAAGTCGTAGTGTTGTCCCTAAATACTGCAGGTGCAGAATTTGCAAATGTCAGAATTGCAACCACCAAAGGCATAATCCATCTAAGCTAGAGTAGAAATATCTATCTTGCACAAAACTGGTTTTAGTGTGCAGCCACCAACACTTAAGATGATACTTTTTCAAAGCAAGAATTTACCTTTAGGGGCTCAAATGGGTATTGCTTGTTGATAGCTTCTAGCTCTTTCTTGCAGTTTGTGTTCAAATGGTCAAACATAGCAACAAAAAGGTGGTCCACTACATCCATAACCTGCAGAACCAGTATAGGTCTTGTAAGGAATCTGACATATGCTGAACCGATGCTATTGTTGAAAGAGGAAGCAGTCAGTTAAAACCTCTGAGTAGTTTTCCTTGATCTCCATTTCAACATCAAGACCTATAAACTCACATAGATGCCTATGTGTGAAGGAGCGCTCTGCTCTAAAAACAGGACCAATCTCAAAAACACGCCCCATATCACCACAGATAGCCATTTGCTTGTAAAGCTGGGGTGACTGAGCTAAACATGCTGGTTGTCCCATATAGTCAAGTTTGAAAACTGCTGCACCACCTTCACTGGAGCCAGAAATCAATTTTGGTGAATGAATTCCAACAAAATCCTCAGCCAGCAAAAACCGTCTAAATTCCTGCAAAGCCACATAAAGCACCCTTGAAATGTGTTTGGACAATAGCAATGCAGCAGTTTGATGAAAGAGGATTATGCAGTGAGAAAACGCAATACATTCTCTCAAGAACATTAAGGTCCCGGGAAGTGCAGTATCCTTAAATCTAGTGCGTACCTCGAACACCATGAAGGTATCATCCCAGACACTAAAGAATACTTCAACTTAATCAAAACCTATTTTTCTGCAGAACAAAACCTCAGATTACAGAATCCTACTACTGTCTAGCTATATGAATGGGCTGTTTCTCGGTACTAACATTTCTTAAATTCTTTTTCCCATAGGCTAAATGAAATAAATAGATAGAAGAAAGCAGGGAAGCACATCTAGGGGAAAAAAAAAAGAAGAAGAGGAAACTAAACTAGTTAATTCACCATCTAATCCCGTTTCCTAGACATGCAAGCAATTCAGCATTATCCCGTCATCATCATCATCCAAGAACTTGAAAAGAAGAGCTCCTCAATCCATGAATTTCTGGCATTTTAAAGGCCTTGGTTGAGTACAGCATGGTAATTTAAACAGGAAATGAAATCAACTCTAACTCGTAAAATCATCCCAGTAAGGGAATAATGCATAGTTTTAACACAAAATAAACTTGTAAAATCATCTATCCGAAGGACTAGGAAATAGGGTAAAGATCCAAGATCCAATGCCACACCTCACAGGCATTTTACCAGTCAAACATATATTTCTTGTAGTTCTGGTGAGTTTTGGCTGTACGTGAGTTGTCTATTCCTCTTCCTTTTTCAAAAGTTGGTTATATATTTTCAAATTATGTTCGGAAAAAAAGTTTCCAGAACAGGAAATGAAACTTATGGCATTCCCTTACTAGTTACTACATAGTCGCACACTGTATTATGTTGATGTGATTAAAAAGAACTAATATAATGCTGCAAGGTTAAGAGATAGAGACCAAGAACAAGGCTATAAAACATATATTAAGCAACATGCTATACATGAAACTCAAATTCTTACATTTTCAACTTGACCTTGTACACGAAAAATGCCTTGGTTGGCAGGAGTTCGTAAATCAAGAACTCTGTAGGTCAATCGTGTATCTTGATTAACCCGAACCAACTGTTCTCCAGCCTGTAATGTAAAATAAAAGATAGCAATCTTTTTTAGCAGCCGAAATTAAGTGTTATCCAACTGCAGCAAGTAGAAGGTCCAATCTAGAAGACTGGGGATAAATGGAAATATAACTGATATTTCAAAAAATAGATAAAAGGGAAAAAGTTCTTCAAACCTGTACAGCTTTTTCAATCTCCACTTCACTCCTAGCAGCATCCTCAATATTAATAGGCAAAGTAGGCATAGCTCGATGTATGCAGTAAATTCTACGGACCTGCACTTCTACCTGCAGGAACGAAGAAATGAGTAAGTAAATATAACATTCCAAATCAAGCGCAAGAGCAACATTAAACAATAGAACATCATAGGTATTTCACCAACCTGAAAACATCTATAAGAGGGTACAATCCAGAACCATATAATCTCAAAAATAAAAATTTGATCAAAACAAGGCATTGACAATCAATGCTAAAATATTGACATCTTTTACAACTACTTCGAAATCCTAGGGAACCCAGGATCCAGGACCACCCAAAACACCTATAAGAGGGAACAAACCAGAACTAAACTATCCCACACACTCTTCCCACATGCAAAAAAAACTACTAAATTCTAATGAATTAACATGTCACACTCTAAAATGACACTGATCCTTCCAATTCCCTATCACTGTAGAGGTCATTCCACTACACATAACCACTCGATCAATCAAATTCGATAAACACAGTCAATTTAAATTCCAGATTGCAAATGGGATTTGAGTCAATGAAAGGGAAAACTAAACCTGCTGAGAAGTTCCTTTGATGGGGCCAGATGGGACGGAAACAACCCCATCCACCACAATAATAGACTCCTTACTCAGCATGGTCGCGAATTTCACCATCTGCTGGCTAACCATATCAGGAGAAACACTCAGCACGCACTGAACCGTAAACCCTAGCTCTCTCACAACAACGAAAGCCATCTTCTTTGAGACGGGACGGATCGCCTGAGCCCGGCCACGCACCAGAACTTCCTTGTCCTTCAACTCCTCGCACAAAGCCTTGACATCGGCCCAACGCCGGCCGGCGGATACCTTCGATTGGACGTCCTTGAAGTCCACATCGCCGTAGTTGCCAGCCAGGGGATCGTCGATCGAGGCCTCCTCCAGCGCCGCGGCGGCAGAGGCCGCAGCCGCCTCCTGACGGCGGCGAAGCTTCTCCTGCTTTGCGGCTTCCTTCTTCGCCGCCTTCTTGCTCTGCTGCTGCTCCTGGCTCTCCGCTTCCGTCGCAGCAACCGGGGGATTCTCGGGCGCGGAAGACATCACCGGATTGAGAAATGGAGATTGGAGAGGAGTTTGGGAGGTGGAGATTGATGGGGAATGCAGATTCAACGGGAGAATTTGGATTTGAAGTGATGGTGGGGAGCGCTAATGGGGGCTGCCGATGAAATGTATTCCAAGAGCGGAAGCGGTTTGGATGCGAGGGTTTTGACGCCCAAGGTTTGTACTTGTGTTTTTTACCTTGAAAATGAAAATAGAAGCAAAATAAAAAAGTCCGATTTGCAAAAATACATCAAATCGTGTTCTGTTTGCAAAAGTATACCCGTTTTCTGATAATAGCAAAAATAAGATAGGTGGGTCATTTATGCTAAAAAATAGGTCATTTGTGCTAAAAAATAATGGCTTATTTTACTTTTAAATTTAAATGTAAAAATCATTAAAAGGAGAATTATGAATTAAAAGAAAAGTAAAAAAAAGAAATATATATATATATATATATTCAAATAATATTTTTAATATTTTTTCTCAGAAATTTAAAAATAATAAAACTAGCCGGATGAAAATAATTGTCTTACTAAGAGAATTAATAGTGACAGGAATAATTTTTTTTTGACAGGATATAGGTTGTTTATGACAAACCTGATAATTAATAATGACAGGATGGAGTTTATAATAGGGAAGAAAATAAAGATACGATTTTATCCCTACCATAACTAGAAATTAAAAGTTTGTCCAAGATGACAAAGTTATTTGTTCACAACGACAGGGAATAATGTTCATATTGACAAGGCTGTAGGTTTTAGGGGTGGGCATAAATTCCGCATATCCCGTCCCGTCCCGCATTCCGTCCCGCAAAAATTACACGGGACGGGACGGAGAGTTCAAATCCCGCAAATCCCGTCCCGTCACGCATATATATATTTTATATATTTTATTAAAATTAATAAAAATATATATAAGAATATATTTATATTATATATTAACATTTATTTAAACCTAAAATTAAAAATTCAAATATACTACGTATAACTGTATAAGAAACCAGTAGAATGCTACCGTATTTTCCCTCTTTACTTTCAATTTGTAATGGGCTATCATTGCAATGAGATTTCATATTTGTAATGCTTTATTTTGTGTGAGGTTAGCTACTGTGTTTTTTTAATGACATTATTATGCAATTTGCAACTCATTTGTAACTTTTTACTAGTTATTTTTAGATTGTATTTTAATATTTTTTTTTGTGAGGGACAACTCCCGTCCCGTCCCGATCTCATCCCGTCCCGAGAGGGATAAGACCCGGCGGGATTTGAAAAAAAAATATTCAATCCCGTCCCGCAAAAAATTCGCGGGACGGGACGCGGGATTACCCTAATCCCGTCCCGTCCCGTCCCATGCCCACCCCTAGTAGGTTTACTTTACCAGGATTAAAGCTATAATAGGGGAGGGAATCTCTAAAGATATGGTCAATCATATCTTCAAAATTATTAACCGTATTTACAAAAGAATTGTCAATATATATTTTGAAACCATAATATTATCACATTGACAGGATAAATATTTTCCTTAACAATCACAAATAGGCACATTGACAGGATATGATCAAAAGTAGACAGGAAATTGAGTAAAGATGAGGTTTTGACCTAAATAAGTAACAACTAGATTATTAACCCTAACCGCTTAATTGTCACCTTCTACTAGATATTCCCTCCAATCAACACCACTTTATTCACCATGATCTCAAGTAGCTGTCATACCATCAAAATGTGGGTATTCAATTAAAAAGTTCATAAGACAATTCATTTAATATGAATCATGTACACTGATACACACTGCTTGAAAGGATTAAATCAGTGTGTTTCCCATCTAAAATCATTCAAACTCTCGAGGATTGAAGGAGATGTCATTTGGGTACATTCAGTGTTCCCAATTCGGTAGCAGTGCACATGGTCATACAACAGAACGACTCTTTATTACAGTTTTTTTACATGATAAATATAGGAAATTATGGTTTGAGTTTTGAGGAACCTGCTTCCTCTGCTAGTAAGGCTAAGTTACATGAATTGAACATATCTTCACAAATCTGACCACCTTAAATGACACGAAACCAATGATTTACCCATCCCCATGTACGATGCGAACTTCAGTCAACAATAACAACATCTTCGCTTGCAAACTTCGCGCCCTTTCACATCCCCACTCATATGTTAGAAGTAATAATCCCCACAAGAGTTACTTTCATGGTAGCCACAAGTACAAGGCAATAATGTTATGTGTTTTTAGGATTTTATACCTGCTCGTAGACAAAGTCGGGAGCTCTGGTCCTCTTGGATCCATCAGCCATGCGCTTGCATGATGAGGGGTTGTCAAGTAGGGTAGTTTTCTTGTATTGAACCTGCACATATATTGAGCTTGTCTTCAATTTGATGCTTAAGGGCAAAAGAATGCACCAAATGTAGGAAAATAAATTGAAAATAGAGAAGCTACAAAGGTCGATAGATAAGAACAAAGCTACCAAGTTAATGCAAACATAATGGAGGAATGGAAGCAAGTTTTGTAAGATATGAAAACAGCCAGAACTGGAGCATAACTAAGAACTAAAAGACACATACTAAGCATAGTTACTCAGAAAATTAGCATCATAACACACTTCTTCAATCAATGGGAAGAACCAATCAATGACAATTAAGAAAATGAGAGGATAAGCTAAATACATCTGCAAAGCAATAATGTTTACTGCTGGAAAGACCTAAAAGATGCCCTTCAACAATCAAAGTGGAAAATAAACCAATATTCAGATTTTCAGTCAGTATACCTATATTTCAATGGCTCTTATTAGTGCATCTAGACACACGGCTGCATGAACACTTTCCAAGTTGGGGCACTGGAGAAGTAATTTATCTGCGGAGCAGAAATGTTAAAGAATGTCTAAAAAAAGCTACAAGTATTGACCCAATATCCATCATAAACAAAAGAGTCACTAAAGAAGTAATACCTGGGTGCAAATTTATACAGGAGTTCACGTTCAAGTCATTGAGTTCTGGACAGTTCAAGTATAAAGCCTGCAAATAACAGCAATTAAATGGTAAAAAAAACAAAGGAGAAGCAACTACATACGAGTCATGGGATAAAGGACTCACATCCAAGTTACGTACTCCGCTGTTGAATCCAACATAATGCCTCTTGGTTGTATTTGGAAGTTTTGAGTGCCTTGTCCACCACCTTATGCAGAAAATACCAAAGAATTTACCAAAATGCCAATCACAACACCATATGTGGGTGCATATGATGACCAAGTCAGCTTGCTTCACCATGATATATATTTTTCAAACAATCAGAACATCTTGACATCCTCATGCTCAACTGCAAAGAACAAAACTCAAGTAAAAACCTACTTCCACTCCTTTCGATTGAACACCTCCCACTAATAGCTTACATGTAATATACAAATATTTATTATGGTATACATTCTCCTAGTTACGGTACTTCTTAAACATATCAGGAAAAGTTTTCATGTTCAAAGCAAACCGTAACTAGAGACACCATGGACCCTTTCTGGACTAGTACAATGTTATCCACCTCGTCTGGATTATGGTGTAAGAAATAAATTCACTTTCCAAATCCAATTCATGCGCGGGAAACACAAAGTCTTCAAAAAAAATGTCAAGCGAAATACTGTTTTCACCCACACCATGAAGTCATGAACACACTATATTGAAGCATCTGATCTGATCAGTGAAAAACAATAAGAGCACAAGGGATAGGTGCCTTTTCCACCGGTTCTTATATTCATACTAACGAGAGTTTTCACTAATTTTACAAATAATCAACAAATATAAATAATCAAGCAATTAATCAATGGTGGTTTAGATTCTTAAGATCATGAAATTTGAATAGTCAAAAGGCCCGATTATCATGAATTAACAAAAAAATATAGATAGTGTAATTGATAATAAAACGTGAATAACAACGAATGTAGAAATAACGAAACGAGGAAGATCAGAAGTAACATTGGATATAATGATTGGAAATTTGGGTGATGAAAAGGCAATCAAGGAAACACAATTACAGATAATTACATAAAGATAGAGTTTCTATTAGATAAAAATTACAATGGACGAGTAATACGAACCGGAGGGTGATGGCGCCGGAGGGTGAGGGGGACAACCGACGACCCAGAGCAGAAGGGTGAGGGGGATCGTTGACTGGGCAATAGGACTCGACAAGCGCCAGTAGGTGAGGACGATGGCTCCGGAGTGTGTGGGTGACGAGCCGAAGGGTGAGGGCGGTGAGCCAGAGCGGGAGGATGAGGGCGGACTGGGGTTGCGCGGAGGATCGGGTGCAGCTCGTATTATGGATTAGGGGTTGTGCGTTTTTTTTTTTGTACGCTTTTACGTTCTTATTCTTTTGTTTGTTTTTATTATATTTAATTATTTAATATAATTTAAATGTAACAGAAAAAAAAAAGATAAATACCAAAACATTTACCTTTTTTTATTTTCTATTTTTTTTGGGAGGTGGGGTAATTTTGTTAATTGAATAGGGTATTTTTACAAATTTTCATGTGTGAGTGCAATTGTTTTCAAAAGTAGGTATTTTTGCAAACCAATTATGAAAATGGGGTATTTACTACTAATTCCCCAATAAAAAGAAAGAGGAAATGGCAGCAACTAGACCAATTTTTAGGCCTAATTGCACAAATAGACCACAAGGTAAAAAATTGGCCCAAAATAACCTCTCTACCCCCAAGCAAATATAATAACCGGTTTTTTGAAACTATTTGGAACCGGCTGTAGAGGGTAACCAGTGCGGGTGCGAGAGTTGTCAAATTAAAACGAGGAGGGAGGGAGAGAGACGGTTACAAAGCGACAGACAGAGAGACGAAAAACTGGAAAGAAAGGAGGAGTGACGGGAAGAAGAAGCGGTTGAAGAAGAAGGGCCAGAATGCTGCCAAGGAGGAAGGAAGAGGTTGAAGACGAAGACGAAGGTAAGCAATTGTGGAGTTTTTGTTTGAGTTGCGAATTTGGGGTAATGGGGGTGCGGTTACATGTGGTTTGGTGAAGAAATTGAGACATCGGGGTGCCATTGTAGTTGCCTAGCAGTAGAGGAATGAAGTAGGAGGGGTTAGGGATGCCATTGTGAGTCGATTTTGGGGAGGTGGGTGCAATTAGGGTTTGTGGGTGTCGGGAAAAGGATGGGTAAGGGTTAGGTGATGTTGGGTAAGAAATTGGGGACGAAAGGGCAAGGAGGGGTCGGATGGGTAGGGAATCCACAAGATTGGGGGTAATCGGTAGGGTATATGTGCACATGTGGTAGGACAGATTATCGAGGGTTGTGTATGAAATTATGGTAGCAGATTTCCTAGGATCGGGTAAAGAAATTGGCAGGATAAATTTGAATATCTGGTATGCCGAGTGGGGTGAAGGAATTTTTGGTTGATTGGTTTTTTAGTGTTGAAACCGTTAGTGCCTACCAAGTGTTTGATGAAATGCCTAAAAATATGATTAATAAATGGTGATTTGGTTTTGGTTAATCTCATTGCCTATATGATGTGTTGTAAAAGAGGTAAAATGAAGAAAACAAGTAAGACATGTTGGTATGACAAAGTAGGTGTTTGGCTATATGTTTGAAACTTAATGTGTGAGAGTATACTTCCACTTTGATTAAATGCCTATATGTATGATGAATTGTTGGTTAATTGGTGTTGGTGTTGGTGAATTACTTTGGCTATCTCTTGGGTTGGAAAAGAGGTCAAATGAACCATACTTGTCGGAAATTCGAAAATGGCGGGGCAGAAAAGGATAGCAGAGTTGGTAGGAAAATATTATTCTATTGGTAGGATACATTTACACTGTTGGTATGACTGATTAGGTGATCTGAATGTCTGAATGCATGTGTGTGGTGATTGTGTTGAAGGTACCCTTTGTTCAATCACCTTAAAAAATGACAAAGGCAGGAAAGAAGAAAGCAAAGGCAGAACCAAGCAGCCAAGGGGTAAGGAAACTAAGATAGTTCCATTGTTGTGGTAGTAATGCTTGAGAATAAATTTTGGAACCTAAGAGTCTTACATGTGTTGCAGGTTGTGTTGGCTGTAGCGGAGAAAGACCACTTCAGCGGCAGGGCGTTATCACATGCCAGTTTTGACCTCCTAGACGGACTTGACTTAACCATCGACCGTGATGATGTCAAGGCCCTCACGAAGAGCCAATTTGGAGGCATCGTGAAGATGGGGTCCAGGAACAAGTTCACCGCACAGCTGGTGCACTTTTGCCTCCTGTGGTAGCTTAAGACCCGGAAACAACACGAGACGTGATACTCCATCCAGGGGCATCACGTGCGATTCTCGCTTCACGAGTTTGCTTTGATAACGGGGCTAAACTGCGCACCACCCCTTAGGGATGTGATGGAGGGCGATCACAAGGACGCCATATACCAGCTATTCAAGAAAGAGAAGGTAAGTCTGAAGGATGTCGAGAGAGCTTGGGAGTACGAAAAACAGACGGACTCGGGCTCCCTAATGAAAAAGTACAAGCTTGCCCTCCTAGTCATAGTGGAGGGCATTCTGTTTGGCTTGAAGAAGAAGACATAAATTAGAGGGTGGGTTGTTAAGCTGCTGTTGGAGGACACGACGCGCTTTCTGGAATTCCCTTGGGGCCGACTGGTGTACGAGAGGCTACACGACAGCCTGGCTGAGACGTTGAAGGACTTGGTGGCTGCAAAAGCTCACCTGAAAGATAGGCCAACGTACGCGCTATACGGGTTCCCCATGGCCTTCCAGGTTAGTGAAGTTCTGAAAAAGGGTCAAAACCTTTGCCATTTCAGATTATGTGTGACTGTGTGGGATGCCAAATAGGCAATTATATCATGCCAATAGTCTATTTCTATCTTACCAAATATATCAAGTTGACCTGCAAACTGTGTATTTCTATCTTACCAAATCTATGAAGTTGTCATGCAAACTATCTATTAATATCTTACCCAAATGTGTGTGCAGTTGTGGGTGTATGAGTGCTTTCCAGAGATTGGGAATCAGTTCGGGCGTAGCATTGACGACACCATCATCCCGAGGTGTTTGAGATGGAAAACCCCAAACTCCCACATTCGATATGAGAACGTGAAGTCCTTCCTGAACCTTGACGCCCCTGCCAACGACGTCATAGATGAACACGTTAAGCTCGTGAAGCCAGAGCCCATCTTGCACCCAACCCACAAGGAGAAAGATGCCTACCCGCAATCATTGTACAAGAAAGACTCTCCAGACGTCTTCTTTGATCAGATTGTGGGCGAGCACATGAGGGCCCGGAGAGAGAAGCGACGAAAAGAGGATGCCACTGCTGGACCCAGTCAGGGAACCAGCCAATCAGGGTCAGACGCGTCGAGCGTCGGTTTGGAGGCCCAAATTGTGGCGAAGGTTGAAGCTCTCTGCAGGGGCATGATGGTCGAAATGGGGAGCAGGTTCAAGGTGCTTGAGGAGATGATCAATGAAGTTTCCAGAGATTGCAAGAAGGCTTTATCTGAGAGAGGCGGCAAGGGAAAGGTATGTGCTTCTTTGCCCATCATATGTGCAATTGGTAGGATAGTGTTAATGTATTGGTATACCATAATAAGCGAAATGGTATGACATTTATGTGCAAATGGTAGGATAGTGTTGATGTGTTGGATTCCCCATAATATGCGATTGAATGACTGCATCTCCTTGCAGGAGTACGTGTCTTTGGATGACGATGTTGTTGAGAAGGATGTTGAGAAAGATTTTGACAAGGTTGAGGAGGATCTGGTTGAAAAGGACGATGACAATGTTGAGGACAAGGTGAAAGAAAAGGAAGAGGTGAATGCTGATGACAAGGGGTCGGGCAAGCAGGGAGAGAACGTTAAGGATAACATGGCAGAGAAAGTAGAGCTGAACTCTGATCTTAAGGGGCAGGGCATGGGCACTATTGACGAGGTTAAGGACAAGGTTGAGGAGGAGGCAAAGGAGGGTGACCAGGACAAGGACCAGAGAGAGAAGGTGGTCAAGGCTGAGGATCAGAGTAACACGGGAGACATGGGTGGGGACGTGAAGGGCAAGTAGGTTGGAAAACAATCTGCAGGGGAGGGTTCAAAGGGTGAGTCTGATGCAGAGGCTGGGGAGGAAAAGGTAAACCTTACTTGTTGGTAGGATAGGTTGCCCCTTTTGGTAAGATAGATGTAGCTTTTTGGTAGGATATCAAAGTCAGTTTTTTTTGGTACGATAGAATTACCTAGTTTGGTAGGATATATTTACCCTGTTAGTAGGATATTTTAAGCTTTTTGGTAGGACATTGACAGCTGTTTGAAACTAACTCGGGGGTGTGTTTAATTGTTAGGAGATGAAGCTGAAGCTGAGGAGAGGTAAGCGGGATAGAAAGCAACCAGCCGGATTAAGGGACTGCGTGGTCACTCAACCCTCGAAGAGAGCCAAGAAGGGCGCAAAGGCAACGTGTCCAGCCACCAACGCGGCCGCAGAGGGGATGGTCACGTGTGCACAGAGAGAGGACTTCTTGGCATGGCTGGAGAAATTCCCGGCGCAGGTGAAGGGCCCTGATGGGACCCAATTGAACAAGGACTTCTTCAACAACCTCATCTCCCCCGGCATATGGATATCCACCGAGGTACGCAAAATTTTGTCCTCTTCCACATGTTTCCTTATTCACTTACGTCATGGGATCAACGCTGATGGGAATTTGGAATGTACCCTTAACGCAGCACATCCAGCAGTCCCTGGTCCTGGTATGGAAGGCATTGGACGCCCGAGAGGGTGACAAGAAGTCGGGCGTCGTCGTGCTCGACCCCTACTGGAAAGACGCAGTGGTGAAGCAGTTGGACACAATGAGCGGTGATGTGAGCCGCATTACAGGTCGCAATGTGTCGAAGGCGCTGCTGAAGTGCTTTGCGGGACACTTCCGGACAACCACGGCAGGACATGGTCGGTGGCAAATGCCAGGATCTTAGCGCCTTGGAATTACAAGGCAAAGCACTGGATCGGGCTCGTCATCGACCTTGTCAGGTGGAACATCGAAGTGCTGGACAGTGATTGGTACCAGATCAAGGACAAGGAGCTGCAAACCCACCTCGAACCCATTGCAAAGCTGATCCCGATGGTGATGCAATTTTCTGTGGAGCTCCGTGCCAGGCACACCGTCGATGTCCCCAACCCTCTCACCATTTCCCGAACAGTCAAGATCTCTAAGAACGAAACCTCGTAAGTGTCTCTTAACTCGTGGGTTATGTACTTCTACTAATATTGGTAAGATATAAGCCACGTAATGGTAGGATATAATCCAACCATTGGTATGATTAAATGATGGCAATGGTAAGATGTAAATAATTTATGTTGTTTGTTAATTCCTTCTTGTGCAGTGGTGACTGTGGAGCATATATGATTAGGACTTTGCAGCCGGTGGCAGAGGGCGTAGACACATTCGAGACCGTCAGCGACGATTATATTGCCCTCTACCGCCAATACTTGGGCCTCTCCATATAGCGCCACGCTTTGTAGGTCTCTCCTAACCCATCGTCGTCCGTCGTATTTGGCTTTTGGTTTGTGAAGACATTATCTCCCGGTTTTCTATGTTATTGGATTGTGATGTTGTTTGTTTGGAAAATTCTGTTGTTTGAAAACTTCGGTGGTGTAGAAACTTATGTTTGTTTGAAAACTTATGTTGTTGGTTGTAATGTCTTTTATTAACGGTTTTAATGTGTTTCGATTGTAATGGTTTAAACTGGTATTTATGCTTCGCGTAAAGTAGTTTCTGCTTACAACCACGGTTGCATTTTTTTTTATTTGTGCTAAGTTTATGTTTGCATGAATGTTATAATTGGTAAGAATTGAAGGTTTGATAATGTAAAACTAAGTAATATAGAAATACTCTAGAAGGGGGGTTGAATAGAGTATGCCGGATTTTCGCAGAAAGTCTTAAGACTTTTGAAGCTCGTGCCAAAACCCTTTGAGATTAGACTTAGTCTTTTCTCTGAAAACCTGAATCACAACGTTAAACAATTCGAACCAAGTGCGGAAATAAGGTAAAACAATAAGTAAAGGACTCGATGAGTTGTTTACGAGGTTCGGCACGAACTTGGCCTACGTCCCCGCCTAGGGTTCTTCCACAATCCTAGGATTCAACCGGCTTTTATTGATTCACAAGACTTAGGATCCTAGTAGCTCCCCGAGAAGCCTCTCTCCTATACAATTGCAATCTAGTCAACTCACGTTCCCTTGGAGTCCTAGACCAATCTAGAAGAGCCCTACCTCTCTATGCTATCTAGTACAATCCTCTTACACTTAGTGAATCAATCGCCTAGTGTTTACTTCCCGAGTTACAAACTCTCGAGTATAACACTATAACTGAATATATCCTATAAGCTCACTGTGTAACTCTCAAATGCTTTGAAATGAAATAACAGACTCTTAGGACAAGCAGAGAGCACACGAAGACAGATTTTTCTTGAAGGCTTGGAGTGTATGAATGGCTCGTGTTCAATGAATGTGTATCTTCTGCCTTCATCTTCCTTCTCTTTATATTGAGACAAATCGGCGCCAAAGATCTTCTCCAACGGCTAGTCTAGATCATGGCTTGAGCTGGATCTTCTATCTTTGAAAACTTCGAAGGCCACAATCTTTCCGATTTGAATCTTCTCAAATAGTATCACAAGGAAGGAAATCATTCGAAAATACTTCCTGAAAGATTAGTTATATATATAATAATATAATGGAAGTATATAAGAATATTAAATAAAATTTCGAACAAAATATCATATAGAACATGTTTTGTATTTCATAAACACTGTTAAAGCTCCAAGACCTTTGACACAGACATACTGTCAAGGCCTTTGAAACTTATTCCGATTTTCATCAAGGGAGGGAGTTATCAATCTCCCCCTTGATGAAAGACAAAACATGTGCATCCCTGCAACTTAGTCAAGCATAAATAATATAAGTGAAATCGGACTAAGTACCTGCATGGGTTAGACAAATGTTGGATCAAAATTTTAAAGCATGAAAAGTCATCCAACCGAAAACCAAAAATAAAAAACCAAGGTCTTCCAAGACCTTCACAGCAAAAGGTTTTCAAGTTTAAACCACATATCATCTCCCCCTTTTTGTCTTTCAACAAAGGGAAGAGGTAAAACAGTCACCAAAAGTTTTGAAATTGTTTCCAAAAACCAGCAATGTATCAAGATTGGGATAGGGATGGGATAGGATAGGTTTAAGCTTCGTCGTTTGGAGCATCATCAGTGAGCCTCATCCACAGACCTTGCAACAGCTTGGTTATCCCGCTCATCTCCGTCATAAACTCCTTGTGCAGCTCCTTTAGATCCAGGCGAACTTCCTCTAAACCCAACTCCAGGTTGTCGATGCGCTCATCAACAGCTGAGGCAGTGGGAAGAGCTTTTGAAGGAGAGGCAAGACTCAAGGTCCCTTGGGGAGACCGAGTGATGCCTATCTTTTCAAGGCTCTTGGAGTCGAACTTACCCATATGACGCTGCTGTTCTTCATTTTTGAAATCAATTCCAGAAGCTTTAAAGATTTGGGTCAAAAAGGTAGTAAAGGGGAGGGGAGTTCCTTTCCTAGCTTTTTTTGTGTGAGCCATGGATCCTAAAATGGTGTTGGCCAGATCAAGATCAAGGCCATTGAGGATTCGGTAAAGGAGGACCATGACATTGTCAGTAAGGAGCGAGCCAGAGTTAAGACGAGGTAAGAGGCATCGAACAATGATGTTGAATATAATTGTTGCCTCTAGGGTAAGGGATGAATGGGTGAGCTGCTTTGAGGTGATGTTAGATGCTTCGGGTAGGAGGTATTTGGATCGGGCAAGGATGATACGGTTTTATTTAGAGGGGTGTACTTCAGAGGGTGGACAAGGGCTAGGTAGGCCAAGGAGGTCTGCAAAATCAGTGGAGTTGAAAGAGATTCTAACTCCCTTGACAACAGATTCCAAGGACCAACCATTGGCATCGTGTTTGGCTTTTAGGTTTATGTAGAACAGGCGGGTAAGCTGGGGATAGTAGACGGTTTCAAGATTGAGAAGGGTTCAGGCTGGGGATTTTTTTAGAAGAGCAATGCAGGGTAACTTTAAAGGTTCAAAGAACTCGATATCCAAAAAATCAGAACAACATATCCTACGAGTTCGAAACTCATCTACCCACTTACCAGCAGTCTCAGCATTTTTAAACCATGAAGAGGGTAAGGATTTGTTTACCTGGATGTAGGCGGGTGAATCGGCATTCTTCCTTCGAGCCTGTGTTGGAGCAGTCATCTTGACAGGCGCCTCAAGACCTCTGAGGGTGCCCTTCCTGGTACTTCTGGGAGATGGAGGCTTGACATCAGTAGGGGCTTTCCGCTTCTTTGGAGACGGGGGAGGAGGAGAAGGAGAAGGAGAGGCAACAGGTTCTGGCTCTTCTTCCTCCTCATCCTCAGACCCCGAGTCCTCACCGGACCCCACGTCATCTCTTTCAGCTTCCTCGTCCTCTCCAAATCCGTCCTGCTCTTCGTCCTCTTCCTCAGGCTCCTCTTCAGATGGAATCTCCTCAGCCTCAGCTTCCTTCCGAATTCTCTCAGCCTCCTCCTCGACAAGTTTCCTAGCAAGCTCGACCTCCTCCTCAGCCTTCTTCTTCTTTAAAGCTTCCTCTTCGGCTTCTTTGGCAGCATCTCTTTCCAGAATGGCGTCAAGATCTTCTTCCTCCTCTTCCTCGTCCACCTCCTCAGCGATGATCTTCTTTTTCCCTTTCTGTTTTGCACCGAGGGGCTTCTTTGTAGAGCGTTTTTGAGAGCCCTTGGTAACAGTGGCCGTGCTCTCAGTGATGGTGCTCTGGACAACAGCAGGGACAATGGATTGAGGAGTGGGTTCAGGTGTGGGAGAGGTGGCGGTGACCTGACGTCCCTTAGGGGTGGCGCCAAGTCTTTTGGGTGTGGAAGCTTTCTTTGATTTGGGAGCCATGGAGGAAATCGCTAGGGTTTTTAGAACAGTTTGAGAGGTTGAAGAAGGAGAAGTTGGAAGGGCTTGGATAAGTCTGAAATTGTGATGGGATCGGGTACAGGATTTGGGGTTTAAGTAGAGAGAGATGATGGAGTTGATGGGACGGTTTTAGAGTTCCAAGGAAGGTAATTATAACATTGCCAATTTTGAAAACATTTCCAATTCAAAATTCAAAATAATCCACTAAAATAGGAGGGAAATAACCGAAATATTTTGTTCCAAAAAATAGAATATCTCAACGGAATAAAAATATAACATAAATAGACAATTTTGAAATCCGATAAAAATATAATTGATTAAATATCTAGAAAGATATTAACCAAATATATGTGGTCCGATATATGTGATCTACCATTTAGTTCACAAACCTTGACATAATTCTCAAAGGTGTTGACACTAAGTAGATTTTATCTTTCGTAAAGGGAAAGCTCCCCCTACAAAAGTGCATCCTTGTTAAGCATCCCAATCTCTCGTCTAATGAAGGTGAACCTATCCTCTGCCAAAGGCTTAGTAAAAATGTCAGCCCATTGATAATCAGTTGAAATAAACGAAATGGACACATCACCTTTTTCAACATGGTCTCAAATGAAATGATGCCTTACATCAATATGTTTGGTCCTTGAATGTTGAACATGATTCTTTGTAATGGAGATGGCACTTGTATTGTCACACTTAATGGGAATGCCTTTGAGGTTGATGCCAAGATCTCCAATTTGTTGAGCTATCCAAAGGATTTGGGAGCAGCATGCTCCATCTGCTATATATTCGGCTTCTGTAGTGGATAGAGCGACTGAGTTTTGTTTCTTTGAGTGCCAACTGATCAAGGATGCTCCTAAGAATTGGCAACATCCTGATGTGCTCTTCCTATCCACCTTATAGCCTGCAAAATCTGCATCAGAATACCCGATTAATGTGAAATCCTTTTGCTTTGGGTACTATAGTCCAAACTCCTTAGTGCCATTGAGATATCGAAAGATCCTCTTCACAGCCACGAGGTGAGATTCTTTAGGATCAGCTTGAAACCTAGCACACATGCAAACACTAAAGATGATGTCAGGTCTACTAGTTGTGAGATATAGTAAAGATCCAATCATTCCTCGATACTCCTTTTGATTGACACTTTTCCCAGTCTTGTCTTGATCTAGAGATAATGTTGAGCTCATGGGTGTCTTGGCTGCTTTGGATTGACCCATCTTGAATTTCTTCAAGAGATCCTTAGTGTACTTGCTTTGGTTGACAAAGATCCCTTTCTTGGATTGATGAACTTGTAATCCCAAAAAGAAGTTGAGTTCACCCATCAAGCTCATCTCAAATTCACTGCACATAATGTCAGAAAATTCCTTGCACAAAGATGTGTTAGTAGCACCAAATAATATATCATCAACATAAATTTGAATAACCAAAATGTCCTTTCCTTTGGTTTTGATAAAAAGAGTCTTGACGATCAACCCCCTTTTAAAATCATTTTCTAAAAGATATTTTGACAAGCGCTCATACCAAGCTCTTGGGGCTTGTTTCAAACCATAAAGCGCTTTGTCAAGTTTATAAACATGATTAGGAAATTCCAAACTTTCAAATCCTGTGGGTTGAGCCACGTAAACTTCTTCCTCTAAGTAACCATTAAGAAAAACACACTTGACATCCATTTGATATAACTTTATGCTCATAAAAGATGCAAATGCTAATAAAATGCGAATAGCTTCAAGCCTGGCTACGGGAGAAAAGGTCTCCTTGTAGTCAATACCTTCCTCTTGATTTTAGCCTTGAGCAACAAGTCTTGCCTTGTTCCTTACGATCTTACCATTCTCATCTAGCTTGTTTCGAAATACCCATTGTGTTCCAATGACTGATTGATGCTTTGGCCTAGGCTTCAAGGTCCAGACTTTGTTCCTTTCAAATTCGTTAAGCTCACTTTGCATGACAATGATCCAGTCTGGCTCTTGAAGTGCCTCATCTACCTTCTTTGGTTCAATAAGAGAAACAAACGCGTGAAAAGCACAAAGATCTTTAAGTTTAGAATGAGTTTGAACACTAGAAGTAGGGTCAGAAATGATATCCTTTAATGAGTGTGATGAGGAGTATTTGAATTTCCTTTTGCTAGTCTCAGCTCCTTGATTTGTCACACCATTAGGATTGACTTGTGGAACATCTGACTCCGTGGTCCTGTTAGATTCAGTTACATCAGTTTCTGACACTTCAACACTGTTGGATTGGACACCAAGTGCTTTCGACAAATCTTCAACACCTTGGGCCAATTCTCCAGTGTTGAGAATCTGTTCCTGCATGTTCCTCTTCTCTGTGTTCTTGGTAGCAGCATCATCACCTTCCTCGTTCTCTGCATGGATGTTAAGATCTATATCTGCAACACTTTCACTCAAAGAACCGTCATTGCATTCATCAAATATAACATGTATACTTTCTTCAACTAACTGGGTCCTTTTATTGAAGATTCTATAAGCTTTGCTACTTGTGGAGTAGCCAAGAAATATACCTTCATCACTACGCGCATCAAATTTCCCAAGGTTATCTTTTCCATTGTTATGAACAAAACAAGTACAGCCAAAGGGTTTAAAATAAGATATAAGTGGTTTGCGGCCTTTGAAAAGTTCATAAGGAGTTTTCTTTAAGATGGAACGAATAAGACAACGATTCAAAATATAGTTAGCTGTGTTAACAGCTTCAGCCCAATAGGTTTTAGGTAATGCATTTTCTAACAGCATAGTCCTGGCCATATCCTCTAAGGTGCGGTTCTTTCGTTCCACAACCCCGTTTTGTTGAGGTGTCCTAGGAGCAGAAAAGTTATGGGAGATGCCATATTTAGCACAAAACAAATCAAACTGAAGTTGATCAAACTCCCTACCATGATCACTCTGAATTGACATTATGGGCTCGTTTCTTAAAGTTTGCAACTCCTTACAAAGTTTTGAAAACTTAAATAAGGCCTCTGATTTTTCTTTTAAAAATGCAACCCAAGTATATCTAGAGAAATCATCAACAACAACTAGCATGTACTTTTTACCATTGGGAGATTTGACTCGCATAGGACCACATAAATCCATATGTAAAAGTTCAAGGGGTCTAGAAGAACTTACAACCTTTTTGGGTTTGAAAGAGCTACGTGTTTGTTTACCTCGTGTGCATGCATTGCACATATCAATACCTTTGAAGTCCATCTCAGGTAGCCCTCTTACAAGCCCTTTGGACACAAGCTTTTGTAGTGTATGTGGGCTCACATGACCGAGTCTCCTGTGCCAGAGCTTTGGATCGTCCGTCAAAGCCTTTAGATAGGTTAAGCTTCCTTGTGCCACTTGATCAGCATTTACAGCGTATATATTGTTGTAACGATATGCAGTCAATATAACTTCACCTGTATCTTCTCTGCACACTAGACATCTTTTCTTGTTAAATCTGACATTGTTGCTACTATCACATAATTGAGAGACACTAAGCAAATTATACTTTAAACCATTAACAAGATAGACATTTTTAATACTATGGTTAGAATCACTTCCAACACTACCAATACCAACGATGTCACATTTTCCCTTGTCACCAAGAGTGATTGTTCCCGTGGATTGCTCCTTTAGATCATGAAAGAGAGAACTCTTCCCACTCATATGCCTCGAGCATCCACTATCAATAATCCATTTGTGTTCCTTCACCGTGGTGATCTCCTGCAAGACAAACATCAACCTTTGTGGCTAGACCAATAAGCAAATTTGGATCCATTGTTGGGGTAAACCATATTTGGTAAAATAGTGCCTTTTGGAACCCAAACTTGTGTTATTCGTTCTTTTCTCAAATGAAGAGGAAAAGTATTGCGAATGATATACCAATCCTTTCTTCTATAGGGGCAGGTCTCTTTTACATGTCCCTTTCTAGTAGAGTGGTGACATATAGGAGAGGTTCTGCTTTCTTTTGCCTTTACAAAGGTGGTAATGTGCTGCTTCTTTAAAAACCTTGGATTGTAACCAATACCACTTTTGTTTAGAGAACTTTGTTGCTCACCCAACATCCTATCAAGAGTGCCTTTGGATTTAGTAAAACTTATGAGGACTGTTTGTTGATCTTGAATCTTATTATTTAGGGAGATCTTCTCGTTCTCTAAGTCATGATGCTCATTTCTTAGAGAGGAGAGATCTTGCTTGAGTTCAGATTTCTCTGAGTCAAGCGTCTTGACTTTAATGTCAAGACCTGAATAAGAACCTTCAAGACTTTTAACCCTCATAGACAGATCCTCAATAGTTCTTTCCTGGTCCACAGTTCTCTTAATAAGAATGTTAGTCTGGGCAATAAGTTTCTCTTCATTGACAATCATATTAGAAAGGAATTCCGATAATACCTCTTTTGGACTTGCCATAAGTTCTCTTACAGTAGCTTCAAGCTTCTCATCGTGGGATTCATCTTCTGAGGCCATAAGACAAATATTGGCCTTCTCATCATCGGAGTCAGAGTCAGAATCACTCCAAGTTGCCACCATGGCTTTCTTCTTCCATTTGTCACCCTTCTTGGACTGGCTCTTTGTCTTTTGAGGGCAATCCTTCATAAGATGATCTGTTTCACCACATTCAAAACAAGACAAAGGTTTAGTCTTCTTATCATACTTGTTGTATTGAGGCTTACCTCAAAATTTAGAAGACTCTGATCCATCCTTATTGTTGAATTGTTTCTTCATTTTGAGAATTCGAGCAAGGCCTCTTGTGATAAGAGCAAAAAGATAATCCTCATCGTCATCCTCATCTTCGGAATCAGATCCATCTTTAGGCTCATTCTTCTTAGACTTGAGTGCCAAGTTCTTAGTGCTAGCTGGAAGTTCTCCATCGTCTTCATTAAGGATCATCTCATGCGTGATCAGTTTCCCAAGCAGGTCATCAAGAGGTAGAGTGGTGAGGTCTTGGGCTTCCTCTATGGCTATTACTTTAGGACCCCACTTTTCTTTTGGGAGACACCTCGGTAGTTTCCTCACTTTCTCAAGGTTTGTATAGCTCTTGCCGAGTGAGTCAAGGTTGTTGGTGATTTCTGTAAATCGTGTGAACATGGCCTTGATTGACTCATCAGACTTCATTTTGAAAAACTCATACTTTCGAAGGAAGATGCTGATCTTGGTGTCTTTTACTTGGCTAGTTCCCTCATAGGTGACAACCAGCTTGTCCCAAATCTCTTTAGCTGACCTACAAGATGAAATACGGTTAAACTCATCAGTGCTAAGACCACAATAAAGTAAGTTAATAGCCTTGTAGTTTTTGGAGACGAGTTCAAGATCCGCTTGGATGTATTCAGACTCCTTCTTTGCGACTTTGGTTCCATTTGGTCCGTCTTTCTCTGGAATCTTCGGACCATTCTCTATAATGTTCCAAAGTTCCAGATCTTGATCTATAATGAACATCTTCATCAAGGATCTCTAGTGGACAAAGTTGTTTCCTACAAAGAGTGGTGGTCTGCTCGTGGACCTTCCCTTTGCAAATCCTCCGCTTGCTTCACCAGACATGATCGAAAACTCACAAGATTGTTAGATCAAAAAGCAGTGAGTAAAGCTCTGATACCAATTGAAGGTTCGATAATGTAAAACTAAGTAATATAGAAATACTCTAGAAGGGGGGTTGAATAGAGTATGCCGGATTTTCGCAGAAAGTCTCAAGACTTTTGAAGCTCGTGGCAAAACCCTTTGAGATTAGACTTAGTCTTTTATCTGAAAACCGGAATCACAACGTTAAACAATTCGAACCAAGTGCGGAAATAAGGTAAAACAATAAGTAAAGGACTCGATGAGTTGTTTACGAGGTTCGGCACGAACTTGGCCTACGTCCCCGCCTAGGGTTCTTCCACAACCCTAGGATTCAACCGGTTTTTATTGATTCACAAGACTTAGGATCCTAGTATCTCCCCGAGAAGCCTCTCTCCTATACAATTGCAATCTAGTCAACTCACGTTCCCTTGGAGTCCTAGACCAATCTAGAAGAGCCCCGCCTCTCTATGCTATCTAGTACAATCTTCTTACACTTAGTGAATCAATCGCCTAGTGTTCACTTCCCGAGTTACAAACTCTCGAGTATAACACTATAATTGAATATATCCTATAAGCTCACTGTGTAACTCTCAAATGCTTTGAAATGAAATAACAGACTGTTAGGACAAGCAGAGAGCACACGAAGACAGATTTTTCTTGAAGGCTTGGAGTGTATGAAAGGCTCGTGTTCAATGAATGTGTATCTTCTGTCTTCATCTTCCTTCTCTTTATATTGAGACAAATCGGCGCCAAGGATCTTCTCCAACGGCTAGTCTAGATCATGGCTTGAGCTGGATCTTCTATCTTTGGAAACTTCGAAGGCCACAATCTTTCCGATTTGAATCTTCTCAAATAGTATCACAAGGAAGGAAATCATTCAAAAATACTTCCTGAAAGGTTAGTTATATATATAATAATATAATGGAAGTATATAAGAATATTAAATAATATTTCGAACAAAATATCATATAGAACAGGTTTTGTATTTCATCAACACTGTTAAAGCTCCAAGACCTTTGACACAAACATACTGTCAAGGCCTTTGAAACTTATTCCGATTTTCATCAAGGGAGGGAGTTATCAAGAATATACGACACTATTGGGCAGATACCAAGACACTATTGGCAAGATAGAAACGGAATATTGGTAGGATGTCAATTGCAGTTATTTTAAGAAGGTATTGGTAAGATAACTGAAGACTAATGGTAGGATAAGTAGAAACTATTTGGTAGATACAAATAAGATAGTGGTAGGACGACATGCGAAATACTTAATAGATCCGATAATTCATGTCACTGTGGCCAGAACATGACATCCATGACAAGTATCCATTACAATTAGCCCCCTAATAACCCGATAATATGAGACACATGGAAAAAAATACTGGCGCAACTACGAGTTAGCCCATCCATAATATCAGACACATGGCAAAAAACCACACTCATGTCGACGGCGATCACTGCCCAAAATAACTCCGTCAGCTGACCTGAGCGTCCACCAAACCACACTAATGTCGACGGCGCTTTGCCCTCCTGGCCTCGCCCTTTGACGGATAGCGCTTCGTCTTCGGCCTTCCCGGAGCAGGCTTCACCACCGGCAGCAAGCAAATCCTCGCAGCTATTTCTGGAGGCACCGCCCATGTGTCACGAGGTGGCACTAGGTAGACGACATTGACGTAGCACGCGTGCCAAGCCTCAGCCCTGTATAGAGGATGGACGAGGGAGTATGGGTCGATCCGACGTACCTTGGCCGCGACGAGGGCATGTGCACATGGAATCTGGTCAATTTCAAAGTGCTTACATGTGCAACTCCGAGCGGAAAGGTTGACCAGCCAGGCAGACAACCATTTACGGACGTCATACTCGTGTTCGCTCAAAATCTTCACCTGAAGACATATAGCCGGCATGACTTTTTGTTTCAAAGCGGTGTCCACATGGTCAGTCACAACCTTGTCGGTATTTGAACTTAGCTCCCGGCGCTTCACGAACCACTCACCCACTTTGTCAAGTATGTTGTCCATTAGGGAGGTGACGGACAGGTCACGAGGTTCAAGGAATACCGAGTTCAAGAACTCGACATGGTTTGTGGTGGTGACGTTGAACCAATTGTCGGGATAGAAAGCCCAGCCCCAATTGGAGAACCCGACCAGCTTAATGTAGTAAGCACCAGTGGGCGACTTGTCTCTGAATGCTTCGAAGTGCCCATTGAACTCCGCAGCGGTGTATGTGTTTTCCATTAGGAAGAACGGTTTTTGTAGCCCACCCGCCTTGTGATATGCCTTCACATTTTGAAATAGATGGTAAGTGCAGCGGCCATGCTTTGCGAAGTCGTAACTCGCTCGAATTCCCTTGGTGATGCTCATGTGCCTATCGTTTACCCACACCGCATGGGTCTCATCCGGGACCACGCGTTTCATTTGACGGAAAAAAAAACCCCAGGATGCGTCATTCTCCCCGTCGACAATGGCAAATGCAACGGGGTATATGTTGTGGTTTGGGTCTTGGGCAGTCGCAAACATCAAGCAACCACGATACTTCCCCTTCAAGAAACTTCCATCCACCGAGAATACCTGCCAATGTCACAGTTTGAAACGATCAGATGGAATTTTGCTATTGGTAGGATACGAGGACACAGTTGGTAGGATAGAGGGACACAGTTGGTAGGATCTTAAACGGTAGGATGTACTGTGACTATTGGTAATACAGTATTGGAATGACAAATGTATACAATTGGTAAGATGAAATGTGTCATTTGGTAGGATAATAAAGTAGGGAGGGCGTACCTGTCTAAGGTGTGGGATGGCTGTCCGCCAAACACCCAAGCTAACGAACGCATACTTGAATTGCTGGTTATTATCACGGACTAATGTGGTTATGGTCCCGGGGTTTGCTCGCTCAAGCATGTAAAGGTATGAGGCCATCCAATCGTATCTCTCTTCGTAGGTCCCGTACAAGTCGTCCCGTGCGGCTCCCTTCGCCTTGTGTGCCTTCCAGTAGTTGCAGTCCACGCCCAACCGAGACTTCATCATCGTCCTGATATGACGAGGAAGCAGCTCCTTCCCTGACTCGAAAAAACTGCAAAGATGCGATCAACGAGTTACACCAAAAAAAATCCACCAACAAATACTACATAGACGGGGAACAAGACGCCGGTTTAGGAACTTACTCGGACACCAAACTCTGCCCCATCAGCTTGTAATTGGCGTTGCGCTGGTAGTTGCTGACGACACTAACCTTGCAAGTGTGTGTGTTTACAAACTTACGAACCACCCACTTCTTAGTTTCCCGATACGTTGACGCCCGACAGTACCATGAGCAGTTCGGTTCGGGACATACAACCACGTACGCCGTTGTTGTCGATCGCTTCACTTGGATCGCAAAGCACCCGCGCAAAGCTTCCCACTTCACTCTGGACTGAATGGCAGCCTTCATATCGAACATCTCCCTCTCATGTAACACCTTCACACTCTCCTGAGGGTCTCCGACTAGAGGAATGAACCGAGCCACGTCCTCTTCCACTTGCTCCAACATCGGCAAAAGCTGTTTGTGTCCTTTGGTACGATCGCTCTATCTCTCTCACCGTTGCCTCAGCCTCCTCATCCCACGATCCAGATGTATTGTTCGGCCTCCCTCCCACCACTTTCACGGGGAAACCACCCCCGATCATTTCATCGTCAGAGTTGTAGGCCGTCCACATCATCGTTGGTATCAACGATCACCACTTGCTTTCCGTGTCGGTTGGCATTAGACCTGCTCACGTCGCCACCCTTCTCTGGTTCATCCACTTTGTGAAGCTATCCCACATCATCGCCCTGTCCTACCATTATATTGTAATCCATCCTACCAACTCCGTCCGACTGTCCGACCATTATGTTGTGCTCCATCCTACCAATATCAGAATGTATACCGCTCCCAGCAAGCTCCCCCTGCATCCCACTGACGCTGTCCTTTGCTGTCGTACAACACTCTCCCTCCCCCGCTACACAGTCAGCACACAGGCAGGTCCCTCTAGTTTCGCTGCTAAGGTCATCCAACTTCCCTTTCTCCTTGATGGAGCCTCAAACCTTCTCATCCGCCCCTCCGCCTCCATCAAGACCATCATCGAAGTCTTCCTGTGTGGTGGGAGGCCCGGTTAGGAGTATTTCTCCTGGGGTGGGAGACGACAGGTCCTCAGCCCATGAATCGGAGTATTCTGGCTCATGTTCACTAGAGGGTGTGGAAGGGGTTGTCGTTTTCATTCGTAAGGTGGCGTGCAGTGCAATTGGACAGGCTCATGCACCAGATTTAGTGTTGTAGAACTTGTAGGCTTCTAGGTCATCGTTGTCCTGGACCTGAATCAGAGTGGCCCGCCCCATCGAAGGAGGGAGGTAGGTGAGCTGAATGTCGTATAAGACCATGTCCACGTCGAATTTGGAAACAATCTTGTCCTTCAGTTGGTCGTAGCCAATATTCTGTGCCACCACCATAGCTGTAGTACGTGCCTCTCCCTTGAACACCAAGCTCCCACTCCTGGGAGCCCACCAATTGACGCGCATGACATTGATACATACCCTATCACCTGGGGTTAGCCACGGGAATAAAGGATCAGCCTGGGGGTAGTTCTGATATAGGAAAGAGGAACAACTACAAAGGAAAGGTACAAGATGACTTACCCATCGCTGCCAGTGCCACCAATAACCTTGTTGCACTTTTCCTGGAATGGAAAGACAGTTGAACACTATTGGCAGGCCAGAACTGTACTATTGGTAGGATCACAACTGTATCGTTTCCTCGGATGCGCGTGTGCCTTTTCCCCTGTCCTTTCCACCTCTCTCCTGCTCTGCCTCACTTTTTACAGGGCATGATGGGGTGTTTGAGATCCTCCTCTCAAGCTTATATATGTGCTTGGGGAATACCCATCAATGCAATGATTGCATTTTCCCCTCATAAATGCTCCCCCCTTTCCCCCAATGAAGAACCCCGTTTTGGCGTCAAAATTACACTGACAACCCGCCAAAATAGCTACGGTCAATCCCCTCCAAATTTCTCCAAAATTTCCAGGTATGGTAGGACATGTTAAGCCTATTGGTAAGATAACTATATTCTATTGGTAAGATAAATGTATCATATTGGTCAGACATATGCTCTCCCTCTTCCCTTAATGAAGAACCCTGTTTTGGCGCCAAAATTACACTCACAGCCCGCCAAAACCGCTACGGACAATCCCCTCCATATTATCTCCAAAATATCCATGTATGGTAGGACATGCTTGACCTATTGGTAAGACAAATGTCTTCTATTGGTAAGCCAAAACGTGTTCAGTTCCTAGAAATGAAGATGATGCTTTGCTCTCACCTTTCCACTCATCTCTTATGTTGGCTCTCTTTTTTGCAGAGCATTTAATAAGGAATGACACCCATCAATCAAGCTTCTATAAGGGTTGATTGACACCCTTAATTCCAATCATTTAAATTTTCCCTTATAAATGCCCCCCCTTATTTCCCTACTTTATTGGAGTCACACCCTAATTCCTCTGACATGTCCATCACCTCCCTCTCCTGATTTCTCTCGGCCAAAAGATGGAGCTACAGTGACAGCCTCACCTTCACCTGCAACTTCCTCTCCCGGTTGTATTTTTTGTATTTGCAAAAATAGACCACTTTCTACCCCTAGTAAAAAAAAGGGACATGTCTTGTTATGCAAACTTTTTTTTGGTCTAGTTAAGCAAATCGGCCATAAAAAAAAAATAAAAAATACGGAGTACCTGTTCCGTTAGAGTATCCTCAAATCAACGAAGTCCGCTCATCGGCTAGAATCTATATATCTATATCTATATCTATATAAACTCTTAATTTAGAAGAGTTTATGAACAAGTGTCAACATTAAAGAGATTTGAGGGGTTTACCAATTATAATTTTCTTTTTTCTCTTTAATCATTTTTTTTTAATTCTCCTTTTTTCTTTAAATTATCTTTTTTCTTTCTTTCATCCTACTAACTATTGTGCTTAATTCAAAACATTGAATTCGATCTAATATACTTATTGGGCTTAACTCAAATTCATTTACTAACTATCTATATCTATATACTATATTAATTTATGTCGCATGTCCTCTCCATGTTCAAAGTTATTTGGGGAAATATTATTTACATAATATCATTTTATTGTGGTAAATATATTTTCTAATATAATTTTTTTTTTGAAAAATATTCTAATATTAATTACCCAATATTAATTGATATTACATTTTTTAATCAATGGGATTAATTCAAAACTTTTATCTTTCACTATTTATTATTTATTTTTCTCTTTATCTCTTTAGCCCAAGTATATTTTTTCTATTATTTTTAACACATTTACTAATCAATGGGTTGAATTAAAAATATTGAATTAAATCTAATGTCTATGATTTATCTATATCTAAATATTATTTATAAAAAAATCGCTCCATGGCGCGGGGATCGTACTAGTAAAATATGTAAATCAAAAGCGGAGGGAGGATTGGGAATAAGGAAAACCAAAAACATGAACGAAGCACTACAACTAAAACTCTTATGGAAAATTCTGGTAGAATCAGAGAATTATTGGGTCAAAATCATACAATACAAATAATTAAAAGAGAACCACATCCTTACCTACTCTGCAAAAGGCAGTGCATCTTGGCAGTGGTCGAAACTAAGGACTCTAATCCCAAAATTCAAATCGGGGCTCATTTGGTTAGTCGAAGATGGGAAATCAATTAAGTTATGGACATAAAATTAGGTAACAACAACACCCCTTCTGGAAAGAATGGACTTTCAACATAACATAAATCCACACTAGTATACATGCCCGTGCTACGCACGAGTGTTTCAATGGGTTGGCTCATTTCGAGTTTGTCAATTTTTTCCTTTTTTTTTTTAAATAAAAAAGTGTATTTTGATAAATTTGCGATAATTTCAAAATGCTAAAGTGATAGACATGGTTGTTGTGTTGTTCTTTTTGGACCCTGTAATTATTAGAAAATATCATCCTTATAAGTTTGATCGCTTGTAATTATATAGTACTTTCGATCTAAAATATTTGATTTTATTATCACTCGTGATATTAAATAAAATTTAAAATCTATGAAATATCAAAGTTTTAATTAATTTTGTGAAATTATTTCATACCGATCAATAATGAGTATAAAATTATTTTAAAGTTTTAATAAATTTTTTAATATTTTAATAATAAATTTAATCTTTTATAGAGTTTTTTTAGCTTGTTAAAAAATGTGTTGAAAAAAAAAACCCAGATATTACAATAAGATGGAGTAATATATAATACAAATAAATATCAAAGTTGATTTGAAAAAGTAAGATCGAGTGCTTGTAACTATAAAAACGTAATAAATTGAAATCTCCATGAATAATTTTAATACTATATAATTATAAATCATTTAATCTTATTATCTTAATAATATATTAATTACTTAACTGACCCTAATACAACTTTGGGATCTTCTTGGATTTTAAATTTTTAATTGGTTAAAGTTTTGTTTCAACAAATAGGGTCAACGGGTGGAAATCCAGTTGACCCAGAAAAATATAGGTTTTTTGGGTTCAAGAAAAAAATATCATATCAAAATTTTCGGGTTTTGACTTCAAAATTTCCGGGCATTCGGATATTGTCAATTGGGTAGAGTTGGGTTTTGACTCTTTTGACAACTCCACAATAGGTCATTTAATTAATTTTTTGCTTTTTGATTTTAGTTCATTTATTTTATTTTTTTTGACACAAGATAAGAATTAGGTCGGGTCGGCCACAGCAGAGGCCCTTTCTAGCACATCCTTCCGGACGAGAACTAGCAGTTCTGGATCATCCTCATAGCAAACGTCGGCAGGGGATACATGGGCACTACGAGCAAGGTAGTCAGCCACAACATTCGATTCCCTGAAAATATGACGAATAGCAACATAAGTAAAGGACGAGATATCAGACAGAATATCAACTTGTAGCATCTCTATTGTCCAGGGGCATTTTCAATCCCCCGCCTTTATCACTAGTAAGTTATCTCATTCGATCAGAAGTGTAGATAGTTGCAACTCCTTTGCTCGTAACAAACCCATTCTGATTCCGAGATTTTCGGCATAAATCACCGAGATATTTGTGCAAACAGATATGCCAGCAGAGACAACTAAACCAGCAGAGTCACGGATGACAAAACCATAAGACGAGTTGCCACTCGGGAGTACCGAACCATCAAAATTGAGCTTATAGCAATTTGGGGGTGTTTTATCCCACTTCCCGGACCGATTCTGAGACCTGGCAGTCGTAGCACTACCCCTAATAGCCTGGTTGTGTATACTACTATGAATGCGACGATTGGGGATCAACGATCCAGCCGGATCCTCGTCTAAAAGCTTTGATTGTTTCCAACAATGTGTAGTTGTGCTGTGGAACAACAATATTTCATTGATAGTTACCTTGTTAGTGTGATCGAAAACGAGTTGGTTCCTAAAGAACCACATGGCCCACCAAATTGAGGCTAGAACGGCAAATAATTTGGTACCAATTGCACATTTTATCGCAGTAAGTGGAATCACATTGCCCATGCCGATAGAAGCAGTGATATGCCCCGGAATATGGATACGTAAAGCTTTAAGCAAAATCAGTAGCCATGGGGCATCGAAGAAGAAGGTGATCACCCGATTCATTTGTATTGCCACAAAAAAACACAACCAGCATGTACAACCACGTGCGACTTCTGTAATCTGGTTTTAGTCGGAAGACCATCACGGGAGATTTTCCAGAGGAAGTGTTGAACCTTAGGGGGCACATGGAGACACCAGATCCAATCGCAATCGAAATCTGGCAACCCAGTGTTTTCTGATAAGAAGGAGTTAGCAAAGGCGGTTGAGAACCAACCATTTTTGCTAGGGCCCCAATATAGACGATCCGTGATTGGATTACTTGGCAAAGTTAAACCCATGATGTGGTCGATATCATCTTGTTTCAGAACATTTGCTAATGAGTCATTTATAAATGTTTTGTTCCACTGGCGGTTGGTGATGAAGTGAGCCACCGAAATACCCTTGAGATTATCTGGGATGGGTCTCAGTGTTTTGGAACTCAACGACTTCTGGAAGGCCCAGTTATGGGACTAGAAATCAATGGTTTCACCGTTTTTGACCCTCCACTGTAGAGCTGGGAGAAATTGAGGTCTGATGGACATAAGGCGGGACCACTGCCACGAGGTGTTACCTTTTTTTGTTATAATTGGAAAGATCGTGGCCTTTAAGGTATTTTTGTGAGATGACACGAACCCAAATGTTGTCTGGTTCAGAAATGACTTTCCAAAGAAGCTTCATCTGAAGAGCTATATTTATAGACTCCGCCTTATGAATCCCCAAACCACCTTTCATTGTGTCAGAACAGATTTTATCCCAACTAATCAGCGGTGGTGCTTTAGAGATTTTGTTCCAAAAAAAAATTGTCTATACACTTTGTCAAGTTCATGAAGAACATGAGAAGGTAGTAGGAAAGCTTGCATAAGAAAAATCGCTTTGGCACTAAGATTTGCTTTGATAAGTACCCGTCACCCTACGGCAGATAGATTCGAGGCTTTCCATTTTGTGAGTTGGTTTTTAGTCTTGAGAACCACATCAGCGAATGTGTCCCTATTGGTCTTACCGTTAACAACAAGGCAACCCAAATATTTGTCAAAATTGTTTGCCTGAGGAATGCCAAGCACTGTAATAGTAGACGCTATGGCGATAGCAGTCGTGTTAGGAGATGCTTGGAAGCTAGATTTATGCAGATTCACCTTTTGTCCCGAAATTAAATAGTATCTATCTAAAATGGACAGTACAGATGTACATGCCGAATGGGAAGCTTTGCAGAAAATAAGAATATCATCAGCAAACGCTAGAAAAGGAACCTTGATACCCGGACGACCGAAAGAGATACCCAGGTCCTTACTTACTAGCCCTTGGTTATGCAGTGTACGTGCTAATACTTTAGAGGCTAAAATAAAGAGAAAAGGGGAGAGGGGGTCTCCTTGTCTTAAACCTCTAGTGGGTTGAAATAATGTGGTTGATTCATCATTAACGAGGACCGAGTAGGATACAGTTGAAATACATTCCTTTATTCTATTAATAAAGAGGTCATTGAAACCAAACTTAGATAAAACTTGGAACAAAAAAGGCCATTCGATGCGATCGTAAGCCTTTTCCATATCTAACTTAAGAGCAACCATGCCCATTTTGCCTTTCTTCACCCGAAACGAATGCAAAGCTTCATGAGCAATCAGAATATTGTCTTGGATAGATCTTCCTTTCGTGAAAGCTCCCTGGAGGGGGTGTATTAGTTTGTCAAAAAATTTGGTTAACCGTGGTGAAATCACTTTAGCTATGATTTTATAAATTGTAGAGCATAAACTGATAGGTCTGTAGTGGTTTACTGCAGTCGGGTCATCGCATTTCGGTAGAAGCGTAATGAATGTATGGTTTGTCCGACGCAGTAGCCTGCCACTGGTGAAGAAAGCTTTGACGACTTTTGTTACAGAGGGGCCTACTATAGGCCAGAACTTTTGGTAGATACCAGCTGGGAAGCCATCAGGGTCCGGAGCCTTATCCGGGCTCATTGAAAACACAACCGCTTTTATCTCATTGTTGGTTACAGGAGCAGAGAGCATGTTGTTGTCTGCTTGTGAAACTAAGGGTGGGATGATCGTTAGGTCTAGAGACAGATCCGAAACAAGGGTCGAAGAGGCTCTGAAACGAGCTTTGAAGTCGCGAACAAATTCTTGTTGGATTGTATGGAAATCAGTTGTGGACTCCCCACCGGGAAGTAGGATAGATTTGATAATTTTTCTGCCTCTTTTTGCAGTTGCGATCTTATGGAAATAGCCTGAATTTGAGTCATTAAGTTTGGTATGTTTAACTTTAGCCCGTTGGCTCCAATAGCGACGTTGAAAGTCGAGCATACGTTCTCTCTTGTTGAGTAATTGTTTTAGGATTTGAACATCCTGGTTGTTATAATTTGAGATAAGAGATGTCTATAAAATAAGGAGCTTTTGATCCGTTCCTAGAATTTGGTTATGAATATTGCGTATAGTATTCTTATGCCAGGTTTTAGAAAGTTTTTTAAGCATTTTAGCCTTCTGAAGCAATTTAAACATCAAAGAACCTTGTGGGTTTGCTCTCCAAGCTTGCGAAACTAAGTTTCTGTAATCAGCCTTTGAGTCCCAAGCCAATTCGAACTTAAAGGGTCTATTCTTAGGCTGAATGTTGTGACGAAAATCTGTGGAGATCGGAGCATGATCAGATCTCGTAAAAGGATGGATCTGTGTACGAAGTGTGTCAAAAATGGTAAGCATGTCCGTGTGGATTAATAGGCGATCAAGTTTTTCCAGACATATGACCACATCTTTCGATTTACGTTGCCAAGTAAACTGACCACCGCTAGATGGTACTTCTAGGAGTGATAGTCTGTTATTTAAATCTAGTAAACGCGTGAAACACGAGGTCGAAGGATAGGCTCCTCCAAGTTTATCAGCTGGGATAGCTTTTTCATTAAGGTCTCCCATAATACAGAAGGGAATAAGAAGTGATTGTATATAAAGGGAGATCGTATCCCAGAAGGCTGATTTGCGACGCTCATCCGGTGGGGCGTAGACCACAAGAATAGCAAAACATCGTTTAGTAGCGTAGTCCGAGTAGTTAAAGTGAATAAAACGGTGATGAACCGAAATAAGTTCAATGGATCCTTGTGAGGCAGGGATATCTTTCCACAGAAGACAGAATCCCCCAGAAAATCCGATTGCCGGATCAAAAGCAACATTAGAGAAACCACATTTACGCAGTGTGCTTTCGCCAGGGACCTTGTCAGTCTTAGTTTCTAAAAGGGCCAGGACGTTGATATTATTATTTTGACAGAAAATATCTACATTTGTCCAGAAATTACGGCTCCGGATGCCGAGGGAGTTCCAAGTACATATATTCATAAAAACCTTTTAAGGCGAACTGTTTGTACTAATCTAGGACCGACATGCTCTGTCTTAAAGAAAAGAACCCTAAAAGAGATAGTTCGATTGAAGAAAATAATTAGTACAAGTTCAATTGTGATTCAAAACGAAGTGTGTAAGCAAGCTTTGGAAGGGATATTTCGAAGAGAATATATGTTCATAACAATATTAATTGTTGTTTTAGAAACCAAGTAGAGCATTGGTTTGCCGAGTTGGCTTAGTAAGCAGCTCATGGTGGGAGCAAGATGGTCTTGTGTGACCCTTATGAATGAGTTGTTTAAAACGAGGGGGGAAACCCCATGATCTGTAGACCTGTCAGTATCCGACTTTAATAAACAAATTTTGTAATCAAAATGAAGGCTCGCTTGAATTGGTAAGAAACTCTAAATAAGAGTGGTTTGGTCTGGTAAGACCCAATATAGTTTGTTGAATAAAAAGGGGGGGGGGGGGGGGGGTACCCCAAAACAGTTAGAGTAAAACAAGTGTGAGGCACATAGTCTAAGACAAGCAAAAACGGTTACAAGGGTTGGGATATTCAACACACAGAATACAAAAGAGAGACCATCGAATACATTACAACCTTTTTTTATTATGGGTGGACTACCTCGTATAAGGATTGCCCTTACATTTCCTTGTAAGCCAGTTTGTTTTGGATTGTCAAAAAATCGTCGATGGTTGAACATGTCCGGTAAGGACAAAACACTGAACATGTCCGGTAAGGACAAATCGCTGAACATGTCCGGTAAGGATAAATCACTGAACATGTCTGGTAAGGACAAGTCGCTTTGCAAAGCAAGCGTTCCTATAGTTGGATAATCAACATTTAAGTTAAACACTAAATAAATAACAAAACATTGGTGAGTTGTAACATTAGAAAGACAATGTTTTTGGTGAATAAAGTTTACAGGAAAAACCAGCTGATCACATATCAGTACATACAGAGGACAAAATCAACCGGCCGAAACAACCATGGAAGGAAAAACAAGAGAGGACCAACACTTGAACCGAACAATCGCTGCAGCAAACATTTGTAGATAAGGTTGTTTGTTAAAGTTAAATAAGCTTGTGGATGACCCTTGGTACAGGTTGATTGCCTTGTGAGGCTTATAAATATTTTTATAAGAGGTGGTCACAGCTTGTGATCCATATAATTAAGCCTTTGTTAGTCTGTTCAGAACGAGGGGAAGAACATCTCTCAATCTTTGCAACCCCAAAGTTGGAAAAACATGGATTAGAAGAAGCAGTAGCTGCCCAAACCCCCAGCACAACGTCGAAGGGTACCTACACATAACCAAAACGCAACAGGGGGAGAGACAGAAGAGGTAATAGGGATAGAAACAGTAGTTTAGTTTATAATGAACAAGATACAGGATGACCTTGTACCCAATACACCATATCAAAAATATTGTAAATACAATATTTTGTAACCCAACAACAACGGGATCAACTTGGAAAAGTAGAAAGATGACCTCATCGGTCCAAATGAATTTCAATTGTAGTCCAAGGTGGGGCTGATAAACATAAATCATCAAGACCAAAATCTTATTGGTGTTCGTGGCTTGTATGCCAAAATGGTAAGTAAGAAGCTTGTGAGGCTTTAGCATAGTTTCTCGAAGGGCATCCAAAAAGAACTTGGAAGGATCCATAATAGACCAAACCAAAGTAGTAACCGAGCACATATGATTGGAATAGAAAATTAGAGCAGTGAGTGAACTGGAAAAGAGGCGATATGCCCTTTTGCACAGTGTGAATGTGCTTAAATAGAGTCCGAACTGGTAAGCAAGTGAACCGATTGATTGTGGTAAAGCAGAGGGAGAGATACTTACAGAGAAGATAGACAGAGCAGAGAACGAAGAGCAGGACGGTGAACAAGACACCCAAGAGAAGAGCCAGGCAAGCCAAAGCAGAAAGTGACCCGCGCTGTCTGGCCAGCACGAAAACCCCTCACAACTCCTTAGGGTCGGGTAATAGGCCATGAACGCTCGGCAAGAGGCCCCAACAAAGACACGCCAGGTCCAATCGGAGGGATTACCCTCCCAATTGTATTCCGGGCTAAGATAAACTCCAAACGAAGGTTTCAGGTGGAGAGGGGCGGAGCAACTGAAGGCACACAAATGCAGAGCGACGGAGTGACCCGAGGCGGATGGGTAGGATGAGGGGGGATCCGGATGCTGGTGCGGCATGGCCAAAATGGAGGGCAGGAAACAACCATGGCGGCTGCTGGTGTTCTCTGGGAAGAGAAGAAAGAGGCGCGTGTTAGCGCGTTGATTTTGTGGATTTAGGGTTTCCATATGGAGATTTATTTCTTCTAACATAGTTTCTACATTCGATTTTAGTTCATTTATAACATAAATGTGGTGGTGTGTTTTTTTAGCTTTTTTGTTAACTTAAAATCTTTTAAAAAAATTGATTAATATAATAAAATATAAGATATTAAGAAACTGCACAAAAGTGTATAGTTTATATAGTTTTTATATTACTTAAAAACATGCTGAATGAATGGTTAGTGATACAAATTTAAAAAGTAACTCAACCATTTTCTATTTGTAAAAAGTGACCGAAAAATAAAAAATAAAAACAAAATCATCTGGGCAGTGTATTTTTATTTTTTAATCATTTGTAATTAAATTAGGGATAATGGGGGTGTTGTTTTTCTCTCTACTATTCAATTGGCCTATTGGCCTATTTATTACCACGAAAAACTTACTTTACTAGTAGGAAGGAAGGATGAATGGATGATACTGTAAGTGATTTCATTATAGGTGGGCAATGGTGGAGGAAGAAGCTTCTTTCCGTTCTCCCAGGACCTATAACAGAGGAAATATTGAAAATCCCCCTACCAATCACCCCTTTCAGAGACAGACTGTATTGGTGGCCCGCCAAAAAGGGTTGGTTTACAACATCAAGTGCATACAAATTAACTTGTCTCACATACATCACAAAGAACAACGAATGAATACTCGTGGATTTGGAGACTTGATGCGCCCCCAAAAGTGAAAAATTTTATATGGAAAATAAAACAAAAAGGACTTGCCACGGCTACCCGCTTATCCAAAAGAGGGGTTGCAGTACCAAACACATGTATCCTTTGCAACCAATTTCAGGAAGATGATATTCATCTATTTGTAGAATGCCCCGTCAATAATTTCCAACAGCAATTATCGGAAGAAATATCTCAAATAGTCCATACAATTCTATCTGAGAACAGAGATATTGACCTAATTCTACACATCTTAGGCTCCACTCTTTCGATAAAGAAGAGACAAAACATAGAAATTAGATGGTGGACGATATGGTTTGTTAGGAATCAAACCATTTTCAGAAATGAAAAAATCCCCTCGGCAGAGGGCCTCAAGAAAATGATCATGGATAACACAGAAAACTGGAAAAGAGCAAGCAGATGGAGCGCAACTGAAAAAGAGGGCTTGACAAAACAGAACCGGGAAAAGGGCCTCACCAAAAGCACTAAAAAGGCCTACCGATGGAGGAATCGCCTGTCGGCAAATACAAACTAAACTTTGACAGATCATTCATATCGGCTTCGAACAACTCTTGTGGTTTCATCATTAGGAATTGGGAAGGTGATCCCATCAGCATTGGTGGTAATGCTACTGGGGGACAATCCCCCCTTATGGCGAAAGCGCTAGCTCTCCACCTTGGGGTAAAAAAAGCTCGAATATTAAAGATAACCGACTTAATAATAGAAGGAGATTCAAAAATCATCACAGACTATTTACACACCCAAGTCAGATGTCCCTGGGAAATAGAAGTGATTATGTCAGATACCCAAGCCTTTCTCCAACAAATTAAGAATATAGAAATATCACATTTTCCCCGTATTGGTAACCAGGTGGCATCTCCATTGCTCGGGTTGACTACTTCCCTAGAGTTTCGTCCTCACTGCCCACAGGATGATCGGATCTTGATGTATCGCTGGCCTACGGTTCCGCTTCAGTGTGGGGCTTGGCTTCGTCCGTCGTCTTCAGCTATATCCTGATTAGTTTAGGTCTTCTGGTTTCGCTTTTTATAGAGTCGTTTACTTGTGTTTGCATCGATTTGTTTTATTGTACGTTAGGATTGCTTGACGGTTCTTCCGTGTGCCGGCTTGTTCGGCCCTCGAATTTCAGATATGTCTGAACTCTAATTTTTACCAAATAAATAAAAAAAACAGGGGTGGAGCTGAGGGGGCCTAGAGGGTCAAGTACCCCCTCTCATTCAGCGAACTACCTAGGTGTTATGAATGTTTAAAAATTAAAACTATATTAATCTCTTTAATTTTGTTTTAATAGATTATAATATTTTTATATTTTACTTAAATTAACATTTACATATTATAATTCATCTTGAGAGCTTCGAAATGAGGGTTTTACTAATCATTTCGACAATTAGATAAGAAGTTACGCAAGTTTAAAATTTGTATATCTGGTTATACATTATTATATATATGTTACGAGTGCAACAAGTTATATATTAACTATGGTTGTTATTCGAGCCAACATATCTAGTATTGCTTGATTGTATTTAGCTCATTTAGAAATGAGTCAAGCTTGAGTCGAACCTATATTTGAACTTGAACTCATACTCAACTTGTTTAATAAATGAACGAGCTTTAGCTGAGGGTTTTTTTTCCATGTATCATGCAACCTTACTTGCTCATGACATGGTAACTTAAAAGAAAATTTGTAAACTTTAAAAAATTCGTGCTATTTGAGTTTCAATCGAGCCTAGCCGAACTTTGAATTGAGCTTAAAAATGTGCTCATAATTAGGGCTGTTACTTTATATTTTGAGGCCTTGTGCAACTTATTTATTGAGGGCTTTTTTTAACTAATCCAAAGGAAAATAAATAATCCACCAAATCCACTGACAAATTAAAAAGTGATCCCCGACGAGTATAAAAACTGAAAACTAAAAAAAATAGTTAGAATGTGAGATTACCTATCAAAATCCTTGAGGTTGAATTTACGATTGCAATGGTTGAATAAGTTGAATCGATTTTCGGTAGAGAGGATTGTGGAATGTTTGTGATTGGTTGTGATGAAAAAAAAAAGAAATCGAAACTGTAAATTTTTTAGGAAAAAAAAGATCGAAATGGGCTATAGGATTGGGTAATTTCAATTAGGGTTGGGCATCTGGTCTGGACCGGACCGGGCATTCCGATCCCGTTCCGATCCAGTAGACCAGAAACTCCGGAGACTTGGACCGCGGATTGGACCGGGACCGAGAAATATGGTCCCGGGTTTTCCGGTCCACGGACCGGAAAGACCGGTTGGACCGTAATTTCCTATGGCTCCTGTTTGCACTTGAATGGAAAAAAAAAATTACGCAATATGTAGTTCTGTTAATTCTGTACAACCCGAATTCAAGTGAAAACATGATTTCATCCATTCATTCCTTCAAATTACAACAACGACAAATCCAACCAAGTTCAACTTACAATTAGATTGAAGTTTAAACATAAAGTTAAAATCCATAAAGTACAAATTGAAACCTAGATATGAAAATTGAATCTAGGCTCGCTCATTCAAATCGTTTACTAATTTTTTTAAGTACAAATCGAAATTCCCTAAAATCGAAACCTAGATCTGAAAATTTTAAAAAAAAATTTATCTAACCCTAGATCTGAAATCTGGAAATATACATAAAAATCTTCGAAGAGAGGGGGAAGGGATCCCTACTGGTGATTTGCGGCGAAGTGTGAGGGTGGTAGAGAAGGGCGAGGGCGGTGGCGAACTGGTGGTGGGCGGCGACGAAAGGCGACGACGACTAGGAGACTAAAGATTGTAGCGAGGACTACTGCGAGCACCGAGGCGAGTGTGAACAGAGATTGATGAAGAAAGAAGAGAAGAGAGACTGAGACAGTACTCGTCAGTCGCCACTCGGAGAATCGGAGGAGAGAGGCTGCGTCACCTGCGTGAGAGTACATGGAGAGTCGGAGGAGAGAGGCTACGTGAACACTAAATAGAAGAGGCGGCTTCAGGAGGGAGTAGGTCACACAAGCAGCGCACGCCTCTTTTTTTTTTTAAACCAATAGAATCCTATCCAGTTCCGGTCCGACCCGGAAATTCCGGCCTGGTCCCGGGTTTGGACCGGCACCCGGAATCTTAATTTTCTTGAACCGTGGACCAGACCGTAATACTCCCGATCCAATCCGATCCAAAGACCATAATTTCCGATCTGGTCCCGATCCGATTCCGGCCCGATCCAACTTTTGTCCACCCCTAATTTCAATTGGAAAAAAAAGGGCTATTGGGCATTTCACATTTGGGCTACTGTCCTCTTACTTGGGAAACAATTGAAAATGCTTTTGTTTTTGGGAAAAAAATTTGAAAGGTATGCTGTTGTAAGGTAACCTTGCTCCCAAGAATGTTCGAACCTCAAACCAATCAAGAACATGCATGTTCTATTACCAGTTGATCTACCGGAGCAACTTAATTTATATTGGAATTTATATATACATACATACATACATATATACATATATATATATATATATATACATATATATATATATATATATATATATATATATATATATATATATATATGTGTATATATACACATATGTGTATATATACACATATGTGTATATATACACATATGTGTATATATACACATATGTGTATATATACATATATACATATATATATATATACACATATATATACATATGTGTATATATACATATATATATATATATACATATATGTATGTATACACATATATGTATGTATACATACATATATGTGTATACATACATATATGTGTATACATACATATATGTGTATACATGTATATATATACATGTATATATATACATATATATACATATATGTGTATATATGTATACATATATGTGTATATATGTATATATATACATGTATATATATATATATATACATATATATATGTATATACATATATATATGTATATACATATATATATATGTATATACATATATATATGTATATACATATATACATGTATATATATACATGTATATACACATATGTGTATATATACATATATATAGATATATATATATACATATATATACATATATATGTATATACATACATGTATATACATATATACATATATACATACATATATATATATATATATATATATATATATATATATATATATATATATATATGTATATACAGGCCTCGGGCCGGCCCTGCTCATAATCAACTCATTTTGTAAATGATGCCCGAGCCAAACTTTTATTGAGCAAAATCCGAGCCAAGCTCTAGCTGCTCAGCTCATATAACAATCATAATATGGAGTATTAACTTAATTTTTATTATATTCTGTTTCCCATACTAATTAGTTAATTTTTTCCCGGATATTTAATTTAGATATTTATATTTCTTTTTTTTAGGCGTGAAAAAACGTTATCATAAATCGATGACATTTTATCTTAAATAACGTCATTTATTATCGTATTATATATAATTTTTTTGTGTCAATTTAATCCAAAACTATATCGTACATGTATAAACTAGAGCTTCGGCCAACCAAACCACCACCGGTTGTACCCCCCCCATCCGAAGTTGTTGTTGTTGTTGTTGTTGTTGTTGTTGTTGTTGAAGATGATGAGTAATTGAAAAAAATAAATAGTAAAAAGTAACTTAAATGCCTGAGATTCGGGCTCACGAATGAGGATGCAAAAAGTTTGAATGAGACTTTTAAGTTGACGTGGAAGACAAAAAGTATGTTAAGGGCTCGGATTGGGACTCGTGAATGAGGATGGTGAGCCCAAAGGCTCACCAATAAACCACGCCTCCAAAAAAGAAAAGAAAAATGAAGAAGATAACTGACCTGACCATGAGCCCGGCAAAACCATCCCCGCAGATGAGCCCAGTTCATCACATGGAAAAGTGGACATGGCCCACCTTTAATTTTTTTGATAAATTTTGGCAATACAACATGAGATACGGGCCAATCATTTATTGCCACGTGGCTCCGCTGAGTTTTTTTTTTTATAAAAAAACTCAATTTCCACCTTATTTCATATATATATATATATAAAGGATAGATCATCAAAAACGAGCCCATCAATGTCAGGCTTCTCAATGAAATGCTGAACCTAATTCATCCTTCAATCACTTCCGAGGAAAACGAATTTCTGATTCGACACCCGTCTAATAACGAAATAAAATCAGTTGTCTTTAGTTTGGGAAGGAATAAATCACCGGGTCCTGATGGATTTACTTCTGAATTTTATAAAAAATATTGGGATATTGTGGGGGTATCAATCATTAAAGCTGTCAAGGGCTTTTTCCATTCTGGGAAGATGCTTAAACAAATTAACCACACGTTTATATCTCTTCTGCCTAAGAGAGACAATCCTACCACTTCCAGCCACTACCGTCCAATTAGTTTGTGTTCAAATTTATATAAAATCATATCTAAGATTCTGACAGAAAGACTCAAAAAGATTATCGGAAAATTAATCCACCCATTACAGGGGGCTTTTGTGTCAGACAGAGCCATTCAAGATAATGTGCTAATTGCACACGAAATCTTCCACTCCTTCCGGTCGCGAAGTGGGCGTGAAGGGTGGCTTGCAATAAAGTTAGATATGGAAAAACCATATGACAGAGTTGATTGGAACTTCACGCGAAAGATCCTAGAAAAATTTGGATTCCACCAAACGTTCATCTCATGGATCATGGAATGTGTTACGGCCGTCTCGTTCTCTGTCCTGGTTAACAATGGGCCTACAGAGATGTTCCTCCTCTCTCGCGGACTTCGTCAGGGAGATCCTTTATCTCCCTTTCTTTTCACACTAGGAGCCGAAATCTTAGCTAGGAAGCTCTCTTCGGAAACAAGATTGGACAACAGTCCAATCAGATTCACATTTGGTATAAACGGCCCTAGGATTTCTTTTCTCTCGTTTGCAGATGACATTATCATTTTCACTAAAGGCAGTATTGAAGCAGGAAGAAAAATAAAGAGCATAATAGACTCTTATTGTAGGGTCACGGGACAGAAAGTCAATTATCACAAATCAAGCTTTCAGGCTACTAAAGGCATTCCAAGCTCATGAATCTCGGAGCTTAGAGATTGTTTGGAAATTACAAATGAAAACTCCTTGGAGAAATACCTTGGTTGTCCAATTATTAATGGTAGAGTAAACAAACAAACATTTGAGGAAATTATTTGTAAGTCCAAAGAACAACTAAGTAAATGGCGTGCTGATGCACTATCACAACATGGTCGAGCAGTCCTAATCAATACCAACCCCTCCGCTAAACGTCTGTATACAATGCAGAGTTTTATGCTACCCGCCTCTATTCACAAGGAACTTGATCAGATCAATAGGCAATTCTTTTGGAATAAAGATCTTCAATACCGACCTCTTATCAGCTGGGATAGAATATGTAGACCAAAAAAGTGTGAAGGATTAGGGATCAGGAAATCTAAAGAAATGAATGAAGCTCTTCATATGAAACTATTGTGGAAAATTCTGGCTGAACCAGACAATGTTTGGGTCCAATTAATGAAGTACAAGTACCTACACTCTTCTAACATCCTAGAATACAAGAGAAATGAGAACTCCTCCTGGCAATGGGCCAAGCTCACTACCCTTATTACTAAGTTTAAAACGGGTCTTATTTGGTCAGTAGGAAATAGGAAGTCTATCAAATTCTGGAAGGATAACTGGATATCTACCTCCTCCCTGCAAGCTAGGGATGACTGCCCGCAGATTGGAAATATTGATGACACCGTCAGTGATTATATCATGGGTGGGAGATGGTGGAAGGAAAAACTAAACACTGTCCTACTAGACAGCATAGTGCAAGAAATTCTGGACATTCCTCTTCCTATATCCGTTTTTGAGGATCGACTATACTGGTGGCCGGATCGGGCAGGTTGGTTTACCACGTCTAGTGCGTATAAACTGATTACTTCCTAATCTTCGCTTCCCTCAGACGATAATGCATGGATATGAAAATTGGACATCCCACCGAAGATCAAAAACTTTCTTTGGAAAGTATGCCAGAATGGTCTTCCAACTGCTTCCAAGTTAGCAGCTCGAGGGACTCCTGGCCTCCTACCTGCAGTTTGTGTAATTGCGCGGCTGAAGATGACGTGCACTTGCTGTTTGAATGTGGCTATGTTCATTCGTTACTCAATTTCCCTCCTACCGTGAAGAAGACAATATCCAATATGATTACTGTCTCCTGAGACATACAACCTATTTTTTCGGTCATTGGGAACTACCTGACTTCTGCTGCCAAGGCAGAACTTGCTTTTGTTTGGTGGTCAGTGTGGTACTCTCGGAATCAATTTGTGTTTCGACAAGTTCCCTTCCCCGTTAAAGACGCTCTAGTCCGCATTGTTAAAACTCGTAGGGAAAACTGGAGAAGATCATCTCTAATAGACGAGTGTCTTGAAGAGGTCCCCCCCTCACATACTCAAAGATCTAACCACCCAAAGGTCAAACATAAGGCCGCAAGGATTAAATGACGTAAACCACCAATGGGCACCTTCAAACTAAACTTTGATGGATCCACGCTAACAAACTCTGTTAGCTCGGCTGGTGCCATTATCAGGGATTGGGAGGGCAGGCCAATCTGTATATGCTACAGCAAGCTGGGAAAGCAAAATCCCATGATCGCAGAAGCTCTCACTCTAAAACTGGGAATCCAAAATGCTATCCATCTCAGAATTGACAAGCTACATATTGAAGGCAATTCTAGTATAATCATTAATCACCCACTTCAAACAATGAAATGTCCTTGGGAAATCGAATTGGTAATGTCAGATGTTAAAAGACTTTTATCGACTTTGAAAGAAATATCTTTCTTTTATATTCCCCGCAGGGGCAATAGAGTGACTGATAAGGTTGCACACCTTAGCCACTCTGCCCGGGGGGTCGATATTCACAACAATCTTGGTCTTTTAGACCTCATCCGTAAGGATGCTATCGGGTAGAGCTGGCTCGCCCGAATTCTTTCCTAATATATATATATATATATATATATAAATGATAGATCATATGTACTCAAGGCTTATTGTGTATCATGTGAACAAATCTGAGCCTTTGATTGATACAAAATGGAAGGTTGTGATTATTTGTAGAAAATATAGTATTTTAATTGTAAAAGATAAAAATGGCTATGACAGGCCTAAGGTCGTTATGCCAAATCAAAGTAAATTCCTAAGATGCAAACTATAACAAGTATAGTAGGTAAGTTAGGGTCGAACCCACAGGGAAACAGAATTAATTGTAAGAGCAAGTATTATTACCCAAAAGTAACCGATTCAACGGGAGTTTTGTGTGTAAGCAAATGGTGACAGAACAAGTTGCAATAAGAGGTTGCGAATATATGATGGAAAAGTATCACACCAGGTAATTATCCGTACAACAATTGAGATGGTTCATCATCGCATTCTATGAATCTCAAGTTCTAATGTCCAGTAATTGTTCTCAATTCAGATCGTGTAATAGCTTTTAGTCCTACCAGTCCTAAAAGCACTTATCACCAAATTACAAGGGAAAACCTTCACCGAATAATAAAGCGATAGCATTCAAACATGAATTATAATGAGATACAAGCGATTCTAACAACCCGTTAAAATAGCCTGTAATCGAATCTCCTTCACAATCTACCACAAGCAACCTGCGTATGATGATTGTGTTTGCTACAATGAATCTACAACCCCAAACCTGGAATTGGAAACCCTAGCAATATGACTAGTATCAATAAACCTAGGTGATCAATCCAGATTAACCAATAATAAGCAATCAAGCAATAAGCTCAGGAGATCGAAACAATTAACAAAGGACGAACAAGAGTAGAATACTCACAACCAAATCAATTGAAGGCTTCAAAGAACCAAGTGTAACAACGGAGAGTTAGTTCTCCATAGGGTTTGTGAGATGAAGAAAAAGGAAACTACGTCTCTCGAAAATAACCCCCTCCCCTCTCCTGCCTTCTCGGCCATAATATATAACCTAATAAAATCGGGTTTAACATCCCGTAAAAATATAAAATATAATATTAAAACTAATAAGATAGGGAAAATCGGGTAAGAATCCGTCTTCAGGGACCGACGCGGGCGCGCCATGTAGCAGCGCGGGCGCGCCAGCCTTTGACTTGCTTCTTCTGTCTGGTGAATCGACGCGGCCACTTCCTCCTAGCAGCGTGGGTGCGCCGGGTAGCAGCGCGGGCGCGTCGAGTGCCGCGCGGGCGCGCCAGACTCACCAGCCTTCCAGCTGCTTCCGAACTTCTTCACTTCAGCTCTTCTGTAACTTGCCTGATTTCTTCAACTTCTTCAACAGGTTCCGAATCACTAAGTTCACACAAATACCTCTCACAATGACATGTAAATGATGACAAAAACTACTAAATGCGCTATAGAATATATCGCCTATCAGGCTATCATGATTGCCCCGAAGCGTGTGTACAACTAGTCCCTTAATCATCCATAATTAAAACCCTGCCATGATAGAGAATCACATAGTGGATGAGGATGCTACTCTTCAAACTAGAGACGACCGATTACAAATCAATCGATTGAAGATGCAAGCACATATCAACATAAATCGATTGAAGATGCCGGGCCATTTCAACGATCGGCGAGGAAGAGGACGACGGCAATGACCAAGGCGGGAGAAAACGATCGGGAGTCCGGCTACGACGAGAACGGTGAGCCCACACCCAACGAGGGACTCCATCTTCAACCTTCTTTAGCCACCCTCGCTCCGCCCTCCTCGCTCTCTCCATCCCACTCACGTCGAGGTCTCGCCGTTGCGACGCCCTCCTCCCCGTAGATGCATCTCTTTCAATGCAATAGCCCCCGCTCTACCGGCTCTATCTCTGCAGATCTTCCTTACAAGGGTTTTGGGCTTCAATTTCGGTTCAACTTTGCAATATCATTTGGTGATAGGTTTCATTTTTTTTAATTCATGTTTTGGTTTGCTCGATTTATGTATTTTAATTCGGATTTGCATCCCAGATCCCTTCTCTATCCAACATCTTTGCGCCTTGGTGAGTTCTGCTATGTATTAATCCACATGATAGGATTTCAATGGATTTTAGGATGAAAAAGAAGGATATATTGGATTCGGCCGAATAAACCTGGTCGATTTTGTGTGTTTTCATCGGATTTAAGAGGTCTTCGGAGAAAAAACAGAATTATTTATATGTAAGGACCGATTTTGTGAGATAATTTTTTTTATGTCGGCGGTCATATGAATGAAAAATGCATCTATACCATTGAATAATAATTTGATACAATCAAATAAATTAATTTTAGTTATTTGTTAAAATGACAATAAGTAATCGAATAATGAATAATATTGTAACACCATCGAATAATCAACCTATATCATCGAATAATTGTTTAGTTGCAATTTCAGGGTGTTTTCAGGGTTCTAGATTATTAGAAAAATTCATCGATACCATCAAATAATCTATTAATACGATCGAAGAATCCAGTGATACCATCGAATAATTTAAAATGGCATAAGTAACCAAATAATATTGTTACATCATCGAATAATCCATCGATACAATCGAATAATCCATCAATACGATCGAATAATCCAGTGATACCATCGAATAATTTAAAATGACATAAGTAACCAAATAATATTGTTACATCATCGAATAACCAATCGATACCATCGAATAATCTAGTGATACCATCGAATAATTTTTAATTATTTGTTAAAAGAACATAAGTAACCAAATAATATTGTTACATCATCGAATAATGAAGCAATATAATCAAATAATCAACCAATATCATCAAATAGTCTATCGATACTGTCGAATAATTTTTACAATTCAATACATATCCACTAGTTTCTAAAAAATAAAAATAAAATCTACAAGGGTTTTAAAAAAAAAACCCTCAAATCAGGCCCCACAAATCAACACAAACACACCGTCCATTTCAATTCAATGTCCCATGCGCTAAGATTTAGCAAGTCCGCCCAAAAAAAAAAATGTGGGTCCCACCGTTTTTATTAAAAAAAAAAGTAAAAATGATTAATAATCACAACTATCCATTCCAATCAATCAACGCTCTAGATTTGTTTACATGATACGCGTTAAGAGGTGTATACACATGAACCAATCTCTCTCTCTCTCTCTCTCTCTCTCTATATATATATATATATATATATATATATATATATATATATATATATATATATATATATATATATATATATATATATATATATATATATATATATATATATAGGGTTGGGTTCGGGTACACACAACTCTAAGAATGAGAAGGAAAGAAGCAATTTGATTGGTCCACGTGTCCAAAAGTGAATTAAAATAATATAAATTTCGTATAAAAAATCGCGTCCCCCAAAAGCATTCCCGCGCGCTCCCACGCTTCACCACTCGCACCTCCTTCCCACTATACGCGTGTTACCCACGCGCCATTTAAATTGGTGAAAAAATTAAAAGTGTTGCTGCGCCGTTTCGAACCTGGGTGGTTTTGCCACAAACTAATGCGCTGTACCACTATATCAAATTGGCCTTCTTTGTTATTTTATGTCTTTCAATAATTTTATACTGTATTTTGTTTGTCTTACTTCCGTAGTTTATCAATTTAAATGTTCTTTGTTTTTTTTAATACTCCATATTTTTGTCAATTTATATTTTACATATTAAGAGACATGTTAATGCATATTTCACCATTAAAATTTTCACATTTTCATAATTAATTTTTTTTAAAAGATATTAAATATATTAATCTAAAATATATTTGACGAACCCCTACTCTTTATTTGATGAACCACTAGAATTTATATTCTTATAATAATTAACATATTTCATATAAATTTATAAATTACACATTAAGAGAGATGTTATCAATATATATTTAACAAGAAGTGGTTCATCGGGCTGTAAAGATGTTATCAAGAAGTGGTTCATCAAGTTATAAAGTCACTGAACCAACCTCTATTAAGTCACTGAACCAACCTTTATTTAGTCACTTAACCAACCTCGATTTACTCACTGAACCAACCTCTATTTAGTCACTGAACCAACCTCTATTTAGTCACTAAAACAACCTATTTACTCACTGAACCAACCCCTTTTTAGTCACTGAACCAACCTATATTTAGTCACCGAACCAACCTCTATTTTAGTCACTGAACCACCATATTTACTCACTGAACCCGCCTCTATTTAGTCACTGAACCACCCTATTTACCCACTAAACCAACCTCTATTTAGTCACTGAACCAACCTCTATTTAGTCACTGAACCAACCTCTATTTAGTCACCGAACCAAGCTCTATTTAGTCATTGAACCAACATCTATTAAGTCACTGAACCAACCTATTTACTCGCTGAAACAACCTATTTACTCACTGAACCAACCTCTATTTAGTCACTGAACCGCACTCTATTCGGTCACTGAACAACTCTCTATTCGGTCACTGAACCACACTCTATTTAGTCACTGAACCAACCTCTATTTAGTCACTGAACCAACCTCTATTTAGTCACTGAACCACCCTCTAGTTAGTCCCTGAACCAACATATTTAGTCACTGAAACAACCTATTTGGTCACTGAATCAACCTTTATTTAGTCACTGAACCAACCTATTTAGTCACTAAATCAACCTCTAGGTTTTAAAACCCTGAATCACTTGCTTTAAAACTCTGCACTACTTAGATATAAAAACTCTGAACCGCTTGGTATTAAAACCCTAAACCACTAGGTTCTAAAACCTAGTGAACCGAATGCTTAATTTCTAGAATTTTACATTCATTCTTTAATTCCCAAGATGAATTGTACAGATCATGAAGATGCATTCATTTATTCATTCATATGGAGAGATTAATAAAAACAAAGAAATTAAATAAAGATAAAGAAAACAGGCTAGAGCAATTATTTCTAGAATTTTACATTCATTCATTCACATGATTACGCTACCGTAATTAGCAAAGACAAGCAAATATTTGGTATTTCCCAACCTATAACGAATTTGATTTAGTGTTGTATGGTCCATCTCAGGCAATTGCGAATGGTGTGTGGCCTTCCTCCTTCCACTTCCTCAACATCACAATGGCGCTGCGTTTTGAATACACCAGAGAAACACAGCCTCCTCCCAAGCGTATCTCGTCCATGGCCGTTGCAAGTTGAGGCGTGGGGGAGCAGTTGTAGCAGCGGCTTCTCAGTGGCCAGCCGCTGCGCCGAGAAGTAGCGGGCGACGGCTAGGGCTGCACTCGGGCGGCGTCCATGGCCCCTTTTTGTCGAAACTCGGATCCATCAGAGTAGTCCTCGCAGACGGACATCGGCGCGCTGGGGACCAGCTTGGAAGCGCGGAGAGGGGGCGTCTGCGATGGGAGGGAGGAAGAAGGAGGAGGAGGAGCGAGATCGGAGCGCGAGATATGAGAGAGCGGAGCGCGAGATCTGAACCGCCATGGGAGAGGAGAGCGCGAGATCTGAGGCGCGTGAGGCATATTTATTTTAATTAAAAATTAGATCCGTTTCAGCCAATCGAATAGCTTCTTTCATTCTCACCGGTATATACTATTCTCACTTGAACCCTACCCTATATATATATATATATAGGGTGAGGTTAAAGCGAAAATGGAGCTTAAGATAAAAATAGAGCTTAAAGTGAAAATTGAGTCATTAGGGTGCTAAATCACACGCGGATCTGATTTTAAAAAAACCGAACCAGACCGGTTTGAAACAAAAATGGCTGAACCGCTCATACACTGAACAAAACACCCAATACCCACCCGACCTTCCTCCTTCCCAGCTTCCCTCCCGAGTCCCCAGCCTCCCACCGGGCGCCGACAGCGAGCCTCTCTGGCCTCAACAATCCCTCCTCATCATCTCCGCCTGCTGAAACCCTAACCGAATCCCAATCCCTCCTCTCTCTCTGGACTTCTCATTCGAAGAAACCCATATGAATGGACCAATTGAGGTTGTCCTGAACCCTAAGTATGGGTACTTCTGTAATGGCGCCCATCGCAGTCCTTCTTTTGCTTCCCAAAGACAGATCACTTCACATATAACTCTCTCTGTCCCTCTCATCGATCATATTGGATTCTTCACTTGATTCGGAACTCATTTCGATTAGGTTTTCTTCATGTCCACTATTTGATCACCGTCGGTCCAATTTCGTCATTCAATTTCGGGATTTCGGAGCAAATTTGATCATTTCTTTGATTAATTTCTCTTATGCGATGTTGTTTTGATGTGAATTTGTGCAAACCTGAAACACCAGCAGAGTTATAACTTATAATTCTTATTGCTTTATAATCATTTCTGTATCAAATATTGGGTGATTGTAAATTCTTGTTACATTGTTATTTTGGTTGTCATATCATATCATGAGTATTAGACAACTTAATACGGATGATGAATTGTAGCTTGTTTCCATTAAACATAAGATGATCAAGGGTTAGTGTTACTGCCAATGTGGGGTGCAGGAAGCTTAAGAAAAAGTGTTAGTGTTGTTGAAGGGGATCATAAAGAGGATAAGGTTGTTGCATCTGTCACACATTCTGTTGGCATTACTGAGATGCATCTGTGGAATCTTGCTAGCATGTGATATCTGTGGTAGTGCAATGTCAAACAACTAAAACGACGTGCATTGAGGATACAAGTAAACTACTTGATGTACCTTTTTTTTAGTGGGGAGCTTGATGTACCTAATGTATCCTTTTCCACCTGATTATATTAAGGGTCTTTGAGTACTTGAAGTTACAGTGACTTTATCCTCAAATGCCATGGTCCTGCCAACTCTACCGCTTCTAAAGTTTCATTTAAAATTGATTTAGTCTACTTTAGGGAGTATCTGCAGTAGGAGTATTTTTCCTTTTCTTATGTAACTATCTACCGAGTTTCATGCTTACATTCCAAATTCTATATCACTTGCTAATCTTTATCTCATAGAAGCCGAGAGCATGGTTTTTCTCTTTTATATTTTGTAGACGAGACACTATCATATGCTGCACCAGGTGAGAGTATTCTTGAATTGCATGGAGAAGCCTTTAAGGTTGTTAAAGCCTTAGAAGTAGGGATCGAGCTGCTAAGAAAGTTCTTGGTTGATTGAGCTAATTGATGAGATTTCGTTTCATTCATGTGTTGGCCGAGGAGTTGATTGGGGAGATATATGATCAGTTTATTTTCTTTTCATTCCGGTGCAATTTCTCACAAATGTATGTACAACCTTTTAAAGCATATTAGCTCAATGGAAGAGCAATGTGTTATTATATACATAGTGTGGGTTCAAATCCCATATAGGCTTTCTCTAAACCTTGTACATCATCCATTTAAGTGACCATAAAGCCAAAAACAGCATCCATCTATTCATAAGAATGAACAAAATTGTAAAGTGCATATGATTATAAAGTGCACAAAGCCAAAAATTCATGCAGATTCCACTTTGGAACCTTCCGGTGCTTCTGTTGTGACAACACTTGTTTGTTTAGATAATATGGATGAACATGCACTCCAAGCAAAAGAATCCAAACTTGATTCGTTTGATAATGCTTAGATGAATCTTGAGGGTGAAAGATATTGCTTCTGAAGTCAAAGCTGCTGATCCAAACCATCTAGAAGCACCAACACACACATTATAAAGACTTAGGACACCATTTCAAACCTATTGATATTTGTGTACTTTATAATCTTATATTTGGATATTATAATCTTATTTATGCACTCAAATTTTTATCTCACAAAAATGCACATTTATTAATGTTATTTTTGCACTTTATATTATTATTTATTCATTTTATTATCTTATTTATGAATTGTATCTTATTTGTATATGCACTTAAACAACCCTCCATGTATGCATCTTTATAACATATAAAGAACTTGCAAATACAAGAACGGATTTAAATGCAGAAAGGTTTGCATAAACAAGGCAATGATCTTTAGCATAATCCTCACTTGTAACACCGCTGTAACATCATTGAATATTTGTACCCTACCCTATAACATTCAAAGATGCAAAAATAACATAATATTAGTGCAATTTTAGAAAGCAAGTGTGTAAAGATAACATTTTCTAAAACATATTTAAAAATACAGGAAAGCAACACCAAAACTATGCACATAAGTATTATAAAATAACATTTACTAAAACATCTTTAAAATATTTTTTTTTTCAGAAATATGATTTTTACAAAAATCTGAAATCTGATTTTTTTCATAAATCTGTATGACAGCTGCAGCAAAAAAAAATTCAGAGCTTATTTCAGGCCAAATTTTATCAAGGAAAAGTTAGATAAGCTTTTTCGAAAGTTGTGGGATTTGAAACCACTCGAATCGGTGCTCTATGGAAGAAGTTATGAATTTTTTTATCGAAACCGAACACTTTTTCCTCCCCTTCTTATGACAGCAGCAGCAACAAAAAATTCATGGTTCATTTGAAACCAAATTTTATAAAAGAAAATGTAGATAACCTTTTTAGAAAGGTTTAGGATTTGAAACTACTTGAATTGGTGCTCTATAGAAGAACTTAAGGATTTTTTTAATCGAAAACAGACATTTTTTAGCTCATCATACAATTGTATCTTACTTTTGCACACTTGCATTCTAAATCTGCACAATTATATTCTAAATCTACACAATTGTATCTTATTTTTGCAAAATTAATTGAGATAAGATATATCAGATTCCTTCACTATTTTTTAGTAATTGTTGTATGCACACTTGTATTCTAAATATGCACAATTGTATCTTACTTTTGCACACTTGCATTCTAAATCTGCATTATTATATTCTAAATCTGCACAATTGTATCTTATTTTTGCAAAATTAATTGAGATAAGAACTGTCAGATTCCTTCACTCTTTTTTAGTAATTGTTGTATGCACACTTGTATTCTAAATATGCACAATTGTATCTCCAACCTCTAATTCAGTACAAAAGTTCTATAGTGTGAACCAGAAGCTCAATTTCAAAGCCATTAATAATGTCTTTGAAATTATTTCACTTTATCATTTTATTTATGCACTTAATAATCTTAATTGTGCACTTTGTAATCTTATTCATGTATTTCATATTATTATTCATAAACTTCATTATTTTATTCTTGCACTTTGTCATTTTATTTATGCACTTTATAATCTTAATTGTGCACTTCATAATCTTATTCATGCACTTCATATTGAAACCGAGTACCTTTCCTTTCGTTTTGTATGATAGTTGATGCAAAAAATAAAAAAAATCAGTTGAGTTATAAAATTGCACTTTTCAGTTTTATATTTGCACATTTTCAAACTAAAATTGCACATTCAAACTAAAATCTAATTTGGTTCTCCTTAAACTGAAAATCTAATTTGTGTATTATATAATATTAGTCTTGCAATTTTTAATCTAATTTGTGCACTTTATAATATTAGCCTTGCACTTTTTAATGTAAACCAAGGTTGCCCGTTTGGGCTCCATTTGACAAGGTTGCCCTATAAACCAAGCAGAAACCCTCACAACCAATGATGTTCTCCTAGTTAAAGTTGTTCGTGGATTTCAAAATGTCAAATAGTGGGTAAATAACAAGTGAGCTACTCAATGCACAATCTGAACTATATTAAGCGCAAAAATAAGACATTTTTGTGCAATTTTAGATACCAATGATGCAATCTACACTTTAATGCAAGCCAGCTGAAAGTGTCATCAATAACACCTACCTCGCCGGAATATGATGAGATTTTAAGAGATTTGAATCGTCTAATAAAACCGGGGAGCACAGAATAGGCACATCGATTAATCCTAAATGCATAATTGAAAGCCAATTGTTGATTATTATTCATACACTTCATCATTTATTCTTGCACTTTATAATCTTAATTGTGCGCTTAATAATCTTATTCATGCACTTTATTATTTTATTTATGCACTTTATAATCTTAATTGTGCACTTTATAATCTTATTAATGTACTCCATATTATTTTTCATAGACCAACATTTTATTCTTGCACTTTATCTTCTTAGTTATGCACTTTATTATTTTATTCTTGCACTTTATAAACTTATTCATGAATGAGAACCAACCTATGCGGGGTTTGAACCCGCATCTTTGTGCATGAGCACATCGCTCTACCATTTGAGCTAATAGGCTTGAAATCAATTATAATTTTTTTAGAAGTAGCTGGCAGAAAGAATCAAGGAGCATGGTAACTTAGTTGTAAACATATGCCAAGAGAGAATGAAAAAGGAAAAAAAAATCTGGCAAAAACAAACTCAATGAAAGCCTCATAGGAAACACCATTATTTAAGCTCCCCTCTTGAGCTGGCACAATCTTTACTGCCTTAGCCTTAAGTGTATCTTCCTTAGCCCGAGCCTCACCATTTCTGTCTCAAACAGCTACACCGCATTTACTTGCATCTATGACAGACAAAATCATAAGCTCTGTAGGCTCTTCCACACTTCCATCTGATGCTTTCCCTTTCTGATCAGAAACGGACCTCCTCGGAACCCATATATGAGAACTCCCTGCCGAATTCCTGAATTTCTTTGTCTTTGCAGTTGCACAGTGTTCACTAATATGCCCAAAACAGAAGCATTCACTGCATACCTTAGGGAGCCACTCGAAACTAACTTGTTGCACATAAACCCCTGAAAACAAAGCCTAAAATCAGTATTAAAAAAGGACCAATTGCCTCCCAAACCAAACAAAATAGCAGCAGCTCAAGAGCAACAAAAGAGCCCCCAAAAGGCCATCAAATTTGAATCACCAAATCAACCTAAAAGAGCACCTAGACCACATAAAAAGAGACCTCCAATCAAACTCAAACATCCCCTCAAGCTCCTGAATAACACATAAAACATGAATTTCCCTTGCTCTTCAATAGAGAATCTATTCAACAACTTTTCTCCCTTTCGACTGTTGTCTCAAAATCCACCTGGAGCCATTACATGAAACATGAAAAATATAATGCTCAATCAACAAACAGCATTTCAAGTAACATGAAAGTATTAAAAAAAATAAAAATGTTTGCTTAGGAATGAAGAAGCTGAGATATAACAATCTGAATGACGCAACAAAGCAACCGTCGATTCTATAATAAACAGGAAAGGGCAATACTAAATTAGAAACATAATATTATCAAGAGAAGACCTAAGATTAAAATACATTGTTACAGTTTATCACTCAAAGAAAAAGAATGTGGATTTTGACATCAATTTGTGATGATTAATGATAGTATGAGGTAACTGATTGAATTTGTTTTCTAGACAAGTCTCTTAAATGTAATCTCAAAACTATGACAGCAAATTTCAACAAAGAACACTAACTAGACATTTTATCAAACACCTAGTAGGCATGTCTAGTTTCAAGATATGTGATTGAAATACCAGAGGCTTCAATGATTCTATCAAGTAGTTTTTTATGCATGATTTGGGTTTTCGGGGATCCGTGTGCAGTAAAGATTAAAGCACTAGCAGAAACATATCAATCGATTTGGAAAAATTAGCCTTCATTCATTCAAAAATATTAGCAGAAACATATCAATTGATTTGGGGATAGTGAAATTCACTTATCTGATCGACATTGATTTCATCTCTTTGCAATCGCTAGTCGCAGGGCGAAGGTCGTAGTCCGGCATCGATATCCCTAGATCTGATCGCCAAGGTTAGGCGGCGTCTTCGTGCATCCTCCTCTGCTTCCTCTTCATCCCGACCTGGAGGTCACGAGCGACAAGGAGATGGTACCGAGAAAAAGGGGAAAGGAGGTCGACGGGAGAGCTCGGGCGCAGAGGGGTTGAGATGAGATGCTAGAGGATGAAGACGGAAGCGAAGGATTGATCGGAGCGAAAAAGGATCGGGAGGACGAAGAAGAAAGAGAGACGGGTTCGGATCGGGCTATTAGGATTCGCGGCCCAAACATGAGAAATAAACCCATTTTCACTTTAAGAGAATTTTTCAGTTTAAGCCCCATTTTCATTTGAACCTTTACCCCTATATATATATATATGAGAGGGTTCAAGTGAGAAGTAATCGGTCCGGTGAGAAGGAAAGAAAAAACACGCTCACACTCCTCGTTCTTCCTTTAAAGGCTCTCACATGGCAGTGAGCTGTTCTCCTCGAATACGTCGCTCCCCTATGCCCCGCTGTGTGAAGGATGAGGAGGAGATGGACGGCATCACAATACATGAGATGAAGAAGGAGATGAGGTACCACTTCTCCGGTGCCGGATTCTGGCGAAGTCCTTCGCTTAAGGCAAAACTTGATACTCTGTTGAATTGAAAGAGACGGAGTAGTTCAAATCCTTCACCCCAACCTCATCTTCCACGTCGCTGTCACTCTCCTCATCAAAGCCTAACCCTAAGTTCCTCAATCCGATTCCATGATTCCACCCATCATCGATTTCGTAATCGACCTATCCCGATTCCGAGTGGATATTGCTGCTTTCATCTCGATCAATATCATCTCCCTCCTCTCTGCGCGCTCTCATCTCGATCGATAACGGTGGTGAAGATCTGCTCTCCGGCCTCAATTTGTTCGTGGAGACTATGGAGGAAGCTATTTGGTCTCAATTTGGTTTATTTGTTGGATTTTCCGTCTCTGTTTTCTTCAAATTTATCAACTCAATTGTGTATTTGTGTGTGTCAATTTGGTTTTGGCTCTCTGTTCCACAAAGGACATCTGTTGGCAAATTTTCTGTAGCTACAAGTATAATTGATAACTCTGTTCTTCGAGTGTGTCAATTTTGGTTTAGTTTCTTCAAATTAAGCAGCTCAATTGTGTGTGTCAATTTATCAGCTCCAATCCATCCTCCTCGCTCCCGATCAACTCCAATCCCTTTCTCTACTGCGGCGCCGTCACCGTCGCCCGTCCCTTTGCCATCCTCTCCCTCCCCTAGGCCAACCCCAGCGCCGACTCCACCTCCCTACCGCAACTCACCGCCCCTGGCGCCGCACCGCTCTCCACCAAGATTGGCATCTCCGTCGAGGATCTGCCTATTTTTCTTTATAAATGTGCATATTTAAATATTCCTATAGTATGTTCGATCACAAGCTAATGCTATATGCTCAGAATAAAGCCTGTCACTTGTGTCATAATCTGGAGACACGGGCTCACGGTTGGAGTTCATCATGATTGTCTCATATCCCGCATTCTGCAAAGATGCAAAGGAGAAACTTAAAGAGTAGTTTCGGCAACAAAATCCATAAGATCAACGAGCCAAATCAGGTAGCCTATATCTCCAATCCGATTATATTCCATAATGATGCTATTCCAATAAAGGTAGCAGATGAAGATATCAAGTTTCAAATACTCCGCACTTCTGAAAGCAACAATTTTAGTCAACAGTAATGAAATGCAACAGGTAACAATATCAGTTTATTGTATCATGTAGGTAAAATATTCATGGATTTCATTAATTAAAATAATAGAATCTCTAAAAAAGAAAATGCACTAATGATAAGTTTTTGTTTATTGCACTTGTTTAAAACGGAAGTGGTTCAGGATTTTAATACTAAGTGGTTCAGGGTTTTTATATCAAGTGGTTTAGGATTTTAATACCAAGTGGTTCAGGGGTTTATACCAAGTAGTTCAGAGTTTTAAACCAAGTGGTTCAGCACATATAATTTGAAGTGGTTCACGAAGTAAATAGAAGTGGTTCATGAAATAAATTCTAGTGGTTCATGAAATAAAGAGAAATAGTTCAGGGCTTTAAACCAAGTGGTTTGGGTTTTGATACCAAGTGGTTCGGGATTTTTATACCAAGTGGTTCGGGATTTTAATACCAAGTGGTTCATCAAATAAATAGAGAGTAGTGATTTATCAAATAAATAGTATTGGTTCATGAAATAAATAATATGAAAATTTTATTTCAAAAATAAATAAATAATTAAAAATATACATTACAAGAAAATAAAAGAAAAGTGAAAATTGTATATTATTAAATAGTAGTGGTTCATCAAATAAAGAGTAGTGGTTAATCAAATAAATAGCATTGGTTCATGAACCATTTTATTTAAAAAAAATACTTAAAAAATCAATATTAAAATAAAATAAAAGAAGAGTGAAAATTTTTGGTTCAGGGGTTTTATACCAAGTGGTTCAGGGGTTTTATACCAAGTGGTTCAGGGTTTTATTAACAAGTGGTTCAGGGGTTTATACCAAGTTGGTTCAGTGACTAAATAGATATAAATAAAATAACCGAATAGAGGTTGGTTCAGTAACCGAATAGAGGGTGGTTCAGTGACTAAATAGAGATTGATTTAGTGGCTAAATAGAGATTGATTTAGTGGCTAAATAGGTTGGTTCAGTGACTAAATAGGGGTTGGTTCAGTAACCGAATAAAGGGTGGTTCAGTGACCGAATAGAGGGTGATTCAGTGACTCAATATAGGGCGGTTCATTAATTTTATAGTAATTGGGAATATATAGCATTTAAGGGGGAAATTTTATAGTAAGTGGTTCAGGGTTTTAATATCAAGTATTAGTTCGTGAAATAAATAATTAAAAATAAATAAATAATTAAAAAATAGTATTGGTTCATGAAATAAAGAGTAGTGGTTCATAAAATAAAGAGTAGTGGTTCACTAAATAAAGAGTATTAGTTCGTGAAATAAATAATTAAAAAATAAACATTAAAAGAAAATAAAAGAAGAATAAAAATTTTACAATTATTAAAAAGTAGTGATTCATGAAATTAATGAGTAGTGGTTAATGAAATACAGAGTAGTGATTCGTCAAATAAATAGTGTTAATTGGTTTATCAACCATTTTATTTTAAAATAAATAAATAATTAATTAAAAATAATTTACTAATTGTTAAAAACAACTATATTAATTTATAAAGTCCGTTGGTGAAAAAAAAACATAATTAAATCGTTTATTTTAACAATTGAAAACTATTACTGTAATTTTTTAGCCTATTAAAAAAAATGGAAAAAATGAATAAAACTAATTAAATACGGAGTAGTTATAGTGGACAAGAAAAGAATGATTGGTATAGTGGTACACAGCATTGAGTGGGAAACTGGGGATTATGTTTTTTTTTTTTTTTTTGAAACGGAAAAAATTTGACCATAGGGCTAATCCCTATCAGCCAAGAGCATCCTTTCGGATGAGACTACGCAAAAGAGAATCATCAGGAGTCATAGAACCAAGTGAAGCAGATCCAAGTCGTGACAAGCGATCAGCCACTAGATTTGCTTCCCGGAAGACATGACGAATCTCGACAGAACCAAAGAAGCCCAGCGAGACTAGACTGTCCGAGACAATCATATCCGAGTCTCCAGTAGGCTTCCCCAAACCTTTTAAGCTTTTAATAATTGTTAGGTTATCACCTTGTACAATCAATTTTGTAATCCTCAAGTTTTTTGCAGCTTGTATGCCATACCAAAGCCCAAGGCTTTCGCAACCACATACAGAATCGATTGGAGATGGACCCCAGCCACAAGAGATAAGAGAACCCTGGGAATCACGAACGATAAACCCAAAAGTACCTTTATTTGTTGAGGATAGAGAGCCATCGAAGTTAAGTTTATGTGTATCTTTTGGTGGGGCTTCCCATTTGGTTCTTTTTCTTTTTGAGGTCAATTTAGGTTTTGGGTTGATTGTTGTAGCTGCTATTTTATCTTTTGTATTTTCCCTTGGTTGTGAGGTTGCCCAGATAAATTTTTGGTCTTTTTTGAAAGCTAAAATCTTTCTTATATCTGGGGTTATATTGTCAAAGTGCGTTTTGTTTCTAGAGAACCAGATACCCCACCAGACAAACGCTAGGTCCTCAAATTTGGTTCTTCCAATTGTGTTCTTGATATTCCATAGATTGTCATTGATTGGGTCTCCTTTATCAAAACACCCATGTATTTTCATAAAGGAACCTGGATCATTCGCCATCAAAGTCCCCCTGCTAATTGGGCAGTCCCATAAGAGATGCTTTAAATCTTCATAGCATGAGTCGTAGTGAGGACAATCTGTAGGGATCCCCAGCCGACAAGCTGCTAATCTGACAGTTGTTGGTACTGCGTTTTTGAGGATTTTCCAAAGGAAGGATTTTATTTTGGGTGTGGTGTTTAGGTCCCAGACCCAGCTTATATCCGAGTTTGTGTGGTTTTTGTGTTTATGTATCATGTCAATTGCAGAGGTTGTCGTATACCATCCATTCTTGCTCCATTTCCAATATAGTCTATCAACTTGTATGTTTTGAGGCAATGGTACTGTGGTGATTTTCTCTATTAATTCGTTTGGTAATAATCCTTGCAGTTTTCCAAATAATTTGTTCTTGTCCCATATTTTGTTTTCGTTTATGAAGTATTGTACGTTTATTGACTCATCAATCTGTTGAGTATCTGGGATAAATGTTTTCAGAGGTGCCTGACCCATCCAGAGATCCCTCCAGAAATTTATCGCTGAACCGTCCCCAATAGACCATTGAAGACCATTTTTTAATAACGGTATTAATTTTGTTAGATGTGCCCATTGCCACGAGGATCCCCCTCGCTTTTGATACTTTAGGATATCGGTTGTTTTGAGGTATTTTTCTTTTATTAGTGTAACCCACGGGTTGTTGGGTTCTGCTAGTATCTTCCAAAGCAGTTTCATCTGTAATGCCTTGTTCATGTCCTCTAAGCATCGAAGCCCAAGTCCACCATTTTCCTTTGTTTTACATATATCAAACCAACTGATTAGTGGTTTATGGTTTTGGCCTTTGTTCCATAGGAATTGCCTATTGATTCTGTCCAGATCTGTGTGTACAGCTTTGGGTAACATAAAGCATTGGATTAAATGCAAAGGTTTTGCTGCGAGCGTTGACTTGATCAGTGTACATCTTCCAGCTTGTGAGAGACAGTTTGCCTTCCATTTGTGCAGTTGAGATTTGGTATTCATTATCAGGTCTTTGAAGTCATCTTTCGTTACTCTTCCTTCAATGATCGGGCATCCTAGATAGCACCCTAAATTAGGGGTGTGTGCGATTTCTAATTCATTGCGGATCAGATTTTTTTTGTGCTGGCAAAACGTTTTTAGATGTTTGGAATTGGGATTTATGTCGATTTACACGTTGCCCTGACAGCGCAGTGTACTCCCTTAAAGTTTTGTTGATTTGATCACAACCAATTTTGGTAGCCGATGCAAAGATAACAATATCATCGGCGAAGGCTAGAAACGGAATCTTGGTTCCGTCTCTTGTTATTCTTATTCCTAGATGGCTATGAGGTTTTACAGATTCATTGTAAAGACCTCGAGCAAGGATTTTAGAAACTATTAGGAAAAGGTAAGGGGATAAAGGGTCGCCCTGGCGTAGTCCCTTTTCGGGGAAGAAAACATCCGTGGGTTCATTATTTACCAGTACTGAGTAAGTAACAGTTGTTATACATTCCTTGATCCACTCCGTGAATCTGTTAGAGAAACCTAGTTTGAGCATAGTCGAAAGCAGAAAATCCCATTCAACCATGTCAAACGCCTTTTCCATATCTAGCTTAACTGCCATCCAACCAGTTTTTCCTTTTTTCTTAGAGAAGGAGTGAAAAATTTCATTTGCAATTAAGATGTTATCCTGTATTGATCTACCAGATGAGAAGGCACTTTGTAGGGGGTTGGTTATTTTAGGGATGATTTTTTTTAGTCTTGATGCTAATACTTTGGAGATTACCTTGTAAGTTGTTGTACAAAGGCTTATCGGTCTATAGTGTGATGTTGTGGTAGGATTGTCTATTTTAGGAATTAGAGCGATAAACGTATGGTTTGTTTGTTTCAGGATCCGTCCACTAAGGAAGAAGCTCTTTACTGCCTTGATTACAAAAGGTTCAACAATATGCCAGTATTGTTAAAAAAACCCGCTGGAAACCCATCGGGCCCTGGCGATTTGTCGTTGGCTAAACTGAATACCGCATTTTTAATTTCTGCGTTCGTGACTGGTCTAGTTAACCAGTCATTATCATCATTCGAAATTTCGTTTCCTATATGGGTTAGTAAGTTGCTGGGTACTTGTTGCCTCCTTTGAAGTGAATATCTTTGGCTGAAATCATGTTTGATTAAATTTCTTATTTCATCTTCGTTGTTGATTGTTATACCCGCTGTGGTTTGGATCTGTTTTATTATATTTCTATTACGTCTTCCGATTGCTATTTTGTGAAAGTATTTAGTGTTTGCATCTATGGATTTAACATGTATCCTTTTGGCTCGTTGTCCCCAATACTTCTGTTGATAGGTTAAAAGTGTAGCGTGTTTTGCTGTGAGCCTTTTGATTTTATTGTCTAGATCATAGTTATAAGCATTGCAAAGCGTGTTTTGCAGCTCTAAAAGTTGTGATTCAACTTGTTTTATTTGGCGGAAAACGTTCCCAAAGGTAACCTTGCTCCATAGCTTACTCTTTCTTTTGACTTCTTGTAATTTCTTTGTTAATTTAAACATTTGGGAACCCGAAGAGTCAAGTCTCCAAGCCGAACGCACAATGTTTTCATAGTCCTTTCTTGTTGTCCAAGCCATTTCAAATTTAAAAGGTTGTAATTTTGGTTTTTGATTATCCATGAGATCCAGAGTGATTTGAGCATGGTCTGATTTCAGAAAAGCGTGATTTTTGGTACAAAGATTAGGGAATTCTTTTAGGATAGAATGGCTTATAATCGCACGGTCCAATTTTTCATAAATATTATCGCTACCATGTTCACGTTTTCTCCAAGTGAAGCTATTACCACAAGTTGGAGAATCAACCAAATTATGAGTACTAATTATATTTTTGAGTCTTGTAAATCTGTTAATAGATGGCGATCTGCCACCTTGCTTGTCATTTGGGTCTAGAATTTCATTTAGATCCCCTAAAATAATGAGAGAGTCCTTTGCTTTGCATATGTATTCATCTATAGATGCCCAAAAATCATTTTTTTCGTTTTCATATGGAGTTGCATATATAAAAAGGATTTCTATTGTAATGTTTAGTTTAGTGTTGGTGTAATCTGCCTCAATGATTCGGTCAGTGGAGTTTCTAATAGTGAGGCTTTCATTTTAGAATTGCGATTCTTTCCAAAGAAGGCATAGGCCTCCGGACAGACCATTTGAAGGTTGAAAGAACATTTTGTCGAATCCTGGTTTTCTCCAACAACTTTCTGGAGGTGGATTTGTTAATTTTGTTTCAGCAAGCATTAAAATTTTAATGTGATCCGATTTGGAAGTAGATTCAATGTGAGTCCATACATTTTTCCTACTAAGTCCCCTTACGTTCCAGAAGCTAAATTTCATATAAAACAAATTGGGGGTTTTGGTACCTTAAAGAGTTAGGACCATACTTATAATAGATATGATTTTTAAAATGGTTTGTGTTTGTTTGGATTTTTGAGTTAACATTATCAGTGGTTTCAGGATTCATAATTCTAGTAAAAAATATAGAATTTATCATTGAAATATTGTGTTTGGTTTGAAGAGTTTTAAGTTTTGAAGGATGGTTTGTTAGAATATTTGAATCATGATTTCGGAAGTGGGGAGGGATAGTTCCTGTGTTTTGTTTTTCATCAGTCTGACATATAAAACATGGTACAACAAACCTCATTAGGTGCGAGTGAATACATATATTACATTCCTTCCTCCAAGCAATAAAGTGTAATTGCTTGAGAAAAAATAATGTCCAAAGTTTTTGTTTTACAAGGTTAGCAAAGGCTGTGCAGATCAGAGCAAGAGCCTCACAAGTTAACAACTGTAGACAATGTATGCGAAAAGTGCATGTAAAAAAAGCCCATGGAAGATAAAAAAACTTACTGCAGCTGCAAACCTTCCATAAGCCCCTTCTATTTGAGTTATGATGTGATGGTGAGGTGTGGATTACTCCTTCCCCTTCCTGATTGCAGTTACTCCCAGTACCCATTGTTGTTATTTTGTAGTTGAAGTCTTGTACACTTGGTGTCCAATTTCTACTTTTGGTCCTTGTTGTTTCCCTGCTGGTTGTGTTGAGGATCTGTATAGATTGTAAACACACAAATTGCTCGAGAGAAGAGATCCCTCGAGCAGTCTTAGTATAGAGTTCAGGGTTGTGTATATGATAGTAAATCTTTATATATAATTGATAGCTAGCCACAGAATTGAGTATATAGTACTGATCATAGTTTGTAAAATATGCAAGACTCCTTAAGCTATTATAAGAAAGCCAGCAAAAAAATAAAACCCATGTGAAGGAAGCTGGGTTTGTTTTTCCTAAAGTCTTGAGGAAGGTATCATTCAGGTTATGCAAGAACTGAGCAGAGACTAAGAGAAGTGCAGAGCTCCTAATGCAGTGATGAGTAAGATAGCAGTAAGAAAGCAGTAAACAAGTCAGAAGAGTTGGGTGTGTATTTCCTTTAGTTTTGATGAAGATAGCATACAAACCATACAAGAAGAAGATCAAAATTAAATCAATCATCTTCAAAAAGGTTAGTATGGAAATTTTTGTAAAGTAGATAAAAAGGTTAAAAAAGTCATGGCTATCTAATAGACCCAAATCCGGAAAATAAACTTGGATAAAATATGAGTATTCAGGTAGTAACCAGGTAGGGTGAATTATTGTTGGTTTATCATGAGTTTTCATATAGAGGTTCTTTAGCAAGGACCAATTGCCCTCTAAAAAAGGATTTAGCCAGAACAAAGTTGAGATTAAGTAACTTTTGTTTGAAATTTGAGTTGAAGATAAGTAACCACATTGTTGCCAGCAAGACAGTAGGAGTACATAATACAGATCTTCATGAATAGGGCAATGTATAATACAAGTGGATAGCCCAGAAAATTTCAAGCCCACAATACAGTTGTTAGCAAAGTAATATAAACATAGGATAACATGCTTAATTTCAGTGGGTGATGAGTTTGATTGGGTGTCGCCGGTAGGCTTCCCATTAGATGACGAGTTTGATGGGGTGTCGCCGATAGGCTTCCCATTAGGTGAAGAGTTTGATTTGGGTGTCGGTGGAGCCCCATTGGGACTCCCCTTCCCTTTAGTAGGTTGGGTACTTGCCATGAAAGCAAGACTGAGGTACTTATTACTAACACAAATAGAGAAAGCAGAAAATTGGTAGTGAGTAGCATACGAGAGTAAGAGAAGAGGAGGATGTGCATTTAATTTGTTCAAAGTGGTAAATCTGGCAACATTATTATGCAATAGAAGGTTCTTATATAAATCATAGATAATAGAATTATAATGGCTAGTAGTATATACTTCATTTAGATGTTTCTTAAGTGATATAAATGAAGCTAATTGAACAACCAAACAATTGAGCAAAATAGATGAATTATGAGTAATTTTTAACGATTGGAGATAGGATTTGAAATGATGGTTAGGTAGTAAATGCCAAATCCCAACACAAACAACAGTGATGAACAACTTAAGGGTATTAAATTGTTGGGATTTTAAGTGCTCAAGAGAGAAAGAAACCCGGATTGCAATATTGAGAGTGCTGTCCAGATTAGCAATGATCACGAGCCAATAGAGAAACGCAGACCATTGCCAAAAGATAGGTCCTGTAAATGGTAAACTGTAGAGAGGGTGAGCACGAGACAAGGAACCTTGACAGGTAGTAATGGGGGTGCTAAATCTAAGTTGTGTGCACAAATAAATCCCAAGGAATGAAACAGTATTGGTTAAGAAGATGCTTAATTGAATATGAAAATTAAATTCCAAGAGACACAAAATATACTTGTTCAAATGGAAAAGCTGTGATATTATGTTACAACAATAGATTGCACTTAATAGAGAGTGGATTGAGTATAGATGCAAGTATGTCAAGGGGTTCACTGGCCAGTTTACAGTAGCCAGGCTGTGATAGAGATGAATCCAGGGAGTGATTCTCTTAGGAGCATATTTTTGCAGTTGAGAGTAAAAGGAGATGAAATCTAGTTTCCCTTTGCCCTTGTCACCCTTAGATGACTTGGAGGGAGTTTTGGGTTTGTGGGGTTCGCCTGATGGCTTCCCAGATTGGGTAGTAGCAATGGGGTTCGGAGAATCCTCATAGAGAATTTCCTTCCCTTTAGAAGGTTTTTTGCTGCTCGACAAAGCAACCAAGTAATAACAGAAGTAAATGCAACTTACAGAGAGAACAAGAGGGTTATAGAGATAGATGGTATACCTGTCAGACCGGGTGAAGTGGATCCTCCGTAGAAGACCCCAGAAGTTCCAAAGATGGCATAGCATCCACAACAACAAGCAATCCAACTCCAGAGAACACAGAGAGTCAATCGGTATAGGAAAAGACGCCCAGAACACCCAGAACCCTAAGATAGAGAACCTTTTGAGAAACCAAATCCAAACTTTGAGGAAAGAGAATGAGTCACATCCATGAAGATCAGAGGTGAGATAGCAAATTGAGAGAGACGCCCCCAAGGCAGAGGAAATCAGAGGAGACGAGCCCAACTCCCTCGATTGATTTCGATGGGAAGTGAGAGGGGGCTTTTTTCGATTTTCTTTGAGAGGACTTTGAAGGGAATACCAGATCCAGTTCCAATACACTTTTGAGTTTGTAGAGGCTTCAATGCTGTGCAGAAAGATCGGATAGGGAGATGATTGCCATGGAAGGCGCTTGGATCTGGTGGATTTTCGATTGATTTGGGTTAGGGTTTTCTCAGGGTAGGGTGGGAAAGGGGGCGCGTATAAGAGCGCATTCTTTTGGGTGTTCCGGGTTTCCATTTAGTATTACAGGGGTTGATACCTGGGGATTATGTTGATCCCGTGTTCAATACTCCGTTGGAGCTGCAACATTAGTTTTTTATTTAGCGCGTGACAGTCACGCAAAATGTGTAGGGGCGGGTGCGAGTGGGGGACACCTGGGCCGAAAAATTCCGGAAATTTGAAGCGCGTGGATCCCGCGAGATTTCCCTTTATTTTGGATTATTTTTATTCACCTAGACCAATGAAATTGCTTCTTTCATTATCACTTTTGGTGACCTTTGCACCTGAACCCAACCCTATATATATATAACATTCAATGGACAAGATAATTTCAGTTTTCTTTTTATTTAAAAAGAAAAGGGTAAATTTGTAATTAGAATATATATATATATATATATATATATATATATATATATATATATATGTAAATGTTCATATGAAAAAGGGGCTTAAAATGAAAAGACATGAAAATGGGCCTATTTCACTAGTTTTGGGGCGCGGATCATGTTATGTGAATGGCCCGACCCCTTACCTTTTAATCCCGTCCCTTCTCTTGAGCGCAGTGCTTCTCCTGGAGTACCACCGGCGATGCTAAGCTACAAGCCATAGCAGAAGTGCTTCCTTGGAGTACCACCGGCGATGCGAAGCTGCGAGCCATAGCAGAAGCCAACAACAGCACCATCTCATCCCTGAGTTGCGCGAATCCGAACTGGATTGCGAGCATCCTGAGCTGAGCATCCGAATCCGAACTGGACTGCGAGCCCTCATGGACTTCATCCGGAGTTGAAGTCTTACCCGCGCCTCCAAGGTCTCTCTTTCTCTACCTCTTCCTCTTCCTCTTCCTCCAAGGTTTCTGATGTGGTTGTGAAGTCCCTCGATTTAGTTGCTCACAAAGTGTTCGACGAAATGTCGAGGTTTCACCTCTATGCCAAGATTCTTCTAAATAATGTTGATGTGTTTGCTCGTTATGTAAAAGTAGATTCTATGGATTGAACATATAAGGTGTAATTGATGATTCTTGATTTTCGCAGATAGCTGACAAAGCAGCAGAATTAAAGAATTGGGGATTTTTCCCTGGATTTGGGCGAAATTAGGAAAGTAGGTTAGGTTTCAGATTAGATTTGAGGTAGCTTGAGGCGATAATTATGATTTGGTGTTAGGTTATAGTGGAAATTTTGGGGCATATTCACATTGAGACTGTAAAGCATATGTCATGGAAGATGAGGGGAAGGTGTGATGAATCTGGATTTGAATCCGGTTTTACAAAACTATCTTATACTGATTTCTTCAGATCTCCATTGATTAGTCACTGATCTCTTGGCTCTGTATATGGTTTTATACTTTATATTAATTGATTAGCATCTCCATGGCGTCAAGGGCTGATTTTTAATTTTTATGTTTTGTGTTCCTTCTATATCAGTTTTGGCTTGTGATTGTATTGCTGTTTTATTGCATTGAAACATGATGATTGGACGTACTTTAGCACTTATTTGTTAGGGAGTTTTGAATGTAACCGGAGGAATCTCATCAAAGTTTTCAGCCTTTTGCTTCTGTATTTGAATTGTGTATTTATACTTTGAGTTTGATGTATGGCTTGAACTGCTTCACAACCTAAATGCATAACTAGGCAGCCATGTGTTGAGTTCTATGGTTCTAATCTCAGCAATGAATCTATTTGAGGGATCTGTCTTGCTTTTGATGTTCTATGGTTCTAATTTCAACAATTAATCTATTTGACAGAAACTTTAGTCTTTTTACGATTAGATGAGCTCGCTTGATTTGTGAGTGTGCTTCAGTTATTTTTTGAAGCATGCTAACATAGTTGCCATATTGCTCCAAACTCAATGGTCTACATGTCTTGTATTTCAGTGATTCCATCACATTTATTTACTCTTTTTTTATTTTAAGCTGGATGCACATATGAGGTAGACAATGAAAAAAATTGTAATTGAAATACCAAGCCTATTAGCTTAAAACGGTCGAGCAGTGTGCTTGTGCACAAAAATACGGGTTCGAATCCTGCATAGGCTATCTATTGTTATCTCATTTTTTTGTTCATTTTCATAAATATTATTATAAAGTGTATGAGTAATACCATAAAGTGTGCAATTTTAGAACTTAAATGTGCAATTGTAGTTTCAAAAAGCGCAAATATAAAATTGAAAAGTGCAAATTTAGAACTCAAATGAATTTTTTATCGAGCCTAGCATGTTGCTCAAATGAACAATCGTAAACAGGTCCTGCGATCAAGGAGTTTGCATCAGATAATGAGAAGTTAAGGAGTTGGCAATGAAATTAGAAGTTTTGGAAACACAAGAAGGTTATCTGATTACCAGAAATCCTTCAAAGCCTGTGACAACACTGATAAACATAGATTTAGTCAGGGAATGTCAGGTCAAAATCTCAAGATTCCCATTGGCTCAAATGGATCTAAAAGCAATAAGGTGGTGTGATGTATTCAAGATTCCGCGATCCCCTCCTCAAGGCTAACAAGAAAGCGCCACCGTGGATCCCGACATTGAAGACGATGGTATGCTCATAAATTTGTTCTTCCGACTAGTTTTAATTTCCTCTTTAATAAATTATTTATGATAGTTATTTTTAGGTTTTTTAAAGAACATTATTTTAGGGATTATTTTAGCTTTTAGGAATTTATTAGATTATCTATATTGTTTTTTATAATTGAGGAGTCGTCATCCTTATCGGTTTAGGGTTTGACGGACCTCCTCCCGTTCTAGGTTTTAGTTTGTCTATTTAAACTTATTTTGTACTCGTTAATAAGGAGATTGAAAATATTGGAGAAACCCTTGGTTAAGGGTTCTTCGATATCAATCCACGCCGTTGCAATTCTTAATTCCGTTTACCAAACACTGTTGATGATTGAAGATTAATTAGTTAGTTTTCTAACTAATTAATGAAGGTTTGCCACAAGTGCCACTACGGTTGGGACTAGTTTTCAATCACGGTTTCGGGTTTGATTAATTCAGTTCGAGTAACATCGGTGCAAGATTGAATCAAGAATTGGTTTAAGAATCAAGAGTTTATCAAGAATTGGCAAGATCGGCTTTTGCTTGTTATCAACTGGTATCAGATTCAGGTTTCGCAATTTCTTTTTGGCTTTTGGTTCTATTAATGTTTTGATTCATGGCGTGGGAGATATGGGGAGATGGGGATGATGATCCCGAACTCTTGTGGTATCAAAGGCAGCGGCAACGGCAGGCTCAAAGACGTCGCATTTGTCTTCAACGCCAAGCGGAGATCGATCAGGAAAGGAGACGTCAACAAGAACTTCAACGTCGCCGACATATTTGGCTTCTCCAACAATGAGAGACTGAGAAAGCACGACGACGAGAGGATGAGGCATGGCTTCAAACCGGGCTTGATGCCGGTGCGGCCAAGATGAAGGAGGAATTCGTTGCCCAGCTTGCCCAGAAAACAGCACTGTGCGATGATTTTGTTTTCCAGAGTCCCGTTGATTCCGACCTCGGAATCACCTCATCTCAGATTCCCTGCGTAGATACCTTCGAGATCTTTCCAACGGTGGGTCATACACAACCAGACTACCCCAGGAAGGCCTCCGAATCTGATATGCAAGTGACCAGTAAATCTGCGCAGAATGTGTTGAACGTGTCCAAGGACGTCAATGAGGTATTCTTTCCTGTTTCTGAGCCTAAGGAGGTGATCGTCTCTGTTATTGTTGAAAAGGATAGAGTATTCAAGGAGACGGTTGTTTTTGAGGTAGCTCAACCTCGAATTCTGCTGGTCGTCCCTCCATATGTTCATCCATTTGCTCCGATCATGGCAATTGCTCCCCTTGTGCTTTCTAACGACTCGATTCGAGGACGAATCGAAGATAAATGGGGGAGAATGATGTATTCAAGATTCCGCGATCCCCTCCTCAAGGCTAACAAGAAAGCGCCACCGTGGATCCCGACATTGAAGACGATGGTGTGCTCATAAATTTGTTCTTCCGACTAGTTTTCATTTCCTCTTTAATAAATTATTTATGATAGTTATTTTTAGGTTTTTTAAAGAACATTATTTTAGGAATTATTTTAGCTTTTAGGAATTTATTAGATTATCTATATTGTTTTTTATAATTGAGGAGTCGTCATCCTTATCGGTTTAGGGTTTGACGGACCTCCTCCCGTTCTAGGTTTTAGTTTGTCTATTTAAACTTATTTTGTACTCGTTAATAAGGAGATTGAAAATATTGGAGAAACCCTTGGCTAAGGGTTCTTCGATATCAATCCACGCCGTTGCAATTCTTAATTCCGTTTACCAAACACTGTTGATGATTGAAGATTAATTAGTTAGTTTTCTAACTAATTAGTTAGTTTTCTAACTAATTAATGAAGGTTTGCCACAAGCAAGTGCCACTACGGTTGGGACTAGGTTTCAATCACGGTTTCGGGTTTGATTAATTCAGTTCGAGTAACATCGGTGCAAGATTGAATCAAGAATTGGTTCAAGAATCAAGAGTTTATCAAGAATTTGCAAGATCGGCTTTTGCTTGTTATCATGGTGTATGTTAGAAAAATTATTAGATTTTTATCTGAGAATCCAAACTTGTCCAACACAAACAGGTTAGGAAGTGGACTACACAAAGGAATTATTGTCTTAGACGAGAATGACGACTTAAATCACATGCTGGATTTTATTGCCTTGCTTTTTATTTGACCCCATGCTTTCAAAAATGATCTTAGTCTCTGGAGAACTTGATTATAAAGTGCAAGAATAAAAGGATAATTAAGTGCACAAATAATAGTATAAAGTGCAAGAATAAAATGATGAAGTGTATAAATAATCAGTGTTCTAAAAATCGCGCCTAGGCGCCGCCTAGGCGCTAGGCGGGACGGGACCTAGGAATTTTTAAGCCTAGGCGGACCTCTAGGCGGAAATTCGTCCAGGAACCGCCTAGGCGCCGCCTAGGCACCGCCTGATCCCGCCTAGGCGCCGCCTGGGCCCGACTAATCCCGTCTAGGCACCGCCTAGTCCAACGATTATTCAATTTGCGCTTCTAAGCATATGATTAGTTGACTTAGGGTTTTTTTATCCCCATGTCGGGATGCATTTGATTTTTAATCGAACTTATAGTTTTGGATTTTAGAAGGTTTAGAATTGTTAGTCAGACATGTACTTTTGCATTTATTTACTTTAGTGTTAGTTAACTACTAAAAATTTGGGTTTATGAGTGATATTATGGATTATTATTACATTATATGAATTATTGACAAGTGTTATTCGTCAAAATATAAGGAAATAATCAAGTTTGTTCTAAGTCCGCCTAGGCGCTGCCTAGGCACCCGCCTAACCGCCTAGGCGCTAGGCGGCCACCCACCTCCTAGCGGCCGCCTAGCGCCTTTTAGAACATTGTAAATAATAATATAAAGTGCATGAATAAAATTATGAAGTGCACAATTAAGATTATAAAGTGTAAAAATAAAATGACAAAGCGCAAGAGTAAAACGACGAAGTATATAAATAATAATATGAAGTGTATGAATAAGATTCTGAAGTGCACAATTAAGATTGTAAAGTGCAAAAATAAAAAGATAAAGTGCAAGGATAAAATGATGAAGTGTATAATATGAAGTGCATGAATAAAATGTTAAAGTGCACAATTAAGATTATGAAGTGCAAAAATAAAATGATAAAGTGCAAGAATTAAATGATGAAGTGCATAAATAAGATGTTAATGTGTAAGAATAAAATGATGAAGTGCACAATTAAGATAATGAAGTGCATAAATAAAATAATATAGTGCAAAAATAAGATGATGAAGTACACAATTAAAATGAAAGTGTAAGAATAATAATATGAATAACAATATGAAGTGCATAAATAAGATTATGAAGTACACAATTAAGATTATAGAATGCATAAATAAGATGATAAAGTGCAAGAATAAAATGATGAAGTGTAATAATAATATGAAGTGCATAAATAAGATTATCAAGTGTGCAATTAAGAATATAAAGTGCGAGAATAACATGATGAAGTGTATGAATAGTAATATGAAGTGGATGAATAAGATTATGAAGTACACAATTAAGATTATAAAGTGTAAGAATAAAATAGTGAAGTGCAAGAATAAAATGATGAAGTGTATGAATAATAATATGAAGAGCGTGAATAAGATTATGAAGTGCACAGTTAAGATTATAAAGTGCATAAATAAAATGATAAAGTGCACATTGATTCAGGCACTTGTTTTCTTGTTGCACTCGACCACCAAGCTTTCCTGGTCCCTTGAATCTATGATTGACATTATTTTAGGCTCTCTTGAAGACCTTAATAAGTGTTTGGTGTCAATGTTTAAACAACATAAGGAAGGTAGCTTACTATTGATTTCTAATACTTTTTACAGGGTGCAAAGGCGATAGGGTCTTCTTCAAAGCCTAATCATTGCCTCAAGTGGTGGAGGTAGAATATTGAGCAGTAGAAAAAGTTTTCATGGCCTTTAATATGGAAATTTGGTCCCCCCATTGGCCTGGTTACAGTATATAGAAGCACTCTCTTCTTCTCCATTTCCATTGGTTCGTTATCTAGGTTGGATGGCAGTGTCATGCAATGCTAACTTGTACCTTGAGGAGCATCTGTTCCTTGCTACAGATTTGTCTCAACTCACGTATCTACTGTCCATATATGCCGATGATCTTGCCATGGTCGGTGATAGTATCAATAAGCATTCGTTGAATTCTAAGCAATCTGAATTCATGCAGGCAAAAGAACCCAAGGATCCTCAAGAATGTGGTCTTGCATTTTCCGTTTTATATCCTGATGTGAGTTTCTTCTTTCCTGACATGCATAAAAAATTTTGATCATTTGGGGAGACTGTTTTGAGAGCCGTGGCATCGCAATTGAAGTATGTTGCTTCAACTGCAATTCCTGAGATATTGTGTTGGCTGTTTGACCTGTGTCAATCACCATTTCATGAAAAAATAGATAATACTACTTCCAAAGGTAATTACATTCTTACTAAAGGTTGTTATGCAAAAAAAGAAAGGGCTATAATTCTATTTGTACTTGAAGCTATTGTCAACTCCCAAAAAATAATTCAACTCTTAAAAAATTAGATGTCGACTAACTTAGTAGTTAAAATTAGCTTTAATTTTAATATATAGATCCAGGTGGAATTGAACCACCATCCTCCTGAACAATAATTATTCAGACGCTTCTCCCTGATTGAGCTTATGGATCTTAACAGAAGTAATAAGCTAACCCAATATGGACAAGCTACGAACATTTGAGTTATAAAATTGCACTCTTCAGTTTTATATTTGCACTTTTTCAAACTGAAATTGCACATTTAAGAACGGATGCAAGACTTGATGCATGAGCATACCTTAGTTGTAGGGTGTACTTTGGCTGATGGGTGCACATAAATGTCACCAATAATTGTGGGATTCTTTGTGCCATTGCCAATAGCTAGAAGGTGGTGGGATGTGGTGTGGAATTGTGTAAGCTACAAAGTTGAGCACTTTAAACACATTCTGCCATAATGATAAAGATTACAAGAATCAAAGAGAGGGACAAAAAGGAACAACTTTAAATGAAACAACCATTATGTTAGATACGTTTGCGTCTTGAATAACTTTAAATCTATGAACACAAGGCGTACTTTCTACCTGTAAAAAGATCTAGAATCCAATAAAAGCGATAGCAAGTTCAATCGTAGCTGCTTCTGCATTTTAATTTTAGACTGCTTTAAGTATACGAGGGTGTTTATAGACACTCACTTTCCTGATAAATGCAAATATCCACATCCTACAATGGCAATATATGGTTACATCCGAATCTAGGCATTTCAGAAGGAGTAATAATATCAAAAAAAAAGGGAAAATCTTACAGTTGACAAGCCAAGAGCTTGATGTTTATCTCTGCAGACTTCTGAAGCATATGCCTTTAAGGTGCACAGCTGGTTGATTTTTTTTTTCCTGAATCAAGATATCATAAATTCATATGCCACCAATGGGATGAAGTATCTACTGATCCAATTTAAACATCAATTACTTAAATGTGAGGATATATCTACTGAATTTATTTATTGATAGAGCTAGGTGAAGTATTAGACCTATATAATATCATGTAATCAGTGAAAGAATAAGGCCCATGAGTTAAGCATTCGGATATAGGTTTACTATCAATAGAAAGAGCAATGGTATAAGAGCAGATTTATGACAGCTCAAGTATTCAAAACACATAATTGGATTCCCTGAAAAGCATATGTAGAAGAGGGAGACATTCATTAGAAAAATTAAGAGGAGACTACACAATTTAAATAACTCAGAAACTTGATATATTCACTACTCTTTAGTCTTCACAGATTTGTATCTATGTGAGTTTCGGTTTCCAACAGGAGACTGCAAATAAGATCCAACATTTCCAAAGAAAAATTAAGAGGAAATCAATCAAAACAACTATGATCACAGTATCGTCAATGAGGATTATCTTTGCTGCTATGCTTCCTAAACTATGGATTTGTGTACGAATTAGGGGCACCTAGAACACCAAGAAAAACCCTAACACTTAATTTTGTACTAAATTGATGCCCTAAATTGTAATTCAGTCACTAAAACTTATGAATTGGGGGAAATTTTGATAAATTGAGCACAATTTTAACCTTACCGAGTTGGATGAATGGCCATGGAAGAGTTCCCCAACTCAATTCAAGCTCCGAGAAGGCCGAATCGAAGGCGAGAGCAGCTGTTGGAAAACCGGGAAGGCCACTGAATAGCAGCTATTGGAAAATCGATTGGATCTGGATCTGGCTCTGGATGGAAGGAAGGATGGTCTCCATCGTTGCAAGCTTCATCGTCGGCGAGTAGCGCTGCAATCTCGGGTATCTGGGTCTCCATGGATAGAGAGGAGAAAAAGAGAGAAAACAAGCGTTTCTTTTTGATGGATGAAACCACTAGTTTGGATGGATGGTTCACCTCCCTTAAACCTTGTTGTAGGAGGAAATCGAGTATGCAAAATAGAATGTAAATAAAATAAGGCAAACCAGATTCCGTCCCTTGCAAATAATTACAAGACCTCCTCCTGATGTAGCAGTGGGAAGTCAGGATCGATCCACGAGGAAGCGTGTCAGCGGATCCTAGGCAGCAGTGGAGTCTCACGGTCAGAAGTCGACAACAGGTACTAGATCTCGACTAAGGTTAGTCGACAGGAGATCAGACTAGTCGAACAGCGCAGCAGCTCTCGGCAAAGGCTACTCGATCTCGACAAAGGGCTACTCGAGATCGAGTAGAGTCTTGGTCGAATTTGGCTTGTCTTGTCGATCACCTGCACACAGAAGCTACAACGACCTGGGTCGAAGATCAGTAACTCGAGATCGAGGAGTGCTAGTCGATCTCGAGTAAGGGCAGAAAACTAAAACGAAACGAAAGAAAATAAAGACAAATGCTTTGGGATTCGAACTAAACTGTATGAAAAGGACTTCCAACATTGGGGTTTGCAACAACGATAACCAAGCATGCATAAGACAGGGATAAAACAGATAATCATATAAATCGCATCAAAGGACAAGCTTTCGCCTTTTCCAACAATTAGACAACTCTTTCAAGAAACCCTAATTGTCTCTACTGATTTTATGTTTACAATCCAAGTTGTTAGCATGGACCTCCATTAAATGGGTAATAAACACATAAACAAGTAGTAGATGCTCAAACATGATAAAAGTCGGATCTTTACCTCAAACATGCAGGGCTATCGTTGGGCTCACCCCAACCCTAGAAGTGGGTGGACTACTCGCGCTTCATCGCAACCTCAGACATTGATTGATGAAAAGAAACTTGCATTAAACTAAATTCAAAGACTTTACAATCCCGGCGATCCAACTCTCGTTGAACGCCAAAACCCTAAAACCTCTGAACTCCTAAACCGTCTCTGTGGAACTACTTTTCTAACTGAAATTTAATGATTAAAACTCAGCCCCATGGGCTTTATTTATAGGCTTCTAAACCTTGCTACTCAAGGATAGAAATATCTATCTCTATCTAAAACTATATATAAAAGGCTTAATGATAAATAAAAGCAATAACATAATTAAATCTAAATAAGGAAATTATATCTAAAAGTCTTAAGTGGATAAATCTTCTTCTTCATGATGTAACTTGATAGAATCGGATAGAACTCGGCAATCTTCGGCCCCAAAAAATCCCAATCCGAGTAGGATAGATCAAAACGCGTTTCGCGGCTTCTGGAGTCCTCCTCGATCTCGAGTAAGGCTACTCGATCTCGAGTAGAATTTGTCGTCGACTGGGCTTGGCTGGGCTTCTCGGGTGGCTCTGCTCGACAGGCTCGGATCTTGGCTCCGTGCTCCTCGATCTCGAGGAGAACCACTCGATCTCGAGTAAGGTGATTCGTCGTCTTGGCCGGCTTGGTGCATCGAGTAGCCTCTTGCCGACATGCTCGGACACAGGCTCCTAGGGTTCCTCGATCTCGACAACGGTCTAGTCGATCTCGAGTAGAGATGTGGATCATGGCTTGGCCTGGTGTTGTCGAGCAGCATCTCCTCGACATGGCTCGGACATGGTGTTCTCGGCCTTTGTCGACATCGAGTTGGGTTACTCGATCTCGAGTAGGGTGCGGAGTCGGGTTCTTCGTCTTCAGCTTCTCGACATAATCCTCCTCGATCCTGTCAGGTGTCTAGACATGGCTTGTCGAGATCAACTAAGGGTAGTCGACATCGAGTAACTTTGAGCTCCGGTTCTCGCTTCTTGATTTTCTTTCGAAATGGTTCCATATTCTGTAATATTAAACCGAAAATTATGTAGATCTCCATTTCTAACAAATAAGCATATACTACATAAATTCGACATATTTCCAACCCGAAATATGCAAAATGTATAAAATATGGAACTAAAATATGCATAAAGACATGGCTACTTTGGAGACATCAAACCTCCACCATAAAGCCATCCTTTGATATTTTGTTTTCTTTTTATATATAAAGACATGTAAGTCTTCTATGAAGGAACACAAAATGAATAGAAATCTCTCATATGTCTCCTCCATACTCTCTTATTCTTCGTTATATTACAACACATTATCAGCACGATCGTCTCGGTTGAATTTTATAGTTTATTTCATCGGTTTGTTTCTCAGTTCTTCCCCACAATTTCAAATTGATTTTGAATCATCTTAGTTCGGTTACCATTTTTGAAGATAGTTTCTCAAAAATCTAAACCTAATCCCTTTCTATCCTGATGCCCCCATAATGCCCCATTCATCAAATCCCTTCCATCCTTCCATTGGGTTCGACCCCGTCATCATCGGGATGTCACATCCATCCCTAACCACCGCCTATGACATCATCGACATCTACTCCGAACAGTGGTGGAGCCTTGTCCAGTCCCCTGGTTCGGTGAGTGCTTCCAAGATCCCCCAAGCCGATCTGCTCTCATCTTCCTCATGTTTCCCAACGCAATCGTCGAGGAAGGAGTCGATCAGATCGTGGAGGAGGAGCGTCATCGTCGCGGAAGAGTAGATCAGACAAGGAATTGATCCGGACAAGTGTGTTGAGATGGGCCAACAGCAAGACTCACGGCAGGCGACGCCCCAAGGTATTCAGCAACCGCGTTGAATGGAGCGCGCCGACTCCGCCGTTCCGACTCGTTTGACACACACGATCTTCATGATCGCGATGGTGGTAGCGGTAACCGTCGAGTGGAGGAGTTGCGGAGATAGACGGAGGTGGAAAGTGGCGAGTCTTGTTGGGACGATGCTCTGGTGCCGCACTTTGCAAATCAAACTAAGAAGATGAAGCATTCAAAAGAGTTGTCGATTCCTGTCCGCGGCCGGCGTCGATCCGCAAAATCAAAGGAAGAAGAAGCGATTTGTTGCAGGTTTAAAAGAAGTAAATTACAAACCAGCCAAGGTTTCTTTGAAACTGCAAATTGACCCGTAGTTTTTATATATCTACAGAAAAAAGACCCAAACTTCCAAGGTTGCATATTTTGTCCTTTTGAAGTATATGAACACGTCCCCGAAGATGATGTGTAGTCGTGTAGACATAAGTTATATAAATTATATCACCCCCGAAGTGGTAAGTTTTATCCCTCGAAGTGGATATAAACTAATACTGTATCAAATCATAAAATTGGTAAATACTTGATCGTGATCGATAAATCCCATCCTATAGCGATGAAATGATAAATTTCATCCCCGTAGAGATGAAATTATATTTATTATTTATGTTTAGTTAATTCATATGCATGTTAATTTTATTTTATTTAAACTATATTTGTTTTCTTTCATCCCCGAAGTAGATGAACGAAACCATCACATCTCCCGAAGTAGATGAGCAGGCACATCTCTCGAAAAGAGATTGATGTTCTCATCTCCTGACGTAGGTGAATGAAACAGTCGTATCTTTAAGATAGACCGATTAATTTCATCCCTTAAGCGATGAACCAAATATTTTCATCCATGTAGTGATGCATCAATGATTATCCTTTTATTTTATTTTATTTACTTGTATTTGTATATTATATTTTTATTCTTCATCTCCCGAAGTAGATGAATAGACATATCTTTCGAAGTAGATGAATGATAAACCGCACCCTCGTAGGGACTAACCGGTAAACGTCATCCTTGTAGTGATGATTCGTGTATATCCAGATAAACAAATCAACTATGATCCTTAATGTTTCTCAATTAGTTTCCCGCAGTAAATGATAAAATTCCATATAAGAACACCGCCTCCTGACGTAGGTGATAAAAGGTCTCGAAGATCTATGTTAAACTTTCTTGTCACTCGAAGTTGGCATGAATTTTATTTACTCATTTAAGATTATTGTTGTTCATATTCATGTTTCTTAATAGTAGTATGCTTTACTATTTAGTATTATCTTTTACATAGTTTTATTATTATTATTCCCTTAATGCACCATATTGTGAGTTTTCATCAAAGTATGCATAAGAGCTTGAAGACTCTAATTTCATATTCTTATAAACTCTAGAAGAGTATAAGATCTTATTTTAAACATTTGTACTCTTGAAGAAGTACATGGAATATGGGTTATGTCATATTCAGAACTATTTTTATTTGATTAGTACAACCAATATAAATAACCACAAAACATGATCCGGTTTACAAGGCCACTTCCTGACAATCCTCTAAGCATTGTCTGAAGCATGCCCCTCTTGTAGAGGGTGTAAAAGAGGTAATGGTTAAGCGCACAACCAAAGTTATTGTTGAGGCTTATAACTAGGTCATCTTTGTACAGTTCATTTATAATGTCTTGAAGAACATTATGAATAAAGTTAAGGTCGTTAGTTTCATACCTGTAGTATGACAAGATGACACCAACAGAAGTTCTGAAAATACCCAGTTAACGACATCTGATTAAATAAATGGATCACCATATACAAAGTTCAATGGTTAGAATGTTTTACAATTGAAACTTATGATATCACTAACTAGAAGTTAGTTGATGATAAAATCTTATTCTTTGTGGCATTTGGTCGCTCAAGAAAAACAATGATTTGCAAGATCATTGAAATTCACATGAATACCCACCAAAAGGACTAGAAGATCCTAGGACCGGAAGATCCTCAATAAGGGTGACCATACATGTACGGCTTGTTCCTTTGGCAAAATAATAACAAGACCGTCTATAATAAAGAGTAAATGCAAAGTCTCTTATGTCTCTTGACCGAGTTCAATGAGAAAACTGCGAACATAAAACATCGGCATATGGATCAATGTTATTCCAATATAGATTCCTTAACACATTGGTCATATGAAAAGGTAGAGAATGTTTGAGGAGCATATAGTAGCTCATAACGACCTAGAAGAGTCGTTAGTCAAATGGGCCCATGCAATTCTGCATTTCGAATTTGACACAATAACTTCTCTTAAGTTATCTCCAGAAGAGAGTATATGTTCTGAGGCCTCCTGCACATTTAACTAAAAGACCACAAAGAAGTTGAATGATAGATGGGGCTTGAGTCCCTAATGATATCAAATACCTCGAGCTTTATAAAGGTGATCAAAATGCTCAGTATTTAGGGGGAGAGGAAATGAGACTATATTAAAGTAAGAGATTGCATGGAAGCAACTTCTCTATCATTTGGGATCCGCGGATAAATGAAAGTGATCCAGGAGTTCAACACTTATGTACACCAAATGATAATTATATGGCTTAGCAGAAAGCCATCGAATGCATTTACTAAGGCCAAGAGAGTGACTAAGTCACGTATATTGCACTAACTAGCTTATTTGGAGGTTCCAGAAGTAACTCTGATCCAAAACCAACAAAAATCAAGTGATTCTCAAATACACCAGAAGTGTTGAAGATCACTAGGCTCTCGCTTTAGGATTCCCCAAAAGTGGAAAGAGCTTATGAAAATATGATGATCACCAATCAAATAATGGATGTCAACATCGAAATGATATATGATAAAAGAGATAGAAAGAAGAAATTCATGCAAAAGGATGAATTCTTTAAGCATGATGCTATTGGGCCCGTAGTCCCAACATCGGAAAGTATAACATCATTGGTTTTAAGTGGGTGTTTATACAAAACCGCAATAAGCGAAATGAAGTTGTAAGATATATAGCAAGATAGATTGCATAAAAGTCTATAGTGGATGATATGAAAACATATTCACCAGTAGTGGATATAATCTTTGGTTGTCGATGAACTGACTCTAACTGTAATTGACGGGCATAATAGTTGTATACTCCAATCGATCATTCATAAAAGAATATGAGTGAAAATGATTGATTAATTTGAAATGCCCGAAGCATCAATATGAAAGCCTCGTCATATGTACACGATTAAGCCAAAAGGTGCTTATAATACTTGAAGTATCATACACAACGTTGTACTCTTTTCTTTAATCTTGGTTTTTATCCCAACGGGTTTTTCCAAGGTAAGGTTTTTAATGAGGCAACTTATACACCATCTATACATCAGATCCCTTGTATCAAACGCTGAAAAACACATTAGGTCTTGAAGTACCTTATACTTGTGCATTAAAAGCAACTCATCACCAAAGACAATGAAGTCTATTGCATCGAAGTCGAGTGTGATAAATGAAGACATTTCGGCTTGCACGCATCGAAGATATTATTCATACTCGACAATGCAACTCATGAAGTCAATGTTATCAAGAAGTTCGAAGAGCTTATCAGGAGGAGAAAGCTGCAAGAAGAATGTTGATTTCAGGGGGAGAATATACGCACTGCACTCTTTTTCCCTTCGATCAGGTTTTGTCCCACTAGGTTTTCCTGACAAGGTTTTTAACGAGGCAGTATCACCAGAGCGTATCAAACGACATCTGTACTCTTTTCCCCTTAGTCCTAGTTTTGTCCCACTGGGTTTTCTAGACGAGGTTTTTAACGAGACAGTTTTGTAATGTTAGAGGTGTACATCCAAGGGGGAGTGTTATGAAACCACTAGTTTGGATGGATGATTCACCTCCCTTGAACTTCCACCATAAAGCCATCCTTTGATATTTTGTTTTCTTTTTATATATAAAGACATGTAAGTCTTCTATGAAGGAACACAAAATGAACATAAATCTTTCCTATGTCTCCTCCATACTCTCTTGTTCTTCGTTATATTACAACATATATATATATATATATATATATATATATATATATATATATATATATATATATATATATATATATATATATATATATATATATATATATATATATATGGGAGCTATATGGTGAAACAGCTCTTACAGTGTAACCTGAGGAGAAATCTGATGCCTAGGATCTAAAGCATTCAATGGACAAGATAATTTCAGTTTTCTTTTTATATAAAAAGAAAAGGGTAAATTTGTAATTAGAAGGTTAAACCAATACTTCCTCCGTTAATCAAAACTTGTCGTTTTAGACTTTGACACAATATTTAAGAAACATATTTGTATGTATATATTGCCCTCAATGATAAGTGGGTGGGCTGTTGTATGTAAATCAAATACGGAGTACTGTGAATGGTTGGAGGTGACTACTGACAGAGTAACAGGCTTCAACCCGGCTCTTCACCTTCAAAATTAATGGAGGGAGAGATTGGAGCCAAATTCAAAATTTTAACTAGCTAAATTTCAAATGAGGATGTCATTATATATTGTGCTCAAACAACCAGTTATCCATGTTAATGTATTGTGCTCAGACTACCTAGTTCAATCATGGATCTCCACGGTCTTTTTTATCTGAATTTTCTTCCCCCTGAAAATGGTGAAATTGAATTTAATGAAGTGCCCAATTATCATCATCAACACCACATTGAAGATGGAGTATACGAAGGCAACAATTTTGAGCATTTTGTTTAAGAATTCAATGAAGAGGTCCAAGGTGATGTGCCAATTCTAGACCGATCATCTTCAAATGACATTCATTCGATCGATCCGAGCCTTCAATCAACTGAGGAAGAACATCAATAAACCAATAATATTGGTAAGTGACATGGTTACACTGTTTTTTACTCTATTTGATCACCTTCTAACTTTTCATCTTCCAACCAATTCAACGTTTTAGTGTGTATTGAGTATTTAGCTAGATCATCTTGCTCTTTATAATAGCATTGCAAAGTTAACTTCCATTGTTTTATTGGAGCTAAATACTCCTATTTCTTGTTAATTAGGGGCTTATATTTCCTTAAAGTGCTGCTTCCATTTTTTGGTGTAGAATGATCCATTTTTTAAACTGTGATTTCCTTCTTGCTCTTTGCTTGATTTGTTTTTCATCCTACTACTGATGCAACTGATTAACTCTAGATTTGTTTTTATCAACTATCTCACTTTATTTTTTTTTCAAATAGAAATCGATGGCAGGTCTCAAAGTGAGAGTGAAGCTCGAACCTGCAAGTTCACATCAAATAAAGAAAGGAAGCTTATTTATGTTGCGTTACTAGAAAGAAGTTCAAACGGAAAACTGAAACGAAATTCAACGAATGAGGTTTCTTCTTTGTTTTCGGTTCCGTTATGAACTATTCAACGGATTTGGAAACAAGCAAAAGCAACCCCAACAGGCATTGTGGTCGATCCATCACAAAGATGGCCAAAAACAGCGGTCGGAAGAGAGTCGAACTCGACCTTAATCGCATTGCTGATATACCTTTGTGTAAAAGGACAACATTGAGGTCGCTTTCTCATGTTTTGAAAACCAGTCATGTCACTTTATACAATCGATTGCAGGAAGGCCACCTACGACGACACTCAAATGCGATTGCACCATATTTAAAGGAGGAGAACAAGATATCACAGCTTCGATTTTGCATGTCGATGTTGGATAACAGTAGCTTGCCACACGAGCCACGGTTTGTGGGGATGTATAATACTGTGCACATTGACGAGAAGTGGTTCTATATGACAAAGAAGTCAAGAAACTACTACTTGCTTCCCGACGAATCCAATCATGTGCGATCATGCCAGAGCAAAAATTTCATTGGAAAGGTAATGTTTTTAACTGCAATTGCAAGGCCTAGATTTGATGATGAAGGCAATGAGGTTTTTTCTGGAAAAATAGGAGTGTTTCCACTAGTTAGTGTTGAGCCTGCCTTAAGACGAAGTCGAAATAGAGAAGCCGGGACCTTGCAAACCAAACCAATCACTTCGGTCAAGAAAGAAACTATACGAGAATTCCTACTAGAAAAGCTTATTCCTGCAATTCGAGAGAAGAGGACAAGGGAGGATTCAAATGCAACCATTTTTATTCAACAAGATAATGCAAGAACACATGTCCAACCGAGTGATGTGGAATTTCAGATGGTTGCGTCACAGAATGGGTTCGACATAATATTGCTCTGTCAGCCGGCCAACTCTACAGATTTGAATGTGTTGGATCTTGGATTTTTTTTTAGCGCGATTCAGTCCTTGCAGGATAAGGAGTGCACAAGAACGGTGGCTAAACTAATTGGTGCTGTCCAAAGAGCTTTCGATGAGTATCCTGCAACAAAAATCAACCGTGTCTTTTTATCCTTGCAATTATGTATGCGGGAAATCATGCTAGCTGAAGGGTCCAACGAATATAAAATTAGGCACATAAATAAGGCTCGGTTAGAAAGGAATGGTTCTCTTCCTACAACAATCACCGGTGAATCTGACCTGGTAGAAAAAATCAGGAGCATATTAGCAAGAAATTAAATGGGAATTGAGTAAGATATGTATTGTATGACTATGATGTGATGATATGGGAACTGATGCTCACTGATGCGGTGGTGGTGGTGGCGGAATCTACTGCTGAAAGAGATCAAAGAAGCTCGACAATCTCTGATCTTGCATATCCATCCTTTGCTCCATGGACTGCCAGCGTTGATCCTGATGCTGCATCCAGGTGGACTGATGTTACATCCAATCAGAATGCTGCTACATGCAAGCAGCTGCCCACCAAGTGAAGTAATATGATTTTGTGGACATTTTATTTCCTCTATTTCTTACAAAGTTTGAGTCCACGCACCTAATCAACCTGTTGTTCTGTTTTTTTTTTATTAGAGAACACAAGTCCCAACCTCTTGGAGCCCAAGATGTAACTAAGAATATACTTCATAGCAAACTAGTGAGTTTCACATGGGTTAGATATAAACCTAATAAGTATAGATATAACAAGGCAAGGTCCATCAGGCCTAGTGCACAACATAGAGTACATCACATAACCAATTGCAACATCGTAGGGTGTGTTAGCCATTTTCTAGATGTCTTCCTTAGTGATGAGGCAATCTTTCTTTTTCAGAATCAGATGCCCCCTAAGGGAACGGATGTGGGTTTACAGCTAAGCATATATATTAAACTTTGTTAACACTTTATGCACATAATCAGCTTGAGACAGCCACATTATCTTTTTATTTTTATTTCTTATGATATTATTGCCCCAAATTTTCTGAGCTTTCCCCAAATCCTTCATGTCAAAGTGTTGCTTTACATTCCTTCTTAGATTTATAATAGGCCCCAAACTTTACAAATCAATAACATATAATCAACATAAAGCAGCACATATGTATAGTTAGAGGATTTTCACTTCTTTATGTATAAGCAAGTGTCAAACTTGCTCCCTTGAAAGAGCTCTCGGTCGAAAGAGCTCGGTCCAGTCTCTTTTCTCTCTCCTGCGATTTCCGGCGCCATCTCTTCTCCCACGCCGATCAAGTGTTGAATCCTTACGATTCTTCACTCATCTTGCCGGATTCTATCCTCACGAGGAATCCGTGCAAAGATCGGTGTGTGCTTTCCCTTTGCCGGCAATCCCAACCTGTTTTTCGACCAAAAACCGCCCGCAACCGCCACACATGGACTGAAAAACCATCCAACTTCCCTGAACACCGTCGGATAACTGCCCAGAAACCGCTTGTTCTTCGTGAAGATTGACTGCAACCATCTCGAATTCTCTCTCCCAACCCTCTGCTCTTGTCGGATCAAGATTGGCTATGTTTGTGGATTGATTGGTGAAGAGTTGCACTCGTTTTACCCCGACCCCAGCCTTCTTGGCTTAGTGGTTGTGGTCTCGGAAGTATGGAAACCACTACACCCAACCCAGATCTCGTGAACACCACTAACTCGTCGGGTGAGATCCCAAAGACCAATGGAAAACCCCCCCGCAGGACTAAGCCCAAGTCGGGTGCATCCAAGGGAGGAAGTGGCTCCACGAATGCTGGGACTGGCTCTAAGGCCGGCAAACCATCGGATGACTCTATCGCTGAAGAGATGCTCGGGCATGATCGCACTATCTTGTCGGATGTTGACGAAGAGGATGAATTCCCTCCGCGAGACCGTGACGCTGGAAGGACAGATGCTCGGGGTATCCGGGGCACTCGTAGCAAGTCATGCGCGCCAAGGGTTAACACCCGAAGTGGCAAAAGCAAGCACAACGATGATCCTCCCAAGAACACTGGACCCGCTGGCAGTGGAGCGGATGCGGGGGAGACCAAGGGCTCTAGTGATGCGGGGGAGACGAACGGCTCCAGCGATAGCGAGAGGAAGGCTGGGGCTGGTGCCGCTGGCAGCGATGGTGCTCCTGGCTCCAGCGGTAGCGACAAACCCGATGCTTCTAGCACTGTGATCCCGGACACCACTCCGATTGTGCCCGACACCACTGCAGCCACTAATGAAGGACCCATCCCCAAGGCAAATGGTCAACACCAGGCACCTAATGGTGAGTTTATTGGTGGCTCGAACTCGGCTTCTTCTTCAAAGCCGAAGGGACCCAAGGATGATGAGCCTATTGTCAATGCCTGGTCGAAGAGATCTCCTAAGATCTTCTTGAATGCTGGACTTGTTGGGAAGCTGGAGTACACAAAGCCGGAGGAGAAGTTGATTTTCAAAAAAGCCGAAGCCATCCCTATGCAGGAGGTTTGGGGCAGGTCGCTTCTTGGGCAATTCGTGGGCATGTATCCAGGTAATTTTCTCATCAATAAACTCAAGAGATCGTGGGGTGTGAAGTGTAGATTTCGCATTGAAGCGGGGTGGATGATCTTTACCTTTGAGAATGAGCATGACTGCAATGAAGTATTGAAAGGGGGACCCTATCTCATCCATGGGAAACCCTTGATCTTAAAGCCGATCCCGGACAAGTTCGCCTTCAATCGGAAGGACATAGCAACTATTCCACTATGGGTGCGCTTTCTTGGCCTCCCTAGAAACTATTGGGCACCGGAAACTCTTGGGAGATTGGCATCATATGTCGGCAAGCCTTTGTTCATGGACAAAGTCACCGAGGAGCGGAAGTGGGGCACATATGCAAGGGTTCTTGTCGAGGTAAACTTTGCACATGAAATTCTGCGTGAATATGTTATTAATTTCGAAGGGGATGATGATACCATTTTGTGCAAGTTTGTGCTGGAAAATGAACCTATGTATTGCAATATGTGTTGGTCCTTTGGTCACACTAATGTCGATTATAACTTCAATGCAAGGAGAGCTCATGTGGGGGTGAATAATAGGCGTGAACCCAAGGCTCCGAAGAGTGATTCTCGGAGGAGCAATGAGTCGATCAGGAAGGGTGACAACTTGGGGAAGAACATGCCTCCGCCACCACCACCGAATGACTCTGGTGAGAAGGGCCCTAGGTCCCGAACCACGGATGGCAACACCTCCAACAACGAGGCTCGTGATAGTGATGTTCATCAAGAGAGTGTAAACGCTGAGCATGGGAAAGGGGAAACACAAGGTGAGGATAGCAATACCATCCCTCAAAATGATGGTGAAAACCGAGAGGAGCATCCGAATGAGGATGGGAGAGAAACACATGGTAAGGATGGGGATGGGAAACACGATGAGAGTGGAAACCAAACCAATGCTCAAGGTTTCCATGATGGAGAGGAGATTGATGAACATTCACTTGATTAGTCCTCGTCGGAGGAGGATGCGAACTGGGTTGAGGAGGATGTCGAAGCCTCGGACTCTCATGCCGAGACTAGAAGAGGTGGTGGTGTGGATGATGGGGAGAATGGTTTCAAGAAAGTAGTGTCTAAATCTGCAAAGAAGAAGGGCAAAGCGAAAAAGGAGATTATTATTGGCCTCAGAGCCGATCAACAATGGCCTCCTAAGAAGAAAAAGGATGGTTGTCCATGATAGCTCTTGCATGGAATGTTAGGGGGATTGGTCATCCCCCGAAACAAAGTGACGTGAGGAAGGATATCCGGGATAGCAAGGCTTTGGTTTGTGGGCTGTTTGAGACGAAACATAGGAGGAATGAGGATGTTGTCTCCTTTGTGAAGTCGCTTGATGTTGGATGGGAATGTGCTACTAATTTCCATCTCAATGATAGAGGGCGAATACTTGTTTCTTGGGATCCACTTTTGGTGGAGATTGACATGTGTGGAGCCTCGGAGCAACATGTTGCTTGTGTGGCTAAATGCAGAACTACGGGCAAGAGGTATGGTCTTTGTTTCATCTATGGTTTACATACGGTTGTGGAGAGGAGGCTGATTTGGGATCATGTTGCAAATCTGTTGGGAGCACACATATTGCCGTGGATCTTTTTAGGGGATTTTAACAATGTTATGGCCTCTAACGAAAGATTACATGGTGAGCCGGTCACTATGTATGAAAGCAAAGACATGATTGAAGCTTGTCAGAATCTAGGGCTCTCGGATGCTCCGGCCATTTCCTCGGAGATCTACACTTGGACGGACAAGAAGGTATGGAGTAGACTTGATAGAGTTCTGATCAACGATGCATGGCTCCATGTTGACGTCATGTGTAGGGCTGTTTTCCTTGAAAAGTGGCTAATCTCCGATCAGAAGCCGGTTGTGGTGTCCGTTGTTGATGAATCGACTAGGCACAAAAGTAGCTTCAAGTTTAGTAACATGTGGGCTGAACATGAGAGCTTCGAGCGCCTTGTGCGGGAGAAGTGGGTTACTAGTGCTAGGGGTTCATATTAGTTTCGTCTATGCAAGCTTTTGAGTGGTTTGAAGGGGCCTTTGAAGGATCTAAATCGGCGGGAATTCATCCATATTTCCGAGAGAGTTGCTAGGGCTAACTTGCGCTATGCCGAGTGCCTAGATGATTTGCGTGAGCAGCCTAATTCTCTTGGTGTTCGAGAAGCTACGGAGAGGGATAAGCTTGATGCCCAATGCATGAACCGTGCTGAAAGAATCTTTTTCTCGCAAATGGCTAAGTCGAAATATGTTTTGAATAGTGATCGGGGGAGCAAGTACTTCCACTCTTTGATGAGGTCGAATAGTGAGAAGCAACACGTCTCTTCGGTGGAAAGGGCTGGTGGAACACATACATCATCGATCAATGAGGTTAGCCATGAGTTTGTTACTTATTTTCAATCCTTATTTGGCTTGGATGTGGAGGTTTCGGAGGATTTCCACCGGAGGTTTGCTCTTGGAGCCACGGTGCCTTCGGAAGATGGTGAGATGCTTGTGAGCCCCATCTCTAATGTGGAGATTAAGAGCGCTCTTTGGTCTATGGGGGACGAGAAGGCCCCGGGTCCTGATGGTTACACGACTAAGTTCTTTATGGAGGCTTGGGAAACGGTTGGTGGTGAGGTGTGTGCGGCGGTCAAGGAATTTTTTCCGAAATGGGAAGATTCTTAGACAACTCAACCAGACCATTATTGCTCTCATTGCCAAGGTTGATTGTCCTAGCCGAGTTGAACACTATCGACCTATTTCTTGCTGCAATGTGGTGTATAAAATCATCACCAAAATCATGACTGAGCGGCTCGGCAAGTGCCTTGGAGGTGTGATCGATCAAGCGCAGAACGCCTTTGTTTCAGGGCGACTTATGGCCGACAATGTGTTCATTGTGCAAGAACTTCTCTGGAGATATGAGGTGAAGAGAGATACTCGGCGTTGCTTCCTCAATGTCGACTTAGCCAAGGCATATGACTCTATTTCATGGCGCTTTCTCAGATTTGCTTTGCTTGAGATTGGGATTCCTCCTAGATTTGTCGAGTGCGTCATGGAATGTGTGACCACCGCATCTTACTCCGTCAAGATCAATAAGGACATCCATGGGTTCTTCAAAGGAAAGAGGGGTTTGAGACAAGGTGATTCGCTCTCTCCCTTGCTTTTTGTTATATGTATGGAGTTCTTGTCTAGATTGATAAAGAAGGAGATGTCTCGGTCTGGGTTTGGTTTCCATCAGAATTGTGAGAAAATCCGACTCACTCATCTTATCTTTGCGGATGATGTGGTTCTGTTTTGTCGGGGTGACTTGGCGTCGATAAGGATTCGCAAGGGCTGTTTGTCTTCATTTGAAGAGATATCCGGCATCAAGGTGAACATGCAGAAATCTTCTATCTTTCTTGCTTCGGTTCCGGCCTCAGAAAAGGCTGTTTTGATTGATGAGATGGGATTTAGCGAGGGGAGCTTTCCTTTCCGCTACTTGGGCATTCCCATATCTCCACATGGTCTCCGGGTTATGCACTACCAACCGTTGTTGGATCAAATTAGGAGACGTCTTTGTGCTTGGTCGAAGAAAACCATCTCCTTTGCGGGGAGACGTGAGCTTATAGGGGTTGTTCTATAAGGTTGTGAGGCTTTCTGGTTGTCCATACTTCCCGTGCCGGCTGTTGTCATTGGGAAACTTGAGAGTTTATGCCGAAACTTCCTATGGAGCACACCTAAAGTGAGGTGGAAATCTGTTTGCATGCCGAGAGAGGAGGGAGGCTTAGGCCTTCGTGATTTGAGCACATGGAACCGGAGCTTCATGGCTAAGCATTTCTAGCACATACTCTTGAAGAGGGATTGCATGTGGGTGCGATGGATACACCACCGTTACCTTGAGGTTGTTGAACCCATGGATTGGGCACCACATCGCCGTGACTCACCTCTTGTCAAGGCCATTCTTAGTGCTCGGGACGCTGTTATTGGTTTGGATGGGCGTGATCAACCAACCGAGGAGTTGCTAGATTCATGGTACCGAGAGGGCAAGTTCTGTGTTTCCTTGGCCTACGAAGCTTTGAGGGAGAAAGCGCCGAGAGTTAGGTGGGCAAGGGATGTTTGGACCAGGAACAACACACCCAAGCATAGCTTTGTGATGTGGCTAGCAGCCCGGGGGAGATTGTCGACTTTTGATAGGCTGTTTTATCTCGATATAGACCATGGTTGTCGAGCTTGTGATGAGGAGCTGGAAACCCTCGAGCATTGCCTATTTGCTTGCCCATCTGCGAGGGAGGTTTGGGGTGTTGTGAAGCGACGCTTTCGGATTCCTAGGGTGGTGAACTCGCTGCAGTGAGGGCTCCGTTGGCTCCGAAGATACGTGAGCGGTTCTGGATGTCTAGCACAAGCCCGACATTTTGCACTCTCCACCTCGGTGCATTACTTGTGGCATGCCCGCAATACGAGAGTTTATGATGGTAATGTGATCCCCGAGGATGTTGTAGCGCGTCTTATTCTCACACATGTTTTCATATTGCTTCATGATTCCTTTCCTCTAAGTATTATGGAGACGATTTAGGAGAGCTTCGTTGGCTGGACTGTTTGTTCTTTCATGCTGCTGGAGTTGCCTATGTGCTTCTCCGGAGCACCTTGATATTATAGTAGCTGCTGGGAGGCTTACATGCCGACTGGAGCACAAGTATGGGTGACGTCCCAATGACATTAGATTTTTTGTACACGCCCTTTAGGGCATATTTATCTATACATTTACCCTCCACCCCCGCTAATAGGGGTTGGTTTCGCTTGAAGTGTCAAACTTGCTCCTTTCGAAGCCCACTTTCTGATGCAAGCATTAAACTTCAAGTTCTGCTGCCTAGGGGACTGCTTCAACCCATAGATAGACCTTTTCAACAAATAAGCATGGTCAGGTTTGTTAGTGTCAACAAAACCCTTAGGTTGCATCATGTAAATAGTTTCAGCTAAACAACATGCATAAAAGCAGTTTTCGCATCCATTTGTTCTAATTCTCAGTCATAGATTGTTGTCATAAGTGGTCTTATAGTTTTATATTTCACAACAGGAGCAAAGATATCATTATAATCAATCCTTCTTTTTTAGTAAAGCCTTTAGCAACAACTCTAGCTTTAAATCTAGAGGGGTCAGACTAAGAAGTCCCTTCTTTTAGCTTAAACCCCATTTACAGTCAATAAGTCTAGCTTTAGGGGGGGTTTGGAACAAGAACCCAGGTCTTATTAATCTGCATAGATTCAATCTCATCATTCATAGTTCGTATCCATTTTTTAGCATGCACAGTTAATAGCAAGCAAAGCATACTCCACAATATTAGATGAAAATTTCATATTAGGAATCTTAATCCTAGGCTCTCTATCTCTAGTCAAAATCCAATCATTCAGCTGAAAAGGAGTAGAATTAGTTAGAGTAGAGGGATGAGTAGAAGACTCCCTGTTTTCATCAATGGCCGCCCCTAATTGGGGTGTATGTTGTTAAGTTGCCTCATCACTTCCTGGCACACCAGAGTCAGAGGACTCTTCTTGTGCTGTAACGGCCCGGGTTTAGAAGGATAGAAACATTCATTTGGATCTTGCACCCCAAGTACAGGTTAAAGTTTTTTTTTGAACTGGTAAATATATATAAGATGGGTGTAACCAAGTAACAAAAGCACGGAGACCATACCAAGGGTCTCGTGGAAAAATACGACGGACTAGACTACGCAAAAGTGTCCCCAAAAAACTCCTCTCTCAAGACTATTTATCGACATCACCACCCTTTACACCCAATTCTCTAAACCGTATGTGCCCAACCCCTCTAACTCATCAATCTTTTCACCAAGCTTTTTCTACCCTACTCATACATTTACACTTAGTGGTGGAAAGTTAGATTTCAAACCCAAAGTATCGTGAGGTCCGTTGGAGACCCCGGGTAGCACCTCTGTACTTGTCATATAGCCTAAGTCGCGGAAAATCATTTAGCAACCAATCATCATAGTCTAAAACCAAATAGATCCAGAGTGTCACGACAGCGCCGAGTCAAAACATAAATCCAAGTGCTGAAATCCCAATAAGATCATAGTTATGATGAAGTCAGAGTCTCAGAGCTTTCTCTCACGCGCCATACAAAAGTCCCACGCTAATCACGGAAACATGCAAGCATCATACGCACAACAATCATATACCCAAAAACATTAGACGGGCATAGGATCAGATTGAGGCCCACACTTTCTTGGTCCTAACATATAAGAATACATATACGCTATTCCTAATATCATGCTTCTAATGCAAGACAAGATTTAACACACAAGCATGGTAGCGGTTTATATATATGCGGAAGACAGTAAAATAGGGGCTCTAGCACAAAATGCCAAGTGGCATGTCCCTCTCATACTTCCACCCCCTTTCTAATAGGGCGGAGACTAGCAAGCTCGTGATCATTTGTTCATCATGCTCATAATCATCATCATGCTCATTTTACTTATAAAGATGTTACTCATGACTCAAATGACTCACGACAAGATTTGATGAGAATGGGCCGTCCTATGACCCTAGCAAAGACTCTAGTTACTTCACATATAACGGTCGTTCTGTTTACAAATGCATGCAAAATAAGAATGCTCATTCATTTGTGCAAGTCCTAGCATGACAGTACAAGTCATGCTTTTATGCTTATGCAACACCTAGTATATCATGCAGATATAAACAGGGAAGTTGTTCTATTCAATCTGAGTAAGGTCCGAGAGGAAACTTACCTGAACAAGCAGAGCAGCAAAAGAGTAGACCCGGTTCACAGCAAGTCACAATCACAACTGATCACCTAGTATACATATTCGAGAAGATAATGAGTCTACTTCTATAGCTACTCTAAGCATATATCTCACACGTTCACAATCAGATAGACAAACAAGTTCTCATCATTCATACTTTTAATTCATCATGATCAACCATCTCACAACTCGTGCGGTATTCAACATCATTCGTCAATTCATCAGCTTAAGACAATTTCCTTACCATACTTAGCCAAATCGCATACTTATCATATCATACTCTTATATAACATCTCATCATCATAACATCATGCTATTAGTCACACATACATGTTATTAGTCACACATTCACAACATCATGCCAAGTTAGTCATTGAAAACGTTGAAACCCCAAGTTAGTTCAAAACCATTTCAAAACCCTAGTCAAACAGTTAGGACTTTCGACCCTTGAAAATGTTCATTAAGTTCGTTTTCCAAAACCCGAGTTCAAATCGCTAAGTTAGGCCTTTCAAATCCATAAAACATCAAATCCAGTTTTCGAAATCGTTCGCCAAAATCCCCAAAATCATCAAGTAACCCTCCGGCTAAGAGGTGTTTCGCCACGATGAAACACTCCCAGCAAGTACCCCGCAGACTGAGGGTCTCGCAACCGCGAAATGGGGCTCGCCCCTGTGAGGGAGTCCCTATCGCCATGGTAAAAAGGGTATCACCACAACCAAGGCTAAGATCACACTCGCCGCGGTGAGAGTGAACTCTCCCAGGCTTGGGATGTGGCCAACGGCCACTGACCTTCGCTGTGGCGAAACCCAAGTTTCGTCATGGTGAAGTTCAGTTTCCCTCGGCCAGCGCATACTCGCGGTTGTGAGTCTGCAACTCCGAGCTATGAATCGAGCTCGTTGTGGCCTCTTCTGTGGGTGTTAGCTCTCCCCACTTTTCTTGACTCTTCCCCTGACCTGTAGGAGCATGTTAGACCACCCATTACATGTGAAAAGTGAGAGGAAGAAGGATCGCTCACCCAAACTTTGTCTTCTTCGTCGAAAAAGTTTTGGGAGAGATTTATAGGCTCGTCCACAGCTGGATCTTCATGCAAGGAGGACTTGGAAGATAGTAGGGAGATGAAAAGAAGTATCTTTGAGGTTTTGTAGTTAAAGGGAAGAAAAACCGAGATCTTTACCTCTAGAAACCGAAAAATAGTGTGGTGGCGGCGTCGGGGCTGCATGGTCGGACTTCCGGGGCTGCTGGCAGCTTGACTTTCTCTCCTTGCCTCTGGGGAAGTGTGGTGGTACTTTTTGTGGCCTCTTGCAAGAGGATGAGGAGAAATAGGGTGGTGGTGGTTGAGTTTTAGCCTCGATGGAAGAAAGGAAAATGAGGAGGAGGTGGGTGACGGTGGAGTTGAGGTGGTGGCTGATGGTGGCAGTGGATGGTGGCTGCCGGCAGCAGGGAGAGGGAAAACCCTTGGCCTGCTCTCGGCAAGAGAAGAGAAAGGGAGGGAGAGAGATGTGTTTTTAGGGCTTGGTGTTTTCTCACCTTTGGATAAGGTTTTTTGTTTAGGGTTTCTTGTGTGTGGATTGAGGTGAAATGAGATCAAAGGGCTGATTTTATGGGGATATGGTTTGATTTGGAAGAAGAGATAGGATAGAGATTGTTTGTCTCCTTGCCCAAAGAAGAGGGTGCAAGGAAGGAGAAGGGAAAAAAAAGGTTTGTGGGTGTTTGACCCATTTTGGTAAGTAATTGTTGTTTGAATTCAAATGGCTCACATGTGGCTCCAAGCTTGTGCTTAGGGTTTCAGTTGAGCATGGGTGAGAGAGGGTGAGAGTCTTCGATCCCGAACACACAAATTCGAATCCCGAAATTAGTTCCGAAGTGTTAGTTTCTCAAGTCCTGCTCTCTCGATCAATTAGATTTTCCAAATTCCGAGGAAGATGTTGCCATGTGAAGTTCGTTTGCCAAAATTCGATTTTAGGTCGGAAATCCGCTTTACGAGTTTCGAAGTCGATTTGTTAAGTTGAGGACGAGTTTTTCTCGAAATTCCCGAGTTAAATCCATTTATCCGAATATTAAGATTTGAAAACCCGAGGCCTTTTCATGTGTAGTATCTGGTGAGTCAAGGTATATGTTGTTGTGAGCCTAATTTGCCATGTTTTACACTTGCTTTTAAATCGATTTATGTAAAGCATTTCATACATTTGGGTTAGAATACAACATATTCTATGTAGTTTACACTTATTTACCAAATTATGGAGTCTACACTAGTTTCTATTTAATTTCGCAGAAATCGGACACACTTTGGAGCTTAAAGGAAAGTCATGAAGTAGCTAAGGATGGTGCAACTAGAGGAAAGCCCACTTTTTGTCATTCATCATTCTTAATTAAGCTTTGATGTCTTCATGAGAGTTGTAGCCCTCGAACAGAGCTTTCCAATGCATACTCATATGCGTCAATCCGACGAACAAGGAGTCGAGAAAGTGCGTTTTAAGAACAGAGTCGAATGTTGAAAGCCGACAATTCTACTCGACGTCGACCACATCTGGTCGAAGTCGAGTACATTAGGAGCCAGAAAGTTACACGGAGTCGAGCAGGAGCACTCGAGAAGAACAACTCTACTCGACATCGAGAAGTCTGGTCGACGTCGAGTACACCCGTCGAGTACGAATCCTACCCGAGCTCGAGTCCAACCCAGAAGGAGAAATCGCCAGTCAACGTCGAGTAAACATACTCGATGTTGAGTACAATCCAGACTAGTCCGAGTCCGAGATCGAGTTGTGCCAAGAAGATAGAGTTACTCGCAAGCCAAGAGATGTGGAATTCTATCCATCCACATCAAGATCTATCAAGTCAAGAGGAATTTATCCACATTAGTCCTAGTTTCCTTTATAGATTTATTTCCTTTATCATTAATGTTTTATCTTATGTTATTAGATAGAAAGTTTTAGATTTAAATATAGTTGTTCCTTCCTAGAATAGCTACATGGAACACTATAAATAAGGCTTTAGGGGTTCATTTTTATAATCGTCCAAGACAAGCCATTAGTTACATCGAGTAAAGAGAGAGAGTGTGTGGAGGCCGAGAGGAGTTGGAAAGCGAGAGCAATTTGGCTTCGATCGGTTCTAAGCTTTACTTTATTTTATTAATGCAAGTTAGTTTTCTTTTTATTATTGATGTCTTTTCCTATGATGAAGAGCGATTAGTCCACCCACTTCTAGGGTCGGGGTGAGCCCGACGATAGCCATGCATGTTTGAGGTAAAGATTCGACCTTTATTGTGTTTTGACCATCCACTACCTTTTATATGTTTATTACCTATCTAATAGAGATTCAGGTTAACAACTTGGATTATAAACATAAAATTGGTAGATACAATTAGGGTTTCCTGAGAAAGTTGTCTAATTGTTGGAAAAGAAGAAAGCTTGTTCCTTTGATGTGATTGCATGATTATCTATCTTTATCTTGCCTTATGTATGTTTGGTTATCGTTGTTGCAAACCCCGGTCTTGGAAGTTTTCTTTTACATTGTTTATTTCGAATTTTGCAATTCGTTTCGTTACTGTTTTCTACTCGACTTCGGCAACACCTGATCGACGTCGACTACTAATATTCGATCGAGCAAGATTGCTGCTTGTTTCTGTCTCTGTAGGTACTCGACTTCGACCAGAACCTACTCGACGTCGAGGAGACCTAGTCGACGTCGACCACATCTGTTGCTTGGATTGGCTGCTTGCTCGAAATCGACTGTGCCTGACCCTTGTCGACTACCACATAGTCGAGGTCGAGTACCCTGAGTTGACTTCCGTTCGTGAGATTCTTCCGCTACCTGAGATCCGCTGACAGGCTTCCTCGAGGATCAATCCTGACTTCCTGTTGCTACATCGGGAGGAAGTCTTGTAATCATTTGCATGGGCATAATCCGGATTGATTTATATTATTATATTTTGAACTCGATTTCCTCCTACAACAAATTGGCGCCGTTGCTGGGGAAGCAATCATTCGCGCCTTAGGTAGTTAGATCTCACGTTTTCCTTGAGTTTTCTTTTGTAGGTGTATGCGCCGTTCTGGTCAACCACCTGAGTTTGACGACTTAGACGACCTGGAACGTCTTATACACATACACTTTAGATTTAAAAGGATCATGGCGGATACAAAAACACAAGCCCAGCTGATCGAGAGGCTTCAGTGGGAACTAGCAGCTAACAATGCTGCTCTCGTCGCTGAGAGAGCACGCGCTGAGTGGGAAGCTGAACAAAGGAGGCAGGCGGAGGCTGAGCTTGCCCTATATCCAACCACCGCTAAGGACTACAGGCACCCCACTCTTGTCGTGCCTGAATTGGCTATTCTAGTTCCTTTTAATGATTTTGAAATTTGCACTGCCTTCCTTACTGAAATTAAAAATAATGCTTTTGAAAGGAGATTTAATGAATGCCCTTTAGCTCATATTACTACTTTTGCTGATATGTGCCAAACTATTGCTGAAGGTGCTACTCTTGAATATGTGAGAATGAAAGCTTTTTGTTGGTCTCTTGCAGGTCCAGCATTGAAGTTGCTGGAAGGACTACTAGCGCGATCCCTCACAACATGGGCAGAGATTAGGAATGCGTTCCTCAACAAATTGTTTCCTCCAGCCAAGACAACGCTCCTTAGATAAAAGATTACAGTTTTCAAACAAAAGCCTAGGGAACCGCTAGCACGGGCATGGGATCGATACAAGGATCTGCTGCGATCTTGCCCTACTCATGGGCAGCCACCCTATGTCATCCAGGAGATTTTCTACAATTCTCTTGATATGGCCGCCAAGGAAAGGATCAATCAATTTACGCAATACGAATACCTCACGTAGACACCAGTAGAGGCTTGGGCAATGATCGAACGACTCACCAACTTCGACAACATCTGTGGGGCTCCTGCGAATTATGATGAAAACACCTATGCAAGGCCAGCCCCATCCATGCCCCTCTATGAGCCCTCTTAGGAGATTGATCCAGATGTCAAGGAGCAGTTCTACAAGGATCAGAATCGCAAGCTCCTCAAGCAAGTCAAGTTTTTTTCTGTCAACCAACCTTGCATTGAATGCGGCTCGCATCAACACACCACACCAGAGTGCCCACATACGGAGCAACTCGGGTTGGCGGAAACTCATGAGGAGGTAGCCTATGTAGGGGGTCCCAATTGCCATATGGGGGACCAAAGGTTCTATCAACCACAGTGGAACTAAGGTGCCCCTAGGAACCCCCCCACCATACAGATCTCTAAGACATCCTGAAAGGGACCAGCGGAAAGATGATCTACAGATGGTCCTCGACGAGATGAGGAGGAACCATGCACAACAGCAGCAATCCAACAACGCCATCTAGACTCAACTCCACGGCCTCAATACACGATTTGGGGAGATGGACATCTAGAAGAAGAACATGGAGACCCAAATGGGTCAACTCGTGCAACAGATCCCAAGACCAGTCGGAAAGCTCCCTGGGCATATAAATCCAAATCCTAAAGGGCAATCCGGACAAGTCGTTATTGTAAAGTTGAGGAACGGACACCAATTACACGAGCCAAAGGTCGGAAAGGAGAAAGACGAAGCTGAGAGTCCACTCGACATCAAGCAGAGCTTAGTCGACGTCGACGAGTCTACTCGACGTCGAGCATATCTACCCGACATCGACTAGCCACCAACCGTCGATGAAGCTTCTGCACGACATCAACACTCGACGCCGACTCCTGTAGTCGAAGTCGAGGACCCACCAGTCGACATCGAGGACTCTGCAACACCTCCGACATCTGTTCTGGCCCTGAAACCTAAAAAGACGCTACCTTTCCCTTACAAGGTGCTGAAAGATCCCACTGCAGGTAGGTTTAAACGCTTTGTTAAGATGCTTTAGAAACTAAATGTTTCAATTCCTTTTACAGAAGCTCTTCAGAAGATGCCTGCATATGTCAAGTTCCTCAAGGAGATCCTTAGCAACAAGCGATCAATCACTGGAATCGCTAGTGACTGCAAAAGGATAGATATCCTTGAGAAAAGACCTGACCCTGGTAAGTTTTCTATTACTGTGGGATTTGGACAATTTAAATATGAGGCATTGTGTGATCTATGAGCAAGCGTAAACATCATGCCCTTATCAATTTGGTCAAAGGTAAAGATAGGAGCAATAGAGCATGTGGATGCCAAGCTATACATGGCAAACAATACAGTGGTCATCCCTACAGGTATGATTGTTAATGTCCCTGTCCAGATTGGTAAGTTCTATATTCCCACTAATTTCCTTGTTATAGACTGTGCGGAAGATCCTACTTGCCCTATTATTCTTGGTAGACCTTTTCAAGCTATTGCAGATGCCAAAATCAACGTTAGAAAGCGCCAAGGTCCTAGATTTCTTGCTCACCTTCACGATATGCGACGAGGTCCTAGATTTCTCTTTTGGCCCTACAAAGGAGAAAATTCCATAGCTGGAGGTGAAGAGCATAGGCAACCACGGGGATGAGCAAACAACAACGGAGGAAAGCGCCAAAAAGCTGCTCGACGTCGACCACCCTACTCGACTTCAACTACGCCAACTCGACGTCGACTTCCCCTGTTGAGCTCCGAAGTTGCCAAAAGCCTAAGTATGGGGTCCCTGTACTCAACGTCGACCACCTCTACTTGACGTCGACTAACCCTCAACCCAAAGATTTCTGTTTTGGGCACGAAAAGATAAGTTCAGGTATGATTTCAAGCTCTCCTCCGTCCATTAATAAATTTAATAAGAATTTTAGAGGAGACAAGGCCCCGTGGCGAGCTAACATGCGCAGGATTAGGACTGGAAAGAAGAAGAGGGAAGGCAGAGGATTCTATGTGGACAACCACTTATCAGCAAAGATGGTATACTACAATCAGGACCTAGATAATCCAGGAGAAGGGTCAGGCATAGAAGGGCCCCACATTAAAGGTTCTTGAGCAACAATGAAGAAGTGGGCCTAGCGACTATAAAGTCTAGAGCTTCTAAAAAGACAATTAGTTTTTGAATTTTTGGACATTGGTTTTTGGTTTTTGGTTTTTGGGCTTTGTTTTTATGTTTTTCTATTGTGGATATTTTCCGTCTAACAAGTCTTGCTGGTGAAACGAAGAAGCAGAAGTACTCGACGTCGAGTAATGTACTCGACGTCGAGTAATGTACTCGACGTCGACCACCATCTCGAGCAAAGAAACCGTGGTCGAGGAGGATGGTCACCCTGAGGTTTCACAGTACTCGAAGTCGAGTAAGAGTAGTCGAAGTCGACCACATCTCCTCGAAGTCGACTACTCCAACTCGAGGTCGACCACTTCTGCGCACTTATCAGCACTCGATTCCGACGATTATCACACCTGTCTAGTGAGTTTCTTTCCTTACCCTTGTTTTTATACAGTGAGGACATTGTAATGTTTAAGTATGGGGTGGGGGAAGGGCTTTTTTTTGTGCATATTTGAATTTATTTGACAATATGTGTGCATATTAGAGTTTATTTCTTAAATTGCTTATACATGGCTACTTTGGAATCCATATTTGATGTCTATGTACTTATATGCATGTTTTCCAAAGTTTATAAAAATCATCCTCATTGAAATTTTTTATTAGTGTCATGGAATCTTTTATTGAACTCGACGATGCAAAATTGGATTCATTAGAGATATAACATGAAATTGTCTAGTAAAGGGAAGTCACAATGAAGTGCTTTATTTTATGAAAACCATGAAAGGAGGTAAAATTGAAGTTGCTTTTGACATATGCATGATAAGAGGACGGAGGACTTTATATTTCCATATAATGCTCATATTATTATATTCCTAACCTTACCTATGCTTATGCATCACAAAACCATATTATACCCTATTTTATATATGCTCCACATGTTCTAAATATTGCCATTCTTTACCTTATCCGGGGATTATGTTAAGAATGGAATTACATTATGGAGATTATTATATGGTTGTTGTGTTATTATCATTATTGGAGTTTGGTAGGAAATTGAAAAAATATATGGAAAATTTAATGAGTGAAAGAAAATCCGGTCACCTCAAGAGATAAAGGTAGATCGACCCTGCCTGCGTTGAGATAATAGTTCCGCATGATGGGACACCAAAGTAAGGAGTCCGAAGTACTAAGTATCCGGGTCCATTCATGACACCCATGTTTGCGACTCACGAGAAGGCAATGCTGAGGTTAGAGAGGTAAAAGCACAATATTGATAAAAGCAATGAGCGATTGAGTGAAAGGTGAGAAATATCAAGGAAGAAGGAATGTGGAAATTCAATTTGGAAATTACTCCATTTCCCCGGATCATTAGCACCATGTTGAACAAAAATGCGCGAATAATTGAACAACACATTTTATTTAATTATTAATATTTGAGTTCGACCCCCTTTTGGTTATCCTCCTGATTCAAAGTCATATCGATACCAGGATTTTAGTTGTTTTTGGGATTTGGGCTGCACCTAAATTTTAACGGGCTGCCTACGTATCTATTGGAAGAGAATCAAGCTTCACGTAGTTCAGAATGTTTTGGATTTTGTGTTTGGTTTGGTTTGGATTTGGATTTGGTTTTTATGCATCATAGGATGAAGTTCAATCCCACCTTCTAGGAAGGGTAGCTCGAACAACACTCCACCCGAGTAACATGAGCCCACCTTCTAGGAAGGGTAGCTGGAGTAACCCGTATATCATTTGCATAGAAAACGATTTGACTTGGAGTTGAAATTTGATTTGTCTTGATTTGTTTTGACTTAAAGGTCAATTTGTGGGTTGTGATTAAACTCGATTGTGAGTTTTCTACGTACCCTCTTGGAAGGGATCAAATCGCACGTAGTTCTTGAAAAGGAAAATTTTGAATTTTGTATTTGATTTGGTTTGATCGCAGGATCATTTGAGAGTGGTGATTGAACTCGACGAGCCGAAGCTTTGTATCGAGTCGGAATGGACAATTTGACTTTGTAGTTCTAAAACGAACAAATTTAATTTGTTTGGTTTTGACCTTATATTCATTTAAAAGGAATTTAGAGGTCGACGAATGTACCCAATATATTTTAGAATTTAATATCGGGTTACCTAGGTAGCCGCTATGGGGCGTCAAGTCTTTACGTAGTTCTACCTGAATCGACTTTATATTTGTTGAAACTCGATTTGAGGTTTTGACTCCGTTTTTATTGAAGCCGACTTGATATTGACCCATTAGAATTAATAAGCAAAGAATATTTGACGATATTAATTTTATGTTTTTGATCAAACTCGAATTCTTAATTTGTGCCAATTATAATTCATATATTTTAGTGGGTGATTTTTGTAATTAATCATATTTTCTTGAAAAAACAAATGTGTTAATCGCTTAATCACGTACATATGTGTACAATGATCAATTGAGCCCATTTTCTTTTATAATCCAACCCATTTCGTTGACCTAACTTAAATAGCTAGGTTACTTTTTATTCTACTGTGTTTTTTTTCTGCCCACAACTCACAAATCCCTCTACTGTAGTGTTCACAAGAGCCACTCCACCATAGCCGATTGAAGATGGCGCAGAAGGTGGTGTGAGCAACAGTCACGGAAAGAGAGCCATAGTCGGATCGCATCAACACTATGAGGTCGACACGGCTCAAAATCTTTGTGAGCTTCGACCTGGGCATGTAAGACGAGAAGGCGATGGACGTGTATCATCTTCGAAGTCGTTTTTGCGAGGGCACGAGACGACACCCCTCGGTTCGGTATGTTTAACCCCTCCCCGAAACCTTCGACCTCAAATTCACTCGTTTTTCAATCTTGAATCCCTCTTTTAATTGAGTGTTCAATCTTCCCTTTTGTCTGATTTTTCCAATTGTGATTTTAGGGTTTTCGGTTTGAGTAGAGTCCTTCTCCAGGCTCGGGACATCTGAGAGTTGACAAAGCGGTTTTAACTTTGAGCCTTCAAGAAGGAAGAATAGTGCATCAATATCTCGCTTGAGTGCTCAGATATGTTGCTGCAACCCCCGCGTGGACACGAGCCCGACGAGGTAGGTTCGTTTCCCCCTTTTTCCTTGTATCTTCTGAATTGGAATCTCAATTTGTGTTAGGCACAACATGATTTTGATTAGGGTATATTAGTTTTGGATTCATCAGTTTGTCATTTAGTGGTTTCTGATTGATTTTTTTAATGCCCAATTCATGCTTGTTTTGTCTTTGTGGCTGTTTGAGGTAGACAACATTTTCTTTGCCTAGAACGTCAATTAAGCAATGAAACATTGTCTGTGTCTGCATTTTTTAATTACATTTTGGTAGAATTTTGGCAGCATTTCGCCTATGTTTAAGGTGATTTGATGATCCCTGAATCCAAACCCTTACTTAAAGCCCATGCTTTATAAGCGGGGATTCCGAGGATCGAATTCCTGCAGCGATTGGGGCAGCATTTCGCCCTCTTTTAGAGCGATTTGATGATACCAGAACCCAAACCCTTACTTAAAGCCCATGCTTTGTAAAAGGCGATTCCGAGGATCGAATTCCTGCAACGATTGGGTTCTTCTAGGCAAAATTCAGCAACACTTTCCCTCAATTTAGAGCTTAAATGATGATTCCGAAACCCAAACCCTTACTTAAAGCTCATGCTTTGTAAGAGGGGTTCTCGGAAGCCATTAAAGCTACCTTGTTTCCTTCTTTTTCTCTGCTGCAGTAATTTTGCTGATGGATTTTCACTTTACTTTGTTTGTTGATGCACGTCCCTTTTGTGTTTACAGGTAACCGCACCAAAGCTAGAAGGAAGGGAGCCCCATCTGCAGTTTTAGCCTTTTAAAGGAAGAGAAGGGGAGGTTACTTGAATAACCTCTATATGTAGCCACGTTCATCACAACTGCCCTCTTAATTTATTTTCTTTTTCATTATATATTTTCCTTGCTCTCAACTGCAAATGAAAGTTGTAACTTCCGATTCCACTTTTGACATGAATTGAGCCTATTTGAAGTGGACTTGCAGTAGAATTCTTTAAACCCATGTTGGATTTCTAAATCCTATCTTTAATTTAATGAGAATTTGTCACACATTTTTCTTGAAATTTAATTAATGTGATGATTTGAAATCATGAATCTAAAGAAAGAAAAAAATTCATGAAATTTTACCCTCCAACAGTTGCCCCCCCGAACTTTGTACGTTTGAGATATCGAAAACGTTCAATGTTCGATTAATGTGCTTTTTTCATGTACAATTTGTGTTTTAAACGGACCTTGCTTAAAAAAGTTTTTTGTTTGAATTGTAGTCCGACTAAAATTGGAACTTGTATTTATTATTCCAAAGAAAATGGGTCAAACATAAAGAGCAATTCTACTTAGAACTTGCTCATGACCAATGAGATAACACTTGGTATGGGTATATGAGAGTCGGAAAGATTTTCCCCTCTTGAAAATGTGATGTTCTGGTTTTCTTGCTTCTCAACCAATTTGGTTCTTGGGCTTTTAGGCCAGTTTGATTTTTTTTTCTTTGAGTCAATTTTGATTTTAACTCTTTGTCGATTTGGCTTTTTTGGCTTTTGGTCAGAGATTTTCGACTTTAAGCGGAACTTGGATTTGGTGGTTTTCCTTTGAGGGACAAGAATTTGGTTTTGACGAGTTGATGTCACACGCTTGAACTTTTGTCTTTTGACCGATTTCATTTTGATTTTCGGTCTTAGACTAAATTTTATTTTGATGACTTGGTGTCATCTATTTGGACTTTGGTAACCTTTGTGGTTGAAGATCTGTGATCAAAACATCACAGGAGATGATTTTGAAATTTATACCCATACCATTTATAGCCATGACTTTTGATGGCTTTTACCTTTGAGTTTTGGGTTTTGAATTTTAGAGGCTTTGAATGACCGTACATGTACAGGTGATGTAGGCCAATTTTTTTTGGGAGGGTTTTGAGAGGTTTAGGCCTTTTTGGTTTTGAGAGAGAAGAAAACATTGACCATTTGATTAGTCAAGTTTTGAGGCAATTTTCGGTTTACGGTTCCTTGGAAGGAAATTTTGATTTATAGGACTTCAATTGATCACCACATTTGGCCGTAATGATCAAAGTCGAAAAATTTAGGCAGGAGCCTTTTGTTTATTTCTCTTTGTGAGATTATCTTTGAAAGACCATTTCTTTCTTCTTCTCTCTTTTCTTTTGCCTCATTTTCAATACAGGCACAAAATGTGCAGGTCTTTGAAAGACTATATTTGATTTTTCTCCTTATAGTTGAGACAATGCTCATATGACTACAAAAGGAAGAGAATTTGATTCCCTTCTTCTTCTTTGTTGAGAAAAGAAGATGTTTTGTTTGTTTTTGTGGATGTACCTAGCACTTTTGACTAGCTAGAATGTCTACGTACCCCCTTTGTGAGGGATCAAACAACTCGTAGTTCTTTGTGAACCCATTTTTCATATATGTTTCCGGGTTGTTTGATTTTCGGACTAATTTCAAGTCCCCTTTTTTTTCATATGCATCACTCGAATTACTTGAGCACACCTTCTAGGAAGGGTTTCTCAAATATTTCGACTATCATTTGCAAACCAGGATTTTCTTTCTTTTTTTTCTTTTTTTTTACCGCATTATTCAAATTACTCGGGCCCACCTTCTAAGAAGGGTTTCCCGAATAATCCGACTATCATATGCGAACCCGGAATTTTTTTTTCTGCGACTGAATTTGACGCATAGATTTTTTTTTGATGCCAAATTTCCTATGTACCCCTTGTTGGGGATCAAGTCTTAACGTAGTTCAAGGCAGAACTATTTTTTTTTCCGCCTTGGAGACTACTGGGTCATTTTAACACTCTTACTTGGCTTTAGGTGTCCATGATTTGGTTGAGCTTATGGACGAGAACTTTTGACTGTCTGTTCCGGAACTCTTGCTTTTAGTCCTTTTCATTTGGACTTTCTTGCTTTTAGGCTCATCAACTTTTCCGAGCCTTTCGAATACCGGAGATTTAGATTCTCCAATTATCGAGGCTGAATTACGCCTTTGAAACACCGAGGGTTTAGATTCTTCACTTGTCGAAGCCATATCAAACCTTTGAAACACCGAAAATTTGGATGCTTCATTTGTTGAGGCTAGCTCAAGTCTTTCGAATACAGAAGATTTCGACGCTTCACTTGTAGATACTAGATTAAGCCTTTTAAACACCAAAGATTTAGGAGTTCCACATAAAGCCATCTCGAGCCTTTCAAATGCGAACACTCTGGGCTCTATCACACTCGCAGCTAGAACACCCTCTTCGTATGAGATTTGGAAATTTTTGACACAAGCCTCCTCGACAATTTTTTGTAGTGTTTTACCCTTGAAACAGGATTTTAGCTTTTGCACTTGAACTTTATGCTTCTTGTGTGCTTTTGAAGCTTCACCGAATTTTGATTTCTTTCTCTTTGATTTCTCTTTTGATTTTGAGGAGGGAATTTGATGCTTGGAGCGAAGAGTAATCTTTTTAACTCCTGCTTCATTTTTGCACAAGTCATCGGTCCATGAGACCATACAACATTGAGCGATGTCTTTTCCATTCAAGGACTCTTCTTTTGAAGTGTCATCTTTCACCAATGCTTTAAGAGGCAATGAAACCGTGGGGCTGCCCCCAGCTTCAATAGCCATAGCAGATGTTTTTTTCCATTTGAGAAGACACTTGGAGTGAGGGAGTGGACTCTGCAACGTCTACCACTGAAATGGTATTTGATGAAGTTGCTTGAGTTGAGGATGTTGCCCCCTCGATTTCAATTTCTTCTTTGTTAATCATCTCATCTATGATGTCTTTGAAGACGTAGAAATCCTTGATTGGGTGACTAACGAGTTGATGATACGAGCAGTATTTTGGATCACTCGTTTTGCCAACCTCTTTTGGCCTTTTTGGCTCCGGGAGTGTTAGAGGTCTAGAACTCATCAACTCATCGAATATCCCTTGTACATCGTCATCGTCAAAAGGATATTTCTTTTGCCTTCTTTCATGAAGGGCGAGTCTATTGGCTGGCTCCTTGGCTTTCTCTTTTATTTGAGCTTTGGAACCATTCTTGTTAATGAACTCTCGATCATGTTTGACGAAAGTCGCCATGGACTCATCTTCATCTTCTACCTCATCGCCGTCATTTTTGTTAGTCTCACTATCCTGAGACCAGTTGGATCCTCGTGCTAGTTGTTTTTCAACATTGCATGCTTTAGACACCAACTCATCAAATGAACGAGGTTCGGCACTTCCAACATGTACCGCTAATTCTGGCACGAGGTTGTTGGTGCACATTTGAACACATGCCTGTTCACTTATTTTTTTTCATGGCATTGGAGCCTTATACTCCTCCACCTAGCGATGAAGACATTGGCGAGCTCATTAGACCTTTGATAGGTGTTTGCGAGGTCCAGAATGGAAACTCTTGCCTTCGAGCTTACAAATTGAGCTAGGAACTCTCTTTGTAGATCGTCTCATGTTTGAATCGACCCTGGTTGAAGTTGAGTGTACCAAGTGAATGCCGATCCCTTCAAAGATTGGACAAATTGCCTAATTAATAAGGCATCAATTAAGGCAGTTTCACCACAAGCAGAATAAAAGTGAGCAAGGTGCTCGTGAGGTGAACCGTGAAGGCCATCGAACTTTTGAAAGCTCGATCTTTGTTAGCCTAGGGGAAATGACATCAAATCATAATGTGTCAGATAACGTCTCTTATACCCAAGCATTGCTGGATTTTGTGATGCATAGGCTTCTTTTATCCCTTGAGCGATCATCTCTTTGATTTCATGTGGAGAGATCGACGTGCTACCGCTTGAGCCTTCACTAGTTGGCCTTGATTTTTCTTGTCCATTTTCTTGAGCTTGCCCATTTAATTGTGCGAGAAGTGTTGTTATTTGAGCGTCTTTCTCATCAAGTTTCCTTTGTAACTCTTGAAGCTGTTCTTCGACACTTTGTGTGCTGGTAGTCAATACCGGCATCACATTTGGTCCCTCTTGTGAGATGTTTGCTTGAGTTTTAACCATTGAAGCATCTGAACTTGTTAGCTCCAACCGGTCTTTCTCTCTTGCATCCTCTTTGGAGACCTGACATATTTGTTGAACCTCCTTGCCCTTCTTGGATCTTGAAGGCTTAACCTTTGTGGCATTGGGTTCCACCTCTTCCGAGTATGAGGTCATGTTGACTTGTACAACCTCTTTTTGATAGATTGGCATAGACCCAACGAGGATTTTTTTTGGAGAAGCCACTAGAGGAATTTCTTTTGCCCCCTGTGAACTAGGAAGATCTTTTGCAAGGGTTGCAATCACTCGCTCTAAAGTTGATAAATGAGCTAGCACAAGAAGAGATCTTGTCTTGCCGCGTTGAGATCCACACTCGCGTCCCCCTTTCTTCATGGATTTGTTTGCCTTCTTGGCAGTGGAGACGAGTTGTGCAGACGTTGCGATCGACCCCTCATTCTTTTTGGTGACATGAATGATGGGCTTTTGAGCGACCTCATTAGTTGGCTTTGTGCCGTTGTAACCACTCGCCTGCATTTTGAGTTTGTTGCAGATGGGTTGGTTGTTGAACTTGTTGTCGCCGAGTCGGGTGATCTTGGACTTCTTGCCCCCATGGATTGGAAGTGCTTTAGGCTTCATGCCCCCTTCTCTTGAAAGCGGTGTGGGAGACTTCGACACCCACTTAGCGATGGTCTTGTTCTTTGGATCCTGAAGCACTCCAAAGATGTTGCTGACCGGGATCATTGTAGATATTGAGTCCCGGGTGATGTCAAGGTGAGCTTCAAATGATAGTTTCCTGATCCAACGACCCCCTTTGATGATGAAGATTTCTAGAAGCTCGTTAAAGTTGACAATCACTTGAGGTGCCATTTGTACCTTTCAAAAAGAGATAACCATGGATTAGTATAAATACAACTAAGAGATGAAAAGGAAAAAAGGGTCCCACTGGGCGTGCAAAAAATATGTTGAAAAAAAATGCGCGAATAATCGTACAAGCCCACCTTCTAGGAAGGGTAGCTCAAACAACACTCCACCCGAGTAACCTGAGCCCACCTTCTAGGAAGGGTAGCTCGAGTAACCCATCTATCATTTGCATAGAAAACGATTTGACTTGGAGTTGGAATTTGATTTGTCTTGATTTTTTTTACTTAAAGGTCAATTTGGGGGTTGTGATTGAACTCGTTTGTGAGTTTCCTACGTACCCTCTTGGAAGGGATCAAATCGCACGTAGTTCTTGAAAAGGACAAATTTGAATTTTGTATTTGATTGGGTTTGATCGCAAGATCATTTAAGAGTGGTGATTGAACTCGATGAGCCGAAGCTTTGTATCAAGTCGGAATGGACAATTTGACTTTGTAATTCTAAAACGAACCAATTTAATTTGTTTGGTTTTGACCTCATATTTATTTAAAAGGAATTTAGAGATTGACGACTGTACCCGATATATTTTAGAATTTAATATAGGGTTACCTACGTAGCCGATATAGGGCGTCAAGTCTTTATATAGTTCTACCTTAACCGAGTTTATATTTGTTGAAACTCGATTTGAGGTTTTGATTCCGTTTTTATTGAAGCCCACTTGAGATTGACCCACTAGAATTAATTAGCAAAGAATATTTGACGAGTTTAATTTTATGTTTTTGATCAAACTCGAATTCTTAATTTGTGCCAATTATAATTCATATATTTTAGTGGGTGATTTTTATAATTAATCACATTTTCTTGAAAAAAAACAAATATGTTAATCGCTTAATCACGTACATATGTGTACAATGATCAATTGAGCCCATTTTCTTTTATAATCCATCTCATTTCGTTAACCTAACTTAAATAGCTAGGTTACTTTTTATTCTACTGTGTTTTTTTTTCTGCCCACAACTCACAAATACCTCTACTGCAGTGTTCACAAGAGCCACTCCACCATAGCCGATTGAAGATGGCGCAGAAGGTGGTGTGAGCAACAGTCACGGAAAGAGAGCCATAGTCGGATCGCATCAACACTATGAGGTCGACACGGCTCGAAATCTTTGTGAGCTTCGACCTGGGCATGTAAGACGAGAAGGCGATGGACGTGTATCATCTTCGAAGTCGTTTTTGCGAGGGCACGAGACGGCACCCCTCGGTTCGGTATGTTTAACCCCTCCCCGAAACCTTCGACCTCAAATTCACTCGTTTTGCTTGATGCTTAGGTGATTAATTCTTCCAATCTTGAATCCCCCTTTTAATTGAGTGTTCAATCTTCCCTTTTGTCTGATTTTTTCAATTGTGATTTTAGGGTTTTCGGTTTGAGTAGAGTCCTTCTCCAGGCTCGGGACATCTAAGAGTTGACAAAGCGGTTTTAACTTTGAGCCTTCAAGAAGGAAGAACAGTGCATCAATATCTCGCTTGAGTGCTCAGATATGCTGCTACGAGCCCCGCGCGGACACGAGCCCGACGAGGTAGGTTCGTTTCCCCCTTTTTCCTTGTATCTTCTGAATTGGAATCTCAATTTGTGTTAGGCCCAGCATGATTTTGATTAGGGTATATTAGTTTTGGATTCATTAGTTTGCCATTTGGTGGTTTCTGATTGAATTTTTTTAATACCCAATTCATGCTTGTTTTGCCTTTGTGGCTGTTTGAGGTAGACAACATTTTCTTTTCCCAGAACGTCAATTAAGAAATGAAACATTGTCTGTGTCTGCATTTTTTAATTACATTCTAGTAGAATTTTGGCAGCATTTCGGGTATGTTTAAGGCGGTTTGATGATCCCGGAACCCAAACCCTTACTTAAAGCCCATGCTTTGTAAGAGGGGATTCCGAGGATCGAATTCCTGCAGCGATTGGGGCAGCATATATTTCACCCTCTTTTAGAGCGATTTGATGATACCCAAACCCAAACCCTTACTTAAAGCCTATGCTTTGTAAGAGGGGATTCCGAGGATCGAATTCCTGCAGCGATTGGGTTCTTCTAGGCAAAATTCAGCAGCACTTTCCCTTAATTTAGAGCTTAAATGATGATTCTGAAACCCAAACTCTTACTTAAAGCCCATGCTTTGTAAGAGGGGGTCTTGGAAGCCATTAAAGCTACCTTGTTTACTTCTTCTCCTCTGCTGCAGTAATTTTGCTGATGGATTTGCACTTTGCTTTGTTTGCTGATGCACGTCCCTTTTGTGTTTACAGGTAACAGCACCAAAGCTAGAAGGAAGGGAGCCCCATCTGCAGTTGTAGCCTTTTAAAGGAAGAGAAGGGGAGGTTATTTGAATAACCTCTCTATGTAGCCACGTTCATCACAATTGCCCTCTTAATTTATTTTCTTTTTTAGTATATATTTTCCTTGCTCTCAACTGCAAATGAAAGTTGTAACTTCCGAATCCACTTTTGACATGAATTGGGCCTATTTGAAGTGGACTTGCAATAGAATTCTTTAAACCCATGTTGGATTTGTAAATCCTATCTTTAATTTAAAGAGAATTTGTCACACATTTTTCTTGAAATTTAATTAATGTGATGATTTGAAATCATGAATCTAAAGAAAGAAAGAAATTCATGAAATTTTACCCTCCAACACACCACATGGCCAAAAATTGCCCACCTTTAGCCTTTTACCAATCTACTCCTTATTGAGCTTAAATTAAAGCCCTCTTGATTATTAATATTTTGTCACATGAATTATTTTTGCATAACCCTCCTTTTGTGAGTAGATGTTACTTTTATTGCACATGCATGAATTTATGACATAAGTACCTTTTCGAGGATGGTAATTGATTGCAGGGATATATGACAATGGATCTAAGATGTTGAGAGCTTTGATTTCTTCCCCTGTATGACCATTGAAAGTATTGGTTGAGGACAAGCAAGCTTAAGTATGGGGTGTTTGTTGTGAGCCTACACTTGCTTTTATATCGATTTCTATAAAGCATTTCATACATTTGGGTTAGAATTGCACAGATTCTATGTAGTTTACACTTATTTGCCAAATTGTGGAGTCTACACTAGTATCTATTTAATTTCGCAGATATCGAATGCACTTTGGAGCTTAAAGAAAAGTCATGAAGTAGCTAAGGATGGTGCAGCCAGAGGAAAGCCCACTTTTCGTCATTCATCATTATGAATCAAGCTTTGATGTCTTCATGAGAGTTGTAGCCCTCAAAAAGAGCTTTCCAACTCATACTCATATGCGTCAATCCGACGAACGAGGACTCGGGAAAGTGAGTTTTAAGAACAGAGCCGAATGTTGAGAGCCGACAATTCTACTCCACGTCGACCACATCTGGTCCAAGACGAGTACACCAGGAGCCAGAAAGTTACACGGAGTCGAGCAGGAGCACTCGAGCGTAACACATCTACTCGACGTTGAGAAGTCTGGTCGACGTCGAGTACACCCGTCGAGCCCGAATCCTACCCGAGCTCGAGTGCAACCCAGAAGGAGAAAACGCCACTCGACGTCGAGTAAACCTACTCGATGTCGAGTACAATCCAGACGAGTCCGAGTCCGAGATCGAGTTGTGCCGAGAAGAAAGAGTTACTTGCAAGCCAAGAGATGTGAAATTCTATCCATCCATATCAAGATCTATCAAGTCAAGAGGAATTTATCCACATTAGTCCTAGTTTCCTTTATAGATTTATTTCTTTTATCATTAATGTTTTATCTTATGTTATTAGATAGAAAGTTTTAGATTTAGATATAGTTGTTCCTTCCTAGAATAGCTACATGGAACACTATAAATAAAGCTTTAGGGGTTGGTTTTTAGAGTCATCCAAGACGAGCCATTAGTTACATCGAGTATAGAGAGAGAGAGAGAGAGAGAGAGAGAGGGAGAGAGAGAGAGAGAGATAGTGAAGGCCGAGAGGAGTTGGAGAGCGAGAGCAATTTGGCTTCGATCGGTTGTAAGCTTTACTTTATTTTATTAATGCAAGTTAGTTTTCTTTTATTATTGATGTCTTTTCCTATGATGAAGAGCGAGTAGTCCACCCACTTCTAGGGTCGGGTGAGCCCGACGATAGCCATGCATGTTTGAGGTAAAGATTCGACCTTTATTGTGTTTTGATCATCTACTACATTTTATATGTTTATTACCTATCTAATAGAGATTCAAGTTAAAAACTTGGATTATAAACATAAAATTGGTAGATACAATTAGGGTTTCTTGAGAAAGTTGTCTAATTCTTGGAAAAGGCGAAAGCTTGTTCCTTTGATGTGATTGCATGATTATCTCTCTTTATCTTGCCTTATGCATGTTTGGTTATCGTTGTTGCAAACCCCAGTCTTGGAAGTTTTCTTTTACATTGTTTAGTTCGAAGTTTGAAATTTGTCTCGTTACTGTTTTCTACTCGACTTCGACCACACCTGGTCGACGTCGACTACTAATATTCGATCGAGCAAAATCGCTGCTTGTTTCTGTCTCTGTAGGTACTCCACTTCGACTAGAACCTACTCGACGTCGAGGAGACCTAGGCGACGTCGACCACACCTGTTGCTTGGATTCGCTTCTTGCTCGAAATCGATTGTGCCTGACCCCTTGTCGACTACCACATAGTCGAGGTCGAGTACCCTGAGTTGACTTCCGTTCGTGAGATTCTTCCGCTACCTGAGATCCGCTGACATGCTTCCTCGAGGATCGATCCTGACTTCCTATTGCCACATCGGGAGGAAGTCTTATAATCATTTGCATGTGCATAATCTGGTTTGATTTATATTATTGTATTTTGAACTCGATTTCCTCCTACAACATATGTCCTCCTCATTCTCTAGTGCAGCAGCAAGATTAGGAGTTGTGTTATCTATAGAGGGGGCTTGAGCTCCACCACTTTTGGATACAATCATAGAATAGTGCCTAATGTCAAACTCATCCTTGTCTTCAATTTATATCTTCTCATGGCTGGCAAACTGCTCTTTTCCATCATAGGATTCTTGGCCAAGAGTTCATGCAATCTTATTGTCAGCAACTTGATTGAAATAAAACTCATCTTTATTAAAGGTAACATTCCTAGAAGTTATGAGTTTATAACCTACAAATTGGAGGAGAAGCAACTTGTACCCCTTCACATCTTCTGGATAGCCCCGCAAGACATACTTGAGTGACCTTGGTTGCAGCTTGCCCTGTGAAATATGGGAGTAAGTAGTGAATCCAAAGGGTCTAAGATATGTCATGCATGTTGTGCTTCTTACCAAGCCACATCTCCTGTGGTGTTTTAAAATCAATCACAGAAGATGGAGATTTGTTCATAAGGTATGCAGTAGTGAGTACAACTTCTCCCCATAGGGAGTGTTTCATCATAGCAGCTAAAGCAAACGTCTAGTTTCTTGAAGCAATGTTCTATTCATCCTCTTAGCAGTGTTGTTCTGTTAAGTGGTGCCAGGTATAGTAAGAAGTCTTTTTTTTATGCCATTTTTCAAACAATAAGTGTCAAAATCCTTGATCCAAAACTCAAGACCATTATTAATTTTAAGACACTTAACCTTATGCTTAGATTGATTATCAACCATGGTTTTCCAATTTACAAAAGCAGCAAAAGCCTCATTTTTATGTGCAAGCAAAGTAATCCAAACTTTTATGGAAAAATGATCAATGAAGGAAATAAAATACTTTTTACCTCCTATTGTTGTAATCTGGGCAGGGCCTGATGTCCTCGTTTTTCGCCTTATTTTGCATCATGTTTTTAGTCATATTTGAGTCTTTTATGCATATTTTGTATTGGAAAAGTGTGGAAATTATGTAGTTGTTGATTAACTGCAACATATAGAGTCCACACAAAGTTTGGTGTGATTTTCAGGGATTTAGAGTTGATTTGGAGAGGCTTAGACGCACTTTGAAGCTTAAAGGAAAACCATGAAGACATTGGAGAAGCTAAGAAAGAGCGCAAGATGGTGCAACTGGAGAAAAGTCCACTTTTCACCATTCATCATTTTGAATCAAGTTCTGATGCCTTCATGAGAGTTGTATCCCTTGAATAGAGATTTCCAACACATATTTATATGCGTTAATTGGAAGAACGAGGACTCAGGAAAGTCCATTTCAAGACGGAGCAGAATGCTGAAAGCTAACAAAAGCACTCGACGTCAACTGAAAATCCAAAAGCCGCAGACGAGAATGGATTGGGCCAAATCTTTTGAGACTTTCCTTATACGAGATTTTCACATATCTTTTATATTTATATATTTATCTCCTTATAGCTATTTTTCTATTCACCCTAGGGATTTTTAATATTAGATAGATTTTAGATATTCTATTTATCTTAGATAAAAAAATAGAATTTACTTTCCTTGGCTAGCAAGGATTAGTCTACTATAAGTAAAGGCATTAGACCTAGGTTTTATTCATTCAAGAAAAGTCGTCTTCGGACGCAAGTAATTAGTTAGGAGGGAGGAGGGGAGGAGAGATAGATAGATACATAGAGAGAGAGAGAGAGAGAGAGAGAGAGAGAGAGAGAGGAGAATGAAGATGACGATTGAATGGTTGTAAGTTTTAGTTTTAGTTTAATGTTACATTTATTTTCTTTTATCATGCTTGCTTTGTAAATTCCATCTTCTAGGGTTGGGGTGAGCCCAACAATAGACACGTGTGTTTAATTTAGAAATTTATGAATTTGTATGTATTTATCATCATCTACCTATGTGCTTAATCCTTTGCGAGAGTTAAGGAAATTCCTTGTTTGCAATTATGAAGCGAAAGTGAATTAATTAGGAATTGGGATAGTAATTGGGGTTTATTTGCGAAATCTGATTAATCCTAATTAATAAAAGGTAGAAACAATTAGGTTTGTATGCGAGAGCTTCTATTACCTAAATTGTTGGAATTTGCGAAAGTCAATTCTTTGATATAAATCATGCTCTTTTATGTGATTCATGATTCTACACGTATGTTTATTGTTGTGGTGATCCCTAACCTTGGAAGTTTGCACCTTTATTTATTTTATTTCATTATTTTTATCCTACATAGTTACCCGACACCGTCCACCATTCCCTCTCCATCTACTAGTCTCAGTCAAAATCGACAGCAATCCCTACCACCTTTTCCCTCTATTCCCGAACCCTGAAACACTAAACTAGAACCGCTAACTTCTCTCCTGAGGACGAACCTGACTCCACTATCCTATAGCGGGGTCTTGACTACAAATTTATTTGGTCGAGAAACCCGCTCATCAGGGCCCTATAGATCATAATGCACATACTCAAGGGATTTTTCAGCTTTGTAATTAGAAACAAGAAAACTATGTCTAGCAGATTTACCAAAAACAAAAGTTTCACGAAAAGACAGTTTTGCAGGTTTGCTAGGAAGCACGCCATGCTTATACAAATAATACAAACCCTTATTTCTTATATAAACAAGCCTGTTGTGCCACCTTTTAGTCAAATCTAAAGACATAGCTACATTACCTTCAACCATGTTGAGCTTAGGGGAAGCAAGGACATAGTAAAGACCACCCTTTCTTATGGCTTTTATATATAATTACCTGATTACCTTTACTTACCAATCTGGCCTTGTTCTTATAATTCATTGTGCAATTTTTGTATTCAAGAACAGATTCTGACATTAGACTTCTCCTTATGCCAAGTACCCACCTGACATCTCCAAACTTTCTTACCTGACCATCATGCATACTTAGTGACATTGTACGAATACCTTTGATCTCCAGGCAGGTATGGTCACCAAGTTTAACCTGACCCATTGACTTCTCCTACAGGTTAGTAAAGAACTCTTTATAAGGAGTACCATGCATGGTACAACCAAAGTCTAAAATCCACACAATATCATTAATGGAGTCATCAATCATGAAGATTTCATCTAGGCAATAAGACTCACAAATAGCAACTGTATTGTCATTTTATTTTTTGTTTGCTCAGCCGGACCCTTTTCTTCTTTCAACAATCCTTCTGCATGTATATGACCCATGTTACCACAGAAAAGACACTTTATATTTTTCATGTCAAAGTGATTATCAAAAATGGGTTTATCATCTTTCTTATCCTTTTTATTCTTGTTGTTCTTTTTCTGTTGATTGCCTTTAGTGAACATGATCTCAGACTTATCAGATTTGGTGTCTGGCTTAGCCTTAAACATCTTCATGATCTCATTCTTTTCAGTGATAGAATCAATTATCATAATCCTAGTAAGCTCATCTCTACTAAACTGGATCACATCATGGAAATTATCAAACTGAACAGGCAAAGCATTTAACAACAAAACAAATTAGAGAGAATCTTAACGGTTTCACCACATCTTTCAATATCTTGGGTCATCTTTAAAAATTTATCCAAGTTATCTTGAAAAGTCAAATTAGTATCCATTTTAAAGGTGAAAATCGACAAAGCAAAGAAATCTTGGAAGGCAGAGATTTAGAAACGTAAAGCTCTTCAAGAGCCTTCTAGAGAGATCGAGAGCTAGTGTAGTTTACCACTTGTCTTGCTACATCATCAGAGAGTCTCAGCATGATCTCTGAGTGAGCCATCAGATCAAGCTCTAGATCTTGCATTTCCTCCTTGGATCCAGAGCCTCTTGGGACATCCTCAAATGTGGGAAGATCTTCCCCATCAGTTGGCGTCTTGATGTTCTTCTTTTCCTCACTCTCACTAGCAATGATGGCTACTATAGCGGCTATGTCAGGAAAAACGGCATTCCAACACTTCTTGGTAATGAGGATCACCCTCATCTTGACCTGCTACATGCAAAGTCCATCGTCCCATCAAACGGCTTGATCTTGAACGTATTATCTCCCATTATACCTGAAAAAAAAGTTATCAATTCAAGAAACACAAAACCAATGTATATGCAGCAGATGATACCTAGAGTATGAACCTAGGGTCTTGAAAACGGGTATGGTATATGAGATAATGGAGGAATATCATTAGGCGATATGCTCTCTCTAGGTCTGCCTAATGCACTGTCTTAGTATCCGTTCCTCAAGTCATCAATCGAATCAAGCACAACGAAACCAAAAACAAGACAAGAACTCATTTTACAAACATCGCGAAGCTTACAATTATACGACACTTTCCGCCACTTTCTCTTCTTCCTCATCGCGAAGCTTTCTCTTCCCCTTTCTTTACCTTCCTCTTAGGGTTTATTACCGACGAGCTTCAGTGTTAAGCAAGTAGGTTCGAGTTATGGCTTTATATAAGCGATCCATAATCCAAACACCGCATTTCAACAATCAGAAGAAAGCTTCAGCCAAGCAGGCTCAGCTCCGACCCAATTATACGACAAACTAGTGGAGTACCTCGTGCTACGCACGAGATTATCGACTTTTGTATCGATGCGTTTATACATTCTTGTATTAATTCGAATAAAAACAACTCAAAATTAAAACTTAATTAAATAGAGACTCAGTCTAATCTATTTGTTTTTTAAAGACCTTTTTCATTTCATATTTTAGTTATTTCTTAAATTAAGTATGCAAGGTTTGATTTTCCATCTAGATTATACTAAAACTATTTTATTTTTATTTTTCTATACACTATTTTTTTCTTGTCAAAAACTGAAATTATGGTAGAGCATGCATCTTACTATTATATGGAGTACTTATTTATCCATCAATGAATAATTTATAGTATTAGATGTTTTAAAATATATTATTGTATACAATAAATTATTTTTAAATATTTTGATCATTTATAATTTAAAAGTATTTGATGAAGCTTATGAATATAATTTAATTTAATATTTTCATTGTATATTATGTTTACTCAAGTACTTGTTGATTTTAAAAATGATAATTGGCTTTCTACTTTCAAAATATTACTCAAATAATTGATTAAATAATTTTATATACGGACTTTTTAACTTCTTATAAATATTATTTTTACTCAAGTGTGATTTTTACTCAAGTGATGATTAGTTTTTATTTTTTTTTAAAGTATTTAATATTTTTCATTTTTTCAACCTCATTTATAACAAAAAAAGCTTCTTTTACTATATGGGGTCTATTTTTGATAATTTATAATTTAAAAGTATTTGATGACTCTTATGAATATAATATAATTTATTATTTTTAATGTATATTATGTTTACTCAAATGTTGATTTTAAAAGTGATAATTGGTTTTGTACTTTCAAAATATTACTCAAATAATTGATCAAATAATTTTATATACGGACTTTTTAACTTGGGTAATTTGCTAAAATAACCCATTTGGGTGAAACCCTTGCACGCCTAACCCCATTCGGAAAATTTTTGCAGAATTCCGGATATTCGATTTTTTGGTTCAACCGGTAGCCCGTTGCAAAAGGAGAGAAGGGGGGATCGGAGGCGTCTTTCTTTCTTTTGGAAGATAGCCCGAGTGGCGGTCCGGGGATTGCAAAGGAGAGAAAGCTCGGGCGGCGCTTTACCATGAGCGAGGGTCGAAGCGCTTTACCATGTGAAGCCGTTGTTGCTCCGGCTGTCCGGGGAGACTTTAACGCGGGCGACGATGAACCACTGGGCCAAGCAAAAGGTGATTCCGACGACTGCGGACGCCGGGATGAGGATCTCGGTGAGGAGATCTGAGAGCAGAGACGAGCCCATGGTACGTGAGAGCCGGAGGAGATGGAGAAAGGAGGAGGAAACAGGAGAGAGGAAAACGAGGGTTTTGGGGTTGTCGGTTGAAGAGAGACAGAGAGGACGAGCTTCAAACTCTCTCCCTATCTTCTCGAAGTGGATGTAGAGAACTAGAATTCGGAATCGTTGCTCGAAAGCTCTGCTTCTACTTCTGAATCTGAATTCTCGACATTCAATCCAATTGGTAAGTGCAATTTTCCCTTTCTCTTTGGATTTGCATAATTTCGAATTCAGTGGTAATTTAAGTTTGCAAATTGTGAGCTTCTTGTGGCTTGGGTTCACCAATTAGATAGAAGCTAACTTGTAATCGTGATCGAATGATATCAATAAAAGTATGGGGTTCAGTATGGATACTGATGTTGCTATTCACACCCTTGAAGCAACTTATAAGTCAATTGCAATGAAAATCTGTTTAGATTCTTTAAGAGGGATGATAACAAAAAATGGGATTGAGTAATGAAAATCTGTTTAGATCATGTTCAAGGAAAAATTCAGCAGCAAACGAATAGGCATGTGAAATTCAGCAGCAAATCTTTGATGTTCGCACTTGAATAATCATTTATTTTATATTCATTTAGAGCTTCACTTCTAATTTTATTTATCTTATATAAGTAATTGCAACAGCAAACAAATAGGCATGTGAAATTCGTTTGGTTTTATGAGGATATACGGGCATGTGAAATTCATGTGTAGTTTGGTTTACTGTCATGTCTGTATTGCCATCCGTCATGTATAAAGATATACGCGTCATGTTAATATATGGGCATGTGAAATTCATGTACTGAAACTGGGTTCTTGCTTTAGCCACCAAAGAAATGTTGCAGCAATGTTGCAGCATATAATGTCTACAAGGAGGCTCTTGCTTTAGCCACCAAAGAAATGCCAAACATTCTTTCTGTATTATACATTCACTATTCACGTCTTAAATACATGGTAGGCAGTTGACAATCACGTTATTAGGATGGTAGTGGTGTCACATGTATCCAGCTAATATGCTTCTTGAACGGCTTGTTAACTGATAGTCCTCCCGTTTCACCCTCTGAAATCGACGATTTCAAGGTCTCTTTCTTTCCATCTCCTTGAATTTTTGTAAGCATTGTGGATGATGTTTTTGGTTTATCCATATTTTCTAGTAAATTGAATGTGTTGCACTGTTGCCATTGTAGAAAAGAAAAGAAAAGAAAAAAGTATGAGTACAGTACAATTCAAACACCAGTAAATCCTCTGTTGATTGATTCCATGCCCAACTTTAGGGGACATTTTGGAAGCTTAATTTTTCTGGTGAATTTAGCTTATCTGATAATTTGAATTTTTAAATGAAATAGTGGAGAATGTAATCTTTCTTGTAATCTGAAATAGTTCAGCTCTTCTGGGACATATGCTACTAGAAATCTATGCATTTGGTCCTATAGTGGCCTAAATTGGTGAGACCTGGATTTTTGCAGCAATTTATTGCGGAGTAATAGATTGTGGGTTCCCAAAGTGGCCTGTAATTATGACCTTCTAGCCTAGCAGTTTTGAGAGAAGAGGACAATATACTTTCACTTTGTTCTTCAATTTCCTTTATTTGTTGACTTGTGTGACCAACATTCCTCCATCACTTTCGATATGATATTCCATGTTTTCTTGCAAGTTGATCCAAATATTAAATTAGCCTCATTTTGCCTTTATGTGCTTTGAGTACTACAATAACACTCATTTTCTTTCACACCCTTGGATTCTTGTATGCTTATTATCCTTTTGAAATCAATTCCGAAAATGCAGTATTGCCGCCTGAACAATCAATCCAACAGCCAGTACTATAGGTCAGGAACTGTTGCTACTTCCGCGACTCCCGCCCCTAGCAATGGGAAGATGGTAGGCAGGTGGTCGAAGGACAGGAGGGAGAAGAAGAAGGAAGAAACCAAGGCCTACAATGCCCAACTTCATGCTGCAGTGTCTGTTGCTGGTGTTGCATCTGCGGTGGCAGCAATAGCTGCGGCAACTGCCGCTTCCTCTATGTCTGGAAAGGACCAAGAAATGCAGCCACAGCCATGTCAGTCCTGGCCATTTATTGGCCCTTTCATGCATTTATTTTTCTATGGGAGGCATCCAAGGGGCAGGCTGCCAGAGCTGAATATTGGATTAATGGCTTCGTTTTTTTATGGGCCGTTTGAGGTTTGGGTTATATTACAAGCTTGAGCGATTTATAGGTCTACAATAACCCTTTGTTAGAAGTGAAAACATGTTCAACTCTAGCACTATAATTATGTTGCTCGGTTCTCAGGTCTTACCACATCTGACAACTCTAAGGCTGCTCTTTTGGTATGCTAAAACTTCTATTTGTTCCTTGTGCTCTCCTTTAGCTTTTAATGAGATTATGTTATGGTCGAACATGAATGCTTGAGTACAATCATTATTTGAGAATAGACGCTAGTGATTGGCTTTATTTCAACTTTCAACTCTGCAGTATTGATCTACTTTGTGATGTTAATAAATCCTAATGATTTAACTCATATGTTTGTCTTAAGCTACAAATAGTGTTCATTTAAAAAAGATATAGATGGTGAAAAGTTTGTCTTAATAAAAATAACATGACAGGTTATACTATTTAACATGACAGGTAATGCGAATAACATGACAGGTAATGCGAATCGATCATCTTCTCCTTAATGAAAGAAAATAACATGACAGTTTATACTCTTTAACATGACAAGTAATGCGAATCGATCCTCTTCTCCTTAATGAAAGAAAATAACATGACATGTAATGCTATTAACATGACAGTTTATACCCTTTAACATGACAGGTAATGCGAATTGATCCTCTTCTCCTTAATGAAATAACATAACATGACATGTAATGCTATTAACATGATAGTTCATACCCTTTAACATGACAGGTAATGCGAATCGATCCTCTTCTCCTTAATGCAAGAAAATAACATGACATGTAATGCTATTAACATGACAGTTTATACTCTTTAACATGACAGGTTATAACATTTAACATGACAGGTTATAACGTTTAACATGATCGGTTATAACCTTTAACATGATAGGTAATGATATTAACATGATAGGTTATACCCATTAACATGTCAGGTTATCTGCTGATCTGCAATCTATAAGCTTATTCGGTGAAGAGAGACATTGTTCGATTTAAAGTAGGCAATGACTAAGATGGAAAGCAAGTCTCATTCGGCAAAAGAGAAACTTTCTTACAATAATTCACCATTTTATACAAATTAAACTTGGAAGCAAGAAAAAATTAAATATAGTAAAATCAACCAATTACACAGTCAATAAACCTATTCAACTTAATCGTTTCAGTGGAAGGTCGTACATTATGTTACAAAAGAGATTTATAGCATCTCAAATCTCAATCATGCCTCTCTCATTAGTACATGTAGGACTTTTGTATGTCCCTTCTTAGTGATTTCTCCTGCACGATGAGATTCAATGGTGGAACATCATACACATAAGTGAAAAGCTCCAAGAGATGTGGTTTTTCGAGTTTCTCAGCAGCTTGGATTGCATCTAAAACCTGCAACAATCAGGAAAAAACTTGTGATGCAGTACAGTATTCACTGAACTCAAATTCATATTCGAACACACTATTATTAGATCACTAGGTATCTTCAGCAACAATAACTCAAATTCATATTCGAACATACTATTATTAGATCACCATGTGTCAAGAAAAATACATTATATGTTATGTAAATCCGGTATGGGTGACATGTAAATTCAGTATGAGTGACGGGTAATTATATGTTGATCGGTAAGTAAACGTGTGACCTTTTCAGGTGTCATGTAAAACAATTGAGATGTCATGTAAAAAAATGGACGTGTCGTGTAAATCAATTCACGTGTCATGTAAATAATAAGCCTTTGGTGCTGCTATCATAGAAAATAGAGGAAAAAATGCTCGGTTTCGATAGAAAATTGTGTAAATTCGTCCATAGAGCACCAAATCGGGTTCTGTAAATTCCTATAGCTTTCTAAAGAGGTAATCACTCTTTTCCTTCATTTTGTGAAGCGGCAAGCTTAAATTGCTCATCGTATGGATGAACATGGGTTCTTGCGTTGTCTTGTTGGATGAAAATCGTAGCCCTTGAATCCTCCCTTTGCCACATAAATTGAATCGCGGGGATAACCTTTTCAATTAGAAATGTCCGAATCAACATATAATTACCCGTCACCGATATTGAATTTACATGTCACCCTTACTGGACTTACATGACACATAATGTATTTTACTTGACACGTGAATTTTTTGACTTGACACGTGAATTGTTTTACTTAACACGTGGATTGTTTACTTGACAGGTAAATTGATTTACATGACATGTGAATTTTTTTACACGACACGTGTGAAGCTTTGTATTTTATTGAATTTTAGAATTGTGAAGCTTGGTATTTTATTGAATTTAGAATTTGGCTTTAAGTTTTTAGTAAAAGTAAATGATGTACTGCTTAGAATTAGCCATTTTGTACCAGATGATGAATTCAGATTAAAGGATGATGCATGTGTTCTTAGCTTTAACTTTACCAACATATTTAGTGCATCTTTTCTATTGAACTTGCATAATGAAAGTAACAAGGTTAACCGACTGTAATTATGGGAAATTCGAACTTGTCATTCAAAAACGGTGTACATGACATGAACTACTATTAACATGTCATTTAAATGCGATGTACATGACACAAGAAAAGCACATACATTAACTCTATAGTATGTAGTCAAGGCTGAATTTTGCGGTGCACATGAACTTGCACTTACATTAACTTGCACTTAGACACTAAATAGAATCCAGCATTCGGTGACATTACAGGGCACTACAGGACTTGGGTAATTTACTTATTTACTTGAGTTCTAGCAGCAAAACTTCTTTTTCTGCAACAATTAAAAGGGCAAAAATTAAACGATAAGAAACCAAAAACATTGCAAAGCTGGAAGAGGAAGAATAGAAACAACGAGAAAGGTTCATATAATCATATAGTCTTGACGCACTCGGAATGTAGCCATTTCCTTGGCATCTATATAAGCAAGAAGCTCCTCTTGCCTCATTAAAGATTCATGTAAAGCCTGTTTAGAAAGCGAAGAATCGTGTCACGTGTAAAATGGTTTGTAAACTAGACCTTTAAAAGTAGAAAAATCAACTTGGTGCAAAAAGAATTGGCATACCTTTTTCATAGTGATCAGTTCAGCTTCAAGTGCATCGACACGAGACAAAGCAGTATTCAACAACTCCTCCTTTTCCCCCGGCATCTGGACAGGCTTCGTAGACAATATGTTTACCTTGTCCTCGAGATCACCTACCCTTCTTAAGACAATGGGATCTGGATGTGCCACTGGAGAAGACTGGAACTCTTCTTTGAATTGGCAATCAAGTGTCAGATCTGGTACTGGAATGCTGCAGGCGACATCAGAAACTAAGCTTGGAAGTTTCGTAGCAGCCTTGTTTGCTACAGTACTACAAGCGGAAAAGAGAGTCAAGAAGAAAGTCATGAGCACGGTCCAGGTGTGTGCAGGGATTCCTCGAATGCTGCCTAATGCACGTGGTATTTCAGGTATCGGTCCATCGTTGTTACTTGCATAAGCTTCTCAACATCAACTTTCCCCAACAAATAAATGTAAATGGGCTTTCTATCCTTGTCCACACCATGGAAAAACTAGGGTTAGTACTTCAACACTTCATCCAAATCATGATATTTGAAATCCTGAAAACAGATCAGCCAGATGGTAAAAACCTCAGCATGCGCGTGCCAGCCATACTATATGCCTAGAAATCATTAGACACAGTAATTTACCTCGAGTATTGTATCAGTATCAAACTCATTTCTCCACTGAAGCATCGCAACCCACATTTGTTTTGCTTTGTCCATGTCAAACTTCCTAGCTTTTAAGAATCTGTCAAAAACAAAAGAACGAGAATAGTACTGAATTTTTCAGGAAAGTGAAAACACAGGATAAGCAATAGCTTGGGTATTGAATGATCTAAAAGCACATCAAGGAACTTGTAAATTATTGATCCTACCATGCACAATTACTCGTTTATTTGGAGAGATCATGTCAGCACTGGTATAAACAACATTACCCACTCTACATTCATATTGGTATAACATTGAAAGATTGGCACAATGTTTGATGGACACCATATCAAGAATGGCATCTAGCTATTTCCTCAAAATATTTACAGAATCTTAGCAAGGAGGAGGAAGTATTCACCTCAACAATGTGTGGTAATCATCGTGTCTTGCAGGTAATAAATCCTCCAAAAGCAGTCTCTGACTAAATGCTTCCACAGACTGCAATTCTTTAACATCTCTTACATCCTTGATAGAAAGAGAAGAAAGCCGATCCGCACTTTTCTTGCTGTTGCTTTTTTTTTTCAGTGAATGCCTTATTTTACTAGATGCATTAAGTGCTTTCTTCTTGAAACTCCCCATTCTAGTCTTCTTTTCCTCTTCTGATACTTCACAATCTGACTCCCTTTCTCTTCTTTCATCCCGCATCGAGGTAGCTTCAAAGCCAGCACATATTGCATAGTATTAGTGTCACGCTTCATTTGCTACACTATCAATTAGCATATGGTCCATCTATGATCTATCTGGTATCTAACTTATTTCAAGTAATCCTGTTCATTATTTATTATCAATGATGCATATTCTAGTAAACAGACCCAGAAGAAAACTGTTGGGCTGAGGTTTACACTGACAAAGTTGAAATCAAAACATCAATGCCATAACTATCTGTTAGTAACTCCATTGCCCAAGAACTCGAATTATACTGGACAAATGCGACTTGAATAGTTGCTTTTGTAGTTGCAGATAAATGATTCAGCGGAGACGAGTAACATGGAGTGTGAAGAACAAACCCCCAAAAAATGTTTCTCTCGAGATTTCTTAAGGCTGATCGACTATCGCGAGCAATTAGGTCAATGTGAATATAATTCAGAACCCCAACATGATCAGGTTACAACCGGAGATCATCACAGATTAAATTCCACAACAGATGATCAATTTAGGATTGAAACACAACTGCAGGTATGAGTGAAATGTATTACCTGTTGTAAACAGATATCAGAATCTCGGGAGAACAAGCGACGAGAGCTAGGGTAGGATGGAGAAATTGACCTAGCGATGGAGGTTGGAGAAGGAGGCCACATTGTGCTTCTCTGATGGGGTGAAGGAGAAGCAGGCGCTAGGATTCGGTAACCCTAAACGCTCTGAGAGCTGACGGAAACGCCGATTGCCGGAAAACGGACGAGTTATTGCTGCCGGTAGAGGTGGCGACGGGCGAAGAAATTGAACAGCGGCGTCAGAAATTGAAATTGAACAGCGGCGTGGGAATTGGGAACCCTCAGGTTCTCTCGCTCCCCTCATTTGCCGCCTCCGCCTCCGTCTCTTTCTCTCTGATTCCGCCTTTCGATCCCTCAATCTCTCTCTCCGATTTTTCTGCCATCGATGGTCAGGAGAGAGGCAAAGGAAGGAGACCGGTTACTGAGGGTAAAAAATTACCGGCTGAGTGTAATTTTTTTAAGGGGAGGGTTAACCTTGCAAATTGAACCGGGTATAGAGTTAGACGTGCAAATCAAACTGAGATAAGGGTTATTTCCTTTAATTCCGTCTTTTAACTTCTTATAAATACAATATTATTTTACTCAAATGTTAATTTTTACTAGTGGTAATTAGTTTTTTTTTTTTTTAAAAAAAATTCAATATTTTTCATTTATTTAACCTCATTTACGATAAAAAAACATCTTGTGAGCCAGGGCCAAAAAGCATATAATATCAACCTATCACATTGAAACCTTTCGAGTCAGCTTCACAAGTGAACCATCCAACCTAGCCCGAGCCAAGGGTTGAACACTTGTGAGCCAGGGCTGTCCCAATGTGGGTGCAATGGTGTGTGCTAGTATAGTTTGTCGTACTCGATCTTGCTTAAGAGTTTACAGGATTACTAAGACTTTTGCACCACTCAGCGGCCGGCACCCTTAATTCACATTGTGGATGATTGGTACAACATTAGACGGACGAGTGATAAATTGAGTGAAAAAATGGTTTTACCGATCCATCTCCCACCTATTTCAACTTTGGTTTGAAATGACCCGGCCTTGACCTGATTAACAAATCAAACGGATAACCCACATTACATACTAACAGTTGATTGATGCAACTTGTGGGGTGAGATAGTCTAGGGGGGAAGAACCTCGGGGGACAGGGACACCCCATACCCCCGAATCCATTTTTTTCTCTAAATTCATCAACCTGATGTCTGTAGCCAACAAATCACTGCAACCTCTTTCTTTTCCCTAACTTGGGGTTTCCATTTTCCCATTTATCCAGTGAATCCATCCCCCAATATACCCACCCCTCTTCAATTCCCAATTCCACACCCACTCTTCGTGTACACCAAAAAAGCCCCAAATCTAACCCTAGAGCAAGATTCAACCTTTTCTTCCCGTACTCTGGCATTTCTACCCTGGCCCAGATCAAAACCTTCTCCAATTTCTGATCTTTGTTTGAGACAGATCAACAGAGGCTGATGAGTGGATGTTTCTGGAGGGTTTTGCGATGCAAGTGTTGTTTGAGAGAAGTTCAGTAGATTGCAGGTGTCTATCAAATCCCGCTTTTGGATTTTCTTGCCTGATGATCTAATTTATTCTGATATGGGTTTGGGTTTTAGCCTGTTATTTTGGTGAAGAAATCTTTATGGGTGTTTTGCAATTGCTAGGGTTTATCATAGATGAATTGATAGAGTTGGTTGACTCAGATTGATTTGTGTTGCTTGGAATTCGATTTGCAGACTTGGTTATGTATATCTTCAATTTAGCAATTTCTTGTGGGTAAATTACGCAAAACCACTTGTCAAATGTCCAGCACATATAATTGAAGACAAATTTTAGAGCTTTTTTCGAATTTTTAATCTATTGATTATGATGAAATGGTTTGGGTGATAAACACAATCTATGAATATTGAATAACAAATGGTGAAATGCAATCTTCTTTGTACTTAAATTACTTGTGTTTATTTATACTTTGCCAATTCATTGATTCCTTTCTCTTTATTATTGTCTTTAGGGATCAACTCCACCGCCTTCAGAGTATCTGCTGCTTACACACAATCCAATCTGAATCAAGAAGCGCCATTGCTTGAAATAACACTTTCGGGATCTCGTGTATCCTGCTGCTGTAAAGCGATACATCAGCTCAGTATTGACTCAACAACGTGCATTTAAGATCCCGAATCTTGGAAACAAAATGGAATCCAAAATGAGGAAGAATGTCATGAACACTATCCCTAACCCTAACCGTAACCACGGTCTTCACTCGGTAGAGGAGACAAAACTCAGAGAAGACTACAAGTACCGACGCTCGTTCTCAGCAAACGGGAAAGCACAAGTTAAATCAGGCTACTTTAGCATAGAGGCACTGCTCTTGCTTGTATTTCTCACGGCTTCCCTGCTCATCCTGCCGCTGGTTTTGCCTCCATTGCCGCCCCCGCCTTGCTTGCTGCTTCTACTTCCGATAGGGATCCTTGCCCTTCTTATGATGATAGTTTTTATGCCTTCTAATGTTAGAGATATGACACATACTTACATGTAAATGCCTTTCTTACTCGCACCTTTCATCATACAGAAGTTTTGCTCTTTTCGCTGTATTTTTATTTTTTTTCGTTTTTGTCTCGGTAGATGAACAGATTTCTGATTTTGTGTTCGTTCAGTTGAATGAGGGAAGAGGGTTTGTAACTAGGTTTTGAAGGAGACCACATTATATGTATATTAATTTTTATGCTTTAACTTCACCTTGAATTTCACTTATTCCCAAGGTATCTAACCCCACCTTAGTTAAGGATCTGAGGCGTATCTCTTGTTGTAACTAGTGTGGCATGCACGTGATATATAATTGCTTTCTATATATAAATCAGAACATTGTGTGTTATATACAAAAATATATGGTTTATAATATATTATTTCAAATTCAGAATTATTATTTGATATATAAATCTTGCCAAATTTATTAAATTAGACTTATACATTGTTCAACATTTTCCTATTAAACTTGAATGATAAATATATAATAAAGATATTCTTAAAAGTTGAAAATATAGACAGAAAAAAGTACAAATTAAAATAATTATATAGTGTTTAAAACGTTATCTATATGAAAAATTATTATGTATAATTTATTTATTTTTATTATTTTCTCATATTGTTTATTTAATTATTTTCTATAGTTTTATTTTATCTTCATTTGAACTCCTTTTTCAATCATTATTTTACTTTTTTCTATAACGTATTGAATTTATTGATAAAATGTTACCTTTTCTATTTTATTGAAGGTCCATGCTTCTATTTATAAATATATCTTTAGATGGTGGAGAGAATTGTATATATACATTTTCTTATTTTCTTATTGACATGATATAATAATCGTTGTGCTAGTAATATAATGTTTTAATGAGATGATATATAACAATGTGAAATATTTTTTTCTCATAATATTTTTTATGCGTGGAAGTCTTTTAAATAAATTTATTTTAAACCATGTATTTTTTTTTGTTAGGCTCGCATTGATGGTGAATGAATATTTTGTAAGGTGATAGGATTTTTCATATAACCCAATGTGAATTTAAAAAGAATAAAATAATAGCGTGTATTTTAATTAGAAACACCAACAAAATTAAAATACTACTATAAAAAAATCAAATACTGCATACATACAAATGCAAGAAACTAAAAAAAAATCTAGAACCATAAATAAAGAGAATTTGAGAGAATTTAAAAAATGAAAAAGAAATATATCTAAAATTTAGTGAACTTAGATTTACAAATCATATATAAAAATACTATAACTATTGTGCTACTCACCTACGTTGATCGATCGATTCATCTCTTCACAAGCTTTTTTGCACCTACAAATTAAATCAATAGAATAAACATTAGAATACACAACAACAATAGTAGTAATAAAGAGAATATCATGAAAAACAATGAAAATGTAGAAAACCTATATATATATATATATATATATATATATATATATATATATATATATATATATATATATATATATATATATATATATATATATATAGTATTACATTTAAAAAGTTTGAGAAGTAAACAAAGATTTCAACCATAATATAACGTGGAAGAATTAAACAAAATCATGAACACAGAAATACACTAAAAAAAATTGTGCAACAGTGTTAAAATTAGAAGTCTAAATCTCTCGTTATTCTTCACATCTTTTAAAAATAAAAAGTAAGATTTTCTCTCATAAAGTGGATATTGATCGAGCTTGAGTTGTGTACAAATGCATGACCTTCTCCTTCTTATATATATAACTATATAAGTCCTTCATCGTTTTTTGTCTCTTGATATTCCCTTTGATTAAAATTTTGAAAAGATAAAAGGTCACAACTACACAATAAATTGCAATTAATATTATCTTGGTAAAGATGAAATAAATTATACTCCTTAATTAATATTATTTTATTAGAAGGTGGAAATCTTAACAATAGATTAGAATTACTATTTTTTAAGCATAATAATATTTTTATTTTATTTTTTTATGTTCTTTAATTAGAGGTGTTTGGAAATTAAATAAAAGGATAAAACTACACAATAAATTATTATTTATTGTGTGGATTATTTTTTAAAATTCTTGATAAAATACAACAAAGTTCTGAATGAGAAAAAAAACTATGGCATAAAAAGATAAAGTTAAATTAGGTTTTTATTACATATGACATAAAGTATATACATTTATGAAATGAAGACATTTATGGTATAAATTTATGAGTAAGTTTGAGAAGGTGGAAGATCTTCACAATAAATTGAAATTCGTATTTTGATTAGTCATTTTTTTCAAACGTATGTTTTTGGTCTCTTGATATTTCCTTTAATTAGATTAGATGTTTGGTAAAACAAAAGACCACAAAACAACACAATAAATTGTAGTAATAAATTGAAAATAACAAATAATAAATTACTGTTAGTAAATTGTTAGCTGTGAATCCTGTGATGTTTTGACAAAGTAAAACCAATAATCTATGTTTTTTTAAAAAGGCTTAAAATATGACAAAAAGTCCAAATGATAAAATAAATATAGCCTAAATAATAGAGAAGTAGTGTTTATACAGAATAAATGACTCTTGAACCATATTATATATTAGATATATAGATTATATTATACTCCCTCCGTCCAAAAATACATGGACTTTTACCGTTTATGCACGTTTTTTTAGGAGCTAAAAACTATATAAAATATTAACTTTTTTATTAATTTTTTTTAATAATTACAAACTTATTATCAATAGGTTTGTAATTATTAAAAAAAATTAATAAAAAAGTTAATATTTTATATAGTTTTTACCTTTTTAAAAAAGCATGCGTGAATAGTAAATGCAATGTATTTTTGGACGGAGGTAGTATTAGATTGTTATTAAGTAGCTAAAATGATCGTGGAAAAATAAAATGAAATATGTAATTGTTAAGATTTAGATGATCATGAAGAGGTTATTATTATTATTATTATTACAATACAATTATTATTACTATTATTATTATTAATTAGATTAGATTGTCATTAAGCAGAAAAAGGACAAAGTAGGAAAATAAAATAAAAGATGCAATTGTTAAGATTTGAACCCTGGTTGGAAGGATTCCCATAAACAACTACTACCATTGGACTAAGGAAATTATATTGATGGATGTTGAGCATAAAAGAAAAAATATCAAATTTTTTATGGAGTTAATAATAGCAATAAATAGCTCTTGAACACAACTTTTTATGTTACTAGGTAACATGCCCGTGCTTACGCACGAGACATAGTTTAATAAAATCAAATTGTACGGTATTAAAATTATAGATTCTTAATAATACAAATAAAAGTCTTTCAAGGCCAAAGGATGTATTTTTTCTTGCCATTATTATTATTATTTTTGTTAACATACTTTAAACAAAATGCAAATTAAAATTATTTTTTAAGCAAGAAAATAAATTAGCAAAAGAGCCGACGTCTTTTAGCAGTATCCCGTCTAGAATGTTCTTGTGAACGATAACATGAAGTTCTTCATTAAACCTCCGTCGAAATGTTTGTAGACGACCTTAAAACGTACTCTTTAAAAAAATGTGCATCATAGTACAAATGACACTTAGTATGAAACGGACGGAATAATAAAATAATATGTGTGTGTATAAAATATAATATACGGAGTAAGAATGTATTCATTTGAACAAAGTTTAAAAGTGATACAGTATAACTACTTCATAAGTTAAAAAATGACTTGTAATTTTTTTTTTTTTTTGATAAGGTAAGAATTCGGGTGCGCACCAGGCGCTATCCGAGAGCATCCTTTCGGATGAGGTCCAACAGACCTTGGTCACCTAGTAAGTTAGGGTTATCAGTACTACGTCCCAGGAAAGCAATCCTATCAGCCACGAAGTTACCGGTGCGAAGTATATGTGAGAAAAATACTTCCTTAAACCCTTTAAGTAGTGAAGTAATGTCCGACATGAGTATCTCAATTTCCCATGGACAACATTTTTCATTTTTGAGATAATTAATAATAATAAGAGAATCCCCTTCAATGAGGATTTTATCCAGATTTAATTCCCTAGCTTTGATAATACCTAAACGTAAAGCGCTAGCTTCTGCTATGATAGGAGATTGTTGTCCAAGCCTTCTTGCTCCTACAGAAATCGGCCGCCCTTCCCAGTTTCTAATAACAAAGCCGCTTGTGCTCCCACCCTGCACTAGGGAAGAACCATCGAAATTTAGTTTGTGTCAACCCACAGGTGGTTTTTTCCATTTATTATTTCCCCCCTACCCATTTCCTTAATGCTCCTCTTTTTTGTTTTATTTGATTCTTTGCCTTTATTTGATTCAAGCCAATGTGTGTTTGCCATATTCCAATTTTTCAAAAAATGCTCTGCCCTAATTTTCACTTCTTCCACTGTTGGCACTTTTTCATTTCTGAAAACAATTTGGTTACGGACCAACCAAATTGTCAACCAGTTGAGTGACAAACATTGCTTTTCTTTCATTGTCAGATTATTTGATAGGATTGTCATTATTGGTTTAATATCACGATCTCTACATATAGAGTCTTGGATCAAAAGTTTAACCTTATTACTCAAATTTTTGTAGAAAAAACTATATTTGCATTCACAAAATAAATGGACTTCATCTTCCTCGTGGTGATTACAGATTGGGCAAGAGGCTGGGACAGCAACCCCTCTTCTAGATAGTCTTGATGCAGTTGGAAGGCCATTTTGACATATCTTCCAAAGAAAATTCTTTACCTTAGGTGGGACATCTTGTTTCCAAATCCAGCAATTATTGTCTGTCGCATTTAGTGAGGATTTTGTAACAAATTTATATGCACTTGACGTCGAAAACCACCCATTCTTAGCTGGCTCCCAATATAATCTATCTTCAATTGGCGAGACCGGGAGAGCAATATTTGAAATTTTACTCACAACCTCTATAGGTAGAACACTAATTAACCTATCCAACTGCCATTTACCATTTTCTATATACGAATCCACTGTTTCTTCCAAGTCAATATTGTGTGGGTTTACACAGTACTGTGCCAGGTTCTGCACTGGTCCCCATCTATCCTTCCAAAACTTGATTGTTCTGCCGTTTCCCACCACCCAAATCAATCCATTTTTGAATGCAGGAATTAGCTTTCTCAGTTGCGTCCACTGCCACGACGCACTTCCTTTTGCCTCATAGTTTAGTATGTGATTTGTCTTAATATATTTATACTGGATGATCCTTACCCAAATATTGTTCGGTTCCTCCACTATTTTCCATAATAATTTTAATTGCAAAGCTTCATTCATATGTTTCGATTTTCTTAAATCTACTCCCCCCGCATACTTTGGCTTACATATTCTATCCCAGCTAATAAGTGGCTTATAGTTTGGGTCTTTGTTCCAGAAGAAGGATCTATTCATTTTGTCCAAGTTCTGGTGCATTTTTGGTGGGAGCATGAAGCTCTGCATCATGTATAAAGGTTTCGATGCTAAGTTCGCATTAATCAGTGTTGTTCGTCCCTGTTGTGACAGAGAGTATGCTCTCCATTTTGACAGTTGGTTCCTAGTATTTGACATTATATCCTCAAAAGTGTTCTCATTTACCTTACCATTAGTGATTGGACATTCTAAGTATTTATCAAGTTTTACTTGGCTTGAAATGCTAAGGCAATCTTCAATATCCGAGATACGGGACCTTGGAATACCCGACGTATACTGGAAAGCCGATTTATGATAGTTAACTTTCTGTCCTGATATTTGACAATAGCGATCAACTATATTTTTTACTCTTTCACACGCAGACATGTTTCCTTTTGAGAAGATAATAATATCGTCTGCAAATGCCAAAAAAGGGATTCTTGGTCCATTACGTCCGAACGGAAATCCGATTCCATTGCTAGGCACGATGGATTCGGTAGTCAGTTTTCTTGCAAGCACCTCGGCCCCAAGAATAAACAGAAATGGTGATAAGGGATCACCTTGTCTAAGGCCGCAGGTAGGTAAGAACACTTCTGTAGGGCCATTATTGACTAGAACCGAGAAGGAAACGGTAGTTACACATTCCATAATTAATTTGATGAATTTATCATGAAATCCAAATTTTCTAAGCACCATCTCAGTGAATGCCCAATCAACCCGATCATATGCCTTTTCCATATCCAGTTTGATTGCTAGCCAACCCTCGGTACCTTTTCTAGTTTTAAATGAGTGAAAAATTTCATGAGCAATTAAGACGTTGTCCTGGATCGCCCTATCAGACACAAACGCCCCTTGTAGGGGGTGAATCAGTTTACTCATTACTGATTTTAATCTATCCGTTAATATTTTCGAGATAATTTTATAAATGGTTGAGCAGAGACTTATAGGTCTATAGTCTGACGTTTTAGTTGGGTTGTTAGTTTTAGGAAGAAGTGAGATAAATGTATGATTGATTTGCTTAAGAATTTTCCCAGAGTGAAAATAGGCCTTAACAGCACGTGTAACATCAACCCCAACAATATCCCAGTATTCTCTATAAAATTCAGCTGTGATGCCATCTGAACCAGGAGATTTGTTTAGCCCCAGACAGAAAACAACCCTTTTGACCTCACAATTTGTCGGTGGAGTAATTAGTCTGAAATTGTCTTCTTCTGTGATAGAAGGAGTAATCTCCTTCAAATACTCTTCTAGATAGTTATTATTAGTCGATACTTTAGTGAAGCGCTTCACAAAATCCTTTTTGATTTCGATCCTAACACTCTTCTAGATAGTAATGTTTCTAATAAATTTCCGGTTCCTCCGACCAGATGCCACCCTGTGGAAATAGGCAGTGTTTGAGTCAGCAAGTTTTAAATGTTTTGATTTCGCACGCTGGCTCCAGTACTCTTTTTGAAAAGACAGCAGTCGGTCCTTTTTTAGTATAAGCCTTTTTTGTTTACTAATATCGTTTATTCCTTGATATTTCGTTTGAATCTCCAAAAGATCATTTTCTATAGAGGCTAGTTGTCTAAAGATGTTTCCAAAGGTGTTCTTATTCCATTGTTTAGCCTTTTGTTTAACAAGTCTTGTTTTGAACATTGTTTTGTACATTATGGAACCGGGACAATCGGCACGCCAGGCCTGTACGACTATATTTCTGAAATCTGGTCTATGGAACCACATGTTCTCCATTTTGAATGGTGGGGGCTTTATGACTGTTGTTGTTTTTAATTCTGTAGTTATCGGGCAATGATCTGATGATGAGAAGGCACCATTGTGCGTGCTAAGGTCAGGAAAGGTATCAAGAAATTGTCCCTAGACGAGTACTCTATCAAGCTTTTCTAAAATGTTGTCCTCAACTTCCACCTTTTTCCTCCATGTAAATTGATTACCATCGCTTGGTATCTCCATTAGTGCACATAGGTTCATGAATTGGCTTAATCTATATCCTCGGGAAGGATGAAAAGGCGCACCCCCACACTTCTCACTACTATGAGCAATCTCATTGAAATCGCCAATAATCATACATGGGAAGCTTTGATCACATATTACATTCGTCAGTAATTCCCAGAAGTGGTCTTTGTCTTTTGCTTGAGGGGGTCCATAGATAAAGAGAATAATACCCCTGAACTTATTTTCCAAGTTATAGTATTCTAGTCCAATAATTCTTGGCAGGTGGATCTTGACAGAGATCGTCTCATTCACAAGTGAGTTCTCATTCCATAAGACACCAAGACCTCCAGCTCTGCCATCACCCGGAGACCAAATTGCATTAGAAAAACCACTACCCCTCCACACTGTTTCGGTAGGCACAACTTCTGATTTCGTTTCCGCTATGGCTAAGATCTTAATATGATCATTTATACGCATTGCGTTTAGCCCGGCCTAGAAGGTTCTCTTACCCATCCCACGACAGTTCCAATAACGGATCTTCATTAATAACCGTTGTTCGTTATATGAAGACCATGGTAACCGTCTTCATATAAGAAATTTGTACTCGTTATACATTTGAAAGATCTCTTAAGAAACACGCACCAGTACCCTATAATCGACCCTGCTTGCCAAAAGATTGAGTCTAAGAACTCCAGTTTTCTAATGACGATTAATAGGTTGAGATATCTAGACAAAGAGAGAGTCAGGTTTTGGTTAACGGACATCCCAGGGCCAAACATTTTATGGAGCAGAATATCATTTTTTAGAGGAATTAATCTCCCTATGCTACCTGTTATTGCTATTTGGATGAATCGAAAATTTACCCACCCCACTATTCTGTTCTTCATATAGAGAATCAGACAAAACCCATAATTACACTTCCCTAAGTACTTAGAATGCATAAATCTTTTATGAAAATGACCACTCTTTGCAATCCATATTTGATCACCACTAAGCCTGCAGGTTGTCATGAAAGATATACATTTTAGGTATTTCATGTCCATACACAGTTTTTATATGATATAAGCCATTTTGATTTTGAACATTTTCTTTTCCTATTTAAATGGAGACTATGAATAATATACACAAACTTGAGACATCTAGAATTTTGATCAGAGTGTATGTAATAAATAGACAACAATAGAGTTACTAAGAAAAATTCAGCCCAATATAGTGTATCCTTAATAGCTTTGCTGTCAACATAATAAGTATAAGAAATGGATTTTTCAATCGGAAATCGGTAGGCAAGCACCCTAGGTGACCAATAGGTAGCCACAGGAGGAACAATAATCCACCAAAGAAGGGAGGGAGCTAGACCTTCCTCCCAAAATGATATGTGTATTTGGTAGTCATGAACGATAGATGGGCAATTAGAGCATACTACTACATAGAACTGTTTGACGGTATCTAAGTAGGAATTCATCATCAAGACCCGAGAGAGTAAGGGGTGAAAAAGACGCTGAACACCACAATCATGGCATATGGTTGGCAAGTAATGCTTAATCAATTTATCAAGAAGAGTCATATATTCAGGAAAGGAAGAGCGGAAGCCCTGGATAAATAGAAGTTGGATTAAACACCCGCCAGAAGATTTTGTTAGACAAACAGTGCATGTAGGAGAATAGACATCAGTTTTAGCACTTAACCAAATAGCTTGCCATACATGGATAAAGAAGGTTTTACATGAAAAGTTTAGCCACCATTGATTACAATAGACCGCAGCTGTGATAACAGTCATGATCAGAAGAAAACCACACTCGGAAGTCCCACCCAAAAGGAGAGTCCAATAGATGATGCTAGGCAGAACAGACGTATATGCTAATATATAAAGGCCACAATTACACCACCAGTTTCTACCCTTAGTAATTCTACTTTCGACAAACCAAATTAGTAGGAAAGAAGTGCGAGAACTAGTCCCGCCAACCACAGACACAGAACATGTTCGATCGATTATAAATTTACACAAGTATTTCCATTTCAATTGGTAAGACATCGACGCAGTACTCTCACTAATATCCACCAAAGTTCCACACAAAGGAGCAATTACGGATATCCACTGGCAGAGCCAGCTGATGGGCAATGTTGGCGAGAGTAACATCATCACAAAGCACCAAAGAGGTTGTTTGTCTAACATGAAATTAGAGAAATTACAATGCAAAACCAGCCATTGTAAACAACCCCAAAAAAATGCAACAATAGGTTTATTTCCAAAGGAAACATGCCTAAACTTATACAGTGGTACCCAAGAGCTCATGCTCCTATAGTCAAAATGTTTGATTGTGATTATGTGCCCAAGTGAGGTATAATCTGATTCATCTTCATCAACCAACATGCTTATATACCAATAACACATGAATGCACAATAGGACATACTGACATAGGGAGATAGATACCTGGGGATTATACACATTAGATGTTTCATCCAAGCGAATCGATCATAGTCACCAGTGATTGTTGCCAAGAGGAATGATTGGTTTAACGGAGTCATGAACTCGTGAACCCGTCCTTGCAACGCAAGGAGTTCTTCTCTGTTGATGGTTCTCCTTTTAGACCTCTTCTCGGCCTTAGATTTCCGACAGGCCTCAAGAGCCCTTTTGGTTTGAGGAATCTCCTCAATGAGGTTATAGCCCTCTAGCATATGGGTTTTCTCTATTTGAGGGGTAGGATCATCTACCCCCAAAGGTCGTTTGCCTTTGTCGACTTCAGAAGGAGTCATGAGAACAACACAGACAAGAAAAGTGTGTGTCAGAAGAAGATTTAAGTTTTGGAAATCAGAAGCTGGAATGAAGAAGAAGTGAAGAAACCCCCACCACACCCCACGGCTTAAGTAGGAAGAGATTACCGTCCTGAAAAGGGAGAAGGAGCAGCCCCATCCAAGGCTATGAGGCATACGGTTGCAAAGAATCCAGTTGCAGCGAACAGCAACAGACGCCTCCGATCTACCGAGCGCAGAACCACCCAAAAACAAGCATATCATCCTCAAAATGGCATCCAAACGAATCGGATTAGGCCAAGGGGGAGGACGATTAGACCAGACCATCGCAAAAAAATGACTTGTAATAATTAAACTGGCAGGCTATTTTACTTAAAAAAATAAATAAATAGAAAAAGAAAAAAGGGAAAAAATGCATATGAAGTTACAATTTGCAATACTCCGTATTTTTTTTATTATTATTATTTTTTTTTGATTAGGAAATAATTCGAGGCCGGACAGACCCGAAACCTCGAGAGGCCGACAAGGTCGGCAGACGACTAGCCGTCTAAACATACAACATAGGAAAAGAAAATACAACATGGAAAAAAAGAAAAAGAGGTGCAGTACAAGCGAAATGAGGCACACAAATCCAGTCGAACAAGCAAACCAAGCCTAACCAAGCTGGAGACAACATAGACGAAGAGCCGACGCCAAGCAACACCAAGCAGTGACACCGCTGGCCAGCGGTACATCAGGAGTCCCTGTGGGCAGTGAAGACGATCCTCCAAGGAAATATCCGTAACGCAGAGTCGCCTCGATACACACTGCCTCGACCCCAGCCAGACCCGACACAGGACGTCAGAGCTCCAACTCAGACATAGAACGCCATGAACAAAAAGGCTTGCAGCCGAGAATCTTCCGGAAGGCAGCCGCCGACAAGGACAAAGACAAACGAAGGATCGAAGGCGAACCAGATCTCAAAACGGAGAAAGAGGCGGCGAGCCACAACCCACCCCCGAGTAATACAATTGCAGGCTATCATAGGTAGAAGATGAAGAGGAGTCCGAAACCCCAAAAATCGAGCCCCAAATCGCACAAACCCTAGAACGGGGTACCGCAAGAGGAGAGAGCATTGATGAAGCCGGTACCGCCCAAAACTGAGAGGAGAGGGCGGGACTGAATTAAAGCCGCCGAAATCGGAGCACACCGAGGCGGCCACCGAGAAGGGAGGAGGAGGTGTGACGGGAAGGTGGTTGACAATAGAGGCTCCGAGGAGGAGCCCGGAAGTGGGGGACGGTAGTAGTGATGATGTACTGATGTTTAGACCTGCACAACAGGATTTAGGCTCCCTCTAGCCCACCGAAGCAACCTCGGCAGGAGTAGAAAGAGGTGGGAAGAGAAGCCACAGAGGTGACGAACCACCCGCGCCAGCGCAGACCCACCGATTCAACTGGAGAGCCGAGAGAACGACCGACCGAACCAGGGATAGAAGCGGGGCAATCCAATTACAAGAAGCCCCAAAAAATATCAAAGGGGGATTGGATTGCCAGGAAACAGAGCCAAGGAAGAAGTCCCAAAATTTGCAGCCAGCATAAATCCAAACTCGTTCCAATTTTTTTTGCCTTCATTTTTATACTCCATTACCATCACCATCTAGTACAGCTTTGCCAAATTTTTTTTTACCGAATTTCTCCCAAATCGGTAAAACGAATTGGAGTTTTACCAGTAGAAAAATCAAACGAAGAAGAGTAAATCTGAAGACAAGATGGACTTGGATGGCATCATCGTCGAGTCATCATCGGGCATTATTCAGGTTAGCTGCTATATATACCATATACAACTAATTCTCATCACCTTGATTTTGACATCTTTCCCTTGGATCAAATATCCAACAAAAGTTTGTGGTTCATCTTGAGTAGCGACATTCAAGCTTGTGGCCATGATGTTAGTAGGGGTGTTTCAATGTGGTGCAAGGATTAGCAGGGCAAACCCCCTTTATATAGAGGAAGAAGGCCCAAATTTTGCAGCCATTAATCTCATTTCAGTTTCTTTTTTTATGAATTGATGGTTAGGATAAAGGCTATGACTGTTACAAAAAACCATATAGGTATTAAATTATATATATTAAAGTAGATTATTAAGAAACGGCTAATTAATTGATTATTAGGAATGTAATCTCATTTCAATTTTTTTTCCACCTAACCCAAACGGTTAATTAATTGGGTAAATGCCTTAGTGGAATCAATTTGTGAAGAACGGCTAATTAGTTGAATGTTAAGAATTTAATCTCATTTCAATTTTTTTTTCATCTAACCTAAACGACTGAACCCAAAAGGCTGACACAATTAAATCAATTAGGTATTAATTAGTGGAATCAAATTGTGAAAAAATTAACAAAAAAAAAACAAATTGAAAACACATTAATGAAGGCTCGGACACAACTTTTCTTGTTATACTAGTGAGCATACCCGTGCTACGCACGGGGCATGGTTCAATAAAATTGAATCTTAACATATTAAAATTATATATGTTTGGTTCTTATTAACGAAAATAAGATCAAATACTTGTGTGTATTTTTGTTGTAATTGTTAGGCGTTAGGATCACATATTGTTGTGCGTTTAAGATTTATATGTATATATATTGTTGTGCGTTTTTCATTTGTTTTTAATATATTTATTCAAATTATTTATATTCTTGATAAATCTCTATCATGCTCAAACATTTAATGGAATATAAAAAATGTTATTAAATAGCTGAAAATAAAATAATACAAAACAATAAAATTAAATTACATTCTTGTTATGTGCCTCTTAGTTAGATTCTCGTATTCATCGTATTCCCCTTACTCCAAATGGTATCAAAACATAGCAAAAATAAAAATAACTATGAATTAACTCATAATTTTTTTTAATAGAAGATTAGTTTAATGGAAGATTCTCGTATTCATCATGTTCTTACTGGTACTGGTGGTGTGTGTTAAAACCTCTTGTGCTGTTGCTGTTGAGCTTCACCCACAAGACAGGAATTCACTTTTGGTGATCAAATCCAAGTTGATTGGCCCGACTCCTGGTTTGGCCACATGGGTAAGCTCCAACTGCAACAATTGGGGCGGTGTCACCTGTGATGAGGGCGGCTCCGGCCGGGTTATCTCATTGAACCTTGGCTGCATGAGCTTGTCAGGTGGGATTGCTTCTAGCTTGTGTAACCTTTCATTTCTTGAGTCTTGTTTTGTCTCATAACAACTTTAGTTCCAAGATTCCTGCTTGTTTGGGGAGTCTTTTGGCCTTGAAGACTTTGGATCTTAGCCATAACGACCTGACAGGTCCCCTTCCAGTTTCAATTATGAGATCGAGGCGGTTGAGGGAGCTTGTTTTGAATGAGAATGGGTATTTGGGTGGGAATTTGCCCCCCTGGATTGGCAATTTCTCGAGGATTCTCGCGCGGATTGATTTGGGTTCGAATTCATTTTGAGGAGAGATACCTGAGAGCTTGTTCTACTTGGAGTCACTCAAGTACTTGGACCTCTCTAATAATGGCCTGCAAGTAGGGTTGAGGGAGTTTTACCGGCCTTTGGTTTTTCTTAGTCTTGCTGCGAATTTTGTTTCGGGTGCTTTGCCTTGTTTCGAGGCCAGTGAGCAATCTTTGAGCACTCTCAACCTAGCAAACAACTCATAAATTAGTTTAATTCATAAATTTTTTATTTATAACAACTCATAACTCCTATAATTTATTACTCGAGAATTTGAAGAGAAGAGTAACCGATACATAATAAGTTAAATTAATAAATAAACATGGGGAAGATGAAAGATAACTATTATTTTTAATTCAATAAAATACAAATTAAAATTTTAAATTGATAAAATAAAGGAATTTAGGTGCTCTGTCAACCTTCGAAGCCTTAGGGGTTGCTGGTGTAGCCTTGTTGCCCGGAGTATAAGATAAACCAGATCTGCCCATCAATTCAAAGCATAATATAAGCCACGGTTGCAAATCACAAAGAGCCCTGCATCCTCATTGAGCCATTTCAACAAACACTTTTACTGCAACGCCATCTACTATGTGGGGATTATATAATCCAAATTCTATAAGTTAATTGATCAGCATTTTCCATGTCTAAATAAAGCAAACAAAAAGACTGAAATCCAAATTTCGTTCAGTTGACCCGAAAATTAGACAGTAGATCCAACACAAATCAAACTACCACAATAAAAAATTCAGCGAAATGATAAAAATGCAAGATAATTCAGAGAAATCCAAAAGAGATCATGTGATCTAACTGACAGAGAACGGTTTAAAGGCATAGAGACGAAGTTTACTTACTTGGACTTGGAAGACAGGGCCAACTGCTAAATATGAGAAAGGATATATATCTAAAACAACAAACAAATTGATTAACTAAAATATGAAAGATCGAAGAGGGAACAAAAAAATTATTATGGGTTATCGAATGATCGAGGGAATTAGATATATATATATATCTTCCCAACTTATCTGCAAAACAAAAGATAAGAAAAAAAAAATTTAGAAAAATAACTATGACACAGTCATAAAATTTTAAATTATGATTGATAAACAATAGAAAGAATAGGAGCACACAAACCCTGAAACCCGTTGAAGCAGAGGTAGTGTGGTGGGCTCTCGAGTCGCTGAGGGGGAGTGGTATCCAGGTGATCGAGGTCGAAACGGATTTCCAAGCGTTGAGCGCCAGGCTGCGACGGAGGGTCCCTAATTTCAGCGAAACTGGAAGCATAGTTGAGGAGTGTTTGATGATCGCTGAAAGCTTTGATATAAGGGGCTGGAATTTTATTAGAAGAGGGGCAAATCAAGCTGCCCACTTTGATTACAATTTCAAAACGTGGGATGCTAAAAACGGAAAAACCCCTTCCTCAAAAAAAAAAAAAACCCTTGAAACCCCATATTCATATCACAAACCCTAATCGAACAAATCTATTTCAATTTCCAAAATCAATTTAACAATTCAACAAAATCAATTCAATAATCTCGAATTAATTGAAGTATTGACAAAAGATCAGGCCTAAAATAGGAGAAACTTACTGTTATGTCTCGCGGTCTTCGCCTTCGGCCGCAGCAACACCTGCGAAGCTAGGGGTAGTAGCGGCGCCGACGCAGCGACGTAGCAACGCAGCAGCCCTCGCCCGGAGCAACCCCTAGCGGCGCCAACAAGGCTGGTCTCGATAGCTTCTCTCGCCCCAGGCGACCTTGAATCTGAAAAACCTACTGCGGCTTTCTACTTACTCCGGGTGAAAACCTACACATGAAGGAACCCCTATATTACAAGGAGGAGGAAAAAAACCATCGGCTTATGAAAAGGCTATAATAAATTCTATGAATTAACTGTACAGGACACAAACAATCAGTTCATGAAAAGGCTAATTTGTTATATTAGGTAGCGGAAACGGCTAGGTGCATTTATGAAGCGTAAATTGTGATCAATTTTCTAAAACTACGATCGGATAACCGATTTTGCATAATCGGATAGTTATTTATTGGGTACGCATTTATGAGTCTTGCACACAACTTTTCTTGTTATATTATAGATTATAGATATAGATAGATATGGTCATGAAGGTGATTAGTACTCCCTCCGTTCCAAAATAAATGTCGTTTGTCCTTACATGCACGCTTTTTAAGAAGATAAAAACACTATAAAATATTTTTTTTAATCAATCTTTTTTTAATAATTTCATACTTGTTAGTCATAAGTATGAACTTATAAAAAAAAATTCGTTAAAAAAATAATATTTTATAGAGTTTTTACCTCATTAAGATGCGTGCCGAAAAGTCAAGTGACTTCTATTATGGAACAAAGGGAGTAAGATTATTGCAGGCAGAATTAAGACTGATTTGAATGGGCTGATCTCAGATAGTCAGGGTGCCTTTATACCGGGCCGTTCTATACACACAATTGTGTTGTTGCTCTAGAGATTGTGATTGGGTATGGAACGAAAAGGGTATCACCTAGGTGCACGATTAAGGTAGACCTATAAAAGGTTTATGACTTTCTAAGCCGGAGTTTCATCGAGAAGACACTATCCTACCTCAACTTCCCGAGGAATCTGATTGAGCTGATTATGGACTGCGTTACTTCTGCATTAGACAGGGGGATCCCCTCTCTCCTTACATCTTTGTAGTATGCATGGAAGTGCTAAGCAGAATCCTTCAGAAGGCTATTGATAACCCGTCTTTCAAGTATCACCCCAAATGCAAAAACCTTAAGCTCACACACCTCGCCTTCGCTGATGACCTGCTTGTTTTTTGCCATGCTTATTGTACTTCCGTCAACATCATTAAGGAGTGTCTGGACTCATTCTTTGCTATCTCCGGACTCAAAGCCAACAAGGATAAGAGTGAGGTTTTCATTGTTGGAGTATCGGCTGAGTTGTCCTTACTATTAGTACAACAGCTCGATTATACAGTAGGAAGATTTCCAGTCCGCTATTTGGGCATGCCATTACATTCAAAGACAGTAGTTGTGGCTGCATACAGGGCTCTCTATGATAAGATCAGATCTCTCATCCAATCTTGGGCTTCTAGGAAGCTGTCTTATGCGGGTAGATTACAGTTGCTTAAATATGTTTGTGGGGGTATCACAACATTTTGGAGCCAGGTGATTGTGCTTCCTTAGGGAGTCATTGGCAAAATAGAATGTATGTGTAAGAAGTTCCTCTGGAATGGGAATACAAAAAGAAGAAAATACTTAGTGAAATGGACGGAAGTCACTAAACCGCTAGATGAGAGTGGCCTGGACATCCTTGAACTACTGTCATGGAATAAGAGCTTACAGTCGAAGCTGATTGATGATCTGACACTCGATAAGCAGAGTATATGGACTAGATGGTGTGCTCAGAACCATCTCCGTGGTGACTCTGTTTGGGCTGTTAAGAGGAAAGTGGATGACTGCTGGCTCTAGAAGGGGTTACTTGCCACCAGGGATGACTTGCTGGGCTTGTTATCTGTGGATGGGGCGTTGGATCCGTCTCTTGATGATTTCTTCCAACCATCTGGTGGAGTGTCTTGCACGAAGATCTACCATGCTCAGCGTGACAGAAATGATGAAGTTAACTGGGGGAGGGGGGGGGGGGGGGGGGGGGAATTAGCCGGGGAAGATTACAATGCCGAAAGTGGGCATTTGTTGTTTGGCTTGCTATCAGAAAGCATTGGAAAGGGACCGAAGCTGCTGTATGTGCGTTATGCAAGAAGGAAGAAGAGAGTGATGATCACTTGTGGTTTGTCTGCCCAAACATTTGTGAAGTACAGAACCTCCACTACAAAAAAAAAAAACAAATTGACAACGGCTATTTGCCGTGGCTAAAGGACCATTTGCCGTGGTGACCGAAGCTGCTGTATGTGCGTTATGCAAGAAGGAAGAAGAGAGTGATGATCACTTGTGGTTTGTCTGCCCAAACATTTGTGAAGTACCGAACCTCCACTACAAAAAAAAAACAAATTGACAACGGCTATTTGCCGTGGTGAAAGGGTAGTAGCCACGGCTATAGCCACGGCAAACAAACCGTGGGGAAACCTTGGGTCGCAAAAGAGTCTAGCGACGGCTACAGCCGTGGCTAACGGCTAGCCACGGCAAACTGCCGTTACTGTATTTCTGGTTGATAAAAAAAACACTGCTTTTTAGCACGGATTCTTCAAACCCGGGCTAAAAAGTCTCATTTAAAAAAAATATAATTCCCAGATAATTTAGGCACAGGCTGTAAAAATCCATTTGGAATTTGGAACCTTTCGAAAATCAAATATACAAATTTACATCAATATAATTATACAAAGTATCCACCAAAACTACATAATTTACATAAAACTCCAAAGTTACAGTTCTAGAAAAAAAACACCGCCATGGCTTGTCCTTGAGGATTTATGCTACATGCACCATTGTGAGTTCGAAGATCCACTAGATCACATGCTCACACTGCAACTCTAGTAGAACCATGAGAAGTGGCAACGATTTCAATGGATTCGAACTAGGCTAAGAAAATTAATGACATTCTTATATAAAAATAAACAAACACAATCCAGCTACCTATTTCTTTTCTTTCTAAATGTTAAAGAAAATACGAAGAATTATTTTAATGGGTCACTATCCTAACATTTAAGGACTGGAGCAAAACAGATAAACCCATTTCAATTCCAGCCTCAAAAGTTTAATGGTTGAAATTAAACAAAACAGTCAAAATCCAGCATCTAAAATTAAAGAAGAAATCACTAAAAACAAAGTCAATAGCACAAGTCTATACCAAACACTATAACCAAAAACAGTCAAAATCTAGCATGTAAAATTAAGAGGAAATCACTCAAAAGAGCGCATGTCAAGTGACAGAAAATCAACACAATAAACTAATCAATCAAAATTCAAAGCAGCTGAGCTTTGCAGAGACTACCTGCACAACACATTATTGACAGCAAATGGCATGAGTGCTGGATGAACCAAGCAAACCACAAGGATTGTAGCGCTAGCTATAACAAGCAATGGACCTGTTTCAAAAATGAAAAGAAAAAAAGAAGTCAAAGGACAGTAGTTTACAAAGAAAAGCCATCGCTTTTCTTGAGAAGACAGCTCAATAAACCCAAGAAGATACACACCTCGGGAACTCTATACCAACAAGGCTGACCTCGTCGGGTTTGAGAGCTGTCCATCATGTCATCATGAACAAGAAAAAATGCCTGCAGCTGCAAAAAGCAAGGAAGAAACATTTAAGCAAACAAGTAGCTTGAATGCACATAACATAAGCAGATTGTAGAAGCTAAAGATACTCATTCGATGCACCAGCCGAGTGCACTGGCTTGAAAGAATTCATCATCTGTCAGCTCACTTCCTTTGAGCAACTTGTAGCTATCAACAACTGAAATCCCTCTATTCAGCTTCCCTGGCACCCAAATTCATCAGCCATTATCATCAACAGACAAAACACACCCAAGTGATGGGAAAAATCAAACATATTGGGAATAAAAACGAACAAAAATCAGGAAAAATGAAGAGGGAAAGAGCACCTAGAGGGACATTGTAGTTCAGCACCTACAATCAAACCCATATAAGTCAACTGTCAATTTTAAACCGTAAATTATCAAATTCTCACATTTAATATAATCTCTGATTACCAATATCCAGAAACCCTATAGCAACTATAAAAAATTTATAGCAGTAAATAGCAACTATAAAGTAACAATGCAATCTGCGTAAATATCAATTTAAAGCAGCCCTAAATAAGAATAAATCGGAGCAATTAAGCAAAGCCTTGACACATTACAAGAAATATTGACACATTACAACCTTAACCACAAGAAGCATTCATCTCCGGACCATAAAATGCAAAACAAGTTGGCAGTTCAGAAACTCAACGGATTAAAACTCATATGATGCAGCAGACCATAATCAGTAGCAAAATGCCTCCCAAAAAAGTCATCATCCCAGATTCCCAATATATGAACAGAAGATAAAGTATAAACATGAACTAAAGGCAGAACATGAACTTTAACGTGTCCCAGCTTGCTCCTCTCAAACATCTTCACCAGAAGAATCATGACAATAACGTGTCCCAGCTTCGTCTTTAGCTCATCAAGCGAGCTGATCTTCATTCACTTTGGTCTCTCCTGAGCTCCATCAAGACAAGAATCAAAGGTAGGTATAGCATTCTTATACACAGTTTTATCAAATATGATGTGTTATTAGGTGGAACATAGCTAGGTGCATTGAAGATATTACCTAAATAGCAAACATCCCAAAAAAGGAAGATCCTTTCAGTGCACGGTCAACACTGGGATGTAATCCAGGAGGAACATTGCTAATGAATAATCCATATAACCCCAACCCAAATATCAATATCACTGTTCCAGCTGAATCCAACAGAAAAAGTAATTGCACAAGGGAGCAAATATTAATTTCGAAGACAAATAAACCTATATCCTCTATCACAAATAATTGCACGGATAAGCAATCAGTGTGCAGCGCCAAAGGAACCATAAGAATTGAATAGGTTAAGTTCATGACTAGAAAACAGAAGTCATCTACGAAATTCTCAGTTACTCTCTAAGTCTCACCAATAGCTTCAACTAGGCGAAGAACCATCTGTCCCGAGTGTACTCCCTTGAGACAGCCGGTCCAGTAAACCTTGTAAGTATGCACAATATAAACACAACCCTGCCATTTCAAGTTGCCACAAATAACATCATATCAATAGCAAAAATATCCAATAACCTGGATAACCTACAGAGTATAGACTATAGTATATGGGTGGAAATGTTCCATGAGATATTTTAATTTCAGGTCTTAAAATGTAATAAATTCCATTTAACAGGATTTAGTTGCTCGATTATCCAACAACAACACATCCTTGCAACTGATCTTTTACTCATGTGTTAATTTCATCCCCAAAAAATTATTGAGACTAAACTTATACATATTCACAAATAAGAAGTTGTTTTATCTCTATCTAAGAGCTTAAAAAATCAATTTGTGTAGCACAATAAGGGCAAATAAAAAAAGATAATCGAATGAGGAAATTAAAGGGTGTACATTCAAGAAGCACAAAACAGAACCAGCGAGGGAACCTCCAACAGCTAAAAGTGCCAGGAAACGAAAGTGAAATATGACCTGCTCCAGTGAAATTGATAAGAAATTAGCAAATCCGACGAGGAGTTTCTTATTCAATTACAAGGACAGAGAATGTTATTAAACAAAATTAGGAAAATTACCCGTTCAATGGAGGAATCCGCAAATTGAATGAAGCGAGCCGCGGGGGTTAAGTGGGTATAGGTGGTTGCGAGAGAAGGGTTAGAAGGGGAATGGGAGTGCATCTTGCCGGCTGGGGATTCCGGTGAGACGAGGCTAGCAATTAACTGGCGGCGGCTGGGGCTGACTTCGACGGTTAGAGGCAAATCGAACCCGGAGACCCGCGAAAACCCTAATTAAATTTCGCAAAAATCTCTAATCTCCGAAGGAGAAGAGGATGCCCAGATATTTGATGGAGATGGAGGAGCATTGATGGAGGAGAATGACAGAGATGGATAGACACGAGCTCAGATCTGAGAAGCTCGATGGAGAGGAAGATGGAGATGGAGAGGGAGGCGGTGTTTCTGATCGAGGGTTTCAAATGATTTTTAGACCTCGCTTATTAATTCCTTCCTTTATTTTATTCTTCTTTTTTAAAAAAAAAAAAATTTGTTGGCGTTGCAAATATTTGACTAGCTGTGAGCGACGGGACCCCTTTGCCATGGATAAAACTGACCCAATAGCACGGCAAAATCATGCCGTTGCTACTATCCGTGGCTAATATGTTTTTTTTTAGTGCTCGTCTTCGGTTGGATTGGGATCTCCTGCCGATTTGACACTATTGGGGAATGGCTTGAGTGGTTTGCTCGTGAGCCTCTGAAGGTCCAAAAGACACAACTATACCAAGAAAAACTCCTGGCTTTTAAAGAAACCATTTATTTCACATGGTTGCATAGGAACTCCTGGACATATTGTATGTTGTTATCGCTCCCGCCTTTCTGCTAAGTACGTGGAAGAACAAAACACTTGTGAAAAGTTTGGAGCGAAAGCTTATTGGGGAGACATAGATGGACAAGTGGAGAGTAGGAAACTAGAGAGGTATAAATGAAATTTTAGTTAGATATGGGGCTTTTGGGGGATTTAGAGGAATCCTTTTGTTTGGGTGATTCCTACTTTTGCATAGGACCCTTAGTATGGTCTTATTTTTTGCACTTACTTGGGTTAATCACCTTATCTATATATTTACCAGTTCAAGCTGTGGGTACATTTCAACTATGCGAAACGGATCACAATCAGAATATAGTCAAATACGTAAGGGATTTAGGCACGAAAGCAGGGATGAATTGACAATAGGGTAAGACTACTATGCAATGAGAATCATCTCGGTTGTCAATTCAATTTAGTGATAAAAAAATATCTTCAATTTAGAGCATGCTCATTTGTGAGCATGAGCCTGACACTTAACTTACTTTTTCTTTGTCACATCAGTTTAAGAGCCTCGTTGTAACTTTTTATTATTTGCATCCTCATTCGTGAGCCCAAGAGTCGAACCCTTAACTTACTTTTTTTTTGTTTATCTTTTTCAAAAACTCTATTATTATTATTATTATTATTATTATTATTATTATTTATTAAACTCCAAATAGTATAGAAATCAAACAACCGAATGTTTACAAGAAGTTAGCGGGCAGCCGAGAAACAAACTGCGCGCCAACCCCCTTAGCAATGGAAAAACAAACTCTGGTAAAAATATGAGCAGCTAGACGAGAACTAGAATCTAAGGCTAAAAAGAAGGAACGGATCCGTCCCAAAAGCGCAATCGCATCCTCATCTAGCTCACCAAAGGAGGAGAAAGAAAAAGGCAAAAACCCATAACCAGCAGCAGAGCACACATCCCGATACTTAGTGCACTTACGCCGCGCTGCGTCGAGAACATACCGTCCAGGAGCGAAGGAAGCCAAGCAAGTCTGAGTGAGGGGGGAGGATCCCGTGATATCAACACACACATCTCGACCCCGATCCCAAGAGTAAAGAAGAATGTCAACGGGCCTAAGGGGTCTGCCAAGACTGTCAACAACACCGATGTCCACTTCCTTCCCAGAGGAGATCCCAACACGGAAGCAAATGTCGAAGAGGGTATCACGGACAAGATTATGCCGATGTTTGAGCCCAATGGAACTCGAACACGACACAACATGATCCCTAAAAGTGTCATCCTCAAAAACCCGACCACATTCAGAGCAAGGAAGACCAGCACGAAAAAGAGGGATACCCAAACGATAGCAGAGGACAGACCTGTAAGTCCTACCATTCATGGTCTGACCGAGCCCAGAAATAGGAACTGCTCTGAGCCAATCAGATGAATGGGACCCATGCTGAGACCTCCACAACACCACCTGCCGCGGGGTCAATGAGAAAACCGACTCCGAAGAAGCCACAATCCGGGCGAAGTACACATCTGCCAATTTCTTCATAAGTTTGGGGGCAGCGAACTCGCAAGAATAACGACTGAAATCAGAACCGGTAAGATCATTGAAGTCACACAACGCAGCATCGAAAAAGGGTCCCTCACCCACGGGCAACCCAGCAAAGCGGAGGAGCGAAGACTGCAACCCAGAAGACTGCAAGCGAGAGGCTAGAAAAGAATAATGCATGACGTCACCAACAACATAAACACCAAGCCCACCGTACTGAAACGGAAGAGTAGCCAATCTCCACTGCCAATCACCAAACCCGGTTCCAGAAGCAGCCACAATACGCTCTAAACAGACACGGAGGGCACTATCAAAGGTAGACTGAGCTAGGACAACGACATCCGGCGGACAAGTACGCAAGGTGAAGTAGAGTCTAGAGATACCGGAATAAGCCCGAATCAAAAGCAGCTCACTCTAGGGATCCTCAAGTTTGGCAACAAGACCCATAAGCTCAACGGTCTTGGCCACACGAGTCGCAACAATCTCGGCGCTGTAAACAGGGCAAGTACTGACAGGACCCCTTAAAACCGTAACGCCAGAAACAGGCCGAGCAATAAGGGCAGGGAAAACTCCAGGCACCAAGCCCCTAGGATCCACAACCGGCCAGAAGACCTCAGTTTTATCCCCGTTAAGGTGCAACCCAAGCGTTGGACCATTAGACATAATCGTATCAAGAACCTGACCAACCACAAGAGTGTCTCCTACAATAGTACCGTCATCCAAATACCAAGCATGCAAGCATAAATCAAACGAATCCAGGATCTTACATAACAGAGGATGCAAGACCAAAGCAAAGAGCAGCGGACCAAGAGGATCACCCTACTGAACCCCTTGGCAAGACCAAAGACAGTGCTCCCCATAGTAGAGCCGAGCAGGGCTAGAATAACAGAACTCGACCCACCGCGAGAGGCCAGGGCACTGACGACGGACCTCCAAAAGCAGAGTAGTGCGATCAACCAAGTTGAAAGCATTTTGGAAGTCCACCAACAACATAGAAAGACCCATCTCAGAGCCACGAGACTCTACAAGCCTATTTAAGGCATGCAGAATGGCCTCACCACCTCCAGAAACACCAATTCCGAACTGCAGGTCCCTAAAATACCCAGATAACTGAGGCCCAACCAAGAAAGCACCCACCTTAGACACAAGGCGCCTCCAGATCGTGCCGACAGCAATAGGGCGGATACCACCCCCTGGTTTGACCAGGGGAGTCAGAGGGGCACTAGCAACATACTTCCCGAGAGCAGACGGACACCGACCCTCCAAGAAGATGTTCACCACCCCCGGAATGGAAACAAGAAGCTCATCAGAAACAACAACTGCCGCACCACTCAAACAATCCAAAAGATGTTGGGCCCTGAGTCCATCCCTACCGCAAGAAGTACCACGCGGGAAACTCCTTATGGAATCCAAAACAATGGGCGGGCGAGCAATAATAGAAGGCTGAGGGACGAAACCACAAGGCAAAACAGGGAGAGGGGCATCCGGGTGCTTGTCCCAAAGCGCAATCAAAGTAGAAGTAGAGTAAGGAGCAACACCGGAAGAAGAGAGAACCCGCATAGCAGCCGTGAAATGCCCATCAGAAATCTTCTTACGGCATTGACGGAGGTTGAGCTCCGGTGTGTGAGGCTCATCATCATCCCCAACACCCTCGCTGAAGGATACAGGGGCCGCCCTCAAGGCAGCCCTAAGCAATCCAATGTCACCCCCCGGAGTGCTCCAATCAACCAGAGCACCCGCAATCGACTCCTCCTGGCGAGTACGTCGAACACCCGATCGACGATCGCTACTACTCTGTGGTACAAAAGCACGCAAAACACAGATGGGCATAGCCAGAAACCAAACCCAACCAGCAATGTCATCAGGGGCGGCAATAACATGGTCAAGCACCCCTTTAAGAGCCCGAGCAAAACCAAGACGACAAAGTGGCGGTACGGACTTAACTGTACGTAGTCCCTTGACCAAAAGACGATCGAAAGTACTCAAATCCCATCCAAAATCAACCCGCGTGGTCCCACTATCTGAAGAATCCACACGTGGAACATTTAAACGCGGAGCACTCCCATTTAGCGAAATAGGGGACAACAAAACAGAACCTGGCGCAGGCATAGTAGGCGGCAAAACAGGGCAATCAATATTGACAATGAAAAACAGAGCATTACCATCACCAACGTCCGGCAGGGAAACAACAACTCCATCGGGATGACGGCATGGAGAGCGTAACGTGTGAAGGGAACAACAAACACCACATAACCACACGTTCAACCTTCGGAAAGTAGCCTCAGCAGCGGCATAGACGGCCGGAGAAGACGACAAAAGTGAACAAGTGTCAACGGCGGCAATGACAGAACCATGCCTATCCTTGAAATGACGTAAGAAGGCAGTTCTGACAAGTCCACGACCACCACCGTTGGGACAATTATGAAGGCTAACAAGACCGACATGGCGGCAAATCAAGCCCGACGAGCCTGAATTCTACCAGCGCAAATCGAGGGCAAACACACCAGTGCAACAGCTGCAGCCGAACAGCACCAACAGTAGGTACCCCCGATGGGAAGCTATACCGAAACAACACAGAAGCAGTCGGAGAAGAACCGCAGCAGAAAAACAAACCGGCGCTGATTGATCCCTCTGATTGATCCCTCTGAACGACCAGTAGACCCAAGCAGCGAAATTTCAAAACAAATTCAATCAGTAGTGTCGATCAAATTCGACCCAAACAAATTCAACCAGCAACCAAGGCAAATTCGATCAAGCAGTAGTGTCGAAATCAATCAAGAAGCCGAGCAAGAGCCCCAAAACAAACCGGTCGATCAACACCTCCAGCACTGAGAAGGAGGTCGGGAACTGACCTGCTCACTGGGACAATGACACAGCCAAGACGAAGCACCACCGAATGCGACCGCGATCGAAGAAGCACGAACCAAAAGGGCGAAGAAGCACAAACCAGCAAAGGGAAGGGAGATTGCGGGATGAAGAACAAACCTGGAGATGAAGAGTGAACCCCGAGAAGCGAGATGAAGAGCATGGAGATCAAGAACGCCGGCTCCGGGCAACGAGAAACACCAGGGAGACCCCCATCTCGCCGATCGCCGATCGCCCGCGTGCCCTAGCAGAGCAATTTGAGATTATTATTATTATTATTATTATTATTATTATTATTATTATTATTATTATTATTATTATTATTATTATTATTATAGAAATCAAACAACCAAATGTTTACAAGAAGTTAGCAGACAGCTGAGAAACAAGCTGCGCGCCAACCCCCTTAGCAATGGAAAAACAAAGTCTGGTAAAAATATGAGCAGCTAGGCGAGAACTAGAATCTAAGGCTAAAGAGAAAGAGTGGATCCGTCCCAGCAGCGCAACAGCATCCCCATCCAGCTCATCGAAGGAGGAGAGAGAAAAAGGCAAAACCCCATAACCAGCAGCAGAGCACACATCCCGATACTTGGTGCACTTACGCCGCGCGGAGTCAAGAACACACCGTCCAGGAGCGAAGGAAGTCAAGCAAGTCTGAGTGAGGGGGGAGGAACCAGTGATATCAACACACACATCTCGACCCCGATCCCAAGAGTAAAGAAGAATGTCAGCGGGCCTAAGGCGTGCGCCAAGACTGTCAACAACACCAATGTCCACCTCCTTCCCAGAGGAGATCCCAGGACGGAAGCAAATGTCGAAAAGGGTATCACGAACAAGATTATGCCGATGTTTGAGCCCAACAGAACTCGAACACGACACGGCGTGATCCTCAAAAATATCATCCTCAAAAACCCGACCACATGCAGAGCAAGGAAGATCAGCCCGAAATAAAGGGATACCCAAACGATAACAGAGCACATACCTGTAAGTCCTACCATTCATGGTCTGACCGAGCCCCGAAATAGGAACAGCTCTGAGCCAATCAGACAAATGGGGCCCATGCTGAGACCTCCACAACACCACCTGCCGCGGGGTCAATGAAAAAACCATCTCAGAAGAAGCCACAATCCGGGCGAAGTACACATCTGCCAATTTCTTCATAAGTTTGGGGGCAGCGAACTCGCAAGAATCACGACTGAAGTCAGAACCGGTAAGACCATTGAAGTCACACAGTGCAGCGTCGAAAGAGGGCCCCTCACCCAGGGGCAGCCTAGCAAGGTGGAGGAGCGAGGACTGCAACCCAGAAGACTGCAGGCGCGAGGCCAGAAAAGAATAATGCATGACGTCACCAACAACATAAACACCAAGCCCACCGTACTGAAACAGAAGAGTAGCCAACCTCCACTGCCAATCACCAAACCCGGGTCCAGATGCAGCCACACTACGCTCTAAACAGACACGGAGGGCATTGTCAAAAGCAGACTGAGCTGGGACAACGGCACCCGGCGGACACGTCCGCAAGGTGAAGTAGAGTCTAGAGATACCCGAACAAGCCCGAATCAAAAGCAGCTCACTCTGCGGGTCCTCAAGTTTGGCAACAAGACCCATAAGCTCGACGGTCTTGGCCACCCGCGTCGCAACAATCTCAGCGCTGTAAACAAGAAAAGTACTGACAGGACCACCTAAAACCGTAACGCCAGAAAAAGGTCGAGCAATGAGGGCAGGGAAAACACCAGGTACCAAGCCCCTAGGATCCAAAACAGGCCAAAAGACCTCAGTCTTATCCACGTTAAGTTGCAACCCCAACGCAGGACCATCAGACATAATCAAATCAAGAACCTGGCTAACCACAAGAGTGTCCCTAACAATGGGACCGTCATCCAAATACCAAGCCTACAAGCATAAATCAAACGAATCCCGGATCTTGCATATCAGAGGATGCAAGATCAAAGCAAAGAGCAATGGACCAAGGGGACCACCCTGCTGAACCCCCTAGCAAGACCAAAGGGAGTGCTCCCCATAGTAGAGCCGAGCAGGGCTAGAATAACAGAACTCGACCCAACGCGAGAGGCCAGGGCACTAACGACGGACTTCCAAAAGCAGAGTAGTGCGATCAACCAAGTTGAAAGCATTTTGGAAGTCCACCAACAACATAGAAAGACCCATCTCAGAACTACGAGACTCTACAAGCCTATTCAAGGCATGCAGAATGGCCTCACCACCTCCAGAAACACCAACTTCGAACTGCAGGTCCTTAAAATACCCAGATAACTGAGGCCCAACCAAGAAAGCACCCACCTTAGACACAAGGCGTCTCCAGATCGTACCGACAGCAATAGGACGGATACCACCCCCTTTTTTGACCAAGGGAGTAAGAGGGGCACTAGCAACATATTCCCCGAGAGTTGACGGACACCGGCCCTTGAAGAAGATGTTCACCACACCCGTAATGGAAATCAGAAGCTCATAGAAATAGCAACTGCTGCACCACTCAAACAGTCTAACAGATGTTGGGCCCTGAGCCCAACCCTACCACAAGAAATACCACGCGGGAAACTCCTAATGGAATCCAAAACAATGGGCGGGAAAGCAATAATAGAAGGTTGAGGGGCGAAACCACAAGGCAAAGCAGGGAGGGGGGTAGAGGGGTGCTTGTCACGAAGCGCAATCAAGGTAAAATTAGAGTAAGGAGCAACACCAGAAGAAGAGAGAACCCGCATAGCAGCAGTGAAATGCCTATCAGAAATCTTCTTACGACATTGATGGAGGTTAAGGTCCGGTGTGTGAGATTGCGTTTATTATTATTATTATTATTATTATTATTATTATTATTATTATTATTATTATTATTATTATTATTATTATTATTTAATAACAATTTACAAGAAATTAGTGGGTAGCCGAGATACTATCTGGGCACCCACTCCCTTAGCGATAATAAAGCTAAGTCTAGTAAAAATATAAGTGGCAGCATAAGCCCCAATATCCCGAGATACCAAGAATTTCTGAATCCGCTTCAGCATCCGTATCTAACTTCCCCAACGAAGAGAAGGAGAAGGGTAAGAAACCATACCCAGCTGTCGTGCACAACTAACGATACTTGGCACACTTACGTCGGGCAGCATCAACAACAACACGACCAGGCACAAAGTCAGACATTGCAGACTGAGTCAAGGGGGATGATCCCGTCAAATCAACACACACATCCCGCCCCGTGTCCCAGGAATAAAGGAGCAGATCCGCCGGACGAAGGGGCTTATCATGCCCGTCAATCAAACCGATATCAACCTCCTTACCAGCAGAAATCCCAGCTCTATAGCAGATATCCAATAAAGTGTCGCGAACGAGGTTGTGTCGATGTTTAATACCCACAGTACCAGCACATGACACAGCATGATCGCCATAAATATCACCCTCAAAGACACGAGAACAAGATGGGCAGGGCCTAGGCACCGTGAACAAAGGAACACCCAGTCGATAGAATACTAGATTGGAGCCGGCTAACAAGCTGGGCTCCGCATCCCTTTTGAATACTAAACGCAATCCTACTCAAAGTGGGGCAAAACCCCCTACTATGTCCCGATACCCCCTTGGAAACCCCACACACCCGCTTAAGAAGTCCCATAACATCATCCTCCAACTCACCAATAGTAGAAAAGGAAAACGGCAGGAAGTGATAATCATTGGCCCTGCAAACATCTTCATACTTCTTCCTCTTGTTATCAGCCGCCACTGTAGCCATTTTACCTGGAATTAATCTTGAAAAAGAAGCCGAACTAAAGATAGAAGTTCCTGTAATGTCCACACAAGTGTCTTTGCCATGGGACCCCTTTACCTCTTGTTATTATTATTATTATTAAAACATAAAAATAATTTACAAGAAATTAGTGGGTAGCCGAGATACTATCTGGGCACCCACTCCCTTAGCGATAATAAAGCTAAGTCTAGTAAAAATATAAGTGGCAGCACAAGCCCCAACATCCCGAGATACCAAGAATTTCTGAATCCGCTTCAACATCCGTATCTAACTCCCCAAACGAAGAGAAGGAGAAGGGTAAGAAACCATACCCAGCCGTCGTGTTAACTCACGATACTTGGCACACTTACGGCGAGCAACATCAACAACAAGACGACCCGGCACAAAGTTAGACACTGCAGACTGAGTCATGAGGGAGGATCCCGTCAGATCAACACTCACATCCCGCCCCCTATCCCAAGAATAAAAGAGAAAATCCGCCGGACGCAGGGGCTTATCATGCCCATCAATCAAACCGATATCAACCTCCTTACCGGCAGAAATCCCAGCTCTATAGCAGATATCCAATAAAGTGTCACGGACGAGGTTATGTCGATGTTTAATGCCCACAGTATCAGCACATGACACAACATGATCGCCATAAACATCACCCTTAAAGACCCGAGAATAAGCTGGGCAAGGCCTAGGCACCGTGAACAACAGAACACCCAATCGATAGCTAAGCACACTACGATAGGTTCTTCCGTTCATAACATGCCCCAGTCCAGAAATAGGCACTGAATGCAGCCAATCAAAGGAGTGAGCACTCTTCTGAGACATCCATAATGCCACCTGTCATGGAGTCAAACAGAAAACAGATTCCAATGTAGGAGCATTCTTCGCGAAATATATATCTGTCAATTTCTTCGTAAGTTTAGAGGCATCGATTTCACTAGGATCGCGTAGAAGATCAGAACCTGTGGTCTCATTAAAAGCACCCCAAGCGTCATCAAAAGTAGGGCCAACATCAGTGATACTAGAATGATGTAGGAGCTTAGCCTGCAATTCAGCAGACTGCAAACGAGACGCCAAAAAAGCATAATGTAGGATATCCTCGGCAGGATACACTCCGAGCCCACCAAGCTAAAAAGGGAAGGTGGCAAGGTGCCACTGCCAATCCCCAAACCCAGGCCTAGACGCAGTGACAATACGCTCCAAGCTAGAACGGAGTGCCATATCAAAGGAAAGTTGGGCCAGCCCAAAGACACGTGGAGAACAAGTACGCAATGCAAAGTAAAGTTTAGAAATACTCGTACAAGCCCGAAGCAGAAGCAACTCGCACAGAGGGTCATCAATCTTCGCGACAAAATCCATAAGCTCTATGGTCCTAGTCACCCTCTTCACCACAAGGTTGCTACCGAAAACTGGGCATATGCTGACAGGCTCCCCCAGAACTTTGACACCGCGGGAAGGCCGAGCAATAGAGGGGGGGGGGGGGGGGAAACACCAAGGAGCCAACTCCTAGGGTCTTCTGTGGGCCAAAAAACCTCGGTCTTATCCACATTAAGATGAAGGCCAAAGCAGGTACCATCCTTCATAATCAGATCTAAGACTTTCCCCACCAGTAAAGTGTCTCCAACAATAATGCCATCATCTATGTACCAAGCCTGCAGACTCAGGTCAAAGGAGTCTCTGATCTTGCACACCAAAGGATGCAACACTAAGGCAAAAAGCAGAGGGCCTAGAGGATTTCCTTCATGAACCCCTCGATAAGACCATAAGCTATGCTACCCATAATACAACCGTGCAGGGCTAGAGTAACAAAAATCCACCCATCGGGATAGAACCAGGGAGTGACGGCGAACTTCCTGTAACATGGTCACACGATCAACTAAGTTGAAAGCATTCTGGAAGTCGACCATCAACATGGAAAGACCCTCCTCACCAGCACGAGCTTCAACAAACTGATTCAAAGCATGCAGAACAGTCTCCTCCCCACCGGATACCCTGACCCCGAACTGGAGGCATGCGAAATAACCAGACAAAGAAGGACATGCCAAACAAGCACCAACCGTAGAGACAAGACGTCTCCAAACAGTGCCAATAGCAATAGGACATATACCACCACCCGGTTTAACAAGAGGCGTGAGAGGAGCACTGGCAATGTACTCACCCAGAGCTTGCGGGCAACGACCCTCAAGAAAAAAGATTGACAACTCGAGTAATAGAGACGATCATATCATCCGAAATAGCAACAACAGCTCCACTCAAACAATCCAAAAGATGCTGAGGCCGAAACCCATCTTTCCCACATGACGTGCCACGCGGGAAACTCCGAATCATGGGGTGCTTATCCCGCATAGCCGCAAGAGTGGCATCAGAATAAGGAGCAATACCTGATGAAGAAAGCACCCGAACATCGACAGTGTAGGGACCATCACAAATCTTCCTCCGACATTGCCGGAGGTTAAGCTCACTCAAATCAAGGTCCTCCTCCACGCTAAAAGAAGGAGGGACATCAGCTAAGGTCTCCTACACTCAAGGTTACTGCTTGGGGGAAAAGGTCTTAAGAGTATGAGCAACCATGGGTTTTACTTACCTTAAAGTTGCTAAAAGATAAGTTCATGGTTGTGGTCTTTACCTTAAAAGGTAAGGAGTAGGAAGGGGTTACCTTGGTAGAGAGAGGTAACCTCTTCCATTTTCTAATTTTTTTTTAATGATAAAGTAGGATGTTCTCTTTTCCATTTAGATTTATTAATCGTAATAGAGTTTAAAATGAAATAAAAATATATTTTTATTTCATTATTTTTTAAAATAAAATATCCCGTTGGTTTAATTTTAATTTTTTCTCTCTAATTTGAGCCCAATATTTCCCTATATATATACCCCCATCTTGATCTATTGTAGTTGCACCTATTTTATGAAAAATTATGATGTCATTTATTATCATGCACAACATGATTGTCGAAGATGAGCGAGACATGTATCAAGACCCATCTGATTTTGATCAAGATCAATCTAATAATGTTCTTAGATCATCAAGCGGTTCTAATATTGAGCAATTCAACGTTACCACCGGGCGATATGAAGATCGAAATCTGGGCAACTATATGGCTATGAGAGATGAGATTCGGGATAGACAAACTCATATGAATTTGAAGAATGATTTGGTTGAGCACTTCTGGAACCAATTCCAAGGCTATGATCCGAATTTATAGCTAGTACGATTAGTATTTACTTATGTTATAATGTTTTTAATTTTTTTTATTTTAATCTAGATGTAATAAAATATATTTATATTAACTACTTGCTATTTTTATTAATTTATAAAATTATAAATAAAAATAATTCACAATAATATATGATGATACACATATAATAAAGCGAAAGATATAAAGGAAAAGAAAAAGTGAAAATAAATTTGAAAAGTGGTAAAAGAGGCTAGGTTTCCCATGATTGTAGAGGAAACCTTTTAGAAAGAGGTAGAAAAAGTGAAAATTATTTTAAACAAAAAAATAAATGAGTTGTAAAGTTGTGATAGGAAGATGGGAAAAAAAGGGGAAAGAGGTTACCCCATGGTTGCGGATGGTCAAAGTATACAAAGAGGCATCACAAGCAAGAGAATCCAACTAGAAAGGTCACCAGGAGAGTCAACCACATTGTCTAATGCCTCTTTTAAGACCCGAACAAAACCTAGGCGACACTTATGGGAGGGATGGATCTCACGGTGCGCAGTCCACTAGAGAGCAAACGACCAAGCGAAGATATAGACAAACCAACAGGCACAATCCCAACATCAGACAAGGGAACCGAAGAAGATGGAACTAAAGGTCTAGGAATATCATAAATAATAAAGCGAATGAGACCATCACCATAGTCTGAAGGGGCCACAGAATCATCATGACTATGCCGACACCGAGCATGAAAAGTCTGAGTTTTAAGGCAAATTCCACATAACCAAACCCCCATATGCTTGAAAGTCACCTCAGCATCAGAATAAATATCCAAACTATCAGCAAGAGCTTGACGAGTAAGTACTTGAGGATCACCACTGCAATGTCGATCACAAAGGTGCTTGAGAATGGAGGTTTTAACAAGGCCTCTACCACCACCATCGAGGCACCCACAAAGAACCACAAAAGGGCAATGATACCGAACGAGTTCGGGGATAATAGAAGGAGAAACGAAGCAAAGTTGTTTCAAACACAACACATGATGCTTCAAAGTCCAACAAAAGAACGTAATTGGGAAAGAAAAATCCGAAATTGAGAGCAACACAACAGCGATCAACAATTGCCTGGTGAACCACCACAAACCGCACCTGCCTAATGAACCGCCCGGATAGTGCGATCAGCAATTGCACCCGACAGACCAGCAATACAACAACGAACCACAACAACCCGAACACACACTACAACCTGTCCGATCGAATCCAAATGCCAATACGAATCGAACACGCAGTCGGAACGCCAAAAAACCAGGCTCCGAGGAAGAAGAGGGACAACGCAGCAGAAGAGGATGAAGAAAGACAACACGCACTGCCCGACACCGAAGCGCAAGAAGAAGAAGTAACCGAACCTGAAGAGATCGAACACAGAACCCCGATCAGAAGATGAAGGCTGCCGGTGAGGCCTTAGAAATAGCAGCTCCGGGCGTCGGGATCTGCCTGAGAAGGCCGCATCACCGGCAATCGCCCATCGCCAATTACCCTAGCAGAAAAACGTGTTGTTGGCAGAATTATTATTATTATTATTATTATTATTATTATTATTATTATTATTATTATTATTATTATTATTATTATTATTATTATTGGTGAAACATAATACTATATGATTATTATTATTATTATTATTATTATTATTATTATTATTATTATTATTATTATTGGTGAAATGGATGAAAAAATTCGTTTTTTATTTGGTAAAAATAATAGTATATGAGTATTGTTGGCATAATTTAAAAAAAAAACATTTGCGAAATGGGTGTTTATAGATAGATAAAATTAATTCACATTTGAAAATAATTTTTTTTTATTCACATAAAACATGTTAAAAAAACATTTTAAAAGGGCTGAATTTTAGGTGCTGACACATGGCGCCTAGAGGATGGGCCACGTGTCAACACTTGGCTTTTATTTTTAACCTGTTCTCAGATCTATGTGATGTGTTTTGGGCTTCTTTTGACCCATACAACATCGTTTCGGTGGACTTCAAGTAGCAAACGCATCACGTGTTTTGAACACTCCCTCGGTTATGCTGCTAGGGCCTCTGATCTCTGAGCTGCTTGCAAGAGCCCAATTAACTGGGCTCATGCCTTTTCACTTTTTTTTTTGCTTAGTTGGCACCTCTAAGGGCCTAAACATCCTCTAATGAGGATGCTCTTAATGATTAAAAACTCGTCATCCCCATCCTTTTTTAGAAAAATGGAAAATAATTCTTTTTTGAGTCTCATGTCCTCAATAAATCCATATCTGATCCCATTATTTCTCCAATATGAATTCCAACGGTTTGGTTCTGGTGGAGAGTTTAAGGGGAAAGTCCATCAATAGAGTTTCTCATTCATCTCATAAAAATAAAATAAGAAATAAGAAATAAAATAAAAATTGGATTGGTGAGAGTTAAGGAAAAAGAGGTGGAGAATATTTAACCACTGATTTTAAAATCAATGGTTGAAAATTTTACAACTCTACCTAAAATCTTCATGGCATTTGATAGAAATTAATATGAAAATCCTTATCTCAGTCCACGCCGAAAATGGGCGTTCTCATGAGATCAATGAATTGCTTATAGCGTTCCCAACACTCCCTTACAAATGATTACAAGACTTCCTCCCGATGTACCAGTGAGAAGTCAGGATCGATCCACGAGGAAACGTGTCAGCGGATCCTAGGCAGCGGAGCAATCTCACGGACAGAAGTCGACCAAAGATTACCTCGATCTCGACTAGGGTTAGTCGACAGAAGATCAGGCAAGTCGAAACAAGCAGCAGCAGCTCCCAACGGTTGGTTGATACCGAGGAGACTTTACTCGATATCGAGTAAAGGTTTATCGACGTCGGGTACCTGCTCACCAAAAGCTACAGCGATCTAGGATCGAAGGTCAGTAGTCGATATCGACCAAGATTAGTCAATATCGAGGAAACAGAAACTTAATGAAATAAAATAAAGAACAAAGCGTGCGGGAATCGAAACAAACTATATGAAAGACAACTTCCAAGATTGGGGTTTGCAACGACAATAACCAAGCATGCATAAGACAAGATAAATAACGATAATCATGCAAATCGCATCGAAGGACCAAACTTTCGCCTTTTCCAAAAATTAGACAACTCTTTCAAGAAACCCTAATTGTATCTACCGATTTTATGTTTATAATCCAAGTTGTTAGCATGGATCTCCATTGAATGGGTAATAAACACATAAAAGGTAGTAGATGCTCAAAACATGATAAAAGTCAGATCTTTACCTCAAACACGCAGGGCTATCGTCTGGCCCACCCTAACCCTAAAAGTGGGTGGACTACTCGCGCCTCATCGCAATTGCAGACATTGTTGATTGAAAAGAAACTACTTGCATTAAATTAAACCAAACAGAGCTTACAACCAAAGGAAGTCAATTCCGCTCTCGCTTCACAAACTCCTCTTGGCCTCCACTCTCTCTCTCTCTCTCTCTCTCTCTACCTCTTCCTTCTCTAGAATTGAATTAATAAAAAACTAGCCCCGTGGGCTTTATTTATAAGCTTCCAATCCTTGCTAATCAAAGAAAGAATTCTCTATCTATATCTAAAGATAAAAATTTAATAAAAGGAACATTTATCTTTAAAAGGAAATATATCTAAAACATCTAAATATCTTCATGTGTGGATAAATCCTCTCTCCATGGATAAACATTGATAGACTTGATAGATCTCGGACTCCTTCGCTCCCAAGTAAGCACAACTCGACTCGGACAGCCCAACCGCGTAACGCGGCCCAGGAGAATTTTGGTCGATATCGAGTAAAAGTACTCGATGTCGAGGAATATTGTCGTTGACTTTGGCTGGCATGGCTTGCTCGAGTAACTCCTTCTCGACTTGGCTCGGACAGGTGGTTTTGGTTTTGTCGATATCGAGCAATTTACTCGATATCGAGGAAGTGCTGCTCGATATGTCTAGGTCTTCGGCTTCTCGATCAGGTGCTGCGTCCTCGACTCCAGGTATGGCTTTAGGTCTTGTCGATATCGAGTAAATTACTCGATATCGAGTAAAGCTCTGGACTCGGGTTGGCTTCGTCTTCCGTTCCTCGATGAGCTCCTCCTCAACCAGTGCTCTGCTTCAAATTTTTTATCGATATCGAGGAAAAGTACTCGATATCGAGTAAGGCTCAGCTTCCGTCTTTGCATCTTGGTTTTGTCCCGGAATGACTCCAAATTCTGCAATATTAAACCAAAACTTATGTAGACCTCTATTTCTTGCAAATAAGCATATACTACATAAATTCAACATATTCCCATCCCGAAATATGCAAAGTGTATAGAATAAGGAGCTAAAATGTGCATTTCAACATGGCTATTTTGGTGGACATCACCTACCCCAAAATAAAAATGGATATTTGTTTTGTTTTGGAAATTTTTTTTTGGAATTTTTTACTAATTTTAGGGATAAAAGATTGAAGAATTATAAAGACAACTTAGCTTCTTTAGTAAGGATGAGTATTTATTACCTTGAGGTCATCAATTTGTGATCTCATACGCAAGCTGGAGCGCAAGCAAGAATACAAAAACAAGAACACACAGGAAGTGTTTACGCGATTTGAGTTAAACTCTACATCCGCGAAGTCTCAAAAGGGAGAGACTCAGGCCCGAATCCACTAGTGACAGACTCTAGGGTACAGATCGAGGCATAACAAACAAATACAAGGTTTACACAAGAGACGAAATATAGAAGGGGAGAAATGAAGAAGTCCCTCAGATCTGGTAGTTGGAAACTAGATCTATCGCTGGGAACACAGGAAGAGAAAGGAACTTGTCGCCTTGAATTTCGTTGTCGTCTCCAACCTCAGATCTAGAGTTCTTGAAGAAGGATTCGCTCTAGATCGAGGGCCTTCATCACCAATCGTCGGAGAAGATGCTCGCTGAGAAAACTCTATCTGCGCCGCTTCGCCCCCCCCCCCCCCCCCCCCGATAATGCATATTTTATATCACTACTAGAATACTGCAAATAGACATCATGTGGTTTAAGTCTGTCAAGAAAGCAACCGATGTTAAAATAAGCTATTACACCGGATAATAAATTTGTAATGTTAAAAAAACTTAAGATAATAGTTGAAAATTTTGACAGATGTTAAATAGTTAATTTAAAAAAAATTAAAAAGCGCGCCCAACGAAAATTTCTAAGTGTTTGAACCCGCCCATACTTGGAATTGTTTTTCAAACACCCGCCCATTAGCACATACTTGGTGAAAATAGCTATTCCCATTCTTGTCATCTTGTGTGAACAGATTGACCAAACTTCACCAGACCTCTCTTTCTCCCCACTTTCTCTATCTCACCCGCCTGGATGTCACCACCACCACCACTACCGCCACCGCCGCCACTGTCGCCCTAGATCTTGCCGAACTGCTACTGCCAGCAGACTTGAGGAGAAAGAAGGATCCCAACAAACCCTAGATCTCGTCAAACTGTTGCTGTCGCCGGACTTACGCCTCCAACAGCACCACCACATCGTCGGACTTACGCCTCCAACAACACCATCACGTCGCCTTCTCCTCACCCATCTCCATCTTTTCGCCAGATCCCCAAGCCGACGCTACTCTCCTCATGTCCCGATGCTCACTGTCGAGCCTCCGCCACTGACAGCACAACCATTTTGCCTCTGTCCGTTCAATCCAACCGCCGCCGCGCCTTATCTTGCCGGACCTCTGTTAGATCTCTCCACTCTCTCAATCTCTCTCTCCGACAGAAACTGCTACTACAGCCTCTCTTTCTCCCCTCACCAGCGACATTTCTCATTGCCCCCTCCCTTCCAAATCGCCCCCAAAAACTCCCGCTGGAGACAAGCCCTGGCTCCCCTATAGATCTATCCACCCTTTTGCTAGCAATTTCTTCTGTCCATAGATACGTGGTTTCAGATCTGATTTTCTCCTCTCATTCTTACCTCTATTCACACGACACAAAAGAAGGTTTGGTTTTGAATTTCAGAGAATGGTTTGGATGATACAAATCGGCATAGCTTGTGCTAATTCATTTTTTAAATGCAGGGAAATGCAAATGATGATGGAAATCTGGATGTTTAGGCTGAAAGGTATGTGCATTTGGTTAAGATATTTCCCTAATACCGAAAAGGGGATTATTTTCTTGAATTTGTGTAAATTGATTGTGAATGTTTATCAGTAGCTTTTTGTATGAATAATTGTGGCTTAGTTTTTTCTTGTTCTAAGGCGTCTATGTGTTTTGCTTTGGATTCTGTATGTGTCTCCCATGGCTTTTATGATAGTTTTATTCATGTATTTTTTTTATGAATTCATCCATGCCTTATTTCTTTGACATAAGTGCACATTTTTTGAAAGATCCATATGGTGACCGAGAGTAATCCTTCTTTATTGGTGAGATATATATAACCTTCTACCGATTGTTGCTTACTTTGTACCAGGTTTCCTGTTCTAGTTAATCCATTCCATGATTTTTTGTGTCTGTTTTGGTAGATATTTTGAAGTGTTTGCAGTGTACTTGTTCTTGTGCTTCTCGTTCTTGTCTTAGTATGGTGTAGTTTATTATCATGGGGTAAGTGGGAAATAAATGAAGTCGAATTAAATATTGGAATTACATACCACACATCTCTTATGTCGTCTTTGATCTTTACAAGCCTTGATTCCTATCTTTGTTATTGTGATGTTTTTAGTATTCATTTAGGAGGCAGAAATTGCATCTACTGCTCACCATTCTGTCGTCATTATCTTTGACAAATTGACTGAATGAGTAATAACCAAGAGGTATTTAGTGATAGTAAGTCACTCTTGTAGTTGATTAATTCTGGCGGGAATATTCGTTTACAGGAGTGAATAGAAGAAAAAGAGATGTTTTATACAATATCTTATTACTTAATTCTTGAGGCAATATCCCCTCGACGTTACATAGAGATGCCTACCACCTGACCTTAGATCTGGCATTTTGTGTTTTAGGACTATGGGAAATGCCCAGTTACAGGGGAGCCAATGACTATGGATAACAATGTTCCAATTAAAGCTGGCAAGGTAAATCCTTCATCATTTTTTTTTCATATCCCTTTTACTTTGTTGATTGTTTTTATTTGTGGCCATAATGATTAAAGTAAACCCTTGTGTACCTAGTATGTTGTTTTTATTCAGCTTATTTGCTATGATTTTGTAAATCGTATATAGGTGTCCTAATATTCATTGTCTGATCTTGTAGATAGTGAAACTAGATCTGTAGTTGCAGCCATGGTTGCCGAATTCGCAGTTCGTTGAATTCGCAAACGTCGTACGAATGCGAAATTCTCTCCTCAGAGAGAATTCAATTGGTTGGAGAATTCCGCATGTGGAATTCGCGAATTAGAACTGAATTCGCCGAATTCAAATAGAATTCTTTTTCCTACCATCTCCTATAGTCCTACATATGTATTCATATGTATAACTTGTAAAACCAATTTTGATGAAATATAATAATCATAGATTAAGATAGACATGTCACATGAGTATGTAGATGATGACATGAAATCTAAGATCCACTTCAATTCCAAATAAGCTTTACAAAAAACCACCAAATGAGCTTATCATCAGGAGTCAGGACTTCATCTTCAATACAAAAAGAACACCAAAATAGCTAATCTAAGCTTATCTTTTCCCACCAAAAAAATCCAGCAGCTTATCTTAATTCCTTAGAGTTCAGACTTCAGCAGTTCACTTCAACCACTTCACATCTTCTCTTTCCCTTTATCAAGCTTCCTAGCTTTCCTCTTCCTTGTAGGGTCTTCATCATTATGCCCATCATCAGCCAAGTCTTTCCACTTAAGCTCCTCCAATCTGAGAGTTGAATCCTCCAAGGCAGAGTTGTCAGGATCTATGTCCCACCTAGCATAAGGACCAGATTTGAACTCTTGAGAGAAACGAGAAAGTAGCCTCAGATTCGAATGGATAAACACCAACTTATCAGCCCTTGTGCAGTTGAGCCTATTTCTTACAACACTATGAATATACTTATATGTTCTCCAGTTACGTTCTGCAGACGAGCTACTGATGGGCTGAGATAAAACTTTCATAGCAACCTCTGCGAGCTCAGGTGTCTCAGAACCATAACTCGACCACCAATCAATAGGATCCATGGTGACATCATCAACTTGGCTAGCTTGTGTAGCATACAAGCCCTTTTTCATTTGAAATGTAGCAAGTTTCTCTCTCAGTTTTGCCTCTTCAACATTACTTTCAACAATTTTGTGAAAAGCCTCCATGACTCCACCCATAACTTCTTTGTCAAGATTAGGTGGCCTTCTAGGTACTCCACCTGGTGCCGGTGTTTGCAAGTAGTGGGTATCATAGAATCGAGGGTTTAACACCAATCCTAGACAATGAATTGGGATATTCATCTTTTCCCACCGAGACAAGATTATGTTCTCCATTTCAGGTAAATCATGAGAGTACCTATCAATGTAAATGTGTTGTTAGTAAACATTATCAATAACTCAATATATATTCTATATTGAGAATTTGATATAGGTGAAACCGAAAGTTACGTATTATCCTTCATCACATCCTTGATATTTCCCAACATAATGTCCATCTTCTCATAAATTTCAGCCATCATTGAACTCGTGTTACTATCAGCAAACCGGATAATATGATATATTGGCCTTGTGATCTTTATAATGTTCTCCACTTCTTCCCAAAAAGCCTCATCTTTTACAGTTTCAGCAACTGAAGCTCCTACTTTCCTTGAAGTTTCATCCCCACGTTTAACCCAATCTTTCCATGACTTAACACATACAGTTGTAACAAGAGCTTCTCTGCAGTCCAAAAGTCGCCTTAGCAGTATATAGATGCTAGCAAATCTAGTTTTAGCCACCTTCAAAAGTTCCAGCTGTGACTGCGCTCGAAACATAGCTAGAACACTTTGATGACTTGTTATATACTTCACAATTTCCTTCCCACGTTTGTATGTGCTTCTTAGCCAATCAAACGTATTCGCAAAATCTTTGAAAATCAGATTGACCGTATGAACAACACAAGGAGACCAGAAAATATGAGGATGTACCTTTTGAATTTCCCTTCCCGCTGCTACACAATTTGCTGCATTGTCCGTCACTACTTGGACAACGTTTGAAGCTCCTACTTCATCTATAGCCTTCAACAGGAACTCACTGATAGCTGCTCCAGTTTTCTCAACTCCGGAAAAATCAGTGGCATACATAAACAAAGACCCTCTGTTGTTCTCTGCCAAAACATTGATAAGGGGCTGTTGCTTGACATTAGACCATCCATCTGAAATAATTGATACACCTTGTGTGTGCCATGCATCTTTTACTGGTGCTAACTCATTATCAACCTTCCTCTTGCACTCATCAAGTAAGGTTGTCCTTGCTCGTTCATATGAAGGACCCTTGTAACTCTTAGGAGCACGATTGATTGCCCTCACCATCTCCTCAAATTCAGGACTCCTCAAGACATTGAATGCAATTCCATTGGCACATAAGAATCGCATTACCTTTTGATCAACTTGTTCTCTCTCATTGATACAAAATGCCTCTTGAATTCGATTATTTGGTGCCAGCTGCATCTTGCCACGGTTGACTAGAGAATTTTTCAAAGTTGCAGACACTCCTTTCTCCTCAGCTGCTGCCACCTTTTCCTTGAGTTTGGAATATTCAGCACGATTGTTCATCAAAATAGGACACCTCTTGATTCCAGGCTTCCCACCAGATTGACAACAAAAAAAATGACTTAGACTCATCTTCTTGTAGAAGTGGCTTTGACTTAGACTCATCTTCTTGTAGAAGTGCTTGCAAACCCAACTTCTTGTTCCTCCTTTTCGTCTACCGCCTACATAGGTGATTTCTTGTAGAAGTGGCTTTGACTTAGACTCATCTTCCTTACTCTTGGAACTTTGAATTACTTCTTGCACTTGCACTTCTCCATCAGAAGAATCAGCACCATCACTTGAGTTTTCTTCATTGCTGATGCTCATCTGATATGGCCGGGATTGAAGATTTTCCAAACATTTTTGAGGGATTTGAGAGAAGAAAGAGAATGGTGAAGATTGGATTGGGAAGATGAAAGGGGAAAAGTAAAAAGTAGAGTGGTGAGGTGAGGGACACGTTTCAATTTTCCATTAGACCATCCCTTGACCCACCTACTTTTTACCTTCTCTTTCTATTTTATAATTTTTTTTACTCTACTTTATGGGAACTGGTTCCCAGACTTCCCTCCCAACTTTTCTTCCTTGGCCCCACTAATTGGCTTTCCCTCCCAACGTTTATGAGGCTATAGATGGAATTCGCTGTTTCAGATGAATTCTCAATGAATTCATGCGAATTTGTACGCGAACGAACTGCGAATTAGTTCGGACGAACTAGAACGTAATTCGTAGGGGGGGGGGGGGGGGGAGGGGTAGCGAATTTGGCAACCCTGGTTGCAGCCAGTATCCCCGACATCAGAATGTATGTTTTTCCATTGAACGCATGTTTCCTTATCTTGTGTTTCTATTTGTTATTTTATGATTTTAAAATAGTGTTTATTTAGCTATAAAATTCCCACTTAAGGTATTTTTAGAGTTCTTTTGTCTGAGTTCATGAGTGTTTTCAACTGATCACTTTTGTTCAAGCATGGAGAGGAAATAAATCTCAATAATTTTTCTAAGCTGTAGAATATCATTCTCACGAAAGTTGTTGACAATCCTATCATCATAGTTTGGCTTTTATTTCATTGCTTTTGATATTCTTGCACTGTTGTAGTTCCCATATAAATGGTTTATGAGAAATAGTAGAGAATCCAATCCACTTGAATCATTACATTCGTTTGGATGAAATAATTTTAAAATTTTATGATTTGTTTATCTTTTCTATAGTCCTGGAATTGCATTCGATAAACTCTACACTTCTTCCTACATCTAATCTTCTACTTGATCTTTACTCTTAAGTGGTCAAAAGTCAAAACTTTACCATTGAGTATCAATTATCCAGATTTCATAGATTATCAAAATGATGAGATTGTAGTTGGTAGAATTTAGAGCTATGAATCAATGATGGATCCATATTTTGCAACCATTAAAAAAACCAACTATTCAGTTTGTTAATTCTTTTATGGAATTAAAAGAATCTCCACAATATCTATCATTTTCTGTTTGGTTTTGCTACTGCTGCAGGAGTTGTGCTTCTGTTTGGTACAATATTTTTGTGTGTTTCTGTTTTGGTTTTACATAGATAAGCCTGCAGTGGTTTTACTATTGTAGTGGTTTTGCTACTACTGCAGCTATTTTGTTTCTGTTTGGTACAATTACTTTATCATCCAGATTAACCATCCTTCCCCTATTTGTGCTTTGGTTAATTTCTTGTGTTTTTATTTAAGGTCATTAGGTCAAATATCTTCTTCTATATGTTGTATGCATATGTTGATCTTGACATGTTGTGCGGTTGTAACTACTAAATCTGAATGTTTTTGTCTCTCAACTGAAGTTGGATTTTATTGATTATTTAACATCTCTATTTTGCTTTCCCATTGGGACAGTTTCCATGTTCATTACCTAGTTGACAAAGCTTAGGTGCCCACTCATGCTTTTCTCTTCTCCTAATTGTTTAATTTCGTGCCCTATCCTCTTTTAATAGAGTAAATAAACCATTTTAGCATGCCACCTATCTTCTTTTATCCAACATGTTATCATGCACATATTTGTCATCTTATGATTGTTGATGCCATGCCTTTTACCACTCAGGGGAGCCGACATCTTTTTGTGAGGAATTTGCCATCAAATGTCACAACCAATGATCTTAAGGTGGAATTTAAGCACTATGCTGAAATCAAACCCAATGAAATATTCATAAGGAATCGCAAGGTAAAGTTTCTATGTGTGTACATATCTAGTGCCCAATTGATTGCAAATTGCAAGTAATGATCATTTAGAAGGCCTAATACCATCGCTAGTCCCTCGATATAGAAGTGAAAGGCACGCATATAGTGTGAATACTCTGTTTATTTGGCTTGCAGGAAGTTGAAGTCTGTTTTGGATTTGTAGAGTTAGAAGATCTTGTCAGTGTTCACAATGCCACAAAGGTTGGGTTCTTTTTAATCATTTAAGGCTCTATAAAATGGGCTTTTGCAAGTATGAGATGTTGCCGGTCCCTATATCGAATTCCAGTCTGATCTCAAGGTGGATTAATATTGCAGGCTTCACCCATTCAGTTGCTTGGAAATAAGTTTATATCGAGGAGCGCAGAGAAAACAACGCAGGTGTTGCTCGACGTGGAGGTATTTCAGTGAGATTCTTTTCTAATCAACGTTGCCACTCCATAATGTTGTTTGGTCTATTCATAGGATATGACCTAGTATTTCATCTGTTTTTATACTTTTGTTCTTCTCAAGCTAGACTTGCATTTGGACTTTCGAAGATTTTCGTGCTTGAATTATCACAAAAGAATGAACAAGGTTCATCCTGATGATTTTAATTCGAAGCATATTAAAACAAGCAAGGTTCATCCTGCCGGTGTGGCAAGGTTGGACATTCTTCTTCGTTGTTAACCACTTAAGTTTTGTTTTGGTTACCACATGAGTTAATTTTTTTTATATTTTTTTGTGTTTTGCAGGTGCGGCAAGGTTAAAACAAGCAAGTCTTCTAATTTAATTCGAAGATTTTAACATGATATTTTTCCAGCGCGGCCGTATGAGCCAGGTTAAAGCAACCAGAGGCAACTCCATGAACCAAATAAAATCATGCCAAGTTAATCTCTAATTTAATTTCATTACTTTGTGTTCTGTCTCATTACTTGGTTATTTTTGGTGATGAAAGCACTCTCCAAGTCCGGTTTCTAGACTAGGCTTGCAGAGTGCTTGATTTGTAATGTATCTTTTAAGTACCTATTATTTGTAAAATATTTGTAAATGTCGATTTCACGTTTATTTTAATGTATATGTTCATTAAAGTACATTGTCATTTGCAAAATCTTATTATATGAACAAAGGGTAGTGTGTATCGAATGAAAAAACATTGGATTATAAATGAAAAGTGTTGTGCTTCAATAACTATGAAATCGAATCATTATTTAAAAACAGATGTTAGTATCATTATAGACATTGTCTAAATAATCTAAACTAATGTGTAACATAGATTTATACATCACAACGTTAATATAAATTGATATATACATTGCTAACAACAACGTCTTTATAAAACTCTAAAATGATGTCTATATCATATTAATACATCGGTTATGTACATATTTCATACGATAGATTATTTTAAAACAATAAAAAAATCATAAATTATAAATATGAAATTAATATACACAAAATCAATATAATAAAAACGATGCCTATTTTGTTTTAATACATTGATTATTTTTAAAAAAGTGATGTAACTGTAAAATTTAGGCTTGGTGTGGACATTTCCAAAAGCTTATAAATGAAAAATAACAAGGCTCTAACAACAAATAAACATGTGAAAAATAAATTTGAGGGGTTGATTTATATCTATATTCAAAATAAAATAGATGTTTTAACCAATAAAAGACATCAGCTTAAAACCGATGTGGAAAAGTTGATCTTTTACTACACGCACAAAGAGGTCGGAATTTTTTTTGAAAGACATCTGTTCACAACAGATGTCTAATTGTGTTTTTCTAGTAGTGTGGTCATTTATAGGTGGTCTTAGGTGCATTAAGCTTCGTATTTTGTGTTTAATAAGCTTATTCATATTCTTGGTCATTTGGTATTCGAAGTGCGGAATCTACAATTTCTAGTGTTTATTTGTAGGTTATAAGATCCAACCTCGATAGGTGGAGAAAGAATGGAGAAAATGGACAAAGAAGAGCTAAGGAACAAGAGCGGAAATGGGGAACATGAAGAAATCCTATCTTTAAGGCTTTGAGAAGTTGGAATCAGCTTCCGAGGTCTTCATGAGAATCGTAGTGCTTGGAAATAGCTTTCCAACGCATATTCATATGCGTCAATCATACTAAGGATGACTCCACAAAGTGCGTTACAAGTTCAGTCTGCCGAATCTGTCTACTGCATAAACGGCGCCCGCCGCCAAATCCACGACGCCCGCAGTTCTCCCAGATCCGGGTTTGCGATACGCGGCCCAAGTATATCTTTATGGGAACTCTTATCTATCTTTCCTAGGGTTTTTGGCCGACGAAAGGAGACCTATCTTAGACATATTTCAACAGGTTTTATTCAGAGTTCTATTCATTCATAAAACTCATTACAATGAGAGGATTTAAGTTTAGGGATTCAAAGTACATGCTTGCCTAGAATTCTTGTGGTTTTGCTATGATTCAAGACTTGGTTGATTGATTGTGAGACTTGATTTCTATATTATTCAGGAGTTTGTTTATCATCTTGTTCTTCATGTTATATTTGTGTTCCTTTCCATGACTGGCCATCTAGTTAGGAATTGCATCTATGCTATGAATCCGTTGTTAGTTTCTCGATAGCAAACGAAGTCATTGATTTAGTGATATTTCTATGCCTTTGTAGTGGATGATAACAATTGATCTATATCGTTAGATGTTGATTATGTCGATTAGGGTTGTTCCAATTGTGTCTTAATTGAATTGAATCGATATGCCAATTGGTCTAGGCACTTGAGTTCTTAATGCTATTCTTTATTGATATTGAATAAGGTGATTGTATCTTTGCGGATCCTTCAACTTTAGTCAAGTCGACGTAGACTTAGGAATAATATTGTAATCATCTCAAGGATCAAGTAAATCAACCAATGTTGCCAATTGTAGGCAAACCACACTTTTATCTTTTGTCTTCTCTTTGTTTCCATCCATATCTTTATCTTAGTTTATTTGTGTTGTCTTTCTTCATCTGTATTCCTATTCTATCGTTAGTGTCATAATTGGAAAATACACATTGCATTGCATTGAAGTACTTGTTTCTTCGTGGCTTCGACCCCTTACTTATCCGCTATACTAGGTTGCTAGTTAGTTTATTTGTTTGAGTTATTTCTTTGGCGAGGTGAAATCTAACGACGTTTCCCATCCGTCAAAAGTAGAGTCGTTGCCGGGGAAGCAAGTTTTTTTTTTGTGTTTATTGATTTTTGTTTCTTTTGTTTTGTTTTGTTTCTGTCGAAATTTTTTTTAAAAAAAAATGTTGAGGTTATATCAAAACCAGGGACAATATTTTCACCATTACCTATAAAGAGTGTGAAATCTAGTGAGTGAGCGCAAATCACAGGGTTTCAATGATAGTGAGGTAGATTAGGTGCTTTGTGTTATGGAGGGTGCAGAACCTGAAATAAGGAAACTTATTGACGATGGCGAGTGTAGCCCAAGACTTGGAAAATGAGATCTTATCCAACACATAGCTCTTGATTGTGAGTTAAAAGAAACATGGGAGAAAGGATGCAAGAAGTTGGTTGAGCTACTCAAGGAGGAGTCGTCACTGGATAGGGCGGCACCCGCCGCTCCACAAACGGCGCTCGCCGTCTCTACAGATTGCCCAAAGGTAAGGATATTAATTGAGCAAGAATATTGGGAGACGCATGGCTTCTCTGATGATGAATGGGATGAAGAAGAGGATCTAGTACTTCTTAAAACAGAGTCTCATGAGTCGACGCGTGAGGTTTCATCTATTATGCCTTCTTCTCCATCATCTATCATACCTTCTTCTTATCCATCACCCGGTGAAGTGGAAAGCCCAATGCCTATTGAAATGGAATCTCATGAGTGCACACATGGAAATCTATATGTTTTGGCTCCTGATTCATCCGAAGAGCTCATCTCGAGGGCGCAAATCACAGAACCAATTCCAGAGCCGATTTCTGTGGCTCCTGAGCAATGTAATGAAGTTTCTAACACTTTTGTTGATTATGGTGAATATTTGGATCCCTGGGAGTATTACTTCTACAAGACACCAACGGAACTGTGTTGGTGGTCTTACATTCCCACTAGAGATCATCGAACCAAGGTAAATAGGGAAGTGTCAAAGGTATCCTTAATTGCAAAGTTTTTCATGTTTAGTGTTCTTTCAAATTTTGGTTGGGCACGAGAATTTGATTTGATTTTAAGGGCTTTAACAATGTCTGGATGAGTCTTAAGGTAAGGACACAATAAACCATCGAGTCTATGATGTTAACCAAAGACGCTTCTTGGGAGGCAACCCATGATTTGTTTTCTAGTTTCCAAGTTTTTTAATTCCTAGTTAGATATTTAGTCTTTGAAATTCAATAAAATGATAGAGTTCCGTTTAGATATGTGTTTTTGGAGGAGTCTTGAGTTAACCATGAAAGTTGCTTGATTGAATGACGAAATGACGTTCTGCACAACTGACGCCCGCCGTCCCATCCACGGAGCCCGCTGCCACTGTTCACAGACACGTTTCATGATTTTGGTAACATTTGAAGGGAGTATTTTCTATCCTTTTATTATTTTTGATTTTTAGGATAGTTTATATTTTTCTATCTTTAGGATTAGGTTTCTTTTTTATTTTAGGTTAGTTTTATTTATCTTCTTTCTATTTTATCTATCTTAGGTTAGGTTGATCTATCTTAGTTAGTTTTTATTTATCTTAGGAATATATTTTATCTTTTTATTTCTATCTATTTCTAATATTTCTTTTTCTTTTTGATAGATGATCCTTTCCCTTTCCAATTAACCACATATCCCAATTCCCAAATTTTGATCATTCAAGCCTTTGTCTCCAAGCCACACAAGAACCATAATTTCTCCACTTGAATCTAAATTCCAAAACTTAAGCCTTGTGTTTCAATCAAAAGCCTGTCTTTTCCCATCCATCAAAAACATTCATCACTAAACCCTTCATCCATCAAATTCGATTCTTTTCATACCATCACCATTCCTATCACCAAAAGAAAGACTTTGAAACCAAGTCCTGATCTTCTAAGAGCATTTTGGAAGGAGTTTGGACATCGGATCATTGACGTTGCTACTCGGATTCATGGTTCTGCACAACCGACGCTCGCCTTCCCATGACCGGCGCCCGCCACCTTTCACACGACGCCCGCCGCCGCCTCAGTGTTCCAATGCTTGTTGTCCGACGGTTATAGCCACCACTACCATGATCAAGAAGGTTCTCTTTTTTCTCACTTGTTCTTTTATTTTATATTTTGTTGTCTTTATTTGATTTTTATTTAAGGATAATTAAAAGTTTAAGGCTCCGTTTGGATAGCATGTTTATGATTTATAAATTTTGACTTTTGGTTTATAATTGCTACCGTATAGAATTGACATTTGGAATGCCAAAATTAATTAAGCCAGTGATTTATTAGAATGAAATCTTATTCTAACCCAAATCCTCCAAACTCATCTTCCCAACACAGAACTCGAACCATCTCTCTTCATCTTAGGCTCTTTAACTATTCAGAATGAAATTTCCACCGATTGCGATCTTATCGACCTCCTGTAGAAGCACAAGTTTGGAGATGGTGGAAGTGGAGGGGAAGAGTGATGTCTCCAAAGTAGCCATGTCTTTATGCATATTTTAGTTCCATATTCTTTACATTTAGCATATTTCGGGTTGGGAATATGTCAGATTTATGTAGTATATGCTTATTTGTCAGAAATGGAGATCTACATAAGTTTCTGTTTAATATTGCAGAATACGGAACCGTTTCGGGAGAAAATCAAGAAGCGAGAACCGAAGCTCAAAGTCACTCGACATCGACGAGCCTTAGTCGATCTCGATGAATCACGCCTAGACACACCCTAGTTGAAGAGCACATGTCGAGGAGCAGCCAACCCGGAGCCAAGAAGGGATTATCCGGATCTAAGGAGAAATTATCCGGAGTTGCCAAGAGACTACCCGACCATGCTCGGACACCCAACTCGAGATCGAGGAGTGTTCCTCGAGATCGACGACACCCAGAAGCATGTGTCCGAGCATGTCGAGGGGAGCTGCTCGACAACACCAGGAGGCCAAGACGACGAACCACTTAACTCGATATCGAGTTGTCTCCTCGAGATCGACCAAACCCTGGAGCCATGACCGTGCACATCGAGAAGGACTTACCCGACCAGCCAAGCCACAGCAGTCGACAAGCTATCTCTACTCGATGTTGACAAGGGGTACTCGAGATCGAGGAGATTGGTGAACCAGAGTCCGAGCCTGTCGAGGACCAGCAACCCGAGACGCCGAGCCAGCCAGTCGACGACACTCCTACTCGAGATCGAGTAGCCTTACTCGAGATCGAGGAGGACTCCAGAAGCCGCGTAACGTGTTTTGATCTATCCTACTCGGATTTGGATTCCTTGGAGCCGAAGGTTACCTAAATCTATCCGATCTATCAAGATACATCATGGAAGAAGAAGATTTATCCACTTAAGACTTTTAGATATATTTCCCTTATTTAGATTTAATTATGTTGTTGCTTTTATTTATCTTTAATGCTTTTAGATATAGTTTTAGATATAGATAAAGATTTCTATCCTTGAGTAGCAAGGTTTAGAAGTCTATAAATAAAGCCCATGGGGCTGTTTTCTATTCATTCAATTCATAAGTAGGAGAAGTAGTAGTAAAGAGAGAAAGTGAGGCCGAGTGGAGAAAAGGAGCGAGAGCAAGTTGGCTTTGTTCGGTTGTACTTTCTTGAGTTTGATTTAATGCAAGTTTCTTTTCAATCAATGATGTCTGAGGTTGCGATGAAGCGCGAGTAGTCCACCCACTTCTAGGGTTGGGGCGAGCCCAACAATAGCCCTGCATGTTTGAGGTAAAGATCCAATTTTTATCATGTTTTAAGCATCTACTACTTGTTTATGTGTTTATTACCCATCTAATGGAGGTCCATGCTAACAACTTGGATTGTAAACATAAAATCGGTAGAGAAAATTAGGGTTTCTTGAAAGAGTTGTCTAATTGTTGGAAAAGGCGAAAGCTTAGCCCTTTGATGCGATTTACATGATATCTGTTTTATTCTTGCCTTATGCATGCTTGGTTATCGTTGTCGCAAACCCCAATCTTGGAAGTCCTTTTACATACAGTTTAGTTCGAATCCCCAAAGCCTTTGCCTTTACTTTATTTCTTTTGTTTCGTTTTCTGCCTTTACTCGATCTCGACCAAGTCTAGTCGATCTCGAGTTACTGATATTTGATCTAGCATCATTGTAGCTTCTGTGTGCAGGTACTCGACAAGCCAAGCCGATGTCGACAAGGGCCTTACTCGATCTCGAGTAGCCTCTGGTCGAGATCGACTACACCCAGTGCCTGTGACTGTTGCGCTGTTCGACTTGCCTGATCTCCTGTCGACTTACCCTAGTCGAGATCTAGCACCTTTGTCGACTTCTGACCGTGAGATTCCACCGCTGCCTAGGATCCGCTGACACGCTTCCTCGTGGATCGATCCTGACTTCCCGCTGCTACATCAGGAGGAGGTCTTGTAATTATTTGCAAGGGATGGAATCTGGTTTGCCTTATTTTATTTACATTCTATTTTGCATACTCGATTTCCTCCTACAACAAAGAGATGGGGAAATTGAGAGGGAAATTGATGGGAATTAAGTGTTCTTGAACATAACTTGGGCGAGGGCGGGGAGGCAAAGGCTACCATATCTGGTGGCGATAATCTAATTGAAGGCAGCAGGGGTTTACACCTTGACGGCAAGGCTGCCAAAATTAGAGGGAATAGGAGAAAGAAGGTCATCGGCATTGTCAACCAGTGCCCTCAGAACGACGGTGCATCACCAAAACATTCGAGGGAACACCAATTTCCATCGAATCAAACATTGTACACCGAATACTAAACTTGAATTTCAACCTTATTCTTCTCAGATCCGAAATCTCAAGTTCCAATTTCGAACCCTAAAATTGAATTTGGGCTATTAGGGTTTGGGATTGGTGATTACCACCGACTAATAATAAGAGGAATAAACCTCCCTCATCAGCACCGGAGATTCGAATGATGGTCGACGACATCAGAGGAGAGAGTAGCGGCAAATTGCGAGGCTGCTGGTGGTGTCCATGGCTATCTGAAGAGAGGGAGATGAAAATGCAGGGTTTGGACAGATGCAAACCCATCTAAATCAATTTTTTTTAAAATAATAATTATATCATAATAAACCAACACTTATCCTTTAAATAAAACTCTATTAACAATAAACTTTAATGACATTATAAGTGGGCTATGCACACGGAGCCCAAGTGTGGGGGGGAAAGTGAAGTGAATTAGTAAGATTAGTTATTTTATTTTTGTTTCATGTTTCAATTCTTAGTTATTTTATTTTATGTTATTTGTTAGATGAAATGTCAAAAAAAAAGAGAAAAACAATAGAAAAATGTCAAAAACCCCAAAAATAGCAGGCATTTCTTAAATATGTGTTATTCAACTGCTCATCTTGCAATGTTTGCCCTCTATTATGTATTTTGACGTGATCATATAAATCCCATAGCATGTTTGGATTGGTTGGCCTTATGAAGCATGATTTGGTGATGTAATTGAGCATGTATGATTGAGCTTGAGTATGATTGAAATCCTACACAATATGACCCTTGTGAGATTGTTTTTTAGCCTCATTGGAATCATTCATAATCTTTTTTGATTATATGTGTGATTTACTCTTCTTATGTTTCTACCTCTTGATATTGACTTCATTATCTATTGTCAAGACCGACTCACATGTTTGTTGCTTACAGAAGTTTATGCTTTTATGTTTATATTTGGCTTTAGTTGCATGTGAGTTTTGAGTGAAACAAAGTGGCAATAGTTGAGATACTTAGTAACCGGATCTACGCATGACACCCATCATGGGTATGATTCGCGCAAAACGGTGTCAAAAGCTATCCACTAAGGAAGGAAACTTGATAATTGAGTAACCGGGTTCATTCATGACACCCATGTTTGCAACTCGCGTTAAAAGATGTTCAATTGGACTTTATTCAAGTAAGTTGAGGTGTTGATAGACCAGGGTCATTCATGATACCCATGTTTGCGACTCGCGTAAGGAATACACCAAGACCGAAAGATAGCAAAGCATGAAAGAAAAGAAAAAAGAAAAAAAAGCCGAAATAAAATGAAAAAGAGAGAAGAAAAAAAATAGAGGGAGATCTAGAGCTAAATTGCTTATTTTTATTGTTTTTTCGCAAGTAATGGCATTTCGGTGGAGATTTGGTGATATTGTTGTCAATTTCTATGAGCTTAGTTGCATCTTGGATTGAGTTGAGAGTTGAACTTAAAAGCCTAATCACATGAGAGCATGAGTGAAACACATATTCCTAGTGAGGTTGGATGATTTCTACTTCTATGCTTTAATCGCTATATATATGCTAAGATGTTTATTCACTTGATATTGTGTTCATTTAAAATTTGATGTTGCTTTTGATGAGGCGAATGCATGATGAATATGTTTGTAGGATATTTGGTTATTACTATGTTTTTCATTGCTTGAGGACAAGCAAAGGGTTAAGTGTGGGGGAGTTGGAGTTATGACAATTTGTTTGCTTTTTTCATGTTTAAATTGCACTTTTTATGCTATATAAAAAATTTTATTTAGACATGAAGAAATCTCCATCTCTATGCTCTAATCTAGTTCGCTAGAGGACTAGCGAAACTTAAGTGTGCGGGAGTTTGATAATGCATATTTTATATGGTCATTTATAGGTGGTCTTAGGTGTATTAAGCTTCGTATTGCATGTTTAATAAGTTTACTCATATTCTTGGTCATTTGGTATTCAAAGTGAGGAATCTACGGTTTCTAGTGTTTATTTGTAGGTTATAAGATCCGACCTCAAAAGGTGGAGATAGAATGAAGTAAATGGACAAAGAAGAGCTAACGAACAAGAGCGAAAATGGGGAACATGGAGAAATCCTATCTTTAAGGCTTTGAGAAGTTGGAATCAGCTGCTGGGGTCTTCATGAGAACCGTAGTTCTTGGAAAGAGCTTTCCAACGCATATTCATATGCGTCAATCGGACTAAGGATGACTCTAGAAAGTGCGTTACAAGTTCAGTCTGCCGAAGCTGTCTACTGCATAAACGACACCCGCCGCCAAATCCACAGCGCCTGCCGTTCTCCCATATCCGGGTTTGCGATACGCGGCCCAAGTCTATCTTTATGGGAACTCTTATCTATCTTTCCTAGGGGTTTTGGCCGATTAAAGGAGGCCTATATTAGACATATTTCAATAGGTTTTATTCAAAGTTCTATTCATTCACAAAACTCATTAAAATGATAGGATTTAAGTTTAGGGATTCAATGTACATGCTTGCCTAGAATTCTTGTGGTTTTGCTATGATTTAAGACTTGGTTGATTGATTGTGAGATTTGGTTTCTATATTATTCATGGGTTTATTTATCTTCTTGTTCTTCATGTTATATTTGTGTTCCTTTCCATGAATGGCCATCTAGTTAGAAATTGCATATATGCTATGAATCCGCTGTTGGTTTCTCGATAGCAAACGAAGTCATTGATTTAGTGATATTTCTGTGCCTTTGTAGTGGATGATAAAAATTGATCTTTATCGTTAGATGTTGATTATGCCGATTAGGGTTGTTCCAGTTGTGTCTTAATTGAATTGAATCGATATGCCAATTGGTCTAAGCACTTGAGTTTTTAATGCTATTCTTTAGTAATATTGAATAAGGTGATTGTATCTTTGTGGATCCTTCAACTTTAGTCAAGTCGACATAGGCTTAAGAATAATATTGTAATCATCTCAAGTATCAAGTAAATCAACCAATGTTGCGAATTGTAGGCAAACCACACTCTTATATTTTGTCTTCTCTTTGTTCCCATCCATATCCTTATCTTAGTTTATTTGTGTTGTCTTTCTTCATTCGTATTCCTATTCTATCGTTAGAGTCATAATTGGTAAATACACATTGCATTGAATTACTTGTTTCTCTGTGGGTTCGACCCCTTACTTATTCGCTATACTAGGTTTCTAGTTAGTTCATTTGTTTGGGTTATTTCTTTGGCGAGGTGAAATCTAACGACGTTTACCCTCCGTCACCCCCCCTCTCTCTCTCTCTCTCTCTCACAACTTGTAGAGCTCAGATCCGAATGAGAAAACCCTAGCAGGTTATGCTTATATAGGCGAGCTTGGATAAAATGCTGCGTTTCACTTAATAATAGCAATCCGAGCTTTGAGCTATCAGTTGGGCCAAGCGGTTTGGGCTTGTCAGTCTATAATCATCCAAATATAACATAATGATATGCAAACATATAAATGTATAATACAAGTATGTATGTGATGTTATGCTAATCTTTCTAAGTATTAATAAAGGTAACATATTTAGGCTAACATAGCATTTATTATATACGAGTATATGATCTGAAATCCAAAGTTTTCGGATTAATACTTCTAATACTATATTTTCTTTATATGCTTCCTTATCTCTACTTAGTCTATATACTAAAGTTAGTACATGTCATCCAATTAACTATAGTGGGATAGTACCGAGATTAAGAAAGGACTTTACAATTTGCCCTCCTAATCTGAGTACATATCCCTACTAATCAAAACGTAGTGGATTTTATTGGTCCTGAGTGAACATCTTGACTATACTACCTATGTTCAAGGAGGTTTCTCTGACGAGCGGTGAACCGGTCATTGATCTCGCCAAAGAAAATGCCTAACTCAATCATTAGTATACCGAATAAGTACAGGTGTTGATCCCACAGACAGTGTGTATTCAATCTGTTTTCTTATCAACTATGCAGAATAAAGAGAGAGAACAAAGCAAAGCAGTTGATTGATGGTTGTAAACAAAGCAACAAAAGCAAAGTAACAAAGAATGATTGAATATGATGGGTTTGGTTTCATCTACTTATCTCGACATGGTTGATTATCTTGGTTCTTATTATTACCCTAGGGACCAGTTTGTGCAAGATTTGTATAGCTTCCTTCTTTGATCACTGCCAACTCCCTAAACTCTTGCATGAAGTTCGAGAAGCATTGGGTCCCTAGTCTCCATAACATGTAGATCAACAGCTCTCCCACATCGTCGACATGTCACTTGATTGTCAACCCAGCTACCGCTTCCGCTATAGAGATGATCCTTACCTGTCGATTTCCTTACACAACATAATAACCATATCATTAAGCACAAAGGGAATGAAATAATAAAATAGAAAGAACTTGAATTGATAACCAAACCAACGTCTTAACAGGCAGATGAGTAAAAGATTGGCCAAGCATGGCTATCTTCATGCAAAATGTAAAAGAAAATAGAAAACCTAGGGTTTCCGCTCCACAAGGGAGGCGGGACCCTAAAAGAAAGAAAAGAGAATGAATGTGTGAATTGTGTGTTGAATGGTTGAGAAGAGAGGCCTATTTATAGTGTTAAAACCCTAGGAGTCGGCATACTTAGTGTGGAAGCAAAGCCCAATGGGCCAGATTCTACCGAGAGAAAATCTAATGGAAACTATGATCGGCAGACGCCGATCCAGCGAGTGCTGCATTGTCATCAATTGGTGTTGTGAGTCGGCAGGCACCGGTCCTGTGGCCGTGGGCGCGACCTCTGCAGGCTTCTTATTGCTTCTTTCTTCTCGTCTTGTCTTGTCCGCTTCTTCTTTTATCTTTTTCCTTGACTCTTCTCTAAGCTTCTAAGGTTCCATATTGTAGCTTTCCTCTTCTCCTTTAACTTGAACTTCGGGAATCAGCATAAATAGGCATAAAACACGTAGATTCCGAACTTTACAACATTCGAGACAATGAATGCACTTTATGCTAAAAACCTATCTAAATGCAACCTAAATGACTTAAGAATGACTCAAAATGCCTATACAAATCATGCATTATCAAATCCCCCACACTTACCTTTTGCTAGTGCTCGACAAAAATCATTTCACAACATAATTATTGTACCCAACAAACATAGTTTTTGATGAATTAGCCTGTCTGAAAAGAAACATCTTAAATAAGTGCAAACAATGGTAAAGTAGATTAACGTCCTAGCATGTACGTGTATGATCAAGTAGCCCACATGCCTTATCCATCAAACCTCACAGGGGGATGTGTTTCACTCGCTCTCAATGTGTTTAGGCTTTAAGATCAACTCTCAGCTCAATTCATTATACAAGAATCTTCTTAAGCATGGACATTTATATAGCATTATCTCCACCTAATACTTCAAAACGAATAAGTAACATCAAGAGGACTTTTGCTCAATGGAAGACTTCAAAGAAGCTAACATAAAAAATACAATCCATAATGAAATCAAAAAAATAATTACGATTAACTTAGACAAATACTTGGGGTACCCGGCCATCAATATTAAGGCAACAAAACATACCTTCAGCAAAGTAATTGACTCCACAAAAACCCAACTCTCAAAATGGAAAGTTGACTCCTTGTCACAAGAAGGGTACTGTACCTTGATCAAAATAAGTTTGACAGCCAAATCTCTACATATCATGCAATGCTTCATGTTGCCAACACCGATTCACAAAGAACTTAACATAATCAACAAAAACTTCCTTTGGAATAAAGAACCAAGAAACAAACCACTTATTAGCTGGTACGAAGTGTGCAAATCACGCGACAATGACGGTTTAGGTTTACGAAACTCTAAAGAGATGAACATAGCTCTACAACTCAAACTACTTTGGAAAATACTGGTTGAACCAACCAACCCCTGGGTCACAATCATTACCCAAAATACCTAACTCAACATCACCTTCTTAAATATACTCGCAAAAGAAACACCTCCTGACAATGAACAAAACTCACGAACATTTTAGGCACTTTTAAAGAGGGATTGTGGTGGTCGATTGGAAATGGAGAAGAGATTAATTCTAGAATGATATCGAGATTGGCAATGCACCCTTGTCTGATTCTTCCAAGAATCGAACCCAGATTGACACAACCTTAAAAGTAGCAAACTTCATTAATAACGATAAAACCTGGAACAGACACAAACTTCTTACCCATGTTAGAAATTAGTTGATGATGATAACGGATATTCTGTATAGGCATTCTAGGTAGATTTAATGTAGTTTTAAGGGGGCATTGGATAAGGTTTTATAGCTAATTTGCATTCTTGATCATTTGATATTCGATGTTCAGAATCTACTGCTTGTAGTGCTTATTTGTAGATCATAAGATCCGAGCTCGAAAGGTGGACAAATCATGGATCAAATGGAGCTAGGGAAAGCCAAAGAACAAGCCAAGACAAGCCTAGATGCAATGTAGCAAAGAACCAAGATCTAAGAGATGAAATGGCAGCGAGTCGCAAAAGCCGTGTACGCAGCTAGCTGAACTTAAAACCCGATTTTTCAGGGCCTCGAAAATTCGATTGCCTATTAGATGAAACCCAAAGGATTGATCAACCAAGCCTCAAGCTTTTGAACACTCTTTTTTGGGGCTAATTTTTTGTGTTTATGAAAACTTAAAAAAAAAGATATGTGGAGGAAGATTCGCATGCCTCTCAAGGACCCTTGAATCTCCTAGATTTGATCTCAAACCCCTCGGAAGGGAACTCTGAGGATATAGACCCTTCGACACCTTCGCCTCTCACTCAGGTGTCACCGTCGACCTCTCACCAAAGGGTTCGCTCTTACCCTCTCACCAAGAACTCGATCCTTAACCCAAAATCATAGGAAGCTATTAGTAGCTTAACCTTTAACTCAACTCAACTTGACTTCATTTAAAATGAAGATCTTACAAGCAATATATATGTTGAAAATATATCCCCCAAGCATCGCTAATCGATGTGGGATTTATTTTAACCGAAATAAAAGCATGAAAAATCGTCCAGATTTGAACTGCTGAAAAGAACGTAAAATTGGAGAATCGTTAGGCTGATTTAGGAGAAGTTTCTTTCATGGAAGTTGCAGCCACTTAAAATATTTTTCCAAAAAGTGTTCATCGGCTTCAATCGAAATTTTATGCAGTCTAAAAGAGCCAAAATACTACAGTGTCGCCACATAGTTTTCTCAAACGAGGGCTGATGTTCGACTCTAGTGACATAGCTTTGTAAGATAAAGGAGTAGACCTCATTGAGGAGAAGGATCACATCATTCTCATACCCCTTAAAAGGATTCATCCTCAAATCCGTGATGGAGACAAGTGACTTCTTCGGACGTGTTCCTTCTTCTTCGATCGGATATTGAATCCTCTCATCTTCTTGAATTGTGAGAGGCAAGTAAGAGGGAATGAAAGGGGTCGAATCCAACCATTTAGGCAACATCTAATTAAAAAATCTAGGCAAGTCAGTTGGCGTTTTTTTCTCCTTCATGGAAAGCGCAACCTTGGGAATGTGGATGATTTCATCATCTTTCTTAAGCTCGGGGTTGATCTTCGCAATCTCAATCGAAACATCCTTCGACTTGCCTTCTTCAATCTCAAGTGCCACACTCATGGTCATAGAGGATGTTGTCGTTGAAGAGGAAGGCAGTGGTGTTGTGGGATTCCGTCGGCTGACCCCAATGAGTTAACAAGTTTTTGAATTTTATGTACTTGTTGCATTGAGTCTTTCGCAAGCTTGCAGATCTCTTACCAAGGTGGTTCAACCTTCTTCTTACGCCTAGCCTCATCCTCTCGAGCCCTTCTCTTTCAATATCTCCTTCGGAGCTCTTGATAAACTACATCATATGTAGCATCATCCATGTCACTCCAATGAAGATACCCATAATCATAGGCTCGAATAGCCCATCGGATGTATTCTACGGACAAAGGATTGAAACTCGTTTTCTTGAACATTTTGACTAAGAAGAAATAACTCAATTACCGAAAGCTCAATGGAATTGAGTCGATTAGCTCTGATACCACTTGATGAAAGCCGAGGATCGAACAACCAAGCCTCGAGGTTTCCAACACTCTTTTTGTGGGGATAATTTTTTGTGTTTACGAAAACTTTAAAAAGGGATACATGGAGCATAATATGTAGGACTCTCGCCTTTCAATCCCTACACTCGATCTCAATCCTCTCAGAATTGCAATATGAGGATCTCGACCCTTTGACACCTTCTCCTCTCACTAGGGTGTCACCCTTAGTCTCTCACCAAAGGGCCAGCTCTTAGCCTCTCACCAAGAACTTGATCCTTAACCTGGAATCATAGGAAGCTATTAGTGGTTAATAATGCATATTTCATATAGGCATTACAGGTATTTCTTATTGCATTTAGATAGTAGTTTTGCATACGTTTTACTCTAGTTTCATATCTTGCTCTTGAAGTATTCGAGTTCGAAATCTACGCCGTTTTAGTGTTTACTCTACAAAGTTACATTCCGACCTTGGATAGGATCTTGGATAAGGGTGGAAATCACCCGTGGGTGGCCGATTCACCCGACCCACCCGACCCGAATATTCGTGCGAAAACCCGAAAAAAACCGGGTGACGGATGGGTGATGGGTCGGGTGAAACGGGTGATGGGCCGGGTGATGGATGATAAGTTTTCACCCATTACTCGACCCATCACCCGACCCATCACCCGACCCACAAAATCACCCGATAGCTCACTCGTTAGTATTTATTTAAAATAAATAAATACTATATATTACCCTTAGGTTGGAGTGTTGGACCTTGGCAAATAAATTAATATCACCTGTAACCATGTATATGATGTACGTAATTTGGCATTTCCCTCTCTCTTTTTTAGGTGGGCGGCAATTCCTAAAAAATTTCATTTCAAATCTAAAAGACTAAAAAACCCATTAACCCACTTTTCCTCTCTTTCTCTAGGGTTGAACTACTGAACTCACATTTACTCACCCTCTTGTCCTCTCTTTCTCTTTTGAGTCTCCCCTTTCTTCAATTCTTCTAGAATCAGGAGTTCGAGGCCGCCCCTTCCAGGCTTCCAGTCTGCCTGACGTTCGATTGACGACTGCAGCAAGTAGCCAAGTAGCGAGGTGAGTCCCCTTCCTCTTCTTCTGGAGTTTTAGGCCTTCTCTAAAACAATTTTGTTATAGGGTTTTGAATTCGATTTTGATATTAGATAGATTAGGGCGTGAAATGCTTTAACTTGATTTTACTGTGGAATTTGTGGATGGTTGAAGGTTTAGGGTTCAAATATGTGGTTGATTTATTTGGTTCTTGTTGTTTTTGTTTAATTTGTGGCTAGTAGAAAATTTAGGGTTTTAACAAGTGGCTCGAATTTGTGGTTGATTTCTCTTTTATAACTATCAGGATACAAAAAAATAATGGAAGATGGTCATGAACCAGAAGCTCTCGACTCTCCAACTGCTACTATTTTGCCTCCTTCTGGAGTTGAAACAACTCATAAGGATTCACCTTTTGTCCCTTCTACTAAAGCATCCAGATCTGTTGAGGCTCCAAATGCAGCCGTAACAACACGAGGGCGAAAGCTACGCACACTTAAATCGGATGTATGGAACCACTTCAACAAGGTAAATGTCAAAGGTGTGGATAAAGCACAATGTGTGCATTGTGGTCAAATGTTATTAGGAGCTAGTAAGAATGGAACCTCCCATCTTGAGGATCATATTGACCTTAGGTGCTCTAAAAAACATGGAAAGATTGATATTTGTCAACAAATGCTAAATTTCAATCGAAAATTAGATGGCACGGAAAGGGTGGAAAACCATAACTTTGATCAAGAAGTAACCCGAAAGGAGTTAGCAAATATGGTGATTATGCATGAATATCCATTGAACATGGTAGAGCATATTGGTTTCAAGAGGTATACAGCTAGCTTGAACCCCAACTTTAAGTTGATCAGCCGACCAACCTTGCGAAGTGACATATTGAAGATGTTTGAAAGTGAAAAGGTGCGAATAAGAAAGATATTTGAAGATCATGTTGGAAGGATTGCAATTACCGCTAATATGCGGACTGTTGGACCGCAGAAAAAGGGGTACATGGCTGCTACTGCGCACTTCATTGATCACCAATGGAATTTGAAGAACAGGACCATAAGGTAAATGAAATCTTTTTTTTTTTAGTGTTGATTGTTTGTTGCTTGCTTTCTTTGCTTTCATTGCTTGTGTGTTATAATTTTTCTTATCTATTGTGTTTTGGGTTGCTTGTTTATATAGGTTCTGTTACGTAGCATGTTCACATACCACTAAAGCTTTAACCGAGGTTCTGCTTGAAACTCTATCCATCTTTAATATCCATGAAAAAGTTTCTGCTATTGTTGTAGATAATTGTTCTACAAATGACAAGATGATAGAGTTATTGCGTCATAGATTTGAATCAAGAACATTATTGTTGAATGGAGCTTTTCTCCAAGTGTGTTGTAGTGCACATATCTTTAACCTTGTTGTACAAGATGGGTTAGATGTTATAGCTACAAGGATTGAGAAAATACGTGGATGTGTAGCTTTTTGGACAACAACTCCTAAACGAGTTCAGATGTTTGAGGTAGACCTGTCAAAACACAACCCGACCCGAAAAACCCGACCCGAACGCCCGAAAAAATCTGGGTCAAGACCCGGGTTTTTTGACCCGGGATTTTATTTCGACCCGAACCCGAACTACCCGGTAATTTTCCGGGCCAACCGGGTCCGGGTCGACCCGGTCGGGTCAGAATTTTTTTTTATTCCATCGCTTATTCGCTCCAGACTCCAGTCCTCCTGTTCACTTTTGCGTTCTTTTGAGTTCTGAGTTCTCGATGGCTAAACCCTAGCCCCAATCGCCACTGGCAATCACGCAGCCGTCAACCTTAGTCGCCGCCGGTAACGAGACGCCGCCGCTGGTCAAGAGACGCCGCCGCCGCTCTCACCCTTGTTCGCCGCTGCTGTGTTCGTCGCTGCTGTGTTCGTCGCTATCGGTGCTACAGGTCGGGGAGTTGTTGTTCGTCGCTGTTGTCTACGCCGGTGAGATCACTGCTCGTTCTCGGCCCAAGCTTTACTCCGAGGCTGTTGTCCGAACGTGGTGAGGCCACTGCTCTTCCTCGAACCAAGTGTCTCTCAGAGGCTGTCCGAGGCTGCTGTACGATAAGCCTATACATCTCTATTGTGATTTTGTATGTTTAGATAGATGTAAACATTGAGCAATTGACAACCTTTATTGTGATTTTTTATGTTGGTGCTCATCCTCTTTTGTGAATTTGTTTTGCTGTTCAAAGACACCTCTCGTTTCCTACTGTTTTTTTTTATAATTTCCGAAATTTATGGCTATTTAAGTTAGAATAATGTGTTGTATCAACTAAATGTGCAATTGACAGCCTCTATTGTGAATTTTGTGGCTATTTCCGAATTTTGTGGCTATTTAAGTTAGAATAATGAGCAATTGTGGCTGCAATTTTAGGGGTATTGGCAATTGGAACCACTAAATTATTGCATGTGTTGAGTTCTTAAGGGTAAGAAAGCATGGTTAGTTCAATTTTGGGGTATTGTAATTGGAAAATAAGTTGTGTTTGTGAGTTGGTATTTCAAATTGTTATAAAAATATGGTTAGAAAAGAGGTATATCGTATATGTAAGAATTATAATGCTATTGCTATGTAATTTTTTTTTGTTATGATGACTGATTTAGGTATTTTGTTTGTATGAGTTTTATAATAATGTAGCTTGTCTATTTTAATTCTTAAAAGAATCAAGTGAGGAAACTTTGATTCATTTTAATTTGTATCTTACACCATGCCACTCTTATAGTAACCATGCCACCACGGCGACCTCCAATAAAAAAAGGTTCGATGAATAAACCAAGTGGATCTTTGCCTCCAATGCCATTTCGAGATGGATTTGGAGTCGAATCTACTCATATCTCATCCTCATCCCCATCATCACTACCGGTTCCAAATCAAGGTAGTTAACTTTTATCTAAAAACTAACTTTATTTGTGAATTGAAAGTGTATTATAAATATGTTGTCTAGTCATTTGCTTACTTAAACACACTTTTCCAATTTGTTGTAGCAAGTGTGTTTTCGTCTTCAAGTCAAACTCTTACTCCAGAACCTGTTGAAGATTGTGCCTCTCCAATTACTCCTACTCCTGCACCTCTAACTCCAATGGAAGATATAGCAAGTAGGACCGACACATCTGAAACTTCTGATATTTCTTAAGTGGGGACGAAAAAAAGAAGATGGAATGCGGATGCTTGGGCTAATTATGATGGATATGTATTTGAAGATGGTCTTGATAGGGCTATTTGTAAGTATTGCAAAAAAGGACCGCTTTTGGCAATTTCTAATCTGGGTACCTCAAATTTTTCACGACATACTGCCTGTTGCAAAGCACGTTTAGCTACACTTGATAAGGATGGCCTAACAATGAAGGATGGGAAGGTAATCACTAAATTTGATCAATCTCTCTATAAGCAAATGGTTTCACTTGCTATTATTCAACATGCATATCCATTTACTTATGCGGAGCATCGAGGAAATAGGGATCTCCACCAGTTTTTGAATGCAGATTGCAAACTGATATGTAGAAATACGGCCAAAAATCATGTTATGAAGATTCATGGTAGAAAGAAACAGAGGCTTAGAAATATCATGATGAATCTTTCTGGCAAAATTTGCCTAACTTCTGATATGTGGACTTCGGTCGTTGGTCAAGGCTATCTCTCTTTGACTGCACATTATATTGATGATGATTGGAATTTGCATGCCAAAATTTTGAATTTTAGTCATGTTGAACCACCTCACACTGCACACGTGTTACATGATGTAGTGTTGGGTCACTTAAAGGATTGGGGAATTCATAAGAAAGTGTTTTCTGTGACATTGGATAATGCTAGATGCAATGATAACATGCAAGAGTTGCTATCAGAAAGTCTATCATGTTATTCTCCTTTGCCTTGTGGTGGTGACTACTTCCATGTGCGTTGTAGTGCTCATGTTTTGAATTTAATTGTTCAAGATGGCTTGAAAGTAATTGTGGATGAGGTGAAGAAGGTTAGGAGGTTGGTGACCTACAATGTTGCTTCAGAGCGTAGAACATTGAAGATTTTAGAAGTTGTTGTTGCTGCTAATGTTGACTGTTCTAAGAATTTGTGCTTGGATTGCCCTACTAGATGGAATTCTACATATAAAATGCTTGAGAGGGCTTTGATCTATCGTGTACCTCTTTCAAGGAGATCTGATAGGGACTATCCTGATGTTCCAAGTCAGGATGAATGGTGCAGAATTGAAAAGATTTGTGAGCTTTTGAAGCCTTTTGATGAACTTACAACTCTTATCTCAGGAAAGAAGTATCCAACATCCAATCTCTATTTGAAAACAGTGTGGAGAATCGAGCTTCTGTTACTTAAGTATGCATCTTGTGGAGATTTGATCTTGAGAGACATGGCAGTGCTTATGAAGGAGAAGTTTGACAAATATTGGGAATCATATAGTGTTGTTTTCTCCTTCGCTGCGATATTGGATCCTCGCTATAAGTTTCAGTTTGTGTTGTATTGTTTCCAAGAACTAGATAAAGTGTTGAAAACTGAAACTGCTGCAATGAGGGCGGGACATGTGAAGGAAGAATTTTTCAAGCTGTTTAATGAGTATGCGATCTCTAATGCTACTCAAGCAACCAGACAAAGCATGAACACAACCCAAGAACAAGGCGGGGATTATATGGAGGTAAACTAATCTAAATTCCTATTTTAAATTTGTTATTTATATACATTTTTTTCTATTTGTAACATCTTGACTTCATAGAATTACAGTTCATACTATCGGTTATTACGTGCTACTTGCTGGTTATATTGCTCATGTAAAATTTCTCAACTTGGCTATTAGTTATGTTTTGATGCTTTGTAACATGTGCATGTTTGATTGCTTGATGTTTTCTTTGTAGGCATTTGCTAATTTTGATGACTTTTTTGAAGATAAAAATGAGATAGAAACATACTTAGAGGCAGTGAGGTTAAATCATAACTCTAATCTAGATGTGTTCATGTGGTGGAAGGAAAATTGTACCAAATATCCCACGCTTGCTCTTATGGCACGAGATATCTTAGCGATTCCGATAACTACCGTGGCATCTGAATCCTCTTTTAGTATGGGAGCTAGAGTTCTCACGAAATGGAGATCCTCCCTGCATCCATATACTGCAGATGCCCTTTTGAGTACTCGCACTTGGCTATTCGGATTTCATGTGGAAGAAGGTAAATTTACTTTGTGTTGCACTAAATTAGCTCTTTTAATTTCGCAGTTGATTATGGTTTTGATTAAATATGTTTTGCAATATAGAGCTGAATGAACATCAAGACTTTCAAGGGATTGAGTATCAATTGTCACAGCTGAGTATTTGACATGATTGAGAATTTGGCACTTCTGTTTTGTGGCTTATCTATGTGTACCTTTTGTTGCCGTTATTTTCCTATTTATATTGGAACATGTGTACCTTTTGTTGTCGTTATTTTATTGTACGAACATAGAGAAGTTCTCGAAGACAAGTTTACTTTCTTGTTGGATGTTAGAATCGGATCTTATTTCTATTGTAATATGAATCTAGACATCTACTTCATGCTTTTTAAGTAATGAATTTGTGTTGTTTCTTATAGGTTATAATTTGAATTTGACAGGAAGCACGAATAGGTAAGGAATGGCCTCAACTTGAATTATAGCATTTACTAATCAATTTTAACTTTTTTATTTTGTAAAGATTATTGCAGATTTTTTCTCGCAAAAAGTTAAAATTGACCAACCCGAAATGACCCGGAACCCGGGTCAAACCCGTATTACCCGGGACCCGAAAATACCCGAAACCCGTATTACCCGGGACCCGTTTTACCCGGGACCCGAAGTGACCCGACCCGAACCCGACCCGTTTGACCCGTTTGACAGGTCTAGTTTGAGGACAAGGGTAGAGTTCTTTAAATTAATTGCTCTAAAAAGTTAAGTCTTGATTGCAAAACCTGTTGGAATTCCACTTATCTCATGCTTCAATCTGCATTGCCATATAAGGATATTTTTAGGATGTTAAAAACTCAACATCCTCATTTTAAGTTTGATGTTCCTACGGATGATGAGTGGAAGTGGGGTATGAATATTTGTGAAAAATTGAGCAAGTTTTATAAGGTCACTGAGGTCTTTTCTAGGAGGTCATATCCTACTGCGAACTTGTTCTTTCGGAAAGTATGTGAGATTAAACTTGCTATAACTAAGTGGCTGGATAGTGATGACTTGATAATCAGGGCGATGGCTGGAAAAATGGTGCTGAAATTTGATAAATATTGGTCAAGTATCACTAGGATTTTGTCCATTACTGCGATTTTAGATCCTAGAGATAAGATGGAAAGTATTGAGCACTATTTTGGGCTGATTTATAAGGAAGAAGCTGAATTGGAAATTGAGAAGGTGAAATCTCTAATGGTTTCTCTTTTATATGAGTATCAAGATTCACCTAATGAAATTGAAGGTCAAGAGTATGTTCAGTCTACTACTTCTTCACTTGGAAAACGCCAAGCACATTTTGATGTTAATAGTGGTGACGACGATGATGATGATTCTTTTAGCAAGGCTAAGAAAACTAGGGTGAGGAAAGCGAATGTGAGGTCTGAGCTGGACTTCTATCTTGATGATCGTATCTGGCCGGATAGTAAAGACTTTGATGTGCTTGAATTCTGGAAGATTGAAGCTAAATATCCAACATTACGTAAGATTGCTAAGGATATTTTGCTATTCCTGCATCAATGGTTGCATATGAGAGTGCTTTTAGCATTGGTGGTAGAGTGGTAAGCCCTCATCGTGCTTCACTTCATGAGAACACCGTCGAGGCATTAATGTGCCTTCAAAGCTGGATTGTTGAAGAATAAAGCTGGATTGTTGGAGAATATGGAGGTAAGCCATTTCGTCATATTGTCTTATTTATCTATTACCCTTCATTGTTTTATTATTTTATCTATATCATTTTTTTCTTCGTTTAGGTGCTTATGATCCTAAAGTTTATAATGTATTGGAGGATTTAGATGTGGAAGTACCAACTAACACTCCAAAATCAAAAGCATGAGACTTGGTAATTTGTTTTCTCATTGATTATGCCTTGTATATGTTTTTTGGAACTTATGTGTTGCACTCATGTTCTTTTGTAACTAATGATAATGTAAATCAGGACATTGGAGCATTAATATGGGATTTGAATAGCTAGCAAGTAGCAAGTAACCATTGAAGACCTTTTGGACAATGAATGCAGTAACTTTGTATGGATCCCCATTCGTATTTATCATTTAAATCTAGCAAGCTCCATCAGTATATGTTGACTTATTATTTAAAGCTTTGTTTAGATTTCCACTTTGCAGTACCTTTGTATGGATCACCATTTTGTAGTTCATTTGGATTATGGACAATGGATGTTTGCTAAGGACTCATGCTATTTTGGTTTTTATAATCTTATTTTTATAATCTTATTTTGGCTCAACGTTTGGGTCATCGTTTATGTAATCTTATTTTAGTTTCAATCGTTCAACATGTTTGGCTTCACCCGATTAATCACCCGACCCACCCGATCACCCGATGGGTGAAACATTTCATGGGTGGGTGATGGGTCGGGTGAGATTTTTTTGAGACGGGTCGGGTGAAAAAATAGCCCCACCCATCCATCACCCGACCCATTTCCACCCCTAATCTTGGAAGAGCTTAAAAGACATGTTTTGGAGCATATGAAGGCTGAAGAAGAGGCTATGGAGGAGCAAGAAAACACAACATTGAATAAAAGAAGGAAAACTGTCACTACATAGAGCGGAGCCTGCCATGCCTTAGGCGGCGCCCACTATGGTGTCGTATTCAGCGATTGCGATTTGGATCCAAAGATTCTATTTCCAATTATAATATTATTATATTTCTAGGATTTGCACGACTCTTTATTAGGTTTTATTCTATTGTTCCAGCCATGTGTTGTGGGTGGCGAAGACGTATTATGGAGACAATTAGAGAGAAGAAAGGTTTTGGCCTATGAGTTGCTAAGATCATAGTTCCGCATGTGATTCGAATACATGGTTGAATAGATTGTAAGGATTTGATTCTATTTAGTTATTCATGATTATATTTATCATCTTGTGCCTATTGATTATATTTGTGTTCATTTCTATGATTGATCACCATGTTAGGAATTGCATCTTAGCTATGAATTCGTTGTTGTGTTCTTGATAGCAAACAAAGGTATTGAAGTAGTGATATTTCTTTGACTTTGTAGTGGATGATTTCGATTGATCTATATCGTTAGATGTTGTTAGGACCGATTGTGGCTTGCGCCTATTTGTCTCTAATTACATTGAATCGATATGCCAATTGGTCTAATTACTTGAGTCCTTATTCTTTAGTGATATTGAATAAGGTCAATGTATCCCTACGGATCCCTCAACTTTAGTCAAGTAGACATATGTTTATGAATAATTAATGAATCAATCCTATGACCATGAATCTCGACCATTGTCAGAGAATTACAGGTCAAATATCTTCTCTACTTTACTATCAATTACTTTGCAATCATAAAGTTGGTTACTTTAGTTTCTTATTAATTTGTCACAAGTCATTTCTTTTGTCATAAGAGTCTTTGTTAGAGCTATTGAGCAGTAAGCAGCTTCTCTCTGTGGGTTCGAATCCGGACTTCATCGCTATACTAGTAGTTGTTTTGTTTATCAATTCATTGATTTACTATTCTATTGGTTTTGAGCTTTGAGTTAGGATTTTATTACTATTTGGCAAAGGGAAAAAGTGCCAACGACGTTCATCCCGCACCAAATTCTTGGCGCCATTGCTAGGGAGAAGAAAGGAGTTTGCTTTTCTTTATTTCTATCATTGATTCTCTTTTATTTTTGTTTTTGTTTTTCTTTGAGTCTTTTGTGTCTTTGTATGGTTCAAACTAGATCTTCTAATTCATTGCGTTTGTCTTTTGATTCTGAGATTGAATAATCTATTAGGTTGAAAAGGAGGCTCAAATTTGGCATACATAAGGAGGTGGGAGACAAAGTTGGTAATCCGCCAAGAAGGACCCTGAGGCACCTAAAGGAACCTTATTTGAGTGCTCAACCACTTGCAATTAGACTTCCTGATCTCCCTGACGGTTCAAGATTTGAGTACGAGTCGAATTAGTCTACTATTTTACCCCGCTTTCATGGATTGCCTAGGGAGGAACCAAACAAACACCTTGCTACCTTTATGAGTGTGTGTGATAGACTTAGACCCCAAGGCCTTACCGATGACCAATTGATGTTGAGAGTGTTCCCCTTTACCTTGAAATATTCTGCAAGCGATTGGCTGTATTACCTACCCCCTAAAAGCATTACTATTTGGGTTGAATTGAAGAAAGCTTTCCTACAAAAGTAATTTTCTGCAATCGCCTCAACAAACTCAAGAATGAGCTATCTAGTATTGAGCAATCATCTACGGAGAGTCTTTATGAGTATGTTGAGCGGTTCAAGAAGCCTAAGGGTAGTTGTCCATAACATGGTATACCCGAGGATGATCTAGTGCTATATCTTTATGAGAGCTTTTTTTTACACCGATATGAGTTTCATCAATGCTACTAGTGGAGGAGATATTTTGGACAAGTCACCTCAAGAAGTAATGCAGATCTTCGAAGGGTTGGCTAATACATCGCAACAATATGGGAGACACCAAGGAGTTAGAGGAGTTTATAAGATGGATAGTTCTAGAGATGTTCACAATGATGGCTTAGACAGGCTTACTGAGATAGTGAACAAGATTGCTATGCAATTGAATCAATCTCAACAGCCTAGACCTTGTGGTGTATGTGAAGATCCAACTCATCTGAATGATAAGTGTCCTTTGATTCAAGAGGATGTCACTGATTTGAGCACTATGGACTATAGACCTCGCCTCAACTTTGGTAACAATGGTTACAATTTGGGCTATAATTCAAATTATCAAAGTGGATTCAACGGCAGGGGTCAGCAGCAACAAGTTCCTTATCAAGGAAGAGGACAATTTGAGAATCGTCAAAGAAACAATCAACAAGAGGATAGAGATGATACATTGAGGTTGTTGTTAGATGCGAGGAGTGTTCAAGAGAAGTTGTTGAGTCAAATGGATAAGGAGATTGGAGAATTGAAAGCAAAAGATTCAGGGAAGTTGCCATCACAAGTGGTAGTTAATCCGAAGGAGAATGTGAGTGTCATGATCCTTAGAGGAGGAAAACAAGTGAGAACACCCACTAGGAATTCTGAACAGAGGCCTAAGGAAGTGATTGATGTGGGTGAGGAGGAGAACAAGAATTCGGAGTCGTACACTGTTGATGACGGCCCCCACCGCCCTTCACCACGGTGCCCACCGCCCCCTCCAGGCCAAGATCCGAGTTTTGATGTTGTGCAATTCCCAAGGAAATCATCCAAAGAGTGGTCTTCTGAGGTTTCAAGACCTGCACCACCCTTTCCTCATGCCTTAAGACCTGATCGAAAGTGGAAAGATGAACAAAATCTTTACGACATCTTTGCTCATTGTGAGGTAAATATTCCACTTTTCAATTAGATTAAAACTGTGCCTCGCTATGCGAAGTTTTTGAAAGAATTATACATGATGAAATGCAAGCAAAATATGCGACGGTTGCTTTGCTACAGAAAAGATTGCCTGAAAAGTGCGAAGATCCAGGTATGTTTACTATCCCATGTGCAATAGGTAATGCTAGCTTTACAAAAGCTATGTTAGACCTAGGTGCTTCAATCAATGTGATTTCATACAAATTGTACATGTTTTTGGGTCTCAACGCATTGTTTGAAACTGGTGTTACTATACAACTTGCTGATCGTTCTAGTATTAAGCCTAAAAGAGTTGTTGAGGATGTTTTGGTTAAGGTAAATGATTTGATATTTCCAGCTGACTTCTTTATATTGGTTAGGGAAAGGTACGTATGAAACCCTAATTATCTTGGGAAGACCACTCTTGCGAACGACTAAGACTAAGATTGATTGCTTTAAAGGTTCCCTAACCATGGAGTTTGATGGTAGAAAGATTGAGTTTTCTATATTTAAGCCTATTACTCTTTCTTCTAATGAGTCTGTGGATGTTCTTGATTCTAGTGATAGTAATCACATGAATGAATCAAATAGTTTGTTAGATGCTTCTATTCAGAATGAATCATTGCATATTGAGTCTTCCAACAAAGAGAAAGTTGATTTAGGGAAAGATGACATTGAAAGAAAGATTGAAAATTTGTTTAAGTCACATGAGATTGTGTCTAATTCAAATGATTTTATTGTTATTCCCTATGAAAAATCGATTCCTAACAATGTTGAGGTTTTTGCAATTTCAGAGCAACCTCCAGGAGAAACTCATTTCAAAAAGGAATTGATCGGTGCAATTGATAGATATATTGGAGAAATTCCTAAGGTTCCCCCTCTTGTCAAGAAAAGGGAAAGTGTGTAGGATCTTGATGGGATAACTTGATCAAGAAATGCATTACGTCGAGCCAAAGACGTGAAACAAAGGCGCTTCTTGGGAGGCAACCCAAGGTAGATTAGGTAATATTATTTCAATTTCGCATTTAGTTTTTCAATTCAATAAAGTAGGACAAATTATTATGCTGTACATTGGAGTAGTGTAGTGTTAGAACCTTTTGGTAGATGAATTTTGCTTGATTGAATGATGGAATGACGTTCTAGACATCTCGGCGCCCGCCGCCCTATCCACGGTGCCCGCCGCCTATCACTGTTCACAGACGCATCCAGATTTTTGGTAACATTGGAAGGGAGTAATTTCTATCCTATTTTATCTTTATGTTTATTTGATTTCCGGTTATTTTAGGTGAGATTTGATTTTCTATCTTTTTAGGATTAGTTTTTGTTCCATCTTTTTATTTTTAGGTTAGATTAATTCTATCTATCTTTAGGAGTAGATTATTTTCTATTTTAGGTTAGTTTTATCTATCTTTTATGTTTTCTATGTATCTTAGGGTTAAATTGTTCTATATTAGATTAGTTCCCATTTATCTTAGGAGTAGATTTTATCTTTTATTTATTTTACTTTCTTTTAGTATTTCTATCTATTTCTAATTTATTTTCTTTTCTTTTTGATAGATGGAATTCCCTTTCCAACTCAGCATATATTCCCATTCCCTATTTTGGATCAATCAAAGTTTTGTCTCCAAGGAAACCCATAAACCTTAAAGATCCTACTTGAATCCATTCCAAAAGCTTAAAGCCTTATGTTTCAATTGAGTTTCTTACCCATCAAACACTTTCCATCACTACCTTTCACCCATCAAATTCAATCTTTTTCCATACCATTCCCATACCTACCACCAAAGAAGGCTTTTGAAACCAAGTTGGTCGTCAAATTTCGAGTTTGAAGGATTTCGGACGTTGATTCCTCAACGTTCGTGCTCGAATTCATGTGTTGTAGTCCACGGCGCCCGCCGCCTCACACACGGCCCGCCATCACCTGCAGAGAGGTCGTTTTTGTGGTGTTCTTTCACGGTTTTCTTAAGTTCATGCACCATGTCATTGGTTCCTACTATGGAGATGCCTAGTTTTATGACTTGGGATCAGGAGAAGTGTTGGCATAAGCTTGAGAAGAGGGATTATCAATCCACGTTCTTTCTTCCCCCGACGTTGCGACGTTTGGGATTATTTTTGGATGTCTCTTGGCTTCTTGAAAAAGGAGGTTTGGGCGATTTCATGGATCTTGCTAAGTTTACCTATCCGGCGTTGGTGAGAGAGTTCTTGGCTACCTTGTATTATCATTCTGATTTGGAGATTCGTTTCCCATTGAGGAGTAGGAAGTTCCTGGTGACTAAGGATCTCATTGCACAAGCTCTTGGTGTTACCAAGACACCTGCTGATGCTTATGGGTATGAAATGGCTACTCCATATCCTCATGACACGTGGAAGGTGACTACAGGTCGATCTTGTGAGTTGGGTGGACACCACTATGACTTCATGATTACCCATCCCACTTTGAGATTGTGCTATTTGGTGTTGTGCAGTTCTTTCTTGGGTGTGTAGGACACTACTTTGGTTACTATGAGGGCCTGGAGCTATATTTACTGTTTGATCCCCGAGGCATTGCATATTCCTGACTGGGTTCAATTATTTCTTGGGAGTTACTCGTGTGAGGCCCGATCGCATCACTGATTGCTGGACGATTGGGAGTTTGTCTTGATGATTTGCGCTCTTTAGATCATGAGAAGGTCTACAATATTGCTAACCTAAATTGGTGGGGCATTATTGAGTATACCCAGTGTCCTGATGGAATGAAGTGTTTCAAATGGATTACAGGAGAAACTTCTGAGCATCACCTTTACCTACTTTCTGGGCTACCTTATTGAGTATACCCAGTGTCCTGATAAGTTCTCTAGTCTTCAGGCTGTCGTAGTGATTGCCCTAAGGGGTATGAAACAACGGTCTGGATCCCACACCCCACCTTCACAGTAATTGGTTAGTTTATTTGATTCCTTCAACCCTTTAATTTACTTTTCATTATTTCATTTTTGTGTATGTTTATGCATTGAGGACAATGCAACATGTAAGTGGGGGGAGGGGGGAGGGGGGGTGGAGAAGTGAAGTAAATTAGTTAGTTAGATTAGTTCATGTTTATTTTTTTTTTCATGTTTAGATTTCTAGTTCTTTTATTTTATTTATTTTCGAAATTTATGTATTTCATGCATCATGTTTATGTTATTTGGTTTATAAAATGTCAAAAATGGGAAAAAAGAAGAAAAATGTCGAATAATAAAAAAAAAAATCAGTCTCATGCATTGCATATTTGTGTTATCAAAGATACCCATCTAATTTGAGTTTGTCCTATTGACTTCATATGGGCGTGATCTTATAAATCCCATGGAATTCTGGAATGATTTGACCTTGTCTTTAAAATTGGTTTTTATGTGAAATATGATTAGACATAGTTAATTGAGCATGTATCATCTAAGTTTGTGAGCATGCTTGATATTCATCAAAAATTTGTCCTTGTGAGATATTATTGGCCTTATAAGGGATACGTCTATATTCCTTTTGCTTTTCTTGTGTGATTTACTCTTTCTATGCATTTATCTTTGAGTATTGACATGGTTATTTATTTTCAGGGCCGGTTATATACATGATCATTGCTTGGTAAGTTTAAATGTTAGAGGCAACCTTTTAGCCACACTTTATCCATGTCTACCTCATGTTATATCTTGTTTTGAAGTCAATTTGAGCTTTTAGCCTATTTTATTTGCATCTCGAAAAAATTGCATTATTCCTAGCCTATGATGAGCCTTACCCTTTTTCTAGGGAAATTGAGATTTTGAGTGGGTTATGGAATCTATTTTGGATTTGAGGAAACAAAAGCTAAAGTGTGAGTTTTATGGTTTATGGTTTTAAGAAGATGTAATGTTATGTGATTATTAGTTCCCTCATGTTTATGCATTTTATTCCTTATGTATTTCGGCTCATGCAAAAAAAAAAACAGTTTGAGAAAAAAAAAAGAAAAAAGAAGAAGAATAAGAGCCAAGTTTATTTATTTTTGCATAATGAGAAAGAATTGGAATTATGTGGGTTGAAAGTTAGATTGGTTGGGTGTTGTAGATACATGAGTATGAGATGATTATGATTATGAGATTGGTGATTTTTGAGAGTTTATGAGTTTGTTGATATATATTTGAGATGTTGTGTTTATGAGAGCTTGATGTACTATTGAGTTGGTTTGTGTTATGTTGGGAGTTGTTGGAATCTTATTTTCCCGGAATTTATAGCACTACATTACCAAATACAATTCCTTGCCCTTATGTTTCTTACCAAGCCTCATTACAACCCCCCCCCCCCCCCCCAAAATGGAATCTTCTATGAAGATTTCTATTGAGCGAAAGTCCTCTTGATGTTCTTATTTTTATTTTGATCTATCCGGTGTAGATTTTGTGATATAAATGTCAATATTTGATTTGATGCTTGTATATGGAATTGAGGAGAGTGTATGCGTAAAGACTAAACACATGAGAGTGAGAGATACACATTATCCTTGGTGAGGTTGGATTTTTAAGCATGCAAGCAACTTGATCCCATATATACATGTTATGACATTTATATGCCTTGATTATATTTTCACTATTGATGATGTTTCTTTTGACGAGTAAAATTGTGAAAAGATCTCCTATGGGATGCATAGATGATGTTTTTGTTTTATAGTTGCTTGAGGACAAGCAAGAGTTAATTGTGGGGGGATTTGATGATGCATATTTCATATAGGCATTATAGGTATTTCTTATTGCATTTAGATAGGAGTTTTGCATATGTTTGAGTTTAGTTTCATATCTTGCATGTGAAGTATTCGAGTTCGGAATCAACGCCTTTTTAGTGTTTATTCTGCAGAGTTACATTCCGACCTTGGATGGGATCTTGGAAGAACTTAAGAGAAATGTTTTGGAGCATATAAAGGCTGAGGAAGAGGCTATGGAGGAGCAAGCAAACACAACATTGAAGAAAAGAAGGAACATCGTCACTGCATAGGGTGGCGCCCGCCGTGCCTTAAGCAGCGCCTGCCGTGGTGCCATGTTCAGCGATTGCGATTTGGATCCGAAGATTCTATTTTCTATTATAATATTATTGATTATATTTGTGTTCCTTTCTGTGATTGATCACCATGTTAGGAATTGCATCTTATCTACGAATTCGTAGTTGTGTTCTTCATATCAAACAAAGGTATTGAAGTAGTGATATTTCTTTGTCTTTCTAGTGGATGATTTCGATTGATCTATATCATTAGACGTTGTTAGGACCGATTGTGGTTTGCGCCTATTTGTCTCTAATTGCATTAAATCGATATGCCAATTGGTCTAATTACTTGAGCCTTTAATGCCATTCTTTAGTGATATTGAATAAGGTGATTGTATCCCTGCGGATCTTTCAACTTTAGCCAAATAGACATATGCTTATGAATAATTAATGAATCTATCCTAGGACCATGAATCTCGACCATTGTCAAAGAATTACAAGTGAAATATATTCTCTACTTTATTATCAATTACTTTGCAATCATAAAGTTGGTTACTTTAGTTTCTTATCAATTTGTCACAAGTCATTGAGTTGTAAGCCGCTTCACTCTGTGGGTTCGACTCCGGATTTCATCGCTATACTACTAGTTGTTTGGTTTATCAATTCATTGATTTACTAATCTATTGGTTTTGAGCCTTGAGTTAGGATTTTATTACTATTGGCGAAGGGCAAAAGTGCCAATGACGTTCGTCCCGCATCACTGGTTTAACCTTTAACTCAACTCAACTTGACTTCCTTTAAAATAAAGTTCTTACATGCAATATATAGGCTGAAAATATAGCCCCCAAGCATCGCTAATCAATGTGGGATTTATTTTAATAGAAATAAAAGCATGAAAAATCATCCAGATTTGAACTGCAGAAAAAAACGTAAAATTCGAGCATCTTCCGGGCAGATTTATATATAATTTTCTAGCCACTTAAAATAGCTTTTCAACAAGTGTTCATTGACTTCAATCGGAATTTTATGCAGTCCAAAAGAGCCAAAATACTATGGTGTCTCCACATAGTTTTCTCAAACGAGGGTTTATGTTCAGCTGTAATGACAAAGCTTTGTAAGATAAAAGAGTCGAGGTCATTGAGGATGAGGATCATATCACTATTATGACAATGCATTGGAAAGCTCTCGAAGATCTCTACAAGACTGGAAAAGCGGCGCCCGCCGTTAAAGGGAAAGAACGGCGCCCATTGTTGGAGAGCGGCGCCCGCCGGTTTTCCTGTTTCAAAAAGTCCGATTTTCTTCCGAAATATTTTATTTAAGAGACATTTATCAAATTCTTATAGGGTTTTGGCCAACTCTTAGAGCCTTATATTAAGACATATTTCATTAGGTTTTATTCATCCACTCACTTAGAAACAAAGAATGCTTTAGAGGACTGAAGATTAGAGATCCAAGGTACATAATGAGTACTTAGGATTCTTGTGGTTTTGCCTACGATTCAAGACTTGGGTGGTTGAATTGCAAGACTTGATTTCTATATTATTCCTATGTTTATATAATTATCCTTGTTCTTATTTCTATGCTATTAATTCTCTTTTGATTGAATTGCATCGCACTAGGGTTTCAATTGATTCGCAAGAATAATTAAGTCTTTTGTTGCAATCACAAGTGAGAGAACAGTGAGGAGATCTTGATTGTGTAGGGTAATGAAAACTTGGTTAACCATCGGTTCTTAAGTTTCTAGGGTTGAAGAGGGTGACAACTCCAAACATTATACTAGTTGCTTAAAAAGGATAGGGCGGTCATTTGGCTTGTACTTTGGGACGTTTTGCTGTTTATATGTCAAATCCTGCAGGGTTAGAGTTGCATATAGATGTAAGAGGTTATCATGTTTGTAAAATAAATGACTATCCATTCAAACCAAAGTTGGAATAACTTAATTAAGATTGAATAATTAGGAATTGAGTCACGGATTGAGTAAACCCACCAATGTTGCGAATTGTAGATGAAACGACATTATTCTTCTATCTTTTATTCGCTCTTTTTAATATTACTTATTATTTCTCTTCATTTATATTCCACCTTTACTTTCATATTGATAAATACACATTTCAATTGAAGTATTTGGTTCTATGTGGGTTCGACCCCTTATTTACATGTTATACTAGTTTGTTAGGTTGGGAATTATTCTTTGGCAAGGTGAAACCAATGACATTCACCCCATCAGATGATCACAAAATTAACACAATACTACACACATCACTCCCAAATAACAACATACAAGACATGCTATATTGGCATTGGAGTAAAAATGGATGGTATTCGATAAAATCCGATATTGATATGATAAATCATAAGAAACAACACATAGAAAAATGGATGATCTTCAATGGATTTGGGATCTATATACCCTATCAAAAATAAAAGAGTCCCTCTAGTGACTATCCAAAGATTGGATGTCCACTTCGGCCAAACTTTCCTGCATAGGCCTTGGGATTCCCATAGACTGCCACCTTTGTCACCAACACTACGAGGACATGAAACACCTTTTCTTTAGACTACCCAATTACACGTTCAATCCTACAGTTTCTATTTCCTCTAATAGACAGGAAATTAATTAAGTATCAATAACAAACCATAAACCTCATAGATGCAATAAATTCAATAAGACATGACTTGGGGTCCCGTGACTTTACATCCCTTTTAACCATCTAGTGGAGCATTTCGTATTTTCGCAAAAAAAACTCTTTTTGACAAAACCAAACTTGACCCAATGGTAATTGACGAGAGGGTTTCTCGACCAAATAAATTTGTAGTCAAGACTCCCGCTACAGTATAGGGGAGTAAGGTTCGTCCTCATGAGAGAAGTCAGTGGTTCTAGGTTTAGCGTGTTTTGGGGTTCAGGGATAGCAGGAAAAGGTGACGAGGGTGGCTGTCGACAAAGAATAGAGGGGTCGATGTCAAGGGATGGAGAGAGAATGGTGATTTGATATCGAGTAGAATATGTGCCGAATAAAAATAATAAAATAAAACAAATAAAGATGCAAACTTCCAAGGTTAGGGATCACCACAACAATAAACATATGCGCAGATCATAAATCACATAAAGATGCGTGCTTTATATCAAATAACTTTCGTTATTAATAAATAGGAATATAGAGGCTTTCGCATAAACCCTAAGTGTTACTACCTTTTCTTAATTAGGATCAACCAACTTTCGCAAGCAAAGCCTAATTACTATCCAAATTCATAATTAATTCACTTTTGCTTCATAATTTCAAATAAGGAATTGTCCTCGACTGTCGCAAAGGATTAAGCACATAGGTAGATGATAATAATGACATACAAAATCATGAATTTATAAATCAAACACATATATCTATGTTGGGATCACCCCAACCCTAGAAGAAGGAAATTAGAAACAAATCATAATAAAACAAATTAACTTTAACATAAAATAAACTAAAACTTACAACCGTTCGTCTCCTTCCTTCTCATTCTCTCTCGCCTCCTCCTCCTCTCTCCTTGCGCCCTACACTACTAGAATTTTGTCATTTAACATCGGCTAATCACCGATGTCTTTCAAAAAAAAAAATCGATGTCTATGTGGGTGATGTAAAAAGTCAAAACTTTTTAACATCGGGTAATAGCCGATGTCTTTGTTTATTATAACATCGGTCATATATTTAAATCCGATGTCTTTGATATGGTATAACATCGATTAAAAAATACATCCGATGTTATAACATACAAAGACATCGGCTATTACCCGATGTTAAAAAGTTTAAACTTTTTACATCACCCACATAGACATCAATTTTTTATTTTGATTAACATCGGTTTTTAGCCGATTTGTTAAATGAAATATTTGTTTTTTTTGTCGTTGTAGCCTATACGGGATTTGAACCCGCACCTTTGTGCTTGAACACATCGCTCTACCAATTTGAGCTAATAGGCTTTAACTTAGATATAATAAAACAAATTACTACCATAAATTGTTGCATTTAGACTAAAGTCACATATAAATGACAAAAAAATGTGTAAAGAATATTTATTTGATTACCATTTAATATTTATGTATACATCTTGGATTGGAGCTTTAAATAAGCACTCTTGATCTATTGCTCAGTTGTATATAACTGATTCTTGAAATATTAAAAACAATGCTACCGGTTCATAGAGATAGGAAAGCTTTGTTGAAATGCATAAACCATCCTGCATCGTCCGTAGCACATTGCACCTTTTGATAGGAATATCCAAGTCAGCAATGTAGTGTAGAGTAAAATTGATGAACTCCTGTAAATTAAACATGAATGACTGTTGATGCCTTCTTAATATATGATCAAAACAAAGGGCAAAAGGCCTGAAGGTGGAAACTATGACTGATTTACAAAATGGAGAAATGAGATTACCTTTAGCCTTTCATCTCCAATAAATGACTTTAAGCTCTGTAGAAGAGAATCAAACAACACTTAATTAGGGACCAAGTACACATAGATTGAGGAAACTAAATCAGCCTCAAAACCTCAAGGCTTGTGCAAGCCTCCAACAATGGATATTACCTGTATGCCAATCAGTTTCCCATCTTTGTGAGCCACAAGACCATTCTCAGAGAACACATAGTCATAATCGTCAATAACTGCCCAATAAAAGGCAAAAGTAAACCCTCAAGGCATGACAACAGGGATATAGCCTTAGATAATTTAGTTAGAAATAAGAGCAAGGAAAGGCCGAAAGTCCAGGATCCCTTTTCTCACGAACTGCAATACCATAACCATGTCAGCTAATGCAGCTTGAACGGTTCTGTTTAAATTCCCAAACAATTTACAATTCTGTAAAAGAGCCCAAGTAGCAAACCAGAATTTTTGAGCTGTTCAGAAATCTTCACAAGGTCAGATCCTCCTACGACACCAACTGTAACAACCTATAGTCAAATGCAAACTACTAAATCACTATACCTTTTTAATAATATACCAGGGATGGATATTTACTTTAAGAATGCAAATTGAACCTCTCGTCTATTTCATTTTCAGCAGTTTCGTCCGCCTCAGGCTCCTGAGTCATCATTGTGTTTAGCAAAGAAAAAGACCAATAAACACATTAATCCCCAGAAACCACAACCACATCTGTTAAAAGCATGCTTAAGAGTTCAAGGTTTTATGATGCTCACATCCTCATTAAAATCACCATCAAACTCATCAGTAACTTCAGGTTCCTCTACATATTCTCCATCATGCTCTTCCTACAGAGAAATATCCAAGGTCAAGACATTAATGAAATGGTAGAATTTGAGATGTGAGTTTTATTTGTTATGCAGCAATGTTACAAGGAAGTGCTGAGCACAACTATTTGCAACCAAAATACTCCATTCACCGTTGTAAAACACAGATAACTAGCTGATACTTTCATATTGAGACAATAGTAAACTCTATTTGGGATTCCTTTAGACTAACCTGTTTGGTTTTTTAGGAGGGAAAGGTAATGGCTAAAAGTGAATCTGATACATGTTTTAGTTAAGATCACTAATCAAAATTATAACCATACAACCAATGCTTGTGAATGTGACATACAACCAATGCTCAAGTATAAGGAGAAGAACTTACCACAACAGCAGCAGTGAACAAACTGTTAACCGTTCTAACCCAAATCGAAAAGCAAGAGTATTTCCCTCTCGATTCACCTCAATTGTTGTTGGGTACATAAAAACCCTAACCTTGTCACCCTGATAACCAGACAAAACAAGTTAGACATACATTAGCATACATCTCCTCAATCAAAGAAAATAAAGGGCTTTGGGAGATGACATAGATTTCAGATCATCCACAGACTATGTAGTTGCACCTGATCGAACAAAATGAATGGTTAAAATGAATGATTTAAATTAAATGAATACCTGATTTGGATCTTTTATTGCACTTTGGTATTCACCATTTGCATAAACCTCAGCAATTGAGTTGAGCAAATTCTCTCTAGGGATTCACACACTGTCAAACCTAAGAGAAAGAAAAATAAATGTTAACAAACTCGGCAAATTTTTACAATAATTCATACTCAAACATCATTGTAATGAAATCTGTTGTGCACTTCAGATGCTATATCCAGTCTAATTCATTTAATCATAGTCAAATCTGGCCACATCATGACCCTAACCCCAATCCAAGAATCAAAAGATGCAAAAAATGAATTGACATGCAAAAACTGAACAGAGAAGCGAATGAAATATCAGAAATTGGATTAACAGTCTAAGACTAGACAACAAATTCAATTACAAAAGCAAACCCATCCCATCGGTTTCTTAAGAACTGCAACAACAAACTGCCATCGCAAACAAAATCGCAAAACGACTGCCAAATCTGATCGCATTACCGAAACATCGAATAAGCAAGCACCGAAATGACAGCGGAGAAAAGAGCACGAGAGAGAAGCTGCAGTGGAGAGGGGGGAATTGGAGGATACCTGACGGTTGAAGAGGAGCGACGGGGAATGGGAGGATGCGGAGAGGAGCGACAGGAGGACGATGACGAGGGCCAAGACACCAGATCTGACCGTCGAGCCAAGAGAGAGCAAAGAGATGAGAGCGGAGAGAAGAGCACGAGAGAGAAGATCGAAAATGGAGCAGGGCGAGAGAGAGTAGAGAGATGAAAGCGAAATACCAGATCGGCAATGAACCAGGGCAAGAGCGACGATGACGGAGCCGACCGACTAAGTGAGAGAGTAGCTAGAGAGAAAGATGAGAGCGGCCAGAGAAGAGAGACGGACCAACGGGGTGTAGCTATAGAAGATAGGGTTTTTGTTTCTAAGTGTCCGGGTTTACTTAGGCGGGTTTTGAAATTAACTCAATATTTCAATTTCGCGCTTTCTGGATTTTTTTGAAAACAATTTTTAACATCAATAAAAAAAAAAAGATGATGTCTTTTTTATTTTTGACATCTCGATTTTAAAGACCGATGTTAAAAAATTGTTTAACATGGCAGGTTTTTTCGACTGATGTTAATTAGCCGATGTTAAATAACAGAATTCTAGTAGTGCTAAGACGTCTTTTCTTCAATGAATGAAAATCAACCCCCTAGGGCTTTATTTATAGGCTTCATTCCTTAGCTATTCTAGGAAAGAAATTATATCTATATCTATATTTATATATCTAATAACATTAAGATAAAACATGGAAATAAATAATTATATCTAAAAGGAAATAAAGCTAAAGTGGATAGATCTTTCTTCTCTTTGATAGAACTTGATGTATCTTAATAGAATATCTCGAATCTTGGCTTGCAAGTAACCTCTTAGGCTCGGATTTCTCCTCGTACTCGACTCGGACTTTCTGGAATTTTCCTCGACATCGAGTAAGTTCCTCGACGTCGAGTAAGGTCTTCACTTCTCGGATTGTACTCAATCTCGGCTATCGTCTGGGCTCGTCGAGTTTTCTCGACATCGACCAAATTTGGTCGACGTCGACTAAGTGTGGCTCCTTGAGTGGCTCCTACTCAGCTCGAGCTCGATCTCATCCTCTGGAGCAAAAGTCGAGTAGAATTTGGTCGATTTCGACCAGTTTGGTCGATTTCGAGGAAATCTGTCACTTTCAGCATCCTGCTCCGTTCTTGAAACGCACTTTCCCGAGTCCTCATTCGTCAGATTGACGCATATGAGCATGGGTTGGAAAGCTCTTTTTGAGGGATACAACTCTCATGAAGACATCAAAGTTTGATTCAGAATGATAAATACCCAAATATGGCCTTTTCTCCAACTGCACCATCCTTAGCTTCTTCATGGGTTTCCTTTAAGCTCCAAAGTGCGTCCGATTTCTGCGAGATATAACAAAAACTTGTGTAGACCTCCATATATTGTAAATAAACATAAACTACACAATTTATGTATTATTCTAGCCCAAATGTATGAAATGTATGCAGAAAACGATATAAAAGTAACTATAAAACATGGCAAATTAGGCTGACAACAGTAATTGCTTCATATACCAAAGACCAACTTGAAAACTAGCACAAGGCCAAGCTCCTAGACCTTGACTAAGAGTCAGAATTGAAACAACATACTATTACAACAAAATCAAGCATAATCACAAAAAGATGAATGGTCAGATGAGAAAAGGCCCCCTTCAATTGGTTTAAACTCGAATTTGACGAAGATCATCACCCACAAATGCAAGCACATACGGGTATGTTATTAGATCCCATAATGTTGTGGTAATTGTTTACTCTGGTGTAGGCTTATCCCCCATTCATTATGTTCTTAGGGCAGAGGGATTTGCTCTTTGGATGGGTGTCACTAAAGCAACTGAATTACACATTAATAATTATATAATTGAGGGTGACAATATCTGCGTTATTAACGATTTGTACAAGGGTTGGACTTGCCCTTGGGATATCGAAATTATCATTTCTGATTTCCTACTTGCTTTGCATTTGTTTAGTGTCGTATAGATCAGACACATTTATAGAGAGGCTAATCGAATGGCTGATCGACTGACCCATTTGGGGCTATCCTTTTCCAACTCGACACCTCCAAATGACTCAGAGCTTTCTGGTCTTATCCGCGAGAATGCTCTTGACTAGATTGGGCTTTCCAATCGGTCAAATCTTTTTGGGTTAAAAAAAGATGTATCTAGAGAGATGTGATATTTGTTACTAGAATATTCCATTTAATTTTTTTTTGTATACTAGTTCTAAGAGAGATATGATAACATATAGATAAGACATTCAAGCCTTCAAATTCCAATATGCTTCTACTGATTCACTTTGTTCAGTGTGAGTACTCTTAGCGTATGTTTAACGGGAGATATTAGCAATACTACTAGGGGAGAAATATATGATATTTTATTGTTGAATTTGATAGAATTGAGAACAATCGATATTACCTCAAGTATCCGAGATACTATCGGTGTAGTTAATGCTGTGTTAGTCAGCATTATTTTTTTCCGGAATTTCAGGTTCAAAACAACGTCTTTTGTAAATGTAAATAATCACCTAACAGGTTCAAGCGGGGCCGTTCATTGCCAATAAATCTAGGACGTACGATATCCCCTTCTCATAGCTTGACACACAACCCTCTCTTTTCAGAATCTCTCGACATGTGCAGTCTTCACTGTGTCTTAATCGGCTTCCACTCTACTAGTCTTATTTGCTGGGACCTCTTGTGTATTTGGTTTTTTTTTTTTTTTTTTTTTTCCTTCAGTCCCTGATTATATCATAATGGTTAGTCCGTCAACCGTTTTTCTTCAGCCTCTCAAGCCACTAGATAATGGTTTTGTTTATGATTTTGAATTATTACCATGATCCAAACAAAGATTAAAAAATATGTAATCCACTTCATCAAGTTAAATTTTGAATTTTTCGTCTTGATCATGATCTGATCTGTTGGATCGTGTGATGTCATCCTTTGATATGACTGAGTTTAATTTTGGATGATCGAGTTAATCGTGACAGTGTTCGTGATTTTTAAAAATACCTCATTTAGTTGAGAGGAATGTCGTTGATCCACAAACGTCTCTTTCCCTTGGTGAGTTTCTACTCTCTTCTCCTCGATGTCAATGCACCATGTTAGTCTCTATATTCTCCCATCTGATTTTGAAGGACATTAGTGAGGACATTAATGAGGACATTAGTGGGCCCTAATATGTATGGCTTTGATTTTCAGCCGGATGATTTTCATTGAGTACGAGGACATTAATGAGGACATTAGTGGGCCCTAATGTGGAATTTTTTCGATGATAATGTGGTTTTGCTCCCTTAATTGAGTTTAACCTCCCGGACTAGGGCTGATATACGAGCTAACGAGCTCGAGTAGTGGGTGTTAAACGAGCCGAGCCCGAGCCTCATTTTCTCGAGCCGAGCCGAGTCGAGCTCGAGCTACTCACAAAATGTAGATATGTGACTCAAAGTGAATGGAGTCCAAAAGGTAAAGCGGCTGACAGACTCTTTAGAAGAAGAAGTTAAATAAAACCTAGGGACAGAACTGTAATTTCACCTACGAAACGAGATATACGCCCTATTTACAAGGGGTTAAATAAAACCTATTAACATGGGGTTAAATAAAACATAGGGGGAGAACAGTAATTTCACCCATAAAATGAGCTATACGAGCTACTCGAGCCGAGCTCGAGCTCAGAATTCTGCTAAAGCTTGGCTCATATTTAATTCGAGCGAGCCCGAGTCGAGCTTTTTCCGAGTCGAGCCCGAGCCGAGCTCAAGCTACTCGGCTCAAGTAACAGCCCTATCCCAGACCTTATCAACCCAACCTGTCTAGTAGCCTCCTTAATTGACCCTCTTGCAACTCCTATTGAGTCACCCTCGGTGGCTCATCAGTTTGAGCTGCTCGGAGTGGGTGTGTCATTTAATAATGAGTCAAGCAAACATAAACTTGGGTTTGCAGACTCCGACATTGCTTAGTTGGCCCAAGAGTTTCATATTCAACAACTTATGCTTGGGGGGCCAGGCCGTGCGAAAAAATGGTTATGAAGCTTCTACCCTTCATCTCAATTGCTTTTAAGCTATTTATTAATTTGTGTTCCTGTCATGGTTATGTGTTATGGAAGGGTGGTGTTATCATGATCATTGGTAGGCTTTTCCTCCTTGTTCTAATGATGTATGTTAGGATGGTTATTTGCTTGTCTTATTTTGTGTCTCCCTCGGTACATAGTGGGTATGTAAGTATGTTGATCAAGCCTCTTGTATGTATGTTGACATCATTAGCTCTACGGGGCCGTCCCTATGGTGTAATTCCTTGATTATGAATAGAATTGTCGTTTCCTTTACTTATGTGTTGAAATCTACCTATGTCATTTAGAGATAACTATACAATTTACATAAAACTCGTGGAGAGTTACGCACTATGAGTCCTTTTATGAAACCTTTATTACATATAATGCTACCTTTGTTTATAAAGCGGGAGATGGCTTACAAGCCAAAGTTTTCGTAACCCGAGGAAATTTACATTAATTGGTGTAAATTCTCACATAGTATATGATGGTCCTATTTTGTGTTGTGAGAGTTTTAGGGATGGATTCATATTCTACCATATTCTTGTAATCAATGTGTTGAGTGTGCTTAAACCTCTTGATTAGGTATGCAAACTTAAACTAAGAATAACGTTAATGGATCAAATGTCTTCTTGCATTACGACTATGATTGAAACTGTACGTGATATCAATCAAGAAAAATATATGGTATACCCAACTGCATAAGAGACTAGCTCTCCCTCTCATGTAGAATTATAGGCTTTATGAAGATTAGCTACTGCAATCGTCGTGAGATAGCAAAGAAAACTTTATGGATGGAAATTAATGCATGTTGCAAAAATGATAACATACAATTACTCGCATTAGCTGAAATGAAAACGAAATCCATTCCTGACGAGAAACTTTGGTCTATAGTTGGGTTCAATAACATTGTTTGGTCAATTGCAACTGGAAAATCTAGGGGATTGGATGATGACTAGTAAAAGACCGAACTATGAATAAGAGATTACGATGCAGTTGTCATCAAAAGCATGAAGAGAAGAGTTCGTGAGTTTTGTCCAGGCCAGTGAGACTCCAGCAATACGGGTAGTACGAAGGTTGTAGTTATCGGATTTGAATGGTCTTATACTTTTTGGAACGAGGATTCAAAAATCTGCAACTATAATGTTAAAGGTTTTTCAAGATTCGGCTTCAAACATGCATGAAAGTTTAAATCTTTACTACGATTCTGTTTTAGACGAAAATTAATATGTTTTCTTAATTAGTTTTATCATCTAGATATTATATTTCATATTTTATTTTATCTATTCATATATTATGATTTTTGTAAATTAAGAAAAGGGAAATTCCGTTTGGTGCCCCTGAGTTTTTTACAATTCTGGTTGGTGGTGTCCCACACTTTTTTTTTTGTCCGGATGGTACCCTTGAGTTTTGTCAAAAGTCTGGCTCATGCCCAAAACTCATAGTTTCTTCTTTTTAATGAATAAAATTACCCTTTATTTTTATTTTTTCATAAATATGCCCATTTACTTTTAAAATTGAACAAAACTACTTATTATTTAACAAAATTCAACACAAAAGTGACAAAATCAACTTTATTTTTTAAAATTTTACAAAATGACATATTATTTCCAAAATTTTTATTGCGAAATCATTCTTGTTTAAAAAAAGGAACAAAATCACTATGATTTTTAAAATTGTAAAAAAGATATATTATTTTTCTATACTTTGCAAAAACGAAAAACACTCATTATTTGCAAAAATAATATTTAACACCTATTATTTTTCAAAACAATATTTAACTTATATCTCACTAACTTTAAACATTTGTAAATGTGATTGATCAATTTAACCAAATGCTCGATTATAATTTTTTTGAAAAAGAAAAGTAAAATTTATTTATTTTATTTTCTTCTTGTAAAAGAAAAATATAATAAAATATTAATCATTCTAATCTTATTAGGTTTTATGTATTCCAACCAAAAGAAATAAATAACACCATCTTTTATTACACAAGAAGTGGTTTTGTGCATTTTTTAAAGCATAAAGGGTGGTTTTAGACAAATTATGGTTTTACGAAGTATTTTTTTTTATAATTTATAGGTTAACTATTTTTGTTCACATAATAAGATAGTGGATTTGTGCAAAATTTTGTAAATAATGAGATTTATTTTTTACAAAATATGAAAAATATATAACGGATCTTTTGTGTAATGTTAAAAAAAATGGCTGATTTCTTCAAAAAAAAATTGGAAAGAATGGGTATTTTTTGCTAAAACATTGGCAATAATGTGTGATTTTGTTAATTTAAAAAAATAAAGTTGATTTTGTCAATTTTGTGTTGAATTTAATTAAACAATAAGTAGTTTTGTTCAATGTTAAAAGTAAATGGGCATATTTATGAAAAAATAAAAATAAAGGATGTTTTTATTCATTAAAAAGAAGAAACTATGAGTTTTGGGCATGGGCCGGACTTTTGTAAAAAACTCAGGGGTACCATCCGGACAAAAAAAAAAGTGTGGGACACCAACCGGAATTGTAAAAAACTCAGGGGCACCAAAAGGAATTTTCCTAAAATAATTACCTGATTTCAGGTATTTATCCTAATTAGCTATTTAAAAAAACATTATTCATTAGTTTAGGAGAGAGGATAAATATGTATCCTCGCTTGATCTCCAAGCTTGGCCAACCTCGTTCTAAACCTAGGGATTTCTCTTGACAATCATATTAGCTACTCTTGGATCTATCCTTTCTTTCGTTCTTGAGTTTTCGTGAGTCATATTGAAGCTCTAGAACTGCCTACCTTCCACAAATCATCCATCCCTCAAAGCCTTCTTCGTGAGTTATATCAGAGTTGGTACAAATCGGATCACGAGTCTATTATATAGGTGAAGGAATCCAAGTTGTGAGTCATATCAACTTGAGGTTCGCTAATTCAATCAATTCTACCATGTTCACTTTGTACTGAAAGATTGCATATGCATTAAATACTTATTAATACATATTGAGGTGACTCGACATGTATCACTAGGTGTATTATGGAAGTCATACAAGTTCCATAATATATCTTGGTCTACATAAATTCACCTACCTAGGATCAATAATGATAATAATTCCCCCATGGATCCTAAGGAAAATGACTCATTCTGGATTACACTAAGTAGCTTGGTGCGGGATTCTCCAATCCACTACCTGATCATGAGGGATCTAAATGAAATCAGTTGTAGTAATGGTAAATTGGGGGTGTGAAGATTAACATATCTCGATTCTGGCGCCTTGCCCTTCAAGAACGAATTCTCGTTGATTGAAATGCCAACGTCTAGAGATCGGTTTATCCGAAGGAAAAAACCTGATGGACAAAATAATATCTTAGAATAACTAGACTGTGTTCTTGTAGATCGTCGGATTATTCAATTTTTTCCAGACTTGGCAACCAGTCATTGAGCTTTCTCATCGTCAAATCACTGTCCAATTTCAATCAATCTACCTAATGGATCTACCTTCAAAGCGCCACCATTCAAATTTGAAAATATATTGCTATAGAAGAAAGATTTTCGCAATATTCTCAAACAAGCCTAAAACGCTGCATGCATTGGCTCGAAGATGTACCAAGTAATACACAAAACTAAGATTCTAAAACAGAAGGCTTAAATGTGGAATATAAAAATGGTTGGAAATATTTTTAGTCAAATTAAGTCGATAAAAGTCTCATATAATTAAAAGAGAAATCCTTAATAAAGGGGGAAAAAAAGACTACAGCTCTTTTAGAAAAAATTCTAGAACGAGTGGGCGAAAGTTAAACATATGTGGATGTCCAATTCTAACGATTCTCATTTTCATCACGTTTCCACTGGTAGAAGGAATAGGAAACTTATTCGTACAATAACAACAACTTATGGTACTATAATTGTTGGAGGGGATAACATAAAGGACGAGATTAAGAAGGATTTTGAAAAGCAATTTAAAAATGAACACATAAGCATGGAATAGTATCTCTCTGATCACTCCTTCCATCACTAGGGAGGAAAATGACGTTCTAATACAACGACCTTCAAATAGTGAAATTATAAAAACGGAAATTTCGCGATATACCCCTGAGGTATTGCAATTTTCGCGAGGTATACAACTCTTTTGCATATTTCGCGTGGTGCCCTTGAGTTTTTAAACCTTTTCGCCTCGTGCCCTTCCTCGTTAGATTTAACAGATTGTGGTTGTCGACATGACGCCGTTCCTTTGCAGTTCTCTCTACAGCCGAAGCCTCGGTCAGTTCCCGATCGATCTAGCCTTATCCCGTCGGTGCGAAGCCAGGGGTTGCGCCAGGTGGCGAGGTTTCTCAGGCGAGCCAGCAACAGCCGCCGAGTAGGGGGCGGATCTAGCCCTATCCCCTCGATGATGGTGAGGGAGGCGGCGGCGCAGCAGATCGAGGAGCGCCTGGGACCTGTCGTTCGTCGTTGTGGCGGCTGTCGTTTTGGTGCTCAGCAGGGACGAGGAGCCCGCGTTTCCCTTGAGGTTGTGGGTTGTCGGCTATGCGCTTCAGTGCTTGGCTCATATGCTGCGTGTGTCCGATGAGTATCGACGGAGGCGGCGGCGGTGGAGGGCGGTGGAAGGCGATGTGGGAGAGATTGGTGATGAAGCGGAGCTTGTATTTTCGAGAGCAAGATGAGGAAGAGCCAAGGTACATCTTTTATTGCTGAATTGGTCAGTTAGGATGAGTGATTTGTGAATTGGTTATGAATTAGCTGATGATTTGATACTGCAAATGGATAAAAACTACCAAGGGTTTAATTGGGCTTTGTTAGTCAAACAATTAGTAACATCAATTGAAGAGTATGATGATCGATTTTAACAATTTGTGCAAGTTTTGGCTGATTCTTAAAGGTTGAAGAGTTTATTGCTCTCGGTTGTTAGCTTGGTGGCTGGGCATTTTGAATATGCGAATACCATATTTTCGTTCATCTGGTGGGCGGGTGATTGGATTTTACTGGATATGTGTGGATGTCCGTTCTTTCTTTGCCTTTTTTTATTTCAAAATTAACGGTGTTTACTCAAATCTGTTAAGTTTAACCCGGAAGGGCGCGAGGCGAAAAGATTCAAAACCTCAGGGGCACCGCGCGAAATATGCAAAAGAGTTGTATACCTCGCGAAAATTGCGATACATCAGGGTTACCTCGCGAAATTTCCGTTAAAAAAAAAAAAAAAAAAAACAGTGTTTAGTATATGGAGTAAAAAGTCTAGATTTACCATTGAGTTCTATAAAAAAAACAATGGGATATTGTGGGTAACTCAATTATTCGAGCACTCAAATGATTCTTCTATCATGATAAAATTCTTCGACAAATAAATCATACCTTCATATCTATACTTCCTAAATGTGAAAACTCGTAAGGAACAAACCATTTTAGACAGATAAGTTTATGCTCAAATGTGTATAAAATTATCTCTAAAATCTCGACGGAGAGATTAAAAACAATCATAGGAAAGTTAATTCACCCACTTCAGGGTGGATTTGTCACATACCGAGCCTATACAAGATAACATTCTTATAGTTCATGAGATTATTAACTCCTTAAAATCCCGAAAGAGAAAGGAAGTATGGATGGTTATTAAATTTGATGTGGAAAAACTTATGATAGAATAGATTGGGGATTCACCCAAACTGTGCTCACAAAATTCGGTTTCCACCCAACTTTCATTCATTGAGTAATGGAATGTATCGCCACAATATCCTTCTCGGTACTCATAAACAATGACCCGACTGAAATCTTCCAACCCTCCAGAGGTCTCAGGCAAGGTGATCTGCTCTCACTCATATGGGCGTTGGTTATCCCAAATACATGCAATTTATGTAATATAGAAGACGAAGATGAGACACACTTATTCTTGGAAGGCCCCTTCTTGAACATTAAACAATCCATCGATCTACAAGTAGGACATAAAATATCAACTATAATAACTCAATCACGTGACTTTTCGAGTGATCCTTGAATGTATCGGAGAATCAATGAACAAATCGGATAAACAAAAATTCACCTTCTTATGGTTGACATTATGGAACACAAGAAATGAGATTATTTTCAAGAATTCACCATTACCACATCCTGAGACAGTGAAACGTATTTCACCTACCCATATGGATACCTAGATTAAGGCCTCTTCCTTGCAAATAGACTTGGATGACCAGGAAGTCTATATACTAAGGTTTCAATTAAAGGAAAATAAATGAAAGGAAAACAAATCTAATAAGATGGAAAAAACCACCTGTGGCACTTTCAAACTAACCTTTGACGAATCTTTTAGATATAACATGGGAAGTAAACCAGGGTTCATAATAAGAAATTGGAATGGTTGACCTATTCATACTAGTTATAGTAAAATTGGGCAACAAACCTCATTGTTAGTAGAAGCCTAGGTGTTCATCAAACAATCCAACTGAATATTCGTCAGCTGCAAATTGAAGGGGACTCTCACAAAATCATAAATCATTTAAAGGATCGGTGTCGATGCTTGTGGAAAATTGAATTACTCATGACCGATATTTAAACCATGTTGTCGAGGGTGGGAGAAGTTTCCTTTTCCCACATCCCTCATTCAGGCAATAAAGTAGCGGATAAGGTTTTCATGAATCGTCCGAACTCTTTCCTTATAAAATAAAAAGTCATTAAAGGAAAGAGTTAAGAAGGCAAAAGTCTTGAACCAATTGTAGAGTGAAATGTACTAGGAAATGGGTAACATAGTGGGGCAATGTGTTTTATTATAGTATTTGTAACGGTTTTATATCGTTAAACGTATGATAATTTTACCTACTTTTAATGCTGGTAAATTATTTTTTTCTTGACGATAGTTTTTTTTGCTGATACAAGGCAGGGATTCGGGGGTAGTTAATTACGATTAAGCCACCGCCCGATAGCGTCCCAACGAACGAGATCGACGATCTCAGTTGGAATACAGTCAGTAACAAAATGTGACGAGATCCCTAGATATGGCAACCGATCTGCCACCCGGTTGCCCTCCTTGAAGATGTGTGCGAAGGTGACACGGTGAAAGGAGAGACAAATGCCCTGCCAAAGACCTTACAAAGCGTTGATGATTGATAGGCATTCACCTTCAATCTCCAGCAGCATAAACCCCCTCTTGGATGCTTCTAGAAGTCCTAAAATAAGGCCAAAGCACTCCGCCTGAATAGCAGACACCGATCCATGACCACAGGCGCCACATGACATCTACCCTAATAGTCATGGATAACAAAATCGGAAGCAGCGCGGTCTGATCTAATCCGAGCACCATTGAAATTTAGTTTGACAAAATCATCAACAAGCTTTTTCCATTTGACTGCTTTAGGTTTTGTCTTTCTCTTTTTTGGAGAGGTAGTTCTTTGTGTGTCAATTTCATCTATTTGTTCGTCCGCTTCTGCTTTTCTCCACGTCTTCCTAAATTGTTTGATATTTTTTTATCCAATCGCCTATTGATCTGATATTGTTGTTCTCGAAAATGATTCTATTTCTCATCGACCAAATGCCCCAAAGTGCAAACGCAAGGATTGATTTTTGTTCCGGGAGTAGTTGATGGAATATATCCGTAATTATATCCTTGTATGACTTGTTTCCTTTGTTAGTGTTCCGAATCATTTGTTCAATCTTCCTGTCGAGTCTTCCTACGAAGGATATTAGATCTAACATTCAGTAAAGAGATGAGTGTTATCTTCGTCATGGTGGGAGCTTAAGGAGCACAACAGTGGCACATGTATCCCTTTTCCTTGTAGTCTAATTTTTGTTGGAGTTCCGTTCAGTAGATTTTTCCATAGGAAGTTTTTTTATTTTTGGTGGGCAGTCAATCTTCCATATCCAATCCACTGGGTCTGAGTTGGTCCTTCTATTTCTAGTAACATGATCTAAGACACTCGTAGTAGAAAACCAACCATTTTTGCTGGCTTTCCAATAAAGTCTGTCTTCAACTTCGTTGAAGGTTATATAGACATCTTGAAATTTATCAGCAATCTCCGACGTTACGTAGATAAAGGTTCAGCTTGTATTTGTCCGAAGTCTTGTCCGGTTTTAGTGTTCATCTATATGGTCTAGGAGACGTTTTTCTTGCAGGTTCCCTTCATTTTGTAGTCAATTATCCTTTCAGAATCTTATGGTTTCCTGTTTCCAACTTGCCAAATCAATCCAGCACAAAATTCATCTAGGAGACGTTTTTCTTGCAGGTTCCCTTCATTTTACAACTTCATTCGTAATGCCTTGTTCATGTCTTTAGTCTTATGAAGTTCGAGCCCTCCTTCGTTCTTTGGTCTACACACTTTGTCTCATCCAATCAGCGACTTATATTGATGATCTTTGTTCCAATAGAAACCTGTGCTAATACGATCCAAGTCGTTCTGAATGCTTGTAGGAAGCATAAAGTTTTGCATAATATAGCTTGGTTTCGCCTCTAGGTTTGCTTGTACTAGTACCGCTCGTCCTTGTTGGGTGAGTTCATTTGTTTTTCCTATGACTTCTTCAAATGTATCTTTGTTCACTCTGTCATTGATTATGGGGCATCCAAGATATTTTTCTATAGTTGCTTGGTTTGTAATTTCTAGACAGGATTGGATTCGTTTTTTTGTTCGTTCATGATTCTTTTTGTGGCGTGGAAAGCAGATTTTTGAAAGTTTAATTTTTGGCCTAATATGTCACAGTATTCGTCGATGTTATTTTTCACCATTCTACAGGCTTCCATTGTTTCTTTAGAAAAGATCATAATATCATTAGCAAAGGAAAGGAAGGGGATAGTAGGTCCACTTCGCGATGTTTTAACCCCGGTGATATTCCTCGAATGTTCACTTTGTTGCTAAAATTTTCGTGCCAGGATTTCTGCACCTAAGATAAAAAGATATGGGGATAGTGTATCTCCTTGTCTCAGACCCCGTTGAGGTTGAAAGGTATCAGTTGGTTTGTCGTTTACTAGTATTGAGAAACAGATGGTTTGGATGCATTCTTTAATCCAGTCACAAAATTTCTGGCAGAATCCAAATGTGGTCATCACGGAAAATAAGAAATTTCAATTCAGCCTGTCATATGTTTTTTCCATATCAAGTTTGATCACAATCCAACCTTCACGACCTTTTTAGCACAGAAAGAGTGAAAAAATTCGTGTGTAATGAGTACATTATCTTGGATTGCTCTATCTTTGATAAATGATCCTTGTAGTGGGTGGATCAGTTTTTGTAACACCGTTTTAGTCTTTCTGCATGTATTTTCGCAATTGTCATGTAGAGAGTAGTACAAAGACTAATAGGTCTGAAGTTTTTTGTTGTTCTTGGGTTATCGCATTTAGGGATAAGAGATATAAAAGTTTGTTTATTTGTTTAAGAATCTTCCCTGAATGGAAGAAGCCTTTGATTGCTTTTATAATTGACTGTCCAACAATGTCCCAGTATTATTGGTAGAATTCTGCAGTCATATCATCTGGTCCGGGAGATTTATTTTTTCCCATAGAGAAGAAAGCTCTTTTAATTTCCTGGTTTGTTATTGATTTTGTGAGGGAATCATTGTCTTGTTGTTAAAATTTTAAGTTTATTAATTCTAGATATTCATTTAAGAGATTATGGTTAATCATTTCTTCTTTGAATTATTTTTTCAAAATCATTATGAATCTCTCTTATGATGTTTTCTTTTTCTATAATTGTTGTTCCTTCCGTTGTTAAAATTTCTCTAATGATTTTTCTATTTCTACATCATGTAGTTACCTTGTGGTGGTATCTTGAAAGCGTGCTCCAAAAGTTCGGATTTCACGATACATTTATCTCTTGTGTTATGGAATGTATAACGTCTGTTTCATTCTCGGTACAGGTCAATAACGGCCCTACTGAGCTATTTCTGCTGTCAAGGGGAATTCGTCAGGGCGATCCTTTATCTCCTTTCCTATTTATTTTAGGTGCTGAGATTCTGGCTCGGAAATTGGCTGATGAAGCTAGCCTTGAAAGAACTCACATTGGTTTCTCGATTGGACATAACGGGCCTCGGGTTCCGCTCCTTTCTTTCGCCGACGATATCATCATATTCTCAAAAGGAAGCGTGGATGCAGGGCGAAAAGTGAAAATGATAGTTGATTCATACTGCAAAGTATCAGGCCAGAAGGTCAATTACCACAAATCTAGCTTCTAAGCAACCAAGGGTTAATGCCTCAACATTACAAACGAACATTCAATAGAAAAATATCTAGGCTGTCCAATTATTAATGGTAGAGTCACCAACAACACATTTGAAGATATCATCTGTAAATCCAAACAACAACTAACTAAGTGGAGGGCTAATGCTCTCTCTCAACAAGGACGTGCAACCTGATAAACTCCAATCTCTCCGCTAAGCCATTGCATGTGATGCAGAATTTTATGCTTCCTGCTACTTTGAATAAAGAACTATACTAGATAAACCGGTCCTTCTTTTGGAATAAGGACCTCCAATACAGGCCTCTGATTAGTTGGGATAGGATCTGCAAACCGAAGCAGTTTGGGGGACTGGGAATTCGTAAATCTAGTGATATGAATGTCGCTCTCCAGATGAAGCTTCTGTGGAAAATTCTGGCCGAGCCTAGCAATATATGGGTGTCCGTGATCAGACATAAGTACCTGCGCTCCACCAGTATTTTCGATTACAAAAGATCCGGGGCTAGCTCCTGGCAGTGGTCCAAGTTGTCCGACTTAATTGACACTTTTAAAGCGGGACTGATTTGGTCGGTAGGAAATGGATGCACTATAATGTTATGGACAGATAACTGGATCACAACCTCCTCCTTACTGGCTAGAGTTGATTGCCCTCAATTTTTCAATCCGAATGAGACCGTCAATGACTATATTTTGGGAGGAAAGTGGTGGAGTGAAAAACTTGATGGGGTTCTGCCTACAAATATAGTACAAGAGATTTTAGACATCTCTCTTTCTTCTTCGAATCTGCAAGACCGTCTATACTGGTGGCCGGATAGGGAGGGATGGTTCACTACTGCTAGTGCTTACAAATTGATAACAGCTTAGTCCTTACCATCTCCTGATTGTAATGCCTGGATTTGAAAGACTAATATCCCTCCGAAAGTTACGAATTTCCTATGGAAGATTGCGCAAAACGGCCTGCCAACTGCTTCGAGGCTGGCGTGTAGGGGTTCGGCAGTTCCACCCACTTGCTGCTTGTGCAATTCGGCACCCGAGGATGAGGTCCATTTATTTTTGGAATGTTACTTCATCAAAGCAATATACAAATTTCCAACCCAAGACCAATCAACTATTGCTAGTCTAATTGCCCAGTCTCGGGATTTCAGACCCATTCTATCTACACTCGGGAAGAGTCTACAACCTGCGGTTCTGTCTAACCTCGCTTTCACTTGGTGGACGACTTGGTACATCAGGAACCAACACTTGTTTCAACAGACAGCTATTCCGCGTAAAGATTCGGTCCTCAGACTGATCACATCTCACATAGATAACTGGAACAAAACATTCGCTACCGAGGTGGAATGCGAGGAGGTCATACGCCCCCATCAGGGGGTGTCTTCAAAAAAGAACAACAAACAAAAAAAGATTTAGTGGCGCAAGCCTCCAAGGGGCACGTTCAAACTTAATTTCGATGGTTCCTCTCTTTCGAATGGCGTCAGCTCTTCCGGTGTAGTTATTAGGGATTGGGAAGGTCGGCCAGTCTCCATTCACCATCAACAACTTGGTAAACAGAACCCGCTTACTACAGATGCTCTTGCCCTCAAAATGGGGGTCCATCAAGTATTAGGACTCAATTTAGATAGGATCCAAATTGAAGGTGATTGTAAGATAATCATGAACCATTTAAAAGGAAAATCTAAATGCCTTTGGGAGATAGAAATAATCCTTTATGGCGTTCAAGTCTTGTTATCGATGGTGAGAGAAGTAGTGTTCTCTCACGTTCCTCGTATGGGCAATAGAGTGGCGGATAAGGTTGCACACCTTTGCCGCTCTGCCCGAGGAGTCGATATCGAAAATGATCCAGGTCTCCTTGACCTCATCTGTAAGGATGCTGCCGGGTAGGGCCAGCCCACCCGAATTCTTTCCTAATAAAAAAAAAAATATTAGGTTGATGATTAACATTGAAAGTTCTGAGTACATTTATGTTTCCCTAATGGGTCTTGTCAGTTTGTGATGATATGTTAAATTCGTTAGTGCTCGTTAGTCAATAGTACACGTCGAAATTTGTGGGGTTTAATTTCCAATAATGGTATGAAATTAGTTTCTTTATTGGCATTATTCATCGTAGAATTAAATTTTTTACTGATAACCATTAAAATGTAGAATTTTTATTAAAATGGATTTTATATCTAATTTAAGTTTTATATATAGAGACAAATAGAGAGGGGAGATCCGATGTGTATAGTGAATAAATTGATTATTTATAAATAACACCGTAATTATTTGTTTGGCGGAATATAATATATTAATATTTTTTTCATATTAAAATATTCGTCTGTTGTAATATAATTATTCGTTAAATCTAAAGCATCGATCTTTTTAATCGAACAATTTTGATTTGTTCACATATTACATCGTAAGAGATGTTCACAAATGATGTATTGTCTATATATGCGTGTGTTGGATGATACGAGATTTGTAGGATGAGAAATTTTCGCCGTACCTCTCATTTTGTACAATTTATACAGAACATGATTAGGACGATATTTTGTATTTTTTAAATCCTGCTCAAATACCAAAATGGATTCAAAATTTGCGGGATTTGTATCAAACCTACACCGTACCATCCCAAATAATAAGGGTCACTTGCATCATCATCACGATGATGAATTATAAAATGGCGACGATGATTCATCCTCTTTGGACATCTAACCTCCTCTCTATAAAGACAAAACTCCCACCTGATGATGATCACCATTGGTATAATTGGATCTAATCATTTTCACAATTTTCGTTGAATAGGTAAATAAAGAGCGGCTATTTCGATTTTCACAATTTTCCTTTTTTAAAAGAGAAAGAAGAACAAGTAATGATGAAATTATTTACTGCTTATATACTAATTTGCGATTGATATCTGAAGGCTCTTCTGAATCTATTATATGAGATGTCCGCTTGTATCCCCAGAATTCTCCGAGTGCGTCCTCCGTTGGCTAATTGATTCGTTTACCGTGTTGGTTTTGTTTTACGGTGTACGATAGCTAACATGTTTATTTCATTTTCACATTTTCATTTCTGTTATTTGCTTGGTGTTTTTTCCTTTATGTCATTTGCTTCTGTTATTTGATTTGGTTGTATATAATGGCTGGTCCATCTACCGGCTCGTCCGGTCTCTCGGTTTCTCTAGGCTTGTCTAGATAAATGAATTCTTATCTTGCTTCAAATGTGTGTGTGTGTGTGTGTGAGAGAGAGAGAGAGAGAGAGAGAGAGAGAGAGAAGGTTCAAATGTAAAATGTCCTTAAGGGGTAAAAAATGGGTAAATGGACCTAATTTATAAGTAAATAGGCCTACTTTTTATGGGTAAATGGGCCTAATTTAATGTATAAATGGGTAAATGAGTCTAATCATGGATAAATGTCACCGCTTCCCCATATTTTCTATTCCTACGAATATTGCTCTATTTCAATTATAAAAATTACAAATTTTGACCCGTAATTTTTATTTCAAATAATATTATAAGGTGCAAATATAAGATTTCAAAATGCAACAAGAATATTACATCAAATTTTTTGTCTTTATTTTAAAAAGTGAAAAACATGATATTACAAAATATAAAGTGAACAAATAATACAATAAAGGTTATTATTAATTAATGTGCATTTTCATAATGTAAAATAAGTTTTCTAACCAAATTTTCCTTTTTGGGGTGCTATTTTTATGGCAGGTTTTGTACTTTAATGCGACATGTGTCATTAAAAGTCTATTAGCTCAAAAATAATATAGCGATGTGCTCATGCGCAAAGATGCGAGTTCAAATCTCTCATAGACTATTTATTTATTTTGGTAGACCCCGCATAGGCTATTCATGATTGTCTTCTTTTTGTTCCCGTTAAAGAATAAGATTATAAAGTGCAACAATAAAATGATAAGTGCATAAATAAGATGATAAAGTGCACTGAATAAAACGATGAAGTGTATGAATAAATATGAAGTGTATGAATAATAATATGAAGTTCAAGAATAAAAATATGAAGTGCACAATTAAGATTATAAAGTGCATAATAAAATGATAAAGTGCAAGAATGAAATGACAATGTGTATGAATAATACGAAGTAATATGAAGTGCACAATAAGATTATGAAAGCTGAGAAAGCTATCATGACATGGAACAATAGAAAGATGGGTGCAGACAGGATTGAGAGGAAATTGGACAGGCCGGATTTTAGTTAACGAAATCTGGATGGAACAGTATGGTAACGCTAAGAGATTTTTTGACACACCTCTTGTTTCTGGTCACTCGTCGGGTGTGGTCACAATCTATAACAGCAATAGGAAGATGAGGTATCCCTTTAAATACAAAATTTTCTGGGGAAATGAAAGCGAATTCAAGCTGATGGTCAGTGCAGCCTAGTGTCCGGATATAATGGGATCGAGACAGTGCAAGCTAGTGCAGAAGCCTAAGAGTGTAAAGGATAATCTTAAACCGTGGGATAAAGCTACGTTCACTGAGCTATAAACGACAATCAAGCTGCAGAAAGGGGCGTTACATGAACTGCAACTACGTATCAGAACAGAAAGAGGAAATGTTGCCCTTGCTAAACAGATTACCCGGGCTGAGTAGGATCTGAGAAAGAGCATCAGTAGACTGATCAGTCTCTCTACACAACAAGCAAAGTTACATTGGTTGAAAATGGGAGAAGAAACTTCCTCAATGTTTTATAGAAACATGAAAGAGAGAAACTCTAGAAATGCTATTTTATTCATGAAGAATGAGCAAGGAATCTTGATGTAAGATGAGAGAGAGATAAGGGACCATGTGGTAAACTTTTTCAAGGAGCTTTTATCTACTCCGGATATGAACTTAGCACCCTTCCAGGTTCCTTCAGGGCTGGTTATGAATGGTAGTAGAGTGGAAGCGTTGATTGCCCTCCCTTCCTATGATGCGATAAGGAGGATCATGTGGTCGGTGGGGATTAATAAATCCCCGGGCCCTGATGGGTTTGGGAGTAAGTTCTTTAAAGACGCTTGGAGTATTGTTGGAAAAGATACTTGTGAAGCGGTAAGGGAGGTCTTTAGAAATGGGCGAGTATTAAAACAGTTGAATACAACTTTCATCTCCCTCATTCCTAAAGTTGCTAATCTAACCTTGGTGGCTGAGTTGCGCCCAATCTCTTGTTGCAACACAATGATGAAGGTGATAACAAAGATTATAGCGAGCAGTATCAAGGGAGACCTGTCAGAGTTGATTTCAGATTGCCAGGGTGCTTTTATCCCGCGTAGATCGCTAGTTCACAATGCCGCGGTTGCCATGGAATTAGTAAATGGGTATGGTACGAAGCGTGTTTCCCCGAGGTGCACCATTAAGGTTGATTTACAGAAGGCATACGACTACCTCAGTCGGGATTTTGTGAAGGCGACTCTAACACTGCTTGAGTTCCCGGGCAGACTGATCGATTTGATTATGGAATGCGTTTCCACTGCCTCTTTCTCTATGCTGATTAATGGTGAATCGGAAGGGTTCTTCCAAGGAAAACGTGGGCTGAGACAGGGCGAACCATTATCCCCGTATCTATTTGTACTTTCTATGGAGATGTTCAGCAGGAATCTCTAAGCTGCTACAGAGAATCCTTCGTTCAGATTCCATCCGAAGTGTAAGGGGATGAGACTTGTCCATTTGGCGTTTGCAGATGACTTGTTGGTATTTTGTAGAGCTGATCGTCAATTAGTTTGCATTATTAAGCAATGTTTGGATGAGTTTTTTGAAATTTCAAGGTTTAGGGCTAATAAGTCCAAAAGTACAATGTTCCTTGCTGGTGTGACAGATATAGTAGAGGCGGAGCTGGTTGATCTTCTTGGTTTTGAGAGGGGGACATTTCCGGTGAAATACCTTGGGCTACCTCTTCAATCTAGAAAAATTAGAGTGCATGAATACTCAATGCTCTACAGTAAAGTGGGTGGGCTGATCAACTCTTGGACAGCTTGAAAACTTACCTATGCGGGTAGGTTACAGCTTCTCAAGTCTGTATTTGCTGGGGTGCATAATTTCTGGAGCCAAGTGTTGTTGCTTCCCAAAGGAGCGATAAAAAAAATTGAAGGAATGTGCAAACGTTTTTTGTGGAATGGGAACTTGGAAGGCAGAAATTTTTTGGTGGCATGGGAGGATGTTACCAAACCATTCAAGGAAGGGGGGCTAGAGATCCATGAGCTTCTTGCATGGAATAAAAGTGTGCTTGCCAATTTGTTTGGGGATCTTACTATGCATAGGTCAAGTGCGTGGTACCGATGGTGCCAATGTAACCACGTGCGAGATGGAGATGTATGGGACTTGACAGCAAGGACACATGAGACTGGAATCTGGAGGCAGATTTTGAATGTCAGAAATGCACTAAGTGATGCAATGAGTGATGAAAGCATCTCAGAAAGAAATCTGGAGCAGTATTGCAAACCAGGAGGAAGATTGTCCTGTGCTAGTTTATATCATCTTCTCCGTGACAGATCTGCTGAGGTGGATTGGGGGGACTTGATTTAGGGCCGCTTGCAAAGCAAGCAATGGGCCTTTATAGTATGGCTGGCTGCAAGGAAAAAATTACAGACGGGAGAAAAAGTGAAGCATTGGAAAGGGCCAGAAGTGGCGGAATGTGTGTTGTGTAAAAGTGCAAAAGAGAATGAAGATTATCTCTGGTTTAGCTGCCCTGCAATCCATGAAGTTCATAACCTAGTCTTTGATTGGGTTGGAATTCACTGTAGATTCTCATCCATTAGCGACTGGTTGGCTTGGTTTGCCCGTGAGATAGAAAAACGTTCAGAAATCGCAGCTCTACCAAGCAAAATTGATGGCATTTGAAGCTTTGGTTTATTTCACCTGGAAGGGGAGGAATTGAGTACTATTCAGACAAGAAGAGTTTCAACCCTCAGATTGTGCAGAGTTAGTTATTGCTAGTTGCAGGTCAAGGTTTTCTGCAAGATGGAAACATAAACCTCTTGTAGAAAGACTTGGCATACAGGGGGCATGAGAGTAGTGGATTGTATAGAGGGGTTGAGGGTAGTGGAATTCGACAGGGGTTAGAGATTAGAGCCAGCTGATGTAGGTGCTGGGCTCTATTTTTGGGTTGGTATATTGGGATAATTTTTTGGGTTAGGATACCATTTTTCTGTATGACCCTGCGTTTGGTCATACCTTTTGTATATTTGGTTTAACCACCACATCTATATATTTACCGTTTCAGACAATAAGATTATGAAGTGCACAATTCAGATTATAAAGTCCATAAATAAAATGATAAAGTGCAAGAATAAAATGACGATGTGTATAATGAATAATAATATGAAGTGCACAATTAAGATTATAAAGTGCATAAATAAAATGATAAAGTACAAAAATAAGATCATGAAGTGCATGAATGAAACACACGATGGTCTTTTGAAATCTATGTGTTGATTTTGCTCTATTACTTTTGAGAGAACTCTGGAACGATTTATGCAGAAAGAAGTGATTTTGAAACCGATTTTTTTACGTATATCAATTTCAAATTAAAGTGCATAATTAAGATTAAATTTTTTTTAATTAAGATTAAAAAGTGCATAACTAAGATTAATATAATGTGCATGATTAACAATTTGGTATTGGTGTGTTCTTGTCTATTATGTAACCTATGTGGGATTCGAACCCAAATCTTTGTGCATACGCACATCGCTATACCAATTAAGCTAATAGCTAGGCCAAAAACATTCTATCATAGTTGTAAGAATCAAGCAAATAAGTAGTATTTTTCTTTTATAAATCAGAGTTACCCTACTGAGCACATGAAAATGGAAACAAGTTGCCCTGTGCAATTAGCCTAGGTACGTACCTTTGAAATGGCATCAGGATCACCTACATAAAGCACCAGTATGGCCAGCTTAACAGAATTAACTTCATAATGAACTATGCAAATTGGCAAACAATTGGTATGCATCTGCTATAGATAGCACAAACAATTACACACACACACAAAAATTACATAAAAAACGCTCTAAAACAATGAAGAAAAAAATTAGAGCAAGAGCTACAAAAGACGGGAAATTAATTAGAAAACAACAGAGGTGTGAAACGAACCTTCAGGGGCCTGAGCAATGTTGGCAAAGATAGAATCCATAGGAAGGGGATAGAACGACTTGATACAGAGCTTGTAGTGGTAGACTAGGTTCCGATCTAAATTGACTAAAATGCAAATCCAAAGCTTGACATAGGAAACAAACAACAACATATGAAGATGGAACAAACTGAAAAAGGAATTAGGGGTCTTACCCTAAGGATGGGACCTTTAGGGGTCTAAGCGATGTTGGCGAAGATAAAATACATAGGAAGGGGAAAAAGCGAATCGATCGCGCTGCAAAGCTTCTAGTTCTCAGATGAAGGTGGGTGGTAGTTGTTGCTTTCGAACAGACACTTTATTTGGGAATTTCCAACAAAGGCAGAAAGAGAGGTAGAAGGAGGAAGACGGAGCGACGAAGAAGAGGAGAGAATAGAGGAGAGAGAAGATCCATGGCTTGTGGCTCTTCCCCATCTTCGATCTGACAAAGAAACGGATATAGCGATGGATACTTTGGGGGAAAGAGCACATAAGAGAATTTTTTTTACACGGGTGTTAGGTTTTCTACTAAAAGACAAAATTTTACACCTTAAGGTCATTTTACACTTTAACTTCTATATATATATATATATATATATATATATACAGGGAATGGATTAATGGATGAATAAGATTAAAATGTTTTTTTTTCTTTTTTTTTTAGGTAAAATCTAGCGGGCCCCATACATAATAAATTCCAATAACCTTGTCATGTGCGTGAGATACAATCTCTTATTCTCTTTAATTACCTAAACCTAGCCCCCATTTTTTTCAATCAGTGTTTGTGCAGAGCCCCCATTTTTTTCAATTAGTTGGTGCAGATCTAAGGAGAAAGGCCATTCTTGGGCGATCGGCGGCGATGAAAGGCGATGTTTGGCGAAGAGGCGAGAGGGAGAAGGTCGGCGGCGGTGACGCGAGAGGCGAAGGCCGACGATGAGGTGTCCGCCTTGATCGATCAGATCGCCTTGGCCATCGATCGATTTCGGATCTACATCCCTCAATTGGCGGCGATGAAGGGAGAAGGTTGTATTTCGTGTCCATCCCTACTATAAATAATTTGTTTGTGCTTCCATCTCTTTAATTTCATCCTTATCAACTCAATCTTCTTTCTAATTAATTCTTTATATCCATCAATATGTATTCTTCTTCTTCGTTCTGAACCCATGGGCAGGCGTGGCAAGGTGGAGGCGAGGAGGCGGAGATTGAGCAACGCGGTGGTGGCAGTGTCGGCACTCCACGCCGGTGAAGAGGAAGGTGAACCGGTGAAGGCGATAGAATATGATGCTTCGTTTTTTTAGGGGGAGGGGGGTGTGTGGCGGGAATTGATTAATTTCCTGCTTCATACGGGTAAAAATGAAGAATTATTCAGACATATGTGTCGAATCTATTGTATGGTTTTCACGATGCATAATTTCATTCATTATTCGTCAATTATTTAGTCGAATGTGTCGATTTTTGTTTACTAGTGATAATGAGTTGTCAATTATTCGGTGAAATCTGATACATTATTCGTTAGACTATGGAGTATTCGGTTTGATAAACAAACAACATCAAATAAAACATTATTCGTTGAAATGTGTGACATTATTCGGTGAAATATGAAACATTATCCGTATTAATTGTAACTATTATTTAGGGATTTGAGGTTTCTTTTATCTGAAATTGATTGACAAAAAAAACACTATTCGGTAGCATGTGACAAATTATTCAATGGAAGTGGTAATTTTTTCTTTGAAGTAAATGAAAAAAAAAAGATAAAAGAACATTATTCGGTAGGAAACAAAACATTATTCAGTGGAATCGTCAAATCTTTAAAACGAGCTATATATCATATGGGTTTAACAAAAACATTTATTCTTAAAAAAACATTTTTTTCACAACCAAAAAAAAAAGCAGGGTGGAGGGTGATTTGTGCAACACGCTTCAACTAGAAGGAAGTGGAGTTTTTTTTTGCCATGTGGGTCCCAATATATTAAAAAGAAAAATAAAAAAATTCCTTTTAATCATGTCCTTTCATCTTCTTTCAATCAAACGCTCAAATTTGTGCACAAGGTACACTTTAAGAGGTGTGCACTCTGGAACCACTCCATATATATATATATATATATATATATATATATATATATATATATATATATATATATATATATATATATATATATATATATATATATATATATATATATACTATTCATGGATATTCAAATTTATTACATTTTATATTTAAAAAAACTCGATTTTTCTTTTTCAAATTAACTTTTATATTTATTTATATTGTATATTACTCACTCTAATCGGTAATATTTGATTTTTTTTTAATTTTTCAACATATTTTTAAAAAGCTAAAATAACTTAATTAAATTGTTTTACTCATTAGTCATTATTAATCGGCATGAAATAATTTCAAATAGTTAATTAAAAATTTATTATTTTATAGAGTTTTAAATTTTATTAAAAATAATGAGTAATAGTGAAAATCAAATATTTTAGATCGGGGGTAGTATATAATTACAAGCGCTCGAGCTTTAGATGACATTTTCTAATAAGTATAGATCCCAAAAAGAACAACTTTTTAATCACATATTTAAATTTAGATTTTGAAGTTATTATAAAGTCATCAAAACACGATTTTTTTTATTAAATAATGAAAAAATTGAGAAACCCAAAATTGACCCAATTTGACTTAAAATCTGGTCAAACCGGGTTAGAGTTAACCCGGATCTACTCGAGACCCGTTATATTCGGAATCCATTATACCTGAAATCCAATATGATTCAACCCGATTATCTGATTGACAAGTCTAATGGGTAGGTTATTGTGTAAAATATTCTTAAAGTGTAAAAAAACCTAAGTTTCAATTTTTTTCATTTAGTGAACACGGGCCTTATTTAAACAAAAAGAAGAAAAAAAGGTATCTCCTTCCACCTCCATGGAGAAAACCCAATTTGTGTAGAAGGGGGCTTGCCCCACGCGCCTCCACTATCTCCCCTAGATCCTCCTTTGTTCAGCCTCCGCCATAGCCTTAACCAATCCGAGTACCCTCGACCTTGGCGGTTTTTGTGGGCGTGGCCGGCTTGCCTACCATGGCTCCCTCGTCGCCCGTCTCGTGTTCTTGATTTATCAAGAACCCGATTCGTGTTCTTGATTTTGTCCCGAAAGGGTTATGAGTAAAACCACCCGAAAGGGTTTAAGTAAATCCCGCAAGGGCTGATCGATACTTTTGCAGGTGAAAGCTTGATGACGTTTTTTTTGAGGAGTTTGCGGCTCTGCTTCTGATGTTTCTAGGAGATCTTCTGCTTGGTTGAGGGACGTGGAGTCTATAGTCGGGTCTGGCAAGGGTCGAGGTGGTGCGCTCAAGGCGACTCCGTATTCGGGATTGAGTTTTCCTTGGACCTCGTCTGCACTACCCACAGGAGTTAGTGTCCTAATGTACTACTGGCCCGCGGTGCTACTATTCGGTGGTGCTTGGCTGCGTTCTTCGGTGGCTTCCTCAGCTCTTCGGGTGTTTGGTCTTCTTGGAACGTTTGTTGTAGAGTTTATTTCTGTTTGGTTTATTACGCCTGTTATTTGTATTTCTGTTTTTAGGTTGCTTTGTTAGACGGTTCGCCGCCTGCCGCCTTCGGTCGGCCTCTCGATGAGTCAGGTCTGTCTGACCTTCGAATTTTTACCTAATAAAAAAACAAAAAACAAAAAACAAAAAAGAAAAAGAAAAAGAAAAAAGAAATCGTGCCGAACCGGTCCAACTGAATGAAACAGCCCCAAATCTCTCCCCTTCTCTCGTTCTCGCGCCGTTGTTTCTCTATCTGAAATCCTCAATTCAATCGACCACTTGGTCGATGGCACTTTCCACTTCTTTTATCAGTAATTTCTTCTCCTTTTCCTCTTTTGCCGTCCCATTTCTAGGGTTTCTCTGGCCCTCAATGTCGTATTTTTCGATATCAGGGAGGCGTCGGACTCGTTGAAGACTAATGGCCCTAATGGGGCCACTGATTTGAAAAAGGTTAATCAAAATTGCAAATTTCCCTCATTTGCTTGGTTATTACTCACAGAACTTTGACAAGTTCAGATTGAGCAATTTCCCCCCATTTTCAAGGTTTTCTATAGACAGCAATCTGAAATACATCAATGGAGCAGGCCCATTTTGGATGATTGATGTTAGTTTACGAATTAGGGTTAGGTATTTATAAATTGAACTAACTCATATTCTATTCGTTTCTAATAGAATGTCGCTAAGCAATTGATTGCTTACTTTTTTCCAATGTCTGTCTCTTCCCTGATTCCTTTCCCCTCTATACACAGAAACTAATATGTATAATTGTTTGCGTACCAGTTAGCTGCAAATTGGACTTGTTTATCACTTTTCTGCGCAGGGGATTGATTATATTTACCATCTGGTTAATGCTACTGTAAATAAGAGACTCAAAATGTGGGAAAAATACTGCCTTAATCATTGATTTGTTGTCCCGACAGCTTTTCATTGCCTGATAAGGTTGGCTTCTTTCGAAGACCTATTGGTTATTACTAGAGGAATGATCAAGTCCAATACACAAGAGCTCACAACCACGGTTCACACCAAGGCCCATATAAATGAAGAAGAGCAAGAAGAAACTAATCCGTTAGAGGAAACTGATTTGTCATCTAGCTCATAGGAAGCTTCTAGGTTTTTGGAATTTACTCTGCTATGTAGTCTATAAAGACAACAATGTAATACAATTCAAAATCAATACAAAACGAATACACCACACCAAGAACAATTGTGGGTATCCACGTTCTCAGACATTCAGAATGGTATAAGAGTCAGGTTAACTAGATCAAGGGTGTAATGGTGGGTTACATTAGAGTCAGGAAACCAATTCGTGGTTGTGTTGTGTGCTTGGAAAGATCGGGGAGGAGGAGGTTGGAACGAGCGATCAAACATGCTCCAATAGAGAGCGGCAGTGTGACCCTTCTTCTCGCACAACTGACAGATGCTCTAGTATCGGGGGCTCCTTGAAGGTGTCGTATCCTCCATGACCACCACGGGAGGTAGTCCATCCTCCCCTACTATCTCGACCACCCCTAGAACTGGAGTCTCTGTCGCGACCTCTTCTTCCCGAAGAGGTGAGGTAAAGTTCTAGAGTTTGCTGAGAGCCTGGGTTAGCCGGGTTGGAAGTAGCATCGGGAAGGAGGGACGTATTGTTGCGTTTGATGCATCCTTCTTGAAGAAGAAGAAGATATGTGACGGAGGGAAAACCTGTCGTTGATCCGTCAAAGTAAAATCAAACTTATAACTAGTATAGCAATAAAAAAGAGGTCTATCCCACAGGGAAATTCACTATTCAAGTGTGATTTAGATGCAAATCAAGTAACCAAAAGGGGGGGTTTTATGAGTAAAAAAGATCCACCTTTAATCAAAGCGGATTGAAGAAAGCAAAGTAAATGAATTTGATTCAAACAATTATGAGAAGTAGTTCTACGTACAATTTTCCACTTTATTTGGTTGAAGCGATCCTTGTAACTTCTTCTTGTCCTATTAAGGTTTCCTATGAATGCCCTTGTCCTAACCTAATATAGTTATTAGTCCAACCAGTCCTAGCAACCATTATCAATCGAACAGTCCCTAAAAAAGGATTTAAACCAATTGATAGCTTTATGTTTAGAGATTAGCCAAGGTATTTGCAGTCCCTAAAGAGGGATTTAACAACACATTCAACTTCCTACTCATTCAATTAGTTCAACCAGCCCTAAAGGAACAAGTTTGCCACTTAGGTTAAGGTTCACAACCAGAAATCTACAAAACCTTAGCAATTGAATTGATCTAACTAGTTGGCCAGACAAGATAGAACAAAACAATAAACAATCAAGCACAAAGAAGTTGAAGCATTCAAATATAGGAAACAAGGAACGAGAATTAGAAACTCACAATCAATCCAAATAAAGCTTCAAATTGCAGGCAGAATAGATGAGTTTAGTTCCTCATGGAAGACATCACTCAAATCTCTAAAGTGTCTGATGAACGAAAGAATAGAATAGAAGTTGTGAAAATAACATAAAACTCGGCCTTATAAAAGTCTAGGCGGCCACACAAAAGAAAAACACAAAACTAGGGTTTTTAATTATAACGGCGTCGCGCTGGCAACACGTGTTGCGGCCGCGGCATATGCTGCGGCCGCGGCCGCGACTTCATTCATCCCCGCTGCAAATTGATTGGCCGTGGCCGCGGCATGGTTGTTGCGGCCGCAGCCAGGGGCCTTTCACGGAATATCTATCCCGAATTTGCTCTTTTTGTCAGCAGGAAAGTTGTAGTTCTCTAAAAGAGCTTTCCAACGCATGGTCATAATAGTCAATCGGACAACCGAGGCCTCCAGAAAGTGCAAAACAAGTTCAGCATGTCTGGCGACAACTTCTGCAGACTTGTTCTTCGTTTAAGTCCGCTTCTTCTTCTCAGGACCTCTTGAGATCTACAGGTAAGCTTCTCCGACCAACTAGACATTCTCATCTAATGCGTTAACAACTCCTGTCTCATCATCGGATCCACGATTACTTGAAATAATCAATAAAAGTGTGTAGATTCCGACTCGACTAACATAGAGAGCAAATATGCAAATTGTACTTAATCCATCCATGAAATGCATCTTAACTAAGATAAATGCAACCTATTATGCCTACCTAAATGCGTTCTATCAATATGTTAAAACCTGATGAGGAGGGGGCATCACGAGCTGCATAATGAGTGTGGACTTTATGACGTCAAAGTCAAATCCAAGTCCGGCAAGGAGATGTGCTATGAATTCGTCGTTGCCGATGGTTTGCCCAACAACTTGAATTTGATGAACCCGAGCAGAAGCTCGGTTGAAGTAGTCAATTTTTGTCTCATCAACATCTTTCTTTAACCGAGCAAGATGAAGCCGAGTTTGAATCACCTGGGTGCTAGAGAAAGAAGCGTAGAGATGATGGAGGCGATCCCAAACTTGCTTCGTCGTTTCGCCGTCTAGAATTTGCGTCATAATTGGTTTGGTGATGGAGGCGGAGAGGATGGTAACGATTAACTGGTCTTTGGTCTGCCATTCCTCAATCTAGGCCATGTTGTTAGCGCCGGGAGAAGGACAAGCGAAAGAGCATTCAACAAAACCGATCAACCTCTGAGAACGGAGGTAAGGAGTAATTTGTTTGAGCCATGTGGGAAAGTTTGTGGGGGATAGTTTGATAGTTATTAGGGTAGAGAAATTTGGGAGAGGTAGGTTGGATTGAGATAATGAAACCTGAGAAAGTTGGTTTAGAGGTTGTAAATGAGTTATAACAAATGCCTTTTGAAGGACATTATGTTTTGCAACAATAAGTTATATTTGACGAGTGTTACTTTGTCAGTCTTGTCTTATTAGCAGCCAAATACTCTATTACGTGCTCCTTAAGGTTTGTAACCCCTAGTCAGTCTCCTACATTTAACTAACCATTCATTGAAGAACATTCAGCAAAATTATGTAACAAACAAATAACTCCTATGTACTCACTCATAAACTATTTTCATGCCATCGTCATAACGGTGTTGCAAGTTGTAACCCAAATTTTGCATCCATCATTGACATACAGTGAAAAATTTAATACTCCATATTTCTGAAGTGGTAGTTGTAGTTGTTTCATGGCATGATAACATAGTAGTTATTTCACATGATAGTGATTTCCATATTTCTGAAGTGGTAGTTGTAGTTGTTTCACAGTGTTAAACCCTCTTCAGTGGCTATACATTACTTGAAAGACGTCATTAATTATCAAGAGAGGGCACAACAGAAAAACTTCTTATGTATCACATGTCATTGAAAGGGTACTTCATTTCTGGTACAACCCCCTCAATCTTGTATCTTTCTTTATCCATACTCTATTCATTATTACTACTAGATATTAACCTTGAGGAAGTAGAATTGAAGTAGATATATTTTAACATTTAGATCCATAAGCTCAAATAGGAAAGAGTGCCTGGCCTATTGTTGCTTAGGAGGTTGGTGGTTCGACTCCACCTGGATCTATCTATTGTTTCAATGTTCAAAGTTTAAATCTATTGTTATTTGTGCACCTAATCATTTTATTTATGAACTTATTTTTATCTAATTTATGCACTTTAATTCTAGAAGCTCAAATAGAAGTTTTTAAAGAAATTTACTTGGCCTTTTTAGTCTCAATAACTCATTAGATTTGATTGCACATTTCGTTTGTTTATGTTGTTGTACAGACTCCAACAAAACTCGCATTAGTTGCAAGATCATATGTAGGTCCCATGAAGCGAAGACGGTTATAGTGCACATGATCCTACAGTGGATGATGAGGAGGGAGATGTGGTGTCTTCTCTTCGTCACTGCAAAAAAAATGGTTGTTGCATTCAGGTTATCACATACACCACAAAATATGATCTGGTTTACAAGGCCACTTCCTGACAATCCTCTAAGCATGGACTGAAGCATCTCCCGCTTATAGAGGGTGTAAAAGAGGTAATGGTTAGGTGCGCAACCAAACTTATTGTTGTGGCTTATAACTAGGTCATCTTTGTACGGTTAATTCTAATCTCCCGAAGAACATTATGAATAAGGATAAAGTGTATCTAATAAATACATGTAGTTGGTCATTAGTCTCATACATATAGTATGAAACCAACGGAAGTTCTGAAAATACTCAATTAACGGCATCTGATTAAATAAATTGATCATCATGTACAAAGTTCAATAGTTAGAATGTTTTACCATTTTGATTTTTTACACTTATTTATCTCATTGAAACTTATGATATCACTAACCATAAGTTAGTTGATGAGAAGATCTTATTTTTTGTGGCATTTGGTCGCTCAAGTAAAACGATGATTTGCAAGATTACTGAAATTCACATATATACCTGCCAAAAGAAATAGAAGATCCTAAGAACGGAAGATCCTCAATAAGGGTGCCTATACATACGGCTTGTTCTCTTGGCAAAATAATAACAAGACCAAGAGTAAATGCAAAGTCTCTTATGTCTGTTGACCGAGTTCAATGAGACAACCACGAACATAAAACATCGCTATATGGACCAGCGTTATTCCAGGATAGATGCCTTAACACATTAGTCATATGAAAAGTTAGAGAATGTTACCAATCACATTGTTGAGCATAAAGTAACTCACAACGACATAAAAGAGTAATTAGTCAAATGAGCACATGCAATTTTGCTTTTTGAATTTGATTTAATAACTTCTCTCAAATTATCTCCATTATCTCCAGAAGAGAATATATGTTTTGAGACCTCTTCCACATTTAACTAAGACCACAAATAAGTTGGACGATACATTGGGTTTGAGTCCCTAATGATATCAAATACCTCGAGCTTCATAAAGATGATCAAAAGCTCGTTATTTAGGGGGGGAGGACATGAGACTATATTAAGAAAGAGATTGCATGATTGCAACTTCTCTATCATTTGGGATCCACGGATAAATGAAAGTGAACTAGAAGTTCACCACTTATGTACACCAAATGATAATTATATGGTGTAGCAAAAATCCATCAAATGCATTTACTAAGGCCAAGAAAGTGACTAAGTCATGTATATTGCACTAGCTAGCTCATTTGGAGGTTCCAGAAGTAACTCCGAAACCAACAAAAATCAAGTGATTCTCAAATACACTAAAAATATTGAAGATCACTAGGCTCTGATGTCCACTAAAGTAACCATGTTTTTATGCATATTTTCGCTGCTTATTCTGAGTACTTTGCATGTTTTGGGTTGGAAATATGTTGAATTTGTGTAGTACAAGCTTATTTGCCAAAATTTGAGGTCTAAACGAGTTTTAGTTTGATTTTGCAGAATTTGGAGCCATTCCGGGACGAAACCAAAAGGAGGAGACGAAGGCAGGATTTTACTCGACGTCAACAAGATTACTCGATGACGACTACAACTGGAAGCAAAACCAATCGAGGACTGAAGATGCAACCACTCGAGCTTTGAGGCTACTCGACGTCGAGTACTCTACTCGACGTCGACCACTGCTAGACACTACTTGAGCTCGACGAGGAGAAGACTACTCGAGGTGCAATGAAGAACACCCGAGATCGAGAAGACTACTTGACGTCGAGTACTCTACTCGACGTCGGCTACCACTTTAGTTGGGCCGAGATCGAGTGGGCCAATCCGAGTATGAGTGGACTACTTGGGCACGAAGCAAAGATGTTTCTATCCAGATTTTGTCAAGATCTATCACATTGGAGAATGAGTTATCTACCACATGAAGATTTATTTGTTACCTTTTAGGATTTATCTTTCTTTTATCCAAATTTATATCTTCATGATTAGATAGATGTTTCTTTCCTTGGATAGCAAGGAGTTAGGCTTATAAATAGAGCACTTAGGATGATTTCTATTCATTCAATTTCAGAGCTCTATTCCAATAGCAAGTAGAGAATTTATGAGTTCAAGGCTTTTAGGGTTTTGACGTTTTTGCGAAAGTTGGAGTGCCGAGATTGTAAAGGTTGAGAATTTAGTTTAATGCCAAGTTTATTTCTTTCAATCATGGTTCCTATAGAAAGGAGCGAGTAGTCCATCTACTTCTAGGGATTCAAGTTGGAGTGCCGACGATAGCCATGCATGCTTGAGGTAAAGATTCGATATTTATTATGTTTTGATCGTCCACTATCTTTATTATGTTTATTACCTAATTAATAGAGATTCAGGTTAACAACTTGGTTATAAACATAAAATTGGTAGATACAATTAGGGTTACTTGAAAGAGTTATCCGATTGTTGGAAAAGGCGAAAGCTTGATCCTTTGATGTGATTGCATGATTATCTATATTTATCTTGCCTTATGCATAATTGGTTATCGTTGTTGCAAACCTCGGTCTTGGAAGTTTTAGTTTAAATTGTTTAGAATTCGAATTCTGTCAAACTGGTTATTTTCTGTTCATGCTTCGTTTCCATCCTCATACTCTTCGGCCATCTTTGCCGATGCAAACAACTATTCTGCATAACTACTCGACGTTGACTACTAACGTTCGAAATAAAGTGCTTTGTAGAGATCGATTGCTCGTTTTTGTCTTTGTAGGTACTTGAAGACGATAGGTTTACTCGACGTCGACTACTTTCAATGCCTGATTTTCCTGATTTCTGCTCGAATTCGACTGTGCTGACCCCTGTCGACTACTACCTAGTCGAGGTCGAGTACTTCTGGAGTCGCTTTCTGGACGTGACTTGTTTGCTACCTATGAACTGCTGACCCGCTTCCTCGAGGATCGAACCTGACTTCCTTTTGCTACAATGGGAGGGAATCTTGTAATTATTTGCACGGAACGGAATCGGTTTGCTTTGGTTTATTTATATTTTAATTGCAAATCTCGATTTCTTCCTACAACAGGCTCTCACTTTAGGATTCCCAAAAAGTGGAAAGAGCTCATGAAGAAATTAAAGAATCGGGTACAGTGTCTTCAAGTGGAAGCAAAGCAAGTATTGGCACAGGGCATGCAACTATGTACAAGAATAACAAAAGGCATGTTGATAAGGAACATGAACTCTCTACGCATGTATTTATTTATGCACTTTAAAATCTGATTCATGCACTTCATAATCTTAATTGTGCACTTCATAATCTTATTCATGCACTTCATATTATTATTCATACACTTCATCATTTTATTCTTGCACTTTATCATTTTATTTATGCACTTACTTGTACACTTCATAATCTTATTCATGCACTTCATATTTTTATTCATACACTATATCATTTTATTCTTTCACTTTATCATCTAATTTATGCATTTTATCATTTTAATATTGCACTTTATAATCTTATTCATGAATAGAACAAAAAGAAGACAATTATAAACATCATTTTATTGTTGCACTTTTCATTTTATTTGAGCAGTTTATCATTTTATTCTTGCACTTTATAATCTTATTCATGAACGGGAACAAAAATAAGGCATCCATAAATAGTCTATGTGGGATTTGAACACGCATCTTTATACATTGACACATTGCTCTACCATTTTGAGCTAATAGGCTTAAAATAACCCATGCTTAAAATATAAAATCAAAAGACTTTACTTATGGCCTCCGAGCTTTGCCCTTCTTTGTCGTTTCACATAGTAGTACACCTCGAAAAGCCTAGTCAGTTATGTGGAGGCATACTAGCCCAATGTGCATCCCAATACAACAAATTTTTTTTACAAAGTATCATTACGACGCTTTTGCCTCGATGCTTTTCGTAATCGTCGATAATTTTCGACGCTTTATGATGTCGGAATTGCCAATACTCTTTCTCGACGCTCTTTCCCGTTGTGGGTGGCATGGGTTTAATAAAAAAAATTAATAGGGTCCGCTTTTCACATCTCTCTCCCCCGAATCAGTGTGCCCTCTCTCTCTCCTCAAATCGATTTTCTCTCTCCGAGGATTCACATACTTATATTTGAGATCTCATTCCCCTTTCTACCTCCCATGGCTGCCAGATCTCTTCCATCTCTCGCTCCCTCGTTCTCTCCCTCTAATCTCCTATGGATCTGGTCTTTGCTCTCCTAAAGTCCCGGTCTCTTGCTAGCGTCCATACAGGGCTAAAGCAAAGCTCCCTTAGTCACAAGCAGACTCTATGGCGAATGCTCCTCACCTCCGTGAACAACGTCGGAGGCCTCCTCGCATCCTTTTCGCCAACAAGCTGAGACTACAGCCAACGAGTAACGCGAGTTGCTTGGAGCAAACAATCGTGAGCCATCCATGTCGACGCTTACCACATGCCACAAATGCACGAGCGTGTGTTGATTGATTAGATCTGCCGACGCCGGAGTCACTGCCTGTCGTAAATCACTGCCAGTAGCTTGTTCAGGTCGATCCGGTTGAAGTATGTCCTTATATCTATGGATTGATATGATTTGATTTTGATGAATTAGGTTTTGATTTGATTGAATTATTGGAATATTTGTTTGATGAATTATTTGATGAATTATGTTTTGATTTGCTCGTTTAACAAAGATTACTTGCTAATTTTAGATGTAACTGGATACTTGGTGTTTGAGCTTCATCACTTGCTGGACTAACTATTTCAGCTTCGTTTACTTGTTAGTTTCTATTTTACTGTTATTATTATCAGAGGATACTTGATGTAACTAGATACTTGGTGTGTGCCTTCATGTTTCCTCTAGATTTGAAATCCAAAATTAGTCCTTGCATTATGCGTTGAGAAGTATTTGTTTTGTTTATTTGTGCCCCTAACATTCTTATACTTCTTTCTTCATTATATATGCATATAGGTCTCTTTATATGTCATAGAAGTTAAGGACAGCCAAAAGCAGTCAAAGGAATTTCAAACTCTCTCATCAAGTTGAATTAGAAACATTGACTTATCTGACAATTTCTCTCTCCTGAAACCATTTGGTTTTCTTCTTTGGTTTCTGGAGCATGTAAATGGGTTTTATGACTTTTGTCTAAACTTATAGGTGATTTTTGTTATGATCAGAAGCACCGTAAAACCAGTTTTTCCATGGTGAGTGAGTGACTATTTTATTTATCATTATATGCGAAACATTTCTATGACTAGGGGTGTTATGTGAACACGAGTTGCTCGGATTCAGCTCGGATTCGGCTCGAAAAACTCAGCTCGAGCTTGTTCACATTCACAAAACGAGCCGAGTTCGAGCAGGTAAATGAACTCGAATCGAGCCCGAGCCGAGTATGAGCCCGAGCTTGAGTAGCTCGCATAACTCGGACTATTTTGCCCTTGTGTTTTTTCCCTTTAGTTTTACTGTTTTAGGGTTTCTTCTTAACCTCAATCAATTACTCCCGTCCGCCGCTGCTTCCTCAGTTCCTCGTTCCTCTCTTCAGAGTCAGACTTCTCCAATCAATCGCCACCCCTGAGTTTTGCCTCCTCTCTCCGATCTTGGCCTCGTCTCTGGTGTCTGCCTCCTCCTCGGCTCCTCTTCAGACATCAGCCGGCGGTCAGAGCGCAAATTCCGGTAAGTTTGCCACCTTTCATTTCTTGTTTTGCCGCCTTTCGTTGTTCTTCAACCAGCAAAACCCTCTTGTTTCGCCACCGCTCTCTAAGCTCTCTTCAATTACATGGGCATGACAACCATCGATTTGTTTGAAGTTACAACCATAGTTCGCAACCTTTCATTACTTGAGTTGTTTTTATAGATTCAACCATAGATTCAAGTATGAGATACCATATGGGTACAGTTGATTTGCTAATTTGAGTTCAACCATCGACTGGTAGATTCAACCATAGATTCAACAAATTACAGTTTATTTTTTTTTCTTCAGTTGATTCAACTGTAATGAAATGAACTGAAGGTGTTTTGTTAATTTGAATTCATTTCAACCACAGTTCAACCATATGGATTCCATTTGTAGATTCAACAAATTTACAGTTGATTTTTTTTATAGATTCAACCATCGATTTGTAATGGAATGAACTCAATGTGCTTTGTTAATTTGAATTCATTTCAACCATAGTTCAACCATATGGATACCATTTGTAGATTCAACAAATTTACAGTTGATTTTTTTTTTGTAGATTCAACCATCGATTTGTAATGAAATGAACTCAAGTTGCTTTGTTAATTTGAATTTTTTTTTTTCATTGTTTATACTTGTTTGTTTGTATTTTATTTTATCGTTTTGATTGGTATTGTAGTGATTACAAATTTGTATAGGTATTTTATAAAATTTCAGTGGCTGATTTTACAGATTACAGTGTATCAGATAAGAATTTCAGTTTGTGTTTAACTGTGTTATTTTGTTGTTGTAGTTATCACATTATCACGTTATTGGGCGATGAAACTATAAAAGGACTTCTTTACGCATTGACGTGCGTGAGGGGAGATCGATGCCTATGCTCACTCCAATCAAATAAATTTATGCTCGAATCCGTCTATAGTATAGTGGAAATCAAGGTCGATCCAAGGGAGTATGTCATCGGTTCTATCCTAGTTGTTTTTATGGTCGAAAATAGGGGAATTAAGGGCAAAAGTGGCTGCTATAATTTATGACAAATTCACTTAAATCGGCTCAAATAACAAGTAAATGACACGGATGCAATATATGAGAAAGAACTTCCAAGATTATGGCTTACCACAACAACAAACACATGTATAAATCAATGAATCATATAAGAAATCATGCTTTTATCTTAAAGAGATAGCTTTCGCATACTCAACAAATAGATAATAGAGGTGATCACATAAAACCTATTTGTTTCTACCTTTCTTAATTAGATCCCTTTCACTTTCGTCAAAGATCCCTAATTACTATCAATGTTAACAATCTCCTCTTTCAATTCAATTGCAACAATGAATTCCCTTAAACTTTCATCAAAGGGTTAAGCACATAGGTAGAATAAGATAAAAACATCAAATAAACATAGATTCATTCATCCACACACATGCTTATTGTTGGGTTCACCCCAACCCTAGAAAATGGGGGAACTACTCACTCATTGCAAAGAAAAACACAAAAACAATGGAAGAATTCGTAATCTTAAATTGCATAAAACCAAACCATAAATTAACGTTCAAACCTTCAACCAAAACTCCCAAAAAAACGTCGTTCCTTGCTGCTGTAAAAATCAGTCGTGTGCTGTGATATCCTAATTAGCCTCTAATTGGCTTTATTTAAAGATAGAAAATTAAGACTTAATCTCCAAGGAAAGAGATTTTATCTTAGGAAAATAATATAATCTATCTAAGGAAGGATAAAATATCCCAAGTCTATCTAACTAAAAGATCCTAAAAGGAATTAAATAGAAACCCTAATTAAAAAGCCCAATAAGGAATAAAATCAGCCCGCAGAAAATTATGTTGGTGCGCAGATTCGCGCAGGGTATCGGCGCCGAGGTCTGGGTGTCGGCGTCGAGGTATCTGTTCGAATGCAGTAGGTTCTGTTTTTCTTCAGCTTTTCGACTCTGACTTCAATCGCACTTTCCCGAGTCCTCGTTTATCCAATTGACGCATATGAATATGCGTTGAAAAGCTCTTTTCAAGGACTACAAATCTCATGAAGGTTCCAGATCTTGAATCGAAGTGATGGATTGCGGAAATAAGGCTTTTCTCCAGCTGCACCACTTTCTCCTTTTGCTTGGCTTCTCCCATTGCCTTCACGATTTTTCATTAAGCCATAAAGTGCGTCCAAACTCTTCTAAATCACCTCCAAAACCTATAAAATCACACCAAAGCTTGTGTAGACTCCATATCTTGCAATATTAAGCATAACTACACATTTTCCTTACTTTCCCAACACAAAAGCTAATAAAATGACTTAGATGGAATGAAAACATGATGCAAAATATGACTAAAAATGCGGACATCACGCATCGAATTGGTTTCGTAATGAATTTGAAATTTGATAATCAGGTATTTTATTATATTTCATCTTAAGTGTTTTAATACTTTCAATCTCTAATCATGCTTTATTTTGTAGCTTTCAAAGATTAATCTATTGATGTGTTATGCTCTTTGCTTATTTTCAGGTTTTTTGCTTGTAGACAGAGACATAATAATGATTCTCTCAAGTGTCTGGACTGAATTTAGGTTGGGTACTTGTGTGCTTATTTTTAGGTTGCACTTGTGTACTTGTTAAGTTGTTATGCCCTTTGCTTATCAAATTTCAGTTTGCTGCAATTATTTATGGTTTCAAGTGTGGAATGTACTATCAGATTGCGATTGAATGTATGGACAATGGACTGATTTAGGTGTTATGAATGTGTTATGGGTTATGTGTTGTCTGTAATAAAACTATGAGTAATGTAGCTAAGCTAAAAAATGAGCCAAAAAACGAGCTCAAAAACGAGTTTCCAGCACAAAACAAGCTTACCACAATAAAACGAGCTCGACCGAGCTCGAACGAGCTCACGAGCTCGAGCTCGGCTCGAGAAAAACGAGCCGAACGAGCTCGAGCTCGAGCTTGCTCAAATGCTCGTGAGCCGAGTTCGATCACGCTTCTAAGCTCGATTAAAATTCGAGCTCGAGCTTGGCTCGATTACAAACGAGCCGAATCTGAACAGCCCTCTGTTCGGCTCGTTCGACTCGAATAACACCCCTATCTATGACTTGAAACATATATTGGTTTATGGGCTTTCAAAGTTATAAGAAAGACCACATATTTTATGAATATGAAATCTGTATGAGTTGCTACTTAGCACAAGGCAGCCTGGCAAAACCAATCTTGCTCTTTGGATATTTCAAGTTCCTAATTGCATTTTTTCTTCTTATTTGGTGTTGTAAGTATAAAAGTAGGCGAGACCAATGAGAATGAACTACTTGTGGAGCCAGCAATCAAGTGGGTAGGCAGTCCAAACATAGTTGTACGTGGTTGTGAAGCTATTGTCTGTGCCGATTAGAGTGCAAGTGAGATGCTTAAAACATACATATTAGTCCAGCATTATACAATCTGCATTGGCCATAATTTTCTTACAAGGAAATTTTACGCAATCTTTTCTTTGTATTCGTTGTCAGCTAGTTGATTTGCAAGTATTTGCTTCTCCAAGGATACGCTTGAGACCACTTGTTCCGATGTTCCCATGTTTTTCCAACACAATGGTCTCACTTATAGAGAATGTAAGCATATATTTTAACCACTGGTATATAATCTTTAACACTACTATCCCGGGTATTTTACTTTCTCCTTAACATGGTTGAAGTATATCCTTAACATGGTGTACCTTCTCCTGGGTATATAATCATTAACACTACTAGCCTGGGTATTTTACATTCAGTTGTTTAATCATGAGCCATTGATTGTCTCAGATAAAACTTAGTATTCTTCATTACTTACATCCATGAGTGGTGATGGAAAAACATTCCCAGATTCCCTGATACATAGCCATTTTCTCACTCAATTACATTTATACAACATGCATGATTGGAATTTCTTTACGCAGTTACGTGAATTGATGCACCTGTAAATGGGAAATCAGGTATTTCAGACTTTCACCCCTCTTTTGAATTTAGCTCTTTCTTTGTCGTAGCATTGTGGTTACCGGAAGTCCAACATTATTTTAGTTTTAAGCCTAAACGTTTATGTTATTCACCAGATATTTTTATCTTTGCTAGAAAATGTTTTGTTTGTTAATCAAGGTATTTTGGCATATGTTGGGCTGCTCCTGGTTCATACTACGTTTTTTGGAGTAGTTTTCTGAATGGCAGGTGAGACAGAATGTGTGCTTCTATTTCCAGTAAATTGCTAGTTGCTGAATTGTCATTGAAGGTTTTAGTTGCTTTACATGTGATGATGCTAAATAACCATTTCTTGGGCAGGTTGTCTTTTGCGAGCTCTTGCTCGTAATGATGGTAGTTAGCAACTTCACAAATACCATGCAAATGCTTATGGCCAAATCGCGATTTAAACTTATATCTTTTTTTAATCATTGGAACACCTCTCTTATACTTTTTCCATCTTTGTTGTAGGATGATAGAGAAGTTAAGACTAAGAGACGAAAGCAATCGAAGGAATTTAAGCAGCTTGTTGAAGATAATAAACTATTCAAGGTAACCTAAAACCAAAATTAAGCTCATAAGTGAAGTCTTTGTGTTAGTTTCAATTTTCAACATGACAATGTTTAAAAGATCAATTTTTCCAGGGTTGATTTTGGACAGAAATCTTCATTTAGGTGTCTCTCTGTATTTGTCTTTTTCTTTCCATTTTTTGTCTTCTCTCTTTTCTTTGTCTCTTAACATTCCTAAAAACACATTTATATCGACTGCTCGAATCTTTTTTCATGCAGTGTGGCTCGTGTACCTTGCCCTTCCATTAATATGAGAGAAGAACCTCTACTCAGATGCTTTTGCTTATTTCTCTTTTAGCTGTTATAATTTGCCCAGGTACACGTCATATGATTTTGGTCACAAACTTGCAATATAGAGTAAATGTTTTTTTGGAATATCTCCTATAATCTTTCTGCCCAAGAATAGTAAATCTATTTTGATCTGCAAGTGATTTGGACACGAGAATAGTTTGCAAGCAATAACATTCATATATATATGTAAAGGTTCAAATGAAAATGGGATTTAAGATGAAAATATGGCTTAAAGTGAAAATAGGTCTAACTCTTAGGTTTGGGCCGCGGGTCTGTTCAATTGGTTGGCTGTTCCGACCCGTTTCTCTTTCCAACTCAACGTCCGTCTCTCTCAATCTCTTCTCTCTCTCTCTCTCTCCTCCTTCCTCATCGGCATCCTCCCTTCACCCCTCGGCCCTCGCTAATCCTCGTCGTTCCTCACCGTCCATAGATCTGGCTCACCTTCGTTCAATTCCTCTCTCGCCCTCGCTCACCACCTCCACTTGTCGAATGCAATCTAGCCAATTTCCGTCGCCCCTCGTCGTCCTAGGGCTCCCTCCTTCGCGCGTTGTCCTGATTTCAGGTTTTCTTCTCCTAGCTCCCTCCTTTCTGATTCAATCCAACTTAACGTTATTTGATATGAAGTTCAAAATTGAGTTATTGATTTCAATTTTTGCTTCCTTCTCTACCAAAACGCACTCAGTTTCAATTTCTGAATCTGCTTAAAGGCTGCTCAATTTGAACCTACAACTGTGAGATCTCCATTAGATCTCAATTACATCAATCGCATGTTGCGAGACATTTCCGGAATGAAGCTCCTCATCCTTGATTCCCATACGGTAATTTGCTTTTGTCTCTTCTCCCCTTGATATTCCGATTTGAATTCTAGTTACGGAATTGCTTGATTTTTTGGTTATTTGATCGACGAGATCTCGATTAGATTAGTAGTTTTGAATGTTACTGCTAACCTTTACTTCCTTAGGCTTCTCGAGGCACATTATTTTCTAAAATTGTCACTGTATTTGGTGTTTATCTTAGACCTTTCAATACATTGAAATATGTTTCAAAAGTATAGTTCATGCCTTCATGGGGTTAAAAGCGTGAACCTTTTCTTGATCATGGTGTTTGTCACACTTCATTTCCAAATATGTTTTTACACCGAAGGTTTGAAGCTTTCAAATTGACAAAGTAAAGCTCTGGGCAACCCCTCAACACGCAATTAATCCTGGCAGGTGGAAATACCAACGTGTATAGGTGTTTTGTTCGTTTTGCTTCTTTACTATCATCAAACTACACGCACAATTTTGATTAACACTTGTCTTCTGTTGAACAGAGTCAATTGACATTACGTTTAAGTTACTCCTATTCCAGAGTGAGGTATTGCTGAATCGCCAATGCAGTTGTAACACAGCTGGGCCAACTTGAGCAAATGTTTCTGGTTGCCAATCAGATTTGGTGGCACTGAGGATCCCTTATTGGTCCTTTGAGAAGGTTAAATGAACCTCCTAGTGCAATGATTTTAGCTGATTCTCAACTTCACCAATGATGCTGGACTCATCATGAACAATCAATTTACCTCCAAGTCTAACTATTATGTCCACTTCTGCCATTACGGGAGCAATTTTGCACCTAGGAAATGCAGCCACATCAGGTATGCCATTTTTTCAGTACATTATAGTTAGGGTCCATAGGGAAAGAGAACTACATTCTTGCTTATGTAAGTGATCATATTAAAAAATGTTGACCTTTTTGCCTTTATATCTCCTCACTTTTTCCAAACTTGCATGCTGAAGAGGATCTGATTATGATCAACCTTTTTGAGTTTGTTCAAATAGATGATTATCCTTTAATACGCAGTCATGATTCCCTCCTTCTGTCAATATGAAGGTAAAGTTGTTCTTTTCTTCAGATTAGCATCGAAGTGTTGGGTATTCTCAGTCAGAGCTGCTTCAGAAGGAAGTGTTTTTGGTAGAACTTGTGGACTGTATTTCCAAGTCAGACGAACCGATGTCTCATCTTAAAGCTGTTTACTTCCTAAGACCTACATCATAAAACATTCAGCACCTGTGGCAACAGCTAGCCAGGCCTAGATTTGGAGAGTATCGCCTTTGTGAGTCATTTCTTGCCAAGTTTAGGGCTTTTTTTATTAGCAGTTTCTCATTATGTTTTATGAAGCATGTGTCGTTAGATATACTTAACTTTGTCTGAATTTATAGTTTGATTGGTTTGCAATTTTCTTCTGATGTTACAGTCTTTTCCAACATACTTAAAGATACGCAGATTCATGTATTAGCAGATTCAGATGAGCATGATGTTGTTCAACAAGTTCAGGTAATTTGTGTTGCATTTTATTCCGTGTCACATTACTAGCGTATATTAGAGATTTATTTCTATGTTTTTGCGATGGGATTCCTCGGGAATTTATGTTCTGAACTGGTAATTATTTTTCTAAAGGAGCTATGCCTTCTAATTCTATGCCCTGTACAATTATTTTTCTAAAGGAGCTACTCATATTTGATAATCTTGTTGCCCAACTAAACGGACTTGATATTTTTGTCCAAGTTGTTAAAAACAAGCTGGCATCTATTAGCTTTTTCAATGGTTTGATGCATTTTTCAATTGTTTAAAGCCAATTAGCTCAAAATGGTAGAGCGATGTGCTGTGCACAAAGACGCGGGTTCAAATCCCGCATAGGCTATTTATGGATGTCTTATTTTTGTTTTTGTTCATTAATAAGATTATAAAGTGCAAGAATAAAGGGATAAAGTGCATAAATAATAGTATAAAGTGCAAGAATAAAATGATGAAGTGTATAAATAATAATATAAACTTTATAAAGTGCATGAATAAGACTATGAAGTGCACAATTAAGATTATAAAGTGCAAAAATAAAATAATGAAGTGCAAGAATAAAACGACGAAGTATATAAATAATAATATGAAGTGCATGAATAAGATTATGAAGTGCACAATTAAGATTATAAAGTGCAAAAATAAAATGATAATGTGCACAAATAAGATGATATAATGCATATATAACATGATGGTGAGCAAATACAATATTATATTGTGCAAATATAAAATTATGTTGTGCAAATATAATATTATATTGTGCAAATAAAATATTATGTTGTGCAAATATAATATTATGTTGTGCAAATATAATATTATGCTGTGCAAATATAATATTATGTTGTGCAAATAAAATGATAAGTGCAAGAATAAAATGATTAAGTGCAAGAATAAAATGACAAAATACATAAATAAGATTATGAAGTGCAAGAATAAAAGCCTATTAGCTCAATTAAAAATGGTATAGCGATGTGCCAATGCACATATGTTCGAGTTCAAAATTCCGCATAAGCTATTTGTGGTTGTCTTCTTTTTGTTCTCGTTCATGAATAAGATTATAAAGTGCAATAATAAAATGATAATGTGCACAAATAAGATGATAAAGTGCATATAACATTATGATGTGCAAATATAACATTATATTGTGGAAATATAACACGATATTTTGCAAATGTAACATTATGTTGTGCATATCTAATAATACAATGTTACTTTGTGCACATATAATATTATGATGTGCGAATATAACATTATATTGTGCAAATATAAATTTAGGTTGTACAAATATAATATTATGTTGTGCAAAATAAAATAATAAAGTGTAAGAGTAAAATAGTGTATGAATAAAAAAATATGAAGTGCATGAATAATATTGTGAAATGCACAATTAAGATTATAAAATGCATAAATAAAATGATAAAGTCTATTAATAATAATATGAAGTGCACACTTACGATTATAATGTGCAAGAATAAAATGATAAAGTGTATGGATAATAATATGAAATGCATGAGTAAGATTATAAAAATTGAATTAATTAGAAAGTCGAAAATAAAAATTGAATTGACTCATTTCGTAAACGGAATTGACTTATTTCATTCAATTAAAAATCGAATTAATTAGAAAGTCGAAAATAATATCATTACGATCTTCTTTGGTATCTACACTCATTATGGATGGGTAAAGATTTGATGATAACGATGCAGATTAAGGAGATTATGCGAGTTAGAACAACATCTAAAACTGCAGGATAATTTCTATAATTTTAGAAACTAAAACAGGGGCATATTTTACAAAAATGAGTATATGGGGAGGTTTCGTGTAAATACCCACAAATATAACTCAGCCCGACAGAAGCTTTTCGCAGCTTCAACAGTGATTTTCAGAGATCTTCCGACCACTCGTTCTCTTTGCACAGAGCTCCTTTTGATGCGTACGACCTATCAAAATGACGAGTGCAATCTCTACTTTAGTGTTGTTGTGCTGGATTTGTCAAAGGGTGAACGATGATGCCGGTATAGGTATCTACAAAGGGGCTGCGAACCAGCTCCCCATGAAGGTCCAAGGTCCCCAACAATGGTGGTTTGCTTTTTTTACATATTTGATAGGGGTTTTTGCACGAAAACGATCCCTGAGAGGTAGGGAACGTGATTGAATGGGAAATCGATGTCGAAAACAACCCATCATTGAGTTCATCGACATCCCTGACGGCGTCGATTCTTGTGGCGACTACAACGTCGATCCCTGAGAGGAGGAAGATGATGAGAGGTGTTTATTCACGGAGATGGAGAGTCGATTCTTGTGGCGCGACCAGTCAACGACTAAAACACCTTGATCAATGGCGGGGACGATTGGCGATCTGCACATCGAATCATCGTTGGCGGTTGGTGGCTTGGAAGAAGGGAGCTCCCGCGCGCGTTGTTTGATCCGGGCTAATTAAGAGGTTAATTGGGCCTGATTTTAATTTTTCTAAAATTAGGCCCATTTTCACTTTAAGCAAATTTTTCATCTTAAGCCCTTTTTTCACTTTAACTTCACCCTGTGTGTGTGTGACCCATTTTCACTTTAAGCAAATTTTTCATCTTAAGCCCCTTTTTCACTTTAACTTCACCCTGTGTGTGTGTGTGTGTGACTGTGTGTGTGTGTGCGCGCGCGTGCGCGTGTGCGTGTGTGCGCACATATATATATATATATATATATATATATATATATATATATATATATATATATATATATATATATATATATATATATATATATATATATATATATATATATATATATATATATATATATATATATATACACATATATACATACATACATATATATATACATATGTGTATATATACACATATATACATACATACATATATATATACATATGTGTGTATATATATATACATATGTATACATATATATATATACATATACATAAATACTTATGTATACATTTATATATATATATATATATATATATATATATATATATATATATATATATATATATATATATATAGGGGAGATATCTAATGAGAAGTAACATTTAAATGAGAAGATGAGAAGTAAGTCTTATACCCCTTAGATTAAAATAATTTTTTTTATATGAATATATAAGACATATCTAATGAGAAATATATCAATGTTTTTTTAAAAAAAATATTTTTTATGCTATTTATCTAGACGGTGATTTAAGGTTCATTTTAGGGATTTTATGCTAATTTAAATTAGCTTTTTCATTCATCATCTAAAAAAATAGCATAAAAAGGAATTTTAAAAAAACATTGATATATTTATCATTAGATATGTCCCCTATATCCATATAAAAAAAATTATTTTAATCTAAAGGGTATAAGGCTTACTTCTCATCTTCTCATTTAAATGTTACTTCTCATTAGATATCTCCCCTATATATATATATATATATGTGTGTGTGTGTGTGTGTGTGTGTGTGTGTGTGTGTGTGTGTGTGTTTATGTTTTATTATTGTTAAAGTTATTTTGGTGTGTGTTTTATTAATGTTAAAGTTATTTTGTTGTTGTTGTTGTGTGTGTTTATGTTTTATTATTATTAAAGTTATTTTGTTCACTTGGGCCCAAGGAGAAGAATGACCCAAAAGATTAAGCTTGGGCCCAAAGGGAGCACGAAGGCCCGAAAAAGGGCCAAGGGAAAAAGGAAGATCAGAGGATGCAAAGTTGACAACGGAGATCTGCCGGCCGAAAACGAAAGGACCAGAGCAACCATGGAAGATTAGGCAAGGGAGGATCCGAGGAGGAGGAACGCAGTGGAACCACCACCCAGAGAAGCCCCGGTGACACCGAGAGACCCCGCATAAAGGATCCGGGTTCGGGGGCGGTGACAGTGGTATTGGCGGAACCTTAAACTTAACAATGAGGGGGCCGAATAAGAACTATTAATTTTTTAGGGTTTGGAACCCGAGTAAACCGGGAGGCTCATGTTGTAAGCCGAATCTGCCATGTTTTACAGTAACTTTTATGTCAATTTCTGCATACATTTCATTCATTTGGGCCAAGATAGTATAGAATCTATGTAGTTTATGTTTATTTGCCAAATTATGGAATCTACACCAGTTTCTGTATAAATTCGCAGAATTCGAGACGTTTTACAGCAATTTTAAGGAAGGTCAGAAAAGCTCGGAAAACAACTACAGAAGTCCAGAATCCGAGAGTACAGAACCAGGACAAACCGAGCGGAAGCCAGAGCTACTCTATGTCGAGTACACCTTACTCGATCTCGAGTAGAAAGTCCGAGCAGACTTGGTCGACAAAGCCTGGTCGAGAAAACCAAGTCCGAGGCAACCTGACTCCGGAACCCTACTCGATCTCGAGTACCACTAGTCGAGATCGACAAAGCCTAGACGCCACACCCGGAGTCGAGAAGAGGAGCTGATCGAGAAGCCGAGGACGAAGGCGCTGAGAAACCCTACTCGATCTCGAGGAGGCCTTGTCGAGATCGAGGAGCCACCATGCCCTAGTCCGAGTCCATGCCGAGGAGGAGTCCTCGACATCACCAGAGAGCCGTCTTCGACCACACCCCTAGTCGATCTCGAGGAGCCCTAGTCGAGATCGACGAAACCCAAGAGCCAAGATCCGAGCCATGTCGAGCAGATCTACCCGAGCCGTGCCAGTCGACCATAACCCTACTCGAGATCGACTAGACCTTTGTCGAGATCGAGTAGACCTCCAGAGCCGCGTTACTCGGTTTGACCAATTCTACTCGACTTGGGTGCGAGATTGTCGATTCTATCCAAATCTATCAACATTGATCATGAAGAAGGAAGATCTATCCATGGAAGACTTTAGATTTATTATTTCCCTTTAAAGATTTAATTCCCTTGTTACATTTATTTATCTTTTAGCAAGTAAATATAATTTTAGATATAGATAGAAGATTCTATCCTTGATTAGCAAGGATTAGAAGGCTATAAATAAAGCCCTAGGGGCTGGTTTTTCATTCATTTTTTAAATTCAGTCAGAAACAAGTAGTTCCACAGAGAAGTTTTAGGAGTTCTAAAGTTTTTAGGGTTTTGGCATTCTGCGAAAGTTGATTGTCGGGATTGTAAAGGCTTTGAATATAGTTTAATGCAAGTATCTTTTTATACATCAATGTCTGCGATTGCGATGAGGCGTGAGTAGTCCACCCACTTTTGGGGCTGGGGTGAGCCCGACGGTGGCCATGTAAGGTGATGCAGTAAAGGTCAGATCTTTTTATGCAATTCGTCTTCTATCCCTATGAGCATGATTCTTTTGCGAGAGTTGAAGGTGATCCTTGTTTGTATTATTGAAGCGAAAGTGATCTTAATACAACTTGGGTTAATTATGTGAAAAGGGTTAGTAACAATTAGGGTTTATGCGAAAGCCTCTATATGCCTATTTGTTAGTAACGAAAGTTATTTTGATGGAAAGCATGATCTTTTATGCCTTTATGTGTCACTTTGCATGGTTATCGTTGTGGTGTTGATACCCTGTCTTTGGAAGTCCTTTTTTATATTGAATTTATTTCGTCAGAAATCTAAGTTTTGGGTTCGAAATTTGCAATTTAAGTTTTCTGTCTTTCCAGTCGTTACAGAGGAGGAGCTCGTCGAGATCGAATAGGCCTTAGTCGATCTCGAGTACGGTCTTGTCTAGGTCGAGTAGAGTTTCTGCTTTTGTTGTCGATTTTTCAGTTTCTGTCGACTTGCTGTTGTCGATCTCGAGTATGCTTTTGTCGAGATCGAGTGCCTCTGTCTTTGCTTTGTTCTTTACTTTCTTTCGCTATTTTCTGTCTTTGCTTTTATTTCTGTCTTTTTGTTGCTTGTCTGTGAGATCTGTTGCTACCTGAGAACTGCTGACGTGCTTCCTCGTGGATTCGATCCTGACAACCTTCTACTACAACGGGAGGAAGTTTTGTATTTATTTGTTGAGACAGGGAAGTCAGTCTGATCTTTATTCTATATTTATTTCATACTTGACCATCCTCCTGCAACAACAAATTGGCGTCGTTGCCGGGGAGGCAATCATTCGCGCCTTAGGTAGTCAGTTCTCACTTTTTCTTTGAGTTACTTCGCAGGTGTATGCGCCGTTCTGGTCAAACGCCCGAGTTTGACGCTTTAGACGAATTGGAACACCTTCTACACATCAGAGCTAGACTACAAAGAGCCATGGCAGCCGCTGAAACACAGGAGCAGCTGATCACAAGACTTACCAGAGAACTAGCCGCAAAGGATACTACTATCGCCAATGAAAGGGCAGCGAGGGAACAAGCAGCTGAGTGCGCAAGGCAAGCAGAGGTTGAGCTTGCCCAATACCCGACCACGGCAGAGGACTATATGTACCCAACTCTCGTCGTGCCTGAATCGTCGATTCTTATCCCTGAAAACTCTTTTGAAATTCGCACTCAATTTCTTATAGAGCTTAAAAATAATGCTTTTTTTGGTAGATTTAATGAGTGTCCTCTTGAACATATTAAGAACTTTTCTGACATGTGCCGTACTCTTGCTGAAGGTACAACTTTGGAATATGTCAAGATGAAGGCTTTTCGCTGGTCTCTCGCTGGACCTGCACTGAAGTGGCTTGAAGGGCTGAAACCAAGATCCCTGACAACATGGGCCCAAGTAGAGCAAGAGTTTCTGAATAAATTCTTCCCACCCGCCAAAACAGCACATCTCCGCCAAAAAAGCACCGCCTTCAAACAGAAGCAAGGGGAACCACTGGCAAAGGCATGGGAGCGCTACAAAGAACTGCTGCGATCTTGCCCTACTCATGGACAACCACCCTATGTCATTCAGGAGATCTTCTTCAACTCTCTTGATCAAGTCACTAAGGACATAATCAACCATTATACTCGCTATGAGTATCTGACAATGCCGCCAAGTGACGCATGGGGTGTGCTAGACAAGCTCACCAACTACGACAACAAGTATGGGTCTATTGCAACTTATGAAGAGAACCCCTACGCCAGGCCAACACCTTCCATGCCCCTATATGAGGCCCCTAAAGAGATTGATCCTGATGTAAGGGAGCAGTACTACAGAGATCAGAACAAGAAGCTCCTTAAGCAAGTAAAGTATCTTTCTGTCAACCAGCCTTGCATTGAATGCGGATCGCAACGGCACACCACCCCCGAGTGCCCACACACAGAGCAAGTCAGGCTGGCAGAGCACCACGATGAGGTAGCTTACGCAGGGGGTCTCAATCGCTACATGGGGGACCAAAGGTTTCAACAACCACAATGGAACCAAGGTGTCCCTAGGAACCCCCCGCCCTACAGAGCTCCAGGACATCCGGAAAGGGACTAGAAAAAAGATGATATACAGACAGTCCTGGAGGAAATATGGAGGAATCACTCAAAAACTAAGCAGTCCTTCAACTCCGTCTACACTCAGATGCAAGGTGTCAACTCTAGGCTTGGGGAAATTAATATATGGCGAAAATCAGTTGATACACAGATCGGTCAGCTAGCAGCGGGAATCCCCAGACAGTCAGGTGCGCTCCCTGGATCTTCATAACCAAATCCTAAGGGAAACATTGGATACATTGCTGCTGTAAAACTCAGAAGCGGCCATCAACTGCAAGAGCCAGAAGTCGAAAAACAGCAGAACAAAGGAGACCAGCAAGTCGACCAGCATTTAGTCGATGTCGACCAGAGCCTACTCGATATCGAGGAAGGTCTACTCGATCTCGATGAGAAACTTCAAAAGCCCTCGTCTGCACTTCACAGCAACTCGACATCACATAACCTGGTCGAGATCGACAAGGGCGTAGTCGATATCGAGGACACCCAATCCGAGGTCGAGAAAGCTGCAGCACCTCCGACGTCTGTTCTGGCTCCAAATCATAAAAAGAAGCTGCCTTTCCCCACAAAATCTCCAAAGGACCCGGCAGAAAAGAAATTTCAGCGCTTCATCAAGATGCTTCAGAAACTCAACGTCACCATCCCCTTCATAGAAGCTCTCAATGAAATGCCATCCTATGTCAAGTTCCTGAAGGAGATTTTGAGCAAAAAGCGATCGATGGCTGAAATTACAGAGGAGTGCAGCCATTTGGACATACTGGAGAAGAGGCCAGATCCAGGTAAGTTTGCTATAACCATTGGATTTGGTCCATACAAAATTAATTCTTTATGTGAACTTGGAGCTAGTGTGAGTATAATGCCTTTAACAATTTGGTCCAAGAGTAAGATAGGTGCCCTAGAGCCCATGGATGCTAGACTTTATATGGCCAACAACACGGTGGTCATTCCAACAGGCATGGTGGACAATGTGCCAGTACAAGTAGGTAAATTCTTTCTCCCTGCTGATTTCCTAGTTATTGATATGCAAGAAGATCCTGCTTCTCCAATTATTCTAGGAAGACCCTTCTTGGCAACGGTGGATGGCAACACAAGCGTAAGGAAAGGAGTGCTCACCTTCAACATCAGCGATGAGGTAATTGAGTATTCCTTTAATAAAACTGAAAGGCATACAGGTCCAATGGAAGAAGTCAAATCTATCTCAGCTGGCTATATCACTTGCGGGGAACCTAAAGTACGAAATATGACCCCTGAGGAGCTGGAAAAGAGGGACATGGAGGCCCAGGTGGAGGAGATCATGGAAATCCTAAAAGAGAACACAGAAAATCCAATCGACGCAAACCAAGGTACGTTGTTATGGACTAATTATTTTTCGGATGCCTTGACAGGAACCAAGTATGGGGTCAAGATTGACCAAGGCTCCTCGACATCGAGGACCCTAGTCGACCTCGACCAAAAACAGAAACCTCCACCAACACCAGCATCGTCGAGCAGCCAGACAGGAGTTGGGTCCTACTCGAGATCGAGTACGCTACTCGACATCGACCACCACTCTGCTTCCTCGACTTCGCCTTCCTCGACGCTGACGACACCAGAGCCAGGATCCTCCTCGACATCGACCACCTTAGTCGATATCGACCACCCCTCTGCTGCCTCGACTTCTTCCTCCTCGACACTGGAGCCACCAGGAGCAAAACCCTACTCGACATCGAGTAGGGTTGGAACTGATTTGTTGTGGTAAGGATTGGTATTGGGGTGGACTTTGTGGACTGTGGATGGGTCATGAGGTAGTCTTGAGGCGTCATTGGCTTTCTTGAAGTATCCTTGCTGGACGAGGCCATTGCTACAGTGTAAACAAAACAATTGTTAGAATGGGATGTTTCTGAGGCGTCTCTCTGCCTCTTTCTCCAATTTTTTGAGAAACTCTTCTTGCTCCAAGTCTGGATGTCCATCTAGAATAGTTGTATAGATCATATCCCTTATAGGAGGAATCCAAAGCTCTTCTTCAATTTTCTTTCGCCAAATTTTGTAGATAAATCTCATAACTAAGAAGCTCCGCGTTTTGCCCTGTAGAAATTCTCTAGTAAGAAAATCTAGTAAAGAATTATTTTCTCCTTTAAGAAATTCAATGTCAAAGTCAAAAACAGAAAGAATAGCTTGCCATCTTGCAAATATCTATTTTGAAACAATGTTTTGAACATCCTTTTGTAAAATCTCTTTTGCTGACTTGCAATCAACACGAAGTAAAAATCTTTTGTAATAAAGATCATCTTGAAATTTTGATATGCATGCAACAATAGATAAACAAAGGCTTGCACAATTGTCCTTCCTTTTGATCTTGTAGCCTTTGTTTAAGAATGCCACCATATCCTAATTCTGATGCATTTGTCTCAACTATCATGAATGCACTAGGATGCGGTATGCTGATGCATGGCAATGATTTAACCTTTTCTTTAATAATGCAAACTACTTTAGTATGCTCATTGGTCCAGGCTGGTGGATCTTTCCTTAACCTTTGAAACAAAGGCTTGCACAATTGTCTAAGTTTAAGAAAGAAATAAAAAATATAATTAAGACATCCTAGAAACCTTTGCAATTGAGTCTTTTCTTTGATTTCATTAGGGAATTTATCAGTAAATTCAATACTTCTATTTATTGGTTTTATTGTTTGTTGATAAATATCATGGCCAAGAAATCTTATTCTTGTTTTAAATAATTTCATTTTAGTAGAGGAAACGACTAATCCATTTTTCTTAACAACATGTAAAAAGGTATTCAGATGTTTGAAGTGTTCATCAATGCTTTTGGAAAAGACTAAAACATCATCAATATAGACAATTGTGAATGAAGAATAAGGGCTTAAAATATCATTCATTATTCTCTGATATTCAGAAGGAGCATTCTTTAGACCGAAGGGCATCACATTCCATTCGTAATGACCAAACGGAACAGTAAAGGTTGTTTTGTATCGATCTTCTTCTTTTATTTGTATTTGCCAAAAACCACTCTTCATGTCAAATTTTGAAAATGCACGAGAATCATAAAGTCTGTTTAATAAATCTCTTTTATTAGGTAAAGGGTACCTAATCCATTGCAAAGCTTTGTTTAAAGGCTTATAGTTTATAACCAGCCTAGGGGCACCTCTCTCCTTTTCAGCCTGATTCATAACATAGAAGGTTGCACAACTCTAACGAGATCTAGATCTTCTAATAAGTCCTTTAGATAACAAAGACTCAATTTCTTGCTTACAATAGTCTAAAAGCTCTTTGTTCATCTAAATTGGCCTAGCCTTAGTGGGAATATTATTTTCATCAAAATCTTTTTCATAAGGCAAGGACACTTGATGTTTCTTCCTTTCCCAAAATGCATTTGGAAGATTAGAACAAACTTGGGATTTAAACAGTTGTTCCAAATCTGGAATTCTCTTTTGAAGAGATGGTTGCTCAAATTTCTCTTCTACTTTCTTATTTGATATTTCATCCTTAAGAAAGTTTATAAATGACTTTTTGCTACTTATTAGGTTCACCTGTTTGCAAATCAAAGAGGATTGCAGTAGAGAAATGTCTCTTTGCTTGACTGGGGATAAAAACTCAAAACTTATTTGTTTCCCCATTATATTGGTATGGAGACCGATAGGATCAACCCTGAATGGGTAAATTTGAGTGAGAAAGGGAGTTCCTAAAATAACCTCTTGGGTTAAATCTTTGACAAGAATAAAAGAGTTTTTGAAACAATATCCTTGATTGCAAATCGACGCTTTTGGCAATTTATAGTTTATTTTCATGCGAGACCAATTAGCAGTGTGAAGTCTTGCTGATGTTCTTTCAAAGAATTTTGAGGGTACTAAACCTTCTTTAATGCAATTTAAATCTGCTCCACTATCGAGTAGGGCTATGGTAGTAAGAGCAAATGTGTCTATTTTTATGGTGATAGGAACATACCATCTCTGAAAACTAATCTTATCAATTACAGAGATGAATAGATCATCATCGTTACTATCTATGTTGTTTTCGGCAGTAAACTGATCTTGATCTATAAGTGCTTTAGAGGAGGATGGAGCATGAGTTTTGCGAATAAACCTTTCTTCTATAACAGCTAATCTAGCTTCCAGTTCAAGGTCTTTGGTTTCTCCAGTCAAAACTCTATCTTGAAGTTCTTTAACCTCCTTTTTTACCCTATTTATTTCAGCTTGAAGATCCTTAGTGGATACTTGCGAGAAAACGTTAAGAGGGGGGTATTTATTGTATAATTTTGAAATACTAAAAGGTTCTTGTAAAGCAGGTTCTTGTTCTTTAAAAATAAAATCTTTAAGTTTAAGAAAATACTTTTGTTTTACTTGAGGGTCTTCAATTTCATCAATGAGTTGAAATAAGGCTTCTTTCTCATCTGTTTTAGTGATGACATTGCAAAACTGGGGGGGGGGGGACTAGGCTCTTCATCATCTGAAGTAGATGAATCAAATTCCCCATTGTACGCATAACCCTCTTCCTCATCTGCAGAGTTCTCTCTATCCGTGACAAAGATTTTCATAAGTTTATTCTTAAGCTCTTCGTCTTCACCACAAACTTCAATTATCTTTTGTTTAATGCGGCATTGATTTACCTTATGGCCTGGTTTACCACATTTATAACAAATAATCTTTTTCTTCTAAAATTTCTTATCCCCTCTTTCGTTATAGTCTCTCTTTCCTCTCCTAGGATTTCTAGTGAATCTTCTATTTTGAAATTGGGTTTTCTTTTTACTAGAAGGAGCTTGTATTTTCTGCATCCCAAAAGCTTCACAGAAATTTCCTAACTCTTTTCTAGTTCTTCCCTTATCTCCATATTTAGCTTGTATTTTTAACTCTGAACATAATGTTAACCCTTCTTTCTTAATAAAAGATCCTAGCTGGCCATAAGTTATCATGGCCCAAGGTATTTCTTGAGATCCTATGGATTCTTTAATTTTAGTTGTTATTCTTTGAGCAAATAGAGTGGGTAATCCTGAAACAAACCTTTCTTTCCAGAAAGCTTCATTACAGTCTGATCTTTTGTAGACATGTGTGAGGAAAACATCTTTATACCATCTATAATCACTCAATGTAGGACATCTAAGATTGATTAAGACAGACTTGTTAGATTGCAATTCTTCTTTGGGGTTTCCCACAAAATACATACTAATAGTGTATATAAGTTGTCCAACAGCATCTTCTTTGGGGTGAACATTTCCATCTTTATCTTCAATATCTATAGTGGCTTCAAAGATTGCACCCTTTTGTTCATTGGTTAAAGCATTATCCCGCCAATTTTTTATCTGGCCTGTGAATCCAGTAACTATGAGGGTTGCTGCAGATTTATCCCTCTGACCATTTGCTTTGTAAGCCATTTTGGCCATTCCCATTTCTTGTAAAGTATTCATAATTTCAGTTTCAGACTTTCCATCTATATTCCATTCGTAAATAGATTTTCCGTTATAATCGGTGGATCGAAATTTTGCTCTCTCCTCATATTGAATATCAGGGGGAGTAGGTCTACGGTAATAATTTCTAGTATCACTTTTAGGGACCCAATTAGTAGGGATATTAGCATAATGTTGTTTTTCCGTTTTTCTTCCTCTAAGTTTGTTGATTTCTATATGGTTATTTTCAAAAGCATTTTCAAGATCCTTAATCTAATACGAGTCAGATTCAGTATCACTAGTAAAATATTGGGATTGTTCTTCACATTTTCTTTTACAATGGTCAAGACAATTTACATTGCTACCAATGGGTGAGGTTTGAATAGACTTTAACCGTTCTGTTATTTTATCAACCAAGTCTGGAGGATTAAGAGTGAGGGATTGAGCCATTTTTCTAGAAAGGCTTTCTATTTGAAAATGAGGTCTTGAGACATCTCTAGGGAATCTTGGTGGGTCTATTGAGGAATCAATCTTTGTATGGATAAGATCAACTTGCTCAGCTATAGTGTGAAGAATTTGATTGGAGTAATTATTTTGATAATAAACTTTCTTAATGTCTTCAACAGTGGCAGGGGTAGCTTCAGCAATGTTTCTGCCCCTTTTGAATGGTTCCGCGGTGATTTCTTCTGCTGAGGTCGTAATCTTTATACCAAATAGAGGAGGGTGGACAGAATGGGTAACACCAGATGGGATGGTGCTCCAAGATTTTTTAATCCTAGTTTGGACTTCAATGGAGGGTAGGGAGAAGGGATCTTGGATCTCTAGGTTTGATAGAAATATTTTGAACCATGTGAAAAAAGGTATATTGGTCTTCAACCGTTCCATATCGGCATACCAATTTTCTCTTATCTTATCACAACAAGATTTATCTATTTTCATAAACCATTCTTTTTTCTGGCTATTATGAGGTGATTCAAAATTTCTACGAAGATAATCCTTATCTATCTTGAAAGAATATTCTAATGAAATCATGTTTATTGAAGAATACCCTTGCATATCACTTTGTGTAGGAGAAGCAGGAGTAGAAATCTGTTCAGTATTATCCGGACATGTTGTAGGTAGAGGACTTTGGTAATCTAATTTAATAAGGGGATCATGTAATGAAGGAATTCTATAAGGGGGTTCAGAAACGGAACTTCTAGCTGGAAAGACATTT